>CM061067.1:159623522-161057687 GCA_030762895.1 Sophora flavescens | reverse complement strand
GTGAACATACACGAAAAACTCAGAATCTCTCAACCATTCTTCATTCCAAATCACCTTCTTTTCTCCCTTGTGCGCAGAGAGAGTTGGGAATACTATTGTTCCGTAAACTGTCATTGACGATACGCTTGGTTTAGGGTGTACAAACCAAACCAAGGTTGCTCCATTGTATCCTGAAGAGGATTCACCGGTTTTATCTGTTGCATCTAATCTAGAGGAGAGATTAGTGGGGGCGAAGAGAACCTAAAGCCTAGTGTCCTCACACGTCTTGAAGACTGCACATTTTCTTTTGTATTCTCTTCTTTGTTGCACACCCAGACCCCATTTTCTAACACTCCCAAGTTATGGCTTATAACTGTTGAGCACACATATTAACTTGCAGGAATTGTAATAAATCAAAGGCATTCATTTATAGTAAAGGAAATGAGGAAGTGTTAATATCTTGTTGTTTGTTATAAAACCTCCAAGGATTTGAAATTTTGAAATGATATGAAGTTCACATGTTTCCCGAATTATTATTGTTATTGACACTGACAGACAGCTTTTCAATTATTAGTATATTAATTGATACCATGACTAACCTCTATGCTACCCAATTTTTTTGATCCATGTTTGCAGGTGCCTTCCATGGCATGGCAGGTGCAAATGCATTAAGCTTTCACTAGTTTGGGGCAAAAAAAACTAATTATCTATTTTAGTGGAATAAAAACTACATGTTGTTTTCCCAATTATTGTCGTTTATGTTCTTGAGAATGTAATTGACAATGAACTTTTAGTTGCTAAAATTAGCATATTTAATTTAAAGTCATGATAATAAGAAAATTATATTTAAAAAACTATTTTCTCATGACCCCAAAAAATAAAAAATAATTTTTTTTTCTCAAGTCAAAAACAAAAAAAAATGTTAATGTGACCACATATATTTTTTAAAGCATAATTACCAAGAAAAAAGCATCAACATTCATCCTTTTCTTGCTGTGAACGTGTGTGGCACGTGCAAACTAGTTTTCCGCAGAAAATGACTGAATGAATCATCTGTCTACAAAAAATACAAAAAAAATAATCATATAATATTACTGTTAACATCATCACCCATCGTGGCCATTCTCGCTTTGGTTTCAATTTCAAACCGCATTTTGAACCGGACGACGGTGGAGACGGTCGAACCGGGTGGATCTGGAGTCGCAAACCCGGGGATACGACGGAGTTGTGTGATGCAATTGTGAGCTTCGATCGGATTTCGAAATGGCTTCGAACCCTTCGCTTCTCCCTGAGATCGGACCCGATGGTATCCCCAGAGAAGCTCCCGTAATCGGTTACACCGAAAAGGTTCTCTCCTGTCTGTGTGTTTTCCCCTCTTCTTCGCTCTTAATCTATCGTTACTTGATTTTATTGTTGTTGTTGTTGTTGCAGATCATCGAAGCAGAGCAACTTCAATTGCGGAAGTAATTTCTATTTCTCTCTTTATTTTTGTTCATTCGGATCTGCCAATGACTTTGTGCTCCATTTTTAGTTGTTATTGTGAGGTTGCCTTAACAGCAGCATTGTTTGAATTTAGGTCATTTAGTTTTAATGCTGAAATCAAATTGAATGTTATTAGATTTTTTGCATGTAATTTTCAGAGATTTCTTAAAAATTTCTTTCGAAGGAGAAATTGGAGAGTTTTGAATCAACTTATGTAATCCTGTCTCCTTGCAATTGCGTTGGTGAAGGAATGAAGTAATAGCTGTTAGGGTTAGATCAACAATGATGAGTGAATAAACTTCTTTGTATCTTGGATTGAATAACAAAAGGCTCTTTATAGAGCAAATACAATGGAAACTGAAACTAACTGAAGAAAAACAAACTAACAGGAAATTAACTAACTAACAGTAAATGAGACTTTGACTAAGTCTCTAAGCTAACTGAAACTAAACAAGACTCAAGAATCCCTCCCTTAAACTATTGCATTCGAAGCTTGATAAACAAGTCGAACTTTAGTGGCTTGGTCATCAAGTCTGCAATTTGATCCTTTGTTCCACAATGCACCATCTCAATAGCACCTTCCTTTGTAAGATCTCTGAGGAAATGGAATCGTACATCAATGTGCTTACTTCTGCCATGCATAACTGGATTCTTGGACAGTTTTATGGCTGAGCTATTATCACATAACAAAGTAGTACAACCTCCCTGTTCATAGCCTAGCTCTCTTAAAATCCTCCTCATCCAAATGGCTTGACATGCACATGCTGCAGCTGCTATAAATTCAGCTTCTGTGGTGGAGAGTGTGACAATAGGTTGCTTTTTAGAAATCCAAGCAACTGCTCCACCACTTAATAAGAAAACGTATCTGGATGTGCTCTTTCTATCCTCCAAGTCACCTGCATAGTCACTATCTGTATAGGACAGCAATTCTTCATTCCCTCCCTTCTTGTATAGAATGCCAAAATTCACAGTTCCTTGCAAGTACCTTAGAACTCTTTTGGCAGCTTGGAAATGCAACTGAGTTGGCTTACTCATGTATCTGCTGATGAGGCTCACAGCAAACATCATATCTGGTCAAGTAGCGGTAATATAGATGAGACTTCCTACTATTTGTTTGTAGTAAGTCTCATTTATCTTTTCTCCATGTTCATCTCTATGTAGCTTTTGCCCTGGAACCATTGGAATTCCTATCGAGTTGCTTTCAGACATGCCAAATCTCCTCAAAACTTCCATGGCATACTTTCTCTGATATATGTAGATTCCACACTCTTCCTGCAAGACTTCAATGCCAATAAAAAATCTCATCGTTCCTAAATCTGTCATTTCAAACTCTTTTTGCATAGAACTCCTGAAAGAGTTCATTAAAGTGATTAAACATTCATCATTCCCAGTGTAGATGAGAACATCTACATAAACACTGACAATAAGAACATTTCCCTCCTTGCTGTGTTTTAGAAATAAGGTCTGCTCATTCTTACTTCTTTGAAAACTTTCACTGATGAAATAGGACTCTATGCGGCTAAACCAAGCTCTTGGAGCTTGTTTGAGTCCATATAAAGCCTTATGTAGCTTGTAGACCTTATGTTCACTGTCTTGCTTCACATAACCCTTTGATTGTTCAACATAAACCTCTTCATTCAGTTTTCCATATAGAAAAGCAGACTTGACATCTAGTTGATACAGTTTCCAGCCTCTGTGTGCAGCAACAGCAATTATCATCCTTACTTTGTCCATCCTGCTTACTGGTGCAAATACCTCAGTGTAGTCCACTCCATATTGCTGAGAATACCCTTTAGCCACCAATCTAGCTTTATATTTATCCATTTGACCAGGTTCATTCAACTTAGTCTTGTAAATCCATTTCACACCTATCTTCTTTGCACCATTTGGTAGATCAGTAAGCTCCCAAGTTCCATTTTTGATGATGGAACTAATTTCTGCATCCATGGCTGTCCTCCACTTGGAGCTTTTGACTGCTTCTTCAAATGATTCAGGATCTGCTGAGTCAACCTGAGCCATATTCACTGCATCTCCTTCTTCTTCTGAGAGATCTTCACCTGTAACATAGTCCCTCGTCCATCCAGGAGGATGCCTATCTCTTCCTTCTCTGTTTCTGTCATCTCCAGTTTCTGTGTTAAGAGGCAATTCAAGCTCATTTGTTCCTTCATTTGTATCACCGTCAGCATCAGTTTCTTCTTCTGCTTCTGATTCACCAAGATCCATGTCTTCTGTCAAGTCTTCCTTGTGATTGATCTCCCAATTCCACTGAGTTTCTTCTTCAAACACCACATCTCTACTTACAATGATCCTTTTTGAGATTGGATCATATAACCTGTATCCTTTTGATTCATCACTCATCCCAAGAAGTACACATTTGCAGCTCTTGTTTTCTAGCTTGGTTCTTTTGACATCTGGAACGTGCACATGTGCCACACATCCAAACACACTAAAATGATCAACTGATGGTTTTAAGCCACTCCATGCTTCTTCTGGAGTCTGATTCTTGACAGCCAAGGTTGGTGATCTGTTTAAGACATACACAGTCCAATTTACTGCCTCAGGCCAGAAACTCTTGGGAAATTTCTTCTCTGAAAGCAATGTCCTGACCATGTTCATAACAGTTTTATTTTTCCTCTCATCTACCCCATTTTGTTGAGGGGTATAAGCTGTAATTGCCTCTTAATTCCATTCTTTTGACAGAACTCATTAAACTCTAGATGTAAACTCCCCACCTCTATTAGTTCTAAAACATTTGATAGGCAATCCTCTTTCTTTCTCGACTAGATTCTTGAAACATTTGAAGTAATGGAAGGCTTCTGATTTTTCAACTAAGAAGTAAATCCATGCTTTTCTTGAAAAATCATCTATAAAGCATAAGAAATACCTCTTTTGACTGTTTGAGATTGGAGCTATAGGACCACAAATGTCTGCATGCACAAGCTCCAATTTCTGAGTTGCTCTCCACTTTCTTTTCTTTGGAATTGGATCTCTGTGCTGCTTCCCCTTCATGCAATCTGTGCATACAACTTCTGATGTTGTCAACTGAGGAAGTCCTCTAACCATTCCTTTGCTGTACAGGGTTTTTAAACCTTTATGGCTTAGATGTCCATATCTACAATGCCACAAGTGTGAAAGATCTTGTGACAGGAAACTGAGCAAATAGAATGAACATTCTATTAGTTGTCATGCTGGCTTTCAGAATCAAACCTTTCTCAGGATGAAACACCTTGCATTTTCCTTATTGAAACATTGCAGTTAAGCCTCTTTCTTGCAATTGTCCTATACTCAAGAGATTGTACTTGAGTTCAGGTACAAAAAACACATCACAGATCACATGTATGACTCCATTTATGCTCAGCTTCACATTCCCTTTTTCCAGTCACATCCATTCTTGTGTTGTTCCCTAGCTTCACTTGTTGCTTGAAACTTTCATCCATTTCATAGAACCAGGCTTTCTTTCCACACATGTGGTTTGAACAGCCTGAATCCAAGAACCAAGCATCTGCTTGCTGGACATCACATTTCTCATCATAAGCCATCAAGAGCATTTCTTCTTTTTCATCGAATTTTGCATAATTCACGTCCTTATCCCACTCAGGACATTCATATTTGTAATGCCCTAGTTTGTGACATTTGAAACATTCAACTGTGGCTCTACTTTGCCTTCCTCTACCTCTTCCTCTTCCTCTATAACCTCATCTTCCTCTGCCTCCAAGCTCATTTCTTTCTTCAGAGCTAATCTTCAATGCCTGTTCCTCTCCATGATTCTTGTGAAACTTCTGTTCATGGACTATCAATGAACTTTGCAGCTCATCAATAGATAGCTCATTTGTATCCTTAGACTCCTCAATTGAGCAAACAATGTAATTGAACTTGTCAGTTAAGGATCTAAGGATCTTTTCGACTATGGTGACATCTTGCATCTGCTCTCCATGAATCTCATTTTATTTGCCACACTCATCACTCTAGAGAAATAGTTGGTGATGGTTTCTCCAGTTTTAATTTCAAGAACCTCAAAATCCTTCCTCAAAGCTTGAAGAATTGATCTTTTCACCCTGGCATTTCCTTCATACTTCCTTTTCATCGAGTCCCAGATCTACTTGGAGGTGTTCTTCTCCTAGATTGTTTCCAAGATCGTCCTGTCTATCTCGCCTGAAACAAGTAATTCTTCACCTTGAGATCTTTCAGCTTTGTCTCATCAAACCTCTTCTGCTGAGCCTCATTCAACACTTGCCCCTTTGTTGGTTCTGTGAAACCTATCTCGACTAGGCTCCAATACTCCTTGGACCTCAAGAAATTGTCCATTAGCATGCTCCAATGATCACAATGACCATCAAAGCGAGGAATTGCATGTTGCACAAAGTTTCCTTCATTCGCCATTCTTGCTAACACTTCCAAGTATGCGACTTTTCTTCTCAGGCCCCAGTAGGAGCTCTGATGCCAAAATGTTAGGGTTAGATCAACAATGATGAGTGAATAAACTTCTCTGTATCTTGGATTGAATAACAAAAGGCTCTTTTTAGAGCAAATACAATGGAAACTGAAACTAACTGAAGAATAACAAACTAACAGGAAATTAACTAACTAACTGTAAATGAGACTTTGACTAAGTCTCTAAGCTAACTGAAACTAAACAAGGCTCAACAATAGCGACAGCATTGTTTTATGAAAAATGATCTTCATTAAACTCCAAGCATCATAATACCTTTTTTTTTTCAAAAAATAATAATTTCTGATTGCGGTTTACTTTGCTGAATTTGTAATTTAGTATAAGGTATATAGTTGGTAGAGTCTTGAGATCGAGGAAGATGAATAATCATTACTCTATTGTCAAACTAATATCTAGTTTCGGCATATAGCATTTTTGGGATTTGAGCAATTAATCTTATGAATAATAGAAACCAGTAAATAGATGCGTCTATTGTTAAAACATGATCCTGTGTAGTTTTAAATGTCCCTTGATCCTTTCTCCACTGTTGCATGAAGTTATCACTGGGCCACTGTGTTTTTGTGAAGATTGAAGGAATGCACCATACATTTGGCTGCCTGTTGCAATATAGAAAGAGGCCTCTAGTTATTGCCACTGAATACTTTTTGTAGACAGTCAAATAACTACTGGGTCTATCGGCTTGATCTATATTTTTATTATTTTCAGATACATTCAAGAAAACTATTCTAAAATTCGTGATGTGGAGCGTGAGCTTGCAAATCTTTCTCTGGAGATGAAACTTATGGCTGGGCCAAAGAAAGCAGGTTTCTATGTATAATCGTTGCTTCTTCTGGCTTAAATTTAAAAATCTTGTTCTTCCCTAGTGTTATAGTGAAATGACTTTGCTTTACTTTTATACATGATGCATACTTTAAGCACTTGAACTTTTGAGAAAGAAAATAGAGGTAGCAACAGAGAAAATTCGTGTGGCCAAGCTAAAGGAAGAACAGGCACGGAAGGTATGTTACTTTAATATACTCCACTTTTCTCATGCTATTTTCATAATATCAATATTTCAGTGGCATTGGTGCTATGTACTGCATTCATTATGCCAGTCCCACTCTTTGACTTCAGATCTTGAGTTCACTATCAGCTCAACAAAGTTGCTGGAATAGATAAATGAGGGAAAATATGTTATTAAACTCTTGTGATGACTGTCAACTGTTTGAATGAATTGTTCGAAGTGTGGATTTACTTTATGTTGATATGACGAGTAGAAATTTTGACTAGCCGGCACATTGTGCACATTCATAATTCATTTTGTATTGAGTAGGCTTCTAGAGTTAAAAGTTAAGGTTGAAATATATTCCCATTCAATAACGGTCACATAAATTGGAGATCAAATTTTCTAAGCATTTTACCTAACAAGCCACGTAAAATCTTGATCAAAAACTCATTTAATTGTGAGCCCGTGGCAAATATAAGAAAGTATTGCTTAATTTTATATGAATAGTTTTCCCTCTTTCTGTTTCTCCCTGTATGTTAAAAGAGGAAGACTTTATTTGTTTAAAATAAGATTTGTGAACCATTATTTGTTTACCCAACAAATGTATATGAATTGATTGGTTATTCTTTTACTTTTTTCTTTTGATCTTCCCAGTCTTTTTTCAGATTATGAAGGTGAACACACTAAATCACTATGGATGCCATATAACTAAATAGTGTCTAGAATGTTATTTATAATTTTATATGGATGAGCATAGGAGATTTGATCTGCTAAATTATCTATTACTATTTTAAGTATCTTTCTATATATAATTGTCATCTTGTCATCTTGACTGTTTGTGCTGAAGGTGTGGGAATCAGCATCAAAAGTAGTGAAGGATGAAGAGGCAATAAAGCAGAAGCTTTGTGAAGACTTGAGCAATCTGGTAAATAGATTATTAAGTGAAGATATAATATACTACTTTTTAGTTGGTTGTTTGATGCTAACAATCTTTACAGGTTCAAGAGAGCAGTAACTCTCAGTTCTCTCGGATGGAGGAATTAAAAAGACGATTGGAAGCTATGAATCCAAGTCGCACATCAACTAATCTTCATCATGTACGTTTTGCTCACTGTATTCATCATTATTAGTTAGACCTAAATAGTTAATGTCGACTTCTAAGCTACACCGCCTACTTTTGGGATATTGCAAGCTACATCCCTTACTGGGCACAACCCTGAGCCAGTGGTTTGATGAATGAACCATCCTTGGAACTTCATGTCCCGAGCTTCATCTATAAGGCTTCCTACTAGGAAACTGATAATATTCTTACGTATTTGGAGTTTCAAATTAAACTTCTACGGAATTGCGGAAATAGGTTGTTGGAGACACAATAACCTGCTTGTGTTTTCTGACTTCTCTACTGTAAATGTTGTTCCCCCCTCTCTCCATCCCTCCATATTGTTGACTCTACATTTAGACAATCATAATTTGTTTGAGTCTGTCGGATGGTGCTTGTCGTATTATGCCAGTAAATGTTAAAATTATGAACTTGAATTGTGTTAGGATGGGAGATCAGCAAGTTCTTCTCAGGATGGTACAACCAAAGATAACTCCTCTGTTCCCAACGCAAGGGAATCAAGTGAGGGATCAGCCGAGAGTGTTCCCAACCAAAGTAATGGTCAGAAAGATGTGACTAATGGACCTAATCAGCAGCATCCTAATGAAGGTGAAGGAAAAAATAAGAGGAAAGTCAACTTCCAATTAAAAGGAAAGGGAATTGGTGCTGTGGCAAAGGGTAGATCTTCAGCTCCTGGCTGGACTGGTGCTGGCTTTGATGTAGATGGCAGAACATGAGAATACTATTGTAAGATATTACTGCACAAAATACATTTTGGTTAACAAGGTGTATCTTTTAATCTTTGATGAAACAACTGTTACTGCTTCGTGGACAACTCGAGAAGGGCCAATCAAGTTGGGAAGAAACTAACTTCCGTTTTGGCTTTCAGTGCTTGGATAGGAAGAAAAGCAATTGTGACTGCATTTCACTCTTGGATTATAAATTTCTTAAACATTTCAACCTTCTTTCATTGCCGAATCCTCTATACAGTGAGAGTAGGGATATAAACCAAGTGTACTTTTTAATTGAGTGATACAGATCTTGGAACCGAGTGATATTAAATACGTTGCATTTATCTAAAGCTTATAGATCATACAGTGAACCTTTTCAGTCATTCTGCTTTTGTAGTTAACAAAATGCACCCACACTTGTAATTAGTTTGTAATTATCCCACATTATTAGATCCATGGTTATTCGATTAGTTCATATGTTATGATATGAATTTTCACCAATAAGAAAAGCAATAATCTTTGTTTCATCAAATTCAGAATGTGGAGCTAGAGTTCTAGTATCCTGAACTAACTAATTAAATTGGTGCTTAAATTTACAGATAAACTTACAAATTTTTTTTTTTTTTGAAATTAAATAGAGACAAGTGACGCAAAGTATAACAACGAAATAGGGGGTTAAGGGTATATTGTGTCTCTGAAAATTCCTAAAGGAAATGTGGATAGAAGGTAAACATTTTATAGAATGCAATAACTATTATGACAGCAAAGTGCAATCCTTCAAGTAACAGGTGAATCATTCTCATATATGCCATATATGTATATTATATTTCGAGGCTTTATTCTCGATAGCAAATATGCTTTTGAAACCAAGATGCCAAGGCTTTTAGAAACATTTATCATGAAGCTGAAATAGTAGGTAACTTTGTCATGGTTAGCATCATTGTATGATTGGAGAAGAAGAAGAAGAAGACGACAACCGTACTCATAATAGCTCTGCAATTCTGCCGAGTACCAAGAGGTGGTGGGGCAGGCCTTTTGTCATCAAATTTTCCATTGATCAGTTTCCTTTCTCAGAAGAATTAACTCCTTATTTCTACTCTGTTTCCTGCAATTAAGATCATCTGGCCACAAGTACCTTCTTAAATCCCAAAGTGACTCATATCAGCCTGAACCTGCAACCATAATACCTCTACTTGCAATGGCAGAGTCTCTGTTTAGAAGGAGTTATTTGATAGTACCTCTACTTCTTGTAACAGAGTCACTGTTTAGAAATTAGGAGGAGAAATTATTTGATATGGTACCTCTATTAGTACAGTTGTACTAGCTGACTGCTCCTTGAGCATTGTTTGATTGCACAGCACATGTTAAAGTCGTCCTTCTTAGATAATCTTTATCAATTTAACTCACCCTTGGGTTATGATATCATCATTGTTGACTATTCAATAAGTTAAAGATACATATATTTTAAAAATAATATTTCAAGATAGCTTTATAATTTTACATTATGTGGGTTATAAATTTAACAGTGTATTTGTGTGTATCCTTACAAATTTTAATCGTGTAGTTTAAGTTCAATTCTTGCATTATTGTGAATGAATCTTTATCCAAGTACCTTTTATATATACGTGTGTGTAAGTTCGGAATTGTCACTTAAATGTTCACTCTCATCTAAAGAGTTAAAAAGTTTTGCACATGGAAGTGTTTCCATTTAGAGTTGCATGCCATGCTTGCACGGTTTTTGAAGAGAGTAAGGATACGACTTGATAATAGATCATTATTGTTTGAATATGTGTGATCCCAGACACTATTATTGGATCTAATTAATTCATCAACATTAATGATTGTTGGAGGATGTAATATGAGTTTTAAAAAATCATATTGTTATTAAACTTTATGCTATTTTCAAAATACAAACAAAGGGTTAAACTTCTTTGGCAATATCAAAAATTGATTTTCTTAAGTAAGGCTGCTTAAACTTTTAGATAGCCACATGAACAGTTTGTAGACAAACTTCCATTACTCAACTGACACTGAATCAAATCAAAATTTGCCAAATGCTGTTACAATTTATGTTTTCAAAAAAAATTGGAAAGATTCCCCACCTCATCCCCTACCTACCCTTTTTTCTTGAGTGCTGATAAATAAATTTCATTTTCCCTTAACATAAAGACCAGCCATTAGCACTTTCTTTTCTCTTTTTATGTTAAAGGGGTGTCAGCTTTTCCTATGAGAGCCTTTTCTCCCAATCAATGACTCATTATTATTGAATAATTTCATTGTGCATACCCTTAGAATGGGATGCATTGGTGATTTAATAAGTTAAAATTATTGGATATTAAGCATTTGTAATCCACGGTTATTATTGAGTATTGGCTACTAGTTTATCAGTTAACGTGTGCAATTGGAGTTTACAAATTAAAAGACAGAGTCTGAATATGTAATAAATTTCCTCAAAAATGAGTAACAAAATTGACACTCCACTATCTTCTGGAACGGTCGCTAACGTCACTCTCAGTCAACCATCACCCCCACCTTACTGATCAAAATCACTTTATCGTGTGCATGTTTGGGTTCACTTTTTGTTAGTGGTAAAAGTGATTTTAGAGATAAAAAATCGATTTTGATATGTTGGGGTGTCTTTGACTAGAATTTGATTTTGCCTATGTAATCAATTATAACTTGAAGCTAGAATTTGTAGCTTTTGCCTTCAAACGTGATTTTTATCCTCAAATTACATCAAGTTTTACATCAAACTTACTTTCAAAATAAAAACATTCAAACATAAATAAAATCATTCAAATCATCCAAAATCATGGTTACATTGTTCTTTTTGTTGTCAACTATGTAGCTATTGTGAATCAAATATAGACGCTGGTTCTTTATATTTTGTTTTTGTTTTCTATGTTTAATTTGATTTAATTAACTATTTAGTTGTAATGGTTGGTATTAATTTTAATTAGCTTCGAACTAGTTTAGAGTAGTGGTTACTATCAGCTGTACCAAAGGACAATATATAACATAATATACAAAAGTATTATTAAATTGAAAATGCTGAAAGGGGGGTTAATACAGGGTGGGCAGGTGCATGGTTCTGATGATACAGTAGTACCAAAGACTAAGAGTGACCAACTTAGATCACAAACCCATGAAGGACAACGCAAAAACAAACAGATCTATAAGCGAACCAAGTGTTACTCTAAACAGCTAAACATCATTAAATTGTACGCAGCCAGCCATCTTCAGTCTCAATCTCGTTACCCTCTTTCCGCCATTTATGATCAGACATAGTTAAACCCACATGTCACTTATAGTAAATAAGTATTTATTATATTGTTGTTTGAATTTCCCGCTTGTATTCCTGGTAGTATAGTAACAGTAGGAATCTGTTGCCATATCATGTTAAGGGACGAGGCTCTTCTAAAATGATCAACAATATAAAGTGATAAAATAAGGATTTATTCGTTATTGGTTAGTTAAAGTATGTTGATTAATCAATGGTGAATATATTTACTTTATCATTTTAGAGGAAGAATTTTATCCAATGTTATTGTAGTTTACAAAATTGATGTTATTTAAAATATTGGGAAAAAAAACTCTCATTATTTTTCTCCTTTTTATTTTCTCTACGTTAGAACATGTAAACGTGTCCCTTATCTTTTCTCAACGTTAGCACATATAAATGTGTCTAGTATATATCATAACCTTCGGTTTGAAAAAATGAAAAAAGGTAGAAATCTTTGCACATATAACTTTAGCTTTTGGATGGAAGTACTTTAACATGTGAACTTGGAAGTGAAGCTTCATCTTATGTATTTCTTGTTTTTAATATATTGAGTTTCAAAACCAAAAAGAAAAGAAAATGGTGTATTACTGTATAACACTTTTCATTGATTGAATAGAGGTAGATACAAGGCTATATATACACATTGTTGTGAGCAATAAGATATGTTCTCTAACTGTTTGACAAAATAACTAACTCAGTCATCTATACTAACTGACTATCAGAAACAGAACTAGCTGTTATTGAGGACTAACAGAAGAACTAACTAACTATTCCTTCACTCCTCCTCAAGTTGGTGCATGTGTGTTAATAATGCCTAACTTGCTGAGAAGAAATTCAAATTTATCACGGCCTAAAGGTTTGGTGAAAATGTCTGCCACCTGATCCTTTGTCCCAATCTTGACTGGTTGTATGTCACTGGACTGTATTCTTTCCCTCACAAAGTAGCAGTCCATTTCCACATGCTTTGTTCGTTCATGGAAGACAGGGTTCATGGAGATGTGCAGGACTGCTTGGTTGTCGCAAAACAGCTGAGTAGGGCTTTGTTGTGGTGTTGTTAATTCCTGTAACAATCACCTTAGCCAAATTAGCTCACTAACCGTTGATGCCATTGACCTGTACTCTGCCTCAGTCAAATACTTTGCAACTACTGATTGTCTTCTGGTCCTCCAGGAAACAGGAGATCCTCATAGCAAGATTAAGTATCATGTGCAGGACCTTCTTGTCATTGGGCAACCTCCCCAGTCTGCATCACAAAATGCCTGCAGCTGGAGATTACCATCACCGGGAAGAAAAATCCCTTGTCCAGGAGTTGTTTTCAAGTACCTCAACACCCTTTCCACAGCATCCATATGTATGCACTTGGGCCTTGACATAAATTGACACAGTGTATTCACTGCATATGTTATGTCTGGTCTTGTTATTGTTAAGTATAGCAATCTGCCTAGCAACCTTCGATACCTTGCTGCATCTGTATCAGGGTCATGATCATTTAATCGCAGGTTGCAGTTTTGTTCCATAGGGAACTTACTGGGCCTGCTATTCTGCATTTTAGTCTCTTTGAGTATATCCAAAGTAAACTTCCTTTGGCTGAGCACAATCCCTCGTGGTGACCTTGCAACTTCAATTCCAAGAAAGTACTTTAGAGTCCCAAGATCTTTGATACTGAATGCTTGATCCAGTTGGTTCTTTACTTGTGTCATGAATTGTAAATTGTTTCCCGCTAGGACCACTTCATCAACATAGATCAATGTAGCTAAGAAAATCCCTTCTGCTTGGTAAATGAACAGAGAATGATCTGCTCTTGACTGCTTGATGCCTATAGTGCTCAAGGTGTTTGTGAACTTCTGGTACCAATTCCTGGAAGCTTGTCTTATGCCAGAGAGTGACTTCTTTAACTTTCAAACCCGGGTGTCTCCTTCCTTTGCAAATCCTTGGGGTATTTGCATATAAATCTCCTCAGTTAGATCCCCATGTATGAATGCATTGTTCACATCAAGTTGGTGAACAATCCATCCTCTTTTTGCAGCTACTGTCAATAAGCATCTCAAAGTGACAAGTTTTGCCACTGGTGCAAACGTCTCATGGAAGTCTTCACCTTTAACTTGGGTGAATCCTCGAGCAACCAATCGTGCCTTGTATCTCTCAACATCTCCATTGGGTTTATACTTGATTTTGTACACCCACTTGGAGTCAACGGTATTCTTTCTTGGTGGAAGTGCTTCCATTGTCCATGTCTCATTCTGCTCCAGAGCCTCAATCTCCTTCTTCATGGCCTCCCTCCAATGTTCTTATGTCACTGCCTGTTTAAAACTTTTTGGCTCATCTTTAGAAGAGATGGTTGCTAAGAAATCCAAATGTGAAGGTGACAGTTTATCGTATGATATGTAATTAGAAATAGGATAAGCAACTAGATTACTTGCAGAGGGATTGTTTGCAGGAATAGCAATAGAAGAGGGTAAGTCCAACTCATAGTCCTTTAGGTGTGCAGGGAGGTTTCTTATCCTCTCACCATGTCTCTGCATATGCTGCTCTGGATTAACATCAGTGTTATCAATAGGTTCTTCTAAATGCATACCTTCATCATTAACATCAATACTTTGTGTCTCATCATTATTTAGGGTCCTAATAGGTTCAGCCTGATCTAAACTGTCTTCCCAAACAACAGGTTGTTGGTTTGTATGAGTTTTCTGAATATTGCCTTTATTGAAAGGAAATTTAGTTTCAATAAAAACTATATCTCTTGACACAAAAACCTCTTTATTTGTCAAGTCATAGACTTTGTAGCCCTTTTGTCTAGAAGGGTTGCCTATAAAAACACATGCTCTCCCCCTCTCATCAAACTTCCCTTCTCTTCTTTTTTTTAAAGCATATACCAAACAACCAAAAACCCTTAAACAATTATAATTAGGTTTCCTATTGAACATAACCTCATATGGTGTTTTATTGTTAATCACTTTATATGGTAGTCTATTGATAAGATGGACTGCAGTGAGGACACACTCACCCCAAAACTGGATAGGGAGACCAAAATGGAACCTTAATTCTCTAACCATTTCCAAAATATGCCTGTGTTTCCTCTCTACAACCCCATTCTGCTGAGGGGTGTAGGTGCATGTTAGTTCCATTATGATCCCCTTATCCTCATAAAATTTCTGCATATTGTTAGGTATGAATTCCAAACCATTATCAGACTAAGCCCTTTTAACCCTTTTGCCAAATTGAGTCTCAATCATGGATATAAAGGTTTGCAAACAATGCTCAACTTCAGATGCAGACCTTCATCATTAACATCAATACTCTGTCTCATCATTATTTAGAGTCCTAACAGGTTCAGCCTGATCTAAACTGTCTTCCCAAACAGCAGGTTGTTGGTTTGTCTGAGTTTTCTGAATATTGCCTTTATTGAAAGGAAATTTAGTTTCAATAAAAACTACATCTCTTGACACCAAAACCTTTTTATTTGTCAA
Organism: Sophora flavescens; assembly: GCA_030762895.1. Classification (NCBI taxonomy): domain Eukaryota; kingdom Viridiplantae; phylum Streptophyta; class Magnoliopsida; order Fabales; family Fabaceae; genus Sophora; species Sophora flavescens. The sequence goes on along the minus strand of CM061067.1, from coordinate 161,042,211 downwards.
GTCATAGACTTTGTAGCCCTTTTGTCCAGAAGGGTAGCCTATAAAAGTACATGCTCTCCCCCTCTCATCAAACTTCCCTTCTCTTCTTGTTTTTAAAGCATAGACCAAACAACTAAAAACCCTTAAACAATTATAATCATATTTCCTATTGAACATAACCTCATATGGTGTTTTATTGTTAATCACTTTATATGGTAGTTTATTGATAAGATGGACTGCAGTGAGGACACACTCACCCCAAAACTGGATAGGGAGACCAGAAAGGAACCTCAATGCTCTAGCCATTTCCAAAATATGCCTATGTTTTCTCTCTACAACCCCATTCTGCTGAGGGGTGTAGGTGCATGTTAGTTCCATTATGATCCCCTTATCCTCATAAAATTTCTGCATATTGTTAGGTATGAATTCCAAACCATTATCAGACCTTACCCTTTTAACCCTTTTGCCAAATTGAGTCTCAATCATGGATATAAAGGTTTGCAAACAATGCTCAACTTCAGTTTTATATTTCATAAGATACACCCATACTCCCCTACTGAAATCATCCACTATAGTAAGAAAATAATGAGCCCCTGTCATTGAGGCAGTGTTATACCTACCCCATATATCACAGTGTATCAAATCAAAGCAAGCATTTGTTTTTACTGAACTAGAGGGAAAGGGCGATCTAGTCTGTTTTGCACGAATACAAGAGTCACAAGACTTATTTTGTCCACTAATTATACTAGGAACAGGTTCAATATCTAAGAGTTTAGCATCAGAAGTGTGTCCTAATCTTAAATGCCACAAGCTTGCATCAACTGATCTACCAACCTGGCCTCTCTTCCATCATGTATTGGCTCAAGAAGGTACAATCCATCTTGGTGCTTACCCTTTCCAATCAGAGTCATCGAGGGTAAGGCCTGTATAACACATGAATCAACCACAAAGGTTATAGCACAGTTGTATTGCTTTGTTAATTTGCTTACAGAGACGAGATTGCAGTGGAAATCTGGTATGTAGAGAGCATTGTCTACTCTCATTCCATTTGGAAGATCTAGTCTTCCTGATCCCTTTACTGGCACATTAGTGCCATTAGGAATTCTAACAGGTTGTTGATTTAGGAAATTCTTTTCCTTTAATAAACCTTGATCACAAGTTATATGTTCACTTGCCCCTGAGTCTATGACCCAAGATCTGGAAAAAGGGATTTTACCTGCCATATTGATAGTTGGTTTGACTGATGGTGCTCCTAAGACTGGTTCAGCATCACTCTGCAGCTGCTGCATTAGCTTTTCACATTGATGCATTGAGAGGCCAGGAATAGGACTACCTTCAGTGCTTATTTGGGCAACTCTTGAGCCACCTTTCTTATTGTTCCAGGGTGCCCCTTTCTCCTTTCTTTCTTTGTAAGGCTTCTTCCAATCTTGCGGGTAGCCCACAATTTCCCAACAATCTTCTTGGACGTGGCCTACTTTCCCACAATGATCACATTTTGGCCTTTCTTTCTTGACACCCTTTCGATCTGCCTGTGTCTGAAACGCAGATGCTTCTGTGGTGGGCTTGTGCATTGCAGAAATTAAAACCTTTGTTGTTCATCCTCGGCTACAAGATGATATGCATTCCCAAGTGTGAGTTTCGGTGCCATGCTAAGAATCTGAGTCTTGACTATGTTCAACCAACGTGTAGCCCATGAAAAGGAGTCATTGGTGAGGATTATGAAATCAGCAAGCATAGTTAAACAGCACAACACATCATCAGCTAGGTTTTCTTGGAAGTTACTCCAGTAAAAGCCCTCCCTAAATCTAATGTCCAATCCATATGTAATAGTACAATAACATTAGTTCATTCAAAACTATTACAAAACTGAAAGTAATCATCCAATTAGTTGCAATTGTTACATAAATTCAGCGAAATTTTCAAACACAGCAACAACCAATTCATGGATTTCTAACGAATCAAAATACAATACAATCAGAATGCATACACAATACAATATGAAATTATTCACAGCAAGTAAACAGCTGCATCACAGAGGCTATAGATCATACTATTGTGAGCTATTCCCTGAGGCAATATAACAAAAGAATGAACAGCCTTCAAAGACATAAATAATTTTGTAGCTTATCAGACACAAAGAGGAAGGGTACCGGAGGAAAACATACTAGAGGAGGAGGAGGAGGACGGCACTGTACCGTACGTGATGGTGGTGGTCGGAGGAGGGGACAACGGTCTTGTACCGTACATGGTGGTCAGAGGAGAGGAGGAGAAAGAGAGATAGAGTGAGAGACAGGAAGAGAGATCGCGAAATGAAGAAGAAAGGGGATTCTGCGTTTTTAGCGATTTTAATTTTTAGCGATCGAAATTAAATCGGTCGCAATGTAATTAAAAATGAACCGTCAGACTATCGTCGGTCGCAAAAAAGTCAACAAATGTTGACTTCATTAATCTTCTTTGGTTAGCGACCGAACCAGCAACCGAATTTTTACTACCCTATTTTCGGTCGCTATTATGGTCGTTATTTCGGTCGCAGAACCACTAATAACTTTTGTTCTTGTAGATTCTAATATCGGACGCAATTTCGATCACTAATATATATAACCGCAGTTTTAAGTTTTTTTTTTTGTTTGTTTTAGACTCTATGAATGAAATATTTTAATGTTGAATATTATAGATTTTGTTCAAAAGGCAGAGATTTAAACCTTATTTCTAATATTGAATAAGATAATTTATTTTTAAAACTTTAATATTTTAATTTAAGTGATGACATAAAAAAGTTTATTCACATATAAATTATATCCTTAGAAGAATAGTGCAAGTTTTAATTTATACTTTTTAATTAATTATATTTTGCTCGTATATATCTTAAAAAGCTTAAGATATCTTAAATAAATTTAAATTACTCACTCTTCTCAGTTCTCACCCATACTAGGGAAATCGAAATCGAATTCATAACTTTGTTAAATTTCCTGAAGCTATAAACTAAATATAAATAAAAAAGAAATTTTACAAAAATCATTCACACTATATGTACAAGAGAGGGGATTGTAAGGTCTAGTTTGGTATGGATTCCTCTGCCAAATCTTGTTTCAAAAAAAGCCACGTATGACCCTTCATGGGTTCAAAGTGGGACCCACCATCACGACCACTTCCATGAATGATGGATCCATGGCCATGGCCATGTGAGCATCTCATCACGTGAACCCCCCTCCCACGTGAGTGACGTCACACCCTCTGTTTCATGTCTCCCCATTCCCTCTACCACTCTCCATGCATATATATGCATATATATATATATATATATATATATATATATATATGCACGTGATCCAAACGACGCCGTCTTCTATGTGGGGACCCACTTCATCTCAAAGCCACCAACCATAACGGTAGCCGTTTCATGCACCAACGTTTCTAATATGTTCCCTTCAATCTCCGCCACCAAACCTTCTTCCACTTCTTCTCTTTCTTCCTCTTCTTCCTTCATCTCTATCAACCCATCAATGTCCTCCAGAACCTCACATTTCGCACGTGGAAAACTCCGAACCCTCTTCCAAACTGTCTCCAACAACAACATCCCACGGTAACAGTACTTTGGCCTAACCAAAATATCCAACAACACTTCATCGACTAAATCAAACAGCAATCTCCGGTTGCAACGTGGACCCAGTTGGTTTTCCTGCGTTAAAATGTTATCTTTATCGTTGTAAAGGGAAGAAACCGTTGAATTGGATGTTGGGGAGTGCTCAAGCTGGTGAAAAATTGAAGGGTCTAATGGATGGAAAGGAGAGAACCATTGAAAATGGATGTGGGGTTGTAGTGGTGTGGCATTGTGTGGCCCGGTACGGCTTAGAATGGTTGCGATGTACTGAAACTCTGGTCCTTGAGCGTCAGCTCCAGTGGTGGTGGAGACACCGTTAGATTTGTCTTCATCGTTGGTAATGGTTCCTCGGGTGGCGAGTGTGTGCGTCGTTTCTTGTTTGTACCTCTGGCGCGAACAACTAGAAACCTGGGTGCTCCCTTTTGGTTCTCGGGTATCAGATACCTGTGACTGAGTTTTTTTTAACCAAAATACACACAAAATTAATCCATATAGTCAAAAATTGAGAAGAAATGTGGTGTTTATATTATTGTTTAAGACGATATTTTACTTATATTTTTAAACTATAGACTTATTTTAATTCTACCTATAGTATAGGATAATAATATTAAATTTATTCAGTATTTTCATTCAAGATGTTGGATATTCGAAAATCACATTATCTATTTAACGAGACAAAACTTTCATAACATCTACCTTCTTATTATTGAAAGAATCATATTCGAGACCTTATTCAAGAATAACTAACCTCCTTATCACTTGGTCCAAGATATAACTTATTGAATATTACATTTAGTAGTAAAAGAATTATCAAAATATACGGTATTGAATAATAGCTGACATTTACTAGAAGTTAAAAAAGTGAAGATCTTTGAAACAGTTGCAATTTAATTAATGGGCACCTTACCTGTTTTTGAGGAATTTTGGTTGCTGGAGAAGGGTCTGTCTTGACTGGGAGAAGATTTGGGACGTTATTGAGAAGATTACTTGGCAGTGGATGAGTTCTCTTGCTTTTGGTTTTGATGTCATTGGCTCTAGTGGGTGATGGCGGAGGACGGATAATAAACGCTTCTTCTTGCTTTTTTCTGATTGATGATGACTGTGGAAGCTTGTTGAGCCGTGAACTGAACTTTTCATTGGTGATTTTCTTGCATTTTGAGACTGCTTTTTGATTCTGTAACTCTAGCTCAGGCAATGCTTGAGGCTTTGCATTTGTTAAAACTCTTGAAACCTGTGCTTCAACGTTGACTACAGGTGGAGGTGATGGTGGTTTTGTGTGTATTATTTGATCTTTTGGGGTAAGTGGTGTTGGTTTTGTGCTTGGCTTGTTATGTTTGGTGTCCATGAATCTGCTGAGTCTTGGGGAATAAGATGAGTTTGAGTGCTTTCCTGGGCTGGATTCATCTTGTGACTTCATTGATTTCTTGAGAGATTTCTTGAATCTGAGTTGGCTAACAAGTTCTTCTCTTTCTTGCTCTCTGCTTTTGACAGTGTTGGTTATGTCAAGACCAACTTTCCTGCTTACACTTTCTTTCACCTGTTTAACAATTTGCCTTGCATAGTGGCTTGGACTTTTGCTATAATTGTTCTCATCATATTTCCTTTTCGAAAATGAAAACCGAGGGAGATCCAAATCCTCACCAAATCCCATGTTCTCCTTGTTGATTTGGAGAGATAATCGATGTTCAACATCTGATCTTCTAGGAGTCTCATGCAAGGAGCGAATGGTTGCATTATTGTAACTACCTGTGCTGTTTCTGTGCTTCATTACTTGGATGTGTTGCCTTGGTCTAAGGTGGTGCACATGTTGTTGGTTTGGAGTGGAAAGACATGATGATGAAGAAGAAGAGGATGAGTTTGCATCTGGAAGAAGATCAAGACCCATTAATCTTGCAACCAAAGTTGGTGTCTTGGTCCCTGGAGAGCTAATGATTTCCGAGGAAATATCATTCATATTTCCTGATCTTGCTCTTGTGTTTCCACTTGTTTTGGTTCGTATATTCTTCTGCATTTTCAAAATTAGCAGACTAGTTAATTAAGTGGTGGTCAAAATCATCATTATAATCATCATGACTCACTTTACAGAATAAATTAAACAACCCAAATAGAAGTGAGTGAAATTCATAAAAATTAGTGAAAAGTTGCAGCCATGTACTACTGTGAAAGGTACAGGTTAATCAACTTACTGGGACTTTTAGATTTTCTTCTTTTGAGATGCATGACACTGTACCATCTTCCGATTCCAAGCTATTCCTAGGTGCTTCAGCACCTGAAATACACAAAATCATAAACCTCAGTAAGAAAAGATAGAAAGAGTAGGTATATATATTATGTGTTTGAGACTTAGAGAGGTGAAGCATAAACCAGTCCCAAAATGACATTATTCTGGTTTGAAGGTCCACGACCAAAATCAAGGTCGCAACGTTCTGGTTTTGGAGCTCTCCGAAACCGGAAGGTGACCGTAATTACAGTCGCATCGATCGTATTTTTTGTGATTAATTATCTGGAATTGCGGTAAACACAATACCATCGCAGCCGTAATTTAAAACCTGAACTATAGTATAGAGAAAATACCTTTGGGGACACTCTGCAGGTCTTGTGGGATACTACTAGAGGCAGACTTGAAAGAAGATTGTTGGTGCTGGTTTAAGGAAAAGTGGAATGGATGGAAATCAAAGGCTTGAAAGACTGCACACATGCAACCAGAAGGGATTTCTGTTTCAGAAGCTCCACCTCTCTTGGACTTGGAGGACCTGCTTCCAGCCCAATACCAGTCCCTACCCATAATTGGTAAACTTGTGCCTTTTCCAAGCTTTACAAACAAGAAAGATATATTATCTGAAAAGTGTGGTAAAATTATCAGAATGAAAATGACATAGTAATCAGCAGCTAGCAGTCTCAGACCAAGAAAGAGAGAAAGAGGCCAGCTGTTTGTGTTGTGTGCTTGAGGTGGTGTTGGCAAGAAAATCTTAAAAAGCTGTGTGGGATATGTAGGTGAAGAAGCGTGAAAAGCGGATCCTTTGAAGCATAAAACGGTCACATTTGATGTAAGGAATTAAAGTACAATTGAATTTGTGGTGATGTAATGCTTATGTTGGTGTTTTCTTTTTTAATTTTCTTTCCCTTTTGAGAAGAGAATTATATATTATTTTATCTCTCTCTCTCTCCTTTGCTATCTACTTTTATCTTTATAGCACTCACTCCCAAACTCTTACCATACCAGAACCAGAGAGAACCAAACCTGCTCGGTTATTATTGGGAACTGAGATGGGTAAAAGGAATCAATCAAGAATATATTGAGGAAGATGACGATATGACCACGCACCTCTCTTGATCATAGTTCATAATATAGTATATATATATCCTAATCATGTGGTGATCTACTACGTAGGTATAGCTCCCTCTCCTTGGTGAGCTCGTTATACAATGTGAGGAGATTACTACAATGTTTATCTTGTTAAGGTAATTAATGCAAGGTAATTTATTAGGGATCTGCGATATTGATACTACCTTGGTGTTATATAAAAACTGTCACGTAAACTATCCCTATATAATGAGGCTTTAATTATGATACCATCATCTGGTAACTAATTAATGGTTTTGGTGATATTAATGGAAACTTTTTTAATAATAACTTACTAGTTTATCATGCAACTATGTACGGATCCACTATGATACAAACATGTTTTAAAAAATAGTATCTCGATATTCCCGATTAACCAAAGACTTGAAATGTATGTAAGTATTAATGAGTTGAGATTTTATTTAATTAAATAATAAATTATTGTTGATGGAAGATAATGAATGTAACAGACGCCCCACTCATGACCGGATTGACTTGTGGATATCCCTATCAAGTATCAATCCTGAACATATGTATGACCTTCAGATCTGTTTCTATTGACTTTTTCGTAAGCTTTGATTTGAATGTTCAGCCTAATTGGAAAGAAACATGTTCCAACGGCAGGAAAGAGACTCTATATAATATGAGGAATGCTATTTCACATTTAATGACTTTTAGCAAGGCTATGTTCTAATTTCACGTGTTTCATAATTAACGTGGACTCAGTTATCGTTTTTTGTCCCATTTATGTGTTGGTTCACGAAATTTGTTTCGTATAATTTCGTATGTCTCATATAATATTTCTCTTTTGTGTTTTCGCCCTTTCAACTTTTCAAATCTACCAAACTATTGAAATCCATCACGAGGAGTGCTATTTAGTACGACAGCTTTAGTACGAAAATCGACGAATTGGTTTCTATATCGGTCGAGGAGTAAAACTCGGTCACCGAGTTTGGATATCCGATCCAACCAAGACGGAAAGGATAAAATATCGATATTATCTTTATTAATCATGATATTATCTCAATATACCTTATCCGATTAGAAGAGATAATATCCCTTAAATTAAAGGATAAGATATTGATATTATCCACTACAAAAAAAAAACTATTTAGCGACCGAAGATTTCGGTCGTTAAACATGATAATTCGGTTGCTATACTGTGTAGCGACCGAATTAAGGGGGTAGCAGAAACCCTGGTGGGTAAATGTTTAGCGACCGAATTTGTATTTCGGTCGCAAATTTGCGACCGATAGTTCGATCACAAAATTATATATTTCGGTTGCCGTATAGTTGGTCCCATGTTCGGATAACCGAATTTTGTTTTTCAACTATTACCCCATTGATTTTTAATTTCTGATATAAACAAAATACACCAATATTTTTTTGAATAAATAGAAAACGTAAATATGATGTACTAACGATCCAAAACACCACAGTCAATATGATCAAGAAAACATATACATTAATTAATGCAAGTTTAATAATTGTTTATAAAAAAAAGTTTAATAATGTACTAATTAACGATCAAAACATAAAAACACACCACAGTCAATAAGTACTAATGAAAATATCAAAACTCATCAATCTTCCAAAGGGATGAACATGTAGAAGCGAGAACCCCCAAGGTACTTGGACTTTGCCAATGCACCAGTGGACAACAAATACAACTCCCCGATACCATTTGTATCTGTTGCAAAATATGGGCGATCCTCATGGATTACTATATTCCAATTGAACAAATTTCTGCTTTTGTCTTCAATAGTCACAACACGCGGTATTTCTTGTCCCCAACGACGGTAGAATGATCGCGGGATTGAAATCAAATCCTGCAAATACACAAGAACAATTTAGTAATGATTAGTTTGTGCCTTAACCATCATTACGTGAATCCGATCGTTATTCTTAAGTTGATGAGATACTGTACCTGGTCTATATGGATGGCTGTCTCAAAACATTTAGTCGGGTCCATTTTCTGATAAAAGGATAAGGAAAACAAGTCATATGTCTAAACTTCATCAAGTGATAATAAGAAAAGATGGAAAGATCCATGTAGCATACTAGCATGTTAAAATAGAACAAAGAAATGCAACTTCACATGCAGCTTTACAGATTAGCAAACATAGTAGTTTTCAGGAAAGCAGATGCTTTTACGTCGTTTTGAAGGATGGTCATAGAGAGGACTTTTCCTGCTGGAAATGCCTAGATAACCTAGTAAGGATGGTCATCAACAACTATTTCTGGAAAGCTCCATTGCCTAGTGAAACAAATGAGTAGAAAACCAGAGTTGCTTTCATAATATTGTGTACATAGCTGCTTTCTAATGTGAATAATGTTTGAATGATGACGGCACGTCATGTGCCTGGCAAATTGTGCCCCACCCTTCATTTTATCTAACCCTATACTTAATCATTCATTATCTAAGACCTTGGCCTTAAGGCAAAATTAAAGAAAAACCTCAAACTTCAAGAATCCTTCAAGCACATCCAAAATATTGAATGAGCATGCGTGCCCTGAGAAGGTACGCATGCTCATTAATATTGAATCTCAAATAGGAAACTAATTAAGGCTTTCGTAGCTTAATAATTAACTCTAGCAGAAAATAAAATCATTGACTTATAAGGATTGCAGCATACTTCAACAAATATATATTGAAGCATATTTCAATACAAACTTAGATAAAATATAGTAGCAAACATCCTATTGAGCTCCGCTCTCCACTAACAAGACAACACATAATTGTCAAAACTTCTAAATTAGCAACACACAACAAGCATCCCGCCTTTTTGACAAGATCACATCCTATTGAGCTCTGCTCTCCACTAACAAACAACACATAATTGCAAATGCATGCATAAATATTAAATTATCAGCACACAATCAGCATCTTGCCTTTCAGGCAGGATATATACCTTCCTATTGAGCTCAGGTCTCCACTAACAAACAACAATATATATAGTGTGTATAGGCCATCATTACCCCTCTACATTTTATTCAGACATTATCACAACTAACATTGGTAAGATTATCCTCAATATGAACCGGTGGGTGTCATTGCCATTGCACACTATAATGCATTAATAAAATTAATCGTGTCAGAGCTGAAATGACAACATTTGATAATATTACTTTATAAGGTTTCTATCCAAATCCCAAATCTAATATAAAACTAGTCATGTTTGGTTGTTTTGTAAGAGCGCTATAAGTGACCCTCCTACTGGAAATGCCTAGATAACCTAGTAAGGATGGTCATCAACAACTATTTATGTAAAGCTCCATTGCCTAGTGAAACAAATGAGTAGAAAACCAGAGTTGCTTTCATTATATTGTGTACAGAGCTGCTTTCTAATGTGAATAATGTTTGAATGATGACGGCACGTCGTGTGCCTGGAAAATTGTGCCCCACCCTTCATTTTATCTAACCCTATACTTAATCCTTCATTATCTAAGACCTTGGCCTTAAGGCATATTTTGTGGTTTTGGCCTTAAAGAAAGAAGAACGAAAAAGTCAAAAGCTGTCTAGGCCAGGCCGTGATGGCCATCACGGCCGTGATGGCCATTAGGGCCAGGCCGTGATGACCATCACGGCTGTGACAGACCAACCAGGAAGAATTTCCAAGGCAGAATCCGTCACGGCCTGGCCGTGATGGCCATCACGGTCGTGACTCGCATTACTTGATTTTGCCAAAGGGAAGAAGACTTACCGCGGCTTTACTGGCAATAGCAGTGGCGCCGCTTTCGGTGGTGACGGTGGTGGCACTGCTCTGGACGTGCGGAGGAAGACGGACCTAAGAGAGAGAGAAACAGTTAGAGACGAAGAGAGAGATAGACAGAGATGGAGAGAGAGAGAGAGAGAGAGAGAGAGAGAAACAAAGAAGGGGAGGGGGAGGGGGAGGGGGAGAGGGAGAGAGCTTACCTGACGGCGGTGGCTGGAGGCTGGTGGTCGGAGCTCGCGAGGAAGAGAGAATGATGGCCGGAGCTGCTGCGCTGCGCCACTGCGTGTGAGAGAGAAGAGAGGAAAAGAGAGAAACGGGGGAAGAGAGGAAGGAACGTCGTGACTTAGGGATTTCAGTTTTAGCGACCGAATTATTCGGTCGCTAAATCGGTCGCTAAACGGGTAAATTTGAATTCATAAATTTAGCGACCGATTTAAAATTCGGTCGCTAACACGCTCCATTTTAATTCTTTTACGCGTCATTTAGCGACCGATTTAATATCGGTTGCCAATATAAATGAAATTTAACCGTTGCATTTAACTCGGTCGCCATTTCGGTCGCTAAAAAGTCATAATTTTTTGACTTTTACTTTCCTTTATTTGGCGACCGAAATAGAGACCGATAACTTTGCTACGCTCTATTTCGGTCGCTATTTCGGTCGCAATATCAACTGTAATCAGTGTTTGATTTAGATCCTACAATCGGTCGCCATTTCGGTTGCAAACAGCAACCAACAAATTCGGTCACTATTTTCGGTCGCTAAATAACCTTTTTTTTGTAGTGATCCTTAAATAATCCTAATATTATCTCAAATACCCTTATCCGGTTAAGAGATCAATTTAAGATTTTATCTTAACCAATCATGATATTATCTCACATAACCTTATCCGATTAAAAGAGATAATATCCCTTAAATTAAGGAAATCACATCTCAAAGAAGATTTAAGAGATAAAAGGAGATAAATCCATATCTCTTAAAGATATGGGGATCCTATTATAAAAGGAGGAGAACCCAAGAGAGAAACAAACTTTTCACTGAATCATGATGACTCTCCCTTAAGCGTATTAGAGAAACTTGCTCGACCAAGAGACTATTGAAGAGTCCTTGCTCGCTGGTATTCATCGGATACAAGATTAGGGGATCGAGATCACCGTATGGCCAAGGGTTGAACCTAGAACTACGTCTGGCTTTGATTCCCATTGGGATACGTAGGACCGGAATACAATATTCTGTCAAGCCATAATCTAAAACAACCCCCATTGTTCACTCTTGGTTTGACGTTCTACGGCGAGATTCCGGCAAGTCGGATCTCGGCAGAAACATTTGGCGTCCACCGTGGGGCCAGGTAAAACTTTGCCCCGACCACCGTTCAACCACCGCCGGTCACCATACGGGCTGGACCATACCCTCTAATCTCTCCAAATAGTTCGAAAAGAGAAGCCGAGTGAAACTGCTCGAACCCCGACGACCATCACGACGGTCCAGTCACTAACAGTCGCGCTCCGTGCGCCCGTTCGGACCACCGCGCAGCACCTGCCTCCCTCTCCCTGCTGCTGTTCGAGTCAACTCGACAAACGCTCTTTCATATTTGCCCACAGATCCGCAGCGAGCCAAGCACGCCGCCGTCGTTGCTTACGAGACCAGATCTTGCTCCAAATCGGCGCAAGGAGGACCGACATCGTTGTCGTGCACACAGCCATCACCATACGCCGCTAATAGGGTCGGGTCGTGACGATATTCTTTCAGACTACATCTCAGCCTTCATTTTCACAATCTGAGTTGGGGATCATTTCTTCATCGAGCTCTAGAAAGCAAACCAAGCAGTACTGCTACTATTTATGAACCAGATCGCGAGCCAAATCTCAGCTTCGGGAAGACGGATCTACGACGATCTTGAGCTCGCAACATAGATCTGCAAATTTGGAAAGGTTCAATGGTCCATCCTCATTCATCTGGATTTATATATCCTGGAGCACACCCAATGCTCGATGAAATGCCTAGATATACAGTAGCTATGAGCATTGTGGTGCAGCGGGTGTTGGTGTCCCTCCAACCAACACAAAAGCTCTAACTGAGTCAGGATCAATTCAAGTTCTTAAGGTCGCTTCCAAGTGCCTGACAAAATTCCTGGTTTGAATTCACGATGAAATCAATCCAAGTGGTGGAGAAGAAGGTATCTTAGAGAGCTCGGCCACCACAGCTCGACCTCAGAGCGAAGAAGATATCTTAGAGAGCTCGGTCACCACAGCTCGGCCTCAGAGTGAAGAAGATGTCTTAGAGAGCTTGGCCAACACAGCTCTGCCTTGGAGAGTTGATGTCTTAGAGAGCTCGGCCACCACAGCTCGGCCTTAGAGAGCTGAAGAAGATGTCTTATAGAGCTCGGCCACCATAGCTCGGCCTCAGAGGGAAGAAGATGTCTTAGAGAGCTCGACCACCACAGCTCGGCCTCAGAGAGCTGAAGAAGATGTCTTAGAGAGCTCGGCCAGCACAGCTCGGTCTAGGAGAGCTCGACCATAGTAGCTTGAGGGAATGCCTAAATCAGAGGCCGCAAAATGCTCTGGTGATATTGTTATTTAAATCTAGTTTAAATCTAATATGATTTGATATGTTTTTCTCCACGCCTTTAATGTTGTGTTATGTAGCATCATATCATATTATTTATATATTTGAGCAAAGTGATGTTCGGATGATACCACTCCCAGTGTCACAAAATTTGCGACTACAAAGTGGTTGAGCTCCGGCTCCCTTGAAAATAACAGGTCGAAGCTCTGTGCTTCCCTTTCCACAAGGTCGAGCTTCCTCAAAACTCACAGGTCGAGCTTTGCTCCCTTAAAAACTCACAGGTCAGCTCCAGCTCCTGAAAGGTCGAGCCAAAACTCCCTCTTGAAATTTGACTAAGAGGAAGACGAGTCGGAGCTCCTCAAATTAAAACCATAGAGGCCGAGTTAGACTCCCTCTATAAAAATCATAGAGATGGAGCTCAAACTCCATTTAAATGGAAGAGTGTGGGGGAGAACATCTCCCTTGGAAAATAAAGTTCCATCAGTTCGAGCACTCAAACACCATACTAACTCACAAAAAACAAAAAGCCTAAAAAGGTGACCGAGCTAAAATCGACCGAGCTGTTGTCGAAACGTCGAGCCTAAAAAGACAAAAGTCCTAAAAAGGTGACCGGGCTAAAATCGACCGAGTTCTTGTCGAAACGCCGAACCTAAAAAGGCAAAAGTCCTAAAAAGGTGACCGAGCTAAAATCGACCGAGCTGTTGTCGAAACGCCGAACCTAAAAAGGCAAAATTCTTAAAAAGGTGACCGGGCTAAAATCGACCGAGCTGTTGTCGAAACGCCGAACCTAAAAAGGCAAAAGTCCTAAAAAGGTGACCGAGCTAAAATCGACGAGCTGTTGTCAAAACGCCAAACCTAAAAAGGCAAAAATCTTGAAAAGGTGACCGAGCTAAAATCGACCGAGCTATTGTCGAAACGCCGAACCTAAAGAGGCAAGAGCCTAAAAAGGTGACCGAGTTAAAATCAACCGAGCTGTTGTCGAAACGCCGAACCTAAATAGGAAAAAATCCTAAAAAGGTGACCGAGCTAAAATCAACCGAGCTGTTGTCGAAACGCCGAACCTAAAGAGGCAAGAGCCTAAAAAGGTGATCGAGCTAAAATCGATCGAGCTGTTGTCGAAACGCCGAACCTAAAGAGGCAATAGCCTAAAAAGGTGGCCTAGCTAAAATCGACTGAGCTAAAGTTGAAATGCCGGATCGAAGTGGCCGACCAAGCTAAAATCGAAAGGCCGAACCTAAAAAGGTAAGCAAGAAAAACATGAAATAGTTAACTATGATAGGGCTGAGCTCAAAAAACTCACAAGGCCAAATTAAAACGCCAAAGGCGAGTAAGAACTTAGGAAAGTTAACCGAGTAAATCCAAATGTTGGGTTAAATACCATAAGTATGAAGTCTTTATCATTCATAAAGCAAAAGTACATAGGGCATAGCCAAGAGTACAAAATATCTTAAAAATATGATGAGTTACTCATGGGCATTCCCATAAGCAAAGACCCAATCAAGGTTGGAACCAATAGTGTCTTCAGCTTGCGAAAGAGCAACCGAGGATGGCTCGAGCACGACCACTTCAGTTCCTCTATTCTCCTCCTCTCCCACAACCTGCTCTTCACTATTCTCCTCTTCCTCATCATCGAGCTCAGACAAAGGAACCATTATGCCATCTTTATTAAAATCATTATCCACACCGGCTCTCGAAAGATCAGAATCGGGAAGAAAGCGCTGGATTTGTTTTATAGCACGCGAGAACCCAGAAACGCGTTCCCTTATAATCTGGGCTTCAGCTTCCTTCAACTCGAACTGAAGCTTGCAATTAGCCTTTTTCTTAGTAGCAAGAAACTGCTGAAGATTGTCAACGGAAAGCTTTAAAGCCTTGGCAGCCCTCTGAAAGTCAATCCTTTCATTTTAGAGAGCTCGGATTGAGGAGAGGAGTTGGTCTTCTCAATCTCGACATTTCGAGTTTTCAATTACCCAATTAGTCGAGCTTGCTCTTCACACTTTGCCACGGCTTTTTCAAGCTCATACCCAGTGCGTAAAGTTCGGGCAGCTTCCGCCTTCATGCTTTTCATTATTAGAAAGCTCGTGGCTCGAAACACGGGTAATGGAGGAGACTCGGAGAGCATAAACGGCCGCGACTTTCATGCTCGTGTCAGGGCCCTATTCTAGTAAAAGCCGAGTATATACTGGCTTAATAACTTGAGAATCCACTAAAGGGACCGAGCTAAAATTGTCTAGCCAAGAACAAAGGGCAGAAGCCCAAAAAGCCGAGGCGAAGCATTACACCCTCGCACCAAAAAGCCGAGGTCGAGCTATGCTCCCTCGTACTACGCACTGAAAAAAGTCGATGCTTCCTCCCTTGCACTAAAAATCCTAGACCGAGCAAAACACCTTCGCACCAAGGTAACGTCCACAGCAGATCATGCATATTAGAGACCCAAGATTTGAAAGAAACCCTGGTAGTGTTCGACCCAATAAGCTGGAATCCCAAGTAAGACTTGGCTCCGGACGAAAATCCGAGCAGTGCTCGGCCAAGTAAGTCGACAACCCAAGAAAGACTTGGTTCTACAAAAAAAACAAATTTCCGAGCAATGCTCCCGAATCATAATCCAAAGTCCTCGGCACCAAAAAGCGTGTTAAGATATGTGGGTTGACATTTAAGCTCTTTCGCTTATTTCAAGCTCGGAGCTTGGGGGGCTTATGGGGATAAAGGAAGGATATTCTCGGAAATCACAGAGAAAGGTCTTAGCCTAGAGCTCGATTGTTATTATGAAGAACTTGTATGAAAAATATTTTCTCATACAAATTGGAAAAGATATTAGGAAAGTTTTACACCTTCAAGATCGGTAAAAATAATGACATTCAAGGTCAAGTGTCAAGTTAGTGGGTATTTCAAAATCCACCAGATGAAAGGGTTAAGAGCTACTCGAAGAAAATGTTAAGAGCTTTCAAGCTTCAAAAACCGAGCTACATTCGGAAAAAGGTGAGTCAAGTTCAAACTCTCAAGATAAGCATCTTGAAAGTATCAAAAATTTCAGCTGAAATACAAGCCTGAGGTAAATTCCTAATGACCGAGTTTGAGCTTGACTTTCCAAAAGACCGGTTCAAGCCCGAATCATTGATAAGTTGAATCTCAGCTACCAGCTTCTAAACTTGTCTTAACAAAGGTAAGATTGAAGTATCTTCTGTTCAGAACATGTTACTGGCCGAGATGTCAACCTCAACCACTAAACTCGAGTACTGCCCGAGATGTGAAACCCGGTCACCGAGATTGATTATTCGAAGTAAGAGGATCTATGCAAATCCAGTACTTTATCGACACTAAGGACAAGTTCAGCTTCTTTCATAAAGCTTTTGCGCTCTTCTGAGCTCAAAGTTTGGGGAGCTTATATACTGGTCGAGATGTTAAACTCGTCCATCGAGCCTACCAAACTAAAATATTGGACGAGAAATAAAGCTAGATCACCAAACCCAAACAATCAAAGGGAAATGATTACTAGACTCGCCCACCAAACCCGCTGAACTTAAGAATTGGCCGAAATGTAAAGCTCGGCAACTTGAAATGTGAAGTTCGGGCTCCCTACTAGGTTGAGCTCCGGCTCCCTACTCGGTTGAGCTCCTGCTCCCGACTACTCGGTTGGAGCTCCGGCTCCCTACTTGGTTGAGCTCTGGCTCCATACTCGGTTGAGCTCAGGCTCCCTACTGGGTTGAGCTCCGGCTCCCCACTCGGTTGAACTCCGGCTCCCGACTACTAGGTTGAGCCCCGCTCCCTACTCGGTTGAGCTCAGGCTCCCTACTGGGTTGAGCTCTGGCTCCCCACTCGGTTGAGCTCCGGCTCCCGACTACTAGGTTGAGCCCCGACTCCCTACTCGGTTGAGCTCCGACTCCCGACTACTCGGTTGAGCTCTGGCTCCCGACCACTCGGTTGAGCTCTGGCTCCCGACTACTAGGTTGAGCCCCGGCTCCCCACTCGGTTGAGCTCCGGCTCCCGACTACTAGGTTGAGCTCCAACTCCCTACTCGGTTGAGCCCCGGCTACCAACTACTCGGTTGAGCTCCGTCTCCCGACTACTCGGTTGAGCTCCGGCTCCCGACTACTCGGTTGAGCTCCGGCTCTCGACTAATTGTTTGAGCTCCGGCTACTTGCAGGACTTGTATATGGGCCGAGGTGTAAAGCTCGGCCACTTACCTCGCCGACTTGAAAGGCTAAAAAGACCAAGTATCTAACCTCGTGAGGTCGTGGTGTCAAGCTCGGACACCAGGAAATCAAAAGAAAGGATTGTTAGGCCTACTTTCCAAAGCCGCTAAACTCGAATGTTAGCCGATGTATGAAGATTGGCCATCGAACTGTGGCAAAAAGGGGAGAAGTCTTACTCAATAAATCCTGAGCCCGGATAATTTTAAAGCCAAGCTCGGCTAATGTCATGAAAGCTTCTACGCTTTACTAGCTCAAATCTTGGGGGCTTGTGTACTGGCCGAGGAGTAAAACCCGGTCACCGAGTTTGGATACCCGGTCCAACCAAGGCAGGGAGGATAAAATATCGATATTATCTTTATTAATCCTGATATTATCTCAAACAACCTTATCCGGTTAGAAGAGATAATATCCCTTAAATTAAGGGATAAGATATTGATATTATCCTTAAATAATCATAATATTATCTCAAATAACCTTATCTGGTTAAGAGATCAATTTAAGATATTATCTTAATCAATCCTGATATTATCTCACATAACCTTATCCGGTTAAAAGAGATAATATCCCTTAAATTAAGGAAATCACATCTCAAAGAAGATTTAAGAGATAAAAGGAGATAAATCTAGATCTCTTAAAGATATGGGAATCCTATTATAAAAGGAGGAAAACCCAAGAGAGAAACTCACTTTTCACTGAATCCCGGTGACTCTCCCTTAAGCGTATTAGAGAAATTAGCTCGACCAAGAGACTATTGAAGAGTCCTTGCTCGCTAGTATTCATCGGATACAAGATTAAGGGATCGAGATCACCGTATGGCCAAGGGTTGAACCTAGAACTACGTCTAGCTTTGATTCCCATTGGGATACGTAGGATCGGAATACAATATTCTGTCAAGCCATAATCTAAAACGACCCTCATTGTTCGCTCTTGATTTGACGTTCTACGACGAAATTCCGACAAGTCGAATCTGGGTAGGAACAGTTTCTAACCAATTAGAAAAGAGAATGGTGACCATACACCAATGAAAATGGCGATAAAGTTTGAAAGTTAGACTGTAATAAATGTTCGTATGGCACTCGTCTCATGTAGTGGGTGGTGTATCATAGCCCAGCCCCCTAATGAATAAGTGTTTGTTTGGGTAAAAGCTGAAACCCAGATTTCAGTATCTAAACTCTAGTTACTACAGTAATTAGAATGTTTGGGGTATAAAATTCCATTTAAAATAATTGATTTTTGGTGGACAAAACTGAGTGTGAAATTTTTTTTTTTTTGTTTTTTTATTAAAAATAATTGATTCTAGATGTAGACCTACAAAATTCTACATATTTACACCTCAAAAATGATTTTACTTTATTATCCAAACAAAATTAATTCTTTTAAATCTACTTTTAAAATATTATTACCAAACATAAATCAATTTTTTTAATTATGATTTTTCCAAAATCAATTATACCAAAATCAATTCAATTAAAATAGATGCCATAATATTTGCTGCGCCAACAACAGAGCAGGATTTGACTGACTCTTAAATTTGTGTCTACCAAAGCAATGATGTCAGAAATGACCCACTGATTTTAAGCTTTCTTCTCCAATCTATGTACCATTCATCTCTTACAATACCTAACAAAATGCAATGCCATTCATTTCCAATGTCTTTCAATTATATTGTTGAATGACACAAACAAGGGTAATATAATCACCCCAGTTCCTTTCACTCTGCCCCAATCCAATTCAGTCACAAACTTAATTGATATCTGCATTAGCCCATGTGTTGAACATAAAATGAAAATGAGGATGGACCCCTTGAACCCCTTAACTTTTTGTATACACCATGTGAAGGGATGGATATGGAGACTGGAGTGAAGGGGTGGTTGTGTTGTGACCACCACAAAAGTGTTTAGAGGTTTGCCGACAGGTGAAGCTGCTGAGAAAATTACCCACTCATTGTCAGGACTCAGGACCCAGAACTAGTCTTGAGTAAAATCTTGGATCACTTAGATTTTGGATGATGATAATCATGTTGAAGGGACCACAAAGCCCCTTGCTTTTCAAATGCTTCTATTACCTATATTGATACGACATTAGTTTCCTATACATCTCTCATAGCTGGGTGCATCAATTTGCTGTCCTTTTCGAAAGTGATGGGTAGTAGTGGTCCCAATATCTGCCTTCAAAATTATTTAGCTGCAGATTAATAACCTCGTGTTCAACTTCTCCATCCCAACTTGGTTAGCAAATGGGGAATCAAATAGGGAATGCTTACTGGTATCTTTAGGTTACTTAGTGTATTGATTAAGAAATCAAAAATAACAAATTTTTATAGAAAAATATTGTATTTATTATTCTCTAAAGTGATATATTTTGATTTCTCATAAAAAATGTCCTTTATATATTACTTAATCATTATCTTTAAGACACTAATTAACAACTCTTAGATATGTACGAGAGTTAAGAGAGAAAGAGAGCCAAATGGTTCGAGGGGAATGGAGTGGAGGGGATAACCCCCCATAGTTCATTTTTTTAATAATAGAACTAAAACCCCCGATCTCGAGGAACTTATAAAATGAACTAGGAGAGAGTTAGGGAAGGAAGAGCTATTTTCCATTCCCTATCATTTTTCTCTACGTTGTCAAATTCTTCTATTCTCTTCCCTTCCTAGCTCCCAAACATAGTCTTAGAAAATTCATATGCACTTTTGTCACCATAACACTTAAATTCATGCAATCCACTTCTGTTTAACCATTTTCTTATTGTAAAGAACATATGCTAAATGTCATTAAGACAAAAAAAAAAAAAAAGAGATTAAGAGATATGCTTATACCTAAGCTAAGTATTTGCATTTAATTGAACAGTAAGCAATTCTCAGGTGAGGCCATGTGAGACTCACTAGTCACTATACATCTCGTAGAAATGTTTTACATGAGTTCCCAAATAAGTATACACTACATCTTCACCTATCTTAACATACCATTGCCAACCATAATTAATCAAGGTATGTTGGAGGTGTCCCAAATGAGTGTTCAAAAAACATTTCTCTAATTAATTTCTACATACAATTTCAAATCACTGGATGGCATAGTGATTGACACGAGAACATGATCATTCATGCATTAAAAAAAATTGAACTGTGTTACAAAAATAAATAGGCTTAATTGCACTTTTGGTCCCTCAACTTTTTCAATTGTGCGATTTTGGTCCCTCATAATTTTTAATTGCACTTTTTGTCCCTCAATTTTATCAATTGTGCGATTTTGGTCCCTCAAAAATTTTAATTGTACATTTCATCCCTTGATTTTTAAAATTGTGCGATTTTGGTCCCTTAAAAATTTAATTGCACGTTGACTAGTCATGGACGGAAGGACTAATTTTGCACGATCTGACAAATTAGAGGACTAAATGTGCACTTAAATTTTTGAGGGACCAAAATCGCACAATTGAAAAAATTGAGGGACCAAAAGTACAATTAAGCCAAATAAATAAATTAATTTGAATTGATATCTTAATAAATAAACAATAATGTTAGTATTTTGAAAGGGAAGATGTTATCCGTTATATATGTTGATTTGCATTGTGCATTATGAAACATGAACATTAATAATTTATGACATGATTTTTTTTTAATTGAGCACATGAGGCCATCCTCACAGCAAGATTTAGTGTCTCCTGACCATCTTAGTCCCAGCTCCATATTCTATGTATATTATTTATCCGAAGAGAGAGATAGAGATACATATAGAGAGAGAGCTCTGCTTCAAATTTTGAAGTGATCCTGTTTCGCGGGGGTACTTGAAAAATCTGAAGTACTAAAATACATTATAGGAATCATTATACCATATGACTTCATATTACCTTCTATGTATTCCTTCATTCCCTTGTATTTTTTTTTTACCTTTCTCTATGCTCAGTTATTTATATTATATTTTTTGTTCTTTCTCTTTAAGCCTTTGAGATATGTATTTTGAAATGATGATGGAAATTGGAAAACGTATACGAGAGAGGCCAAAACAGACAAAGGTGAAGGATCATATCAAAAGGGTATCTCTAGCTATAGCTATAATCAGAAGAAAATTGATACCTCTACTTATTTGGGAGAGGAAAGTAGCTCTCAACGTGACAAGAAAGGGAAAATAGATATAGGAGAAGAGGAGCGTCTGTTATGGCTATAACATTTTAATTAAAGGTTTGTAATGGGACAAACAGGACACAATGACAAATTACATTTACATAGCACAAAGATTTTGATAAAGAATATATATGTCTGATAGTACTGTCGGGGTATATATAAAAGGTCATTCTTTCAATTTTATAGCTTTAGAAACAGTCATTATTGAGTATGGGAAAGAAAATGACACAATGGCAGGGGCCCCTATTCCCTTATTCATGCTAATTATCCAAAAAAAATTATAAGAGACAGAGGAGTGGGGCACACGCACACATACATTTATAGAATCACTAGTGTACCCTCATTTTACTCTTTCTTTTACACACAATTTAGACATCTTATATAGATATCGTAAAGTTTATGAGTGTTTTGAGAGTGATGAAATACATTATGGGAGAGAAAAAAATAATAAATAATTGAAAATATGTACTTTTATATGGTATTGGACATCATTTTTATGTCCAAATTTTATTATTCTGAATCTTAAATTATGTCAATAATAATGAACATTTTGAATGGGTTATAGATTCTTTTATACTGAAAGATTTTTTTTTTAAAATCCAGTGTATCTCAATGCTGGCAATGAAAGATTAATCACTGTTTGTAGGGTTTGGTTTTCGCTGGCCAAACATTATTTTAATACTGTCAGAAATCGAATCTGGGAGCACACCGAATCGACCCATAGTGTATCTCAGGACAGGTCTTACAAGTTACAACCATTGGGACAAGATGCTTGGTTTACTAAAAGCTTATTTGGTGAATTACTATTTTATCTGCTTGTCCTATTTGGATTAATTATAAAAAATAAATTATTTGAATAATTCAATGTATGTACAATCAATTATTATTATTATTATCACAAGATTTTATTTAAATCAGTTTTATGTTTGGGTATGTTTGTGTTTGTGAAATGCTTTTAAACTTAATAAATTTATCAAGTTATGTGACTAATTTATTTGAATTGATCTTATTATGAGATTATTTTATTTATAAATCAATTTAAGTAAAAAGTAACGAATGAAGGAAAGTGTTTTCTGTTGACATGTATTGGTGGAAAAAGCCCAATTCAATTAAAAATTCAAGTAAAGAATGCAGTCGATGTCAACTGCGGGGAAAAAAAAGAGCAATGGCTTTTGGCAATTAAGCATGAAGGGAGTCACGTGAAATAGAGGTGGAAAAGCAACAGGACTTTGGGTTATTGCAGTTGAATTTGGAAGAAAAGAAGTCGAAGCTAATTCCGATTCCATGAATTGGACTTTTGCAAAGTCAATTGTGGTTTCTATTGGGCGGACCCATGCCTAATTAAAAAGGAAGCCCACTTGTTTTTTTTTAAAAAAAATTGGGGCTTTGATATCCCCTACCTCTTATTTGGATCATCTCTCATTTATCAATTTTACCCCTACCTATTTATTCACTACCATAAATCCAATGCTTCCTAATTTCTTGCCCACCTCCTTCCCTCCTCTATTTCAGGTTAAAATTTCTTACCCCTACTCATTTTCCACCTCCTTCACTTCAGATCTAGTTTCTCATCTTCTCACCAACACAGCTACCGCGAAACACTTACAACCACCACGCGAGGAGAGCGGCAAGGGGGAGAGGGGACATCAGAGAGGAAGTAGTGAGCGACGAGGCGAAACCATAGTTTCCATAAATTAAATTTATTAATTGTTATTAAAAAAAATTAAAACGTTAAGTGTAAAAAATTTAAACACTTATGAAAACTAGTTTCTGTAAGTGAAAGGTGAATTCAGACGGAATCTAATTTTTGTAAGTGTGTAATTTCTTGATACTTATGAAAATTGTCAGTGTCTAAAAATTACACACTTACAAAAATTAGATTCAGTAACTGAAACCAAAAAAAAAAACATAGGTCAAACCAAGAAATTAAACAGAAGAAGCTTATCTCTCTCATGTCAACTGTTTTCATCGAGGATGCGAAAGATATACTAAGGAATCTTGAAGCGTAGAATGTGGAATGTTGAGTAGAGAGAGGTGGGAGGAGGATGAAGAAGAACAATAGAAAGAACAAGAAAAATTAAGAAAATGGGGCGCTTTGATGAGTGATGTAAATAAAGAGTTAGAGTTATGAGAGAATAAAAAAATGTTAGAGATATAAGAGATGTGAAAATAGTAATTTATGGGGTGATAAAATCAAATCCCAATTACGAAATGGTTTTGCATTTGGAATTGGCGGTCCCACGCGATGAGATGAGATTTGATTCTAACTGAATTAGAGAGGAGAGCGCGCAGCAGAGGAAAAGAAGAAAACCCAACGCAGCAGTGAGAAGCACAACACAGTGACGCAAATGAAGGAGACATATTTCATGGTTTCTTCAATGTTTGCTTATCATCTTCTTCTTGTTTCTCCTCGTATGAGTGGTTAAATATTATTTTTGTTAGGATGATGATATGTTTCAACTGTTAATAAAGTTTTTTTTTTTTTGATTTCAACTGTTAATAAAGTTTTATTAATTACTAAATAATTCTATGAACAATTTATCTTGTTAATGTAGTTTTTGTTATTTGTAATGTTATGGAATGTTTGGCCATCATTTATATAAATTTAGGAATAGATAGCTTCATTAGTGCGATTTTATATCAAATTCCAATGAGTACAGTGATATTGCTTTATCAACTTGATCTAAGGGAGTAGACTAGTGTTGATGTGGCTAAATTGAATTGATTCACTAAGGAATAAGGACTCGGATTATGGATAATTAAAAGGATTCTTTATTTATGATGTAATTCAGAATTATACTTGAAAAAAAATCAAATCTTATCATTTTTAATTTCACATAATTCAAAACAATTCTTGGTTATTTATTTTAGAATTTTGCTGTTAATTTTATCTTTAATTTTAAATTTTTGTGTATTTAATCCTGTGCCAGTCTTGATATTTTTGGTGTCCTGAACGAACTAAGGAAATGGTGTCCTCACAATCATTTGAAAATTGTCCTTCTTATATTTTTTTCTGTAAAATCTCATTAATAATCCCTTCATAATCAATGTTATTTAAAAAGTCATTTTCGATAAAAATCAAAGTAAGATTATGCAATCAAAACAAGAGAATGAGAGAATTAGAGGAAAAAAAGTCTAAATAGTAAATAAGTTAGAAGTGTATCAAATTTTAAATTATAATAAATTAAAAAGATATTCTAATATATACATATACATTTTCCATATTATTTTTTATCACTCTATTATAATTTTTTTGGAATATTATTTTTATTGGTAAAAAAATAATTATATAAATTTTTTATTTAATATCTATATATACCACATAATAATATTTTACCTACTGTCGGATGCCCATAAAAAAATGGGACACTGGACGGTCGCCCACCTCACCTGTACTCAGGGCCACCTCTGATTTAATCAATTCATGGATTATCCGCTTAGTGTAAAATTCTGTGAACCTAAAGTGTTTAGGCCTAGTTAAGTTAGAAAAAGCCTAACCTAATTTAGCCCATGTTTCTACCGGATACAGATCTGTTGTCCCAAAAAATTGTATCTCGATATCTCCGATCAATCAAAAGTTGGGAATATATATAAATGTTAATGAGTTAATATTTATTTTATTAAATGTCAAATTGTAACTGGTGGAAAATAAATAATATGACAGGAAAGTGAGACAGAAATTAATGGTTTCTACTTTTTTGCAATTACTTAGCACGTCCCCCCATTTAATAATATAAACGTACCAAAATAGCCTAGTTGTGCCTCTTTCTATTTTCCACCCTTATTTGAGTTACTTAGCACAACCCATTTAATAATATGAACAGAAGTGTATAGTTTATTTAATAATTTAATTGAGAAATAACAAATGAGACAACCACAGAGAAAACAAAAACGTCACGGAGGGTGGGTTGAACAAGATTATTCCCATGAAATATTCAAATGAGCTAAACATATAAAAATACTTAGTGGCTTAAAAAACGGAGAAGAAAAGGAAAATATTTGAATAAAAGGAAGAAATTTTGTTACCATTTTTTTTATCAGAAAAATAAATTACGGAAACAGAGTTGTATTCTTCCCCGTTTGCAAAGGATATGCCACTATCATCATTCTTCATTTTTGCCCTTAATTGTTTCCAATGGTATTAGGGTAACTGATAGCATCTTTATCCGGCACCTCTTTTTTATACTTTTGAGAGTTCCTAAATGGGTCTTACATTTACATATCACTCATTTTTATTTTTTATAATTCAAGCATCTCATTTCTCCAACCCAACAACCTTAAAAGAGTTCTTAAATGGATCCTATCAATAATATCACATTCTTATATTTCATCAATAATTTTTTAAATCAACAGCTACAATATTTTTTAATGAAAAATCATATTTCACATTGACACACAATTTGGGATAAGAACAGGTGCTTAAGTAAGCACCTCTGCTTGATAAACAATTTTTGCAAAATGCACTCCAAAGGTTGAAAATAAGCACAGATACTTAATAACTGAAATGCTTATTAAGCATTGCGATGGAGATGGCCTGACTGGTGCAAGAAAAGTCACACATATGCCTAATAACATTATTATTATTATTATTTTTATAGGCAAATATTTTTTGTTAGTAGTTATATTAATTTTTTTTCTCGTCAGAGTTTTAACCCTTAACCTCCTATACCTTACACCTTTCCAATGATTTTGTTTGTCCTTTGAGAAAGTGGTGGAAAAGAAGAGGAGTATCAGGATACGAACTTTCTCTTGAATCCAGAAATAAGATCGCTATATTATGGAAACAAACAATTCCTGTTGCATGAGGTGTCATTTCCTCTACCACAGTTTGCGCAGAACCAAGAAATCTAAGAATGCTAATAGTTAATAAATACAAAACACAAATGCTGACCTGTATCAAAATTTCATTCTTCACCCGCTCCAAACCCAGACAGAGAGAAGGAACATCACGATGATAATATAAATGAAAAATATACAAACAAATTTGCGCCGGATACTAAAATGACTCTATTATGAGTCCCAAATTAAGTAAATGAAATACAGAAGCTCCATATGATACTTGAGCTATGAGGCTCTCTCACCAAATCAAGTATTTTTTTGGTTGAGCTCTCCTCGTGATCTTATGTCATAACAATTGGTGTTTTTATTGAGTTGAGTTACGAAAAGAACTACCTATAGGTTGAATTACGGTGTAAATTACTGAATATTGATAGCTGAGTGGAGCCGCCAAAAGGAAAAAGGCTACCGCTACCGATAGAGTAAAGTCGTTGTGTGGTACTTAAGCCATGAGACTCACTCACCTAATGAACTAGTTTTTTGGATTGGACTCTCCTCGTGGGCTCAAGTCCAGACTTGTTCCTGCCGAGATCCGACTTGCCGGAATATCGCCGTAGAATGTTTAACCAAGAGTGAACAATGGGACTTGTTTTAGATTATGGCTTGACAGAATATTGTATTCCGGTCTTACGTATCCCCACTACAAGAATAATTCTAATTAGTGGCAGCATTTTTGCGACGGCCTCAAATCCGTCGTTAATTTTATGTTTTTCGACGGCTTAAGCCGTCGCAAATGGTAAAAGAGATTACTGATGGCAGTTCCGTCGCAAATCCGTCAGTACCGTTCCCGCCATTTTATGTGAAATGTTGGTGCCACTTTGAGACGGGCATGGCCGTCGCTAATGTGCAAATGTTTGTCCAAGGTCAATTGCGAGGGCCAAATAGATTTGCGACAGAATGTACATTTGCGGCGGGCATGCATAATTCGTGACGGCATCCTGATTTGCGACGAGTAGGCCGTCGCTTATTTCCATTAAGATACTGAACAGTTTTCTTCCTCCCTCACACTTCTCATTTTACACAAACCCTGTTTCTTCCTCCCCTCTCGCTCTGTTTCTCTGCTCTCCCACCGCCGCCTAACCACTACCTCTCGCGCCACCACTGCTGACCCCTCGCACCGCCTCCCGTGCCTTCCACCACCACCCACCCCTCACACCGCCTCCCACGCAAGTCGTGCCTCCCACCGCCTTCGACCCTTACAGCCACCGTGGGTAAGAACTCTAGCCGCCATCCATTGGTGTTTTTCCACCATTTTCGTCCACTTGAACATTTCCTCTTCGAAGTTATCATAATTAGTTTAATTTTGTGTTTAGATTGAGCTCTGATGTATGTTCCTTTTAGTTGTAAACGAAAGCATCTTGGTACGCTTTTCATTTTCTTCATTTCTGTTGCATTGAATAACTTGTTTATATGATGATATTATGTTAATCATAGTCATGCTCTGAATCTGTTTGATGGAAGGTCTGAAACAATTTTCAAAAATTGAGTGAAATGATACATTCATTTGTCAAGTTTGGGCTGTCTTTTCATCATTGATAAACATGCTTGATGATTATATAAGGGATTAGTGAAATGATACTTCAATGCCTTCTGTTGATACTTAGAACTTTAATAGAGCTGAAGTTGTGAAGAATCAAGCTAGTGGGGATTTAAGTTTTGATACATTCATCAGTACGTTTCGCAGATATGGTCCTCTGTGTTACCATGCTATGTGAATTTATGTGTGCTTGATGCTATTCGAAAGGAGTGAAGATAAAAAATTGTGATCAATATTTTGTTGGTAGTGCCACGTCTGATTTTGTAGTGAAGAGAAGGAATCAATTCCTTATGTTCATTTACTCTTATACTGTAAGTAGCTATTGTGATTTATGAATGATGATTGCAATAACAAAAATGAGTAAAAATAAATAAAAAAAACAAAATAAAACCACTAATAAAAATTAAGCTTCCTTCTTTCTTTCTTTTTTTCTTTGAAAGATTATTTCTTTCTTTTTACTTTGTTTATCTTTTGTAAATAGAAAGTCATACTTTACCTCTATGTTTTTCATTTATGAATGTTGATTTTTTTTTATAAGTAAAATATTAGTGATTGTCTCTAACACTACAGTAAAATCTATTTTTAGTGGTAATTATTTAGTGGCCATAACATGTTGGTGATTGTACTATTTATCTGCTCCTCGGATTTGATATATTCTTCATCCACCTTTTTACCTACAGTTCCATTTGCTTCTCTTTTTCAATTTTGCACTAAACAATCAAAATATTTAACCTTTTCATCTCTGTCTTGTTGTGTTTGTTGTGCAGGTAGGTGCTTCTCTATTTCGATTCATTAAAAGAAAAGGGTAAAAACTAGTTTTATGTTTTAATGGTTGATTTGATCATTTTTTGGGTGCACCTTGATGTGGAGATTGTAATTGTTTTGGTAATATAATGCCTTTTGATTAATGTCTATAATCTGTTTGTTGAATCACCTAATTAAATGCTTTTAGGTTGGAATGTGGTCATGTTATAGGTGTTTGGGTTAGTTTTCTTTTGATATTAATGGTTGAATTGGTGAGTAGCTTGAATTATAATATCTTCTTGTGCTGAATGGACTATGAATTTTATTTATTATTTTTCGTGTATTTTTTACAGGATTATGGTTATCAATATTATATTAAATGATCCTTATATCTTTCTGTTCACTTTTGCCTATATCTATTAAGTGTTTTAAGTTTTAAGTTTCTTGCCTATATTATATTAAATGATTCTTATTCTTGTAATGTTGTTTATGTTTTATTTCAAGTATGTTAGGGATATTATAAATTGTCTTTAGCAATAAACATTTATTTTCTAGATGAGTTGATCGTCGAGAAAAACCTTAGTTACCCGTTTGAGGTGCAATATTTTAGAGCATGTGTACTGTTGCAAGACATTGTGCTCTTGATATTGGACCTCGAATTGTCCAAGTGGGACAGTTTGAGAAAAAACTTTTTCTTTACTAGTATAAGAGCTATTCATTAATTCTTATGTGATATATCTGATGAAAATTCGATCTAACGCATTACCATTTGTTCTCTGGGTACATACTTGATTGTGATATCTCACCCTGGTCAAGTCATGTACTCGGAGACCAATGGGAAATGCTGCTGAAATTTCGTCAGATATGAGACATGAGAAGTGATGAGTAACTATTATACTAGTGTTGAAAAAGGTTTTTCTTGAATGGGATAAGGCCATACCAAATAAAGAAATGGAGCAGTTCTGCGAGTTTGCCCAAAATAGTTTTTCATTATAGTTATCTTTTTTTGGCGCAAATGCAGAGGATGGAATTTTTTCCTTTGAATCGTACTTGGATATATGATAGGGTTTATCCGCGTAGAGGGGGATTAAAACAATCTTTCTTAGATGGTGTTGAAGAATTTATTACCAAGGCAAGTCAGCAAGATACTTATAATAATAGGGGGTGATTAGATGCCCTTGTGTGAAGTGTGACTGTACCCGAATTAAGAATGTAGACGATGTGAGGGTTGACCTGTATAAAGTTGGATTTAGGCCTAATTACTGGATTTGGACAAATCATGGAGAAAAATGACGCAATTTGATTTTGGCATTGACCAGAATTGCACCGGTGGTTCAAGTAGTGGTGCAGAAGCTGGATATGGAGATCATTTTGTTTCCATGGAGGAGATGGTGTGTGACGCTCTCATGATGTCCGGGTCGTTTGAGTCCATAATACAGAAGAGCCTCCTAAAGCAGAAGCACAAAAATTTTATAATCTCCTAACAGAGGCAAATAAGCCTTTGTGGGAAGGGTCCCCAGACTCGAAGTTATCGATGTATGTTCTACTGTTGTCTGCCAAGTCCAATTGGAGCATACACGAGTTAGGCTTGGATTTCATTGCTAAAATGGTTTTGGCTGGGATGCCTTTCAAAGGAGGATTACCCAACAATTATTATGATGCGAAGAGGTTAATATCCAAGTTAGGATTGGAGTCCAAGAGGATTGACTGTTGTCAGAATGGGTGCATGATCTTTTACGATAATGAATTCGACAAAAATGATGGCGCATTGGTTGAGTGCAGATTTTGTAACGCACCAAGATATCGTCAGCGCAACGCAAGTAGAAGTAATCTGAAACCAGTTTCGGTAAAGTCGATGTTCTACTTGTCAATCATTCCTAGATTACAGAGGATGTTTGCAACGATGCAGACTGCAGGAAAAATGACATGGCACCATGAGAATAGGAGGAATGCAGGAGTGTTACGCCATCCTTCTGATGGTGAAGCATGGAAGCACTTTGATCGGGTGCATCTGGATTTTGCCATGGATCCTCGTAATGTACGACTTGGATTATGCTCGGATGGCTTTACCCCAGATATCCAAGCCTCAGCATCACCTTATTCATGTTGGCCTGTTATTGTTACCCCTTACAATCTTCCTCCCGAAATGTGTATGTCAAAGCCATATATGTTCTTGACTTGCCTGATTCCGGGTCCATCTAATCCAAAGGCTGGCATTGATGTATACTTGCAACCTTTGATTGATGATCTGAAGAGGTTGTCGAATGGTGTTTTGACATACGATATTTCTCGAGAACAAAATTTTACAATGAAGGCAGCGTTGATGTGGACAATTAATGACTTCCCTACGTATGACATGTTGTCTGGATGGGGGACGCATGGGAAGTTTGCATGCCCGCATTGTATAGAGCATACAAAGGCATTTACCTTGAAATACAGGGGGAAGTCGTCCTGGTTTGATTCCCATCGCAGGTTCTTACCGAACGATCATCAATTTAGAAGGAATAAGGATGCCTTCAAGAAGGGGGTTGTTGAAATGGATGGACCGCCTCCGAGGTTAACACCGGAACAAATTTGGAGTAGAATCAGGGACTTGCCAAAAGTGACTGAAGCTGGGGTTTCCAGATTAGATGGTTACGGGCAGTGGCATAATTGGACAAAGAGGAGTATTTTTTGGGATTTTCCTTATTGGAAAGATAATTTATTAAGGCACAATCTTGATGTAATGCACATTGAAAAAAATTTCTTTGACAACATTTTCAACACTGTGATGAACATGCATGGCAAGACCAAAGAAAACGATAAGGCTAGAATGAACTTAATGTTGTACTGCAGGAGACCGGATTTGGAGCTGAGACATCAAGATAATGGGAAGATGTACAAGCCAAAGGCCAATTATACCTTGACTATCCAGGAAGCAAGTTTAGTTTGCCAATGGATAAAGGGGCTCAGGATGCCTGATGGTTATTCTTCTAACTTGGCAAGATGTGCTGATGTTATCAAGGGCAAGTTGCATGGGACGAAAAGCCATGATTGTCATGTGTTTATGGAGTGCTTACTTCCCATCGCCTTCAGTTCGTTTCCCCCCAATGTTTTTAATGCCCTTACTGAAATAAGTCAATTCTTCAAGGACTTGTGTTCTGCAACTTTAAGGGAAGACGATTTGATCAGGATGGAACAAAACATTCCACTCATAATGTGCAAGATGGAGAGAATATTCCCCCCGGGCTTCTTTGATTCAATGGAGCATCTTCCGATTCATCTTGCATATGAAGCCGGACTTGGTGGTCCAGTTCAATATAGGTGGATGTATCCATTTGAAAGGTAATGTAAGTATCCCAGTTATTGATCCCTTTTCATGCATATTAGTTAATTAATAATAACCTCGTCATTTTTTAATAGATTCATGGGCGAGTCAAAACGATCAGTGAAAAATAAGGCTAGGGTTGAAGGTTCGATCTGTGCGTCTTACTTACACCGTGAGACAATTCATTTATGCTCTCATTATTTCAAACACATGGTTTTGTCGCCAACAACTAGAAGGAACGAAACGGAAAATGAAAGTGGAAGACTGCCTGGAACCTTATCAGTTTTTTGTCTTCTCGGTCGTCATTCCGAAAAGGAGTTGACACATTATTTAACGGAGGCAGAGTGGAACTCAGCTCATGTTCATGTATTGATCAATTGCGCCGAGGTTAAATCATACCATGAGTAAGTATGAGCTTATAATTTTTATTCCTTCGATAGCATATGTCAATTTTCATTGATGTTATCCATATATGTTCAGTGCATTCTTATCTTCTCGTGATGCATCTGCTCGTACTCATGAAGATTTTCCAAAATGGTTTAAGCAACAAGTAAGTATCTTCCCCTTTATCATTCTGTTATTCACTATAATGTATGCGGACAAAAACATATATCGTTAAACTTTGTGAATAGGTTTACAATGAGGCACCTACTGTCATTAATCAACATTTACGAAACTTGGCTGACGGTCCTCTGACACAAGTCAAAGAATGGCACACATACTTCGTGAATGGGTACAAATTTCATACTCAATTATGAACAGAAGACAAAACACCAATAAATAGTGGTGTTTAAGTAAAGGGTGAGTCAGGCGGAGTTGCAGATGACTTTTATGGTGTGATACAACACATATATGAGTTGTCATATCGTTATTTAGATTACCCTAAGAGAATAGTGATGTTTTATTGTAATTGGTTCGATCCATCTAGTAGAGGCACTAATTTGAGTAAAAAAATATAATATTGTGGAGATCCAAATGAGTAGAAGATATCATATGTTTGATCCGTTTATCATGGAACATAATGTGAGACAAGTATATTACGTCCCTTATCCAGCAACTCAAACAGAAAAATGAGGTTGGTGTGTTGCAATCAAGACAAAACCAAGGGGTCGCATTGAAATAGATGTTTCAGAGTTGGATGAGCCATATCAAACGGATGAAATGTCACATGCAAACGAGGTAATCGAAGTTGAACCAATCTCATGTTTACAAGACACACAAGTTGTAGGGGAAGAAGTGGATACGTCCAACTTGACATCAAATCAAGTCATTCCGGATGAAGATGTTGAAGAAGCAGAATCAACAGAAGATGAAGAAGATGAAGATGGCTATGAATATGACACTGGCTCAAATTCTGAATAACAATTACTTTATTTATTTTAGTGATATATTTTGTATTAAGTTGTATTGTCATTGTCATAACTTTAAGTTAATTATGATTAACATCATTTTCCATTATTTACAAATTTCTGTTTTTGCTTACTTTAAGTTAATTATTATCACCATCAATTTTCATTATTTACAAATTTGTGTTTTGGTTACTTTTAATTAACTATTATTAGCATCATTTTTCATTATAGACATAACTGATGGTAAGGGAAAAGGTAAGGCACCTGCTGGAGGGGCACGTCGTCGTGGTCGACCCCACTTCGTGACACGGACAGTAGATGACGGATTCGTGTCCCTCCCATCTACATCTGTTACACTACGCCCACCGCCCACACCCATGCCTCCACATGATATGGCACCAGCACCCCCACCTGTTGCTCCTACACCATGTCCACCGCCCACACCCATGCCTACACATGTTCTGACACCTCCCTACCGACCTGTTGCTCCAGCCACTCAATTCATGGACACCTCCTTTGGGATCACGATGATGCCCACCCCAAGGATTCTGACTCATACCCATGGAGACAATTCCAGACAACCAGATGCATCAGGGGTGGATTTGCCCATGGACGGTGATCGTCAGTCTAATGGTGACGACGAGGAGAGCCATGGATATTCACCACCTATATCATCAGATGATGAGGAGATCGAGGTTATTTCATATGGCCGAGTTATTGTTACCCCGACCGGTAAAAGGGTAAGAAATATCTCAAATAATGTTATTTTATTGTTGAGTGCAGATTTTATATGTATGTTTATTGATTGTTCTCATGTTCTATTGATAAGGTTCCTTCCGTCGAGAAAATCTGCAGAGGCCGTCACGTATGCAGTTACATCTCAGTTTGATTGGGCCTGGAAACATTGGAGTGAGCTTGAGGATCGGGATCGGGATCGATTCTTTGCGGCTTTTAAGGTATTTCGTACTTTTGAATTTACTTCCATTTTAGTTTTAATGTTTCTTTGGTTTATTATTATCCTAAAAAATATTATATTCTCCTTATTTACAGGAGAAGGCTGCTTGGAGAGTAGAGCATTCCAATGATGTAGAGATAATTTTTCATCAAAAAGCGAGCAAACGCCTCTCCGAGTTGTTGACGAGATATTGGAATAAGGGAGAACGTCCAAAATGGTGTTTCCCACCCATTTGGGAGGAGCTATGTGCTTACTGGGCTACCCCTGCATTTAAGAAAAAATCCGCCCAGGCAAAGCTCAACAGGGCCTCGGAAAAGGGTGGGAGCCTGCACACTGGCGGCAGCATCAGTAAGTAGGAGCATGCTCGACGCCTTGTAAGTTCCAATATCAAATTTTATTAATTCATTTACATGTATTTTTATTTATAATGTGTAACTTCAAATATGAACAAGTTTTTTTTTTGGTGCAGGCTAGGGAGCTTGGCCGTAGCGTCAAGTCGGTTGAGCTTCATGCCCGAACCCATACTAGGAAGGGTACCGACGAGTATGTAGATGAGCGCTTTAGACGCATGATAAGCCTCTGGCTTATCTAGTTTTATGACTAGATGAACTAGGGTTTATGTGCCAATTAGTCGAGTTCAATCTCGTTTTCGCCCAAATTTGCCTTGTTTTGTTCCTAAGTTGGACTTTGACTCGTTTTGCGTCTTTTGTGTAGTTTTTAGCTTCTTTTGGATAGAATTACGCTTGTGGTTGCTTGTGTTGTTTTCAGGTCAATAAGTGAAGCTCTGAGAATTAAGGAAAGTCAAGAAATAGTGGAGATTGCCATTCTGGAGATTCTCGCCCCGCGAGAGTTTGAAGACCCGGGAAGACAGAGACCATCACGGCCTAGCCGTGATGTATATCACGGCCGTGACCTAAAATCCACACAAGTCAGAGACCATCACGGCCTAGCCGTGATTCACATCCCGGGCCGTGAAAAGAAGGCTCGCGTCGCGAGACATCCTTAGCGTCGCGAGGGTTTAAATTCCAGAAGTGCGCCAGAAACAGAAGCTGTCACGGCCTGGCCGTGATGACCATCACGGCCGTGACGCGTGGTCTCCCTATAAATAAGGCACTGCAGAACAGAATTTTAGGTTTTTTGGCATCAGAACTTTTCAGAGATCTTTTAGAATCCTTATTCTGGGGCTGCGTCTCCTCTTCTCTTTTCTTATTCTTAGTCTTAGGATGAGTTCCGATTGTTTGTCTATGAGCATAAGGAACTAATCCCCTCGTCCGAGGGATCAATGAAGCCACCCATGGCAGTGTAATGTTCATGTGATGTATGTCTTTCTCCCCTTCTTTTAATTGATGTTTTCCGATTTTGATTTGAATGCTTGATCATATGTATTGCGTGATTAATCAGTTAAACGTGTTTGAGGCCGAACGGCGATTCGCGTTTTAGAACTTGAATCGGGATCGCTAATTGAATATTGCACGGCAGTGAGTAGGATATTAGTGCAACCATATAGGGAACAAGAATTAACCAAATTCGAGATTAGGATTATGAGACCTAGTAAGTAATTAATCCAATCGTCGAATACGTCCTAATGAGCACGAGAGTGGATTTAGGAGAATTTAGGGGTCCCGGTTGACATTGTAATTGAACTTAGGGAGGAATTCATCATCACTTGGGTATGCATGTTGGGTAGGTGGATTTGTGACCTTGGACATTTTAATTTCAGACTTTAATAGTTTAGTTTTATTTAGACTTGTTAATTGAATTTCGATATTAATCTTCTCTCTCTCAACCACCTTTCTGTAACTTCACCAAACGCATCGGATTTCCCGCGGATTAGTCGAATTGGTAGCCCAATCCCTGAGTTCGACCTCGGTAATTACTTACCGTGTTTATTTTATTACTTGCGACGACCCGGTACACTTGCCGGCGTCACCAACAACGCACTCAGGTGATTTACATGTCTCTTTGTTGGAAATTATTTTTATTTTATATTTAATAATTATGGTCATTTTGTATAATGATGTGCATCAATTTTAATGACAGGAGGACTATCAGGCTAAGTTATCTCAGGTTCGGTCTCAGGCAGCCTCATCTTCCCCTACCACCACACTTGACCCAGAGGTGGAAGCCCAAATGGAGTTGCAGACATGGATCGAGGTTGCCGGCGGTAAGAACAAGGGTCGCATATATGGTATGGGAGACCTAGCCGGTAACTATCGACGCGGGTGCTCCAACATCTTCACTCAGCAGAGTCGAGCATCGTCCAGTACTAGGCCCCGCCAGTCTCAGGAGTCTGTGGAGATGGTCGAGATGCAACAGAAACTGGTAGCTCAGGATGAGATCAATCGGCAGCTGGTTACTCGACAGACACAGATGATGGAGCAGATAGAGATGATGGCAGCTGCACAGAGAGAGCTCATGCTGCGTTTAGGAACCAACACCCCTCAGCCACAGTCGCGGTAGGACCAGTACCTTCACAGCACCCCTCAGCCACAACCACCACCGTCCCAGCCTGAGGGTCATCGGCAGACCAGTGACGAGGATGATCAATCCTTTACAGATTTGTTAATGCGGGGCTATAGAGAGGGTTATTAGTTTGGGTTATTAGTTTCTTTAATATTAGATTTTATTTTGTATGATGTATACACTCTGTCAAAACAATTTGCTTTTAGTTATGAATTTCATTTATCGTTTAAAATTAATATTCATTTATCATTTATAATTATTATTTATTTATCATAATATAGTCTAAATTATAATTAATATAAAAAATAACTAATGTTTATATTAATTTTGAATTTTATATTAAATATTAAATAATTAATTAAAAATAATTCATATTTTAAATAGTTAATTAATAAAAAATTAGTTAATTAAATTATTTAGTTTTATAAAAATGTGTTGCAGTTTGCGACGGTCATACCGTCGCTAATTTCTATAATTTGTAAGGGTCAGGCCGTCGCTAATTTCCTATGATTTGTGACGGCCATTTAAAAAAACCGTCAGAAAGCATTTGCGACGACCCAATATGTGACGGATTTATGGCCGTCGAAATCCGTCAGAAACATGTGTTTTGCGACGGATTTAAGCTGTTTGCGACGGCCTTTGGCCCTCGCTAAATTCAATTTTTCTTGTAGTGGCCCAATGGGAATCAAAGCCAGACGTAGTTCTAGGTTCAACCCTTGGCCATACGGTGATCTCAATCCCTTAATCTTGTATCTGATGATTACTAGCGAGCAAGGACTCTTCAATAGTCTCTTGATCGAGCTAGTTTCTCTAATACGCTTAAGGGAGAGTCACCGGGTTTAGTGAAAAGTGAGTTTCTCTCTTGGGTTCTCCTCCTTTTATAATAGGATCCCCATATCTTTAAGATATCTGGATTTATCTCCTTTTATCTCTTAAATCTTCTTTGAGATGTGATTTCTTAATTTAAGGGATATTATCTCTTTTAACCGGATAAGAATATGTGAGATAATATCAGGATTGATTAAGATAATATCTTAAATTGATCCCTTAACCGGATAAGGTTATTTGAGATAATATTAGGATTATTTAAGGATAATATCAATATCTTATCCCTTAATTTAGGGGATATTATCTCTTCTAACCGGATAAGGTTGTTTGAGATAATATCAGGATTAATAAAGATAATATCGATATTTTATCCTTCCCGCCTTGGTTGGATCGGGTATCCAAGCTCGGTGGCCGGGTTTTACTCATCGGTCAGTACACAAGCCCCCCAAGCTTCGAGCTCAACGGAGCGTAGAAGTTTTCATGACAGGAGCCGAGCTTGGCTTTAAAATTATCCGAGTTCAGGATTTATTGAGTAAGACTTCTCCCCTTTTTGCCACAGTTCGATGGCCAATCTTCATACATCGGCTAACATTCGAGTTTAGCGGTTTTGGAAAGTGGGCCTAACAATCCTTTCTCTTGATTTCCTGGTGTCCGAGCTTGATACCTCGGCCTTACGAGATTAGAAGCTTGGTTTCTTTAGCCTTTCAAGTCGGCGAGGTAAGTGACCGAGCTTTACACCTCGGCCCATATACAAGTATCGCGAGTAGCCGGAGCTCAAACGATAAGTCAAGAGCCGGAGCTCAACCGAGTAGTCGGGAGCCGGAGCTCCACCAAGTAGTCGGGAGCCGGAGCTCAACCGAGTCGGGAGCCGGAGCTCAACCGAGTAGTCGGGAGCCGGAGCTCCACCGAGTAGTCGGGAGCCGGAGCTCCACCAAGTAGTCGGGAGCCGGAGCTCAACCGAGTAGGGAGCAGGAGCTCAACCAAGTAGGGAGCAGGAGCTCCAACCAGTAGTCGGGAGCAAGAGCTCAACCGAGTAGTCGGGAGCCGGAGCTCAACCGAGTGGTCGGGAGCCGGAGTTCAACCGAGTAGTCGGGAGCCAGAGCTCAATCGAGTATAGAGACGGAGCTCAACCTAGTAGTCGGGAGCCGGAGCTCAACCAAGTGGTCGGGAGACGGAGCTCCACCAAGTAGTCAGGAGCCGGAGCTCAACCGAGTGGTCGGGAGCCGGAGCTTAACCCAGTAGGGAGCCTAAGCTCGAACCAGTCTTTTGGAAAGTCAAGCTCAAACTCGGTCATTATGAATTTACCTCAGGCTTGTATTTCAGCTGAAATTTTTTATGCTTTCAAGATGCTTATCTTGAGACTTTGAACTTGACTCACATTTTTCCAAATGTAGCTCGGTCTTTGAAGCTTTTAAGAGCTCTTAACATTTTCTTCGAGTAGCTCTTAACCCTTTCATCTGGTGGATTTTGAAATACCCACTAACTTGACACTTGACCTTGAATGTCATTATTTTTACCGATCTTGAAGGTGTATCTCAGAATAAACTTTCCTAATATATTTTCCAATTTGTATGAGAAAATAGTTTTCATACAAGTTCTTCATAATAACAATCGAGCTGTAGGCTAAGAGATATCCTTTCTCTGTGATTTCCGAGAATATCCTTCCTTTATCCCCATAAGCCCCCCAAGCTCCAAGCTTGAAATAAGCGAAAGAGCTTAAATGTCAATTCGCATATCTTAACACGCTTTTTGGTGCTGAGGACTTTGGATTATGATTCGGGAGCATTGCTCGGAAACTTTTTTTTTGTAGAACCAAGTCTTTCTTGGGCTGTCGACTTACTCGGCCGAGCACTGCTCGGATTTTCGTCCAGAGCCAAGTCTTACTTGGGATTCCAGCTTATTGGGTCGAACACTACCGGGATTTCCTTCAAATCTTGGGTCTCTAATATGCATGATCTGCTGTGGACATTACCTTGGTGCGAAGGTGTTTTACTCGGTCTAGGATTTTTAGTGCAAGGGAGGAAGCATTGCTCGACCTCGACTTTTTTCAGTGCGTAGTGCGAGGGAGCATAGCTTGACCTCGGCTTTTTGGTGCAAGGGAGTAATGCTTCGCCTCTGATTTTTGGGCTTCTGCCCTTTGTTCTTGGCTAGACAATTTTAGCTCGGACCCTTTAGTGGATTCTCAAGTTATTAAGCCAGCATATGCTCGGCTTTTACTAGAATAGGGCCCTGATGCGAGCATGAAAGCCGCGGCTGCTTATGCTCTCTGAGTCTCCTCCATTACCCGTGTTTCGAGCCACGAGCTTTCTAATAATGAAAAGCATGAAGGCGGAAGCTGCCCTAACTTTGCGCACCGGGGATGAGCTTGAAAAAGCCGTGGCAAAGTGTGAAGAGCAAGCTCGGCTAATTGGGCAATTGAAAACTCGAAATGTTGAGCTTAAGAAGACCAACTCCTCTCCTCAATCCGAGCTCTCTAAAATGAAAGGATTGACTTTCAGAAGGCTGCCAAGGCTTTAAAACTTACCTTTGACAATCTTCAGCAGTTTCTTGCTACTAAGAAAAAGGCTAATTGCAAGCTTCAGTTCGAGTTGAAGGATGCTAAAGCCCAGTTTATAGGGGAACGCGTTTCTGGGTTCTCGCGTGCTATAAAACAAATCAAGCGCTTTCTTCCTGATTCTGATCTTTCGAGAATTGGTGTGGACAAGGATTTTAATAAAGATGGCATAATGGTTCCTTTGTCCGAGCTCGATGATGAGGAAGAGGAGAATAATGAAGAGCATGTTATGGGAGAGGAGGAGAACAGAGGAACTGAAGTGGTCGTGCTCGAGCCATCCTCGGTTGCTCTTTCGCAAGCTAAAGACACTATTGGTTCCAACCTTGATGGGGTCTTTGCTTATGGGAATGCCCATGAGTAACTCAGCAAATTTTTAAGATATTTTGTACTCTTGGCTATGCCCTATGTACTTTTGCTTTATGAATGATAAAGACTTCATACTTATTGTATTTAACCCAGCATTTGAATTTACTCGGTTAACTTTCCTAAGTTCTTACTCGCCTTTTGTGCTTGGCATTTTAATTTGGCCTCGTGAAATTTTTGGGCTCGGCCCTATCATAGTTAACTATTTCATGTTTTCCTTACTTACCTTTTTAGGTTCGGTTTTTCGATTTTAGCTTGGTCGACCAATTCGATCCGGCATTTCGACTTTAGCTCGGTAAATTTTAGCTCGATAAACCTTTTTAGGTTCTTTGTTTACATTTTTAGGCCCAGCATTTCGACTTTAGCTCGGTCGATTTTAGCACGATCAACCTGTTTAGGACTTTCTCCATTTTAGGTTCGGCATTTCGGTTTCAGCTCTGTCAACCTCTTTAGGTATTAGTTTCTCCCTTTTAGGCCTGGCATTTCGACTTTGAGCTAGGTCGATTTTCAGTTCAATCAACCTCTTTAGGATTTTGCCTTTTTAGGTTCGGCGTTTCGACCGCAGCTCGGTCGACTTTAGCTCGGTCACCTTTTTAGGCTCTTGCCTCTTTAGGTTCGGCGTTTCGACAACAGCTCGGTCGACTTTAGCTCGGTCGCCTTTTTAGGCTATTGGCTCTTTAGGTTCGGCATTTCGACAACAGCTCGGTCGACTTTAGCTCGGTCACCTTTTTAGGCTCTTGCCTCTTTAGGTTCGGTGTTTCGACAACAGCTCGGTCGACTTTAGCTCGGTCACCATTTTAGGCTATTGCCTCTTTAGGTTTGGCGTTTCGACAACAGCTCGGTTGACTTTAGCTCGGTCACCTTTTTAGGCTCTTGCCTCTTTAGGTTCGGTGTTTCGACAACAGCTCGGTAGATTTTAGCTCGGTCACCTTTTTAGGCTCTTTGTTTTTTGTGAGCTAGTATGGTGTTTGAGTGCTCGAGCTGATGGAACTTTATTTTCCAAGGGAGATGTTCTCCCCCCACACTCTTCCATTTAAATGGAGCTTGAGCTCGATCTCTTTGACTTTTATAGAGGGAGTCTAACTCGGCCTCTATGGTTTTAATTTGAGGAGCTCCGGCTCGCTCTTCCTCTTTGTCAAATTTCGAGAGGGGGTTTTGGCTCGACCTTTTGGGAATCGGAGCTGAAC
This sequence comes from Sophora flavescens, assembly GCA_030762895.1. Classification (NCBI taxonomy): domain Eukaryota; kingdom Viridiplantae; phylum Streptophyta; class Magnoliopsida; order Fabales; family Fabaceae; genus Sophora; species Sophora flavescens. Next base: position 161,000,573 of record CM061067.1, on the reverse strand, counting down.
TGTGAGTTTTTAAGGAAGACGAAGCTCGACCTTGTGGAAAAGGAAGCACGGAGCTTTGACCTGTTATTTTCAAGGGAGTCGGAGCTCAACCTTAGATAAGAGTTTGAGGGCGTCTAAACAGAAATGAGACAGGTCAGTGTTGTGGAAACTCGAGGCGTGTGACACCCAAAATATTAATCACAGAACCAACTCCAGAGGAAGGCATCATTACAACGGAGTGTGTCTTCAATGTCGACAACATTGTATTTGCTGGAGAAGGTGGATCATCAAGTATGGCGTTGGGCGGTTCACACGGAGAATGATGTAGCCTACACTCTCTGCCAATGGCAACGGTGGGCATTTGGTCGAGCACTTTGTAGTCGCAAATTTTGTGACTCTGGAAGTGGTATCATCCAAACATCACTTTGCTCAAATATGTAAATAATATGATATGATGCTACATAACACAACATTAAATGTGTGGAGCAAAACATATCAAATCATATTAGATTTAACCTAGATTTAAAGAACAATATCACCTGAGCATTTCACGGTCTCTGATTTAGGCATTCCCTTAATATCTCCGAGGCCGAGTTGTGCTGGCCGAGCTCCGAGACCGAGCTGTGGTGGTCGAGCTCTCTAAGACATCTCATCCCTCTGAGGCCGAGCTGTGGTGGCCTAGCTCTCTGAGAAACCTTCTTCCCTCTAAGGCCGAGCTGTGGTGGCCGAGCTCTCTGAGAAACCTTCTTCCCTCCAAGGCCGAGATGTGAACCTCAACCACTAAACTCGAGTACTGCCCGAGAGCGAGACACTCGACCACTGAGGTTTTCTCCACCACTTGGATTGATTTCATTGTGAATTCAAACTGACCAATCACATCAAATCAATGAATTACGATTAGTGGGAATCAGTTTTTCAATGTTAGTCAAGAATCTAACAGTTATACTACTAGATGGCAATAATTATTCTAATAATATCAATAAGAAGAATGAATTTTTCTTCCCCGAGAATTTCGTCGAACACTTTGTGTGCTTCAAGATAAGTCTGCTGGTATCATAGTAATTGAATCTGACTACATTCCTCTTCTTTTTGTCTTGGTTCGCCCTTTTGATGGCTGGAACCCATTTCATCGAACATCAAAAGAGTAACATCTGTATCTACATCATCTTTGTCAACTTGAGGCTCGGAGACAGGGTTGAGATCTGCAAGTTAGCAGTGTGACGAGGTGAAGGTCGTCGAGGTTGCCTCGGAAGATGGCGTTGCTCATTGCAGGCCCGATTTGGTCCCAACGAAAGTCGGGTTGTTGGAAAGCATTGGAACCTACCCCTTGCATCTACGGTTTCGGCCATGCCATCATGGGAACTCCCTTCCCCCATCTGTTCTCATGTCGTTTGCCACAAACTTTTTTTCGTTTTTCTTTTGTACGTTCAGTTTTTGAAGAACTCGTAAGCAACGAAAGAATATCACGCCTGAGTCCTTCTCTTTTTCTTGACAAGAGTACGGCGTTTGAAGAGGAATTTGTCCCCATGTTTCTTAATTGACATGACTGTCCACCGTGTCAACGACACATACTGCCTCGTGGTCACATGTACCTTTTGGCCTTTGCACTTTCATTCCTATACAGTAGTGTAGTCATGAAAAATTGGCATCTCCTAATTGGGCAGAATTTCACCAGAATTTCACCATTGTGCAATATAATAATCATGTGAAAGTGTTTCTCTTCTTGGGTTAGTGTCAGATATCACTAACTCAGTAGGCGCACGTATATGGAAGTAAATGTAACTTTGCAAGTGAATGAAAATACATATGAATAATATATTTCTTCCCTGAATTTCCTTTCTGACGAAAATGCTCCTGATCATGAAATCCACCGAATTGAAGTCCTTTCATGTATTCGGCTGGTGATGATGAATGTGTGGCCAGAGAAAGTTTGCCTTGGCCCCACGATGGGCGCCAAATGTTCCTGCCGAGATCTGACTTGTCGGAATCTCGCCGTAGAACGTTTAACCAATAGTGAACAATGGGGGTTGTTTTAGATTATGGCTTGACAGAATATTGTATTCCGGTCCTAAGTATCCCAATGGGAATCAAAGCCAGACATAGTTCTAGGTTCAACCCTTGGCCATACGGTGATCTCAATCCCTTAATCTTGTATCCGATGAATACCAGCGAGCAAGGACTCTTCAATAGTCTCTTGGTCGAGCTAGTTTCTCTAATACGTTTAAGATAGAGTCACCAGGGTTAGTGAAAAGTGAGTTTCTCTCTTGGGTTCTCCTCCTTTTATAATAGGATCCCCATATCTTTAAGAGATCTGGATTTATCTCCTTTTATCGCTTAAATCTTCTTTGAGATGTGATTTCCTTAATTTAAGGGATATTATCCCTTTTAACCGGATAAGATTATGAGATAATATCATGATTGATTAAGATAATATCTTAAATTGATCTCTTAACCGGAAAATGTTAGTTGAGACAATATTAGGATTATTTAAGGATAATATCAATATATTATCCCTTAATTTAGGGGATATTATCTCTTCTAACCGGATATGGTTGTTTGAGATAATATCAGGATTAATAAAGATAATATCGATATTTTATCCTTCCCACCTTGGTTGGATCGGGTATCCAAGCTCGATGGCCGGATTTTACTCCTCGGCTAATACAAGACTCTATTCCATGTCTTAATTTTTTCCATTCATACATAGATACATACATACACCTCATTGTCTCTTGCTCGCCTAGATTATTAAGGAAGAACTGCAGGAATGTTCTGGGCTTGAGAAGGATAGAGATTAACCATAGTACTATTATCTTACGCTTATTAAGAAAGGAAAGCATACTTTGTGAGACGACATTGATATTGGTGTAGTTCCAAAATAATTACTACTAATAAATATAGTTAATAATATATATATTTATCAGCAACGCTGCTGTGGCAGTCCAATAAATAAATCAGTCTCCACAACGGAACTCTGGCTACTCGGACCGCAGGGTGCTGCTTCTGCTTGTGTCTGTCTTGCCAATTGCTGCTGCGATGGTTTATCCATCATGCACTGTCATCAACATTCAACAACAAAAGAAAACCTTAGAAAAGGTAACGGGCCCTTTCCAGTAGTACAGGACTAACAATGCAGTTTTAAATTTTTTTTTTTTTTTTTACACCATTTTTACATAAGTAAATAGAAAGAAACTGGACTTATTGTCAAATTAACAATAGTTATACCGCTCTGTTGGCTTCTTGTATGCGAGATTTTTACCTAATTAGTTCATTTGATAAAAAAGTGATAGACACACTCTCGTAGTCGTGGAGGAGGTCTAACAAATTTCCCCCTTTATTAAATGACTACTTTGTATGAATTTCCAATATGAAACAATCTGAACCTCACAAGATTTACAGTTTCGGAAGTCCAAATACTAATAATGCCTTTGTAGCACATGATGGTAGAAAACATGGACTTTATGGACCTAATAGATCGAGAGCATCGCATTAAACATTTGATGAATTTATTTTAACTTCACCTCAGAAAAAATTGTAGTAGCAAAGATATTTATTTATAACCAATAAAATTCATGTGCCTCGGCTTAATGCTTTTGATTATCTTATCAATAAGCTCAGCTACATAAGTTTATAGATAAATCAAAAGTGAGGACGTATGATGGGGTAGTAAAAAAAAATTGGCAGTGTCAACTTATGAGGGGAATGTGAAGATTATAACATTTCCTTTATTGACTAAATTGAATCTAGTTATAGTAATTAAAGTGGGCTTGGGTTTAGGCTTGCTATCTAGCGTGCCATTTTTTAGCTAGATAAGGGCCCAAATTACAAATGAATAATAATGTTGGTCTTGGGCCAATCAGGTTGGATCATTCGCGGTTCTGGGAAAAAATTGTACAAAAGATTTGCGGGGATCAAATTTAGTTTTTTTTTTTTTAATTTCATTTTATTACCACAAGTTATCAACATAATTATACTTTTCTTCTTTTTTTTTAAGCAAGGTGACAAGTCACCATAAATTTATTAATAAAATAAAAAAGAAAATAAGAACATGGGGGACAAAAATCAAAATCCATGCAAAATAAACAAGAATCAAGCATACCTAGAATTAGGTTTTTTATTCAGTCTCAGATTATACTTCTTCTGAGATTTAGACGTAACCACCGTGAAACCATCCTCGTCATCATTATCATTATTCTGCTTTCCTTCCTTAGAAGTACGTGCATCTTTTTTTCTTTTCCAACCAAACAGATAAAACATTAAAATCATTCTAAACAATAGTTGGAAAATGCTAGGATCTTGAACATAAACTGGACTTGAAATAATCTCAGGAGTCTCAAGATTCTTACTACTAACTGTTAGGTCACAGGTAGCCTTGGAATGCACGGACACTAGAGTCGGAGTACCCTTCGAACTAATTATTAAATCACCGTTAGCTATGGAATGTTCGGGCACCGGAGTATCCTTGACTGTAAAGTCAACATTAGTTGCAACAGATAAGATCTTCTATATAGAGCCATTGACAGCATTGGTTGCAACGGAAGATGAGTTCTGTGGAATGGAATTTGAGACATGATCAGGGGATAAAGGTTCCTCGTAGATAGTCTCAACTGATCCACTTTCACTCAAGTTTTCTCTCGATAATGTATCAGTCTGCCCATTAACTTCAATTGATTTTTGCTCTGGAACCTTAGGGACATAAGCTTGCTTAGTCTTCTGCACCAAAGGTGGATCCTTATGCACCAATTTCTCCTTGACAAATTTACAAGTCGAAGCCAAGTGCTCAATTGATTTATAATGAGAACAAAAAGAAGGAAGCTTCTAATATTCAATACCGACAGGAAATACAAAACCTTCACGTTCTACCATAATCTCCATGAGCAACATCCCTGTTAAATCAACATCCACTAAGACTCGAGCATAGTGACCATATGCCCGAGTATGAGTAGCTTCATCCAAACTTATTGGAGTACCTAAACCGCCTGCAATTTCAAATAACAATTTTGAGCGCCAATATTCATACGGCAAGTCATGAATCCTAACCCAACATTGAGAATGAGATTGTTTCTGTTTAGTAGGAATAAAATCAGGAGTCCATTTAAAAAGACGCAATAGCCCTAGTTGAAGGTTCCAAGCCCCAACAGCCAAGACACTACGCAAATCCTTTTGAGAAGCAAAACTGAATTCATAGAATCCCTTTCCTAACAAAATCTTCTTCCATTGACCCAAAGGCTTCCATAGTTTTGAAAGTTTGTCACGTAGGTCGGAGACTTTTACAGGGATATCACCTTTCAACAACAACAAGCGGCCATGAAGGTTGTTTTTGCAACCTTCCAACCCCCTTTGATATTCATCCTGGGATATTTTGATAGAGATAGAGTCTCCATTAATGCACGGCTGAGGAAGCTGACTAACCGGGATGTCAAACGAACCATTCAAAGCTTGCGCAAAAGATTTTCGTTGTGGAATCGATGGAGAATCCGGATTAAGAAACGTCCAAGGACAAGCCATGAGAACAAACTAAACCAGAAACGCTCCAAACAATCACCAGGGACGCACACGAGATGGACTTGCAACAGAACCAGAGTCGACGCAAAATCGAAGATGGCTACTTGCGCTTGTAACAGAGCCGGAGAAGGCGACCTGCGCTTGCGGCAGAACTAGATCGGACCGCCGCAGTGGCTGGCTGGGAACCAGATCAGACCGTCACGGTGGCTGGGAGCAGAAGCAGATCGGACCGTCACGGAGAGTCACACAAGAAACAAAGCATTCGAGTGAGAGAAGGAAGGACGGTGCCACAGTGAAGGCTGGAGCCGTGCCGTGCCAGAATAGGGTGGCGGGACTAGGGCATGACGGCTAGGGTCTCGCAATGCTCTCTAGGGCCTCAATTATGTCTTTTTATATACTTTTCTTCCTGAATTCATAAAATTAGTATTGTGCTCCTTTTTTCGTTCAAGTGATGTAGAGTCGACAAATTGTTCGTTGAGCCAGTGTAACCAGTATGTGGCCACAAATATAGCCTGATTAATCACTTGCCTTTCGTTATACTATTTCTGATACACATGCTCTATTTCAAACTTCATATTGGTGCTAAAAATGATCACAACAGTTTAAATGAGAAGGCATTTTTAGGAGATTTCTATGGTGATCCACTCTCTTTATTTAAAACCCTGTTATACTTTAAACTCTAAGGTAAATCACATATTAAAGAGGTGGTTTTAACTTATTATTTATGTCGGTGTTTAAGCGGTTTATTCCTGAATTTGCTTTTAACGAAGATAACTCTCTTCTAAGGATAATATTTGGTGGGTGAACTTGCATATTATGTGACCAATTGACATCATGGTACTCCCAGAAAATGTAATGGCTATTGGAATTTGGAAGAAAGTTGCCAATGCCATTTGTCAACCTATGATTCACCAAACCAAACATCTAGACTTTTTATTTGTGAAAGCTAATATCCATCTATCTATTTTTATTTGTTTTCTCCTAACTGTACCCCAAAAAACAAATGTTTTTGGCAGACATAAGATCATACATAATCAGCTGTGAATTTAAAGTAGGGAAAGATCAGAATCTCTCACCATTGCATTTAACTTGGCATTCTCCATGAGCAAGTCTTTCTCCTAAATTTAGTGGTAAAAATGAGTCAGGATATCTATAACCCTAATTAGTGTTTCCATTTAATTTGCACGGGAAGAGGTTACCTTGCTTTGTAGTTGTTCAATACGCTCCTTGTTTAGTTTAGCCTGAATAAACAAGAACCAAATCTCTCAATTCTGTCATTTTCCCGTTAATTTAGAAGGCAACAAGGGCACTTTAGAGCCTTTTTTTTTTCACAAAAAAAGTTACATGCATTTACTTTGGTCAAGTTTTCTACAAAAGATATTAAGCTAAAAAAAAGGCTGAGATATATTTAGTTTTAATGATCTCAACTATGGTTTTAATTGATTTACCTTTCTCAGCCTGACGCTTTGCAAACATCTCTGCAGCTGGTCCTCCATTCCATGGAGTTCATCAAATGAACAAGAACTCAAGCTGTCCCCCATCAGCTTCCTAAGACATTCAAATAATCAACAAAGAAAAAAAAATGTTGCACGATGGAGTCATGTATATAAGGATAGTACAATTGAGCTCGGGTCTTTAGACTGAGGAATGACCTTTCAGAAACTTCAAGAAGCTCAATCTTATTTGCCATGCCTGCGGACTCAAACTCCAGTTGCTGCACGTAAAAAATTAAAATTAAAAAGCCTACAATAGTTAAAAACAGTGCAAATGCATATTTTTTTGATACATTAATAATCAACACAGATGTATATACTCACTTTCACCTAAATCTGCAGTTGCATTAGTTGCCTGCAATATATAATTAGCTGCCACAGCTATATATATTCTTTTATTTTGTTTTACTTTTGTGAGAATCAAAGCTGTTTCGCTTGATGGAAATTGTGAAATTTTTTGATATTGTAACAATATATTTTTGCAGTAAGGAGCCAAGAACAACATCTTTGATTATGAGATACCACGTTCTTAATCTTACGGCCTCTTCCTTGTCATGGACAAATATTTGGTGATATCAAAACCAAGTAAATGCTTCCTTTTCAACTAACAACACTCGCTTAATAAATTAGGGTTAACCTTCCACCATATGCAAATCAAGTAGCGCGTGAATGTGAATATTATCATTCTTCTGCGAAAGCCATTAATTCGACGTAAATTTTGGCAAGACAGTCTTTGGCAATATGAGGAAAAAAAAAATTCTGAAACTTATAAAGAGAGCTGAACTAAACTTGAAATACAGGTAATAATTACGTAAGCATTTTCCTCGGACCCTACTTTATAGATCATCTTTTTTTTTCTTCAATAAACTCTTGGAATATACTATATATAATGCTTGTTATTTTCACTATCAATGAGCTTTTCTTCCATAAAGGCAGATTCAGATTCAGATTCAAGAAAGGTTAATTATTATTAATGAGGTGTTGGATTTTGCTAAAAAAGATCTTGAAAAGATTGTCTTATTTTAAAAGTTGATTTTGAAAATACACATGATTCAATAAACAGGGATTCTTTTTTCTATAATATATGATGGGGTGGTATGTCTTAGAAGGGGATTTTTTGGATTGGAGAATGCATTTTTCTGGAAATCTATCTTTGCCTGTAAATAGTAGTCCAACAGACGAGTTCCAAATTCAAAGAGGGTCTAAAACAAGGGAACATGTTGGGATAATTTTTGCGTTATTAAATTTGTTTTTAGGTATCTTGAGCTTGTATCGAGCTTAAAGATATATATATATATATATATATATATATATATATATATAGTAAAGGCTCAAAGTGATTTTTCGAGTAGCCCATTTTGATCCCTAAAAAAAAAGATAATTTGGTCCTCCAAATTTTAAAAGCAGGGGACAACTTGGTCCTTCCATAAGGACCAGATTGTCCCTCGTTTTAAAATTTGGGAGACCAAATTATCATTTTTTTTAGGGAGTAAACTGGGCTACTTGAAAAATTTGAACCTTTACTCATATATATATATATATATATATATATATATATATATATATTATTGGTATAAATATATGGAGGAAAGTTTTTGAATTCAGAATTCATGTTCTTGAATTGCAGGGTTGGTAATGTTCCCTTTAAAACCAAGGAAATTGAGCCCTAGGAAGCTAGTTATTGACTCCTTGAAGCATGGGTTGTCTTTGTGGAAAGAGAAACATTTGTCCTTGGGGGGCAGAATTGTTCTTATTAATTTTGTGTTGAATAGCTTGCTAATTTATTATCATCTTTTTACAGAATTCCAGCAAAAGTGTTGAAGATGATCACTTGAACTTTGAGAAATTTCTTAACTATGGGTTGTAGTGAGGAAAAGCGTAAAATTGCTTGGATTTGGGAAGCGAAAAAAATATGGAGGCCTTGGAGTTAAAATTTTGGAATTGCTCAACTTGTAGAATCAGATTCCTTCTTCTAATAGGTCAATAGATCAAGAAACAAAAGTTTTCATGTTTTCTTTTGGAAGTGCCATGTTTCCTCAAAAGTCTTAGCCTTCTCCTAACAAGCCTTGCTGGACAAAATTCCATCAAACTTATAATCTTTTGAAAAGGTATATCTCCACAGTTCAACAAGACAACCTATGTGTTTTTTGTTCTATAGTGGCATAATATACAACACACATAGCATTTGTTTATTTCTTGCATGTTTTCTCATCTAGTTTGGGCTAAAGTTTATTTCTGGCTTGGCTTCTATTCCGTTTCTCCATTATCATTAGGGGAACATTCCTTCGACACCACGGTTTATTTCCAGGAAAAAAGGTAAACAAGCTAGTATGTTGATTTGGCTTGCTGTGATTTGGTTTCTTTGGTTGATTAGGAATGAGATTATATTTAGGAATATGCCCTTTGATCTGTTAGGATTGGGATGAAGATCTTATGTTCTATTTTGGTGTATCATCCACTATTCCCACTGATATATATCTTATCATATAAGTTAAAATTTTATGTAATTTAAAAAATTTAAAATATGCGACAATATTATTGGTGAAAACAAAGTCTGGTACATCGAAATGGGACAGCAGATCATCATCCATTGATGGATTTAATTAAAGTCAGATCTTGTTCTTGCTTCTTTGTAAAGTTGGGCTTTTTCTTCAGTTTTTTGATTGGTGTACTTACCCATGTTTAAGCATTTTACTTACATTGATCCTATCTCTTTCTTGTGGGTTTTGCTTTTGTATATGACTTGGGTATCCCTTATATCCTTTATCAATATACTTTTTGGCTTATAAAAAAAAAAAGATGTAAAAATTTGTTAAACTACTTATAAATGGGTAGAGTATGGCCCCGTTTGTGAGAGCTTAAATAAGCTCCTTATGACTTATCTTCTGTCATAAGCTCTTATGACACGTGTTTGTCACAACTTATCAAAAGAACTTATGGCATTTCATAAGTTGTTTTTACCTTATTCTCATAAGTCAGGGAAACTAGCTTATGAAAAAATAAAAAGCTCCTTATGCGGAGCAAGCCAGCAAACATTTCACCCTTCGAATCCCTCCTCCTTCGTTTTTCTTTGTTTTTTTGCTTTTCTTCTTCTGCGTCGACGAGTTCCTCGCCTCCTTCTTCGTTTTTTCCTTTTCTGCTTCTGCTTCGACGAGCTCCTCGCCCCTCGCCTCCTTCTTCGTTCTTTCCTTTTCTTCTTCTGCTTCGACCAGAGCTCCTCGCCTCCTCCTTCGTTTTTCTTTTTTCTTCTTCTACTTCGATCTGAGCTCCTCCTTCCTTTTTCTTTCTTTTTTCCTTTTCTTATTCTACTTCGATCAGAGACCCATTGCGACTTCGACTTTGCACCAGCGATCGCGGCCTTCCTCCGAGCGCCGCCTTCCTCCGAGCTCCGCCTTCCGCCAGCGAGATCTGTTGAGCAACACCATCCACGAAGGTATCTCTCTCTCCATTTCCCTTCTCCCTTTCCCTGAATCTGAGCTCCTCCTTCTCCCTTCTCTCTTTCCCTTTCTCGCCCTTTCCCTTCACCCTTCCCTGTATCTCCCTTTCCCCTTCTCCATTTCCCCTTCTCCCTCCCCTCTGTTAGATGATCTGTTTATGTTAAAAAAAATTTATCAGAGAGATTCGATGTTTTGCTGTTGATGTTTTGCTGTTGATCTGTTGATGTTGATGTTTTGCTATTTATCAGAGAGATTAGATGATATGTTGATGTTTTGCTGTTGATCTGTTTATGTTGATGTTTTGCTGTTTATCAGAGAGATTAGATGATCTGTTGATGTTTTGCTGAGATTAGATGATCTGTTGATGTTTTGCTGTTGATCTGTTTATGTTACATAATTTGAAATTACTTCCATTTATTGTCATTCGACTCGTTCATGCTGTTTTTTCTCCTTGATTCTCTTGAATTTGTTCATTCTTTCTTGCTACAACATGTGTATCTTTGTTACCTAGAAGAGTTTACTATTTATGTTAACTTTGAAACTACCCCTCCCTTTGAGTGCACGTCTTCTTTGTCCAGTATTATCTTTCCTCATATATTAAGCATCTCTGGAAAGAGCACTGTTCTTAAAGACATTCTTGAAGAGTAATAATCTACCTATCCCTACTTTTATGCAATGTCTAGAAATTTTAGAGCAGCCAAATTTTTCAGAAGGGTCTAATATATTGTAAATGTCAATACACATTTCATTCTTTTGAGATGCACAATCATTTTTAAGTAATGCATGTATTTGTCATTAATGGTATAAAGTGATAGTGTAAGTGATCTAAACATGACTCAACTCACAATTATCATTCTTAAACTCAAATAGTTTTACAAAATTTATGTTAGTGCAAATGATACGAATGTGGAACCAAGATAAGAAAAGTGAGTAAAATATATGGATATATGGTTCTTCTTTTTGCACAAACTCTACAAACTAATGCTAGTTGTTGTTACATTCACAATTCTAAATAGTTCTATAAATAAATTATTTCATCTAAGCCAATGAGCTTGTAGTCAATGTTTAAGTATGAGGGGAACTATATTCCAGCTTAGTTTGCAATTTCACTTCTCATTCTTTCTTATTTTATGTAGTTTACGAAATTAGATGATATTCTTAATGCTATGTATTTATATTGTGTTAGAATTGCCTCTAAGATGTCTTCAAACCCAGTTGAAGGGAATGGAAATGGTAGTGGTAATGGAAAACGACCCAAGGCAGATTGGAATGAAAAAAATAATGAATTATTTCTTAAGTGTTGTATTGAACAAGTACGGTGGGAATAGGCCACACGCTCACTTTAACAAAGCGGGGTGGGCAAACTTGATCAAGAGTTTTAATGAACAATCAGGGTTATGTTATGAGCAAAAGCAAATGAAAAATAAATGGGATATTTTGAGAAAAGAGTGGCAGACGTGGGAAAAACTCAGAACATTGGAGACTGGTCTTGGAATGGATCACAGTAAGGGGACAATTGCTGCTACTGATTCTTGGTGGGATGAAAAGATTAAGGTAATTTGATATCCTTGATGTAATTATATATTTATATATTTGTTTATATGTTTAAAGTATTTACTAATTTGAAGTACTTTTATCTTAGGTTTATCCCAAGTTTGCAAAATTCAGAAAGGAAGGTCTAAGAAATTTGAATGAAATGGAGATCCTTTTTAAGGATATTGTGGCTATTGGTACTGGTGCATATGCACCATCTCAAGACCCAGAGGAAGAAGCAAGAAAAAATAGTAGTGAAAGGTATGCACCAATGACCGAGGAGCGTGGTGTTCAGGAAGAATATGAGGGGATTGAAGACCTCACAATCGATCCAAGTCCTTCTAGTCAAAGGTCCAAGAGGAAAAGGGGTAGGAGGGATAACAAGAGAGGTAGTGTCGGGCATCGAATGTGTGAGCAATTCGATCGCATAATTGAAAGTTTGAACACTGAAAATTCTGCTACTAGTGCCAGTGTTAGCAATGTTCCTACACTGGCTGAATGCATGGATATCCTTAAACAATTGCTGGGGTTGGAGTATGGCGGGGAGACTCATATAATAGGTATTAGACTAATGAACCGCAAGTCAAATAGGGAGGCCTTTGTTCTAATGAATGACCCCGTCCTTCAGCTTAATTGGATCAAGAGCCACACTTTGGCTGATGTTGCTCGTCTTTGAATTATCAATTATGTACTAGCTTTGACTTTGTAGTTGTTTCCCGGTCTGTTTAATTTCTATTTGAAGCCTTGACTTGTTTTATTTTTATTTGATTTGGATTTGCTATGTGTTGTTAGGTGAACTTATGTGTGTAAAAATTACTTATCAAGTTATTAAATGTTGTTAATCGTTTATATGCATTTCTTTTTATGATTATGATGTTATCTTTATATTTGGAAATTGCACAGGATGTCTACAACTAGTACAAATGATACTGATTCTGGGTTAGATAGTGATGATTCATGTGATTATAGTCATTTATCACGAAGCAGGAAGAAAAGAAAGGTATTGTTGTCGATGGTAATTCATGCTGCACAGTGGTTCTTGAATCATGTGGAAAAGAGGCCATGTAGGACTTCTGCATTGACAGGTCATTTATGGGTTCAAGAGATTCTCAATGGACATGGGGTTCGTTGTTATCAACAATTCAGGATGAAAAAAAATGTGTTTTTGCACTTGTGTAATGTTTTGCAGACTTATGGTCTAAAACCAACAAGGGGCATGGGTATTCATGAACAAGTTGGTCTTTTCTTATATGTGTTGGGACAACCAGGTTCAATTCGTAATATGGAGGAGAGATTTCAACATTCTGGAGAGACTATTTCCAGACAATTCCATCGGGTTCTGAAGGCGGTACTTGCACTTTCCAGGGATATTGTAAAGCCTGTTGACCCAACCTTTAGAGATATTCCTCATCATATTAGCAACGATGACCGATATAATCCTTACTTTAAGAATTGCATTGGTGCTATAGATGGCACTCATGTGAAGCTTATAGTCCCTGTTGAAAATCAAATTCCGTACACTTGCAGAAAGGGGTATACAACAACTAATGTAATGGCTGCTTGTGATTTCGATATGTGCTTTACTTTTGTGCTAGCAGGATGGGAGGATTCAGCACATGATACTAGAATCTTTATGGAAGCTTTACGCAAGCCTGAGTTGCATTTTCCACATCCTCCTACAGGTTCATGAATTGTATATATATATTTTTTAAGTTTTTTCACCATTATGAATACATATTAAATTATTGTATACTTTATTTTCAGGTAAATATTATCTTGTTGATGCTGGTTATCCTAACTTTATGGGCTACTTGGGACCATACAAAACTACTAGGTATCATCTCCCTCATTTTAGAATAGGGCCGAGAGCTAGAGGAAGAAATGAAGTGTTCAATTATTTACATTCTAGCCTCCGGAGCACGATCGAACGATCATTTGGGTGTTGCAAAGCTAGATGGAAGATACTAGGCAACATGCCTCCGTTCCCAATGAAAACTGCGACTCACATAATTGTTGCTTGTATGGCTTTGCACAACTTCATAAGAAGGAATGACATAGGTGATGAAGAATTTCTTTTATTTGATGAGAATGTTGAATTAGAGTATAATATGGATGTACATGAAACTACATCAGAAGAAGTCGCATGGGAGGAACCAAATCAACAAAGTGTTAGGCAAATGGAGCAAGTCAGAGACACCATTAGAAACCAGATGCCTGGATTTATCTAGTTTAATTATGTTGCAACTTGTTTGGTATTTTTTAACAATATTCTAGTTTGATGGTTGTAACTCTAACTTATGGTACTAATGCAACTGATGGTATTTTTGAACAATATTCTAGTTTGATGGTAGTGCCTCAAACTTATGGTAGTAATGCAACTTGTTTGGTGTTATTGAACAATATTCTATTTTCTATCAAAATGAGACAATATTACATTTTAAATTAACATCTAAAAATTTTATCATAAATATGTTTTGAGATTAACTTAAAAAAAAAACCAATACTTCAAATTATTTGATTTTTTTTGTTGAAGCAATCAAATTGTTTGTTAAAATTACATTTTTATTGTAATTTTATAAAAAAAAATTTCCATAAGCACTTATATAGTAATGTATCCAAACGCCTTAATTTTGTATAAGTGCTTTTGGAAATATGCATCCAAACGCACATAACTTATTGAATTCAAGCTCTTATGGCATGAGCTCTTGTACCATAAGGCCTTATGCTATAAGTGCTTAGTTAAGTTATTTACCCAAACGGGGCCTATGTCATGTACTATCTACTTACGATCATCAAGTGCAAGTCAATATTCTTTTGTATCATTTTATTTTTTGTGATAGCGTGCAAGTTAATTTTGAAATTATTATAATTAGTAGTACACACAGAAAAAAAAAAAAAATAGAGCTAACAAATACTAATAATTCCTTTGCATAACCTATAAAGTGCTCTAAATTTGTAAGTTGGGAGTCAAACCTGGATAATTTCCTCTTCAAATTTATTGGCTGGAACATACTTGGTATAATTATGGTATCGTTCCACAATCTGGCTGATGCTGATCATTTAAAACAAAATGTCATCAAAATTAATACATGAATGAACTACATATTCTACAAAACCATGCAACCAAAATGTTCTTTATTTAAAAACGATTATTTGTCATTTAGGGTGTGTTTGGTTCAAAGGAAGGGAGGGGAGGGATTTTAATTAGACATTGTGTTTGGTTGAGACGAGGGGAGGAGAGGGGAGGGGAGGGGAGGGGAAATAACACCTTTCATGTTTGGTTCAAGAGGGGAGGAGGGTTTTTAAAACGACGTTACTTTTAAACGCTTATAATTATTTATTTAAAAACAGAAAAGTGGGGATATTTTAATCAATACACATGAAATATTTTAAAATCCCTCCCCTCCAAATCCCCCAATATTGGAGGTGAGCTAAAATGGAGCCAGGAGGGATTTTGCTCCCCTCCCCTTCTAAAATTTGAACCAAACACAAAAAATTTAAAATATTTCCTTCCCTCCCCTCCTCTCCATTCCCCTCCAACCAAACAATACCTTAAGGATTAAGGAATATTAATGAGCTCTGGTCACATAACAAACACAATTACCCTAACACAGCAATCGGATAGATCCTAAGATGTAGTGAGACAGTAACTGTTAAACCCTAGGATTGGAATTTTTCTGCTGACATTCAGATGCATCTGTTGTTGTTCTATTCGTCAACTTCAATCGTCGTTTTAAATCGATGCGAGTTCATTAAATCGACTGCAGCATGTTATGATGTTATTGAAGTTCGGTACATAACCTACTTATTAATTATTATATAACCATGTTCTAATTACAGACACGGTATGAATACATCATCAGATGATTTGTGTGAAATATGCATATATTTTCATATTAATTAGCATTTAATTGTTGCATTTTCTAGAATAGATTTTAGTAATTTTTAGCATTTAGCATGCATTTTATATTTTACCTTTAGTTCGGATGATTTCTGTTTGTTTTTATTGCACAAATAGGTGGATTTGTAAGTTCCACAGGCTGGTCATGGAATGTACTACACCCACGGATGGTTCTCCACTACTTCTTTCATGTTGCTGAAGGTTCCACGGCCTGACCATGGAACCTGCCATTGCCATTGAACATAGAGGAGCTTTTCAGAAAACAGCTGAAAGATCCACGACCAGCCCATGGAACCTTCCATGACCGTGGATCTTGGAAAACTATTGCTGCGTGAATTTTTGAGGCAACTGGAACGATCCATGGCCTGGCTGTGAAACATTCCATGGCCATGGATCGCATGCAGCAGAATCATAACTCCCAACTTATTGTCTTTTATTGAGGGAAGAGTGGTTACAAACCAAGAGAGAGTATAAAAAGGAGGTGAGGGAACTCGAAACTAAGAGAAGAACAACACAGAACATTACAGAACACATAGGAACACAAAGAATCAAGGTATTTTACAAGAGAAAAGTGGAGGACATCAGGATTCTTAGTGGAAACTCTCAGAGTTCTTTTCCTTCTCCTATTTTGTATTTCACCTCTAGTTTTCTGAATGTTCTTTTTGATACTCATGGGTTTTATTCTGAATATGTTTGAGTAGTTCTTTATTCTAGGATGAGGGATTAGCCCAATTGATATTGACAATGTCTTGATATTTTCTCTCCTTAATCAATGAATTATGTCTATAATTCAGTTTTTGCACACCAACTGTTTGTGAACATGTGGCCACATGTTTTACATGATTATTGATCTTAAGGGATGAACTGGAAGGTGAACCTTAATTTTAGAACTCTAAAATTGAACTTGAATTGTTAATCACGAAAGTAGATTAACTTTCCTTGAAGCAATTGTTGAATTATCATTGTTCTTAAAGGGTTCATCTTAATTTGAATGCCATGAAAATAGGTATTGGATTATTTTGGGCACGTTGTCGTATTCTGAAAGGGAACGATAATTAAATAGGATAATTCGCTTTCATAGATAATTCAGATGATTAAGGGGATGATTTTGTTATAGACTTGTCGATACTATTGTGGTCAATCCTGATTCCTAGAGCTTTTTATAAATTGTTATCCTTATTCAACTCTTTTGCCTTATAAGTTTTGTTCTTTTGAAATTATCTTTTTCTTGGTTATTTTAATATCTTGAAAACTTGATTCGTCTAGATAATCATGATTGTGTGTAATTGATACTTAACAACACGATCTTAGAGGAACGATATTTTACTACTTGGCATAACCGTGCACTTATGATACACAACTTCAGTCATGAAAAATTGAAAACAATCAATTGAATTTTCTTAAAATGTGTACGAATGCACAAATAAAACTATTCAGAAGTTGTAGGTAGAATCCTCCTTCCAAGATCGGGAAAAATGATATTCTCCTCATCACCGAGGTAAATATATCAAGATAAAAACTAGTGTCAATACATTAGTACTGTTTATTGGAAAGACTGCATAAACACATGCCAGCACTTGCAGATGTCCCCAATGAGATTGAAGTTTCTCTTAGCAGTGGAGGAGAGGGCTTCATTTTCTTTCTTTATGATGTGTTTGGTATAGGAGAAAATAAGAAGAGAGAAAAGGATAAGAGAGAAAAGGATAAGAAAAGATGATTTTCTCTTGTTTGGTAAGCAAGAGAAATAGAGAAGAGAGAAGAAATTGGGTGGGATCTACCCAAAATTTTATTCTCTCCTGAGATGAAATGTAAATGAAGAAGAAGAGAGATTGATAAGTAAAATTATTCATCTACCATTATGAAAAATATTAAATTAAAATTATAAATTAAGATTATATGTCTCATTCAATTATTTAATAAATTTAAATAAATTAAATTAAATTAATAAATTATTTAATTGAATTATATTAACAAGTTAATTAAATTGAAATTAATAAAGTAATTATATTAAACTAATAAATTTTATTAGTTAAAATAACTTAAATCAATTAACACTACAAAAAAAAGGTTGTTTAGCGACCGAAAATAGTGACCGAATTTTTCGGTTGCTTTTTGCGACCGAACTGGCGACCGATTGTAGGATCTACATGAAGTAGTGATTAAAGATAATACTGCGACCGAAATTGCGACCGAAATAGAGCGTAGCAGGGTTATCGGTCGCTATTCCCATCGCTAAATAAAGGAACTTAAAAGTCAGTAATTTTATCCCTTCTTAGCGACCGAAATAGCGACCGAATTAAATGCAACGGTTGAAAGTCAGAAATTTTATGTATTATTAGCGACCGAAATAGCGACCGAATTAAATGCAACGGTTAAATTTTATTTACATTTGCGACCGATTTGAATTCGGTAGCTAAACGGCACATAAATAAATTAAAATTGCGCGTGTTAGCGACCGATTGAATACTCCGTCGCTAAATTTATGAATTCAAATTTCAAATTAACTCATCCCGCGACCGAATTTAGTGACCATTTTTTATTTAAGTGATTGGCGACCGATTTAGCGACCGATTATTTCGGTCGCCAAATTATAAATCCATAAAATCGTGAAATCTTTCCCTTCTTCCTCATTTCTGCCTTCTCTTCCTTCGTCCCTCACCCATCTTCGATCTTCTCCCTCGCGTTCAGGCCGCCACCACCGCGGCGGTGGGCACCGCCACCACCGCCGGTCTCCGGTAAGCCTCCCGTCCTCATCCTCCTCTTCTTCCATCTCTACCCTCTTCCTCTCCTCTCTTCCTTTCCCCTCTTCCCCGCTCTGTTTTTAATCCCCCCCTCTGTTTCAGGCCGCCATACTCCGCCCCCTCTGTTTCATGCCGCCATACGCAGCTCTCCGGTCACCACGCACGCGCAGAGCTCCTCCTACCCTCTTCTCTCCTCATTTTGTGCATTCCCTGCTCTGCCTTGAGGTAACCATGCATGGACTCTCTATGTATCATTTTTTATTTTGCTTCATTGTTTCATTGCTTGCTTTATTGCTTACTACTGAGAAGAGCTACTTGTGTATTTCATGTGAGTTGTGAGTTGTGATATAGGTGACTGTGATTGAGTAGAACACCTTACCATTGTTTCTAATGTAAGTTGTGATTAATCTTGATGTAAATTCCTATTTAAAAATTACTGTGGTTTTCAATTTTCATTCATATATTTATATCATGTAATGAATATTAAGATACATATAATAGATGTCATTATATGAGATGTGAGATTTGTTTAAAATAAGAAACCAAGTATATGATAAAGATTGCTTGTAGAAAGTAAGATTAATTGTGTGGAGAGCAATTAGTTTTGCTTTGAGTGCAATCAGGTTTTGGTTTTAATCCATTTTATGTTGTTTATAGAATGGATCGTTAAGTGTAATGATGTATCGGGTTATTAGAACACTTCTTGTACTATTATGTACACGACTTGCTTGTTTATAAAAAAAAATTATGGTGGTTAGTGGTTAGTGGTTACTTGTCAAGTTTAATTCTTATGGGTTATAAATACTTGTTTGGGGGAATTGGTAAAGGTATATGAAGGGGTGACATTAATCGAGATGTGTTGTAGAGATGTAGAGATAATGGCAAGAAATTGTGGATAAAAGAGATTGAGACTGATATTACAGACATTAATTTGTAATTAATCTTGTTAATAGATTCATATCTTATATTTAATACTGAGATTTGTGGAAGATATGTTTTGATATGAGATATGTGAGATTTGTTTGAACTAGAAAATTAAGAATATGATACGGGTTGCTTAAGAGAAGGTAAAATTACAGGGAGAGCAAAGAGTTTTGACAGGAGAGTAAGTGTGGCTACTTTGCCAATTACGTTTTTTTTTTGTTGGATTTGTCAAGTAAAGTTTTGTGATTTATAAATTTTAATATTTGTATTGGGAAATTGGTAGAGTGAGAATGAGTGTGAAGATCAAGGTTTTAAATTGTGGACTGCATCACGTGATGCGGCCGCAACATCTCGATTGCGGTGTGGCCACTGAAACCGCATCGGACCGTGATTGCGGACTGCATCGACCACAATCTGTTTATCTTTCCATATCTTGGCTGAATTTATGTCTTTGAATATCTCACAATAGTATGATCTATAGCCTCTGTGATGCAGCTTGTTTACTTGAATAATTTCATATCGTATTGTACGTGTATGCATTCGATTGTATTGTATTTTGATTCGTTTGGAATCCATGAATTTGTTGGTTCTTGTCCGAATCTGTTTCAAAAATTTCAAAAGAGGGTTTTAGGGATTTCAAGTTCTTGTTCACTTCTTTGTAAACAAAAAAATATTCTTTGTTGGAGTATGAAATGATCTAAAAACATTATTGTAGCCTGTAATTCCAAGAGAGCTTTTCACTCATTTTGAATCGGATTCATTTGGTAATTCTACTTATCTCTTTTCTGTTTGATGATGTAAATTTATTGAAGGCTGGTACTTATATCTGAGCATGTTCATACATTTGGATTGCTATGAAGAATAGTTTATTCTCTTTAAAATAAAAATCTTTCAATAACAATGAATCAATGTAATTAGAATAATTTGATATGTATTTATTGATAACTTGTTTGGAAATGATTATGGAATCATATTTGTATATATTTACATTATAAGCATTGGAATGAATTGATAAAGTGTTATTAGTTCGTAAATGGCATGACTTTGTTGTTGTTAATATTCATTTACTAATTTAAAGTCCATGAGCTTAATTAGAAAGTCTCTTCTTGAAGCCAACAAAAACGAGTCTCTTAGATAATGAAGGATTAAGTATAGGGTTAGATAAAATTAAGGGCGAGGCACAGTTTGCCAGGCACATGCATGACGTGCCGTCATCATTAAAACATTATTCACATTAGAAAGCAGCTTTGTACACAATATTATGAAAACAACTCTGGTTTTTTACTCATTTGTTTTATTAGGAAATGGAGCTTTCCAGAAATAGTTGTTGATGACCATCCTTACTAGGTTATCTAGGCACTTCCGGTAGGAAAAGTCCTCTCTATGACCATCCTTCAAAACGACGTAAAAGCATCTGCTTTCCTGAAAACTACTATGTTTGCTAATATGTAAAGTTGCATGTGAAGTTGCATTTCTTTGTTCTATTTTAACATGATAGTATGCTACATGGATCTTTCCATCTTTTCTTATTATCACTTGATGAAGTTTAGACATATGACTTGTTTTCCATATCGTTTTATCAGAAAATGGACCCGACTAAATGTTTTGAGACAGCCATCCATATAGATCAGGTACAGTATCTCATCAACTTAAGAATAACGATCGGATTCACGTAATGATGGTTAAGGCATAAACTAATCATTTACTAAATTGTTCTTGTGTATTTGCAGGATTTGATTTCAATCCCGCGATCATTCTACCGTCGTTGGGGACAACAAATACCGCGTGTTGTGACTATTGAAGACAAAAGCGGAAATCTGTTCAATGGGAATATAGTAATCCACGAGGATCGCCCATATTTTGCAACAGATACAAATGGTATCAGGGAGTTGTATTTGTTGTCCACTGGTGCATTGGCAAAGTTTAAGTACCTTGGGGGTTCTCGTTTCTACATGTTCATCCCTTTGGAAGATTGATGAGTTTTGATATTTTGATTAGTACTTATTGACTGTGGTGTATTTTTATGTTTTGATCGTTAATTAATACTTATTAAACTTTTTTTTATAAACCATTATTAAACTTGCGTTAATTAATGTATATGTTTTCTTGATCATATTGACTGTGGTGTTTTGGATCGTTAATACATCATATTTATGTTTTCTATTTATTTAAAAAAAATATTGGTGTATTTTGTTTATATCAGAAATTAAAAATCAATGGGGTAATAGTTGAAAAACTATATTTGGTCGGCAGGATCGTTACAGGAAAAAAAAATCAAAATTTTGCGACCGAAATAGCGACCGAATATCGGTCACCAAATTAGGCGAGCTGGGTATGCGACCAACTATACGGCGACCGAAATATATACTTTTGCAACCGAAACATCGGTCGCAGATTTGCGACCGAAATATAAGTTCGGTCGCTAAACATTTAGCGACCAGGGTTTCTGCTACCCCCTTAATTCGGTCTCTAATTCGGTCGCTATACAGTTTAGGAACCGAATTATCATGTTTAGCGACCGAAATATTCGGTCGCTAAATAGGTTTTTTTTGTAGTGTAAATTATTTTAAATTATTTGATTTTTTAAATTAACTTAATTAATGAAATTAAAATATTTGTATATGTTTTTAAGGTATTTTTGTCTTTTTAAAAACAACTACATTTCTCTTTTCTCACTTTCTATCCAACCAAACAAAGGTGAGAGAGAATACACTTTTTCTCATTTATTTCTCTCATATTTATCTTACACCAAACGACACATCAAATCTACTCAGTTTCTCACATCTTTCACTCTATAATCTTTCCCACCTCTTTCTCTCTTCTTCTTTTCTTCTCACAACCAAGCAAAACATTAATGTTTGAAATTTATGGCTATGTTTGGATTGAGGGAAACTAATGGAATGAAATGGAGTGGAATGGAATGGAACCATGTTCCATTGTTTGGTTTGCCTAATTTTAAATGGAATGGAATGGAACCTGATGGAAAGCATTCCATCCATTTCCATCCAATCCCTCTCTTTTTGTTCCCTCCCAAATTGGGAGGAATGCAACGGAATGAGAAATTGATCTCTTTTAAAAATACAAAATTACTATTTTATCATCACTCTAATTTAACTTCCACGTTTCATTTGTTTTACCTAGCAGCAACTCTCTCGCAGCAAAAACGTTCTGCAAACATGAGTCTAGTGAACGTCAGCAAGGCCTCTTCCACTGTGCTTTCTCTATTTTTTTATCACTCTTTATCATTTTTCTTATCCTTTTTATCCATTTTTATCACTTTTCCAGTGTGCCTCCCTCGTGCTTTCTGATTTTGAGAAGAGAATGAATAAAGCAAAGTGGGATTTTGATTTTCGCGGGTCATAATACAGTGTTCAGGGGTTTCATTTTCACGGGTCATAGTTTACTGCATTTTATGTTTTAATTTTGCTTGTTATTGTTAATTATTAATAATTAATAATTGGGTGGGTTTGCTATTAGTCAGGGTCACGTCTTTGGTCTGAGATGCAATTGGATGCTCTTACTGATACCTCTAGCCTAGATGCTATTGTTCCTACACCATTTCCAAGTTACACGATGGTAATAAAGGAATAAAAATATTATAATCCATTTCATTCCACTTATTTCTCAAACAATAGAATGATAATTTTGTTCCATTCCATTATAAAATATCCAAACGATAGAGTGAAACTTTTATTCTATTCTATTCCATTCCATTTCATTCCACTATGTTCTATTTCATTTCATTCCATCACCTTCCATCAATCCAAACATAGCCTAAGTGATTTCAGTACAAGAGCATAGCAGATAGAGAAAAAAACAAATGCTATTTCAATTATTGATTTAAATGTTATGTACTGTCAATTTTAATATTTTTATATTATAAATTAATCATAAATTATCATATTATTAAAAAATATTCAATTTTATCATAATTATTTTGAAAAGTCGTATATATAATAATTTATAATTACTTGATATAGTATATATTTTTTTAAGTATTTACATCCTTCAAGCCCATAACGTTATGTGGATGGAAGTTAAAGGATGCAATACATAATGAAGCCCCAGGAGAGAAAACAAAAGTAAATTAAGAAGGGATTATGTCTCCTATAAATATTGCACATATCAAACTCTATACAGGTTGACAAATATTAAGGGAAAGTTCTAATGGAAGTATATTATTAGCTGTTTAAAGGGTATATTGAAATGGTTCCTAGGCCAGCTATTTTGCATGCTCCAACCTTAAGAGACAATCGAACATTGCAATTGCAACAAACAATAAAGTAAAAAGTGCCTAAATATAATTATGAATTTCAAGTCCAACAACTTGTCAGGCAAATGTCAATTCTGGGAGAAAAACATTAAACCTCCTATCACTTGAGAGTCCTTAAATAACCTAAATCAAAATTCAAAAAGATACCAAGAAGCTTAATAAGAGGCTTCCAATTTGTTCAGCCAAGAGGTTGAGTATGTCCTCCATCTCAAATTATCAACACTTAACATTCCATCCATTTCATAAAGGTTCTATTAATAAGGGGTGTTCGCGGATTGGATTGGATCGGCTTTGAGCTAAAAAGCCATTCGATCCAACGATGAAAACAACGTGCGGTTTGAATTGGATCGGTTTGCTTCTTTAAAAAAATTCGATCCAATCCAATCCAATCAAATGCGGTTATGATTGGATTGGATAAGTCAGTTTTTGTCATACTTTATTTATTTTTTTCTTATGTCAAGCATCCTTTTAATTTATTTAATAGTTGATAAAAGATAATCTTCATTTAAGTAAGCTAGTTTAGGGTGTCCAATACTTATTTTAACATCACTTTATATTTGAACATTAGAACCTTTATGAAAGGCATCACCTATTTGTTTCTTTATTTGTTTCTTGTTAACCTTTATTTGATTTGATGACGAGTGAGGAGAATTCTACATAATTCTTGACAGAATTTTAATTTGGGAGTTTGAAAAAAAATAATTATTGATATTTTTTAACACGTTCTTTTATGTTAAATATACTTTTATGTTATTTCTCTATATCTACTCCCACTCATCCTATTTTTCCTTGAATCGGGCACAAATAAATTGTTTTATTATTTTTCATATTTATTTAATTAATTTTTTATTTTTCATGTTTATTCAATCAAGTATATATATGTTATGGATTAAAAATGTTAGCAAAATATAACTTCAAGACATTAATATTTATTCTAAATAGTCTCATATATGTCATTCCAACAAAAATATTAAAGAGAATGAGGGACATAAAAGTATGAAAAATAATGCTCAAGTATGAGTAATACTATATTTTAAAAAATAATAGTATATGTATATAAAATATCGGTTTGGAATGGATTAGATTTCACAAGGGATCCAAAATCCGATCCAATCCAATGAAAAAAAAATGATTTTTTTTTCTGTTTTCTGTTTTTTCGGTTTTCAATTCGATTCGATTTTTACAGCTTGGATCGGTTGATGAACATCCCTACTAGACGGGAAGACAAATAAAATCTCTCCTGTAGGATCTTTAAATACTGGAATAGTATTGGAGATATAGTTAGTTGGAGATATGGTTAGTTAGTTGATAGTTAATTGCTAGATCTATGGTTAGTTAGTTGATAGTTAGTTGTTAGATCATTAGCCTATATAAAGGCCTAATCTCTTTGTAATCAATTCACCCATTCTATCAATTTCGCATTCATACTTTTTCTCAATTTCTTTTCTCCTCCAATGAATATCATATTTCTTAATAAATAGGCTGCACAAGAACCTCACAAAGGAAGGCACTAGTTTTTTTTTTTTTTTACCAAGATCACCCAACCTCAATACGTGATACGTGTTGAAATTTGGATCCAGTTGGAGCAAGCCATGTATGTACCTAATACAAGGACTGCTCCAATATGAAACTCGGCACGGTGATCGTTATCAAAGCATCAATCCGAGGGCATAAATCCATACAGGAATTTGGACTCAGCAGGGGCAATTCATGTGTCCCCCTAGGAACTCACATGTTTCCTCCGTCAGCACATATATGTTATCACCCAAAACTCTAAATCTTAAACTCAAATCATCATACCTAATTGCTTCTTTGTAAAAGGTAGAGGGAGTCAACAGAATAAACACTTCTACTCCTTAATTAATTAAGTTGTTTACGTTCGTACATGAACTGAGTGTACTGAGTAGGCCAAAGTAGCCTTTCGAGATCGATATAGAATTATATGTGAAAATAGCCTAATGTTCTTAATTACTAGAATATAGCTAGGGTCCCAAGTGACTTTCGAAACTAGTACACTATATATAAATGACATATTTTTTCCTTTGTCGTGAACTTTATATATATATATATATATATAGACCTTTTATGTAACTACTCCTTTAAGATCATCAGTGTCGAGGACATTGATTCTGTCATTTTTCATAATAATCAGACGATGCCTTGAATGAGTCAAGTTTGTTATGTTTCTAACTGAGTTGTTTGGAGTTAAAAGTATCGGCCCAAAGATAAGCTGATCTCTAAGGGCCGAAGACGTTCTTGACCCATGTCAGAACAATTTATACTCATGTCATGCATTTAGGTGCCTAACCCATCCCATCATTTCTAACGTATCTATGTATGAATCGAGGAATTAGTAATGGAGATCAGTTGGATGACCTTGAAGCATAATTACGATATACTCCTGGACGGAACAGTGTGTGAGGTCGAAAGAAACGAAATTAGAGCCATCCGGACAGGGAGGTGCTTGTGTTGAAATGAACTGCCTCAAAATTCTTAAAATTAATTTTTTACATATAATATTTTTGAAAAAAATATAAACTTTTATCTTAAACTTTCTAAATAATATATAGTTCTTTTTTAAGCTCTTCATCGCAAATAATATCCGCCCCTAAAGTCAGAAAACGCATGGATCCGGCTGTAGGACTCTACCAAAAAACAGCAATTCAACAACAGCTACAGTTTAATTTTCGCCGTATTTCAAGTGTCTTTGAGGAATCATTTCATTTTATTGGAATATTTTTTTAAGAGGATCATGCTAACTGGTGTGATTCTTGGATTTTATTTAAAATCGAGAAAAAACAAGTTTTTATTAAAAAATTAATTATTTCACATTTTCAAACATTAAATATATCAATTTCTCATTAAAACTTTTTTTCCTAATTTCTTAAAGAATGTCATGAGGAGACTCTCATTAACATTCTCCTTCTTAATAAAGCAAGTATTAAATGCTGAATGAAGAGCATGTTATGGATGGAGTGAGGGAAGGTGAACGTACTCGGAAGTTGATGAGAACTCATAAAGCCTTCCTCTCTGTGAGAAGATAATGAGAGCTACTTGGGCGTCACACAGAACAGATAGCTCGTAAGCTTTCTTCAGAAGACCACTTCGACGCTTTGAGAATGTCACCTGACGGCTGCTTTCATTCTCAATTTTTTTTATCTTAATCTTTCCCCTCACCATGTTCTACACACATACACAGCCAAAGAAAACAAACATGTTGTTATTAAATAATATATCCTAGATTCCTAGTCAAACCCTAGATGGAAAAAATGAACTAAATAAGAAGCCGTACGTACCAATACTGCGAGTTATACTTTAGTAAAAGAAAATAGAAAGGAAAGGGATCGAAAGATTACCACAAATTAGAGAGAGGCTTCAAGAAATCCTTCCCTCTTTGTTCTTTATAAAGCTGGAAAATGTAAGATTTTCTTACTCTCCTTCAAAAGATAAAATTAAGGTAAGATTTGGTACAAATTACAGTTAGAATGTAGAAGAACGAGGAGCAATAGAAAAGGGTTCAAATTTTATCACAAACAATGGTAAGCTCCGTGTGGATCTTAGAAGGGTTGACAGGTTAAGGTGAAATCTAGTGTAAAATATATACGTACGGACCAACCTAGAAGGGTCCGGCGTGAGCAGAGAGAGAGAGAGAGAGAGCCAATGGTGTATATGGAACACAGAGAAGATGAAACTTGTAGTACTGATTAGAAGAAGAAAAGAATACCGGTACGAGCTAGAAGTGTGGCAAATATTATAATATAGAATAGAATCCCTAGCTAGGTAGGATGAGTTCAGAGTCCAGTTGTTGCAAATTTGGATTTACCCGACCCAAGCTGTCTTCTCGGACCACAAATACACTTTCCTTATTGGCTTATTCCGTCCATTTTCGTATCCTCCCAAAAGTTAGATGCCCCTCAGCTTAAAAGCAATGGAAAAGGAAAAGGAAAAGGAAAGAATACAGACCAAAAATTATTAAAAGGAAGAAAAAAATATAATTAACGTTTTTTCTTTTCCTTTTTGGGATGTGGTATTAATTCAAATTAGTCGTTGGGATCGAGTGAGCTTTCTAAATATCACATGACTTAGATCCTTAGGATTCGTTATGAGGACTAATCTCTAAGTCGTCCTCATGATTTGTAAAATCTGATCAAAAATTGTTATATATCCAAAGATCGAATTCGGACAAAACTCAAACAATTCATCATTAAATAACTATGCGTTAACCATCTCCATTCAACAACATGATTAATGTGTTTTCTTTTTAATGGTTAGAAAAATATTTTATATATACACTCTCTTTCCAATTAATTCCAAAAGTACATATCATTTTCCTGATTTTGAAAGTTGACTTTTCTACCCTTCACTACTTTTTTTTTAAAACCCAATTAAATTTAAAAAAAAACTAAAAGAAAAGTCGAAATTGAAAAGTCAACTTTCCTATTTGAATTAAAAGAAGTAAGGAAGAAAAGTCAATTTTTAATTACCAATTTCTCAAAAGGGATAAAAAAATTGTAGTTTGTAAATTAATGGAAAAAATAAATTTTTTTTTTGAATTAGTTAAATATATTTGCCGTAGTATTTGGCCCCCCGGGCACGAAAATCATTAGGCACTTGATGTTTTCTTTATGTGATAAAATATAAATAAAAGTGTGAAAAAAATTGGAATAAAAAATTCTAATTAGACGGTAAAAAATCATATAAATATTAATTAATATAAATAAAAACATATATATGTGTGATTAAAATTACTCTCAGCGCCTAGTTGATTGTCGGTCTTGTTTTGGCAAAATAGAGAAATAACTATTTAGGGCAAAATAACTATAATAACTCAATACAAAACATCCAAATCATGAAAACACCTGCAGTTTATTCATTAGTGAGGGGCCATCTTCGTTTATGAAGAGACATAAGACCCCAAAAATATCTGGATGCTTTTGTATCTTTCCATATATAGGAATAAAGCAATGGATGGTGGTGGGAGATGGATGTTGTCATTGTCCATAACATCAACGCCCTGTTGCCTATGGGCGGCTATGGCAAATTGGCAATGCATCCAAGGGCGCTTCATTTTTTCATTTTTTTTTTTTTTTGGGCAACTCATGAATCTGTTTGAATTAAATTCGTGTGAAAATAAAATTCAAATCAATCAAAATCAATTAATTTGATTCTGTTCAATTTTATAATTTTTTATAAAGAAATCTGAATCAAATTAAATCATTTAATAACATATTATTTTTTTCGGTTTGGTTTGAATCCAAAAAATATTAAACATTTATAGCTATTAATATATATTTAACCAAAAAAATTATTAATATATATAAAATAAAATATAATAAATGTTAAACTATTAAAAAATATGTCTATGTTGTGCTTTATGAAAAAACTAAATATAGCTGGTCCCAAGCCCGGATAAAAGGAGAGGGCTGTGTTAGGCCATCGACAGCCAACATAAAACTTAGTCGAATCTCTATGACATGGATCCACGACGTAATAATGTTAATGCTATGTCGTTGCCCAGAAGCAACGAGCTGTATAGCTCGAGTACAGTGTCAAATGAGGAAGGGTCGCTGCATCGCCGCCTGGATGTAGTGAAAAATAGGAAAGGGTTCCCACATTTTTGTGAAAGAGTGTGGGTAAAGAAGCTCGTTCACGAGAGTAAGATTCGCTTTGGAACTTGGAATATAGGCACACTTACAGGTAAATCAATGAAAATAGTTGACACTATGATTAGGAGGAGGATCAATTTCATGTGCCTACAAAAAACTAAGTAAGTGGGAGAAATGGCAAAGGAATTACACTCTTTGGGTTTTAAGCTTTGGTACACTGGCAAAGTAAAATCGAGAAATGGGGTGGGCATGATTGTGGATAAATATTATTGGAAGAATGATATTGTGGATGTAAAAAGGGTTGGAGATAGGATCATTGCCCTAAAATTTGTAGTGGAGCAAGACACCTTTAATATGATTAGTGCTTACGCACCTCGGGTAGGGTTAGAAGAACACTTCAAGGTAAATTTTTGGGAGGATTTAGAAGGCCTCATTCAGGAAATACCGCTAGGTGAAAAGATTTTCTTAGGAAGGGATCTAAATGGCATGTAGGGAGGGCACCTAGAGGTTACGACAGTTTGCATGGGGGATATGGCCTATGGGAGGTAAATGGTGAGGGTAAGTCTATTCTGGACTTTTCATCTGCTTTCAATCTTACTATAGCCAATACGTGTTTTAGGAAACGTGAGGAGCATCTTATCACGTACAAAATGGGGTGACAAGCTCTCAAATAGATTTCTTTCTTATAAGGAGATCGGATAGAAAGATTTGCTTGGACTGTAAAGTCATACTTGGAGATAGCTTGACTACCCAACATAGAGTCTTGGTTATGGATGTAAGAGTTAAGAGGAGTTTGAAGAGAAGAGGCCATGAAAAGGTTTCAAGGATCAAGTGGTGGCATCTGAAGGGTGAAAAACAAAGAACTATAGAGACGCTTGGTGAATCAAGAGGATTCGGACCTAGGGGTAAAGAATGCTGGTGATCGGATGAAATTGTGCAAGCGAAGGTTCGGGTTAAAAGGGAATGTTTTAACGCTTGGTCTTTAGGTAAAAATGCTGAAAATTGAGAAAATTATAAGGTGACCAAAAAATAGACCAAGAAGGCAGTGAGCAATGCTAGAACTAAAGCTTTTGACGGGTTGTACCAATCCTTAGGCACCAAAGATGGCGAGAAATCTATTTATAGGCTTGCTAAAAATAGGGAAAGAAAGACAAGAGATTTGGATCAAGTGAAGTGTATTAAGGATGAAGAAGGTAGAGTTTTGGTTAAGGAACGAGATATTAAAGATAGATGGAAGAATTATTTCCACAAGTTATTTAATAAAGGATTCGAAGTTTTATCATGCTCATAGGTGCTTGACATCAGAGAGGAGGACCAAAATTACACTTTTTATTGTTGAATCCAAGAGCATGAGGTAAAAAAAGCTTTGAGAAGGACGGATAATGGCAAGGCAGTTAGACCGGACAATATACCTGTGGAGGTATGGAAGAGTCTAGGAAACACTAGTGCAATAAGTGCTTTTTACCCAGTTAAAATTGATTTTATACGTCAGAATATTGTCTGACGTAAATACAGCTGACGTTAATAGTTAACATTTTAACGTCAGTTGTATAAACAACTGATGTTAAAAATAAAACTATTAACGTCAGTTCTTTAACACAACTGACGTTAATGTTGTTCAAACTAACGTCGGTTGTGTTAAAGAACTGACGTTAAAGGTTTTAATTTTAACGTCAGTTGTTTATTGCAACCAACGTTAATAGTGTACTGTATATTTTATAAAATACTATTAACGTCGGTTGTTTGATACAACCGACGTTAATAGATTTTTTTTTTAAATTCAGTTTTAAAATATCACTCCCCTCAGCTATCCCTGCATTCAGTAAATATCCGAGTAACACAGAGAATATCACACACATTACAGAATTGCAAACACTACCCTTAAATTTCAATATTAACAAAAAGAAAAGAAATATACAAAGGAACAATGGGGGGACTTAAAACCAAAACCCATATATAGGAAAGACATAACTATCTACAAGTATATATATATATATATATATATATATATATATCTATATATATATATATAAATTTTAGTCTCTGATGTCTACAAACAAAACTACCAATCTAAGTATGTGTGTATGTATATATATATATATATATATATATATATATATAAATGCGGAGGTATCTTGTCAAACAAACTATTCATCATTCAAGTATTGCGGAGGTATCTTGTCAATTCATTTTTCAGCCGCATACTTGAAGAAGAATTCTGCCAAGCGCATCCTCAAGTCTCTAAACTCATCTTTTTGAAGAGGCGATTGGTCGTTAAATGCCTACACACGTTCAAATAATAACAAAACATTAACGCAAGTCATCACCAAAACTATAATATATAATTTAACAAGTTGTTTAAATATTACCATCCTCAATCCATCCGTAATAGATGCGGAGACTATGTTCAGCATATGAAGCATCACATAATAGCCGCACGACCACCCGTCAGGTTGAAATCGAGACTACAAACAAAATTAATTTCAATTAATGTCAGTTAAATATACATATAAATTAGTAATTATAATATTAATTATTTGATAAATAAACTACCAAACCTTGAGGATGATCCATGCAGGATTTCCTTTAGCCTTAGAAGTCCTACTTCTCCCGTTGGCGCAACTTATGCTACTCGCCTTCAGCGCTCTATCATAAACAAATAATCATGTCAATTAACAAAATCATATATCATGTGTGTAATAAACTAAAAACAACTGATATTAAAACTTAAATTAAATTTAAGATTAGTTACTTACGTATTTACAGCTTCTACCACCTCCTGTGGCGGGTTTTGGTGGAGAGAGCATAAGAATATGACACTATGCCTAGACGGGTGAAGTACGAACAACTGCCAATGGTTATTCATACAGTATGGAGCCAGATATAATTCTTTCCGATTGTCTCCCATCAAGTTCCCTATTATTTAATAAATGCATCGCCAGCAAAGATTTGGGGCATAAGGATTGACGAATCTAAGAAGCCGTAAACTGGTGCAACACCCTTATCAAGCTGAAGACGATGGAGATACCTAGGATATGAAAAGGTGTGGATGTTAATTACATAATATATATATTGAAATTAAAATAAATTATTAAATGGAAAAATACCAAAAATAAATAAGTTATAAAATTAAAATTAACTTACGTGCACCAGAGACTCAAAACCGTACTGGCCATCCAGACGTTATCTCTGCAGGCGTCCCCGAGATCTTCACCACAGAAGGAAAATATCCACTGTTAATTTGGGCGTGCCACCCATCCATCGTGTTCCAATGGACATTCAAAAATCTCAAACGCATAATCCTCACCAAGTGAGAACAAACGAGTGACAGGTGACAGCGACACCGACGTTGACTTGGCCTTCAATTTAGGAAAAATAAAATAGATAAGTTGTTGATAATTAAAAAAAAAAAGACAAGTAATTATTTGACTAATGTGGACATTAATAATGAATACATACCTTTGTTAACATTTCGAGCTCGCATCGTTTGAAGTCCAACTCAAGCTCACGCATTTTCATTTCCAACTCAAGCTCATGGCATTGGACTTCCAACTCCCTCTCCCTAGCTGCCAATTCATCCTCCTCCACATGTGCCCTACTATAACTCTCTTTTGTGCTCACATGTGAAGGGTTGGCATGTCCTGCGGTGTCCTGGGATGAACCGACGGAGGAAAGCTCTCTAGCAAGCGCCTGCTTGAATTCTGGGTTGGATAGTAAGCTTTTCATCAGATGCGTTGTAATAACAGGGTTGGAGATGAGCTGCTGAGTCATGTCATCCAAAATTGATGCCTCATCGACGACCCGCTTTCGTGAAGCAGACGTGTCATAATATTCTTTGATGGTCACGTTCCCAGGAACACCGGTAACTCGACCAGGATGGTATTTCTTGCCTAGAGCAGTCATCAAGACGTCCCGCCGTCCATAAGAGACGAATGAGCCTTGGGAGCATTGTGCTTTAAGATCCATCTACAATGAAGAAATGAAAAAACATGCAAGTGAAAAGTGTTAAGTTAAAAATATCTATACAAATATCAATTGAATGAAGTTAATTATTTACTTACAATCTTCTCTGCCACTTCGCGAGTGGCATCAACTTTAAAAGATCTCATCTTTGTCATGTGGCCGGCTAACCAGACATCCTCGCGGTCGATGTCCGACGGAGGACTTAATGGTGTGCCCTCAGGCACCTCTCCTCTTTCAATTCTAGCAGCGTGCTCTTCCTGCTTCACCCTCAGCCTATCCGCCATCATCTCCTCGATCCGAGTCTCGTACCCACCCTGAGACATGGCGTGGCGGTGGACGTTCTTCGCCTGATTCTGCCGACCCTTCTCTGCCTTAGCCTATTCAAACAAAAACACATAATTAAATACAGTTAAATGATCTATAAGAAGCATACAAAATTAACTTAATCAACCAACCTGAAATTCTTCATCCTGTCGACTCCTAGCAAACATATCCCAAGTATCCTGATCAATCCAGGGATAATCCGAGAACAACTTATCAAGCCGCTTCTTCCCAGATACATAGTACCTGGTAAGATCATGCTTGAACCCATTCCAACGCTTTGATGCCATTTTCAGACATTTCGTACGATGATCCTCGTGATTCGGCACAGTCCAAGCTACCTACACATTAAATACATAACTATTGGATGGATTATAACTTGGATAATTATCTAATAATGTAAATCAAAAGAATGTAAAGGAAAAATACCGTGATAGCCTCCCAAATCTGATCCTTAACGTTCTGTGGAACGTCATTCCAATGGTTGTAGTTGATGCTAACGTGCTGCTTCGCTTGTAGAAACACCCACTTTTTAAATTCTTTAGCACGGGGTCCCTGGGGATTTAGATTAGCATCGAAGGACACCTCAAGCTTATGTCTGCTTTGCCTGGCCTTCTCTAGTTTCTTCAAAGTCGTGGCTCCTCTACCCCATTTTCTATGAGCCTGTGATGTCTGTATGGACAAAAAAATGATAAAATAGAGGGTTATAACATTATAAACTTACATTAAAAATAAGGACTAAAGATAGTATATAACATGTGAACTTACACTAGAATCAGGCGTAGGCGCGATTGGGTCCTGCGTAGGCCCCACAGTGTCCTCCCGTGCATGTGGGTCATTCGACTGATCCATATGTAAGCCTGTTCAGAAACAATATATATTTATTGACATAGGTTATAACTAAAAATAAATACAGAAGTATAAATAAAAATAAATGTATACTAAGTTTAAACTACCTATATCAATATCCTTTCGTGATGATCAACGCGAGTGGCATGTACATCGTCCACCTGTGTCTCCTCGATTATAGTAGGCATGTTTGTTGAAAAAGAAGGAGTCTCAGGAATATCAAGATTTGAATCTTGATTATCATCACTACCATTATACATGCTTTTTCCTTGGAGAACCACGGACAACCTTTTGTTAGAAGGATCAGTGATGTAGAACACTTGTTTTGCATGGGAATCCATTATGAAAGGCTCATTTATATGACCTAACCTGTTGAGGTCTTCCAATGTGAACCCCAATTCGTCGATACATTTAAAAATCGGCACCGTAAGCTTAGTGTAATCGAGCACCCAAATATCTTCAATATATCCAAAGTAAGGTGTCGGTGCTTTAACGGGTTTTGTGTCCTTTGTACTAGAGAAGTGCATTGCTTCGGCCACGATCATAACCCCACTATTTTGCATGGTACTCTTGTTATCTTGTTCCTTTGTATAAAAGGAAAAGTTATTGATGTCGTATCTGCTCCAACATATGACGTTGAAGCTGGGCCCACGTGCTAGCCATCTTACGTCATCAGAAGCAGTACTATCATCCTTAAGCATTTCTTCCTAGAACCATGGTAAGAAAGTCTTGTTATGCTTGTTCAACAACCACCTTTCGCTCATTCGAGGGTTTTCTTGATTGACTTTTCTTTTATGTTCAAATAAGAAAGGTTGAACATAATCGATGTTGTTCAATACATACAAATGTGCTTGAAGCACTTCCTCCCGACACTTGCTATTAATTCTTAAGCCATGTGTACCCTTACCTTGACAACTTATCTCATCATGCCGAGACTTAGGAACCCCTATAGGATCCGTGTTATGAAGGTAGTCCGAACAAAACTCAATAGCTTCTTCTGCAACATACCTTTGAACAATAGATGCTTCCGGACGATGAGGATTCTTCACGTACCCTTTCAAGATCTTCATGTAGCACTCAACTGGGTACATCTATCTCAGAAAAACCGGCCCACATAATCTAATCTCCCTCAACAAATGAACAATTAAGTGAACCAGTATGTCGAAAAAGGAAGAAGGAAAATACATCTCCAATTGGCACAAGATTGAAGCAGCCTGAACTTCCAAGTCATCCAACATACGAGGGTCAACGACTTTGCTACATATAGAATTGAAGAATGAGCACAACCAAGTAATGACATGTCTCACATTGTTTGCAGTAATACCACGAATAGCAACGGGCAGAAGTTGTTGCATCAAGATGTGGCAATCATGAGACTTTAAGCCAACCAATTTAAGATCACTGGAGACAAGCCTCTTCATATTTGAAGAGTAACCATGTGGAACTTTGATGCCCCGAAGACACCCGCAGAAACTTTGTCTCTCTTTTTCTGACAAAGTATGACATGCTGGCAGCAAATAAGTCCGCTCACCATCCTCAACAACTGGAGCTAACTGCTCTCGTATACCCATAGCAACGAGGTCGAGACGAGCATTCACACCATCCTTTGTCTTGCCCTGAATGTTGAGAAGCATCCCGATCACACTATCACACACATTTTTCTCCACATGCATCACATCAATGCAGTGTCTGACATCAAGCTTGCGCCAGTATGGAAGATCAAAGAATATCGACCTCTTCTTCCATATGTTTTTCTCAGCAGCTTTACCTTTCTTTTTGGACTTGCCTAATATAACATCAATGCCCTTTACCCTCTGATAAACCTGCTCTCCAATTAAGGCCTCCGGAGCTTCTTCTGTCTCTTAGCATCCATTAAAAGCTTTTTTCTTCTTACGATATGGGTGATCACGTCTAAGAAATCTCCGATGCCCAAGGTAAACCGTCTTCTTTCCATGATGCAACTGAGTGTAGCATGTGCCTTCTTCACATATAGGGCATGCTTTATGCCCCTTGACACTGTACCCGGACAAGTTATCGTATGCTGGAAAGTCGTTGATGGTGCAAAATAACGTGGCACGAAGCTTGAAAGTCTCATGAGAATACCCATCAACTACATCAACACCTTCCACCCACAGCATTTTCGAGTCTTCAATCAAGGGACTTAGATAAACATCTAAGTCATTTTCCGGTTGCTTTGGGCCCGAAATCATCATAGACAACATCACGTATTTGCGCTTCATGCACAACCAAGGGGGCAGGTTGTAAATTATCAACAGAACAGGCCATGAACTATGAATACTACTCATGTTACCACAAGGATTCATTCCATCCGTAGCAAGTCCAAGCATTAGGTTTCTTGGCTCATCGGCGAAATCTGGAAACATAGTATCAATATTCTTCCATTGCATAGAATCAGCAGGATAACGAACCTTTCCATCACGTTTCCTCTCATCATTATGCCATCTAAGATTCTTCGTATCTTTCGCATTGGCAAACAATCGCTTGAACCTTGGAATTATTGGAAGATACCACAACACCTTCGCAGGAGGACCCTTTTTTCTCACATCATCAAGATCATCATCATCATCACCACCCTTCACTTTGTATCGTGATAACCCACATTTGGGGCAATCATGATTGTCTTCATGAACACCGGTGTACAATATGCAATCATTTGGGCATGCGTGTATCTTCTTATACTCCATACCCATTGGACACAATACCTTCTTGGCCTCATAGTTACGGTCAGGCAATGTGTTGTCCTCCGGAAGCAAGTCTTTCAACACTTCAAGCAATTCCGTGAAGCTTTTATCGGTCCAACCATTTCTCGCCTTCACACAAACCAATTTAGTACCGCCGACAACCATGTATGAGTAGTACACCCTGGATATAAAGGCTTATCCGCATCAACGCACAACCTATCATACACATGAGCTCGATGAAAAGATTCTTGTCCAATATCACGGATCATGTCCTCTACTCGATCATCCTCCATATCTACGTCAACGTCCTCACTTTGGGAGACACTTGCCGTACTACTCAACAACACATCACCATGCCATATCCATCTTGTATAACTCAAGCAAATCCCTTCACAAATCAAATGAGTACGTATATCATTCACCGTACATTTCCTCGTATTCAAACACTTGACACAAGGACAACAGAACATTCCATTACTATTAGGAACATTCCTTTGAGCAAATTCTATAAATTCTCCCACCCCCTTCAAATACTCAGCACTAGTGCACTTACAAACCATCCAACTACGATCCATAACTAGATAGGTTCTGTAGATATACAAAACATATATCCAATATAAGGACAATACGGGAGATTGAAAACTAGTTTTTGAAATCCTAATTGAAAACTAGTTTTTGAAATCCCGTCAACCATGTATATCTTATTTGACTAACTGCCTAAAACAAAATTTTCTCGGTAATCTCACATCATTCTTCTCATCAAGAAGGCAACAACACATATTAGGACTATTGTTATATCTAGTACTATAACCACTCAACCATATGAATCAATCAAGAGAGCATGATATATACAAGCAAGGCGTTTAAAAATTATTTCAAATTTACACCATTTTCAGGTTGAGCAATGAGCAATATATTGTTGATGTCACATGCTACAAGCAACTCTAAATTACTTCCCATTTTGAAATAGGTCATGATAGCAGAAGAAAAACAAGAGAAAACACAAAACCCACGACCAGAAATAGAGACATTCCAAACAACTCAAACTCGCAGTTTCAAGTTTCAACTACAGAGACTACAGTTTCAACATACACTCAAAACCAAAAATAAAAAAATGTGCCCCAAAGACTCACCAGAAATAGGTGCTCGCGTGGTGGGGAGGGGGGCTCGAGTGGTGGCCAACGTTCGATGTGGTTACTGAGAGAAGAGGGACATGGAGAGTTAGTGCACGGGAAGGGGAGAGAGAGATGTCAAGTTGTTGCAAAGAATGAGCGGGAAAGACAGAGTTAGGGTTAAGAGTGTACCTCACGGTGGTGGCGAAGAAGCCCTCGCGGTGGTTGCGGTGGACAGGAGCTCGCGATTAGGGCAGAGTGAGAGTGAGAGTGAGTGTGATGAAAATAGAAGAACAGAGACGTACAGAGCGAAGTGAAGAAGGCGAGCGGGTGTAAACGTTATAATTAAAAACCATATTTAAAGAAGCATTTTACGTCAGTTGTTTGTAACAACTGACGTTAAAAGTCATCTATTTAACGTCAGTTGTTTAAGACAACTGAACGTCAGTTGTCTTAAACAACTGACGTTAAAAGTGTATAAGTTTCTGCAAAAACATTCATTCCTATGACTACTGTGCTACTTACCCATGCGCCTTGTAACTTAATCCTCTTAATGAGCATTAAGTTTATAGATCAGTTTTCAAGAAAATCAGGTAGTCTCTCTTCTCTATATAAAGTACCATTCTTCTGTATCAGTTTGTAATACACCCCCTCTTCTTTTCCTCTATATTTCGTGCATTTTCTATTCCTTCACAATATGGCTCTATCATATTTGAGACTTTTGTTATTTCTTCCTATACCTAGACTTAAAGGTCTCTCTGTCTTAATGGTCAAAAAACTTCTGAGGTTGAGTAAATCACGTAACATGGATGGTAAGGTTGGGTGAATCACGTAATGTGATTCCCTCACTTTATTTCATCCCCTCATTACTTTCACTCCGCTTTCGTAGCAAGTGATTGTGGATTCAGATGGAGCATCGAGGAATTCAAGTGAGGGAGGAGAGGCATCCATTGGAGTTTCTGAGGACAGGACTGAGAAGAAAATGACGTTGAAGCAGAAACTTTTCAATATTTTAGGGCTATGTTGCAGAATTTTTTTATCTTTTAATCATGTAATTGTAACTTATGAATCGCTTCAATGAGATACGATTTGATTATAATATAACTTGTTTTATGTTAAGTGTTTATTTATTTTAATTTGCACAAGAATTTGTTTACTAATTCAAGCTAATTAATTAAGATTAAAAATAAACTTGTTTAAAAAAAAGTTTAGAACTAAACTGCACTATATGGAGTGATCTGCGTTAAGAGTTACAACAGGGAGATGACAACGAAAGAAAGATATGAATGAGTTTCCGATAAGAATATAGGATTATTTATGTCAGTTATTTATTTAACCGACATAAAAATCACACTTTTAACGTCGGCTGTATAAACAACTGACGTTAAAAGTGTTAATAATTCTTGCAAATCACTTTTAACGTCAGTTCATTACACAACTGACGCAAATAGTGATTTAATATTTACAAAACTGCCACCGACTCATTTTTAACGTCAAACATATGGTCAACCGACGTAAAACGTTCCCGTATATTATATTATTTCCACTTGTGAAATAGAGGCATCAGTTGGCTCGCGAAGTTTTTTAACGAGATTATGAGTTCAAAGAAAATGTCAGACGAATGGAGGAGAAGCACTTTAGTTCCGATTTATAAGAACAAGGGAGATATACAAAATTGCGCAAATTATAGGGGGATTAAGCTTATGAGTCATACTATGAAGCTATGGGAAATGGTGCCTGAACGAAGACTTAGAAAAGAAACCAAAATCACCGACAACCAATTTGGTTTTATGCCCGGGAGGTCGACCATGGAAGTAATTTACTTGCTACGACGAGTGATGGAACAATATCTGATACGATTTTTCTAGGCAAGTATACCTAGTCGTACAAGTAATACGGTGGTGAGACCGATATCGTTCCCACGAGGATCAGTTGCCAATTACCACTTCACAAATTGGACTACTATCTAGACGATCGTTTGGATGGAAGGGAGCTCAATACTAAGTACTAAGCCCAACAAAAGTAAATAAAACAAAACAAACAAGAGTAAAATGTTTTTGGTCTTTTAGGTATTTTAACAAACACTTGGACTGCAAACAGAGATGAGGTAAACAAATGAATGAAATTTTCAGGGTTAGACTATGCTAATCGTCCCATGATTTCAATGACATGATTAATAACACGATTCCTAATTCAATTATGACAATCAAATCTTCTAAAATACTCAAACCCTAATGTCTTAGGTGGAATGAGCCTAAAACCCCAAGTTAAACCCTAATGTCTTAGGTGGATTAACCTGAGATTTTGCATAAAGAATCAAGATTAATAAGATTGCAAGTATCCCAAGACCTATGTCTAGGTTCATGAACTACTTAGCATTTGATTCATGAGCATGCCTTAACATCAATCTTTCAATTGTCTATCAAGGCAACAATTCATTCCTAGGATGATCAGGCAAAGGAAAGCATTAAGCATGGAATCAAATACTCATAAAGAAAGAGGAAATTGTATTACAATCAAATCATGTTACAACCAAGTTCAGAAAGGCCATCATCTAACCCCCAACAAAAGGGGGTTTAGCTACACATAATCAAAGGGAAAAACAGAAGAAAAGAAATAGAGATGAAGGAAGGAAGGAACTCCATGGGAGGATCCACTGCAGCCACAGCAGCCAGAGAGTATGTTTTTTAGGGTTCAGGATGCCCTTTCTGTTCTGCCCAGAGGTCTTTTTATAACTTAGGCGCGCGTCACAGCCTTGATGACCGTCACAGCCAGGCCGTGACGGGTTCTGCCTTGGGTGCGCTTTCAAAAACTTGTCTGTCACGATCGTGACACTCATCACGACTAGGCCGTGATCGGTTTTGTCTGGTCCAACTAGCAGGTCACGGCCATGATGGACATCACGGCTAGGCCGTGACCAGTTCTGACTTTTGGGGGTCTGGTACAGCTGACAGGTCACGGCCGTGATAGCCATCACGGCTAGGCCGTGACAGCTTCTAACTTCTGGCTTCTTTCTCTTCAGTTATTGCTTCATCACGGCTGTGATGGTCATCACGGCTAGGCCGATGGCTCTGCTTGGCTCATTTTCTTCTCTTTTCAGGCTCTATCTTCATCCAAGCTTCATCATGGCTAAATCTTGGGCATTTAATCATAAATTCCTGCAAAACAACACACAAAACCGCCTCACCTGTTCCAAGATAAAAACTAACTAATAATCAAATTAAATATGCCTAAACTATACGAAAATGCATGCAAAATGTACATGAAATATGAGGTGAAATCACACTCATCAAATCACCCCTAAGCTTAAGACTTTGCTTGTCCTCAAGAAAAAACCAAGGCCAGAAGATATAAATAAACAGAGCATGGATAGTGAACCAAGAACCCGAGTAACTAATCCAAGAAACAGGCATTTCCAAATAATTCACAATGAGACGATCAATTTCAAGTCCAATTAGACGCTTAGGTTTCCTAGACTCACATTCTCACTGATTCGGGCACTCGTTCTCACCTCACTCAAGTGTTTAAGGACCTATAGCAATTCGCTCAAGTTCCTCAAGGAATGAATTCTACCATAAGTTTGACTATTAACCGAATCTCTACTTTATTAATGAAAACAATTAAGAATCAAGAGGTCTTTTACTTTGGTTGTAGCGGGGCCATGAGATTAATCATTAGGAGGGGAAATCAAGAAAAGGAGATTTCAAAAGGGCTAAACAAAATATCAAGCATTGCAAAGCATGAGACCTTCTAAAATACCTTTTTGGGTTTCGATTCAATTTTCGACCTTTCTTTCTTCCCTTTCATTTTATTTCTCACTTTCTTTTTGTCATCCCCTTCTCTATATTCTCTCTTTTATTTTCTTTTCTTCTTTTCTCCTTTTTTTTTTTTTTTTGATTTGGAGAAGGGGAGATTTTTAATTCAAGGGAAATATTTTTCTGATTTTTCTCATCCCAAACTTTTTCAACTACCTTTTACCTTTTTTGTAATACTTTACAAGGTGTCATACCAATCATATTCATCAAAGTAATTTAAGGTGCCAAGAAAAGTATTTATTCTTTCAGGCTCAAAGCCGGGTAACTAAGGGGTAGCATTTAGTCAATTGAAGCTCAGATGGTCGGAAAAATACCTAGTGCCTCAATCATTTTCAAAAATGTTTTAAAAAATTTTTAAGCTTCAAAACGGTTTCAAGTCAAGTTCTAGAGAAATACAATCCAATAGGAATAACACTCTATCACAAAGGATGGGGTAGATTTAGTGAGTACCCCTTTTTGGCTCAAAATCTCACATTTTAGTAGTTCAAAAAAATCAGTAAGAAACATAAATCTACGAAACAATATGCTAATCATCAACTATCAAAGATCATCTCAAGAATTTTTATTTGTAGCCTTATCACAAGAATAACCAAAATAGGGTTCAACAATTCTCTATCTCAATTTATTTGGCACTCAGTTCTCGCAATTGGATGCAAAATCTAAGCAAGGGGCAATCGAATCATGTGATCATGCAAAACTATGTCTATATGAATGCAACATGCAAAATACAAAAATTCAAAAAAAATTCAAAAATTTGTAAAAATACCCCTACCCCAAGCTTAAAAACTTACATTGTCCCCAATGTAAATAATTAAATCGGAAAGAGGAGAAAAATTGGACAACTCACCGAGGTGGTAGCAGGTGCTGTCTCACAAGTCTAGGCAAAGATAGGTTGCAAATTGTGTCACGGCCGTGACCTCCATCACGGGCAGGCCGTGATGCATTCTGGTACATAGGGGTGGTCTGTCACGGCCGTGACCTCCATCACGGCTAGGCCGTGATGCTCTCTGTTCCTCAGGGTGCCCTCATCACGCCCGTGATGCTGATCACGGGCAGGCCGTGATCCTCTCTGGTCTTCACATTGAGCTCATCACGGTCGTGACCAGTGTCACGGCCTGGGCGTGATGGTTGCTGACTTTGTTTCTCCCTGCCCATTTTGCTTCCCCTTTCCTCTTTCCCTGAAAACACTTAACAAATTCTATTAATTTATGATTATTTACTCTTGATCTTCTCAAATTATTGAAGAGGTAAAATCAAAAACAATAAGAAAAAGAAAAAGAAAAAGGAAACTTGGGCTGCCTCCCAATAAGTGCTTCTTTAACGTCACTAGCTTGACGGGCTACAGTCCTCTATGGGGGTGTTGTAAGAGGGA
The DNA here is from genome assembly GCA_030762895.1 of Sophora flavescens. NCBI lineage: Eukaryota > Viridiplantae > Streptophyta > Magnoliopsida > Fabales > Fabaceae > Sophora > Sophora flavescens. The sequence continues at coordinate 160,957,047 of CM061067.1, read as the reverse complement.
TGGAGACTGCTTGACGATCAAAGTCTCCTCCAAGGTAGTGCTTGAGCCTTTGCCCATTAACAGTGAAAGTGTCTCCGAGCGATGGATCTTCCAATTCAACCACACCAAATGGGGAAACTGACTTGACATTGAATGGACTCGACCACCCGTATCTCAACTTGCCCGGAAATAGCTTGAGACGTGAATTAAAGAGCAAAACTGATTGGCCTTCTTCAAAATGCTTTGGAAGAATGTACTTATCATGCCAAAATTTTGTTCTTTCCTTGTAGATTCTTGCACTCTCATATGCCAAGAGTCAAAATTCATCCAACTCATTCAATTGCAGCAGTCTCTTGTCCATGGTCAGCTTTGTGTCAAAGTTCAAGGCCTTCACTGCCCAAAAAACACGATGTTGGATCTCTACCGGGAGGTGACATGATTTTCCAAACACTAATTGGTAGGGTGACATACCAATAGGTGTTTTATATGCAGTTCGATAAGCCCAAAGTGCATCATCCAGCTTCTTTGCCTAATCCTTTCTTTCATTATTCACTGTTTTCTCCAAGATCCTCTTTAATTCCCGATTGGACAACTCCACTTGCCCACTGGTTTGCGGGTGGTATGGCGTGACAACTTTATGATTGACCCCAAACTTGGCAAGCACCGCATTGAACTCTTTGTTGCAAAAGTGAGTACCCCCATCATTAATAATGGCTCTAGGGGTTCCAAATCGGGTAAAGATGTTCTTCCTCACAAAATTAATCACCGCTTTTGCATCATCTCTCATAGTTGGGACCGCTTCTACCCATTTATTCACATAGTCAACCGCAACCAGAATATATTTGTTGTTGTAGGAGGATGGGAAAGGACCCATGAAGTCGATCCCCCACGCATCAAAGAGCTCCACTTCTAAAATACCCTTCAAGGGCATCTCATTTCTCCTGGATATGCTTCCGGTTCTTTGACACTTATCACACTTCATCACCCAAGCTCTGGAGTCTTTGAAAATGGTGGGCCAAAATAAACCACTTTGCAAGACCTTCATGGCGGTTCTCTCACCACCAAAGTGTCCTCCATAAGGTGAGTTGTGGCAGTGAGTCAGCACCCCATTAACCTCTTCTTCCGGAATACATCTTCTCAGAATTCCATACGAACCTCTTTTGAAAAGGTAAGGTTCATCCCATACATAGTATTTAGAATCATGGATGAGCTTCTTCCTTTGTTGTGCATTGAAGTCCTTCGGAATCTTGTTGGCGGCCTTGTAATTTGCAATGTCCGCAAACCAAGGTACCACCTGCACCCTAAACAACCGCTCATCCGGAAATTCTTCTTGAATTGGCAACTCATCCTTCGCTTGAACATCTGCTTGTGGAAGCCTAGACAAATGGTCGGCTACCACATTCTCCACTCCCTTCTTGTCCTTTATATCTAAATCAAATTCTTGGAGCAGTAGTACCCACCTAATGAGCCTTGGCTTGGCATCCTGTTTAGTCATGAGATACTTCAAAGCAGAATGATCAGTGTAGACAGTAGTTTTAAAGCCAATCAAGTAGGATCTAAACTTATCAAATGCAAAAACCACAGCAAGCAATTCTTTTTCAGTCGTGGTATAGTTTAATTGAGCATCATTCAGCACACGACTGGCATAGTAAATAACATGCAACACTTTATTTTTCCTCTGCCCAGAATGGCTCACACCGCATAGTCGCTTGCATCACACATTAACTCAAGTGGCAAACTCCAATTTGGAGGTGCAATGACCGGTGCGGTGGTGAGTTTTTCTTTTAAAAGCTGGAAAGCATGCATGCAGTCATCATCAAACACAAAAGGAGTGTCAACTACCAAAAGTTTGCACAAGGGTTTCACAATCTTTGAAAAGTCTTTTATAAATCTCCTATAGAAACCCGCATGCCCTAAGAAGCTTCTAACACCTTTCACATTTATGGGATGAGGAAGTTTTTCGATTACTTCAATTTTTGCCTTATCAACTTCTATCCCCCATGATGAAATCTTATGACCAAGAACTATACCTTCCCTAACCATGAAATGACATTTTTCCCAATTTAAAACAAGGTTAGTTTCTTGGCATCTTTTCAAAACACATGCAAGATTTTTCAGACAATCATCAAAAGAATTACCAAACACGGAAAAATCATCCATAAATACCTCAATGAATTTTCCAGTCATATCAGAGAATATGGAAAGCATGCACCTTTGAAAAGTGGCGGGTGCATTACACAACCCGAATGGCATCCTCCAGTATGCATAGACACCATAGGGACAAGTGAAAGCGGTCTTCTCTTGGTCCTTCGGGTCAACCACAATTTGGTTATACCTTGAGTATCCATCAAGGAAGCAATAAAAGGCATGGCCTGCCAACCTCTCTAGCATTTGATCAATGAAAGGCAAGGGAAAGTAATATTTTCTGGTGGCCTCGTTCAATCTTCTATAGTCAATACACACTCTCCATCCAGAAACGGTCCTTGAGGGGATGAGTTCATTTTTTCGTTTGCAACAACCGTCATCCCCCCTTTCTTTGGAACAATTTGGACCGGACTCACCCAAGGACTATCAGAGATTGGATAAATTATACCCGCATCCAAAAGCTTTACAACCTCCTTCCTCACAACTTCTTTCATGTTTGGGTTAAGTCTTCTTTGGAGTTGTCTGACCGGCTTGAAGTTTTCCTCCAAAAGAATTTTGTGCATACAAAATGAGGGACTTATCCCTTTCAAGTCGGACATAGACCACTCAATTGCAGATTTGTGCTCCCTAAGCACCCTTAACAGCTTCTCTTCCTCTAAAGAGTTCAACCCGCTACTAATGATCACCGAGAATGAAGAATTCACTCCAAGGAAAGCATAACGGAGATGGGACGGAAGTTCCTTCAACTCTAGCCTGGGTGTCTCACCCTTGTCTTCAATCCGCACATCCTCCACAACTTTGTCTTCATCATTATTCACAACTAGACAGGCCTCAAGGGATTTAACCATGAACTCAACTTCTTCCTCACATACCTCTTCTTCTACATTCTCAACCATAAGAGCCGCTTCCAAAGAATCTTCAAAAGTTTGTTGCACACTCTTGTCAGTCAATGAATCAACAAGGTCCACACTCATACATGTATCTTTGTCGCTTGGATATCTCATTGCTTCAAAAATATTGAAGGTGACCTTTTCATCTTGGACTTTAAGTACCAACTCCCCTTGATTTACAACGATCAAAGCCCTACCCGTGGCTAGGAATGGTCTTCCAAGAATCAATGGAGTCTCACTATCTTCCGCTATATCCAACACCACAAAGTTTGTCGGAAAGATGAACTTGTCTACTTTTACCAATAAATCCTCCACTACACCATAAGGATACGTAATGGAACGATCCTCCAATTGGAGAGAAATCCCGGTTGGCTTGACTTCACCAATTCCCAACTTCTTGAAGATGGAGAGAGGCATAAGGTTGATACTTGCACCAAGATCACACAAGGCTCTTCCAATTTTCAAATGACCAATAGCACATGGGATAGTAAAGCTACCGGATCGTTCATCTTCACCGGTAACTTCCTTTGGAGTATGGCACTGCATTCTTCCTTGAGCATGACTGTCTCCTCCTTCCACTTCCTCTTGTTAGTAAGAATCGCCTTCATAAATTTTGCATAGGAAGGCATTTGTTGAAGAGCTTCGGCAAAAGGGATGTTGATTTGAAGCTTTTTGAACACATCCAATAACTTAGAGAATTGTTGATCCTTTACCTCCTTCTTCAACCTTTGAGGATAAGGTATCTTGAAATACGGTGGCAACTCCTTAGGATTGTCAACTTCTTCAAGAATTTGCCTTTTAGTCTTCTTTCTTGCAAACTCTTCATCCACCAATTTTTCCCTCTGTGGTTTTTCAGCTTCAATAACAATAGGACTAGAGGTAGTGGCTTGAGAAGTCTCTGGTTCTTCATTGGTTACATCTTCTACGATCACTTCATCAACTCCTTCACCAATTCTTTTTTCATCCCTCTGTTTTTCATGTGGAACTAACACTTTCCCACTTCTTGTAGTAATTGCCTTGCAATCCTCCCTTGGATTCTTCTCGGTATCTCCCGGCAATTGCCCTTGAGGTCTCTCCGTCATTTGCTTTGCCAATTGGCCTATTTGGTGTTCTAGATTCTTGATGGAGGCATTTTGATTCTCTATATTATCTTGAGTTGCTTGTATGAATTGGGCTAGAATATTTTCCAAATTGCTTGAATTTTCTTGAGGAGGCTTTGCTTGAGAAATTGAGCCTTGCCCTTGTCTCCAACCAAAGTTAGGATGGCTACGCCACCCCGGATTGTAGGTGTTAGAGAAAGGATCATTCTTAGACCCTTGGTTTCCCATGTAATTCACTTCTTCTTGCCCAGAACCTCCGACCACATTAATCTCACAATTGTCGTTGGCATGGTTACCTCCACAGAAGTCACACACTGAGGCAGCTTGAACTTGGACCGCTTGTAATTGAGAATTTTGTAGTTGAACGGACCCTAATTGCTTGGTAAGAATGACCATTTGCGCCTTAAGAGCACCAATTTCATCAAGCTCCAAAACACCCCTCTTGACCAATGATCGAGAACTAGGCATTTGATAATCATTATGAGCCATAGTTTCAATCAAGTCCTTAGCTTCATCAAGTGTCTTTTGACTCAATGTTCCCCCTGCAGCCGCTTCAATCATACTTCGAGAATTTTTGTTGAGACTATTGACAAAGGTTGCAACTTGTTGCCATGTTACTAACTCATGATTTAGACAGGCTGTAAGCAAAGATTTGAACCTCTCCCATGCTTCATAGAGTGATTCACCATCCTTTTGGGCAAAAGCATTGATCTCCGATCTCAACTTGATCATCCTTGATGGAGGAAAGAAGCGAGATAAGAACTTGCTCACCAAATCATTCCAAGTGATAATGCTCCCATGAGGGTGAGATTGAAGTCATGACTTAGCCCGATCCCTCAAAGAGAAAGGGAAAAGCCTTAAACGAATAGCCTCATCGGAAGCTCCATTTAGCTTGATAGTATCACATAGCTCAATAAATGTGCCAATGTGAGAATGAGGGTCTTCACTATCTAAACCTCCAAACTGATTCTGCTGCACAAGATTGAGAAGAAATGCCTTTATCTCAAAGTTGTTACAGGCCACTGCAGGTCTAACAATTGGAGTTCCACATCTATCGACTCTAGGGGAAGTATAGTCCCCCATTGTCCTCCTTGGTGCATTGTCTTCAGCTATGGTGACAATTGATACCTCAACTTGCAATTCTTGCACACTTGGTAACTCAACTTGTGGTTCTTGCATTGTAGATGATGCTTCTTCTCTGTTCTTTCTTGCTTTGACTTCCTTTCTATTCTGTCTACAAAGCTTCTCGATCTCCGGGTTGAATTGAAGTTCACCTGGGTCAATTGTACCTCGCATACACAGAAACAAACAGAGCAGAACAGCAGCGAATACAGCAAGTACACATTAAGCAACAAGTGGTCAATTATGCAACTCCAAGGAAAACAGAAAACATGAAGGAAAAAAAAGCAGCAGGAAAACAAAGAAAAATTCCTAAATTAGGAGTCCCCTTTGGTACTTGTGATATTGGCACACCGGTCCCCGGCAACGGCGCCAAAAACTTGATACGATTTTTCTAGGCAAGTATACCTAGTCGTACAAGTAATACGGTGGTGAGACCGATATCGCAAATTGGACTACTATCTAGACGATCGTTTGGATGGAAGGGGGCTCAATACTAAGTACTAAGCCCAGCAAAAGTAAATAAAACAAAACAGACATGAATAAAATGTTTTTGGTCTTTTAGGTATTTTAACAAACACTTGGACTGCAAACAGAGATGAGGTAAACAAATGAATGAAATTGTCAGGGTTAGACTATGCTAATCGTCCCATGGTTGCAATGACATGATTAATAACACAATTCCTAATTCAATTATGACAATCAAATCTTCTGAAATACTCAAACCCAAATGCCTTAGGTAGAATGAGCCTAAAACCCCAAGTTAAACCCTAATGTCTTAGGTGGATTAACCTGAGATTTTGCATAAAGAATCAAGATTAATAAGATTGCAAGTATCCCAAGACCTATGTCTAGGTTCATGAACTACTTGGCATTTGATTCATGAGCATGCCTTAACATCAATCTTTCAATTGTCTATCAAGGCAACAATTCATTCCCAGGATGATCAGGCAAAGGAAAGCATTAAGCATGGAATCAAATACTCATAAAGAAAGAGGAAATTGTATTACAATCAAATCATGTTACAACCAAGTTCAGAAAGGCCATCATCTAACCCCAACAAAAGGGGGTTTAGCTACACATAATCAAAGGGAAAAACAGAAGAAAAGAAATAGAGATGAAGGAAGGAAGGAACTCCATGGGAGGATCCACAGCAGTCACAGCAGCCAGAGAGTATGTTTTTTTAGAGTTCAGGATGCCCTTTCTGTTCTGCCCAGAGGTCTTTTTATAACTTAGGCGCGTGTCACGGTCGTGATGGCCTTCACAGCCAGGCCGTGACGGGTTCTGCCTTGGGTGCGCTTTCAAAAACTTGTCTGTCACGGTCGTGACACTCATCACGGCTAGGCCGTGATCGGTTCTGTCTGGTCCAACTAGCAGGTCACGGCCGTGATGGGCATCACGGCTAGGCCGTGACCAGTTCTGACTTTTGGGGGTCTGGTACAGCTGACAGGTCACGACCGTGATAGCCATCACGGCTAGGCTGTGACAGCTTCTGACTTTTGGCTTCTTCAGTTATTGCTCCACCACGACTAGGCCGTGATGGCTCTGCTTGGCTCATTTTCTTCTCTTTTCAGGCTCTATCTTCATCCAAGCTTCATCATGGCTAAATCTTGAGCATTTAATCATAAATTCCTGCAAAGCAACACACAAAACCGCCTCACCTGTTCCAAGATAAAAACTAACTAATAATCAAATTAAATATGCCTAAACTATACGAAAATGCATGCAAAATGTACATGAAATATGAGGTGAAATCACACTCATCAATATCAAAGGGATCAAAAAGATTTACACATGGCCTTCATTGATTTGGAGAAACTGTATGATAGGGTGTCAAGAGAGGTTTTGTGGAAAGCCCTAGAAAATAAAGGTGTTCGGATTGCCTATATTTGAGCTATCAAGGATATGTATGAGGGGGCCACGACTAGTGTGAGAATGCAGGGTGGAGCCACAGAAGATTTCCCAACAACCATAGGTCTACACCAAGGGTCAGCTTTAAGCCCCTGTCTTTTTACCTTGGTCTTGGATGTACTTACGGAGCACATTCAAGAGCCAGCACCGCGATGCATGCTTTTCGCAGATGATATAGTTCTAGTTGGAGAGTCGAGAAATGATATAAATGGAAGGTTGGAGACTTGGAGACAAGCTTTAGAAGCACATGGCTTCCGTTTGAGTAGAAGCGAGACGGAGTATATGGAATGTAAGTTTAGCAAAAGGCGAAACACCTCTAGCTTAGAGGTGAAGGATGGAGACCACAACATACCACAAGTCACACAGTTTAAATATCTTGGGTTTATTATACAAAATGGCGGAGAAATTGAGGGAGATGTAAACTATCGGATTCAATCAGGGTGGTCGAAATGGAGGAAGGCTTCGGGTTTTTTGTGTGATAAAAAGGTACCTCTTAAGTCAAAGGAAAAATTTTACCGTACAGCTATTAGACCGGCGATGTTGTATGAGACGGAGTGTTGGGCGGTAAAAAATCAACACGAGAGTAAAATCAATGTAGCAGAGATGAGAATGTTGCGCTGGATGAGTGGAAAAACTAGACGCGATAGAATTAGGAATGATAGCATTAGAGAGAGAGTTGGGGTAGCACCTATTGTAGAAAAGAATTTTGAATCTCGACTTAGGTGGTTTGGGCATGTATTGAGGAGACATTTAGATTATCTAGTAAGGAGAGTGGACCAGGTGAAGAGCAATCCAATAGCTAGAGGCAGAGGTAGGACAAGAAAAAACTATAGGATAAACTATTAAGAAAGATTTGGAGGCCAATGATTTAACTATTAACATGATTCATGATATAACATTATGGCCTCGTATGATCCATGTAGCCAATCCCACCTAGTGGGATAAGGCTTGGTTCTTGGTTGTTGGTTGGTTAAACTATTAAAATATAATAAATATTAAAAATTTAAAAATATATACATAAATATTAAAATATACTAATTGGTTTGATTCGGTTACAGAATCCTTGAACCCGCGATTCAAAACAATTACTATTGCATTTTATTCGATTCGAATTGATTTAGACTCGAATACAAAAAAATCGAACCGATTTGTGTAACATTCCTGATTGCTCTATGGATTGACGATTGTCCCCACAAACCAACACGGGTCTTTTCAGCATGCTTTGTCCTCACTCACACGTTTCCTAGGAAAACTTTCTAGGAGGTCTCCCATCCTAGAATTGCTCCAAGTCAAGAACGCTTAACTTTGGAGTTCTTAAGTGATGGGCTCCCGAAAAGAAGATGCATCTTGTTACAAGTAGTATCAATCAATTCATATAAGTCATCCTCAACTGTATAGTCCCATACCTAAACAGTCTCAGGATCCCTCTAATTCCAGTGTGTAATCAGTTCATTCATGTGTCCCTCCTCCTATAAGCATGACAGGAGCCGCTCCTTGTCTGTGCCTTCTTGCACCGGCGCCCACTCCCCGTCCTCGTCAGCCTCAGGTGTCACATGCCCACTAGCTTCCGCTTGGTTCGTCCCCGAACCACATCGTACTGGGAGATGTGCCGCTCTAATACCATTTGTAACATTCCTGGCTGCTTTATGGATTGACGTTTGTCCCCACAAACCAACACGGGTCTTTACAGCATACTTTATCCTCACTCACACGCTTATTGGGAAAACTTCCTAGGAGGTCACCGATCCCGTAATTGCTCCAAGTCAAGCACTCTTAACTCTGGAGTTCTTAAGTGATGGGTTCCCGAAAAGAAGATGCATCTTGTTAGTATAGGTAGTACCAATCAATTCATATAAGTCATCCTCAACTGTATAGTCACATACCTACACAGTCTCAGGATCTCTCTCATTCCGGTGTGTAATCAGTTCATTCATGTGTCATTGCGCCTAGAAGTCAGCCAGGAGTCGCTCATTGTCTGTGCCTTCTTGCACCGACATCCACTCCCCTTCCTTATCAATCTTGGGTATCACAATTTGTTTGGTTCAATTCGAAATTTCAGGTTCTTCGAGATGATCCAAACGAATGGACACCCCTACTAATGCTTTGGTTGAGTATTTTTCATTTCTTAAAAGTTAAAACCCACCATTTAACAATTCGTCTCTTTTCGGCTATAGACTCTCTTTAACAAAAATGACAAATTCATGCATAAATTTTGTTGGATTCATTTATTTCTTAAAAAAAAAATCTAAATGTCAATTATTCATTTAAGTGCCAATCGGAAGCGACATTTATTTAAGAATTTCATTTAAATATAAAATGAAATCATTTATGAATTCTTAAATTACACGAGAATCAATTATATCCGTGATTTAGATAAAAAAAAATATTGGGAGAATTCTAAGAGTGTTTTTTTTTTTTGTGTTTTTTTAAGGAACCAAGAAAAGAAAGGTTTCATGAGAAGTTGGTATATTTAATATTTGAAAAAGTAAAATACTTAGGACCTGTTTGCTTTGTTTCCTGTTTTCTGTTTTCATTTCTTGTTTTTAGAAATAATTACAAAACTGCCACATTGTTTTTATTCTATTTCCTGTTTTCAGAAATTTGTACAGGAAACACTAAAAACAGAAAAAGTTGATGTTTTCAGTGTTTCCTGTACAAATTTCTGAAAACAGGAAATAGAACGAAAACAAGGTGACAGTTTTATAATTATTTCTGAAAACATGAAATAGAAACAAAAAACTGGAAACAAAACAAACAGACCCTTAGTTTTCCAATAAAAATTTATTTTTCTTGATTACTTAAAGAATATCCTAAAGACACTTGTTAGCATCACCCAAAATATAGAAGCATTAAGTTTTTCATGAGAATTTAAATAAATAAATCACTATCCTAAATTATAAGTTTTGGAAATGGGTGGAACCTAATAATAAAGGAGAATGCTAGGAAATGTTTTTAGGATATTGTTTAAGAAACTAAGAAAAGAAAATTTGTATGAAAATGATGTATTTAGTATTTTGAAAAATATAATACTTAATTTTTTAATACAAATTGTTTATTTGTAAATCATTAATAAATACCTTTAGGACACTCGTCAACGAGATCTATGATAAATAGAAAAAGACTCGCGTAAATTTCCGGGAAAATGGGTGATTCCACTCGCTATGTTGCATTCATCTTTCCCTGCCTGTGTGTTGGCTGTGCATGCATCATTGATTCATTTTTGTCAAAAGGAATTCTCCTCAATTTAGTCATTTCAGTGTGAAATTTGTCAGATATGGATAAATCTAGTCAACTACTCCAAAAGCCGACAGAGTACGGACAATCGAACTTTGCTTTAAAAAGAATCTCACGCTAGAGCAATAAATATCTGACGAAAAATGCTGCTCCCTCCTATTCATATTATAATCAAAAAATTAATACAATACACGGAATAAAATAGATAGCTAATCTTATTTAATTTGATTAAAAAATTAGGTTTTTATTTAAATTATTTTTTTTATAATGAGAAATTGTTTGTTATTGAGAATAAAATGAGTAATTGAAAAATAAAATTTATATTTAATGAAAAATACTTTATGAATAATATCATTAAATGAATCATTGAAAAATAAAATTTACTTATATATTAGACAAAAAAAAAATTGTGATTTTTTTTCTTATAATATAGACGGGAGAAAGTACTTACGTTATGATGGGTGTTATATGTCCCATTAATTTATTCTTATGTTTGAGTTTTGATAAATTAAATAAGTTAGAATTATATTTTTGCTTGCACTAATGTTTTTTGACACCCGAATATGGATGGATACAAACTTGTTGTCCTAAAAAATAGTATCTCGACGTCTTTAACTAATCAAAAATTGAGAATATGTATAAATATTAATAAGTTAAGATTTTATTTTATTAACTGACAAATTGTAGTTGATAGGGCATAGGGAATGTGATAGGAAACTGAGACAGAGGATCTCCATCCAATTTGGACATCTATATAAACACCTTATATTGATGTGAGTGTAGGTGAAATAGAGGTATATTATATTCCAAAATAGAATGGATAATATTGTATATAATTATGAGTTTGAATATCACTTAGATGTCCATAATAATTGTACAAATAAGATAGCTCTCTCTTATTGTTTTAACTTGACTAAATATTACACATCCTTTTAAAATTTTATTGTAAATAATTATTTTAAAAATTACATATCCTTCTAAATAGTATATATAAAATATATATATAGATATAAATTAGTTTTAATTTTTTATAGATACACATTTGTTCTTCTTTAAGTTATGTTTGCAGAGAATGAAGTATCGGAGATCGAGTCGATGAGATCTCCGAGTCCTGATTCAATTGGTTCAACCAACAGTTGAACCAGATAATTAATAAATAAATAGTTTATTATATATATATATGTAAATATTTATACATATTAAATTATAAAAATATATAACAAATAAGTCTTCTTCATATATAGTATAATTAGATGAGCAATAATCGTATAAAACCAATTGCAAATTAAATCACTATACCCATTACCCCCACTCACGTGAGTCAAGTTCAGACCATCAAATCACTTGATAACATACATAAAAGAAAACCACCCAGTGTCCCAGCCCCTTGTTTTCTCTTTTCTTTCAACGGTACTCTCATTTCAACGACCAAGCTGCTGCTTCTATTCCCCTCTCTCTCTCTCTCACTTTCCAATGGCTTAGCAGATCAGAAAATAGAGACCAGCTCGATAACGGAGCCATGGAGGTCGTTGATGTTCCTGTTCCTATTCTTTCATTTTTGTGTTGCCGTTTCTTCCTTGGTTTTTTTTTTCAAGACAAATGGTGTTCTAAATGGGTTTGTCGGATGTTGTTCCTGGCCTCCATTTTGTTGACAAATCGCGGATGCAATGGCGGTGGGGACGGTGGCGATGGCTCAGTGTAGTGTAGATGGAGGAGGACGTTGGCTGCTCGGGGTTGATTTTTCTGGGTTTGGAGCAACCAGCCGATTTCCCATAAACCGGATCATCCGGCTTTACTCTGATTCAAGTGGTTCAAGTAGTTTTTTCCCGAACCCCATTTTATGAGACTACAGGTTTTCCTATCGAACCAGACCGTCGATGCAGCTGATTCCCGGTTCAACCAATCCATCTGATCTAGTTTTTATAACATTGAGTGGACAAGTGGTAAATTTAGAGTGTGCGGTAGCGTTGCCCTCTCTCTACCTCGCGTCACTGCAACACTAGCGAGTTAGCGACCGCGAGCCCATCACCCCTGCTGCAGATTTATGCGATGTGAACAACACATTTTCATGCAAATCCATTTACGTGTGGGCTTGAGTTGATTAGGATAGAGATTAAGCATAGTATTATCTTACGCTAATAATTAGTACTAATTAGTTGGTGTTCTTCCAAAATAATTAGTACTAATAAATACAGTTAATAATATATGTGTACTTATCAGCAACGCTGCTATGGCTGTCCAATAAATAATTCAGTCTCCACAACCGGACCGCAGGGTGCTGCTTCTGCTAGTGCCTGTCTTGCAGATTGCTGCTGCGATGGTTTATCCATGCACTGTCATCAACATTCAACAACAAAACCTTAGAAAAGGTGGACAATGCTATCCTTAGATTATTATTATTATTATTATTATTATTATTCATACCATTTTTACAAAAGTAAAGAGAAAGAAACTAGACTTATTGTCAAATTAACAATAGTTATACCGCTCTGTTGTCTTGTTGCTAGTTTGTTATTATGTGTGAGATTTTCACCTAATTAGTTCATTTGATAAAACGTGAGAGACTCTCTCCCGAAGTCGTGGAGGAGGTCTAACAAATTTCCCCCTTTATTAAATGACTACCTTGTATGAATTTCCATTTCCAGTTTTGGAAGTCCAAATACTAATAATGCCTTTGTAGCACATGATGGTAGAAAAACAGATCAAGAGCATCGCCACATTTAATGGATTTATTTTATTTAATTTTATCTCAGAAAAAATTGTGGTAGCAAAGATATTCATTTATAACCAATAAAATTCATGTGCCTCGGCTTAATGCTTTTGATTATCTTATCAACGAGCTACATAAGTTTATAGATGAATCAAAAGCGGCGTCTAATGGGGTCGTAGAAAAAAGTGCCAGCAGTGTCAACTTGTGAGGGGAATGTGAATGTACAAAAGATTGCGGGATCAAATTTAGTTTTTTTTTTTTTTTTCTAATTTCATTTTATTACCACAAGTTATCAACAAAATTATACTTTTCTTCTTGAATTCATAAAATTAGTATTGTGCTCCTTTTTTCATTCATTAAAACCGAACTTATACCCCTTATCGGCTTATCCTATAATTCATCACTCATTTACTACTTGAGATCAAGTGATACAGAGTTAACAAATTGTTCGTTGATCCAGTGTAACCGGTATGTGGTCACAAATATAGCCTAATTAATCACTTGCCTTTCGTTATACTATTTCTAATACACATGCTCTATTTCAAACTTCATATTGTTTAAATGAGAAGGTATTTTTAGGAGATTTCTATGGTGATCCAATCTCTTTAATTAAGACCCCGTTATACTTTTAGGGGCTCGTTTGGTGATCAGAATAGGATCAGGACAGATTGGATAAGAGAATATTATCCTTGTGATAAAATTTCATATAAGATTTTAATTTAATTTTTAAAATTATATAAAAAAACAAATTTATCTTTGTGATAACAAAATTAGCCTTATGACAAAATAAAATTAATTTTTAAAATTAATGTTTAATATTTTATTATACCTTTTTTTAATCATGTTATATTTTATTATACTTTAATTATTTCATATATAAAATATTTTATATTTTATTATACTTTAAATTAACATATTATATCCTGCTGGGTTCTATCCCAACCCTACTCTCATGATAGAATTTTAATTTGATGGATAAGATATGATAGATGACAGGATTGCTTTATCCTATCATGCTGACTCATCAAACAATAGTTTCAGATATGATATGATAGTTTATCATATCCTGTCTCTCTTATCCTGACCACCAAACGAGCCACACCAAACGAGCCATAAACTCTAAGCTAAATCACATATTAAAGAAGTGGTTTTAACTTATTATTTATGTCAGTGTTTAAGCAGTTTATTCCTGAATCGAAAATGTTATTCTAACAACCATTTGGGACAACTATCCGGTGACAACCGTATGTATGAATAGTAACCATTCATAAATAAGTTTACAAATAGGTTAAAATTACAAAAATACCACAGCACAGTAGAGTTGTCCCATGAATTGTTAGAATAACAAAACTCCTTTGTGAAAGCTAATATCCATCAATCAATTTCATTTGTTTTTGGAAGACATAAAGATCATGCATAATCTATGTACTCTAAAGTCGAGAAAGAACAGAATCTCTCACCATTTCATTTAATTTGGCATTCTTCATGAGCAGGTCTTTCTCCTGAATTTAGTGGTAAAAATGTGTCAGGCGCAAAGGATATATATCTATAACCCTAATAAGTGTTTACATTTAATTTGTACAGGAAGAGGTTACCTTGCTTTGTAGTTGTTCAATACGCTCCTTGTACAGTTGAGCCTGAATAAAAAAGATCGAAATATCTCAATTCTGTCCTTTTTCCGTTAATTTAGGAAGGCAACAAGGGCACTTTAGAGCCCCTTTTTTTTTCAAAAAAAAGGTGATAAGCATTTACTTTGGTTAAGTTTTCTACTAAAGATACTAAGCTACAAATAGGCTGAGATATATTGAGTTTCATGAGAAGCTATATTTTTCAGAATTATATAATTTAAGTCCTAATAAACAGTCTTAGTCCTCTCAACTCTGGTTTTAATTGATTTACCTTTCTCAGCCTGACGCTTTGCAAACTTCTCTGCAGCTGGTCCTCCATTCCTTGGAGTTCATCAAATGGACAAGAACTCAAGCTGTCCCCCATCAGCTTCCTAAGACATTCAAATAATCAACCAAAAAAAAAATGTCGGCAGTGCAGCTCATTTTAGGTCACAAGTACTTATATATAAAATCAACTATATAGCTCAAAAAATGTTAAAGAACATTCAAGAAATAAAGCAACTCATGTGCTAGCTAGCAGCGCTATAATTAAGCTCAGCTACTATACGGAATTGTAGTGGTGTCAAGTTGTAAACTGCCAGTGCGGACACACAGAGAGAGATAAAGTATTTTAACACGATGGACTGTAAGGGTAAGACAATTGAGCTTGGATCTTTAGACTGAGGAATGACCTTTCAGAAACTTGAAGAAGCTCAATCTTATTTGCCATGCTTGCAGCCTCAAACTTCAGTTGCTGCACGTAAAATATATATATAATTTTAAAAAAGCTACCATAATTAGAAACAATGCACACAAATATATATACTCACTTTCACCTAAATCTGCAGTTGCATTAGTTACCTGCAATATAAATTAGCTGCCACAAGCCCACAACTATATATATTTTATTTTGTTATACTTTTGTGAGAATCAAAACTGTTTCGCTTGATGGAAATTGTGAAAATTGGTGATAATGTAACAATATGTTTTTGTAGTAAGGATCCAAGAACATCATCTTTGATTATGTGATACCACGTTCTTATGGCCTCTTCCTTGTCATGGACAAGTATTGGTGATATCCATCAAGTAAATGCTTCCTTTTTTTAATTTAAAAGTAAGTGCTTCCTTTTTAACTTACAACACTCACTTGCTTAATAAATTAGGGTTAAATTTCCACCAGATGCAAAATAAGTGGCGCGGGTGAATGGGAGCGAAAGCCATTAATTCCGCGAAAATTTTATCACGACAATATTTGCCAATCTCGGTATGTTGGGGAGGGGATTTGTTGGATTAGAGAATTAATGAATTTTTCTGGAAATCTATTTGTGCTTGTAAATAGTAGTCCAACATATGAGTTCCAAATTCAAAGAGTATGATCCTTTAGCTCCATCTATGTTCCTTTTAGTGGTGGAAGGTCCAAGTGGCTTGATGAACAATGTGATTTCTTGTGGAAGCTTTAGACAAATTTATGGGAAGGATGGGGGTTGACATTTCTATTTTACAGTATGCTAATAATATTATTATTGTTGGGGAAGCATGTTGGCATAATTTGTGAGTTAATGAATTTGTTTTAAGGTGTTTCGAGCTTGTATTATGCTTAAAGGTAAATTATATATATATATATATATATATAACCTGAAACTAAATAAAAAACATGATTTTAGGTATGCTTGATTCTCGCCCCTCCCCCTCCCCCTCCCCCTTTGAAGATAAAAACGGATATATCCAGGACTTAGGGTCGTGGTCCTCTATTGCGGCTAGACTGTTTCAAATGGAGGAGGGAATTCTTTGATAGGGAAAGGTGTATGTTGCAAGATTTATTTAATAATTTGAAAGAGGCAAACTCGAGCAAGGATAAAAAATGATGAGTGGTTGTGGTCCCTTGGCTTTGGTGTTTACTCAACTAGGTCCACGTATATATGAATCCTTACGAAATCAGTTTTCTTCTGCTAATAGGTCAATAGATCAAGAAACTAAAGCTTTCATGCTCTTTAGGAAGTATCATGTTCCCTCAAAAGTCTTGGCCTTCTCCTAGCAAGCTTTGTTGGAAAAATATTCCAACAAAACTTAATCTTTTGAAAAGGTATATCTCGACAGTTCAGCAAGACAACCTTTGTGGTTTTTGTTCTACAAACATTTGTTTAAGTATTTCTAGCAGGTTTTCTCATCTGGTTAATTTGGGCTAAAGTGTACTCATGGCTTGGCTTCTATTTTGTTTCTCCATCATCGATCATTACGGGAACATCTGCTTTGACACCACAGTTTATTTCTGGAAAAAAGGTAAACAAGCTGATATATGTTAATTTTGCATGTTGTTGGTTTCTTTGGTTGATTAGGAATGAGATTATATTTAGGAATATGTCCTTTGATCTGTTAGGATTGCTGGATTTAGTTAAAGTTAGGCCTTGATCTTGCTTCTCTGTAGAATAGGGTTTTTTTTTCCAGTTTTTTTATTGTTGTATTTACCTGCTCATTAGACTGATTGAGTTTTGTTGTTTAGCTGTAGTAATTTGTTAAACTACTTGCAAATTGGTTAGAGTACCTCTTATACTCTCTAAAATTTTATTTATCGACTTATAAAAAAGTTGAAAAATAAGAAACATGTGCAATAGAAAATGAAACTATTTTAAATATCAAGTGCAAGTCAATCTTCTTATTCATGAATCATTGTAATTAGGATCTTTGGCTCCCCATTGACATTCGAGGGTATCCTCACAATCCTTTGGACCGGTTATAGGACTAATCCTCGATCAGATACTAAGAGCGGGGAAGTGACCCTTGGTTTTCGCAACCTCCCAATTAGAATGTTGTCACCAGGATGCTTACCCACTCGACCAACCCTTGGTAAGTCAATCTTCTTTTTTATCATCTTATTTTTTGTGATAGCGTGCAAGTTAATTTTGAAATTATTAATTATATAATTAGTTAGTACAGATGAAAAAAAAATAGAACTAACAAATACTAATAAACCCATTGCATAACTATAAAGTGCTCTAAATTTGTAAGAATATGGGAGTCAAACCTGGATAATTTCCTCTTCAAATTTATTGGCTGGAACATAATTGGTATAATTATGGTATCGTTCCACAATCTGTCTGATGCTGATCATTTAAAACAAAATGTCATCAAAACTAATACATGAACTACATATTTTACAATTAAAATCAAGCAACTAAAATGTCCTTTATTTTTTTTTTGGTGAAACTAAAATGTTCTTTATTTAAAAACGACATTAAGTCAATAAAGGAATAAAGATGATAAGAGTGACCGTCGTACTCTCGTCAACATATTCTCTTTGCTTATAAAAAAGGAAATAAAGATATTATAAATCCTTAAAAAATCGCACAATTTTATCAAAAAAAAAAAATCCTTAAAAAATCGTACAATTTTATATAAAAAAAAAATTCGTACAATAATAAATGAAAAGTAGATCACATATAGTGTTTCAATTTTTAACATTTCCCTTCTATGCCTCGCATTGCAATTGTGTATTTAGCTTGAGATTTACCCGGAGCTGATAATAATTAATGAATTTAAGGAAATATTTATTAAAAGGGAAATTAAATTGAATATTTCCTTAAAGTTTAGCTTAATTAATATACTGTTTTTCCTTTTTTTCCAAAAGTTATGCTCACTTTTCAAGGGAAATTTAGTGTGATTAAGTTCAACCATAACTCTCTGTAAAAAAGAAAATGTTCAACCATAACTTTTCTAAGAGTAAATGTAATAATGATATAAACTTCAGAGATGTTGGTATCTCACTTCAAAAACGATAGAAGTATATATCAGGTGTAATCAACCCAAACTTTATAAAATATACTGTAATTTCCCTTATTTAAAAACTTAAATTGTGTGTGTCTATATATATATATATATATATATATATATATATATATATATATAATATGGGGATGTATGTGAGAGGACATTTTTTATGAGAATAAGAAGAGTAAATCTGGACAATACAAAATGCATAGATAGTTAAGATTAAAAGTCATTTAATGATTTTAAAATGTTACATGATCACTTAAAAAAAAGTCACACGACTTTATGATTTAATCTTGACCACTTAAAGTTGGATCTAATAACTATGATATAATTCTTTCTCTCTCAAATAAAAAAGGTCATCTCACTTGATATATATATATATATATATATATATATATATAGGGTTGAGCTAAGATGCACCACCTACTACACCACCCATATGTGGCAAATTTTGGATTAATCAAATTGTCACATGAGTTTGGTCAAAATTTCAAACTTTCTAGTTGTATTATACTGTAGTCAAACTATATGAATACGGTATATTGTAGTATAGTATATGTATTATTTGTATTCATAAATTTAACCCTTATTAAAATAATGTTTTTTTATTAAAAAAACTGATTATATTGTAAAATAATATTTTAATATGAATTAAAATAATATTCGTTGTCAATAATATTTTGCAATATAATCAATTTTTTTTAATCAAAAAATATTATTTTAATATGAGTTAAATTTGCAAATACAAAAAAACACATATATTATACTACAATATACTGTATTTATATAGTTTGACTACAGTATAATACAACTAGAAAGTTTGAAATTTTGATCAACCTATGTGACAATTTGATTGACCCAAAATTTGTCAATGGGTGGTGTAATGGGTGGTGTAAAATATGGGTGATGTACCATAACCCAACCCGTCTCCTATAGATATTGCATACAGGTTGACAAATATTAAAGGAAAGTCCTAATGGAGGTATATTATTAGCTGTTCCCAGGTCTGCTATTTAGCATGCTCCAACTTTAAGAGACAATCAACCATTGCAATTAATTGCAACAAACAATAAGGCCTAAATTATAAATTTCAAATCCAACAACTTGGCAGGAAAGTGTCAATTCTGGGAGAAAATTAAGCATTAACCTAGAGATCAACATTCAAAAAGATACCAAGAAACTTATTAAGGGGCTGCCACTTTATTCAGCCAAGAGGTTGAGTATGTCATCTATCACAAAGGAAGCCACTACTTTTTCTACCGGGATTAGTGATAACCAACGACCAAACTTCAATACGTGATCCGTATTTTGAATTTGGATCCGGTGTGAGCAAGCCATGTAGTACCTACTACAATGGACAGTTCCTGTATGAAACTCGACACAATGATCGTTATCAAAGCATCAATCCGAGGGCACCAGTCCATACCTGAATTTGGACTCAGCAGGGGCAATTCATGTGCCCACCATCACACGTTTCCTTGGAATAAGGGTACACTACGCAAGTGACAGAACTGAGAACGGTGCACACAGCCCTTAAATTGATTTTATCACGCTAAACTCTAAATCTTAAACTCAAGTCATCTAACCTTGCTTTTTTGTAAGGGAGTCAACAGATTAAACACTTATACTCCTTTAAGTTGTTTACACTCGTCTCATGTAGTTAGGTGCCTAACCCATCATTTCTAGCGTATTATATTAATCAAGGAATTAGTAATGAAGAGTTAATTGGTTCTAGACCTTGCAGCATAGTAACTCCATGAGGGAACATGTCTGAAGCAGTTTTGAAGTGTGAGGGTCTTATAATTTGGATCGAATCGGAACTCAACCCAAAAATTAGTTTATAAGGTGACGAGGGTTGTCCCTACTTATCATCATTATTCAGTTCATATTACTATCCACCGTAGACAACAAAGGGAGAGAAACAAATGAAATGAAATGAAATTAAAGGCATCCAGTGTTTTGTGTTGAAATTAATGAACTGACTCAAAATTCTTTAAAATAGAATTTGTATATATAATATTTTTTAAAAAAGTACAAATTTTTTATCTTAATTTTCTAAATAATATATTGTTCTTTTTTAAGCTCTTCAATTAAAATCCGCCCCTAAGGTCAGAAAACGCATCGATCCTGCACTACGACTCTACCAAAGCAACAACAGCTACAGCTTAATTTTCCCTATATTTCAAGTGTCTTTGAGCAATCATATCATGTTTATGGATGGAGTGAAGGAAGGTGAACGTACTCAGAAGTTGATGAGAACTCATAAAGCCTTCCTTTCTGTGAGAAGATAATGAGAGCTACTTGGGCGTCACACAGAACAGATAGCTCGTAAGCTTTCTTCAGAAGACCACTCCGACGTTTTGAGAATGTCACCTGACGGCTACTTTCATTCTCGATTTTTTTCATCTTAATCTTTCCCCTCACCATGTTCTACACACATACACAGCCAAAGAAAAACAAACATGTTGTTAAATAATATCCTAGATTCCTAGTCAAACCCTAGATGGAAAAAATGAAATAAATAAGAAGCCGTACGTACCAATACTATGAGTTACACTTTAGTAAAAGAAAATAGAAAGGAAAGGGATCAAAAGATTACCACAAATTAGCGAGATGCTTCAAGAAATGTTCCCATTTATGCTCTTGTAACTCTTTATAAAGGTGGAAAATGTAAGATTTTCTTACCTGGACAAAAGATAAAAGGTAAGATTTGAAACAAATTAAGAGTTAATTAGCTAGCTAGAACTCGGAATATAGAAGAACGAGTAGCAATAGAAAAGGGTTCAAATTTTATCACAAACAACGGTGAGTTCCAAGTGGATCTCAGAGGGCTAGCTAGCTTATAACAAGGGTTAAGGTCAAATCTGGTGTAAAATACTCATGACCAACTTAGAAGGGTTGAGAACTTTACACTTCGGTGTGAGCAGAGAGAGAGAGAGAGAATGGTGTATTTCAGAGTTTCAGCATAGGTGCAAGGAACACAGAGAAGACGAAACTCATGAAACTTGTAGTAATTATTAGAAGAAAAGAATAGTAGAAGTGATAATGAGAGTATAGGACCAGAGGTGTGGCAAATATAATATAGAATCCCTAGCTAGCTAGGATGGGATGAGTTCCTGTTGTTGCAAATCTGGATTTGGATTCCATAATCTTTTTTGAACACATATGGTGTCATTTTTATTTTTTATGGTATTTTTGAAATACGTGTATATAAAAATGATAAAAAATAAGTTAGAGATAGAAACAAATATGTATGGTATTACATATGGTATCTAAATTTTGTTTTCAAATATCACAACTTATTTAGATTTATCTAAACTGTCTTCTCATACCACAAACACAATTCACAATTCTATTTCCTTATTCCGTCTATTTTCGTATCCTCCCAAAAGTTGGGGATCAGGATTCGCTCCTACGAGAAATTCATCCAATCTCCATCCAACGGCTGTTGTGCTGGAGATCTGGAGAATCCATCCAGAGAGATCCAATGGAGGAAATCTACCGTTAGACGGTCCAACGGTAAGAGCGAATCCAATTTGAAAAGTTAGATGCCCCGCAGCTTTGTTTGGCAAAAAAATATCAAATTATTAGAAATAAATATGAGTTTACTATGACAGTATGAATATTTTTTACACTGAACATTCAATAATAACTTGACAAACTAATATTAATATTATTATTATTCTTAATTATTAAAATAAAAGCATGTATATTAACATATTCATGGATGTCAATATAAAAATTTTATACTAACAATATATAATATTTTAATTCAATAAGTATTTCTGAATATGCACATTTTTCTCAATTAATTCTCAAAATGCACATCATTCTCCTCCCTCCTAAAGTCGGCAATTGAAAAACCGACTTTCCTATAAATAAATAGAAAAAGCATGAATAGAAAATCAACTTTATCATTATCAATTTTTCAATACGGATAAAATAATTGGTGGTTTGAAAATTAATTGGAAAATGTGTGCATACTAAAAAATAAATATTTTCGTATTGTTTAAATATTCTTGCCTAAATGTTTCTCACCTCTCATGGAGTTTTAGACCAAATTGAATTCCTTTTAAAAATTATTTATCTGTTTAGGGTTATTCTGAAACTATTTATCAATGGGGTGTCGTTTTGGACACGTGACATATTTTATAATTTTTCAATCTGATGGATCAAAGGCACCACTGCAGATGGCGCGTTTGAAGGCGCCATTGCAGTTGGCGCCTACCTATAAACAAAAAAAAAAGTCAAAAGGTCTGCAGTGGCACCTCCCCCTGCAGTGCCACGTGATACACTGCAGGGGGAGGTGGCACTGTAGGGGAAGGCGCCATTTGCAGTGGCACCTCTCCTTTTGAATTTTTTTTTATTTTGTTTATAGGTAGGCGCCAACTGCACTGGCGCCTTCAAAGGCGCCATCTGCAGTGGTGCCTTTGACCCGTCAGATTGAAAAATAATAAAATATGTCACGTGTTTAAAACGACCCCCCATTGATAAATAGTTTCAGAATAACCCTAAATTGATAAATAGTTTCTAAAAGGAACCCAATTTGATAAAAAAACCCTCATGAAAGCAATTAGGCATTTTATGTATTTGTACATGATAAAATATAAATAAAAGTGTGTATTGTCGGTCAACGGTCAAGTTTTGGCAAAATTGAGAAATTAACTACATAAGGCAAAATATGATGATAAATATAAGTTCTTGTTAACTTACCGTCTTAAGGATATTGGTTAAAAAACCTATAAAATAAAAAATTTTATTGAAAAATAAAGTGTCATTCTCTTCGAAATGCTAAATATATCATTTCACATACAAATTTTTTTTTTTTATTCCTTAAATAATACCTTAAAGTCACTTGTTAGCATTCTCCTAAATATAATTAGGAGATAAAAATTAAATAAATATAAAATAATATAAATAAAAGATATATATGAGACTAAAATTAGCTAAAGGAGTAGTGTCCTTAGAATACTATTTAAGGAATCAGGAAAAATAAATTTTAATTGAAAAACTAAGTATTTACACCCAAGCTAATTGGGTCTGTTTATTTTAGATTTTGGTAGAATTGATTTTGAAAAAATCAAAGTTAAAAAAATTTGATTTGTATTTGGTAATAATATTTTAAAAGTGGGTTTGGAAGAATTGATAATAAAGTAAAATCACTTTTGAGATATAAATATATAAAATTTTGTGGATCCTACATCTAGAATCAATTATTCTCAATAAAAAAATTAAAAAATTTCACTTTCACTAAAATAATTATACTTACTAAGAATCGATTATTTTAAAGTGAATTTTGTAACTAAAGATTTCAATTACTTGAGCAATTGCGATTTGGGTACAAAACTCCGGTTGCAAACTCAAAACAAATAGGCACTTGATTGTCGGCCTTGTTTTGGCAAACAGAGAAATAACTATTTAAGGCAAAATAAAGATGCGCTGAGAGCTGGAGATCACACAATCTCCATCCGAAAAGCTATAATAATAACACAATACAAAACATCTAAATCATCTACAGTTTATTCATTACCGAGGGGCCATCTCCGTTAATGAAGAGAGAGATGACACCTCAAACATATCTGGATGCTGTTGTATCTTTCCATATATAGGAATAAAGCAACGGATGGTGGTGGGAGACGGATGTCATTCTCCATAACCTTGCCTATGGGCTATGGCAATGCATCTAAGGACCAAGGGTGCTTCCCTTTTCTTTTTTTTTGCCACCTGTGGCTGTGGTTAAGTATTTTCATTTCTTAGAAGTTAAAAACAACTATTCTCTTTTCGGTTATCCACTCTCCTTAACAAAAATGACAAATTTATTGGATTCATCTATTTCTTAAAAAAACATTTCTACATGTACTCAATTACTCATTTAAGTCCCATGTCAACAAAAAAAAAAGATTTAATTATATTTTTTATCTCTCTATTTTTTTAGTTGTACGATTTTGATCCCTCAAAATTATTTTGAACATAATTAGTCATCCAATTTACCAAATGTGACAAAATTGGTCCATCAATCCTTCTACCGTCAAATTACTAACGACAAGATCTCATCTAGCAATCACATGTACAGGTGTAGCTTCCATGTGTCAATTGTTTACTCAAATATTTTTTTAAATTATTTATTATATATTATTTTTATTTTTTAAAAAAACTTAATTCTGTTTTATGAAGCTTCTTCTTCGTTGCTCGACTTTTCCATGGAAGAACCCTAATCACTGACCATTTGACAATCAATGCTCAATCCCAACAGCTTTGGACTCATCCAATCTAGATTTCTCCAACTTTCATTCACTTTTTTTTTCATCAAAAGGCATTCTGTCTTCAATTTCAAATTTCTCACCCAAAAATACTTTTCATAATCCTTTGTTGTCGTTCCATTTTTTCCATGTTCCTCACAATCTATCTCATTTACTATTTCATCATTTTCTGGAACTGGATCCCTAAGATCCGACCCGAATCATCACACCTGCCCTGATCCTCAGATCCTCCGCCATCCTCTTCGACCCGAACCGCGGCTTCGCCACCGCCAACACGAGCTTCCAGAAGCTCGTCGCGACGTCCTCTTCATTGCGCACCACCTCGCCACGCTTTCCGTCATCGTCTCTCACGGTGCCTTCATCGTGATCTCCCTCATTGTCCTTGTCGAGGAGACTAGCGCGTTGCCCAGCCTATTCGCAACAAACTAAGAAAGAACCCTAACGAGGTTGGAAGAAGAAAGGGAACCAGTGTATTAACGAAGAAGAAGGTCACGAGCCCCACTAATCAACATATTTATTTATTTATTTATTATTAAATTATTTTAATTTTTACAACAACGTAATTAAAAAAAATTATTTGAGTAAATAGTTTACAGACAGGATTGCCATTAGTAATTTAACGGTAGAATGATGGAAGGATCAATTTTATCACATTTGATAAATTGGAGGACTAAATATGCTCAAAAAAATTTTGGGGGACCAAAATCACATAGTAGAAAAAGTAGAGGGACAAAAAATACAATTAAGCCAAAAAAAACTCATTTAAGTCCCAATCATAAGCGATATTTATTTAAGAATTTCATTTATAAATAAAACAATTTCATTTATGAAATCTTAAATGTCACGAGAATTAATTACATGTATCATTTCAGTAATTTAAGTTTAAAAATTAATTTATATTTAAATATTTTTACTTTTGTCACATTTTATATATAGGGTTGATAATAAGTATTCATATCCTCATGAAGATTCGTTCATTCGAGGAACGGCAATTGAGATTTTTCACCCTCGCAAGGATGAGGATCGAGATGAGAAATAGCCAGAAGATAATTCGCACGTCAATACAGAGATCGTAGTCTCACTTTGTAAGAATACATAATGTTAGCAGGATGAGGATCAGGAAGAGGATAAGTACTATTCACCCCTGCATGAATGTCATCCCTTTTGACACAAGATTTAAATATTATATATATATTGT
This sequence comes from Sophora flavescens, assembly GCA_030762895.1. Lineage (NCBI taxonomy): Eukaryota > Viridiplantae > Streptophyta > Magnoliopsida > Fabales > Fabaceae > Sophora > Sophora flavescens. The sequence goes on along the minus strand of CM061067.1, from coordinate 160,931,126 downwards.
TAACTTCACTGCTTACCTTTTTTTTTGAAGAACTTCACTACTTACCTAATACCTGCTCATGATTTATACAGGTTTAAATGTTAATTTGTAATTATTTGTCGTCATTTTTTTTTATTCTCATATATCGCTCATGTTAAATAATACACCACTACAATATATTAGACTAGGCATGGCAACGGGGCGGGGCGGGGCGGGGGTGGTTTTTGCCTTCCCCAGCCCCGCCCTCGAAACCCTTAAAATTCCCTGACCCCGCCCCCGACCCCCACTGGGTGTGGGAAATTCGCACCCACCCACGCCCCGCACCCGCCCCTGCTAAAGTTATGCAAGTCATTTTTTATAGTATTTTTTTTATCCTATTGAAGATGTGATAAAATTTTGAATTACAATAATTTTTTAAAGAAAATGTTAAAAAAAATATAAATTGAAACAATAAGAACAATTAAAAATAATTTCTAACTATCTCTAAAAATAACTAAATCAACAATAATGATGTATCAACAGAGACAGAGACAGAGAGAGAGAGAGAGAGAGTGTGTGTGTGTGTGTGTTAGCGATATTTCATTAATTTAAAGCTAAAACTGTATAAATAGCCAGAAGATAATTCGCACGCCAATACAGAGATCGTAGTCTCACTTCGTAAGAATACATAATGTTAGCAGGATGAGGATCAGGAAGAGGATAAGTACTATTCACCCCCGCATGAATGTCATCCCTTTTAACACAAGATTTAAATATTATATATATATTGCTAACTTCACTGCTTACCTTTTTTTTTGAAGAACTTCACTACTTACCTAATACCTGCTCATGATTTATACAGGTTTAAATGTTAATTTGTAATTATTTGTCGTCGTTTTTTTTTATTCTCATATATCGCTCATGTTAAATAATACACCACTACAATATATTAGACTAGGCATGGCAACGGGGCGGGGGTGGTTTTTGCCTTCCCCAGCCCCGCCCTCGAAACCCTTAAAATTCCCTGACCCCGCCCCCGACCCCCATTGGGTGTGGGAAATTCGCCCCCGCACCCGCCCCTGCTAAAGTTATGCAAGTCATTTTTTATAGTATTTTTTTGATCCTTTTGAAGATGTGATAAAATTTTGAATTACAATAATTTTTTAAAGAAAATTTTAAAAAATATATAAATTGAAACAATAAAAACAATTAAAAATAATTTCTAACTATCTCTAAAAATAACTAAATTGTGTGTGTGTGTGTGTGTATTAGCGATATTTCATTAATTTAAAGCTAAAACTGTATAATGTATGTATAAGCTAAAACTTCATTATTAAACTGCAATCAAAAGTTGCAAAATATATTTATCAAAAAGAGGAACATGCACCATAACCATAAACCATATACAAGGTGCAAAAAATCAATACCAAATTAAACAACACCCTGAAATAACACCACCATGTTAAGTCTCTAAAATGTCTGATGTGCATTTCCCTAAGTTTTGATGAAAACTAAACATTGGTTAATGATTTAATTAACCTTCATATTGGTTGCTAATCTGTCTATCTAGTGTGCATATTAAAACAGTAAGAATCATCTGTCTGCTCATATAAGTGACTACATGTCTGGATAAGCGAAAGTCAACCTGTCTGCTGACTAGGATTATTGACTTCTTTCAAGATACGACTTCAACCTGTCTCCCCACGAGTTCCTACACTTGTCTGAGGTTACTCGTTGAAGAATCAAGGACCAAACAAGCTTTTGTTGGCTGTCCCATCAGAAAGAGACTTGAAGCCTTCTCTCCTACTTAGTCTCACGCTTATCAAGAAAAGTCAGAAGTTACTCTCTCAAGCAACCTCGGATATCAGAACCAAAGACCAGCTAAAGAATGCTTGCAACGTGCTTTATTCCCTAATACCTCTGGTCCTTGCACGAAAAGGGAATTGTACTCAGCAAAGTACAAAAAACTCTCTACACAATTTTGATATGGTTGTTTCACGATGCATAAAGCCATGATCCTTCAAGTTAGAGTACAACCAATGTTCCTATTGCATTAATGGTTGCCCAGAACGACTCTATTGCATTTAATGAAGTTCTGCTTGAAGCCAACATCTGAGAGCAAGAAGCATGGTCACATCAAGGCTGAATGTCTTCAACTCAAAAAGGCCCCTTTTAAGAAATTCTTCAAGAAGAAGAAGAAAGTAATGATGGCTACTTGGGAGGATCTGGAGTCAATATCTTCTGAGGAAGAAACAGAGGAAGAAGCCAATCTCTGTTTGATGGCCAACACTGACTCAGACTCAGACGATGAGGTACATCCTGACTATGAGGAATTACTTGATGCCTATGAGGAGTTGCTGGAGGAATCCAACTGCTTATCTAAGGCCTTCAAATCCCTCAAGAGAGAGTATGTAAAGGATAAGATCTCAAGAGTGTGTGAAACTGGCTAAAGAGAATAGTGAGCTGAAGACTGAAAAGTCTAATGAAGCTAAGATCTCAAGTGAAACATCACCATCTGAAGAAGTTGAAAAACTTCAACAGAAAGAAGAAGAGCTCACTTCTGATCTTGCCAAATTTGTTAATGGTAGAGATAATCTGACTAAGCTACTTGACTGTCAGAGGCACTTTCTTAACAAAGAAGGTATTGGATATGTCCATCAGACACATCATAAAGTATCAACTAAAGCTTCTACAGTATCTGTTAAGTCAATTGTAACTAAGTCTACACCTGTCTGTAACTTGTGTGGAAAAACTGGACATGTTATGTCCAAGTGTATTCACAGGAAGAGAAGTAAGTCTTCACAGACTCCTAGAACTAACAGAAAATGACCCAGAAAAATATAGGTACCTAAATATCAAATAATTTTTGTTGCAGATGTCCTCAACAGGACAAAGAAAACACCACTGCTGGTACCTGGACAGTGGTTGATCGTGTCTTATGACAGGAGAAAGGTCTATGTTCCTAGACCTCCAACTTAAGAAAGGAGGACACGTTACCTTTGGAGGGAATCAGAAAGGAAAAGTTATAGGAATTGGTATTATTGGTAGTAAACCCCCTCTTCCCTCTATATCTAATGTTCTTATGGTTAAAGGATTAAGACACAATTTGCTTAGCATAAGTCAATTATGTGATAGTGGATTTGATGTTTCCTTTACCAAGGATGTATGCATAGTTAAAGACTGCTGTGGCAAAACCCTCTTTTTCAGCTAAAAGGCAACAAAATCTTTATAAGATTGAACTGTCTGATCTCTCAGATCAAAGTGTAATCTGTCTGATGTCTAAAGAGGATGAGAGATGGTTATGGCATAAGAAACTAGGACATGCTAGTATGAAACTAATTTCTAAATTAAAAAGGAATAACCTTGTGAGATGATTGTCTGATATTAGTTTTAATAAAGTTTTCTTATGTAATGCATGTTAGAGAGGTAAACAGATAAAATCAAGTTTCAAATCTAAACACCAAGTATCAACCTCTCGACCTCTTCAGTTGCTACACATGGATCTGTTTGGACCAGTTAGTGTTGCCAGCCTGGCTGGAAGAAAATATGGATTTGTCATAGTTGATGACTATTCTATATTCACATGGGTACTCTTCCTAACACACAGGGATGAGTCTTTTAAGGCTTTATCAGTATTCTGTAAAAGAGTACAAAATGAGTAGGGTTTCTGTATTTCTACCCTCAGAAGTGATCATGAGGGAGAATTTGAAAATAAACAGTTTAGACAGTTCTGTGAGGAGAATGGAATCTCTCACAATTTCTCTGCAACTAGAACTCCAAAGCAAAATGGAGTGGTTGAGAGAAAGAACGGATCTCTGCAAGAGATGGCTAGATCTATGCTCAATGAAAATAATCTCCCTAAGTACTTCTAGGCAAAAGCTGTAAACATTGCTTGTTATGTACAAATCAGAATACTTATTAGACCTTTTCTAAAAAGGACTCCTTTTGAATTGTGGAAAGGAAAAAGCCCCAACATATCTTATTTTCACGCTTTTGGATGTGAATGTTTTATTCTGAATATCAGAGATAATCTTGGAAAATTTGATTCTAAGGTAGATAAAGGTATTTTCGTAGGATATTCTGAAATGTTTAAGGCTTTTAGAGTTTACAATTCAAGAACTTGCATTATTGAAGATTATGTTCATGTTAAGTTCAATGATGGATTAAAGACTAATAAAGAACTATCAGATCTAGAAGATGATCGTGCAGGTCTTGATATAAATAAGCCAGAAAGTCAACAACCCGATCTAACCAAAACAGAACCTGTGCTTGAGGATGTTAGACAAGTAGAGCAGACAAGTCAGCAGACGAGTCAACGGAGGAATCAGCAGACAAGTCAAGATCTTCAAGACGATCTCAAAAGGGATTGGAAGTTCAACACTCATCATCTATCATTGGAAATCCTCCTGAAGGAGTAAGAACCAGATCCACACTAAGAGAATCAAGCAATGTGGTCTTTATATCGGAATTGGAGCCAAAACGCATTGAAGAAGCTCTGGAGGATGAAAGCCGGATTCTTGCTATGCAAGAAGAACTTAACCAGTTCACCAGAAATGATGTCTGGACTCTTGTCTCTAAGCCTAAAAACAAGTATGTTATTGGAACAAGATGGGTCTTCAGAAACAAATTGGATGAAGATGGTAAAGTTGACAGAGATAAGGCAAGGTTAGTAGCTCAAGGCTATAACCAACAAGAAGGTATTGTCTATACTGAAACTTCTGCACCTATAGCTAGAATAGAAGTCATACGCATTTTAATGTCATATGATGCACAACACCAAATCACCCTGTTTCAAATGGATGTAAAAAGTTATTTTCTAAATGGTATAATTGAAGAAGATGTGTATGTTAAACAACCCCCTGTTTTGAGGATACTGATAAACCAGATCATGTTTTCAAACTTAAAAAGGCATTATATGGTTTGAAACAAGCACCTGGAGCATGGTACGATAGACTTAGTTCTTTTCCCACGCATAATGGTTTTACTAAAGCACAAGTACACGCTACTTTGTTCAAGAAATGCTCTAAAGTGAACTTTATTATAGTTCAAATATATGTTGATGATATTATTTTTGGAGCAACTAATGAAAAGTTGTGCAAGGAATTTTCAAATCTAATGCAAGCTGAAGCATGGTGGGAGAATCGAAGTTCTTCCTTGGATTACAAATCAAGCAGACAAGTGATGGAATTTACATCCATCAACAAAAGTATACCAAGGAGATACTAAAGAAATACAAAATGGAAAATGCAAAGCTCACAAAAACCCCTATGCAACCTAATGCAAAACTAAGCAAAGATGATGAAGGTAAAAATGTAGACCCAACTGTCTACACAGGTATGATCGGCTCTCTACCGTACTTAACTTAAAGTAGACCTGACATTCAATTTAGTGTCCGTCTCCGTGCTAGATTCCAATCTGATCTTAGAGAATCTCATCTTAAGGCTGTTAAAAGAATATTTACATATTTGCTTGGAACTACTAATCTTGGTTTGTTTTATTTAAGATCAAAAGAATACAGATTAGTGGGATATTGTGATGCTTATTTTACTGGAGACAAAATAGAAAGAAAAAGCACTAGTGGAGGATGTCACTTCATTGGAGCAAGTTTAGTCTCATGGTCAATCAAGAGGCAGACAACTATTGCCCTGTCTACTGCTGAAGCAGAATACATCTCAACTGCTAGTTGCTGCTCTCAACTCTTATGGGTAAAACATCAACTTGAGGATTGCTCTATTTATGAACATAACATATCTGTATGGTGTGATAATTCCAGTGCTATATGCTTATCTAAAAATCCAATTCAACATTCTAAGGCTAAGCATATTTAAATCAAACATCATTTTATTAGGGATTATGTTCAGAAAGGCATCTTTGATATTAAGTATGCTAAAACTAAAAATCAATGGACTGATATTTTCACTAAACCCTTAGCAGAAGAAAGGTTTTTATTTATTAGAGACAATCTAAACATGCATTACATTGTTGAATGACATGTCTAATGTTAACCTGTATGTGCTTTATCACTTGTCTATGCTTACCTGTCTGACTCTGCTGGGTCACTATCCTAGAACTCAACAGTTTTGTTGAAATGGCTATTAAGTGTTTAATACCATTCCTTTATCTGAATTAATCATGTGCACGATAGTTTCTGTATCTCGAAACCATGTTTTCATTATGTCTTAAGTGGGCGCTGCGGTTCCCCATACAAATCATGCCGTTTTGAATTAAAAATGTCATTTTTCTATCTCCTACCTTTATGACTATAAAAGGCAATAGATCATAAAGGTTGAACCTTTACGTTTTCAAAATTCCAAAATCTCTTTGTCTTTTCGTCTCTGAAACCCTCTTCTCTCTCGAAACCCTAGAACCGGTTTCTCTCAAAAATGGCATCATCCAAGCGTCTCTCTGCAAAAGAAATCGCTTATAAATACAATCTCAAAGTTACTGAGATCGAGAAGATCATTCCGGGAAAGACTGTTGATCTTCAATAGATGAAAAAGCTAGGTATGGATGTCACTGAAAAGTTGGAGTACTCCAAATGTACTCTTTTCTTCGACATCAATGAGCTCGTTCACCCCAAGCTACTTCAAACCTTCTGGAGAAATGTTGTGGTTGCCACTAACAAGCTCAACGGAACCAAGAGCTTTAAGGCTGGAATGGGGGATTGAACCCTTCTCTTCCCCATCAGCTCTCTGGAGCTTGTCACAAAATGTCCGAGAATCGGAGCAGGCTTTAGTCCCAACTGGGAAGATGAAGTGGGAGTTGACAATGTCAACATTGCCATCTATGGTGTTCCCAAACCTGTGAACCCTAAGCCTGTCATCATGGTGGTCAAGTGCAGATTCCTGCACAAATTGTTGTTGGAGTGTGTGATGCCAAGGAAAGGCTCACGAGATAGTGTGACCAAGATGGACATATTTTCTCTGTACCACTTGATCCACAAAATCAAGGTTGACATCAACGACCTTATCTACATGTACCTTGAGATTCTGATCAAGAGAACCAATATGCAGACCTATCCTTATGGGATGTTGCTGACAAGGGTCTTCAGGAACAAGCTGAGGAATTAGTGGATGTTCTTGCTCATCCCAGCAAGAAGAGGAAGCTGGTGAAGACCTTTGCCAAGGTCAGACAAGTTGAGTCTAAGCCTAGCAAAGAGGAAGCATATGCTCAAGGGGAGCAGACAGAGCAAGTCCTGGAAGAACCAAAGAAGACTTTCATTTTGGGAATCATTCCCAAAAAAGAGAATATCTGGTTACCCAGTACCTACAAAGACTGAAGTGCCCGCAGAAGACCTGTTTGGAGGATCTTAGACAGTTGTACCCGAGGATGACCAAGTGTCTCATTCTCACAAGAAATTGAAGCTATTTGAAAACCAGATAACTCCTTCTTCCCCTTTACATCAAGGTATCATCACCCCATATGTCTCTTCTCCATATGCCCTTTTTGTTCAACCTCTCCCTGTTGCATATCCTCTTCCTTCACCTGTCCACTCTTTACAAACTCAAAAATCGTCTTTCACTGTCGTACCTGATGAATGTCAGTACACAGTTGTTCACAGGGACTCTGCCCCCAAAGAACAAACTGGCATATCATCGAGACTCTTTGTGTCTGATCTGCAACCTCTTTTATTTGCAAGTATCTCGCATGTCTCTGTCATCCCTTATCCTCCACCTCATATTCTTAACCCATGTAGAGAACTTTTCTTCTACCTACCTATTGTTATCTTCATCATAACATTAGCTGGAACTCATTATCCTGCTTCTGTTGTGATGTTACCCCGTATGTCTAGGTATTTTTTTATGTTAGTTACTGGATCAAATTCTTTCTTTTGTCATACTGATTCCTTGTTACCTATTCCTCCATATGTATCAGCTCAAACACCTCTTCCCCCACCCATCCAAATAATCATCACCACACTGTCTCTGTCCGAGAGACTTTCCTGTGTGTTTCCTTCACTTGATACTGACTTTGTCAGAATCAGTCTTATTTTCAAATTCGTCTTTCTTCCTTTCTATGCCCTTCAGACACTCGATGAACTTTTCTTCCCTTCCATCACCTCACCTCTATCTTTACCAAAGGCACCCCCAGTTTTAGCCTTACCCCGGCACTCTTCTCTATCTGTCTCATCCTCAAGCCTGTCTACATAAGCCTCCACTTCTCAGACAGTGGTCTTACAAGACTTTCATCTGTTTCAAACACAAGTAGAAGACTTAAGAAGAAAGCTGGATGAAAAAAGGCGAGCTAGGCTGCTCTTATAGCAAAGGGTTGCTGCCTTATATTTGTTACTTAGTAAATCTAGGTAGTCTTGTTTCTCTGTTGTACACTGCCCTGTACTTATCAAAGCTCATGATGAATAAAATGTATTTCTTCCTTACTTTCCTTATTTCTTTACTTTTTTTATTATGATTACTCCTTTTTGGTGTTGACAAAAGGGGGAGAATGAATGTGATGTGATCTTAATGAGAAAGTAATATATGGACATGAGTATGTTCTGATATGAGCAAAGTATGTTGATCAAAGTATGTTCTGATAGTTGCTATAATTGCTAAGATAAATCTTAAATAAGATTGTTCTGATAATTTCTAAGTAAGACAATTCAAATTTATGTGTGACTAAGTTAACCGGATTATATGATTAATCTTAATGTCTGATCAAGCATCTACATAACTTGTCCGCTTAAGAAAATTTCAACCTGTCTGATATATGCTATTTTCTTTGTTGATATTTTCTGAGGTTCATTAAATCATCTCAATGTTTGTCATTATCAAAAAAGGGGACATTGTTAAGTCTCTAAAATGTATGATGTGCATTTTCCTAAGTTTTGATGAGAACTAAACATTGGTTAATGATTTAATTAACCTTCATATTGGTTGCTAACTTGTCTATCTTGTGTGCATATTAAAACAGTAAGAATCATCTGTCTGCTTATATAAGTGACTACCTGTCTGGATAAGCGAAAGTCAACCTGTTTGCTGACTAGGATTATTGACTTCTTTCAAGATACGTCTTCAACCTGTCTCCCCATGAGTTCCTACACTTGTCTGAGGTTACTCGTTGAAGAATCAAGGACCAAACAAGCTTTTGTTGGCTGTCCCATCAGAAAGAGACTTGAAGCCTTCTCTCCTACTTAGTCTCACGCTTATCAAGAAAAGTCAGAAGTTACTCTCTCAAGTAACCTCGGATATCAGAACCAAAGACCAATTAAATAATGCTTCCAACGTGCTTTATTCCCCAGTACCTCTGGTCCTTGCACGAAAAAGGAATTGTACTCAGTAGGGGTGTTCGCGGATTGGATTGGATCGGTTTTGAGCTAAAAAGTCATCCGATCCAATGATGAAAACATCGTGCGGTTTGGGTTGGATCGATTTGCTTCTTTAAAAAAATTCGATCCGATCCAATCAAATGCAGTTTGGATTGGATTGGATAATTCGATTTTTGTCATACTTTTTTTCCCGAATGTCAAGAGTCCTTTCTACTTATTTAATAGTGGATAAAAGATAATCTTCGTTTTAATTTGGGAGTTTGAGAAGGAAAAAATTATTGATATTTGTAACACGTTCTTTTATATTAATTATCTATATCTACTTTCACTTATCCTATTTTTTTCCTTGAATCAGCTACAAATAAATTGTAGCTAATTATTTTTCAAATTTACTTAATTGATTTCCTATTTTTCATGTTTACTCAATCAATAAATATATATATATATGATATGCATCAAAACTTTTAACAAAATACAACTTCAAGACATTAATATTTATTCTAAATAGTCTTATATATGTTATTCCAACAAAAATATTAAAGAGAATGAGGGACATAGAAGTATGAAGAATAATGTTTAAGTATGAGTAATGCTATAATTTCAAAAATAATAGTATATATATATATATATATATATATATATATATATATATATATATATAATAGATCGGTTTGGATTGGATTGGATTTCACTAAAGGATCCGAAATCCGATCCAATCCAATAAAAAATTGCGGTTTTTTTGGTTTTCGGTTTTTTGGTTCGGTTTTTGCGGTTTGAATTGGTTTGGATCGATTGATAAACACCCCTAGTACTCAACAAAGTACAAAAATCTCTCTGCACAACTCTGATATGGCTGTTTCACGATGCATAAAGCCATGATCCTTCAAGTTAGAGTACAACCAACGTTCCTATTGCATTAATGGCTGCCCAGAACGACTCTATTGCATTTAATGAAGTTCTGCTTGAAGCCAACATCTGAGGGAATGTCTCTAACGGATCTTAAATGCTTGAAGACTATAAATACAGAAGTCATTGAAGATGAAGACGTGAAGAACACTAATAGCATTTAAAAGAGCCGTTACTCTACGCATTAATATCTTCAATCTTTCATTTTGTATTCTTCAATCATTTGAAGTTATTACACAAACTTTCCTAAGCTTTACATTTAAACCACTCTCTGAGTGTTAGTGAAAGATCCGTCTGTCTGAAGTTGTATTTTTTACAAACCAAATTTATCAAACAAATCTGAGTGAGCCTGAAGAGGCTAGGTGTACAAAGAATACTTGTCTTGGAGCCTGAAGAGGCTAGATGTGCAAACAATACTTGGAGTCTGTAACCTGATCAGTTATAGTGGAGAAAACTTGGTGCTGCCAAGGACTGGACGTAGCTCTTTGCTTTGAAGAGTGAACCAGGATAAATAACTGTGTCAATCTCTCTTTCCTTATAAACTCTTTAGTTGCTTTAGTTTTCTTATCCGTTTATCAAGTGGTGTGTTTGCCTAAGTCACCGTTTAAATTTCATTAGACAGGTCACATGTATGTCCTGTATCTTTCAACTCGTCTAAACCAAGCTTCTATATGCGAAAAGTTTTCAACTTCCACCACAATAGAATGTCAAAGTCTGAAGTTCTTGGCAAAACATCCTCCTCTAAATAACGATCCATCTCCGATTTAACACATGAAGTTCTACTTCTTTTTTTTCCTCAGAATATATCTTTCAACAACAGAGTCTTCATTCATTTTTGATTGATAATCAGAAAGCAAATCATAACATAGCTGACGGATCATCCTAGCTTGACCAAAAGAGTCATGTTCATACAATTTCTCATAATAGTATTCAAGTAGCTCCATCTTGTACCTAGGATCCAAAACAGCGGCAACCCCCATTATGTCATGAATCACACTCCAATATTTATCAAATTTGCCCAACATCTTTTCTGCCATTTTCTCAATTAATACATCAGGAGAATCAGCCCAATGAGATATTGCCAACTTGATCTCACAAATATTGGGAAAGTACATATTAGCAGTCAGATATTTAGTGCCAGAAATCATCTCAGTGATAGTATTGAACAATTTTAATCTTCCACAAATATCCTTTGCAAATTGCCATTGCGAACTTGTTGGCAAGCAAGTGTATTGAGACTCACGTTGCTTTAATCGACTAAATACATCCTCACAAGATATAGCAATTTCAAGCATTTTGAATGTTAAATTGGACAATCTAAAATTAACATTCTAGTGCAAGGAATTCTCAATTGTTTAGCCGTCTCTTCGAATTTTTCCTTCCTCTTAGGTGTTGCTCTCCAAAAAACTACACTATCCCGAATCTTCTCAACCCCATCTATCACAACTTTTAACCTATCTTTTGCTATCAGATTTAGGATACGTGCACAACAACGCATGTGAAGTAAAGACCCATCCCTCAATAATGTGCTTAGATGCAACTTATCCTTGATTTTCTCAATCATAGCAACATTTGTGCTACAATTATCTAGAGTGATAGTGGACAATTTAGAATCAATGTTCCAATCCATCAAACATTTAACTAGTGCAGTACAAAGTCTATCACTTGAGTGAGGAAATGGAACATAAATGAACCTAACATAATAAAATTCACATTTAATCACTTTATCATATAGAAAGGCTAAGTAATGTAAAACATCAAATAAGAATTTATATTACCTCAAAAAGTGACTATGCAGAGTCCAAGAGTTATCAATATAATGGCAATGACAGCCATATACCCTATTTTTTGATTGCTCGCTATCCACATATCAGATGTAATTGTCACTCTTCCTTCAAGACTTTCTAACAATTTCAAAGCTATCATTCTTTCATCATCATAGACTCTGAATATCTCTTTCTTTATGGTATTTCTAGAAGGAACTTGAAATAGCGGTTGGGGAGCAGCTGAATATCTCTTAAATCCAGGATGATCCATTATTGAAAGTGAATATTCATGCATAATAATCTCCTTTACAAGCTCCATCCTTGCATTTTATGCATCATATATTCTGGTACCCAACTCTTGCTTGCCTTACACGACCTTAGGCATAAGAAATAACTACCCCTTTTTCCCTCTCATACTAATCTTGCAATGAATGCATATATTCATATGTCCGTGCAAGTGGTTAGTTCCGTTTTTCATTTTCCCACCAAGTAATTTCTTACAATCACATTTGGCCTTGTCCTCTCCATTAACTTTGATCTTTGTAAAGTGCTTTCATGCGATACTTTTTTGCTTACCCGCTCCAGTCTGTGTTTCAGCCTCCATATTATCACCTATCACAGCAGTAGGTGTTAAATATTATGTACTGTGGGACAATCAGGTGAAGGGTTATTAATTCCTTCTGCAGCTGGTGGATGTGAACTAGCTTCAGTAGCTTGTGACACGGGTTGTTGAGAATTATTAGCATCAGTCATTATATCTATATCCTGTTAAGAAATAGACAGATGGAGATAAATGTGTTAAGATTAACAAAGAACAAATAAAATTGTTGCAGTTAAAGAACACACCTTATATATATATATATATATATATATTCATAAACTGACACAAAAATAACCAGAAAAAATAAGTAGAATCACTTAAACAAAAATAACCAAGAAAACAAGGACAATGTTGTATGTTAACTCAAACATAATAATAAGTAATAAAATTGTAAAATACAAAACCAAAACCAGATTTCACAAGCATCCAACCAACATTACATACTTTTTGAATCACCAACTTCTTATGGAAAATGAAGAGTACTCTACCAATTGAAAGGAGGCGGTGGGAAAATGAGGATACAGACGACGACCGGAAGTAGAGGATGAAGGGCAGCCTGTAGCAGAGAACGCAGACGCAGTGATGTTAAGGTTCACAGATGAGAGAGGGAAACAACCTAAAATAGACAGATTAGATAGGGAAACAACCTAAAATAGACAGATTATAACCCATAAATAAAAACAAAATTTCATATGAAAGGGGTTGTAAGGATGTTCTGTGTTTTACCTTTGAGAAGCCGAGGAGATGAGAGTGGGAACTGAGAAAGAGAAGCTGAAGAGATGAGAGGGAGTTGGCGGTGGTGGAGGCGAGGGCCGCACGGCAGATGCGCTGGAGCTCGCGCCGTCGTGCGGCGGCAGAGAGTAAGGGAGATGGGAGATGAGAAATGACTTGCGACTGGTGTGGTGTGAGCAGCCAACGAAGACTGCATGAGGGTAAGGCAAAAAAAACCCTTGGTAAGCAACTATTTATGTAAAAGTAAGGGCATTGTAGTCATTTTAGGCGATCGGGGCGGGTTCGGGGTGGGCATCAACATCCCCATCCCCGCCCTCGCTTATGAGAATCGGGTTTTCCCCGAACCCGAGCCCGAACCCAGTAAAAGCAGGGTTTCCCCATCCCCACGGGTTCGGATTTGCTAGCCATGCCTAGATTAGACATTTTATGACACACCTTTAATAATGTTGCCATTCTGAAGCTCTATTTAAAAAGATACGGAGACTCTTAATAGCGTTTCCTCTTTTCTCTGGAGTTGAATTAAAACAAGTATGTACCATTCCCTCCATACTTTCCTCGGAACGCACAAATCATCTCCTCCTCTTAGACGCTCTCATATTAGCCTTCACAAAACCACAAGTGCACCCGTTGGTGGTGACGAGGAGGGCACCAGAGCTCAAGTTGCTTCTATCTTCGAGCTCAAGGAGGTTGGAGATCCTTTATATGTATGCTTCCTTTCCTCTTCAAACTGTATCCATCGAGGTTTTAAGGTTTCAGATGACATTGATTGTTTTGTAGGAAATCGAAGCATAAGGTACGTTGGGAGTAAAAGATGGGAACCGGTGAAAGGAGATCGGTGCGCTGTCAAGCATAAGGTCACCATCATAGAAGAAGAGGGTCACAGGCATAACCCAGAACCTAACAGTGGAGTAACCCAGAAAGTCCCAAAATCTAATTCGAAAATCGCACAAAAAGCCGGAGCAGAAATTCCTTAGTGGACCGTGGTGGTGCGATGGAGAGGGAAGATGACAGAGACGATGTGCGACAGGGGACAGTGGGGGGCAGAGGCAAAATGGGGGATTGTGACTTCAAAAATAAAATTTATTCAATGTAGCTGTTTGTCACTTTTGTTCTGGTCTTGCCCACTGTTAAACATGTAATGTACCTACTTCTTTTGGTGAGAGGGGAAGTTCCGGATTTTGAAGATGGAAGTTGATGCAATGTTGAGTGCCAACGTAAATAAGACACGGTTGTGTCTCGTGCAGGCACATACGTGTCCCTTGATATTTAAAAAAATGTGTAACTATTTTTATAAAAATAACTTAGGATAGCTTTTTTTTTCTTCTTCAAAGAAACGTTAACTTTGGGTGTATTATGAGACAACGTTTTCTTAAAGAAACGTTACCTCCTTTAAAGAGATGTTAACTTAATGAGCTAAGATAACACTCCAGAAATACTATATTAACTTAAAACCTTTAATGATGAGGAATATATAGTACTTTTAAGCGCTATTAAAAATCATAAAAAACGATATTAAAATACTTTTCTATTGTGAATTACGGTAAATCATGGTATTTTTTTTTCACCGTTTGTATGGGGATGGCTTTGAATTTAAGGATACAAAGAGAAAAAAATCATAATTAAACAAAAAAATTCACAAAACTCTCTTGTCATCATAAAGTAATATATGAATCATTGGATAATTAATATTTAAGTTTATAAATTTGGATTTTTTTTATAGACAAATGTTAGTAATTAATGTATTATATTACTGAAGGGAGTTGAACTCATGACCTCCTTATCACTCTAAACCGTTATGTCCCTCTCCCGAATCATCTTGATCTCCCTACCTTATAAATTTGGTTTAAGTAAATAAGTAAGTAAATAAAATGGTTTCATTATTTTAAGAGTAAAGACCTATTTTTATCCCTCAAATTTTTCAAGAACCCCCTTTAAATCCTTGGAAAAAAAATGACAATTTGATTCCAAAATTTTGTTACAAGATACTCCGGTACCCTTATATATCTAATGGAAAGACCAGAATATCTCTCATAATAAAATTTAGGGATTAAATTATCTTTTTTTTTTGAGAGACCAAAATTTTTTTTGGAAAAGTTTCAGAGACCAAAATAATCTTTCCACTTATTTTAAATTATAAGTTTTATGGGAACTTAATAGAGGGAGGAAGACTTGCGTAAATTTCAGGGAAAATCAGCGACTCCCCTCGCTTTGTTTCCCTCATTTTTCCTGCCTGTGTGTATGGCTGTGCCTGTGCAACATTGATTCATTCTTTTTTGTCAAAATGGAATTCTCCTCAATTTAGTCATTTCAGTTTGAATCAGGCATGGATAAATATAGTCCAACTACTCAAAAAGCCGAAATAGTGCGGAGTACGGACAATGGAACACTGCTTTGAAAAGCTTCCCACGCTAGAGCAATAAATATCCGACGAAAAATGCTTTATTCTTATTCTTATTCTTTTGTCTAACGATTGAATACAAATTTTAGATATGATATGAGATATAGTATGTGTTTTTATTATTTTTTTTTATTTTTATATACATGTATATCAAAAAAATATTTGTTCAAAAATGTTTGGATGAAATAGTATGAATTTCTTTCAGTTTAATTAGAAGTATTGAGTTTGAATCCTGATATTAGGAATGTAGTAGCATTAAAATTTTTGAGAGAAAATTTTACCATCCTTATAATCTTATCCAACTCGAAAAATTAATCTCCACGATTACATACGAAGAATATCTGTTAAATCAAAAAGAAAAATATAAAAACAAAAGGGATAGTATGCAAGACATTTTGAAGCATATCCATTTACATATGGGCTTATGTGAATTCGTGTATTCATCCACAGGCTTTTTGTAGATCGGGGGACTGGATATAACCCAATACATTCACCTCTATGAAATGACCAATTGAAGTGACCCCACTGGCTTTTATTTTTGAAAATGAGAGAAGACAAGTGCTTTTAGGTTTTACATCATGATGACTATGCCACGTATTTCATTACGGTATTACGTGTCTTAAATCAAAATTTAAAAAAAAACATTTTATCGTCATAAAGTAAAATACTATTTGTGTTTCAAGTTTCAACAATTTCTGTCACGGGTGTAGAAAACCCGGCCCTAAATTTCGTTCCAATCTGTAATGTACCGGTCGGTTTGACCCCAGCTCTAGAAGAGAAAAGATGAACAAATGTGGTATCTAGTGATTCGATGTTTGGTAAGGAAAGGGTTCGAGTTGACCTTTCGATTATTCAATTCATCTCGTATAATAAAAATAAAAGTTTATTTTTATTTTTATCTTTCTTTAGCTTATGTTTTACGTTTGAAATATTTTGTGATTTTTATAATATTGAAAGAATCTTGTTTGATGAAAGTATCATATTTTTAATAATGTAACTTTGATAACACGGGCATCAAGGAAGTTTCCACAAAAAAATCTATTTTTTGAAATTTTGTAGCTTCCAATTTTGGATTTATTTGATGACACGAGATCAATGAGTGACTTTTAGGTAGCATCTTTTGTCGATATTTTGGCTTATAAAAAAAATAAATTTTTTTCTCACTCATATAAATTTAGTTTGCAAATAGTCTATTTAACTCCAGGTCAATCCAATGTCGTCCCATTTAGGCTCAGTCTTAAACCAACCCGCATATGATCGGGTTCCTTTGGATCTAGGAATGGATTCGAGTTTGGTCATATCAATATTTAGGATCGGGTAAGGGACGAACAACTTTTATATATTATTTATATTATATGTATAAGTTTTTTTTTTCTAATTTGATGATGTACAATCACAAGATGTGTACCAAGCTCTAACCATAAATTGGCTTACCTCAACAAAATTGCATTACTTCGATAATAATACGAGTTGGTTTGAGTCGATTTTGACTAAACCCATCATCTGAACTAATTAAAATCTTATGGGTATATTTTGGTATAGACTCGTGTATTTTTATCAAATCTGGTAAAAACGAGTTGATCTAAATCAGATCCATCGGATTAAATGTCATTCCAAATATCAAAAATCTGTTTAAAAATTTCGAAAAAAAAGTGTAACTTTTTTCTACCATTCCAACACTACTGTTCCTGCCAAGATCCGTTTTGTCCGAATCTCCGTAGAACGTGAAACCAAGGGGGTTATTTTATGATTTGGGCTTGACAGAATTCAGTGATTCCGGTCCTACGTATCCCAGTGGGAATCAAAGCCAGACGTAGTTCTAGGTTCATCCCTTGGCGGGGGGTGATCTCGATCCCTTCATTTTGTGTCGAACGAGTACTAGGGAGCAAGGACTGTTTCATAGTCTCTTGGTCGACGCTAGTTCCTCTAACACGCTTTAGGGAGAGTCGCCTCTGTTCAGTGAAAAGGTCTTTTTTTTCTTATGAGAGGTACTGCCCCTTTTATAATTTCTGGACCGGGCCGGGTACTTGGGCTCGGTGGCCGGGTTAATAACCTCGGCCAGTACACAAGCCCCCCAAGCTCTGAGCTTAAACAAGCGAAAGAGCTGACGAGTATTAAACCGAGCTGATACTTCGGCCATGTGGACTTCCTTCCTTCCTTATTTCAAGCTGTTACTTCAACCGAACCTGCCTTCCTTTTTGTATTTTAAGGCTTTGAACTCGGCCTCATTTTTACTTTCGGCATTGTGCTCGGTTCCTTTAATAATTTCAACGGCTCGAACTCGGCCTTTAGGCTCAGACTTGGCCTTAAGAAATTTAATGACTCGCACTCGGCCACCAGGCTCAAACTTGGCCTTAAGAATTTGACTGGCTCGAACTCGGCCACCAGAATAAGATGCCTGCCGAGTAAATACTTCGGCAAGATAAGAGAAAATAAAGCAATATTCGCAATAAATTCTTTTATTGGATGGAGTCCGCGGTGTGCCTCGTTAAAACCTCCCCGGTCAAAACCCTTTTTGGGACAAAATACCGAGGTAGGAAAAAGAGTACAAGACACCGAGCTATATACATCAACTGCAGCTTAGTGCAGTGATCGGGCTGTGATCCAAGCTGTGCTGATATGTCCTCGGCCCTGGAGGACTTTGGGCTAGGGCCCATAGCCGGGGTAAGCTCGGTCAACCCGAGGTATAGGCAAGTCCTCGGGATTACATTCTCGACCAGTACACAACAAGCCCCCCCAAGCTCCGAGCTTGAATAAGCGAAGGAGCTGATAAGTGTGAAACCGAGCTTATTCTTCGGCCACACAAACTTTGTTCTTTCTTGATATTCGTATTTGATTTCAATAATTTTGCGGCTCAAACTTGGCCTTTAGAATTTAATGGCTCGTACTCGGCCAACAGGCTCAAACTTGGCCTTCAGGGATTTAATGGCTCGTACTCGGCCAACAGGCTCAGACTTGGCCTTAGAAATTTGACTGGCTCGAACTCGGCCACCAGGCTCAAACTTGGCCTTGAGAAATTTAATGGCTCGAACTCGGCCGTTGGCTCGTACTCGGCCACCAGGCTCAAACTTGGCCTTTAGAAGATAACCGGCTCGAACTCGACCGTTGGCTCGTACTCGGCCACCAGGCTCAAACTTGGCCTTTAGAAGATAACCGGCTCGGACTCGGCCGTTGGCTCGTACTCGGCCACCAGGCTCAAACTTGGCCTTTAGAAGATAACCGGCTCGGACTCGGCCGTTGGCTCGTACTCGGCCATCAGGCTCAAACTTGGCCTTTAGAAGAGAACCGGCTCGGACTCGGCCGTTGGCTCGTACTCGGCCACCAGGCTCAAACTTGGCCTTTAGAAGATAACCGGCTCGAACTCGGCCGTTGGCTCGTACTCGGCCACCAGGCTCAAACTTGGCCTTTAGAAGATAACCGGCTCGGACTCGGCTGTTGACTCGTACTCGGCCACCAGGCTCAAACTTGGCCTTTGGAATTGAACGGCTCGGACTCGACCGCCGGGCTCAAACTTGGCCCCTCTGACTGGCTCGAACTCGGCTAACGGCTCGTACTCGGCCGCCGGGCTCAAACTTGGCCCCTCTGACTGGCTCGAACTCGGCAAACGGCTCGTACTCGGCCGCCGGGCTCAAACTTGGTCCCTCTGACTGGCTCGAACTCGGCCAACGGCTCGTACTCGGCCGCCGGGCTCACACTTGGCCCCTCTGACTGGCTCGAACTCTGCCAACGGCTCGTACTCGGCCGCCGGGCTCAAACTTGGCCCCTCTGACTGGCTCGAACTCGGCCAACGGCTCGTACTCGGCCGCCGGGCTCAAACTTGGCCCCTCTGACTGGCTCGAACTCGGCCACCGGCTCGTACTCGGCCGCCGGGCTCACACTTGGCCCCTCTGACTGGCTCGAACTCGGCCATTAGAATAAGACGCCTGCAAAATAAATACTTCGGCAAAATAAGGTACAACATAAAATAAGGTACAACATAATAATGTCTTACGTACCTGAGAATTAACTCGTCTTTAAGGACTTATGTTATCTTTTGAGGACTTATGTTACCTTTTATCAGAAGTCATGCTCGTTTTTAAGGGCTTTGAGTGTCTTTTACTGAGATCATTCTCGTCTTAAGGACTTGACACTACCATAGCTCTTGCCAAGATTTTTGCTTCCTTATAACTCCATTCATATTTTTTTTTTCTTTGAATGCCCATTAATGCTGATTGGTTGGGAGAATATACCTTATCTGCATTAAAAACTGATTGATAGTGCGTACTTTGAGGAACAATTAATGCGGCAATCATTGGGCCTCCATGAACGTAGGGATTTGAATTGAAAACAGGGCCAGTATTAGCTCCACGATTTCCTCCAGTTGATTCTCCAATTTTTTTTTTTTTTTGAATGCCCATTAATGCTGATTGGTTACTGCCTTATCCAATGAGATAGATTTTGAGTGCCCATGCCCATTAATGCTGATTGGTTACTGCCTTATCCAATGAGATAGATTTTGAGTGCCCATGCCCATTAATGCTGATTGGTTACTGCCTTATCCAATGAGATAGAGAGCCCTTGATTTGCGGTCATGTCCCCAGCATTCACTCCAGCCGTTATTCCCCTCTCCTCACTAATTCCAAATCCAGCGCTCCTTTGAATTAATTGGTTGGAAGAAGATCTGCCCCCACTGTTTTCAATAGAATGGTTGGGTGGGATCCCTTGATTTTCTCCATCGAAACCTCATCCTGCTTGATTCTAGGAGATATTCGTTCCACTAAATCCGTTACTTCTCCCTCCAAAATCGTTAGTGTTTTGCCTCCCCCCTCTCATCCTTCAACCACCGAGGGCCTCCTCCCGCCGCCATCCTCCGTGACTCTGCTCGCAGAGCAACACCCCAAACCTCCGTGATTCTGCTCGCAGAGCAACACTCCAAATGCAATGAAAACTTCGTAACACATCCACGTCTCACATGGAGAGAACACACTCACGTCTCACCATGGTTTGTGGTATGGGAAAGTTTTGCTTCGGTCCCCACAGACGGCGCCAAATGTTCCTGCCAAGATCCGTTTTGTCCGAATCTCCGTAGAACGTGAAACCAAGGGGGTTATTTTATGATTTGGGCTTGACAGAATTCAGTGATTCCGGTCCTATGTATCCCAGTGGGAATCAAAGCCAGACGTAGTTCTAGGTTCATCCCTTGGCGGGGGGTGATCTCGATCCCTTCATTTTGTGTCGAACGAGTACTAGGGAGCAAGGACTGTTTCATAGTCTCTTGGTCGACGCTAGTTCCTCTAACACGCTTTAGGGAGAGTCGCCTCTGTTCAGTGAAAAGGTCTTTTTTTCTTATGAGGGGTACTGCCCCTTTTATAATTTCTGGACCGGACCGGGTACTTGGGCTCGGTGGCCGGGTTAATAACCTCGGCCAGTACAACTACAGTGCTAGAGAACTCTAGAAATTTAAATAACGCAATTGAAAGACTAGTTGCACTGTTTTTTAGGGGAAAAAAAATATTAAACATGTATAATCGGGTCAATTCTCGAATTGTCGATTTTGTAACCAATAAATCAGTTATCCAAACTAAACGAGTTTTGGTTTGTTGGAATTGGTTCGGGTGGAATCCGAACAAAAAAAAAAAATCAAACTAATTGAGTTAGTTTTTCAGTTTCTCGAATTTCATACCCATAAACACCCCATCTGATATGAATCCTCGGTTGCTAAGTGACATGTAACTTAATTGTAAGTTTTCAATGGAGTTACTGAAAATTTGTTGGCAAGCCTCTCTGCCCCTAATTCTTTTGTATTAAACTCCGTAAGAATGTAAAGTATGAAAGTAAGGGTATTCACCTTTAATTAATCTAGGGTGAATACACTCTTATTCTTTCACTCTATATTTTTGCTATTTTAGAAGAACTGTATACAAATATTATTTTATTTTTTATTTTTATTTTGAAAAAGGAATGCATGTCCAAAAAGTTTGTAACCCATGGACTGAATAGCAATTGGGCCACATATAATGAAATCATAAAACATAAACAAACGTTGGTGATGGCTGAGAGGCAAACGAGGAAGAGAAAAATGGGAGACAGAAAGGAGAGAGCAGGTTCTAAGAAACCAGCGGCAAAATGGCCTCTCATCAAACCCAAAAACAATCTTCAAATTACTCGCTTCCGAGATATCGATCTCTTCACGGTTACAATTCCATCCTTCTCTTTATCTTTTTTAGATTTTCCTCTTACTTCTGATAATGGGATTATCAATTGATTCGTCTTTAAACTTTCGATGAAACAATGATGGCATTTGAACTGTGCTTCATCCAATTCAGTTTCCAACAGATACCCAATTTCTATCTTCATTTATTTTATCTTAAAGTTGAAATTTTTGGCTTAGTTATGTAAATGTTTGATGCATCACTTCTATCAAGCTTGTCATAATGGGGGTGATTATAAGACTATGCCTTGTTGTCACTTTATTTAATTCGTCTAACTTACAAAGCTAGAAACTGCACTTGCCTTCTTTTTTTTGCGGCCTTTAAGTGAAAAATGTTAGCTGATGCTTATTTTTTAAGCTAATTTTTACCTAGACATTATTACATGCTTCTTAATTTATGCTCCTGGAGTAAAACCCGTAAGAAAAACTGTCTAACATAACAGTTTCAAAATATAAAGTATGCTTAATATAACGGCAAATATAGCTGCAAAGCCATGTTGTAAAAAAAACTGCTTACTGGCATTCTAAAAAATTCTTATTGTAATAATTTTTGGTTTAAGAATTCAGGTCCAGAATTTTTTCTCCTCTTCTGAATCAAAGGCATTCATTAAAGTTGCTGAGGCAATTGGTTTTGCACATCAAGGGAGTCTGGGTCCAGCTAAAGGTGAAGCTTACAGGGATAATGATCGAATCTCTGTGAATGATCCTGTCCTTGCAAATACAATTTGGGAGTCTGGACTTAGCAAACTATTTTCCGATATAAGGATTCGTGGGAAGGCTGCTGTAGGTCTGAATCCAAATATTAGATTCTATAGGTTGGTTTGTTTTTCTCTATCTCCGACACAATGCAGAGAAGTTACTATAAGTTTTAGGTTTACCAAAGCTTTTCCTGGGACAATGTGTTTTAATTTTAATTTATGCGATCCTGTTCATGAATGGAAAACACCCCTGGTCTCTTTAAATTTGGATCCTAAAATATTTAGATACTAAAAATGAATGATTTTCAATTTCACTAATGATAATGCATTTCTGTATTTCAGGTACAAGGTTGGTCAATTCTTTGGACAACATATTGATGAAAGTGTTGATTTGGGAGATGGAAAACACACTCGTTATACTTTGCTTGTGTATTTAAGTGGTGGGCCTGGTGAACTTAAATCAAAGCCTAAAAATGATTCCAGTAAACCCAAAGATTCTTCTGTTGATCCTTTAGTTGGAGGAGAAACAGTCTTCTATGGTCCAAGAAATAGCATTGTGGCTGAGGTAGATTATTGATTTTTTATTTTAGTGGAATATGGGTTGAAGATCTTTCCTTTTCACTTACTTCAAATTTTGGAACATGGCTAAATGATTTGTGTGTTGATCAATGTCAATTTAATAGGTGTCTCCTACTGAAGGGATGGCACTCCTGCACGTTCATGGAGATAAATGCTTGTTGCATGAAGCCAGAAATGTCACTAAGGGTGTCAAATATATGTTTCGTTCAGATGTAATATTTGCTTGAAGAATGGTTCATGTCTTGTACCAGGTAATCTGGTATATTCTTCTCCTGAAGGCTCTCTCTCTTTGTAGCCTATCACTCAAAAACAAATCTTGTACTATCTTGGTCTGCAATGTCAGTAATATGTTCTGTATGCAAATTTATTCTACAGATAAGTTACTCTTTTATGTAAACAAATAGGGAAGTCATTTTGAAAAAGTGATAGTTGGAAAAATCTGGTTCATTAAAGCAGCCTACTTACTATGCAGAACATTATGAGTATTTGTATCTTTTTCAGGAATTAGGAATAGTTTCTTTTTTGTTTTTTAATACTCAAAGTTGAATGTCTTGGGAAAGTACTGTCTTTTTCCCGTCGAAGAATCACGGTGATATTATCTAATTTCCAGAAATCCGTGCATGGTGATGTTTGGGAGTTCTGTTGATCCATCCATTCCAGGACTCGTTGGTCTTAAATGTGTCTGGTCAGTTTAGTAGAAGGCCTAGATGAAAACCTTCTTGAGATGTTTAAGTGAAATTTATAATGACGGTGCCTATTGTGTTCTGTTCTGGTTAAAGCATGTGATAGGACATGGAATAGAAGGCTCAAATACAAAGATTGGCAACCCTTATTAAGCATAGAATTAGAATAGTTATATTATAGATTGGATGTCAGTGCACACAACCTCGTAATTGTGTGCACAAGTGAACATTTTTTTTGCCATTCAGCAAATAAGGTATATGAGCATAATCACTTTTATTTCCATATGAGTGGTAACAAGATCATTGTTACAATGTTGTAAATAACAGAAATGGTGGCAAAGAAAAAAAAAGAAGGTCAAATTAGTCTCTAATCTCTCTCTCCCTCTCTCAATTCGCAATCCTGCAATTAAGTCTCACCTCTCCATTTTCGGGGCCTCTTACATTTCCAAGTTTCAACATTGAAGTTGCGAACTCTTTGAAGAACAAGCTCTGATCTTTGGCAAATGCTTCAACAATCCATCTAGTTCTGTAATCACCAACAAGTGATTGATCAGAAGAAAACACACCTTTTCCGGCCAACAGTTGTTCATAATAGTCGTTATCAAACACTGATGCTGTAGAGTCCAAGAACTGTCCTGCGTTGCGGTTGTTGTTTGGTTTTGGACATTTCTTTCTTAGGTCTAGTGCAAACTGAGTATTCATACTTGGATCAATGTCATGCAATGAACTAAAATTACGAAGACGAGATTCAAAGGAAGAACAATGTGAGAAGCCTAGAGTGTGACCTCCAGATAAAGTTACCGTATCTTTAACTCCCAAACCTCTCTTGGCAAAGCTTTGGATGAGTTGGCTCACATTGAAGGTTGGAGCAGGTAAGTTGATGGTATCAGATGCCATTGACACCCTTCCATCTTTCCTTCCTTTTAGTACATTCCAATATGGACCTCCTGACTGTAAAAGCAAATATGAAATATTGATCAATGTAAATATAAGTAACTTCCTTTCACTTGCCTCAAGATATGCTAATGTTCCATAGACGGTTCATTATGCAAATATGGAGTTCAATATCCAACATGCTAGGTATCTTTTATATATATATATATATATATATTATCATCCATGTCATTCAAGTTTCTCTGTTTCTCTAAGGAGTGAGTGATCATTAAACATCTTAGTAAAACTTCATTTAAATGTATTTGGGTATTATCCAATACTATTAAGTGTTTTGAATTCACAGGCATCTAGGATAAAGTGCTTGGTAGCAGGTCTAAACCAGCTTGAAGATTTAGGTATTACCATGGCTACCACATCTCTAGCTGCAATGGCAATTATATCAGCACAGGAAACAGTGTGTGGGCAAGCCTTCTCAAGCTTGGCTTTAGCATCATCAATCACGTAGAATGATCGAACTGAGATATTAGGAGGGCCGTCTTTCTCAGCTTGGTTAGTTGTAGTTGAGTCTAGCAATATTGATGCATCACATCCCTATCATTGAACATGAACCGTAACAAGATTGCACAATCATTGGCCACTTCAATGCTTCACCAGCATGAACATTGTGTGCGTGCACGTGCATGTGCATGCGTGTGTGTATGTGAGAGAGAGAGATTGTGAGATCATACCCTTATGAAACAGTCATGGAAGAACATCCTCAAGATACGAGCTGGGACT
This sequence comes from Sophora flavescens, assembly GCA_030762895.1. Lineage (NCBI taxonomy): Eukaryota > Viridiplantae > Streptophyta > Magnoliopsida > Fabales > Fabaceae > Sophora > Sophora flavescens. The sequence continues at coordinate 160,905,679 of CM061067.1, read as the reverse complement.
TTTGGGTCATGCATAGAAGCATTGAGAACCGTCTCTGAAATTATTTTTTCCAGCTGTGGACATGTTTGGTCATAGTAATGAGCATCAAGTGCAGCTTTGGATGCTGAAAGTAATGTCAAGAGGAGAAGTATGGTTGGAAATAAGATGTTTTCTGCTGGCAGAGCAGCCATCTGATAAATGAGATAAGAACTCGAAAATAAAGTATCAGATGAAAACATCATGAACAGATGTATACTATATATATATATGGAGAATAGAAGTGAGCAATTCTAACAAAACATGCTTAACACAGGATTATTGTACTTTGAAGCCACTCAAAGTTGGAATTTTAGCCTAGAAGTACAGAATTTTGACCTCCCTTTTGGTTCTGCTTTGATTAAGACCTTAGTGTATCTATCCATCCCCCTAGACACATCTGAAGTAAAAAAACAAAACCAGTTGATAGCTGTTATGTCAAGGGCTGCATTGTTGAATTGTCCATATTGTCTCGTGTTTATTGTTGATCATTAAATAAGGCGATGTTTAGGTTTTATTTTCCTTGTAAGTAGAGGCGGAGCTACATTACTCCTCCTTAGGACCTCTCTAAATTTGTGAAAAACTTTGAATTTTACATGTATTTTTTTAAGAGTTTAATTGTTGTACACTGTCAGTGTAAAGTTTTTTACACAGTCAATCAATTAGAAATCATAGTTTGAATGACTCTTGAGGTAATTAGGATAAGAATCAAAGATTTTTAATGATTTATCAATTTCTGATTGGTTGATAGTGTAAAAATCTTTACACTGTTAGTGTATATCAATTAAATCTTTTTTTAAAAATAAAATATATCTTATGCCTTACCTTTTTATTTATGATATTAGTTCTTTGTTGCCATCCCAAAATAAATGGTTTTGCTTGGCTCCTACTTGTAGGAATAGGTTTTTCCTCATTAAGGTGTACCACACAAAAAAGTACATCGTTGTTAGGTACTCATACGACACTAAATTGTTTTGTTGGCGTATACCTTTCAGGTTTGTTTGGTTAAGTTGTAAAGTTGATGAGAGATGGAGTGCAAGATTTGACACTAACAAATTGCCTCATTTATGTAAGAAGGTTCATTTTATATAATGCTCGGGGTCATCAGAAAGGAAATCAAAACTAATTTAAAGGAATATTGTTCAAACATTCATTTTTCTGCTCAATCATGAAGATATCGAGACAATCCTATTCCTAAGTCAGAAACGATATGCTAATTACAGGAATTAATTGGAAGTATGTAGATATATTGTTTCATTATTGATTATTTGGTTTAGCTCAGTTATTAGAACGTTTTTTTCTTCCTAATGAAATCGTATTTTTAGTCTTTGAAAATATACATCACTGACAATTTCATTCTTAAACTAATTTTTTGTGTGATCCAGTCTTTAAATTATTTATTTCCTTTTGATATTAGCCCTTACAGCCATAAACAAATTGGAAAAACTAACGTGAAATAAGTTATAACTCGTACACCTTTGCGTCCATAATCTTTAGATTGGAATCAACATTACTTTTCTTTTGTAGCCATATTTTCATTTATCCTGTTGCATTGCTCTTATAAATTTCATCAAATATAACTTATAATTTCATAGTTATCAATTGCAATAATGCAAATATATAAATGTCTCAAAAAAAAATAAAAATACAGGTCTTCAAAACTTGACGATCATAAAAGGGTACAGCCCAATATCACTAATAGTATCAATTTCTTTTGTGGACTGGGTCTGGCCGATCTTAAAAAATATGTCTAGGCCCAGGCCTATGAGAAAGTCATTTTTCTGTTTTGATCCAAGAGGTGATTGTAAGCTTTTCAAGGGATAAGGGAAGATGGGAGAAGGAAATAAACAAGCCAGTTTGAATCCCTATTTTTATAATTCATGTCCTGTAACTTAATCAACTAAGCTAACTTAAGGGGAAGTTATATATTCCATGAAACATGAAGAGAAAGGACGTTGCACTTTCTTTCTTCTTCTTTTTTCCCCTGATCTACACATGGAACCATTTGAGTCTTTCGGAAAATGACCATCCGTTTCTGTAATGTTGTTCACTGTGCAGTGCAGCTCGCTTACCACGTAACATGACTCCAGCATGTTTGGAACCTCGGTAAACAGCCTTGAATGCACGTCTTTCCAGAAAGAGGCTACATAAAAATTGAGAAAGAAGTCCCAAAATTGATATATACTGTTTTGGCTAAAAAAAAGTTGACAAGTCCTAAGTCGACAGACGGAAAGTTGACAGAAAAAATTGACATAAAGAAGAACGTCGAATTCAGAAGATTATAGAAGAATTGACAAGTGTGGAGTTGATAAGAAGTTCTTTAATTGACATGTCAAACAAACAAGGCCGTCGAAAAGTAAAACTTGGGGACATCTGTTAGGGGTGAAATTTCTGATTATTGACGGATGCATTTCGACAGTTTGACGAAGGAATCAGAGTAATGATTAATATTTTCTAAGTATTAAAAATATTTAGTTGATAAGAAAATACTGGTCGACAGAGAGGATAAATTGACAACCAAGCTTTTTGACAAAGTATTAAGAAGAGTTGTCAAACGTACATAGAAGTGTGAAAATGGCTAAGTCCTCAAGACTGACAAGGCATTAGCAAGATAAGTTGTCAAGCAACCAGAGCGTCGAAGACAATCAAGTTGACGCGGAGCGGTTCAAGAAATTGAGCAGTTATCAGAGTTGTTTGACAAACAGTTTAAATTTGAAATTTAGAGAACTGCCAAGATACGTGGCAGTCATTTAGATAGGAAGTTACTATTAGGTAGTTATTTTATTTGCCTATAAATACTAGTTATTACAATGTAATAAAGGTTGGAACTTGAAACATCCTACACGTCTCGATCACATAGCAGACTGACGGATTAACTCTACTCATTCCACCCTATTATCATCAATACAATGTTCAATTTTAATACAATATTAGTTCATTTCCTTCAAGTTCTTCATATACTCTCCAGTTTATTCATCGTGTTCTTCATAGTGTTCTTACACTTCTTTATTTTACTGCCATCAATATTGTGATGGCGGATTCATCTTATTTCTGTGTTAATTTTTATTAAATTTTAATATTTCTTCAATAGTTCTTCATACATTTTTCAGTTTATTTATAATCATCTTCAAGTTATTTCTTTAAACTTCATTATTTTTCCTACAAATTAATACTTGTTTAATCTAGTTTTCCTTTACTATAATCATTACTATTATGCATTTAGTATTTGTTAATCAAGTTTCCTTTACTTTAGCATTTTTAAGCAGTTTCTTGTTTAATATCTTTTCATCCAAACCAACATTTTTCACTCATTCTCTAGTTAATTTTCCAGAAAGCATTTCCTTAATAAATAACCACTTTTTACGTTGTTCTTACTTTTTAAGTCTAAATTCTACTTCTTGTCAAGTATTTCATTGTCAATTATTTCAATTCCAAAAAATTGTTTTTATCATCTTCATTGAATAAATATACTTTCTACATATAAGCGTATGTTTCTTATTTTAAAGTTAGATCGCATTGTCTGTCTAATATTCGTATCCAATTAATTACCTATCAATGTGCTTGTCAATTTTCTCACTTGTCAAGTCCAGACTAATAGTCTTTGCCAGTATATTACCAAATGTGACTAAGTTGTCAAACGTGTACTTGGCAGACATTATCATCAAATATAAATAGTTTCGTTGTCAAGTTTCATTATTGACAATAATCGGTACACCATTTTTTAAAACTTATACACTTGTCATAGCATCAAGTCTTTGTCAGTATATTGCTAGATTTGACTAACTTGTCAAATTCATACTTGGCAGACAATACATACACACATTCTGACGAGATTACCGCATAACTCGTAGGTCCCACACTCGCTTGATTTTTAATTATTTGTAACAAAGGGACTTTTGGACACCAACCAAAAACCAACGTTAACAAATTGGCACGCCTGGTGGGACGAGTTTAGAGTAACTTGTACAGTGTCACGAATTGGACATACAAATTTATTTGTATGCGTCTACGGAGTGGAAAGGTGGTTCAAACATCATCTATTTCCCAAAACTCTATGAATATGAGTAGTGCAAGTGATGCAGGCGTAGTAGGCACTAACGTCGCCGCATCAACGGTGGATGCTATTGCACCAGTTGACAATATTCCTACAACCAGGGCTAACGCTACTAATGCAGGGAATAATAGTACTAATAGTTTAGGTGCGAGAAGAGATGTTTCTTATGCTCAAGTTGTCAATAGATTTGACAAAGTTGGCCAAGGAACACTCCCGTCACCAACTTCCCCAGTTTTGCAACAAATAAATCCACCAACTACCGGATTGTCTCCACGAAGCATTGTGAATTCAAACCCAAGAGAGACTACGCAACCTCTGTCACAACCTTTGTATGGGATGCCTTATGGTTCGACTGCTATCAATCCAAATACCCCATTTGAATACATACCATATCCAAATAGAATGGCGATGGCTGCCCATGCATCTGGACAGGAAGGACCATCGACTAGAGGGCAAATTCCCAGTCATGCGAATGGGATAACAGGGTCCATGGTAGTAACCCATTCTCGACAAGAGCAACCAGTAGTAAGGCCACATATATCCCCACTAAGACAACCCCGCAAAATATTGTTGGTCTGTCAGAGGCTACACTAGCCAATGTTCGACAACAAATTGACTCTAGTAACCATGACATGGTGAATACATTTACTCAACAAATGAGTACAGTGATTACGCCATTAATGGAAAACACGAATAATGCATGCTTAACATTGGCAAATGAGATACGTAGGTTAAATATAGCCTTGGGCATTGTAGCCCCAGATGATAACCAAAATACCAATAGAAATCTCAATAGAAATGTCAATAGGAATAATCAACAACAGGGTGAACAACCACAAGTTATACAACTTGACGGATCTGAACAAGATGACGAACGGCCACAGCCCCATCGTCGGGTTCCTTTGAGACGTGGAAATGTACATATTCTACAACCAGAGGAAGATGAAGATTTTGTCATAAACCAGGGTGCTTTTGGAGCGTTTCGTCAAAACGTTCTAAATCAAAACGTCAATCAAGTCGTCGAGCAAGCATTGAATAGGTTTGGTTTTAACATAGGTTATGCCAATCAACCATTTTTTGCGTCGGCATTTCCTGATTGGGTCCAATAGGCAGAAATGCCTCTAGGATATAAAATACCCAAATTGTCAAAATTCTCAGGAGAAAGCGGAGAGTCGACAGTCGAGCACATTGCCCGATATACAATCGAGTTGGGGGATTTGGCTTTAGAGGAGGGATTAAAGATGAAGTTCTTTCCGAGTTCATTGACTAAGAATGCTTTTTCTTGGTTTTCAACTCTAAGGCCTAATTCCATACATTCCTGGAATCAATTAGAGAGGAGTTTTCATGATCAATTCTATAGGGGTGACCTAAAGATAGGATTGACATACTTATTTGGCATTAAGAGGATGAATAACGAGTCTGTCGATGACTACTTTGCTCGATTCCGTCAAATGAGGACTCGTTGCTTCACCCCTATCCCTGAGGCAGAAATAGTAAAGATTGCTGCTGGGGGTCTAGATTATCATATTAGGAAGAAGTTGGTCAACCAACATCTAATTGATCTTGCCCAGTTAGGAGATAAAGTCCGACAAATTGAACGATTGAAAGCCGAAAATGTTTTCAAACAGAAGAAATTCCTCAAAAGAGAAAATATTAACTTTGTCGGATGTGATGAATCCGACGAGGAGGGCAACGATTCTGAGGAATATGAGGTAGATTACGTTGAATTAAAAAATGGTCCACCTTATATATGCCAGGCTTTGAAGCCTGCGAGGGCCAAAGAAAGGATTCCTTTCATTAATAGGAAAGTGTATACATTTGATGTGACCAAGGCCGATCAAATATTTGACATATTACTCAAAGATAAGCAGTTAAAATTGTCAGATGATCATAGACTTTTGAAAGCCCATGAGATTAAGGATCGGAAGTACTGTAAGTATTATAACACTTTTGGTCATGTAACTAATGATTGTATGCATTTTAGGGACATTATTCAGAAAGGTTTGGTAGAAGAAAGACTAAAATTTTCAGACAAGAAACCAGACATGAAGGTTGATACAGAACCGTTTGGTCCTGAAGTTAACAAGACAGACCGCCGAGTCCCTATGGGAATAGGCATGGTCAATATCAGAGCTGGGCAAAATATCCAGATGGATCTGTCGGATTCATTTGATATTTATCCAAAGTCGGGAGAACCTCTTGTCGATTTCATGACACGCAAGAAATCCGGTGGCATACTTAAAGTTTGCCTAAGATGCAAAACATTTTATGATGAAGTGGCTGCCGAGAAGGCCAGGGGGCAGAAAACGCCATCTTATCGCTTACAAGACAGAACTGAGTCCTGCAACAGTAGTAGCCAAGGCAGATTTTCATACTCGAGCAGCCATGCTGGGTCTAACAGTGTACACAGAAGTGCTGCACCTGTTGTTAACAGGCAGGTAAATAGTTGTCAACAACACATGCATCAGACAAGACCTAGACAACACCACATCGGAGGTTGGCTTAAAGATCTAATCAGAGGATCAGTGGGAAACAACAACTTTGTCGGTGGTAGATTCAATTTCGTCAAGACTAGAAAACCTCCGTCCAATGTAATGGTGGATCAATGGGTAAAGAATTCTGCCACGGCTCGTTATCCAGAGTTACGAAAGCAGAAATGGATCAGTAAAAGAGATGCCTTCGCAGAATACTGGTTGTTTGGTCGCAATGGCTGATAACGCAGTTGACAAGAGTGGAGATGTCAAAATGAAGAGCGTGATAGAGGTTCACCCGATAGAGATTGACATGAGGGTGCCTGTTACTCAAAATAGGTCAAATAAGTCCATATCCCAGGTCTGCGTAGCAGAGAAAAAGGACTTAGCAATGTCGTCGCCACCAACAAAATCCACAGGTAAATGGCCAGTTGGATTGGCAGACATGGAAAAGGTAGCAGGGCTTGAGAAGAAGTTCGAGACGAGGATGCAAGATCGTCAGTTGGCAACATTCAAACCTTAATGTGATTTGACCAAAGAGGAATTGTCTTTTGATGCTATTATTGAGGCATTAAACGATCCAAATGATGATATTAACATCAGGAGAGGCATGGACATGGATGGTCAAAATGAAGATCTAACTGACATCATCAAGGCACCAGATAACTGTGGTGCAGGGGTAGCCCGACCTTTTTCAGAAAGGTCAGGATCAGACGATGACGATGATTTGAGAAGAAATCATGGAAGAACTGTAGGAGGTGCATTCTTAGACGAGGATCCAGAGAATGAAATCATCCTGGAACCAGGCATGAGAATGAATATAGGATTAATTTCTGTCATCCCAGCGGAGTATGAAGGATATCTTGAAGTGGATGTTTCCGACGATGAGGATATGGTCGATAATGACATAAATCCAAATGATTTTTGGATGTATGTCAAAGAGAATTTGGTCGTCGTGTTCGACAATGTAGCCCAGTTAGAAAAGCCCACTGATGAACAAAGAAATCATTTAAGGCCATTGCATGTAAAGACTATAATTGATGGGAGACCCACTAATAGAGTTCTGATTGACGGAGGAGCTGTTGTCAATTTGATGCCTAGGGCAATGTTTAAGAAGCTAGGAATAGATCAGTTGGACTTAATTCCGACAGACATGGTCGTCACTGATTTCAGTGGCAAAACGTCTCCATCAGATGGTGTCGTACTTCTCAATATCCAGGTTGGCACTATCTAGAGAATGACATTGTTCGTGATGATTCCAGCCAAATCAAGCTACAACTTATTACTTGGTAGGGATTGGATTCATGTTGTGGGAGCAATTCCTTCGACAGTGCACCATAAAATAATCTTGTGGAATGAGCAAGATCAAGAGGAGATCGTAGAAGTAGACGATAGCACGTGTTACGCCCAGCAGTCACATGTGGATTTCAAAGTATATTTACCCGTGACTGCCAACGAAGGGGTCATTGACAAAGATGCGTTAGAAGCAAGCCTTCTCAGTTAGTTTGGCGTAAAGATAAAGGAAGAGGCTGACAAGTCTCGGCCCAGTTTCGACAATGAGTCTTGAAACACACCTGAGAAGATTGTCGGCCTATAGGACCGAAGAACACACTTCAGAGAGTGTGTTGGCAGATTGTATCATTGACGACGACACTTTGGGTTTTGAGAAAGGAGCCGAAGTTAATCAAAACGTTGAAGTAGAAGATCCCCTAAAAGAAATAAATTTAGGGACAGAAGAAAAGAAAAAACCCATTTTTATCAGTGCTTTTCTGCCAGAGGATTACAAACAAAAACTTGTCAGATTAATTGCGGAGTATAAAGATTGCTTTGCAAGGGACTACGATGAAATGTCTAGTTTAAGCAGAGATCTTGTTGAACACCGGCTGCCACTTAGGGAAGATTGTAAGCCTGTCAAACAGACAAGTAGAAGGTTTACTCCAGAGGTAGTGCATAAAATCAAAGAGGAAGTGCAAAGACTGCTTAAAGCAAAGTTCATTCGAACAACCAGGTTATAATCAAATATTTATAGCCGAAGAAGATGTGTCAAAGACCGCCTTCAAGTGTCCAGGAGCAATTGAGACATATGAATGGGTTGTCATGCCTTTCAGTTTAAAGAATGCAGGAGCCACCTATCAACGAGCAATGAACACGATTTTCCATGATGTGATTGGAAAGTTCATAGAAGTATATATTGATGACGTGGTTGTCAAATCCAAAACCAAAGATGACCACTTAGAGAACCTGAAGCAAGGGTTTGAAAGGATGATAAGACACAACTTCAAAATGAACGCAGAGAAGTGTAGCTTCGGAGTGTCAACTGCCAAATTTTTAGGCTTCCTAGTTCACAAAAAAGGAATTGAGGTGGACAACAATAAAGCCAAAGCGGTTATGGAAGCCTCAGCACCGACAAATAAAAAGGAACTACAATTCTTCCTAGGAAAGGTTAAATTTCTAAGAAGGTTTATATCAAATCTGTCGGGAAGAACAAGAGTATTTGCACCGTTGGTCAAGTTGAAAGCAGAGCAAAGCTTCATATGGGAGCCTTGTCACCAAGAGGCTTTTGACTAGATCAAGCAATACCTAGTCAATCCACCGGTCATGATGCCCGCAGTGCCTCGTCGACCATTGAAGTTGTACATATCAGCCCAGGATATTATCTAAGCAGAGTCCTCAGTGATGCTGAAAGAAGATATAGTGCAATAGAGAAGTTATGTCTAGCATTGTATTTTTCTTGTACAAAACTAAAATATTATATGATGCCATGTAATGTATTCGTTATTTCCAATACTGATTTTATAAAGTATATGTTGTCAAAACCAGTCCTTAATGGACGTATCGGTAAATGGACCATTGCTTTGTCAGAATATTCTTTACAATACGTACCATCTAAAGCTGTCAAGGGACAAGCAGTAGCTGACTTCTTGGTAGAACATCCAGGATTGGATGTGCCCAAAATAAATGTTGTCAGTTTACAACCCTGGAAACTTTACTTTGACGGATCAAGGCATCAAGGAGGTAGTGGAGTAGGAATCTTAATCATGACACCACAAGGAACTCCCACTAGGTTCATGTTTGAACTTAAGTATCCATGTTCCAACAATGAAGTTGAATATGAAGCTTTGATTGTCGGATTAGAGATACTAATAGAAATGAAAGCACGAATATAAGTGTCAACTTATCAAACAACTTACTCAAGAATATAAGTGTCAACTACAACTTGATAAAATATTGTATCATAGCTAGTAAGTTAATGAAGAAATTCGATGACGTAATTGTCAAATATATTCCTAGAAATTTAAATCAAGAGGCTAATGAGTTGGCTCAAATAGCCTCAGGATACAAGATATCTCAAAAGACTTTGTCACGACTAATGGAAATCAGAGAATTATTATATCCATTAGAAGAAAGAGATATTTTGGTAAATGATGTAATTCTACCTAATGACTGGAGGTTGCCAATAATTTAATATTTGGAAAATCCGAGTCAAAATGTAGATAGGAAAATGAAATACAAAGTATTGAATTACACAATGCAAGGAGGACTGTTATATGGAAGGTATATTGACGAGACTCTACACAAGTGCCTGAGTGAGCAAGATGCTTATTTGGCTCTGTCAAAAGTCCATGAGGGCATATGTGGAGCCCATCAAGTAGGAGACAAAATGAAATGAGTTCTTCGACGAAGTTTGTATTATTGGCCAACTATGATTGAAGATTGCATTTTGTTTGCCAAGTCTTGTGAACAATGTCAGAAACATGGCCATATACAAAATATACCGGCTAGCGAATTGCATTCTATTGTCAAGCTTTGACCATTCAGAGGATGGGCTTTGGATTTGATTGGTCAAAAACATCCTACTTCATCGAAAGGACATCAATTCATTCTAGTTGGAGTGGACTATTTTACCAAATGGGTAGAAGCAGTTTGCCTTAAAGAAGTTACCCAGCAAGATGTAATTGATTTTATTGAAAATCATACAGTTTATCGATTTGGAATTCCACAAACGTTGACAACTGATCAAGGGTTAGTTTTTACTGGGTAGAAAATTATACAATATGCCAGCTCTAGACAGATAAAGATGCTCACATTTACTCCGTACTATGCACAAGCTAATGACCAAGTTGAGGCCATAAATAAGATTATTATTGGTCTTATTAAAAAGCATATGGGTCGACAACCTAGGAACTGGCATAACACTCTTGACCAAATACTGTGGGCATATAGGAATTCACCCAGACAATCGACAGGAACCTCGCCATACAGGTTAGTATATGGATATGATCCTGTATTGCCTGTCGAAATCAATCTTCAGTCAATTCATATTCAAAGACAAGATGACTTGCCTGTCGACCAATATTGGGATGCAATGTTGGATGAATTAGGTGAACTAAGCGATGAAAGGTTGATTGCATTGGAGAATTTAATTCGACAGAAAGAAAGAATTGCAAAATTCTACAATAATCGAGTGAAGTTTGAATTATTCAAAGTAAATGATTTAGTATGGAAAGTCATTTTGCCTATGGATAAAAGTTGCCGAGATTTCGATAAATGGTCACCAAAATGGGAAGGACCATTTAATATTTCTAAAGCATTTACTGGGAATGCTTATGCACTCGTCGACATTGATACTGGCTTAAGAATAAAGTCAATTAATGGCAAATATTTGAAAAAGTATAAGTCGATGATGATAGAAGTACCAATTGATAGTAAATGAGATAGAACATAAGTTTTATTCATTGATTTGGCAATACAATTTTACATTGTCAAAAGTACATCCTGACATTTAAAGCTAACTCATTCCTAAGAGAGCGGGCTGGAAACTGACGGTTGGCATACACAAATGTGTGTCGAATTATGAGCATTCAAAAAGATAAGATAAAAAGATGTTCAGTTGACATACACACACACATAAAAAAAAGCCAACTAAACTAAGATTGAGAATTTCTGATTTCTGCCAAGCCTTCTCCAGAGCCTCTCTGTCAGCCTTGGTTGCCAGATATTCAGATTGTATGGGTATTAAAATGTTGACAATAGTCCTGGCAGTCACCCCTGACTTTTTAGATTCATTGTCAATTTGATTGACCTTTTTTTTTTGCTGGCCGACAGAGTTTGTGCAAGTTAAGGTTTTTCCTCTTTAGCTTGAGTTAAGGCAACTTCTAAGTCAACAATCACTTTGTCTCCTGCCAAGTCAGCTTTGACGTTGTCAGCAATGACATGAATCTCTTGTTCTCTTGTGGCCTTCATGGTGCGTAGAGTCCCCAACATATTGTCCCTGCTGGTTTCTTCGACTTCAAAAGGGGAGATAACGTCATTGATGGTTGACAATTTGTCTGTCAGACCATCAAAGTAGTCTTGGATAGAAGCCAAAGTGCCCCTGCTTGAAGTTGGCAGATTGTTCTTAATTGGATTAAGTTGTTGGAGAAGATTGGCCATGGTCGAACGGATGACTGAATCTGAACATAGGATGTCAAGTGAATGCTTGAAAAGGGATTTCAGCTCTTGCATAAACTTGACAGCTTGATAATCACTCGAATCTTACCCTGTCAAATTTGAAAAATGGGTAGATCTTGATGAATTCTGATGACTAGCCTCCGACAAAAAAAAATCAATTAAGTTTTCAAGTTTGAAGGCAGGAACTTTCACTGGTTTGACGATAGTAGACAAGGTGTCTGTCGGAAGAGGTGGAAGATGTGACTGAGAATTAGAGTTTGTTGAGGAGTTGGTGAAGAATGAATTGGTTGTTCAGGAAGATTGATGGCATCAAGATTGGCGATTGTTGAAGTTTTGCCTCTCTCCCTAAGCCGTCGAAATACAAAACTTGGGGGGCATCTGTTAGGAGTGAATTTTCAAATTTGAGCTTTCGTTAGACAGACAGAAAGAGGCTACATAAAAATTGAGAAAGAAGTCCCAAAATTGATATATACTGTTTTGGCTAAAAGAAAGTTGACAAGTCCTAAGTCGACAGACGGAAAGTTGACAGAAAAAATTGACATAAAGAAGAACGTCGAATTCAGAAGATTATAGAAGAATTGACAAGTGTGGAGTTGACAAGAAGTTCTTCAGTTGACATGTCAGACAAACAAGGCCGTCGAAAAGTAAAACTTGGGGGGCATCTGTTAGGGGTGAAATTTCTGATTATTGACGGATGCATTTCGACAGGTTGACGAAGGAATCAGAGTAATGACTAATATTTTCTAAGTATTAAAAATATTTAGTTGACAAGAAAATACCGGTCGACAGAAAGGATAAATTAACAACCAAGCCTTTTGACAAAGTATTAAGAAGAGTTGTCAAACATACAGAGAAGTGTGAAAATGACTAAGTCCTCAAGACTGACAAGGCATTAGCAAGATAAGTTGTCAAGCAGCCAGACCGTTGAAGACAATCAAGTTGACGCAGAGCGGTTCAAGAAATTAAGCAGTTATCAGAGTTGTTTGACAAGCAGTTTAAATTTGAAATTTAGAGAACTGCCAAGATACGTGGCAGTCATTTAGATAGGAAGTTACTACTATGTAGTTATTTTATTTGCCTATAAATACTAGTTATTACAATGTAATAAAGGTTGGAACTTGAAACATCCTACACGTCTCGATCACACAGCAGACTGACGGATTAACTCAAGTACTCCTTCCACCCTATTATCATCAATACAATGTTCAATTTCAATACAATATCGGTTCATTTCCTTCAAGTTCTTCATATACTCTCCAGTTTATTCATCATGTTCTTCATAGTGTTCTTACACTTCTTTATTTTACTGCCATCAATATTGTGATGACGGATTCATCTTATTTATGTGTTAATTTTTATTAAATTTTAATATTTCTTCAATAGTTCTTCATACATTTTTCAGTTTATTTATAAACATCTTCAAGTTATTTCCTTAAACTTCATTATTTTTTCTACAAATTAATACTTGTTTAATCCAGTTTTCCTTTACTATAATCATTACTATTATGCATTTAGTATTTGTTAATCAAGTTTCCTTTACTTTAGCATTTTTAAGCAGTTTCTTGTTTAGTATCTTTTCATCCAAACCAACATTTTTCGCTCATTCTCTAGTTAATTTTCCAGGAAGCATTTCGTTAATAAATAACCACTTTTTACGTTGTTCTTACTTTTTAAGTCTAAATTCTACTTCTTGTCAAGTATTTCATTGTCAATTATTTCAGTTTCAAAAAATTGTTTTTATCATCTTCATTGAATAACTATACTTTCTACATATAAGCGTATGTTTCTTATTTTAAAGTTAGATTACATTATCTGTCTAATATTCGTATCCAATTAATTACATGTCAATGTGCATTGTCAATTTTCTCACTTGTCAAGTCCATACTATTAGTCTTTGTCAGTATATTACCAAATTTGACTAAGTTGTCAAACGTGTACTTGACATACATTATCATCAAATATAAACAGTTTCGTCGTCAAGTTTCATTATTGACAATAATCGGTACACCATTTTTTAAAACTTATATACTTGTCATAGCATCAAGTCTTTGCCAGTATATTACTTGATTTGACTAACCTGTCAAATTCATACTTGGCAGACAATACATACACCCATTCTGACGAGATTACCACATAACTCGTAGGTCCTATACTCACTTGATTTTTAATTATTTGTAAAAAGGGACTTTCCAAACAAGTACTTCATAGTTTTGAAACTTTTAAAACTTGACACGGACCATTGTCAAAGGGTGGCTTTTGGTGTGGGCTGTGCAGGAGAGGAGGTTGAAACAAGAGTTTTCTACAAAGTTTTACACTATTCAAGTATGAATCTGAAAAAAAAACCAAAATTCTCAATCTTTTATCTATTTAACAGTTACCAAGTAAACAATTCAAACCATTTATTTAAAGTATTTCCATCATACGCTGAAAAATTAAAATAATTGTTTGTACTTTCTAGTTTTATGTAACATCCTTCGTTACATTAATAATAATAAAAAATGTAATAAAATTCTTCAAAATATTTAATAAGACATAGAACTTCAATAAAATTTTCACAAATTATATATGTCTGAAAATACCTCAATAAATTTAAAATAAATATTGACAAGATAATCCTTACATAAATAAAATTAATGACCTCAAAACTCGAGTGTCTACTAAAAATAATCCAACGATAAAAATAAAATAATATAGTTCTAGCCACAAATGGCTCCTTATTGAACATAATACTAATCAAATATAATAAATATATAAAATCAAGTATTAAGTCTTCAAGTCTCTTCGGTCTCAAAAGTGACGTCTTCTTGCTCTGAAAACAACACTTTTAATCAGATTTATAATCCCAGTGAATAAAAATAATTTAATAAAAAGGTTCACAAAATAGTATTGTTCTCAGCCGGTGCGGTATCCGGAAAATCAACCATGGTACCCGCAAAAATTATATACATAATAATCCCTTTAAAATAAGCAAAAATTATTCCAAGTCACATATAATTAAAAGAATAACTCAACTGTCAAAACATTCACATCTCAAGCTTTTAATCATGTCATTCATGCATACTTTGTGCAATACAACTCCATGAACACGACTCGGTGATTCCCAGAATCACTTGATGGACTCTTTGGTTCTCAGAACCGGTGTGATTCCTAGATCCTCTAAGGTCTATGAGCTCACATCCATGAAATGACGTCCTACTGCCTTCCTCATCCCAGATCGAGGTATCTCATATCCTATCCCAGATGTGGATATTTTCAATAATTTGATATCCCATCCCAGATGGTGATATCTCTCATCCTATTACCGGAATAGAATGTATACCGTCCTCCCTTCCCGGAAGGTGATCACCAACTCATGCATAATGCAATATGTAATCACAAATGACAACTAATTGGGTTCTCAGACTCCACGTATTACTAACAATGATATAATGTCATGTCGAGGAACCACTGTAACTTCATATAACATAAGAGAGTAAGTCATGGCAACACTATAATATCATAAAACATAACAAAGAATGTCACGACAACACTATAACATCATATAGTGTAAATGAGCGTGTCACGACAACACTATAACATCATATAACACAACAGAGCATGTCACGACAACAAGATAACATCATATAACATAACACAACATGTCACGATAACAAAATCACATCATATAACATAACAAAGCATGTCACGACAACACTATAACATCATATAACATGTAAAGACATATCAATCAACCATAAACTCGTACCAATTTCATATATAATCACATAATTAATAGTAATAATCAATTAATTTAATATTAATTTTGTTTTCATACAAAACTCCCAATTTAGAAAATAGGATTTGATCAATTATTGGTTCTTGCATTCAACAGGTTCCAAAAATCATAATTTAAATTAAAAACTCAGTTTCCTAAATCGTTTGCACCATGGAAGGTTGATAAAATGTTGTTTTTACTCACATTTTGAAGACCTCTAAATAGCTTTAAGTGTTTCCTATGGCGAATCCTAATGTTTACCAAGAGCTATCCTCATATTCCTCTTTCTAGACTCCCTCTTCCACAACTCTTTCTTCTTAATCCTTCAATTTCTTCTCTTCTTAGCCGTTTCTAAGTTACTAGGTGTAATTAGGGTTCAAAAACGCACCCTAGTTAAGATTCTATTTATAGAGCCCCCAATAGCCCAAAACGTGTAAAAACGCGTAAAGTCCGCTTACTCAGAACACTGTTGTATTTTACACATATCTTGAGTTATAGACATCCAAAATTTATGAAATTTATATCGTTAGAAAGCTAAAAGAAATATCTATAACTTTTATGAATACCATAAAATCTGAAACAGACGTTTAAATAGTAAAAACAGGGGTAGAAGTTAGAAAAACGGTTCTGGCGCTGGAACCTGAACAACTTATATGAAGTTGGTCATAACTTGAGATACAAGAATCCAATTTGAACAAATTAGGTGTATATGGAAAGCTAAGAGACAGAGATACATTTCTTATGAAGACCTCAAATCCAAAAAGTTCGTTTTGGCTACTAAATATCCATATTAAGTTAGGTGTCGGGTCATAGGAAGTGTATTATGCGAAATTGGGCATAAAACACTCAAAATTATCTATTTAATTTCTTTAAAGTCACGTATGAGATTTTAACCACTTCTAACTTTAAATATAATAATTCTAATAATCCATTTCTTATAAAATTAACTAATAACCAATTTTTGGGATGTTACATCTTACACGGTTGTCATTGAGACTTTAGGGTATATTTCAAAATGTGATAAAATAGGCTGTACATTTGTCATTTGTGTTATCTAACAAACGGATACAATTTACAAGGATGATGTTACAAGTAAAATAGCATCTCCTGCTTATGAAAATTTGTTGGCTAAAATATATTTTTGGTTATTTATCTTTTGGTCAGAATTCATTATGGTCATTTATCTTTTAAAATATTCATTTTGGTTTTTTTATCTTTCTAATATTACACAAACTAGGCCTTTCCGTCAACTCTATTACAACATGCGTTAGTGTGAGCCGAGGTGGCCGTTAAGTCTCCCTTCTGGTATGTGAGCCGTTAAGTCTCCCTTCTAGTGTGGGCCGTGGACTTTACCGTTGGAAGAAGATGTATTCATCCCAAATTAAAGAGGTTATTTTCTTCCCAATGGAAGAGAAAGACGTTATCATTGTTAGATAGAGAAAAAAGGATCATGTTTTTGCAAAATTGATTAAGCTGCAGTAGGAGAAGGTTAAAGGTGTTCATGGTTGAAGGCGTTGAAGCTGCCACATCAAAAATTTATGTCAATAAATTTAATAGAGTTGACGGAAATGACTAGTTTGTTTAAAAATAGAAAGATAATTGACCAAATAGAATATTTTAAAAGATAAAGTACAAAAGTAAATTTTGACCAAAAGATAAAGGACCAATAGAATATTTTAGCCAAATTTATTCTAGGGTTAAATATGTTTTTAGTCCCTCAATTTTTACAAAAGTTCGGTTTTAGTCCTCCATTTGAAAATTATACTTTTTTAGTCCCCCGTTTTTTAAAATGTGTCAGAAATGGTCCATACACCACACTTCCGTTTGAAAAACAGGGGACTAAGACTGAATTTTTGTCAAACATGAGGGACTAAAAATGTGTGATTGTTAAAAATGAGGGACTGAAATGTGTGGTATAGGGATCACTTCTAACACATTTTAAAAAACGGGGGACTAAAACTGAACTTTTGTAAAAAATGAGGGACTAAAAACATATTTAACCCTTTATTCTATTTGTTTGGATTTAATTGATATACACTTTTAGTGTAAATATTTTTGACATTGTCAAACAATCAGAAATTAACACACTATTAAAAATAAAATATTTGATTATTATTCTAAGTGTCATAAAAGTCATTTGTACTTTAATTTTTTATTGCTTGATAGTGTAAAAAATTTTACACTACTAATGCATACCAACTAAACTCTATTTATTTTTTTATATTTATCTAACAATATATTTATGTTTATATTTGTTAAATTTTATGTTAT
This sequence comes from Sophora flavescens, assembly GCA_030762895.1. NCBI lineage: Eukaryota > Viridiplantae > Streptophyta > Magnoliopsida > Fabales > Fabaceae > Sophora > Sophora flavescens. The sequence goes on along the minus strand of CM061067.1, from coordinate 160,887,663 downwards.
GATTTCTTCTCCCATTTTAATACCAAAAGAATATAATAGTTCTATGCATCTATTATTTTGGTAAAATTCATTAATTATCTCTTTTTTTTGGGTAACCTTTCTTCATATAATATTTTCTTGGTACATTTTAGGTTGCTCTAGCAGTATTCATAAGTTGGTTTGATTCGAGTTTAGGATAAAATAAAATTTGAACCGATCGTTTTTAATTGATTGGATTTTGTTCGAATCTAAAATGGGTAAGTTTAAAAAAGTTATAAGTATTTGCCATAAAATATTTGTATAGAAGAATCTTTATATATAAAAGTAGAAGTGAAATTGATGTTCTATTTTTCCTCAAAAACTATGGGTAATTTAGTAAAATAACAAATACGAGAAATCTTTATATATAAAAGTAGAATTAAAACTGCTCTCTTATTTTCCCCCAAAACTGTTGGCAATTTAGTAAAATAACAACCACGAGAAAATCTTTACATATAAAAATAGAAGTGAAACCGCTGTTTTATTTTCCCACCAAAACTGTTGGTAATTTAGTAAAATAACAACTACGAGAAAATGTTTATATATTAAAGTAGATGTGAAACTGATGTCTTATTTCCACACCCACCACCCAAAAATTGTGAGCAATTTAGTAAAATAACAACTATGAGAAAATTTTTAATATCATTAAATAGTAATTATTGATAACCTTTTTTGCAGCATAAATAGTCTGCCAAAATTTGAACTCTTATCCTCGTATATAAAAGTAGAAGTGAAACTGCTGTCTTATCTCCAAAAAAAAAAGTATGGGCAATTTAGTAAAATAATAACTATGAGAAAATGTTTAATATCAATACATTGTATACATATGTGTGTATGTGCGTGTGCTTAAATATACATACAAGTGTCATCACAAGCTTAAGAAATACTTTTTTTTTTCATCTATCTTTTAGTACTACAGTTAATACGAACATTTGTGATTATTATGATTATTATAAACTTTTTTTTTAATTTAAGTATGAATATTGTTTCAAATATTATGAAATCTTAGCCCCCACACATCGTTTTTGTCTATCACTAAATAAAGCCAAATTTTATAAAATACTTCTTTCTAATGAAATAGCAGTAATTTTATTCATTTTTTAATCCATTTATTTGTTCTCCATATACTACACCAATACTTATTTGTTGCCATTTTAATTTATCATTCTTTATATTCAAGTAACAATATTCTTTCGAAATAATATGAAATATTTTTTTTAAACATAATTTTTCCATGCATCACACGGATAACAAATCTAGTTGTAAAATATTAGAGCAAACACAAGTATTTTAATTATCCGCCACAAAATATTCTTAATTTGATACTTCACATATTATAATAAATCAAATCAATTTAAATTAATTAGATATTTAACTCGTCCATTAGCTAATTTAATAAGTTAATTTGCAAATTAAAGGAGGTAAACTGATTTTTTTATTTTTTTTGATAACAGGCAAACTGAAATTAACTAATTAAGCAATGCCGGACTGGTTAATTTTAGACAAAACTATTTGATTGGTCCCTTAAGGTTTTTTTTTTTAATTTGGTCTCTTAAATTTATTTTATGTCAAATAGGTCCCATAAGTTAGGTTCGAATTGCAAAGTAGGGCTTTTTTTCACCATTCCCACATAATCTCTCATCTCCTTACCTATGTGACGCACCCGAGCCTAGCTGATACGCTGATATGGCAATTAAATTAATAAAATAATAATTTAAAAATAAATAAATAGAAAATTTTGATTTTTGATTTTTGATTTTCTCTCCTTCTTCAAGAATATTTCTGCTTCTCCAGTTGTCTGCTCTCGTGCCGCCGCGTATCAGAGGTGGTCCAGTCCGCCGTGCGACACTGATCCGCTGAGCCTCCACCGCACCGGAAGCTTCACGCAGCCACCATCCGATAAATTTGCAATTTCATTGAATCTAGGGTTTTGAAATATCCTCAATATTCCTCAATTTCTGAATTTTCGTTGTCAAATTCTAAAATGTTAGGGTTTTTGTGTTACTTGTTCAGGTTTATGAGTTAGCTGGAAATGTTGCTAGAGATAACAAGAAGTTCGGAGCCTTAAGGGCGCTGCTTCTGCTGTTGACATCACATCCGGTTTCTCGTTGTTATCTTCCTCACGAACATTACTCTATCTTTCTTTGTGAAATTGATTTTCCTCTCTTTCCTTTTCGGAATTTCTTGGTTTTCTGTCTTCTGAGACATTCGTCTCTTCCTCAACATTTTTCGCTGTATCTTCTTCGGTTTTCAGATTTAGTTTCACCTTCAGATAGGGTTTTTCACTTCACCATCGATTTACAGCGAAATCAGCAACTCAGTGTTCTTGTTCTTGCATTCCGCGTTTTCTGCGTTATCTTGTTCTTCGCCAGATTTAGTTTGTGCGCTTCTGACTTTCTTTAATTTCGTGGCCGGAGATTGTGTTTTCCGGCGCCGTTTTGTTGCGGTAGTGTTGCATTTCTGGTTCTCCCCTCCGATCTTGATTTCGATCTGGTTCTTCTCCTCGCAGATTTGCGATGCATTTCTCCCCCATCAGATTTGTTTCTTGGTCTCGTTTCTCCGGATGTGCCATTTCGTTGCGGTGGTGCCGATCTGGCAGCGGTGGCTCTTGATGGAGATCTGATTTTGCATCTTCCCCTGCATGGATCTATTCCATTTATTCTACACTACCTGGATATGGTAGTTTCTTATCTGTTTTGATCAAAAATGGTGCCAAATCTTGAAGAACTGTTCGAAGCTCCATCAGTTTTCAAAAATTGTGCCATTTTGTTGTTCTTACATGGGATGGGGATGTCCAGTAGAGAGGGGGAGCGAAGAAGATGAGAATATTCAACCAAAAAAAAAATTCATTTATTAATTTATTGACATATCAGAGTTGCCAAGCCGGTAACCCGAATTTAACTTAAGGAATTTGACACAAAATGGGATCAGATTAAAAAAAAAAACTTAAATAAATCAAATAGTTTTGCTGCCTTATTTTTATATTCACATCGGTAGTACTACCTTGAGAAGGACGCATTCTGGTCAGTGAAGCGTGGGTCCACGTGTGGACCAACAATGAAGTTGTCCCTAAAGCGGACACGTGTAGAAGAAGCCAGTCTGGTTGCGTTGCACCTATAGGCGGGGCCCATAAAATCATAGGGATACATGCCTCAACCTCAGCAATCACATGACCAAATCTCGTGGCCCAACTTCAACCACTCACCTTCCTCCACGGACCACCTCACTTCCCCACAACACGTGCACCAACTATCTCACGTGACCTCTTCCTGGACCCCACCTCTCTCATTGACGCACAAACTCAGTCGGCTACAGCTACTAACTAAAATAAGGCTGGGTGAATACGCCTTTTTACATTACCATTTTGGATAAAAGATTGCAAAATAAGAATGTATAAAACTACTAGTATATTGCAATTTCAATACACATTTTTTTTAATAAATATAGGTAAAAGAGGTACATCAAGAAAACTTCTGACTACTATTCTCCATCTTGGTACTACTCTCACTTCAAATCACTTATCCTAATATTATTCTCGTTTAAGCACGGTCAACTGTGAATTTGGTCCGATGCATTAGTGCTGTAACTCACTTTAGCTAATAAATGATATTATATCTTTCTTCTTTTTTACTTTACACTTTTTTATTCTTACTTTGATGGTTAATCCTACCATTTTATAATTTTGCTCAAGAAGTCTAATCGCACGAGTTATCCCTCGCACGTGCATACTGGAATACACACCCACCACCGCACCGTGGGACCCCACTTCTTTTGGCTCAAAAGACCAAATTTCTTTCACTGCTTGTGATTCCCAATAACAACGTAAAAAAAGCGAAAAGGAACATAAATCATAAATGAGGCCATAAAAAGTTTGAAAATTGTGTTCCCAACCATTAACCAAAACAAACAAAACCAAGATAGCAAAAACTGCTTCTGTCCTTTAGTTCATTAATAAAAAATGTCTAAAAAAGTCTCAAACTTTTTTTTCCTACCAATTTCAAGGCTTTAAACCAGAAGGTGGTTCTGAATTTGTGGCAGACCGACCCAAAAACTTGAGCTCTTTCTTGTCATAAATATCGAGAGAGAAATCCCTGAGCATCTGAGTTGTTGTAGCACTAGAAGATGAAGAGGTAACAGTAGCACTAGTAGTAGTAAGAGCAGCACTAGTTTCTGAGCTCAAACTAGGAGCCAAAGTGGATGAAGAGTTAGCAGAACCCGAGGCTGATGAAAGATGCATCAACACCTGACCCAATTGCTCACCCGGTTGCATCTGAATAGCAGAAACAAAACCCGAAATGGGTCTTGCTTGCACATTGAAAAACGGTGCAGCAGTTGCAGGAATAGCCCAATACTGAGGCTGATTTGCACCGTTTGGGAACATAAAGAAAGGCCCTGCATTAGTCCCACCACCACCACTCACACCCACAGGCCATAGAGGAACTAGTCCACCACCTTGTACACCGCCGCCACCGCCATAAGGAGTTTGTGCAATTGGTGCAAGACCTGAAGACGCTGAAACTTGATCATTCATATCAATGAACTCACTGTTTGATGCTCTCCTTCTTCGCTTCCTTGCGGTGTCTTCTCCGTTAGGTCTCGCTGGTGATGACGTTGGAATCTTTAACGTGCCGCCGACCGACACGGCGATGGCCGGGATGGTTCCGGTGCCGGTGGCTTCTATGATAGCTGGCTCGGCGTGTTCAAGCAGCCACCGGATTGTTTCTCCGTCGGACTTGTGGCCAAGCTCCCGTGTCAGTTGGAAGATCCTGGCGGCGCTCGTCGCCGGCATTCGAATTCTCCGGCCGCGACCCTCCACCTTAGTGTGCCGGTCCTTCGATGGTTTCCTCGCCGGAGCAGCCGGTGTTGACATTGTCAACGGCACCGGAATAACACCCAACGGAAGAGACTCGCTCACGCTTTGCTCCGTTAATGCAAGCTCTTTTTTCATGGAAGCAGCCGACACCTCCTTCGTCGCTAACGGCGTCTCCGGGAGCCTGGACTCCGGCGGGTCAACCATTGACGTCGTCTCCGAAGGAGAGATATCACTACTGTGTGTGTCGCCTTCTTCACTGTAATCACCATCACGCGTATGATTCGAACTCATCCTGAATGGAAAATTAAAAAAATCATAAATTCAACAGTTCAAAAAACACCCAGAAAATTTTGATCAAAACCCAGATGAGAAACACCGAAAAGATTTCAAATTTACGAATTTCAGAGGTGGTAAAACAAATTTTGTTTTTTAGGTTTTGAGGGCTTACTGTGTTTTGCAGAAGCAGAAAACCGGGAACGACAGAGAGAAGCAGGGTTTTGATACGTTGACTGTGCTTTGAAGCTTTCTGGCACTGCGAAGGATTAGCAAGACTAATTGAGAATTTGAAGAGAGATATTTTTTGCTAATTAAAAAAAATTATTATATTAAAACATAAAATTGAGGACAGCAAGGAACACAGAGAGAAACAAACCCTAGCAATGGAAGAGAGCCCCACTTATCCGTATGGAAGAGGGTCCCTCCCTCGGGGCCAGCCTCAGTCTGTATTTATTAGCACAGTGAATTAGAATCAACTGCTGGATGCAACTCTACCCAACACAGGGGCCTCTAGGATGATGACACGTAGTTAGCCTTAGGTATACTATGAATCTACTATTCCTGATTTATTTTTGATTTTTTGTGTGCCTCGTTGGTAACAATTTGCCAATTTGGTTAGGGTGGGTGCGGATTTTGGATATTCCATTTTTGTTAAGTAACGAGATTAGGAAGGTTCTGTGTTTCCATTTCCTATTTTTATTTTTTATTCTTAAAAATAATTATAAAACTATTATTTTGTTTTTATTATATTTTTTGTTTTCAGACATTTATATTAATACAGAAAATATCGAAAATAATTTTTTCTATTTTTATTGTTTTCTATAAAAAACACAATAAAAATAATATAACAGTTTTATAATTATTTCTAAAAATAGAAATTGAAAAACAGGAAACTAAAATAGAATGCCAAAAACTAAAGTGAAAAAAAAGTATATAAAGAATTAAATTAAAATTAAATAAATGACTCTACCAAAAAAAATGACAACCATGCACGTAATTAGAATTTTACCTTTTCTATTTTATGTTATTCAAAGTATTTTCTCACCTCTTATAAAAAAAAAGTATTTTCTCACCTAATATACATGAAAAACCAATCTTTCCAAACATCATAAGATCCATAAGTGAAGATTTCTGTTAGCGTGTGTTTGGATGAGATATTTCAAAATTTTAAGGAATTTGAAATATAAGGCAATTGAGTTGTTTCAACTTTCAATTGAATTACTTTCATTTTGAAAATATTTTGTTTTGATAAAGTAATTCAAATATTTCAAATTCTTTGTTTGGATAAAGCAATGTAATTACCTCAAATTATAAAATTTTGTTTTTGAATATTTATTTTAAAAATTGGAAGTTCAATATAAAATGTAGCAAATAAAGAAACATTAGCCAATTTTTAAATAATAAAAATTAATAATAATGTAAAAAAGTTTAAAAACTAGACAATTTTGCAAAAAATTATATGATTAATTACTTAAAATTATAATTTTTACTGAATTTGTGATTATGAAAATATCGCTTATAAAAAGTAAAGCAAATATTGATGAATAAGAAAAACTATTGTCCCATTTTTAATATATTTCACTCTCACCAATATGCAACAAATCTTGCTAACAATCGTTTTGCCCTGTTCTTATTTATTCTCTTCGAAACTATGGTTAGTGACACTAGGTTCCTCCTTATTGTTATATTTGCAATGTTCTAAAAATAAATCCAAAACTAAAAATATTTAAAATGCAATATTTTAAAACATATTAAGCATGGCAACTCATATTATTCATCAATGTTCAGAACCATAAAACAAGAGCCTATCAAACAAGTTTGTTGCTCTACCACAAGTAAATCAACTTCACAAATGTAAACGGCAAAACGAAATGCATTAACCCTAAAGTATTCGACTCAACATAATCCTGACCAATAGGCTAAAATACTAGGATGCAGAACAGAATTAAATTCTGGGCCAAAATCAAGCATCTACAGTGGTCACCTCAACCTCCACACCAGGTTCAATTATGATTGAAATTGAAGTAATATGCATGAATTGCCATTTACTGCGTTATATAATGAATCACTAAGGAAAAACTTCCAGGACTGCTTGAAAGGGCACTGATATGCTTTGAGTGTAACATATTTTGCAAATAAAGTTGAATAGCTCATAATCATGAAACTCTAACACATAACTCAAAGGGTTCGTTTGGTGGTCAGGATATGATAGGGACGGACAGGATAAGAGAGCAGGATAGGAGTAAGATATGATATGAGCAGGATAAACTTTTATCCTATCCGACGTTTGGTATCCACCAGATAACCAACTGGATAACATTGTAATTTTAGTACGAATTTTAAAATTTTCGTTTTTGTTCTGAATGTTTTCATATTTTATTATATTTTATTTTTTATAATTTTAATTTTTTAAAATTATATAAAAAGACAAAATTGTCCTTGTGATAAAATTACCTATAATATTTTAAAAATTTTAAATATTGTTTAGCTTAAATTAATTTTGTTATAATTTTAAATATTCTTTTTTAGTTTTTACTTTACATATAGTTAAATTATTAGAATATTTTTTCTATTTATTTTTCAGTTTTTTAAAATAATGTGAAGTAACAAAATAGCCTTGTGACAAAATAAAAATAATTTTTTAAATTAATTTTTAATATTTTTATTATTTTATGTTTTATTATATCTTTTTTGGTAATCATATTATATTTTATTATACTTTAATTATTTTATATATAAAATATTTTTATACTTTATTATACTATAAATCACCTTATCGTATCCTGTTGAGTTCTAACCCAGCTCACCCTCAGGATAGAACTTTAAGGGCTCGTTTGGTGGTCAGGATAGGATAAGGACGGATAGGATAAGAGAACAGGATAGGAGTAGGATAGGATATGAGCAGGATAAGCTGTTATCCTATCCGACGTTTGGTGTCCACCAGATAACCAACTGGACAGCATTATAATTTAAGTATGAATTTTAAAATTTTTCGTTTTTATTCTAAATGTTTTCATCTTTTATTAGATTTATTTATTTTTTTATAATTTTCATTATTTAAATTTATATAAAAAAATTATCCTTGTGATAAAATTACATATAATGTTTTAAATTTTTTAAATATTGTATAACTAAAATTATTTTTTTATATTTTTAAATATTCATTTTTTTGTTTTTACTTTACATATAGTTAAATTATTAGAATAATTTTTTATATTTTACATTTTTTAAAAATAATATAAAATAACAAACTTAGCATTGTGATAAAATAAAAATAAATTTTAGAATTAATTATTAATATTTTTATAATTTTAAATATTTTATATTTTATTATACCTTTTTTTGGTAATCATGTTAAATTTTATTATACTTCAAATTATTATTTTATTATACTTTAATTATTTTATATATTATATATTTTTATATTTTATTATACTTTAACCATATCCTACTTGTTACTGGAAAAAAAAATCACCTTATCCTATCCTGTTGAGTTCTAACCCAGCCCTCCCCTCGTGATAGAATTTTAACTAGATTGACAGGATAGGATAAGTGACAGGATTGACTTATCATATCCTGCTGGCTCACCAAACAATAGTTTCAGACAAGATATGATAGATTATCCTATCCTGTCTCTCTTATCCTGACCACCAAACGGGCCCTAACTAGATTGACAGGATAGGATATAGGTGACAAGATTGGTTTATCCTATCCTGCTGGCTCACCAAACAATAGTTTATGACAGGATATGATAGTTTATCCTATCCTGTCTCTCTTATCCTGATCACCAAACGAGCCTGAAGAGTATAGCATATTCAGAAAGTGGTCAATTTTCGATGAACTTTCTACACATGACAAGTGCTAAATGGCTGCAAACAAACAACATATAAACCACTGCAAAATGCAAAAGCAGGCACCGGGGCCACTCAATCTTGGAAAAACTAGTATTTTGATGACATTATATCACTAGCTATAAGGTTGAATTTGGAAAGAAAAAAAGAGCAGTGTCAGTCATGAACCAAAGCAAAGCAGCAAAACTAGCAGCAAAAAACCTTATATCAAATCATATACCATTGAAGCAGACAATTTCAGCAAGGAGAAGAAAATGTTGCCACAGTTCCATTTCAACCGGAAAGGGTGGAAAACCACAACCAGCAGCAAAAAAAAAAACCTACTTGCTAAAGCATATAATATCCAAAGATTGGCAACATTTATAACAGTCTAGCCTTGTTTTGCAGTATTCGTGACAAATATGCAGACCACATAGATTTCCCAAAGTTACAAGAATGGAGGAAACAATTCTGCTTATAAGCCTTACTAAACTCCTTTATCAACTTAGAGACATATCGGGATTCGTGGGATGATGATGAGCTCCTTCAATTCAAAGTCCTTACTTGATTTGCCTCTTATAATCATTCATTACTGTTAATTGGGTTGATTTAGGAATATGTAACTTGATTAATGTGGGACTTTCACAAATTTCATAGAGCTTTCATCATCATGCCTTGTTAATTTATTTATTTTTTTAGCCAAAGTTGATATGCAAAGGCATCACTACCTTGCTAGACATCTCAACTATGTTGGCACCCTAGCAAAGCCAATAATTTGCAGCATACCATTATTTCGTTAAAAAAAGAAAAAATTACAACAAAAGCCCAATTAGAGGCCAAAAAACATCCGAATCTATACTCTTAAATTCGGGTTTTGGGCCTAACTCAACCCCACAAAACCGGCTTGTAAGGTGATGACTGCCCAAGCCTTATAAGCACTACTTAGGCTATATCTCTAGTCGATGTGGGACTCTCAACACACTAATGCGGCTCTGATACCATCTTAAATTCGGGCTTTGGGCCTAATTCAACCCCACAAAATCGACTTGTAAGGTGAGGACTGCCCAAGCCTTATAAGCACTACTTAGGCCATATCTCTAGTCGATGTGAGACTCTCAACATATACTTAGGAAAACTAATCCCATCTAAGAAAAAAGTCTTCCCTAATAAAATTTGAAATGGTATTCCACCATGTCAACCCTGAAGTAGAAATATCATAATTTGCTAGTTTATCGGCACACACGTTGCCTTCTCTATAAATATGAGAATAAACAAAAAGTATCTTAGTCAAAGAATGAAGCATATTTCTCCATCTATTCATAAGGCTCCACGGCACAATTACTTGATTTTTGAAAGCTTGAATTGCCAGTTGAGAATCACATTCAATTCATATTTGATTCCAACCCTTATGAATTGCTGTCTCCACTCCAAACACGATGCCAATTAGTTCAGCTTGCAGAGCATAAGATGATCCAATGTTCAGTGCAAAGCATCCCAAAGTAGCTGAGTTTTGGTCCCAAAAAATCCCTCCACATGTCAGGGAAATATTCCTGATGATCTGGTTGATTGTAGCTTCAACAGGAATCAACTTGTTATCAAATCTTGCAGCATTTCTCGCATACCATATGTTGCTGATAGAATTTGCAATACCAGAGAGGATGAGCTCCTTTAGTTGAGGCTGCCAATCCTTTTGTAGAATTGAAAGAATAGACTCCATAGATGAGGAATCATTCTGAGTATTAGTCATATGAGAAAACCAGTTCCAAATTCTTACAGCATAAGGGCAATGCATGAATAGATGCTCAACTGTTTCCCTGCTTGACCAACATAAATTGCATATTGAAACTATGCAACACCCTCTTGCTAGTAGATTCTCATCTGTAGGGACTTTGTGGTGCATGATTCTCCAAATTAAAAATGATTTTGATGGTGGAATTGCCTTGTTCTAGATCAGATTTGGCCATATTAGTTGATTTGATTCAATGTGCACCATTTTATAAGCATACTTTCGAGATAAGCTACCCGAATCTGAACCAATCCAAATAAGATCATCCTTACAATGACTTTTAGGAATAACCATCTACTGCAGTTCTGCATCCATTTCTGAGTTTAGGTCACGAAGCCATTGTGGAACCATCCATCTAGAATCCTCTATGAAATCCCGCACAGAAGCATTAAGATGCATATGCAAATGCTCTGTGATTTGTAAGAAATCCACAATTGGTCTTGACAACCATCTATCTTTCCAGAAGTTTATAGATGAACCATCTCCTAATAACCATCTTGTGCTTAACATAATTGTGTTGATGAAAGGTTTTATTCCTAGCCAAATTGAGGATGCTATGTGATACTACATAGGTTTGTGCATATGGAAAACCCTGGCTCTAATCAGAACAGCCCACTGATCCACAGATGAAACTAAATTCCAGCATAACTTCATCATGCTAGCTTTGTTTAGAGACTTAAAAGACTTTAGGTTCAACCCTCTTTCCTTGGGAGTAGAACACATGACAGACCAAGGAACAGTTACAAGTTTCTTAGTATCTATATGACCAGACCATATAAAATTCCTACACCACTTATCAATCATGTTTAAAAGTGAGATTGGCCAAGAGTAAACCTGGAATGAATATAACAACATACTATGTATGATAGATTGGAACAGCTGCACCCTACTCATTATAGAGAGCAAGACTCCTTTCCAAGAAGCGAGTTTAAGCTTAATTTTGTCCACAAGTGGTTGCAGATATAACCTTTTTGGTTTCTCTTTAAAAAGAGGGACTGATGAGTGTGATTTCACCTCATAATTCTATGACATTTTACATGCATTTTCATATAGTTTAGGCTTATTTTATTTGATTATTTGTTACTTTTTACCTTGGAACGAGTAAGGTGGTTTTGTGGTGCTAGTGTGCGGGAATCGAAGATTAAATTGCTCAGGATCAGTTGTGTTGAAGCTGGCATGAAGATGGAGCTTGGTAGGCAAGAAAATGAGGCAAACAGAGCTGATCACAGCGTGGGCGTGATGACCATCACGGCCATGATCAAGTGGAGCTCAAAAGAAAGAATGGAAAAGTCAGAGCTGATCACGGCCAGGCCGTGACATGTCAACAGAGCCAGACCATCACAGGCAGAATTGATCACGGCCAGGCCGTGATGGTGGTCATGGCCGTGACAGACCACCCAGTGAAGCAACGCCCAAGGCAGAATCTGTCACGCCCAGGCTGTGATGGACATCACGACCGTGACGTGCAATCTATGGATCTTCAACAACTGATTTGATCTGGTTTTTGTGTTGGCTTGGGATTCAAGTTACCCCAGATTATAAATAGCCCTCTAGGGCTCGATCTGGGTACTTTTTGGGGCTGCTTACCTTAGAAAAATCAGGACTTCTTACAATCATGGCAATGCAATCATGGCAATGCTTGAGTAGTAGTCTTGTTTCTAGGAATTGGGGCTATGCCCAAGACTTGTTTATGGTGATGAATTGATGTTTGATTTCTTGTTAATTCTGATTTGTTTTCGATTTGATCCCTATTGTTTTTATTACTCGTAAATTTGGTGGCCACTTATTTGCATGTCATAGATACACTAAGGACGAACTTAGCGGTGAACTTAGGTATCGGATCTATAGGAATCAAACTTAGGACTTAAATCACGAGAGTTAGAAGCGGTCCTTCGAGGGTTCACGAGTTGTCACAAAACTTAAAGGGTCCGATTTAAATTCAATTGCCACGAGAGTAGGGATTGATTTAATTGGGCACGGTTTTTGTAACCCGAGAAGGAGCATTAACTAATTTAGGATAAATTTGCCTTCAAAGCAAATTTTGGTAATTAACAAGGAGAGTAGTCGATTCAGTAACATAAATAGTTTTGTGGTACCCCAATTCCTGGAAATCCCTTTTGAATTTGAAAAATCCCTATTTGAATTGTTTTCCTATTTTGTTTAATTGCAATTTTAAATTTGATTATTACTTGATCCCGATTTCAAAAACCAAAACTTATTCTAGTTCAGTGAAATCGATTTAACAACTAATTGTCATTTAAGATCACGGTCTCTGTGGTTCGATCTCTTTTTTTTTATTACTTGACGACGAAGCCGGTACACTTGTCGGATTCCCATCAAGTTTTTGGCGCCGTTGCCGGGGACTGTGTTTTCTTGAATTTCAATTTAATTTTTAAATTGATTTTTCTGGACATTTTTTTATTTTATTTTATTACTTATTTCTTTTTCTTTTTCTAGAGTATCTATCTCTCTACCATAGGTATTTTTCTCTTTTATGCAAAGATCCCTAAGTCTTGGAAACCTTATTGAAGTCGACCCCGAGATCGAAAGGACCTTTCATAGACGTAGGAGAGTACAAAGAGAGAGAGAGGTTGATTCCCATTTCACTCATGATGAATGTACCAGATACCAAACCACTAAAGGACTACGTAGCCCCAAATGCTAGGGGTCTGCGAACTGGGATTGCAAGGCCAAAAATTGAGGCAGAGAACTACACTATACCGCCTCAATTAATTAGCGTGATTAGGCAACATCAGTTTGGAGGATTACCCTCGAAGGACCCGACTGATCATGTGGAGACATTCTTGGAATTCACCGATGCGATAAGGATTCAAGGTGCCCCGATCGATGCTATACGCTTGAGGTTATTCCCCTCCTCTCTGACTGGAAAGGCGAAAGCTTAGTTGAAGCAAGTGCCCGCTAATACGTTGTCAACTTGGGACCAACTAGAGCAATCATTCTTGGAGAAATTCTTCCCTCCATCCAAGACTGCTTACCTACGGACTCAGATCACCGGCATCTTCCAAAAAGACGGAGAATGCTTATCCGAAGCTTGGGATCGCTACAAGGGATTGCTATAGTCTTTCCCACATCATGGACTCGACAGGTGGTTGTTAGTGCATACCTTCTACAATGGATTGGATTATTCATCAAAGGTGTCACTCGACTCCGCAGCTGGTGGAGCCTTTATGAACAGACCTCTGACTGAAGCATTCAACATCATTGAAAACGTGGCCACCAACTATCACCAATGGGGTTCGGAAAGAGGTAATAACCCGAAAAAACTTTCGGGGGGTAAGTTCGAAATGAATAGTATCGATCTGATTATGTCTAAATTCGACTCACTGAATAAACGCTTTGATAAGCTTGAAAAGGCTCATGTGAGTTCAATCGGTGCTACTAATGTTGTTTGTGAGATTTGTGGAATGCAGGGACATCACATAATGGAGAGCCCACATGGTATCTCTCCTGAGTCTGGCGCTTTAGGGGAACAAGTGAACTCTTGTCACAATTTCTATGACACGAACCCGAAGCTACCAAATTATGCTCCTCCAAATCCCTACATCCAGAGGAAGAATAATCCTTACCTTTCCTACGGGAACCAGAACAACACGTTGAACCACGAATTCCAAGAAGGGCAAGGTAATAGGAAACCCGCATCGGGGTATCCTCAGGTACAAAAATCTAAACTCGAGTCTCTTATGGAAAACTTTGTTGCTACTCAAACTAAGCAGAATGAAGAATTTAGGCAACAAGGTAGGGCAATTAATGAGGCAATAAAAGAATTAACATCTAAGGTATATAACTTAGCCATCCATAACAAGATGTTAGAAAGTCAAATTGCCCAACAAGCGGGAAATTCAATGAGGCAACCGGGTAAGTTTCCTGGACAACCTGAGGTGAACCCAAATAATGAACAATGTAAAACCGTGAGTCTAAGGAGTGGTAAGAAACTTGAGAATCCCGAGGCTAAATGGGAAAGTGATAACAAGAGTGTAGCTAAGGAGGAGGAACCTACTAAGACACAACCCTTAGGAGAGGAAGAGCCTAGTGAAAAAGTGTCTAAGTATGTCCCTCCACCACCTTACCAACCTCCGATACCTTTTCCTCAAAGGTTGGGTAAGGCCGAGTTAGATAAGCAATTTGGAAAATTTCTAGAGGTCCTTAAGAAATTGTACATTAATTTACCCTTCACTGAGGCATTACAACAAATGCCGACATATGCCAAATTTCTTAAGGATATCTTGTCAAATAAGAGAAAGCTAGAGGACTATGAAACAATGGCTTTAACTGAGGAGTGCAGTGCTTTAATTCAAAATAAATTGCCTCATAAATTGAAAGATCCAGGTAGTTTCTCTATTCCTTGCTTAATTGGTAACACTAGTTTTGATAAAGCTCTTTGTGATTTGGGGGCTAGTGTTAGTCTTATGCCTTTCTCTGTTTGCAAGAAGTTAGAGATGGGTGAACTAAAACCCACAACAATCTCCCTTCAATTGGCGGATCGGTCCGTCAAATTCCTGGTAGGCATCTTGGAGGATGTTCCTATTAGAGTGGGTAAATTTTTTATTCCTGCGGATTTTGTGGTACTTGAAATGGAAGAGGATTCCCAAATCCCCATTATTCTTGGTAGGCTTTTCTTGGTTACCGCAGGAGCCATTATTGATGTTAAAAATGGGAAATTGACTTTAACTGTGGGTGATGATAAAGTTGAATTTGATTTAGCTAAATCTATTAAACACCCTTCTTTTGAAGATTCTTGTTGCAGGGTTGACTTAATGCACCAAGTGGTGGAAGAAGAATCCTACCAAGCTTGTGTTGATGACCCGTTAGAAATGTGTTTGATTGGTGGAGACTTAAACGCTCATGGAGGAGAAGTAAGGAATTATGCCCGCTTTCTGGAGGCTAGTCCAGAAATTCCTCCCAACAAAACAAAGAAAGAGAAACTTGAGTTGACACCAAAGAGTAAGGATCTGAAAGATGAAGAAGCCCCTAAGGTAGAACTAAAACCTCTTCCCTCTACATTGAGGTATGAATTTATTGGTCCTAACTCTTCCTATCCGGTAATTGTGAATGCCAGCTTGAATGAGTTGGAAACTGAGAAATTACTTAGGGAGCTTAGAATGCATAGAAAAGTGATAGGATATACAATTGATGATATTAAAGGCATAAATCCTTCTTTTTGCATGCATCGCATTTTAATGGAAGATGAGCATAAACCATCCATTGAGCATCAACGTAGGTTGAACCCTAATATGAAAGAGGTGGTTAAGAAAGAAGTGCTTAAGCTGTTAGATGCAGGGGTTATTTATCCAATCTCCGATAGTGAATGGGTTAGTCCGGTGCATGTGGTTCCTAAGAAAGGGGGGATGACTATTATTCAAAATGAAAATAATGAACTAATCCTTACTAGGACAGTAACCGGTTGGAGAATGTGCATCGATTATAGGAAGCTAAATAAGGCAACAAGGAAAGATCATTTCTCTCTTCCATTTATTGATCAAATGCTTGAAAGGTTAGCTAGGCATTCATATTTTTGTTACTTAGATGGATATTCCGGTTTTCATCAAATTCCTATACATCCTAGTGATCAAGAAAAGACCACGTTTACTTGTCCCTGTGGCACTTTTGCCTATAGAAGAATGCCTTTTGGTCTATGTAACGCATCGGCTACTTTTCAAAGATGCATGACTGCAATTTTTTCTGAATTTATTGAAAACATCATGGAGGTTTTTATGGATGATATTTCTATATATGGAACTACCTTTGATGATTGTTTAACAAATTTGTCTAAGATTTTGCAGCGATGTGAAGAAACCAATTTGGTATTGAATTGGGAGAAATGCCATTTTATGGTAAAAGAAGGTATAGTACTTGGGCACTTGATTTCTGGTAGAGGTATTGAGGTGGATAGGGCCAAAATAGAGGTTATTGAAAATTTGCCCCCACCGATAAATGTGAAAGGAGTTAGAAGTTTCTTGGGACACGTCGGGTTTTACCGGCGCTTCATCAAAGATTTTTCAAAAATTTCTAAACCCTTGTCTAACCTATTATTGAAAGATGTTCCATTTGATTTTAATGAGCAATTTTTGAGTGCATTTTACAGGTTGAAGGAAGCTTTGACCACCACTCCCATTTTGCAAACACCAGATTGGAATGAGCTACTCGAAGTAATGTGCGATGCTAGTGACTATGCCATGGGAGCAGTGTTGGGAAAAAGGAAAGACAAGAAGGTTCATGCAATATACTATGCAAGCAAAAATCTAGATAGAGCTCAAGCCAATTATGCCACAACTGAGAAAGAATTGCTTGCGGTTGTCTTTGCATTCAAGAAATTCAGATCATACATTGTGGGGTCTAAAGTCATAGTGTACATGGACCACTCCGCAATAAAGCACCTCATGACTAAGAAGGAAGCCAAGCCAAGACTCATCCGATGGATTCTTCTTCTACAAGAATTTGATTTGGAGATTCGGGACCGGAAAGGGACGGAGAACTTAGTTGTGGACCACTTATCCAGACTTGAACCATTGGAACATGAGAAAGACAACTTGCAGATAGATGATTCTTTCCCCGATGAGCAACTATTCACCATCTTGGGAGAGAATGCTCCATGGTATGCGGACTTTGTGAATTATTTTGTATGTGGGATTCTACCACCGGAGTTTAATTATCAACAAAAGAAGAAGTTCTTCTCCGATCTCAAGAACTACGTGTGGGGTGAGCCTTACATTTTCCGCAAGTTTGCGGATAGCATTTACAGAAGGTGTATTTCGGAAGCCGAGGTTCCAAGTATCTTGAGTTGTTGTCATTCCTCATCTTACGGAGGACATGCTAGTGCCTCGAAGACAGCAGCAAAGGTGCTTCAAGCTGGTTTCTATTGGCCTCATGTTTTCAGAGATGCCCGAATGTTCGTGCTTGCTTGTTATCCATGTCAAAGAACGGGGAAAATCTCTAAGAAGCATGAGATGCCACTCAACACTATGCTAGAAGTGGCTATATTTGATGTTTGGGGAATCGACTACATGGGACCCTTTCCTTCCTCTTGCAATAATAAGTTCATTCTTGTAGCCGTTGATTACTTCTCTAAATGGGTGGAAGCCATTCCTTCCCCAACAAGTGATGCAAGAACCGTAATCAAACTATTCAAGAAGGTGATTTTTCCAAGGTTTGGAATTCCAAGGGCAGTCATTAGTGATGGAGGATCGCACTTCATTGAAAAACAATTTGAGAAACCCCTACTCAAATATGGAGTCACTCATAGGGTTGCTACACCTTACCACCCTCATACAAGTGGGCAAGTCGAGGTTTCCAATCGAGAGATAAAGAGCATTCTGGAAAAGACTGTTTCAGGTTCGAGAAAGGATTGGTCCTTAAAGCTTGATGATGCTCTTTGGGACTACCGTACGGCTTACAAGACTCCTATTGGGATGACACCCTTTACACTGGTGCAATAAGTGCTTTTTACGTTAGTTAAAATTGATTTTTTACGTCAGAATACTGACTGACGTAAATACAGCTGACGTTAAAAGTTACACTTTTAACGTCAGTTGAGAACTGACGTTAAATATAACACTATTAACGTCGGTTCTTTAACACAACTGACGTTAATTTTGTCAAAATTAACGTCAGTTCTTTAACATAACCGACGTAAATTTTGTTAAAACTAACGTCATTTGTTATAAACAACTGACGTTAAAGGTCTTAATTTTAACGTCAGTTGTAGTAAACAACTGACGTTAATAGTGTACTGTATATTTTTATAAAATACTTTTAACGTCAGTTGTATGATACAACTGACGTTAATAGTATTTTTTTTTTAAAATTCAGTTTTAAAATATCACTCCCCTAAGCCATCCCTGCATTCAGTAAATATCCCAATAACACATAATATCACACACATTACAGAATTGCAAAGGAAAAATGGAACAATGATCCATATAATGTATGCCTGTTCAAAACAATATATATTAATTTATTAACATAGGTTATAAATGTATACTAAGTTTAAACTACCTATATCAATATCCCTTCGTGATGATCATCACGAGTGGCATGTACATCGTCCACCTGTGTTTCCTCGATTATAGTAGGCATGTTTGTTGAAAAAGAAGGAGTCTCAGGAATATCAAGATTTGAATCTTCATTTTCATCACTACCATTATACATGCTTTTTCCTTGGAGAACCACGGACAACCTTTTGTTAGAAGGATCAGTGATGTAAAACACTTGTTTTGCTTGTGAAGCCATTATGAAAGGCTCATTTATATGACCTAACTTATTGAGGTCTACCAATGTGAACCCCAATTCGTCGGTTTGTACACCACCGTTACTATCAACCCACTTACATTTAAATACCGGCACCGTAAGCTTAGTGTAATCGAGCACCCAAATATCTTCAATATATCCAAAGTAAGGTGTCGGTCTTTGAACGGGTTTTGTGTCCTTTGCACTAGAGAAGTGCATTGCTTCGGCCACGATCATAACCCCACTATTTTGCTTGGTACTCTTGTTATCTTGTTCCTTTGTATAAAAGGAAAAGTTATTTATGTCGTATCCGCTCCAACATATGACGTTGAAGTTAGGCCCACGTGCTAGCCATTTTACGTCATCAGAAGCGAAAGATTACCATCCTTAAGCATTTCTTCCTTGAACCATGGTAAGAAAGTCTTGTTATGCTTGTTCAACAACCACCTTTCGCTCATTCGAGGGTTTTCTTGATTGACTTTTCTTTTATGTTCAAATAAGAAAGACTGAACACATTCGATGTTGTTCAATACATACAAATGTGCTTGAAGCACTTCCTCCCGATCCTTCCTATTAATTCTTAAGCCATGTGTACCCTTACCTTGACATCTGATCTCATCATGCCGAGGCTTAGGAACCCCTATAGGATCCGTGTTATGAAGGTAGTCCGAACAAAACTCAATAGCTTCTTCTGCAACATACCTTTGAACAATAGATGCTTCCGGACGATGAGGATTCTTCACGTACCCTTTCAAGATCTTCATGTAGCGCTCAACTGGGTACATCCATCTCAGAAAAACCGGCCCACATAATCTAATCTCCCTCACCAAATGAACAATTAAGTGAACCATTATGTCGAAAAAGGAAGGAGGAAAATACATCTCCAATTGGCACAAGATTGTAGCAGCCTCAACTTCCAAGTCATCCAACATACGGGGGTCAACGACTTTGCTACATATAGAATTGAAGAATGAGCACAACCGAGTAATGGCATGTCTCACATTTTTTGTAGCAATACCACGAATAGCAACGGCGAAGTTGTTGCATCAAGATGTGACAATCATGAGACTTCAAGCCAACCAATTTAAGATCACTAGAGACAAGCCTCTTCATATTTGAAGAGTAACCATGTGGAACTTTGATGCCCTGAAGACACCCGCAGAAACTTTGTCTCTCTTTTTTTGACAAAGTATGACATGTTGGCGGCAAATAAGTCCGCTTACCATCCTCAACAACTGGAGCTAACTGCTCTCGTATACCCACAGCAACGAGGTCGAGACGAGCATTCACACCATCCTTTGTCTTGCCCTGAATGTTGAGAAGCGTCCCGATCACACTATCACACACATTTTTCTCCACATGCATCACATCAATGCAGTGTCTGACATCAAGCTTGCACCAGTATGGAAGATCAAAGAATATCGACCTCTTCTTCCATATGTTTTTCTCAACAGCTTTATCTTTCTTTTGGGACTTGCCGAATATAACATCGATGTCCTTTACCCTCTGATAAACCTGCTCTCCAATTAAGGCCGCCGACGCTTCTTCTGTCTCTTGGCATCCATTAAAAGCTTTTTTGATCTTACGATATGGGTGATCACGTCTAAGAAATCTCCGATGCCCAAGGTAAACCGTCTTCTTTCCATGATACAACTGAGTGTAGCATGTGCCTTCTTCACATATAGGGCATGCTTTATGCCCCTTGACACTGCATCTTAAGTTACCGTATCTTTGGAAAGTCGTTGATGGTGCAAAATAACATGGCACGAAGCTTGAAAGTCTCATGAGAATACCCATCAACTACATCAACACCTTCCACCCACAACGTTTTCAAGTCTTCAATCAAGGGACCTAGATAAACATCTAAGTCATTTCCCGGTTGCTTTGGGCCCGAAATCATCATAGACAACATCATGTATTTGCGCTTCATGCACAACCAAGGGGGCATGTTGTAAATCACCAACAGAACAGGCCATGAACTATGAATACTACTCATGTTACCATAAGGATTCATTCCATCCGTAGCAAGTCCAAGCCTTAGGTTTCTTGGCTCATCGGCGAAATCCGGAAACATAGTATCGATATTCTTCCATTGAATAGAATCAGCAGGATGACGAACCTTTCCATCACGTTTCCTCTCATCATTATGCCATCTAAGATTCTTCGCATCTTTCGCATTGGCAAACAATCGCTTGAACCTTGGAATTATTGGAAGATACCACAACACCTTCGCAGGAGGACCCTTTTTTCTCACATCATCAACATCATCATCATCATCACCACCCTTCACTTTGTATCGTGATAACCCACATTTGGGGCAATCGTGTTTGTCTTCATGAACACCGTGTACAATATGCAATCATTGGGGCATGCGTGTATCTTCTTATACTCCATACCCATAGGACACAATACCTTCTTGGCCTCATAGTTACGGTCAGGCAATGTGTTGTCCTCCGGAAGCAAGTCTTTCAACACTTCAAGCAATTCCGTGAAGCTTTTATCGCTCCAACCATTTCTCGCCTTCACACAAACCAATTTTAGCACCGCCGACAACCATGTATGAGTAGTACACCCTGGATATAAAGGCTTATCCCCATCACCGCACAACCTATCATACACATGCGCTCGATGAAAAGATTCTTGTCCAATATCACGGATCATGTCCTCTACTCGATCATCCTCCATATCTACGTCAACGTCCTCACTTTGGGAGACACTCGCCGTATTACTACTCAACAACATATCACCATGCCATATCCATCTTGTATAACTCAAGCAAATCCCTTCACAAATCAAATGAGTACGTATATCCTTCACCGTACATTTCCTCGTATTCAAACACTTGACACAAGGACAACAGAACATTCCATTACTATTAGGAACATTCCTTTGAGCAAATTCTATAAATTCTCCCACCCCCTTCAAATACTCAGCACTAGTACGCTTACAAACCATCCAACTACGATCCATAACTAGATAGGTCCTGTAGATATACAAAACATATATATATCCAATATAAGGACAATACGGGAGATTGAAAACTATAGTTTTTAAAGATTAATTGCCAAGCACTGGTCACGGCCTAGCAGTGATGTCCACCACGGCCGTAACGTGCCAACTGAACAGACCATGCCATCACGTACAGGCAGAACTGATCACGGCCTAGCTGTGATTACCATCACGGCCGTGACAGATCAACCAGCAGAGCAACATGCACTCAAAACCAAAAACAGAGACGTACATTCCAAACAACTCAAACTCACGGTTTCAAGTTTCAACTACTGACACTACAGTTTCAACATACACTCAAAACCAAAAATACAAAAATGTGCCCTAAATACTCACCGGAAATAGGTGCTCGCGTGGTGGTGGGGAGGGGAGCTCGAGTGGTGGCCAACGTTCGATGCGGTTACTGAGAGCAGAGGGACAAGGAGAGTTAGTGCGCGGGAAGGGGAAAGAGAGATGTACGTCAAGTTATTGCAAAGAACGAATGGAAAGACAGAGTTAGGGTTAATAGTGTACCTCACGGTGGTGGCGAAGAAGCCCTCGCGGTGGTTGCGGTGGAGATGAGCTCGCGATTAGGGTTCTGTGCTGGGTGAGAGTGAGAGTGAGGGTTGAGAGTGATTTAGGGTTGACCGTGATGAAAAGAGAAAAGAGACGTACGTACAGAGCAAAGTGCAGAAGGCGCGCGGGTGGGAACATATTAAAACAACATTTAACGTCAGTTGTATTAAACAACTGACGTTAAAATTAATTTTTTAACGTCAGTTTTATTAACAACTGACGTTAAATATTAATATTTTTTTAAAAAACACTTTTAACGTCAGTTGTTGAATACAACCGACGTTAAAAATGTTGTCTGTATACAATAACATTCTTCCAGAATAACGATCTGTAATCGCCTCTTCTTTTCCTCTATATTTCTATTCCTTCACAAAATGGCTCTAAGACTCGTGTTAATTGAGTGACAACAGGGCATTTCGGATAGTTAGGGATATAGGATTATTTACGTCGCCTATTTATTTAATCAAGTAAAAATCACACTTTTAACGTCAATTGTATAAACAATGAGGCGTTAAAAATAAATATTTTTTATTTTAAAAACACTTTTAACTTCAGTTTTATTCAACAATCGACGTTAACGCACTGTGTGACAACAGGGCATTTCGAGATAGGGATATAGGATTATTTACGCCACTTGTTTATTTAACTGAAGTAAAAATCACACTTTTAACGTCGGTTGTATAAACAACGGACGTTAAAAATAAATATTTTTTATTTTAAAAACGTTTTTTACGTCAGTTTTATTCAACAACTGACGTTAAAAGTGTATCTTCCTATTCCTTCTGGCGTTTTCTTTTCTGCACGTTTATAATATATGACTGCCAGGCCAACTCCCAATGCGCCTTGGAACCTAATGCTCTTAATGATCAATTTAATTTTTTAGCAACTTACGACGCCTAGTAACTTCATCCCCTACTCCTATAAATAACTTCCTTCCTTCCTTTAATTTTTCTGCTTCACAATATGGCCCTGCCATGGAGATTAACTTCATCACTCTTTCTTCCTATACCTAGACTTAAAGGTCTCTATCTTAATGGTCAAAACAACTTCTGAGGTTGTGTGAATCACGTAACATGGATGGTAAGGTTGGGTGAATCACGTAATGTGATTTGCACACACCATCATCCTTCTGGAGAATCAGCAGCTACAGTTCCAAAACTTCGGCTTTGGAACCAAGTGGCTGTTCCAAGAATATTGCTGAAACAGATCGAGTGCACCATTCACTCTGCCACGACTCCAAAGTGACTGTGGATTCAGATGGAGCATCGACTTCAAATGAGGGAGGGGATGCATTCAATGTTGGAGATTCTGAGCACAGGACTGAGAAGAAAATGATGTTGAAGCAGAAACTTTTTTATATTTTAGTGCTATATATCTTGCTGAAATTTTTTATCATTTAAACATGTAATTGTAACTTATGAATCGATTTAATGAGAAGAATCAATGTTGGAGATTCTGATCAGCACACTACTGACAAGAAAATGATGTTGAAGCAGAAACTTTTTTAATTTTAGTGCTATATATCTTGCGGAAATTTTTTATCTTTTAAACATGTAATTGTAACTTATGAATCGCTTCAATGAGATACGATTTGATTATACATATATAACTTGTTTTATGTTAAGTGTTTATTTATTTTAATTTGCACAAGAATTTGTTAATTTACTAATTCAAGCTAATTAATTAAGATTAAAAATAAACTTTTTTAAAAAAAAGATTAGAAATAAACTGCACTATATGGAGTGATGATCTGCGTTAAGAGTGACAACCCTAAGATGACAACGAAAGAAAGATAGGAAGGAGTTGATTATTTACGTCAGTTATTTATTTAACTGAAGTAAAAATCACACTTATAACGTCAGGTTTATAAACAACTGACGTTAAAAGTTTTAATAACGTCAGGTTTATAAACAACTGACGTTAAAAGTTTTAATAATTTCTTCCAAAACACTTTTCACGTCAGTTCATTAAACAACTGACGCAAATAGTGATTTTATATTTATAAAACTGCCACCGCCTCACTTTTAACGTCAGTCCTTAAAACAACTGACGTTAACAGTGAATTAATTATTTACAAAACTGCCACCGCCCCCTTTTTAACGTCTAGTTTTTGGTTAACTGACGTAAACCTTTACCGTCTAATGTATATTTTCCACTAGTGTTAGACTTATTTACGGTAAGTCATGTCACTTACCAGTCGAGCTTGAGCATAAGGCTTTGTGGGCTATTAAGATGCTAAACTTTGATATAAAAGCCGCTGGGGAAAAGAGAATCCTTCAACTTCAGGAACTTGATGAGCTAAGATTGGATGCCTATGAGTCCGCACGATCTTACAAGGAGAGAACAAAAAAATGGCATGATCATAAGCATATCCTTCGTAGAGAATTCCATGAAGGAGAATTGGTGCTACTCTACAACTCAAGGTTACGGCTATTCCCAGGAAATCTCAAGTCTAGACGGTCCGGACCATTTAAAGTAATGAAAGTATTTCCGTATGGTGTCGTCGAGGTTTGGAACCAGGAACGTGGATCATTCAAGGTCAATGGACAGAGACTAAAACACTACCTTGGAGAACATCCACTTAAACAGGAGGTTGTGATTTCCCTCCTCGATCCAACATCGAAGGATTGAAAGGACTATGGTCAAGCTTAAGACCGTAAATAAGCGCTTCTTGGGAGGCAACCCAAGTTTTCTTTCCCTTCTTAGTTTGTTTTTGAATTTTGTTTTTTTTAATAATTGAGAAGAATTAGAGAAGAAAGATCATCAATTAATGGATTTGTCAAGTGTTTTCAGGTCAGGAAGTCATGAAGAGTGAAAAGAGGATGGAAAAGAAAGTCAGAAACGATCACGCCCAGGCCCTGATGGTGGTCACGGCCGTGATGAACCAACAGCTAAAAGTCAGAACCCATCACGGCCTAGCCGTGATGAACAACACGGGCGTGACAAGTAGGCCCCAGAAGACCAGTGTCAATCACGGCCAGGCCGTGATATCCATCACGACCGTGATGTGAAGACCAAGAAGGGTCAGATAGGATCACGACTAGGCTAACACAACACAGTTTCCATCACGGGCAAGCCGTGATACGCATCACGCCCGTGAAAGATTGAATTGTGTGACACAGAACGCGTCACGGCCTGCCCGTGATGTGGGTCACGGCCGTGATGCGCGTTAACTCAGCCTTTTTAAATGCATCACGACCTCCCCTCTGCTACAAACCCTTAACTCCCTTCATCATCTCCATTTTCTCTCCACCTCCATAACCACCAAGCTCCCACCCTTCCTCCTTTCCCTCATCTCACAATCATCAACGCACCTCCCCCTTAACCCACACCCATCATCCTCCTCTTCATCCTAATCTTCTTCTTCTTCCTCTCACAACCTCCACCATACCCATTCACCCAAAAAGGTTAAAATCTCACCTCCCCCATTACACCCACATCCAACCAACCCTACTCCCTTGCTCCCTAGACCTCACCCAACAAAACCCATTAGTCAAATCCTTCAATTTTGGGCAAAATCAAAAAGTCCCAATTTTGAAACCCTAACCAAACCGAATTTCAGAAACAGTGAAGGGGATTGTGGATTTTGGTGCTCTGGGATCATGGCAAGCAAACGTCAAAGGGCAACCGAAGCCTCACGCGCTCGCACCAGAGGAAGTAGGAACCCAGGTAATTAACTACTCTGACTCTGACTCCTCTAACTCTGAGACTGATGAACATGGGTATGAGATAGTTTTTAAGGATAATGCTCAACAAGATAGATTCAATGCTTTGAAAAACAGGAAGATAGTCCAAACGAAATATTTTGATGATGCATGTATAGACACCCTAGGCTTGACTGTTGACATCAATTGGATGTTAGAAAACATAGGATGGAGTGAGTTTGATCGCACTAGATACCCTGCATTTGTTGGCCCTACTCTGGAGTCCCTAAGCTCCCTGAATGCAGAAATTCTCCAAGGGCCGCATTGCCAAGAGGGACGGATCACATTTCGGCTCTTTAACCAGGACTTCGTACTAACCCTAGCTGAATTTAATGAGATTTTTGGATTACCAGTAAGGGGTGACAGAAGATACCCCTTAGGGTTTAGTGCGGATAGTTTCTGGTCAATAATTGACCATGAAGGCAGGATTTTTGACCCTCGGACCTCCAAGTCCACGGCCTTTGCTAACCCTAGTATCAGATATATGCATAGTGTCATAGCTAATACCCTATTTGGTCGTGGAGAGAGTGACGGATCCGTCCGCCAGGACGAGGTCTTTATACTATGGGCCATGCTCCACCCTGAGAACAACATGGACACAGGGTCATTTTTGGCTAGGCACCTCTTAAAGGTCGCCAAGAGTTCGAGTGGCACTATTGTCATTGGTGGCCTGATCACCACAATATGCCACCACTTCAACTTTGATCTAGATGGTTTTAAGGCCGCCCCTGGACGGACCCGTATCTCCTACAGGCTTGTGAGGCCATGGGGATGATTATCCAGGAGGATGATATGTACTGCCTGAAACTCCCAAGGCGCAGGCACCCAATTCCTCTCCCTAACCCCGCACTTTTGGATGTGACAAATCTGGCAAATTGGAAAGTGCCGGTGGGAGAGGAGCCTCAACCTATTAGAATACAAAGGTCGTTACACCCGCCACCGTAGGCTGGGGCGTCTGGGAACCCATCTTCTTCCTCTGCAGGTACGTCGTCCGATGATCCCTATGCGCGGTTCGCATCCACATTTGACACTATCTTAGTGAACCAGGAGCGCATCATGGAGGAGCAACGTGAGCAGAGAGCCATGATCCAACAGCTCTATGACTGGTATCTGAGCCAGCACCCACCACCTCAGTGAGTTATTCTTGTTTCTTTTTTATTTTATTTTATCCTCCCTACGACTTAATTATTTACATTGGGGACAATGTAAGTTTTTAAGCTTAGGGTAGGGGTATCATTTTTGAATTC
Organism: Sophora flavescens; assembly: GCA_030762895.1. Lineage (NCBI taxonomy): Eukaryota > Viridiplantae > Streptophyta > Magnoliopsida > Fabales > Fabaceae > Sophora > Sophora flavescens. The sequence goes on along the minus strand of CM061067.1, from coordinate 160,860,181 downwards.
TTGCATGTTGCATTCATTTAGGGTTAGTTTTACATATATCACATGATTAGATTGCCCCTGGCTCAGGATATGCCTCCAATTGTGAAAAGCTGTGTGCCAATTGAATCGAGACAGTGAATTTTGAACCCAATTTTTGTATTCTTGTGATAGATTAAAAATGAAAAATGCTTGAGATGATCTTTCGATAGTTAATAATTAGCATATGGTTCCTTAGATTTGGGTTTCTCATTGATTTTAAGCTACTAAATGTGAGATTTTGAGCCTAAAAGGGGTTCTCACTAAATCTACCCAATTCCTTGTGATCGAGTGTTTTATTCCTCTTGGATTGTGTCCTCTAGAACTTGACTTGAAACCGTTTTGAAACTTAAAATTTTTTTAAAACACATTTGGAAATGATTGAGGCACTAGGTATTTTTCTGGCCTTCTGAACTTTGACTGATTAATTGATACCCCTTAGTTGCCCAATTTTGAGCCTGAAAGAATAAAATACTTTTCTTGGTACCTTGATCTATTTTAATGAACAATGCTCGGTATGACACCTCTTAAAGTATTGCAAAAGGCCAAAAAGGGTAGTTTGAAGAATAAATTGTGGGATAAAAAGTTAGAGAAATTTCTCTAAAGAAAATCTCCCCTTCTCCAAACAAATAAATAAATAAATAAATAAATAAATAAAAATTGGAGAAGGGGATGAGAAAAAGAAAGTGAGAAATAAGAAGTAAAAAGAAAAGAAAGAAAGGTGGAAAACTGAACTGAAGCCCAAAAATGAACTTTAGAAGGTGTCATGCTTTGCACAGTTTGTTTTTGTTTAGCCTTCTAAAATTTTCCTTTTCTTGATTTCCCCACCTAACAATTAATCCCATGGCCCCATTACAACCAAAATAAAAGACCTCTTGATTCTTACGTGTTTTCATTAATAAAGTAGAGATTTGGTTGATAGTCAAGCTTATGGTAGGGTACCTTCCTTTAGGAAATTGAGCGAATTCTCACATACCCTCAAACATATGAGTGAGGTGAGAAGAGTGCCCGAATTAGTGAGAGATGTGAATCTGGGGAACCTAAGCTTCTAATTATACTTAAATCGATTGTCTCTTGGTTTCTTATTGAATATGCCTGTTACTTGAATTCATTACTCGGATTCTAGATTCATTGTCCATGCTTTGATTGATTATCTTTTCTGGCCTTAGTTATTGCTTGAGGACAAGCAAAATCTTAAGCTTGGGGTAGTTTGATGAGTGTGATTTCACCTCATAATTCTATGACATTTTGCATGCATTCTCATATAGTTTAGGATTATTTTATTTGATTATTTGTTAGTTTTTACCTTGGAATGGGTAAGGTGGTTTTGTGGTGCTTGTGTGCAGGAATCGAAGATTAAATTGCTCAGGATCAGTTGTGTTGAAGCTGGCATGAAGATGGAGCTTGGAAGGCAAGAAAATGAGGCAAACAGAGTTGATCACGGCCTGGGCATGATGACTATCATGGCCATGATCAAGTGGAGCTGAAAAGAAAGAATGGAAAAGTCAGAGCTGATCACGGCCAGGTCGTGATGCCCATCACGGCCGTGACATGTCAACAGAGCCAGATCCTCACAGGCAGAATTGATCAAGGCCAGGCCGTGATGGTGGTCACGGACGTGACATACCACTCAGTGAAGCAACGCCCAAGGCAGAATCTGTCATGGCCAGACCGTGATGGTGTTAATAGAAGAATTTCAAATTCTTGACAGAAATAATTCCGACAGGATGACAGAAGAATTGAAGAAGGAATTGTCAGATAACCACCATAAAGTAGAGTCGAATTCAGCAGAATTGACAGTTTGGAAAATTGACAAGAGTTGGTATGTCAGACAGACAAGGCCGTCAAGAAAGCAAAACGAGGGACACATTCGTCAAGAGTAAAATTTCTGACGGATATATTTAGCATATTGACAGAGAAATCAAAGTAATGAAAAAAGTAAATTAACAACCCAGCTTTTGACAAAAGTGATAACAAGAATTGTCAAACGTACAAAAGTGTGGAAATGGCCAAGTCTTCAAGACTGACAACATCAGCAAGATAAGCCGTTAAAACAACCAAACCGTGAACAACAAGCAAGTTGGCACAAAGCGGTTCAAAGAAATAAGCAGTTAGAGAAGTTTGCTTGCCAAATAATTTGAATTTGAACATAGCAAAATTGCCATACAAGTGGCAATCTTAAGGATAGGAAGTTATCTTTAGGTAGCTATTTTATTTGCTTATAAATACTGTTAATCACGATGTAATAGAGGAGGTTACTTGATACAATATCCTACATATCTCAATCACACAGCAGATTGAAGGATTATACTCAAGTATTTCCTCCATCCTTTTCATTTTCAATTCAATTCAGCATTATTATTCAGTACTTTATTCGCTCTTTAATACTGATTTTTAATTTCTTTATATGTCTTTCTTTACTTTCAGTATTCCTTTCATGCTGTTTACTTTCAGTATTACTTTCGTGCTCTTCATTTAAGTTCTGTTATTTTATTGCATTCAGAAATCATTTAATCACGCTTTTTTACAAATTGTCCTTTTAAATTACTTTTATTCCTGTCTTTAAATTATTGCTTTTCAGAAAGTTATGCAACTACAAAGCATCTTTTGTTTAAGAAACTGATGTTTTCTTTTCAAATCAGAAACACATTTACACTTCCATCACAACATCAGGTCTTTGCCAGTATTTACTAGATTTGATTAATTTGTCAAATTCATACTTGGCAGACAAACACACATATCCTGACGAGATTACCGCATAACTCGTTCGTCCCACACTCGTCTGATCTCTAATTATTATTTGTAACCAAAGGATCGATTTTGGACACCAACCAAAAACCAGCGTTAACAGATGGCCATCACGGCCATGACGCGCAATCTATGGATCTTCAACAACTGATTTGATCTGGTTTTTGTATTGGCTTGGGATTCAAGTTACCCCAAATTATAAATAGCCCTCTAGGGCTCGAGTCTGGGTACTTTTTGGGGCTGCTTACCTTAGAAAAATCAGGATTTATCTTCTTCTTCTTCTTCTTGCAATGCTTGAGTAGTAGTCTTGTTTCTAGGAATTGGGGCTATGCCCAAGACTTGTTTATGGCGATGAATTGATGTTTGATTTCTTGTTATTCCTATTTGTTTTCGATTTGATCCCTATTGTTTTAATTACTCGTAAATTCGGTGGCCACTTATTTGCGTGTCGTAGATACACTAAGGACGAACTTAGCGGTGAACTTAGGTATCAGATCTATAGGAATCAAACTTAGGACTTAAATCACGAGAGTTAGAAGCGGTCCTTCGAGGGTTCACGAATTATCACAAAATTTAAAGGGTCCGATTTAAATTCAATCGCCACGAGAGTAGGGATTGATTTAATTGGGCACGATTTTTGTAACCCGAGAGGGAGCATTAACTAATTTAGGATAAATTCACCTTCAAAGCAAATTTTGGTAATTAACAAGGAGAGTAGTCGATTCAGTAACATAAACAGTTTTGTGGTACCCCAATTCCTGGAAATCCCATTTGAATTTGAAAAATCCCTATTTGAATTGTTTTCCTATTTTGTTTAATTGCAATTTTAAATTTGATTATTACTTGATCCCGATTTCAAAAACCAAAACTTATTCTAGTTCAGTGAAATCGATTTAACAACTAATTGTCATTTAAGATCACGGTCTCTGTGGTTCGATCTCTTTTTTTTTTTTTATTATTTGACGACGAAGCCGATACACTTGCCGGATTCCCATCAGGGACTCCCAAGCATATAAAACACAAGGAACCAATTCTAAAACCAGTCATTCTTGCAATGGCAAATAATCTGATATGAGGAACAGAACCGGAATATATTTTACATTTTTAACAGCTCACAAACTAACCTGAGATCTCACTATATCTATCTAAAAGATTCATAAGTGATCTAATATTCCTTATTGTGCCTTTGCAAAAGATTAATATATCATCTGCATAGAGAACATGACTTGGCACTCTTATTCCTCTAGGACCAATCATAATTTTTAAATCATTCTGTTGAACAAGCCTAGAAATACCTCTACTTAGAACTTCTTCTGCTAAGCAAAATAGAAGAGGAGACAAGGGATCACCTTGCCTTACACCTCTCTTGCAAGAAAACTAACCCCCAGAGTGCCCATTAACAGTAATAGACAACTTTGCTGATTTCAAAATGGTTTTTATCCACTCACAGAAAGTTGGATCAAACCAAATGTTTTCAAGACTTTAATTTGATAATTAGTGAGGTTTGATAGAATTGATTCAATAAGGAATTAGGTTTCAATTAATTAAGGAAATTTGTCCTTCAACATACCAATTAGGATTATGATTATTAGAGTTTTGATAATTCATAGGATTCCTTGTTTATGAGGAATTTGGATTCATAATTGGGTGAAATCAAATCCCTAATGCTTTTATCTTTATTTCTACCTTCTAAGTGTTTCTTTAATTGTCTTCACGAAAATTCCAAAAATAATTTATTTCTCTTTTGCTTATTTTATTTTATTGAGCTCTCTTCATACCAAAGTTTAGTCTAACTAGCTCTTTAACTTGTGAATTGGTACTTGGTAACTAATCCATGTGAACGATATTCGGTCTTACCGATTTTATTACTTGCAACGACCCGTTATACTTGTCGTGGTCATCATCAATAAACCACCATTGCCTCCTTATTTTCTCACACAAATTATCTAGTAATATCCAACAATTTAGGTAACTATGGCTTCCTCAAACTATGGCTTTGAGAACCATCTCTTCTTACTCGGTGAGGCCTGCTAGTGTTAACCCAACATCTTTACTTACAGCTCCACTTAACAAAACTTCTTTGCCCTTCAATCTTCAAACCCATGCCTAATTTTACTTACAGCTCCACTTTTGTGCTTTTTTTTTTTAGTTTTATATCTTGTGTCATAACCTTGTCATATATTTCCTAGATCCATATACTGTATAGCAACCCCAACATAATTAAGTGAACAAACCACAACTAAAAATTTTCAACTTTATAAAGAAAACATTCTCTAGTGACCTAACAAACACAATAACAACAATTCAATCATATTCCCAAGCATTATTTAAAAAAACACACAGAGAAAGTCTATATATTATTTTCTCCAAGTGAAGAGCTACTAATACCCAATCTTTATCTAGTATATCTTGAATCTCTTGGACAAGTAAAACATAACGATTGATGGTTGGATAGCCTTTTAAGTTTTAACACAAAATTCACAGTTTTTTGAAGCCCCATGCTCTTCCCAACAATAAAGTCATATTATAAATCTATTGAAGATTTGTTTACACAACCATGAGTGCAAATATCTATTCGATATAGAAAAAATGACAATCTAAAGCTATACCAATATTAGTACAAACATTACAAACATTGTAAATGAGAATCAGGAAAACGAGTATCTTAGGCTAGGGGAAGAGAAATGATGGGTTGTAAATAGCAATATCCACTGAGGCAAGCAGGGCGTGCAGCAGAAGCATGAATGAGTGCGGCTACAACTTCCACAAGATGTAACAATCAATTTGATTAAATCGACAAAGAAGATTTAATGAAGAAGAAAAACAACAAAAAACCAGAAAACAAATAAAGTAGTAGCTACGAACTAGGCAATTATATGATTAAATCAATTTGATTCATTATCTGTGTAGCTATCTTCTCACTATACATCATATGAAATCTTCAAAAAGGATCATAAGCAAGTTTCTGAGAAAAACAGAAACCCAGATACGAGGATAGGTGACAGCTAGAAACACAAATACCAAAATCCAAGCAAAAACAATTCAACACCAGTGAAACATAGAAATAATATAAATCCTTCTTCATAACATATCTAATGGCAAAGAGTGAAAACCAGAATAAGAACAAAAAAAAAAAAAGAACAAAAAATAAAAACCCTAGTCATGAGACGTAGGTAGCACCGATAAATCTGATACCTAGAGCATCTCTCAAATTCAAATCACCAAGATGAGTGAAGTGAGGTGGGGAGTTGAGGAATTGATAGCTATGGAACTCACGAATTGATAGTTATGGATCTCAAGAATCGATATCTCAAATACAAAACCCTAGTCATGAGATGTAGGTAGCACCGATAAATCTGATACCTAGAGCATCTCTCAAATTCAAATCACCAAGATGAGTGAAGTGAGGTGGGGAGTTGAGGAATTGATAGCTATGGAACTCACGAATTGATAGTTATGGATCTCAAGAATCGATATCTCAAATACAAAGAAGTGCGAAGATGATGGTGAAGTGCAAAGTAGTTAGTAATATGGTGGAAAGGAAATGTAAGATCATCTCACTCTATTGTTTGGAAGTTTAGAAGTTTAACGAGGGAATGAAAGAAAATTCTAAACCCCCTAATTTAGAGGGTATGGAGATGAGAGGATTTGGATGGAGTAGAGTGGTTTGTGTTATCATCCTTAATCATCTCACTCCATCAATGAAGAAATTCCTAAACAATGGATTAATGCATTTTTATCACTCCACTCCATTACTAACCACCACATTCCATTCTCCCAAACATAGCCTAATGAATTAAGAACTCCAACAACATATATATACATAAAGTGGTGTACATTTATATATTTTAGTTTTTGGTAACATGAATAAAATTGCCAAACTATAAATAAAAAAAAGGCTTAATTATAGTTTTGGTCCCCCTACTGTTGGTCATGTGCAATTTTGGTGCCTCAAGTTTTTTTCGTGCACATTTAGTCCCCTAGTTTTTTCAATGTTGCAAATTTGGTCCTTTTATCCAATGTTTGTCAAATTTTTCAATGATCAACATAAAGAAACCAGTCCTCTAAGAACACACAACCTATGATCGAGGTTCTCTCTCCTCTGCGTCTCTGATTCAACAAGATTCGGTGGTTCATCTCTGCTATTTACTAGTTTTGTCCCTCCTTTTCGGAATCTTTTTTTGTTCCACGACATGATCCTTTACCATAAAAGCTCAAAAAGAGGTTCTATGTGCTTAGAGCATTGGTTCTGTGTGCTTAGAGGAGTGGTTCCTCTATGTTGATCATTGAAAAATTGACAGACAATGACAGAAGGACAAAATTTGCAACATTGAAAAAACATGGGACCAAATATGCACGAAAAAAGCGTTAGGGACTAAAATTGCACATAGCCAATAGTAGGAGGACCAAAACTGCAATTAAGCCATAAAAAATAAAGCTTTTCTTTTGCTAGCATGTCATTGGTATGAAGTATCCACCATTGTAAACAGTGACCAATATTTGTTGTTGGACCGAAATTGCATTTAAGGGTTGTCTCCTCCCAACCAGGTTTTATTTATACACAAGTGTTAGAAGTTGAACCCTGACCACTTGCTTAAGGGGTCCAAACGTATTACCATTCAGATAAACCACGTGTTGGTAAAGCTTTCAAATTGTCAAAAGTTTGTTTTGAAATCATTCTTTTGGCGCAAAATGTTGGTAGCTTCAATTGGGGATGACAATCCGGGCCCTACCTGTTGGGTACCCACAAAAAATATTCATGATGGTAGGGCAAATACCCGCTTTATGGGTCTGGGTCCGAGTGTGGGTAATTACCGTAAAATTGAATGAATATGGATGCGGGTACGTATATTATAGTACCACCCTGCCCTGCACCCCCATATATATATATATATATATATATATATATATATATATATACATATAATTATAGTTATATATAAATTTTGGTTTAAATAAGTTTTTAGTTTCTGCAAAGTTCACCAATTTTGGTTTTAGTCCCTGTAAAAGTTTTTCTTAGGATTTCGTCTTTGTAATTAAAAAAAAATTTGTAAATGGTCCCTACCCTTACCCCTCACTACTATACCAGATGAAAAAAATTATCAATTTCAACCTTATGGCCTTAATGTATTTTTTTTTTCTTTATATTTTCTATCCAAAATTTAATTAGGAGGAAGTGAAACTGGAACAAGAAATTACCCCGGTACTCCTGAGTAGTAGATATCATACAATATAAAGAAATTTAACAATTTTTAACCTTGTGGCCCTAGTGTATGATTTTGTTTATATTTTCTAGACACATTTCATAGCGATTCAGACAGTAAAATTCATCAATTTTGGTTTTAGTTTAAATAAGTTTTTAGTTTCTGCAAAGTTCACCAATTTTGGTTTTAGTCCCTGTAAAAGTTTTTCTTAGGATTTCGTCTTTGTAACTAAAAAAAAATTTGTAAATGGTCCCTACCCTTACCCCTCGCTACTATACCAGATGAAAAAAATTATCAATTTCAACCTTATGGCCTTAATGTATTATTTTTTTTCTTTATATTTTCTATCCAAAATTTAATTAGGAGGAAGTGAAACTGGAACAAGAAATTACCCCGGTACTCCTGAGTAGTAGATATCATACAATATAAAGAAATTTAGCAATTTTTAACCTTGTGGCCCTAGTGTATGATTTTGTTTATATTTTCTGGACACATTTCATAGCGATTCAGACAGTAAAATAAAATTACTTCGGTACCCCTAAGTAATGGTTAACGAAAAACGATGACGGTTAGAGCTATTTACAAAATTTTTGAGAGTACAGAAACGAAATCCTAAGAGTTTTTTTTTACAGGGATAAAAACCAAAATTGATAAACTTTGAAAGGACCATAAAATTATTTAAACCATAAATTTTTAAGAATATATTACCTCTACTGTCTAACACGTTGATGTTAATTTGCTGGTGAATTTGTTATTATTATTATTATATGTTTCAAGCTTTTCTGTAAGCATCTGATGAACAAGACATCACAAACTACAATTAGCAAGAAAACTTACTTAACAAAATGTCGAGAACGCTAAATGTTTCGCAATTGATTTACTTAACAAGTTTTCTAATACTCAACAAATAAAGTATTAAAGAACCAAAATCATTTATTTTTTTCTCCCGGTAAGAAGTAGTGTTATCTCTCACTGTGAGATGTCGTGAGATTTTTCTCTCCCTGTGAGAAGTGGTGTCATCTTTCTTTTTTCTTTCTTTTGACAACTCGTTATGATGGTGGACGTAAGGATGAGAGAAATTTTCCTTTCTTTCTTTATGTTTTGCTTTGCTTTTGGATGTCTAGCCTATGCAGAGCAAAAGTCTGATTTTCTTTTTGCATTAGAGGTTGAGGATGGTGTTATTGGAATGTGGAACTACGTGCTGAGCCACGGTGGATGGGAAGCGATGTCGGACGATGGCTAAGGTAGGAGGAAGAGATGAACCAAAACACTGACGGTCAACCAGAGTCCATGAGCACAAATCAAGGAGACCGTTTTGAAGATAGCATTAATAGCTATAATAAAGGATTTCATGATTATGGAGCAGCATTGATGTGATCCTAGGAAGCACAACCTTAATGGGCCAATGGGGGCAAGTCAACTTTGAAGCAAATCCAAATCAAACCTGCTTTACTATTTTGGCTGTTTTTTGAGTTGTAGATGCCCGATTGAAGTGATCTTGGATGCGTTGGAAAAATTAGAAGATTATCTATAAATCTTAGTTTGACTCAAGACCTGATTCAGCGTCTATCATGACTAAAATTAGGCTACATGTTTAGCACGAAATTCTATACACACTACAAATAAAAGGTCATTTAGCGACCCGAATTTTTGGGTTCCTTTTTGCGACCGAAATAGAGACCGATTGTAGGATCTACATGAAACACTGGTTAGAGTTGAATCTGCGACCGAAATAGCGACCGAAATAGAGCGTAGCAGAGATATCGGTCGCTACTTCGGTCGCTAAACAAAGGAAAGTAAAAGTCAGAAATTTATGAATTGTTAGCGACCGAAATGGCGACCGAATTAAATGCAACGGTCAAACTGTGTTTATATTAGCGACCGATTTAGAAATCCATCGCTAAATTTATGAATTCACACTTTAAACTTTAATTATATTTGCGACCGATATTAATTCGGTCGCTAAAAGGCACGTTAAAAAAATAAAATTGCGCGTGTTAGCGACCGAAATTTAAATCGGTCGCTAAAATTACAAATTCGAATTAAAACTAACCACATTAGCGACCGAATTAAATTCGGTCGCTAAAACTGAAATCCCTAAATTCGACAGAACCTCATTCTTCCTCATTTTTTCCGTCGCATTTCTTTCTCCCACCCACTGTTTCTCTCTTATACGGCGCGCGCTCCGGTCACCTCAACACCCCAAGACACCTCCGGTCACCACCGTCATCTCCCCTCTGCTCAGGTAAGCTCTCCTCTACTCCATCTCTCTGTCTCTGTTTCTCTCGCATATATCTCTCTCTGTCTCACTATTTCTCTCTTCCTAGCCGCGCGCTCCGGCCACCACAAGACACCTTCTGTCACCACCATCATCCCCTCTGCTCAGGTAAGCTCTCCTATACTCCATCTCTCTCTCTGTCTCTGTTTCTCTCGCATCTCTCTCTGTCTCACTACCATTTATAGACCAATGCCTGCATTTTCTTTTTCTCTATCTCTACCATTTCTGTTAGTTTTGTCTTGTTTCAGTTGTTGTTTCTTCTCACTATTATGTCCCACCTGACTTGTTCTTTTCAAACTTGTTGGCATGTCATGTAGCTGTTATGTGAATGGCATTGTAGGGTGATGGTTTTTGGTAAATAATGTTTGCATTCTGGTAAATTGCTTTCCATATTCTTGCTAGTTGCTTAACTGTAAAATAGTCTAGGTAATTTGGATTATAGGCCATTTCGAATTTAGTTATTTTTGTTTAGTAAAGATGTGGAACATATAAGGGGAAAATGGAAGGAAAGAAGTATTTAAGGAAGAGGGGGTCTGAGAGGCAGAGATGTATATAAAAACAAGAGGAAGTAGTACCAATGAGGACTGAGAAGGGAGAAATACAACCTCAGGAACAAATTCAATTCATAAATCATCTCTCTTTCTCTAAGTACTTATCAATCCTTAAATAGGCAAAACCAACTTGATAACCAAGAAATCCTAAATGACTAAAAACCTTAAACAAACCAATTTATTAAAAGTATCATAATAACCCCAAAATACAAGATCCAAATTACATTGATTCCAAACTATATCTTGCATAAAAGCCAATGTGAAAAGTAGATCAATCTTTCATTCATTGTCTTAAAGTATGGTACACTAAATGGCATACACTAAATGGTATATTCGGATTGAAGTTCCTAACTTTTAGTGTTGAAATTTTCACATGGGAAAGAAAATAGGAATCTTCTTTTCAGATTGGAAGTTAGATTGCAATTATCCAGTGTAGGATCTACTACACCATTCTGCAGCCATTATATTAATTTGAATGATTTTAACGTTGGAGAATAATTGGTATGCCCTATGATGTTTGATAATTTACTATTGATTCAGGGAAATATAATCATACGTTTTCTTATTATTTTTTATGCTTCATTGATTATTTTTTCGTGTGCACATGCTTTACCACTAGATATTCATGAGATAAATTATTTAGGTATAACAATTTAACATAGTAGATGAAAAAATTCATCTTGGTAGATTTTGTCACTTAGGTAATTTATATTTGATTAGATATAAATTTATTTATTTTTATTTATTTTTATTTATTTTAATAATGTATGTTGTTTCACCTTTGCAAGTTGTTATAAATTTGTAACCGTATATTGTTGATTCTATTTTATATTAATTTATGTGTTTCTAGTCTTATAAATAGTTGTACTGGATTCTGTATATATAGAATAGTGATTTGATTTGAAATGAATAATTTCATTTATGCACGATAGGTCCTTGTTGTCATATTCTTCTACTCTCTGTTGGCTCCGGCTCCTCCCTTATCCTTGCTCGGTTGTGTTTTCTCTCTCAGGTCAGTTCTCTGAACACTCAGTATAATGTATTATGTGAATTATCGTCTTGTTTGGTAGTGGAGAGCTGAGCTCAATAGGATGTGATCTTGTCTGATTGTATATATGCTGATAATTTAATGTTTATGCATGTGTTTGTCAATATGTGTTGTTTGTTAGTGGAGAGCGGAGCTCAATAGGATGTGATCTTGTCTGATTGTATGCTGATAATTTAATGTTTATGCATGTGTTTGTCAATATGTGTTGTTTGTTAGTGGAGAGCAGAGCTCAATAGGATGTGATCCTGTCCGAAAGGCGGGATGCTGGTTGTGTGCTGATGATTTAGAAATTATGCATGTGTTTGACAATTAACTGCTACTTGTTAGTGGAGAGCGGAGCTCAATAGGATGTTTGCTACAATATTTAATCTAAGTTTGTATTGATTTACGCTGCAATTTATATAAGCTCAACAATGTTGCAATATTTATAGGTTAATGGTTTTATTTTCTGTTAGAGTTAATAATTAATTTACGAAAGCCTTAGTTTCCTATTTGAGATTCAATATTAATGAGCATGCGTAACTTATCAAGGTATGCATGCTCATTGTATTGAATCTTGAATTGTCCAAGTGGGACAGTTTGGGAAAAAACCTTTTTCACACTCGTACAATAGTCATTTCAATGTTCAAATGCCTTATATACTTGTTAAAATCTCGGTCTGATGCATTTCCTTTTGTTCTCCTGGTGCATACTTGATCGCGGTGATTCTGACCGTGCTCGAGTTTGTGTGCGAGCCACTGATGGCAATGTAGAGGATGATTTCTATGGGGTTCTAACTGACATCCTTGAACTCGATTATACCGGTTTCCCCGTGATGAAATTAGTTATCTTCAAGTGTGATTGGTTTGATCCTACTCTTGACGTAGGGACAAAAATAGATAAAAAATATGATATTGTTCAAATTAGGCTGTCTCGAAGGTATAATAAGGTGTACGACCCATTCATTTTTTCACAACAGGCAGAGCATGTTTATTACTCGCCATATCCCAAAGGACATCATTGCTGGTTGGGTGTTATTAAGATAAAGGCTCGCAGTATAATTATTGATAATGTAATCAACCAGCCTGAAAAAGATGCTCCGTACCAAGATGATGAGTTTTCAAGACCCCACGTACCGTTGCAAATTACGCCGGACATTATTGTTAATTCTCTGGCGGACATTTCCGGAAATGGGGAAGAAGTTGAAAGAGAGTTAATGGATCAATCCGAGTTGGACGCATCTAGCGAAGGTACATTCCGATCAAGTGATACTGATGAGAGTGAGGGTGAATTTAGTGACGGAGATTCTACTTAGGTAATTTATTTATGTCATAATTCATTGTGTGAATGTCATTCTACTTATTAGGTAATTTATTTTTGTATTATTTACACTGTTGTGTAATCATATTTTCATTTTTTTTCACAGATGATAGATTCCTCCAGAGGTAGGGGTCGTCGTGGAGGTCGTCGTGGAGGTCGTGTTGCGAGAGTCCCTTCGCCGGCCGACCCACAGCCTTCAGATCGAGATCACCCTACCAGCACCTCTGTTGACGGGACACCTCAGGGTGATGGAGTTGCACCCCCCACCCAGCCTCATGTGGTCGGGACACAGGCTGCACCCTCATCATCCACACCTACGACGACAGGACCATCATCATCATCCGGATAGGAGAGTCGTGGTCCATCCGACAGGAGGATTCTTCTTATCCCCAGGGGGGATAACGAGTATGCTAATTTAATTTTTTAATATATATAAAGTATCGTTAATTTCTATTTACTTGTTTTTTTAATTTAATTATAACATTTATTAATGCTCTAATTTTGCTGCAGCTTTCTGCCCGCGAAGGGCCCTTCTGATTCGATATCGAAGATCCTGCGACGCAAGTTTGATGGTCCTTGGCCTACATGGAAGGCCATCCCACTGGGCCATAGGGATCAGTTGTTTCTAGAGTTCAAGGTAACAATTTATTAAGTTTTTTAAATTAAATTTACATATATGTACACACGAATTTCCTAACAACTGTAAGTTGCAGAAAGAGTATAGGTGGGACTTAGCTTTAGAGGCTCTCATCAGGGACATATTTGAGCATAAAGGCTCACTGGTCATGAAGAATCTGATGAACAAGCTGAGGAAGGGTCAGAATAAGGGGAGGTGGGTGGATCCTGAGATCAAGAGGCAGCTGGACCAGTACTGGGCTACTGAGAAGTTCCAGGAGATCCAGGCCACAGCTCGGCGTAATCAAGCTTCTGATGGTGGCGCATGTGCTTGGACCGGTGGGTCTAAATCAGCCGCCGCCCACTACGACGAGCTGGTAATACATTAAACTTTTGACTTAATATACTATTTAATTAATTAGTTTTCATTTTTAATTATTCTTATAAATTTAATATTATATTTTTCTGTGCAGAAAGCACAGAAACAGCGGGCCCCGACTGCTATGGAGTTGGTGGAGAGGACGAAGAAGTTGAAGTCGGGGACATGGGTCAACAACAAGGCCCGTAACTATGCTGTAAGCAAAAAAATAATTTAGTGTTTACTTGTAATTTATTATAAATGATTTGTTAATATTGGATATAATTTTAACTAAATCTCTTCAACTATACTTTGTAGGTGGGCTTCAACGAGAAGAAGGGCGATGCCATATCACGTGCCTCACAGTCACAAGATGAGGCTTTGACTGGTGATGGCTGCTCTCTTGTCTCCGTCGACAATATTGCCATTTATTTGGAGGTCGTCGGGGGCAGGAACAAGAAGGGGCACGTGTATGGCCTCGGACACCTGGGAGCCGAGTTCATCGCTTCATCGTCTGGCACGCCTGCTCCTTGCTGCGCCGATACCGTCCCTCAGGAGCAGTTCCACCAAATGCAGGACACCATCACGCAGCTGAACGCGGAGCTTCGGGAGAAGGGCGAGAGAGAGCAGCAGATGGCGAACCAGATTGCACAGTTGACTCGGGCACACCAAAGAATGATGCAAAGAGCATCGAGCGAGGGCTAGACATCAGCGGGGCTGGTGTTGGAGCAGATGAGGATCCAGACTCCGCTTGCTCGAGATGATGCTCGACGGCGGTTGTGCCGCTGCTGCTCCTCCGCTCCTCGATTCGCCGCCCGCCTACTAATGCTGCTACTCCAGAGGACGATCTGCTAGCAGACGGCGGTAGTACGGACGCTGAGGATGATTGGATTCCTCCATCTCCCCCTCATCATGACTGATTTTTTTCTCCATATTTTTGACTTTAAACGATTCTTGTACGACATTTTAGATTATTCTTTTTATATATATTTATTCTTTCTTATGATTGTATATTTCATAAGTAATTTGGTGTGTTTTATTAGTAAGTTTGCTAACGTTTAAAGAAAACCAGAAAAAAATTTTATTTTAAAAATTTAAATTTTTTTAAAAAAAAATAATAACCAGTTCTTAGATCGGTCGCTACTGTTATCAGCACGCGCCAAAAAAGAACGTGCGGGTTTTAAAGCAGTAGTTAGGGCGACAACTCGGATGTCGTCTCTCAAGGACTCTTAAAGTGTTATTTTTCACAAAAATCAGTTTTGGGGGGGGGGGGGGGGTTTGGTTTGGTTGCAAATAAGTAACAAGCAAAACAGAGCAATTAAAAACAGGGCAGTTTAAAGAGATTATCAAATAGCAAACAACGATTAATCTACTGTCTCGAATTCCTAACTATCCTTGGTTCATGTAATCCCAAGCCCTAAGCAGATTCTAATCCCCTTTCAGTTATAGCAACAACTAACAACGTAATCGCTACTACGGATGTAGGTTCCTATTCCCGAAATAACAAACGGGGTTAAGCTCTCATGAACAAACGAACATGAATGAACGCACGTGAAATAACAAACGCGATTAAGTATAGGAAAATAACATCACTGAAACAAATCAATACAATACTACACACTCCTGAAATAACAAACAGAATTGTATAATATAGTATTGAAAAGGGAAAAGCAATTAAAATAGGGATTTACAAAACCTCAAGTATATGGAATTCTCATACAGTAGATTAATCTAAGGATTTAGCTCTCCATGTAAAAAATGAAAATACACAGAAAAGAAATGTAAACAGAACAATGGAGAAGCAAAAAGTTCTTCCAAACTGTTCAGAACAGCTATTTATACTAATCAGAAATTATGTCTACTCGCGAGGCGAAGCCTCTCTCGCGACGCGAATCTTGCGAACAGTCTGCAACCTTTGGTATTCTCGCGAGGCGAACACACCTTCGCGAGGCAAGGCACTGAAGAGTCTTCTTATTATGCCCGTTATGAATATCAGGGGCCAACCGTGATGCTTTCTGACTTCCAGACTCGCGAGGCGAATGGATGCTTGCAAGGCGAGACTCTTCAACTTCAAAACTACCACAGCCGTGACCTTCAACACGGGCAAGCCGTGATCGTCTCTGACTTTTCAGGCTTGGGTGACTCGCGGGGCGAGATCTTCTTCGAGGGGCGAACCAGAGACCTTGCATTTTCTTGGAACAGTCAGCTTCGGGGTCGCGAGGCGAAGAGATGTTCGAGAGGCGAATCCCCTGTTTCTTTATTTTCTTGACTTCCAACTTAACCTGAAAACAAAGACACAACTATAAGTGTATTATTTGACTCAAAACTAGCTAAATTAACCTAAAACTACTCTAGAGACTCAGAACCTTGCTTGAGGACAATCTAATCTAATTTGGGTGAAAATAGGATATAATTTGCACAAAACCCTGGTCATACTAGCCATAAAACTAGATGAGCCAGAGGCTTATCAAAATACCCCAAACTTAAACTTTGCTTGTCCCCAAGCAAACTAAGACTCAAAAATCAAAAAGACTCAAGACCTGGCAAGCTTAAAAGATTCAATCAACCTTGCACAAATTCAAGCAACACATCAAAACAGTTTTCTTCAATGTCCCCCCTTTCAACAAAGCAATCCCCACATTCATTTATTCTAAGCATTTGAGAATTTCATCATTCAGACAATCAAAAATCTAAGCAGGGGATCCAAGTTACACACAAGAGGGAGATCACCAATTCCAAACAACTGCCTTCCTCACAAGGGCATTTAGTGTTCACTCAATTTGTGTCAGGCTATTAACATTGCACTCAGTTTCACTTTTAAGAGCACTTCCCAAAAATTTGATTTTCATCTCAAAAATGGTTCCCACAGAAAACATGCAAGCAACATCAAAAGGTCTTTTTATGGGTTGTAATGGGGCCTGGCTAAGGGTAGGATATACAAAGGTACTAGGCTGAAGACCCTAGGAACTAAGAGAGCATGAACATTATTTACACTTTGAATTTCTACTCAAGTTCCTTTCTTCATTTTCCTTTATGCTTTGGGTGACTCCAGCCTCTTTTATTTTTATCATTTTTACACTTCTCTTTTCTTTTTCTTTTTCTCCTTTTTTTTTAGTGCATCATTTTTTTCTACAAGCCTTTGGCTCCATCCTTTTTATTGTATTTTTTTTTCTTAATCCCAACAACATATTACACCTTGCAGCCACCCCAAACTTTAGTTTCTTGCACCCATTCTAAGATTACATGCTCTCCTAATCCTAAGATCGGGTTAACATGGTTTTCCAGATTTTTGGGCTTATAACATTAGGTTATCAAGAATTAACAGGCTAGTAGGCTCAATGGGGCTAACTAGGGAACATGCATTAGGAATTGGTTATTTCTAGGCTAAGTAGCTATTTACAAAGAAAATGCCTAAATCATCTGAAGCAAACACATAATCATGCAAACCAAAAAGAGATTCAATCAAATTCAGGAAAGTGCAACTTGAAAGTGATTTCACACAGTCAAAAACATGTTGGAGGCTCAAAACCTCACTTGGACATTCATGCAAATTATTTGAAAGAGATTCTATCCCTAGTGTGTGCTTCCTATCACCCCAAACTTATCATAAATCATGCCATCATAACAAAATCTCAAAGTTCAGTTTTCAATTTCACATGGGAATCACTTTTCAAACTCAAAAATTTTTCAGCCTAGGGGGAATCATCACATATCAATCATGCAAGCAATCTGTGCAACATCAATCAAAATCCATCAAACTTGCCAACAAAAGACTCAACACACAAATACTCCTGAGCTTCTCAAATTATTCAGGAGTTTTATTCAAAGAAAAGGAAAAACTACAACTAGTTCCCTCCCCCACACTTAAAACATGCATTGTCCCCAATGAACAACAGAACTATAAAATCAGAGTGAGGGAAAGGAAAGGAAACTCCCTGATCAAGTATCAGTGTAGGTGGGAGCTTCCAAGGAGAGCTCCTCAACATTAACATCCACAGGAACAACAGCATCCACACCATGGAATGGCTTCAGCCGCTGCCCGTTAACCTTGAATGGCTTGTGGGTACCTGCACGTGTAATCTCTACTGCACCATAAGGAAACACATTAGTCACAACAAAGGGGCCATCCCATTTGGACCTAAGTTTCCCAGCCATCAATTTCAGGCGGGAGTTAAACAATAACACTAGCTGGCCCACAAAAAATTCTTTCCTAACAATCATCCTATCATGAAAATGTTTTGTTTTCTCTTTATACATCCTGGAGCTTTCATAGGCTTCCAGCCTAAGCTCCTCAAGTTCTTTAGAATCGCAGTTTTCTTTCAACACCAGATTTCTTCATGTCCATGTTACAACACTTTACTGCCCAATATGCACGGTGCTCAACTTCCACCGGGAGGTGACATGCCTTACCAAAAACAAGCCGAAATGGGGACATTCCTATAAGGGTCTTGAAAGCAGTCCTCTGTGCCCACAGTGCGTCTTCCAGACGGCGGCTCCATTCCTTTCTATTAGGCTGCACCATCTTCTCTAGAATTTACTTGATCTCCCTGTTTGATATTTCAGCCTGGCCATTGGTTTGGGGATGGTAAGCAGTGGAAACTCTATGTACAACCCCATACTTTCTGAGTAAGGCTTCCATGGTTCTGTTGCAGAAGTGTGTGCCCTGGTCACTGATGATGGCCTTAGGTATGCCAAACCTGCAAAAAATGTTGGACCTAACAAATTTGGAAACAGCGTTAGCATCGTTAGTCCTAGTGGGGATTGCTTCCACCCACTTTGAAACATAATCTACAGCCAAAAGAATATATACAAAACCAAAAGAAGGAGGGAAAGGACCCATAAAATTCATCCCCCACACATCAAAGACCTCACAAAAGAGCATGGGCTGCTGAGGCATCTCACTCCTACGAGTGATGGCAGGGCCTGTTATTTGACATTCTTTACAATTCTTGTATACCTCATAGGAATCTCTAAAAATTGTGGGCCAATAAAACCCAGAATCCAGGACCTTTCTTGCCGTCCTCTGTGGTCCAAAATGTCCTCCAACTGGAGAGGCATGTGAGAAGTGCAAAATGGACTCTGTCTCATGATCGGGGATACACCTCCGAATCACCTGATCACTGCAAAACTTCCACAGGTAGGGATCATCCCACACATAGTACTTTGCATCGCTTTTGAGCTTGTGGAACTTATGTCTACTTGTACCTGCAGGAACAACACCAGCAACAAGAAAATTTACAATGTCAGCAAACCAGGGGGTTACCCCATACAGATGTAAAAGTCTCTCATCAGGGAAATCATCTTGGATGGGAGAAGTATCCTCATCCCTTGCTATCCGGCTCAAGTGATCTGCTACCAAATTTTCAGCTCCACTTTTATCCTTTATCTCCACATTGAATTCTTGGAGCAAAAGCATCCACCGGATCAGTCTTGGCTTAGCTTCTGGTTTCTTTAACAGATATTTCAGAGCTGCATGGTCAGTAAAAACAATGACCCTAGAACCTAGCAAATATGACCTAAATTTGTCAAGTGCAAATACAACAGCTAGCAGTTCTTTCTCAGTGGTGGTGTAATTTGACTGTGCAGCATCTAATGTCCTAGAAGCATAATGAATTACATGGGCAACCTTGCCCACCCTTTGTGCCAGAACTGCTCCCACAGCAAAATTGGAAGCATCACACATTAGTTCAAAAGGGAGTGTCCAGTCTGGGGGCTGGATGACAGGGGTAGAAGTCAATGCTTTTTTCAGATGATCAAATGCTTTCTTGCACTTTTCATCAAACTGGAACAGGGCATCATTCTTCAGCAGGTTTGACAAGGGCAGTGCTATCTTGCTGAAGTCCTTGATAAAGCGCCTGTAGAAACCTGCATGTCCAAGAAAAGAACGGATCTCGCGTACGCAAGATGGGTAAGGCAATGAAGAAATCACATCAATTTTTGCAGGATCTACAGAAATACCCTCTTTAGAAATTACATGACCCAAAACTATCCCCTGTTCTACCATAAAGTGACATTTCTCATAATTCAAAATCAAATCAGTCTCAATACATCTTTGTAGAACTAGACTCAGACTATGCAGACATGCATCAAATGAGGAGCCATATACAGTAAAATCATCCATGAACACCTCTATGCAATTTTCAATAAATTCAGAGAAAATGCTAAGCATGCATCTTTGAAAGGTGCCAGGAGCATTACAAAGGCCAAATGGCATCCTCCTATAAGCAAACGTACCGAAGGGGCACGTGAAGGTGGTCTTTTCCTGATCCTCAGGGGCAATATGAATCTGGAAATACCCGGAAAAGCCATCAAGAAAGCAATAATGAGATTGACCAGCCAGCCGATCCAGCATCTGATCTATGAACGACAAAGGAAAATGATCCTTTCTGGTGGCTTGGTTCACCTTCCTATAGTCTATACAAACTCGCCAGCTATTCTGGACTCTAGTAGGCACAAGCTCATTATTTTCATTCCTAACTACTGTTAGACCAGACTTCTTTGGTACAACTTGCACCGGACTTACCCAAGTACTATCAGAGATGGGGTATATAATACCTGCCTGTAGAAGCTTAGTCACCTCTTTCTTCACCACATCCAAAATCAGTGGATTAAGTCGCCTTTGGGCCTGTCTGACTGGCTTAGCCCCATCCTCCAATAGAATTCTGTGCATGCATCTGGAGGGGCTAATTCCTGGAATATCAGCCAATGTCCACCCAATAGCCTTCTTGTGCTTCTTCAGAACCTCCAATAGTCTTGCTTCCTGGTCAGAGTCAAGGCTGGAAGAAATGATGACTGGAAGTCTTTCATTTGTCTCCAGGTAAGCATACTTCAGGTTCTCTGGGAGTGGCTTGAGCTCTAAGGATGGTGGCTGCTCAACAGATGGTGCATTGGGAGTAGCCATGATGCCACGGACTTCTGCAGAACAGACAGCTGCACTATCACTATCACTATCACTATCACTATCACTATCACCCTGCAAGGTTGAATCCAGAAACTCAGCACAAACAGAACAAGGGTTAGTGTCAGTACAGTTAGTACAAGTATATACATCATCAAAACCAGAAATGAAAGGAAAATCTGAAACAAAGTCCTCATGGGTATCCTCAATAAGCTCAGAAAGCAACTCTAAGTGGAAAACAGAGTGCTCCTCCAGTGGGTGTTTCATAGCATCAAAGATCTTGAACTTGGCCACAATACCACCAAACTCCATAGACATAGTCCCATCATACACATCAATCATAGTCTTGGATGTCATCATGAATGGTCTGCCCAAGATTATAGGTGATCTACTGGAAGGTGTTTCTCCTGCCATGTCTAGGATGTAGAAGTCCGCAGGGAAGATCAAATCATCAACTTGCACTAGCACATCCTCTACCATTCCCATGGGTCGGGCACTGGTCCTGTTAGCCAACTGGATGGTAAGACCTGTATACTGCAATGGCCCAAGATCAAGGTTGTTAAAGATGGAGGTAGGCATGACATTGATTGATGCTCCCAAGTCCAACATGCAGTTTTCAAACTTCCTGTCCTCAATAGTGCATGGGATAGTGAAGGTGCCTGGATCCTTGCACTTATGTGGTAGTGCCTAGTAGGGGCTAAAACAGCAACTCTCTCTGGTGCAGGCCTAGACTGGATAAGTGCTGAGACATTCCTTCCCAAATCAACCCTCTCATTATGCTTCATCCTTCTCTTGTTGGTGCATAGATCCTTCAGAAATTTGGCATATTTGGGCACCTGCTTGATCACATCTAGAAGGGGAATATTCACAGCTACCCTTCTGAAAACATCAAGAATTTCCTTCTCCTTATCTTCACCACCAATCTTCTTATTATTCTGCAATCTGTGTGGGAATGGGATGGGTGGTCTATACACTTTCTCAGCTTCAACTTCAACCATAGGCTCAGGAGTTACCTCAACAGTTGCTTCATCTTTTTCAGAAGTGGCCTCAACAACTTTTCCAGATCTCAGAGATATGGCACTCACATTAGGATTGGAGGCATTAGGATTTATCACTGGTTGTGCTAGCAGCTGGGTTGTCCCTTGACCTTGCTGTATATTATTTATGTTTGTGGCCATCTGTCCAATCTGTATCCTCAAATCTTGAATGCTGGCATCTGTTCGCTGTTGATACTGTGCCTGTGAGGCCTGGAACTGTCCCATTTGCTGCTGGAAAAGTGTAGTCATTTGTGCATTTAATTGTGAAGTTATTTGCTTACACATGTCTTCCAGTGAAGGTCCAGAAGGTGCAGAAGTGGTCACTTGAGGAGGATTCTGAGGTGCCATCGGTTGTTATTGGGATGAGTTCCCATACCGCAGATTAGGATGAGTCCTCCAATTGGGATGGTACCTATTGGTAGAGAGGTCTGGAGTGTTGTACCGATTCTGACTGTTTCCTTGATTATATGGATTAACTGCATAAGCTTGAGATACTTCACTGACAAACTCTTCCCTCTGGATGGGGCATGGATCATGTGGGTGCTCAGGTGAATTGCAGATACTACATAACTTTGCAGACTGAACTCTGTCTATTGCCAATTGCCTTACAAAAGAAGTCAGCTCATCCAATCTATTCTCAATGGCGGCCTGGTTGGAAGATGAACTATGGATCTCATGCACACCTTTTGTCTCAACTGAATTTCTTCTGGTAGTAAACTGCTGGGAATTCAATGACATATTCTCAATGAGTTGCTTGGCAGCAGCTGGGGTCTTATCAACTAATGCTCCCCCACTAGCAGCATCCAAAAGATTCCTATCCATCGGCAGTAATCCTTCATAAAAGTCTTTGGATCGGGAGCTGTTCGAAATCGATCTTTGGGGCAACTGGATACCAAATGCTTGAACCTTTCCCAATATTCATCTAGCGATTCATTCCCTTGCCTGATGCCACATATTTCTTTTCTTATTGAAGCAGCTCTTGAAGCAAGAAAGTATCTTTCTAGAAAAACCCTCTTCAAATCATTCCAAGTGGTGATGGAGTTGGGCTCAAGATACAGCAGCCAATCTTTTGCAGCTCCCTGGAGTGAAAACGGAAAAGCCTTCAGCTTGATACTATCCTCAGTGACTCCCTCTGATCTCGAGGTTGTGGAGCATACAACTTGGAATTCCTTCAAGTGCTTGTGTGGATCCTCACCTGCAAGACCATTAAACTTGGGCAACAAGTGAATAAAACCAGATTTTAGTTCAAAAGGAGTGTCAGCACCAGGATATGAAATACACAATCCATTATAGTTACAATCAGGGGCAGCAAGCTGTCTTAATGTCCTTTGATCTCCCATGTTTTCAAAAATAGTTTTGAAATTGGAATCACTACTAGTGCTAGCCCGAAATTCTCTACGGAGTGTGTGCAGTGTTCTTTCAATTTCCGGGTCAAAATCACACAGTTCAGGGCAATTAGACCTAGTAGCTAGACCAATTCAAAACAAAAACAGAAAATAAAAGAAAGAAAAGAAAATAAAAAAAATGCGAAAAATAAAAAATCAGAGTCCCCGGCAACGGCGCCGATTTTTGGTCATTTGTCAGTCGCAAGACGCGCCAAAAAAGAACGAGCGGGTTTTAAAACTGTAGTTAGGGCGACAACTCGGATGTCGTCTCTCAAGGACTCTTAAAGTGTTATTTTTCACAAAAATCAGTTTTGGGGGGGGGGGGGGGGTTGGTTTGGATGCAAATAAGTAACAAGCAAAATAGAGCAATTAAAAACAGGGCAGTTTAAAGAGATTATCAAATAGCAAACAACGATTAATCTACTGTCTCGAATTCCCAACTATCCTTGGTTCATGTAATCCCAAGCCCTAAGCAGATTCTAATCCCCTTTCAGTTATAGCAACAACTAACAACGTAATCGCTACTACGGATGTAGGTTCCTATTCCCAAAATAACAAACGGGGTTAAGCTCTCATGAACAAACGAACATGAATGAACGCACGCGAAATAACAAACGCGATTAAGTATAGGAAAATAACATCACTGAAACAAATCAATACAATACTACACACTCCTGAAATAACAAACATAATTGTATAATATAGTATTGAAAAGGGAAAAGCAATTAAAATAGGGATTTACAAAACCTCAAGTATATGGAATTCTCATACAGTAGATTAATCTAAGGATTTAGCTCTCCATGTAAAAAACGAAAACACACAGAAAAGAAATGTAAACAGAACAATGGAGAAGCAAAAAGTTCTTCCAAACTGTTCAGAACAACTATTTATACTAATCAAAAATTAAGTCTACTCGCGAGGCGAAGCCTCTCTCGCGACGCGAATCTTGCGAACAGTCTGCAACCTTTGGTATTCTCGCGAGGCGAACACACCTTCGCGAGGCGAGGCACTGAAGAGTCTTCTTATTACGCCCGTTATGAATATCATGGGCCAACCGTGATGATTTCTGACTTCCAGACTCACGAGGCGAATGGATGCTCGCAAGGCGAGACTCTTCAACTTCAAAACTGCCACAGCCGTGACCTTCAACACGGGCAAGCCGTGATTGTCTCTGACTTTTCAGGCTTGGGTGACTCGCGGGGCGAGATCTTCTTCGCGGGGCGAACCAGAGACCTTGCATTTTCTTGGAACAGTCAGTTTCGGGGTCGCGAGGCGAAGAGATGTTCGAAAGGCGAATCCCCTGTTTCTTTATTTTCTTGACTTCCAACTTAACCTGAAAACAAAGACACAACTATAAGTGTATTATTTGACTCAAAACTAGCTAAATTAACCTAAAACTACTCTAGAGACTCAAAACCTTGCTTGAGGATAATCTAATCTAATTTGGGTGAAAATGGGATATAATTTGCACAAAACCCTGGTCATACTAGCCATAAAACTAGATGAGCCAGAGGCTTATCAGCGACCGAATTGAAAACCAATAATTCGGTCGCTAAACTTTATTTCACATTTACCGATGAGGTATAGCGACCGAAAATCCGTCGCTAATATTGGTTAACAATAACCAAAATTAGTGACCGAATTAGCAACCGATTATCGGTCGCTAGAAATGGTTACCCCAAAAATACGACCAACCTAATAGCGACCGTTTACTATTATTTAGCGACCGAATTTACGGTCGCTAATTAGCGACTGAAATATTAATTCGGTCGCTAATTCAGCTACCACCATAAATCGGTCGCTGATTCGGTCGCTAAAATAAATAGCGACCGATTTACATGGTTTAGCGACCGAAAATTATGGTCGCTAAACAATTGTTTTTTTGTAGTGACGGGTTTTGATTTAGTTAGGCTTGTAATTGGGCTTAAGAGTGTTCCAAGCCCATTAGGACTTAGAAGAGTAACTTGCACTTCAAGTTAGTCTAGCTTGTACCATATGTAGGATGAGCCTATAAATAGGTTTTATGTAAATCATTTTGGAAGTTTGAATACAATTGAGTTTTCTCACACTTGAGATTTCTAGAGAGAGTTGAGAGTTCTCCTCTTCTTGGTTCATGAGTTGAACCATTGATTCTTATCTTAAATTTCCATATTCAAGTGGTGAATCATCCTTTGGCTTATCAATTCAAATCTTCTTCTCAAAGATGATTCAATTGTGGCGCCTTCCCCTTCATCTTCTTCCTATTCCATTTTCTACTTTTGTTCTTTAATTCTTGCAATTTACTTCTTGCAATTTAATTTATAGTCATATATCAATTGTTCTTCTCTTCTACTCCTTTTTGTTTCTCTTGATTCTTCACTTGAAGAACAAGTTTCATATCAATTTTTCTTATTTGTGTTTGGTCTTGAATTTTTAGCAATTGAAATCAAAGAATGATCCTAAAATGTTAGTGATCTATGTCTTGGTCACATCAAGCATGAGAATAGGGATTTGATTGCTATCAATAATGTGGGTTTAGCAATGATTTGTGAAAATAACAGCTATATCAATAAGGAGCCACAAGATATGGGGACCGTTTCACTAGCTGAAAAGAAACATAGAAGATTTGAAGTTGTTGACTCTACGCAAGTAATAACTGGCACAAGTGTTGCACGTGTCCAATCTATTCCCAGCGGCAAGCAAAAGGAGCATTTTTTATTGGCATCCACTGGTTCCCAGATCTGCCAGAAGCCTTGAATATTATCAGCTGGAACTGTCGAGGGCTGAGTAACCTGCGTGCAGTTCCTATTTACAAATACCTCGTTCGGCGTTATTGGCCAGACACGTTTCATCGTTTTTTTTACTTTTGGATTTTTTTTTAAAGTAAATAAAGTTGAGGACAATAGGCCGTGTATTGAGCCTTTCTTGCAAGTAGTTCGAAGCATCGACTTCGGTCACACTTTACGTGATGTGGGAGGATATTTTTTCAAAGCTAAATTTTATAGTTACTCTCCCAGACTCCGGGTGCAAAAAGAGGAAGTCACGGGCCTCCTTCAAGTGGACCAAGCTAATTATAGAGCTGTTATTTCAAATTGTAGAAGTCTTCTGCCATCGTATGTTAACAACTCTTCGGTAGAGTTTAATAGGAGGAAAGTCCATATAGTTACTTACTCTTTGTTAGGGGTGACTACATATATTACTATCCATTATTAATAAAATTGCTTAACTTTTATTTTGTCAAAAAAGTAAAAATAAAGTATTAAATAGAAAATTAATTCTAGTCAATAGTTTGAAAATTAAAAAATAGGTTAATTTCTATGCATTATCAGTATAAAATATTTTAGTTTTTTACACAAACATTCAATAATATCTTGATATATCAACATCATTGTTATTTCTCTCTTTTAGTTATTAAAATAAAAACACACATGTCAGAATGCCGATAGTTGTCAATGTAAAACTTTTTTAAACTGACAGTGAATACTACTTTAATTCTAGAAAAAATCAATACTTAATTTTATTATTAAATTAATAAGATTTAGAGCTATCCCTTATAAGATCTTGAATTTATTATTGTTTATTGTGATATTTACTCGTTTTTGATACTTTCGGTGTTTTTTTATTTAATTTAATACTTTGGTTTGTAATGTTTCATTAATAGAATCAAAAGATCTTTGGATGGTTTTTAAACTGAGTTGTAATGTTCTTTTTGTTCTTTATTGTTTTTTCTAAGTTAAAGTGAGGGTAACGAGTGCGAGTATAAATACTTAGGTACCCAGATGGTACGTGTAAGGATACTAAAGTTGTTACTAACATATGTATGAGTTCATGGTATGGAAACAATTACTATAATACCCCACTCAACCCCTACCAATTGTAATGCCGGCTTCAATGGATGAAGTCAAGTTTTGTGCACTTGTACCGTTATTTGTTTACATATATAATATAGATTTCTTTTGTAGGTATAAATAGTATACATTTGATTTATTTAGGCATGAGCTTTTAAGATTTATGTGTAATATTAAGAGTTTACTATTGATATTTTTTTTTTAATGTAATAAACCAAATACAAATAATCCTATATTTGATTTTTAAGGTGAGTATTATTTGGTAGGAACCTACCGTAGTTATGGTCTTTGACTCCCCAATGGGTCCACGAAATATTTTCACGAGTTTAGATCCTTTGGACCCGCTATAGGAATAACTCTACTCGGGTGCTTAGTTATGATTAAGGTTCTTTGCCCCTCCCCAGAGATGTGTTATGTGAGATTTGAACTCAGGTCATTCCCCATAAGTTCAGTCTGCACAATCAATTGAGTCACATCTATTGGGTAATGTGTATATGTGGGGGATCGAATTCGAACCCCGAACCTCATTGTGGAATCGAACTCATTCTACTACCCCACCACAACACTTGGTTAACTTTTAAGGTGACTATTTTTCTTTTGTTTCTCAGGATATCCTCCATGCTTAACTGTGGAGACTAATCTCTCGAGGTACTAGACGATATTTAAGGGTTGACCTCTCCCAATCAGGTTTTCTCGATACACAAGAGTCGAGATTTTTTTTAAGGTGAGTATGATAAAAGTAAAATATTTTCCAAGGTTCTAAATAGTAAAAATTAGGATACAATCTTGTTGGATACATAAATAATATATATATATATATATAATGATATATGTATTTTTTGATATAATAAAGTTTAGATTTGGGGATGACACGCCCCCTTACAAGGTCAGAGAATACCACCAACATCAATGACGATTTATAGTAGAATTTACATATTACCCACCAACTTCAGAGATTTAGGATTCAAATCCAAGTCACAGTTAGTGTGAGCGAAATGTTTGACCAGATATGCCAAACCCTATAGGCAAATATACAATGATATTGACCGGATAGAAAATCTTTATATTAATTATTAACTATATATATCAATTAAGTCCCTTTTTTTTTTTTGAAGCAATGCGCCTAGCACAATTCATTGACAATCAAAGAAGCAATACAATGTGATACTTGATAGTAATCATGATGACTAGCTTTGAATCACTCTAGTAAGTAAATGAGCTACTCTATTGACATGTTTCCTCACCAAACTTACACTTAAATTTGAAAAAGTTAGTAAAACTTCGTGACAAGCTCTAATAACAACTCCAAACTCAGAGTTGTCATTTTTAGGAGCTCTTACATTATTGACCACAAGTTCACAATCTAGCTCAAATAAAATATTCTGGAAATTCAAGTCTTTGACCCAATTCGATGCTTTAAGCAAACCTAGAGCTTCACCTTCAGGAAGTGGGAGTAAGGAAGAAACCCATTCAATTCTACCCAAAACAAAGTTACCAAACTCATCCCTTATACACATCCCAAAACTAATTCTTCCAAGCTACTAAAAAAACTAGCATCAACATTGCACTTGAAACAATTAGAACTGGAAGCCGCCCACTATATCAGCGCCTGGAAGAGGAGGTTGGGTGCCTGTTGGAGCCATCTCATTCGCAAGCTTCCAGTCCATAAAATAAGAGCAAGCATTTTGATTAATGCTAGTGGCTGATTGGTTGGTATTGTGCCAAAGCTTCTCATTTCTGCCAAACCACAAACTCCACAGGGTTTTGAGTCCAAGTTGCCACACTGACCCCACAAGTCAACAACACATGCCAAGTATTCTCAATTTCATTCTCACACACTGTACAAGAATGAGGACAGAGGACGCCTTTTAGCTGGAGGCGTGATCTTATGGGAAGAATGTCTCTACAAGCTTGTGGTAATCTGATCAGAACAACGTGCTTCTGTTTGCTGAATTGGTTTAGTGGGGTGACGTGGCATACTGGAACCTGTGTTGTCAAGTTATGATTGGGTGTGTGTTAGGTTTATGCCTTCACTGGGAGAGACTTAACATCATAACTCAACTCATTGTATGTTGTTATCACAAATAAATAATCAAAGGTTTTCCTTGGATTTTTGAGCATTTATGTGGTGGTTTGTGGTGTTACATTTATGTGCAGAACAGTCTTGTGCATGTTTATAGCATTTGTGGGGACACTGCTTGTGCAGTGAAGGTGTTTGATGACATGCTTGTGAGAGATGTGGTCTCTTGGACTGGTTTGATATATGGGTGTGTCAACTGTCAAGGCAGGGTTGTTTAAATTTTAACGATGCGATTGCATTGTTTTTTAGAATGGATGTGGAGCCTAACGTGGCAACGTTTGTTAGCGTACTTGGGCTTGCAGGAAACAGGGTTGTTTAAATTTGGGAAAGTGGATTCATGGTGTTCTTACAAATTTCCGGCTGTATTAAACCGAGAACCTGAAGAACAGTATAGCTATGGCTCACTAGTATACTTAATCAGAAATACGCTCTTCTATTGAGATATCTCCAATTATCAGAGTACTATGACTATTGTCTTATATAGTACATGCCGAGGGATTATTAAACTGACCAGGGTGCTTTCTGCTTGTGCCAGTCTTGGGCTTCTTGATTATGGCAGATGGGTCCATGAATACATTGATAGTAGCCGTATCAAATGGGATGTTCATATAGGAACAACATTGGTTGACATGTATGCAAGATGTGGTTATATAAGGATGGCACGATATATTTTCAATGGGATGCCTTCTGTGTTTGGAATGCCTAGCTAGGTGGTCTAGCATTAAATGGACATGGACAAGAAGCATTGAGACGATTTGGAGAATTGATTGAATCTGGTACGAGGCCTAATGAGGTGACTTTTCCAGCAGTTTTTACAGCATGCTGCCATTCTGGCTTGGTTGACGAAGACCGTACGTTTTTCAATCAGATGATAAGTCCAAGCTACAATATTTCTCCCTGGTTAGAACACTATGGATGTATGGTTGATTTGCTCTGCAGGGCTGGATTTGCGGGGGAGGCCATGGAGTTGATAAAGACAATGCCCATGCCACCTGATGTGCAGATCATAGGAGCTATTTTGAGCGCCTGCAATACCTATGGAAACGTTGGATTCTCTGAAGAAATGTTGAAAGTTGAAACCTCTACAGAATTTTGAATACCAAGATAGTGGCATATATGCGCTTCTATCTAATCTATATGCAACTAATAAGAATTGGGGTGAAATAAGAAGCTTGAGGAGATCGATGAAGGAGAAAGGAATAAGCAAGGCCCCAGGCTCTAGCCTTATGAGTGTGGGTGGTAAAAATCAATGAGTTTTTAGTTGGAGATGATAACCATCCTCAAAGTGAGGATATTAAACATCCTTGCCCATCAAATCTACCTTGAGGGGCACATTGATAAAAAATGCTCCTAAATGATTTTAGACTTTTTCTTTTTATGTTCTATTAACGAGAAAACTCCTTATGGAATTTCATTATAAAGACTACTACCCCATTTGTGGTAAAGGTCCTGTGCCACCCTTCATTAAATTAAGCTTAGCTTATGCATTGAATGTCTTTTTTCAAGGGCCTAGAAAAAACTTTTGCTATGTTTGGTCGTTTGCTGCTTTGCACCTTTCAAACATTAAACCAAACGCAGCAAAATCTTGCATTTGTGGAACAGTAATAATGTTATTCTTAGTTTCATGGGTAGAAAACTAGAAGTAGGACTTGTTTGAATAAGGTCTTTACTCTTTAGGGTGTATTTGAGTATATGTTTGAGATTTCCAAACTCTGATTTTAAGTGTAAAAACCGAGTCTTAATTACATTTTCTACATATGTTTGTCAAAATCAACTCTCAGTTATATGTATGTCAAACTATTCATTTTTCCATTCATCAAAACTTAGTTTTGATTATTCAAGTATTACTCTGACAATAATAATCATACAAACTTGAATGTATATAAATAATATTCGTTCTACCAAAGCATAAATTATTTTAGTGCGAACCTACTTTTATTCAAAATTGAGTTTGCAAAAGTTGGTCAAAATTTAGTTTTATGAATTATAATCTAAATACACACTTAGTCGTTGCAGTTGCAGTGTCATTTGCATTCCACACTTGACGTGTTTGAATAATGAGAATAGAATGACCTGAAGCTAAAATATCAAAGTCAATGTCAACCCCTTATTTGGTATTGTGAGAATACTATTAAAAAATTCATTCTTGTTATGGTTTTTTATGAGAACACATAATTTATGCTCATTTTTTTATATTCGATTATCGTTTATTTAAATTAAAATTCTTGAAAATCCGATTTGATGATTCCCAATTCCCCATATTTGGATTCCTGGCGCTTGCAATGTGTTGAAGCCAAAAGGGTTACAAATTATTTTACATATATATCCATTCTCGGTAGGATCAAAATTCTCATGTTCACTTCTAGTTCAATCCTTTCAAACAGGACATGTATTGCATGTATACAACATACTAACATAGACAGATATGACATTTTTTTTTCTTGACTAGTCCATTCAATACAATATTGACTTTAAAGTATAAACCGCCTTGCATGAACAAGTATGGCTTGATTCTTATATAGATAATTATTTATTTGCAATGGATTATGATATTGTTCTCGGTTACAGCAGCCCAAATCATTTTTGGAAAAACTCTCATTTTCGAATCAGAATAGGACGTTCATATACCATATAAGATTGGAAAATTAGCAGAGGCAGAGCCCTGTCCTGTTAGGGAATAGTTAAAAATCATGATAACTTTACTCTTGGGAGATTTGCATCTTGTGAGTTATGACCATAAGCATGTTCGAATGATTATTGTTAGCCTATTCCATTTAAAAGTTTGGTCATCGAAAGAATGGCTATTGTCAAGGACGATAACCAAAAAATAATCAAACTACTTATTCAAATAACCAAATTCTAGTTTGGTCATTGGTCTTCAGCTTCAAGGTCCTCAAATTTACTTATACCTCCAATTTTCTATATGTATGTGGAGCTGCCTGAATGTGCATGCAAGGACAAAATACAGGAAACAAGTAAACGGAAATATATCTGACTGATGAAGTTGTTAGTGAAGCTGAGATTTTTACTGCAGTATTTTGTGATTTTTAATGTTATTATATTATTTAGTAGTTGGTTAATACTTTTGACTAAGTGTAAGGTGACTCATACGTAGTAGAGTGTCTTTAGGTGATGTTAGGTGCAGTTGGCAGAGCACCATACTTTGTTTATTAGTGAAAAGTTTAATATGTTATGTATCAAAAACCTTATTGTATGAATGAATGAATCAGTTTACGTTTTCAGATTTTATTGAATGCTAACAATTGGTATCTAGAGCTCTCTGTTCTTTAGGGACCTGTGAGAGAAAGATTGAGAGAAAATTGGAGAGAAAACGTAAGAGAGAAACCAGAATATACAGTGTGAGGGAAACCCAAAAACTTCACTAGAAAACCCAACCTTTACTTGATGGCTTCAACCAATATTTCACTACCTGCACCTCCTGCGTTTACAGGAAAGAATTATGAAATCTGGGCTGTGAAGATGAGGGCTCAATTAAGAGGCTATGATATTTGGGATGTGGTGGAGACAGGTGCTGAACCACCACCTTTGCAAGCAAATCCCACTGTTACTCAGATGAGATATCACAGTGAGCAGGTTGCCAAATGAGCTAAGGCTCTCACAATCCTGCACTCAGCTGTGAATGATGATATCTTTATGAGAATCTCAAATTTGGATACAGCAAAGGAAGTTTGGGATAAGCTTGAGGAGGAATTCTTTGGAAATGAGAGAACCAAGCAGATGCAAGTTCTTAATCTCAAAAGAGAGTTTGAAGCCTTGAAGATGAACGAGACTGAAACCATAAAGGATTTCGTGACCAAGATTATGAGAGTTGTAAATCAGATCAGATTGATGGGAGAAGAACTTCTTGATAGCAGAATTGTAGAAAAAGTTTTGGTGGTTTTACCTGAAAGGTTTGAATCCAAGATTTCTTCACTTGAAGAGGCAAAAGATCTTTCTAAGATAAGCTTGACAGAGCTAGTGAATGCTCTTCAAGCGCAAGAACAAAGAAGACTTCTCAAACAGGAGGAAACATCAGAAACAGCTTTGCAAGTCAGAAACAAGGGTAAAGTTGTAGCAGTCAAAAGTGAAAGGAGATTTGTTGGAGAGCATTCTGTAAAAGATTCAAAAAAAGGAAAGGTTTCCAAAGTGTGGAATCTGCAAAAGAACTAGTCACAAAGAGAGTGATTGTTGGTACAAAGGGAAAACACCACCACTAATCCAATGTAGATACTGTAATAGAAATGGCCATATTGAGAGGTTTTGTAGACTGAAGCAACAACAACAAAATCTACAAAGCCAACCATCTCAGAAGGCTAATGTCATTGAAACTGAAGCTGATGAAGAACTATTATTCATTGCCAAGACTACAAGGAGTTTAGAGGATGGCGAGACTTGGTTCATTGATAGTGGTTACACTCAACACATGACAAGCAAACCATAATTTTTCTCAAAACTGGAATCAGCTGTAGGATCGGTGAAAATTGGAAATGGAGGCAAAGTTGCTATCATTGGCAAAGGAACTGTGGGGATTCATACTGCAACAGGTATCAAATACATTTCTAATGTTCTTTTAGTACCTGAACTTGATCAAAACTTGTTGAGTGTGGGTCAAATGATGCAAAATGGTTATTCCTTGTTGTTTAAAGAAGGAAGTTGTGTCGTTACTGATGCTAATGGTCATGAATCATTTGAAATGAAGATGAGAAAAATAATTTTCCCTGTAAATTGGAATTTAATCACTGAACAAGAGTGTAAATTCAGCAAGACTGAACTTGATTCTAAGCTTTGGCATAAGAGATTTGGCCACTATAATTTGAAATCCATTCAGTTTGCTCAAAAGCAAGAGTTAGTCAAAGATTTACCCGATACTCAAGTATGTTCATAAGTGTGTGAAGGCTGTTAACTTGGTAAGCAACATAGATTGCCTTTTCCTAGTTCAGTTACATGGAGAGCAAGTGAAAAGCTTCAATTGGTTCACTTGGATGTTTGTGGACCTATGAAAACTACCTCACTCAATGGCAGCAAGTATTTCATTCTTTTCATAGATGATTTTACAAGAATGACATGGGTTTACTTTCTTTAGCAGA
Organism: Sophora flavescens; assembly: GCA_030762895.1. Classification (NCBI taxonomy): domain Eukaryota; kingdom Viridiplantae; phylum Streptophyta; class Magnoliopsida; order Fabales; family Fabaceae; genus Sophora; species Sophora flavescens. The sequence continues at coordinate 160,825,751 of CM061067.1, read as the reverse complement.
AATCTGAAGTTTTTTCTGTTTTTAAGAAATTTAAGTCTTTGTTGAAGCTCAAAGTAGTTGTTTCTTGAAGAAAATCAGAATCGACAATGGAAAGGAGTATACTTCAGGTGAATTTAATATGTTTTGCGATGATTTGGGAGTTGAGCACCAACTTACAGTGAGCTATTCATCGTAGCAGAATGGAGTTGCCGAGAGAAAAAACAGACCAGTTCTTGAAACGGCTAGATGTATGATTTTTGAAAAGAAATTGTCAAAGACCTTTTGGGCAGAGGCGGTCAACACAGTTGTATACCTCCAAAATAGGCTTCCTACAAGGGCAGTAGAAGGGATGACACCTATTGAGGCTTGGGGAGGCATCAAGCCATCCATTAAGCATCTAAGAGTATTCGGTTCATTTTGCTATACTCTTGTACCAGATGTGAAAAGAAGCAAATTGGATGAAAAGGCAGAAAAAGGATTTATAATAGGCTATAGCTCACAATCAAAGGGCTATAGAGTCTATAACATTGAATCTGGAAAAGTTCTCATTAGTAGAGATGTTAAAGTGGATGAAGATGCTTGTTGGAATTGGGAGACTTCTCAAGCTGATAGGTATTCAGTTTTGCCTTCTCTTGAGGATGCAAATGAAGATCAAGATCATGAAGATGTAGATGATGAGTTTGCTGTAAGAGGTACCAGACCCCTATCTGAAATTTATTAGAGATGTAATAGTGTTGTGCTTGAACCTACAAGCTATGAAGATGCTAGCAAAGTGGAGGATTGGAAACATTCCATGAAGGAGGATATAACTACCATTGAAAACAGCAATACTTGGCAACTGGTTGAAAAACCTGAAGACAAGAATGTCATTGGAGTAAAATGCGTTTATAGGGTAAAGCTAAACCCCAATGGATCCATCAACAAATACAAGGCCAGACTTGTTGTAAAAGGCTATGTTCAGCAATTTGGGATTGATTATACAGATACTTTTGCACCAGTAGCAAGAATGGATACAATTCGTGTTCTTATAGCTTTGGCTGCACAAATGAAGTGGAAAATTTGGCATTTAGATGTTAAATCAACATTCCTAAATGGAAGCCTAGCTGAAGAGATTTATGTAGCTCAACCTGAAGGATTTGTTGTGGAAGGAAGTGAAGATAAGGTGTATAAGCTTCATAAGGCCTTGTATGGGCTAAAACAAGCTCCTAGAGCTTGGTACAACAAAATTGATAACTACTTCTACAATCAAGGCTTTAGGAGGAGTGAAAATGATGCAACTCTTTATGTAAGAAGGTTGCTGGATGGTGGTTCTTTAATTGTCTCTTTGTATGTTGATGACTTGCTAGTCACAAGCAATAATCAACAAGAAGTGCAAAAGTTGATGGAGGAAATGAAAAATCAGTTTGAAATGTCAGGCTTAGGAGAAATGAACTACTTTCTAGGCTTGGAAGTGCATCAGTTCAAGGATGGGATTTTTCTGAATCAAGAAAAGTATGCTCATGAAGTGTTGAAGAAATTTAGAATGGAAAAATGCAAATTTGCTCCTACTCCTTTAATGCAAAATGTAAAACTCTCAAAGGAAGATGAAGCCGAAAAGATAGATGCTTCTCTCTATAGAAGCTTGATTGGTAGCCTACTTTATCTCACTGCATCAAGACCAGATCTTATGTATGTTGCTAGTTTGCTGTCAAGATTTATGCAAAGTCCTAGTAAGACACATTTTACAGCTGCAAAGAGAGTGCTTAGATACTTGAGAGGCACTACTCAGCTTGGAATTTGGTACAAATTAACCAAGTGAAAATGGAAGCTTATTGGGATATGTTGATAGTGATTGGGCTAGAAACCTTGATGACATGAAGAGTATTACTGGTTATACATTTTCCTTAGGCTCTGGCATGTTCTCTTGGAATTCAAAGAAACAAGAAATTGTAGCTCAATCCACTGCAGAAGTTGAATATGTAGCAGCAGCTGCAGCAACAAACCAAGCTATTTGGCTAAGGAAAATTCTAAAGGATTTGGGAGTAGAGCAGCAGGAAGCTACAGAGATTAATTGTGATAGCAAATCAGCAATTGCTATTGCAGAAAATCCAATTCAACCTGGAAAGACCAAGCATATTCAAGTGAAGTTTCATGCTATACGTGAAGCTGTTAAAAATCATGAGATTAAGCTAGTTCATTGCTGTTCTGATCTTCAAGTTGCTAATATACTCACTAAAGCTCTTCCTAGAGCTAGATTTGAAAGACTTAGAGAATTGCTTGGAGTGTCCATCAAAAATCTCAAGGAGGAGTGTTAGTACAGCTGAGATTTTTGCTGTACACCAGTATTTTGTGATGTTTAATGTTATATTATATTATTTAGTAATTGGTTGATACTTTTGACTAAGTGTAAGGTGACCCATATTTAGTAGAGTGTCTTTAGGTGATGTTAGGTGCAGTTGGCGGAGCACCATACTTTGTTTATTAGCGAAAAGCTTAATATGTTATGTATCAAAAACCTTATTATATGAACGAATGAATCAGTTTACGTTTTCAAATTTTATTGAATGCTGACAGAAGTGTCTATAATATAGTTTGTGAACTCTTCAAACAAATGATTGAATAAGGTAACTCTTCCTTGAAGAATCAACATAAAACCTTCACCCGAATTAACACTCTTGTGTCTTCTATGATCCATAATCCAGAAGAAAAAATGAAAAGTATGTAATTAAACTTCAATAGTTTTCTGATTGATAGCTGTGTATCTCCATCTTTCCTTCTCCACAAAGTCTGCATCAAGAAACCGAGCAACAAAAGCCCATAGTTTGTAGATGTCTTCAAAATTAGCCAAGAAGCTTAATGCAGCAGTAACCACAGTCACTCCAAGGTTTTCTCTATCTTTCTTCTTATTGGCAGTCACATCTTGGACTCTTCCTTCTTTGGTCTGTAGGACTCTTCCCTTCATTTCTGCATACTTATCTGCAAAGCAGATATGATGCAGAAATCCATAGCTGAGAGAAATATTGTTTCTATCAGCAAGTTTTTGTACAAGGACAGGTTCTACCTTTTCACCTTTCCAATCAAACACATTGAATGCCAAAGCAGCCCCCCTGTCAAATTTTATCTTTGGGCCATAAATCTTGACTAGGGGAATCCCTTCTGTGTCAGGGTGTTTAAGCTTCAACATTGAGTTGACCAGCCAATTTATCAGGTACCTAGCCCTGTTTGTGATCAGTATCAATCCTAAAGAGTCCACTTGATCCAAACACTTGCATTCGATGCAAAACCTCCCATTTTCACTATCTTGGACATTCTTATCCTGAAGGCTCTCAACTGGCCTTTGTGCTTTCTCAATTCCAGAACCTTCAGGTGCTTTTAGTTCTGCTTCTGCAGGTACCTCTATGATCTGAAGCTCGGATGGTTCTCCTTCAACATTTACAGATTGTGTGATTTGTATCCGACCAGAGAAAGAACTCAAAGAAGCTAATTCATCTTCTTGTAAGCTAGATGTTGATTTTTGTTCAATTTCTACATCAGTACCAGAAGAATCTTCTGAAAGCTGGCGCAGCCTCCTTTCTGGTACAAGGTTCACAATTCCTGCAATGGAGGAGGGTTCCAGAATGGAAACAGCAGATTTCTTAACGAAAAGACAACCAAACCCAGATGGATTTTCTCCAAAAACCTTATAGAAAGAACAAATTAGAAAGTCGGGGCGAAAGAGTGAGAGACCAAAGCTGTCCATGTCTTTTGGTCCCAATGCACAAGCATCAATCAACACATGCCACCCATTTTCCTGTGCTATGCTCATCCATAGATAGGGATATCTGGCTCCTGTTACTCTGGAATGAAGTGGGAACACAAAAAGACCCTTCTTTTTCCTCTTACTCACAATCATCTTCCTCAACTTCGCTGACTGAATCCTGAGCCTTGGCCATGAAAACTCTGCTGACATTGCCCTGGCTCCTCTCTTCTCTGAGCAACTAATCATTGCTTCCACTGCCTCACTCTCATAGTCATAAACTGTCAGAAGCTTCTTACTAGACTGGAATGGGTAGGAATCAGCCACTAGTTTGAAAGCTGCTGTTCTGTTTGCAGTGAAAACCATGAAGTAATCATTTTCAGAAATGTTAAGGAACCCCATTATTCTTCTCCTCATTGCAGACTCAAATTCTGATTCCTGCCCCCCATGAAGCAACAAAGTCTTAAGATTCCCAGTCTTATAGGATATGCTGAAGAAGGGAATATCCGAATAATGAGGTGGAGATTGAGGAGGAGCTGAAGAAGAAGCAAGTTGGGTTTTTGAAGTATCATGTTGTTGTTGTTGTTGACGTTGGTAGTAGGAGAAGAGGCCAATACCAATATAATCAAGGCAAGTATGGTTGGAGAAAGAGAGATGATAATATTCTTTGGCTCTCACAAGGTCAACTTGCTCAGTATCTGAGTATTGTGGGTACACTTTGTTGAATTCGCTGAATGATTCCTGTAGAGATGGAAGGGACTCGTGGTTAGTGAATTTGGTGTTTGGGAAGATGGAGGATGATGTTGTTGCTGCAAAGCTGTGACGGCACTCTGCAGAACTGTTTCTGGGTTTGCTTGTTGTGTTGTGAGATGGTGGAAATGGTGATGAGTTGAACAATGAGGTAGGGCAGCAACCTTGAGGGCATACTTGGGAGACCTCATTTCTGCTAAGTGACTGCATTTTTCTTTTTTCTTCTCTGCACTAAGTGACAATCATGGTTTATATATACCAGTTTGGTAGAATATTACAGAATGGTTTGTAATTAAGCTTCTGGCTGATACAGGTCTGTATGAACACATTGACAAGGTCAAGGAGCATAACTTGGACTGTTTCTTTTATTGTTTGCTAAGTTGACCTATAAATATTGTGTCCCACTGGCCAATCAATATGCACCGTCCAACTGGATGTGATTGTGGACTTGTGGTGATGCTCCTTATAGGTTATTTAAAAAAAGAAAACTGAAAAAGATTAGCTTGTTGCACCTAATTGGTTTTTTTTTTCTTTTTTTGCTAACCTGTGGTGATGGTTCCTAAGTTGTTTGTTTTTTTAAGTGATTATTCGTAATTACAGAAACCACGAGTTTTACATAAAAAAGTGATGAAAGATTTTGATGTTGCAGAAGAAGGATAACAAGTGATGGTCATTCATATATAACACAAGGCTTTGAGTTGCCGTCATGGGACCAGTGCAGATGGAGGGCAAATTACTATCTCAGTGTGATGCTGTTGAGTAGTCACCACAATTGAGATGTTACAGCCACACTTAAGTGTAAGATTTAAAACCTTAACGTATAATTTTTTTTTTGATAAACATGTATGTTAAAACCTTAACATATAATTTTATTTTTGATAAACATGTATGTTAAAACCTTAACATATACTATAAAAGTGTACTGCTTCCGATTCTTTTTGGTACAAGTACTTTTTCACCAATTTTTTTATAGCAAATATAACTATATTGGAAAGGGAAATACTGCATAGTATGAGAATGTGTGGACTAAGCAAGCCAGTATTCTACTTCTACCTTGGGAAAACTCGAAAGTCACCAATTTGATTATCCAAAAAGGCACAAATATTACATAAGACAAGTGCTGCAAGAAAATGATTAGCTATAATGTTTAATTGGTCTAATGACAAGATCTCGAACAAAAATCTTTTGATATGGGTGAAGAGTGATGAGTGAAGAATGAGAAGTGAAGATAAACACTTATGTTAGCGTAAAATTGTACCTACGGAAAAGGTGGAGCCAGGAACCCGTAAGCAATAGTGAGTGGAGGACAGAGTGGTCGTTATTTAAGCCGGCATTATCGTTGAGGTCCAAAAGAAAAGCCTCTTTAGAATTCTTCTCAGTACTTGCTGACAACGCTTGCTTAAGGTTTAAGGGTTACAAAATCAATTAAAAATAAAAGTTCCATGATTATATGCATCATCGCTACTTGGCCTTCCTCGACCTTTCTCTACTCCTCTTTTCTTTCTTCCTCGTCCATCAAAAGCGGTGGTTTTGGACCATCTTTTGGTCTGAAATCATCCTTTTACATCGTTTTTCCCCCTCATTTTATCTAAATAAGTGATTGTTCCACGTATATCTGATTTTTATTTTGTGTTTTTTCATGCTTTTGTCGTCTGCGTGCGATGGTGTTTTGTTCGTCGTTTTGTTACGACATCGTTTGGTTTCCCGTCTTGTTGCGGTGTTCGTTTGATTCAGATTGAAAGATCAGCTTCGATCCATTACAGATTCAATCAAGACTTGGGCGTCAACGTTACAGATCCGAAGGCATGAGTATTCCGGTCACTTTGATTTTGTCACATTTGTAAGCATTTTGCGGTGTTATGCTATTAACCTGGGTGCTGTGAGTTTGTTCGCAGATTCATCATTTTCGATTTTTAGCGATGCTGAATTTGTATTGTTTTCGATGTATTTTATCAATATGAATAAATTAATATCTCTTTTAGTTAAAAAAAAAAAAATCACTACTTGGCCTTCAAAGCTATGGTGGATATTCCCCTTTTGAGTAAACCGTCTTAAATTAAGAGTCTTGCTGTCAAGAAATTAAAAAAAAAAAAAGTTTTTATATTAAATATATGGTTAAAGTAATGTTTTGGTCCCTATACGTGACATCGATTTTCAATTTGATCCATATACGTAAAAAGTTATCAATTTGGTCCATATACGTGACACTGATTTTTAATTTGGTCCTCACAGCTAATTGGTCCCTATATAAGAGGGATCAAATTACAAATTATTATCACATATAGGAACCAAATTGAAAATAATTATCACATATATATAGGGACCGATTTCAATTTTTTGTTGAATTGGTCCCTATATGTGACAATAATTTACAATTTGGTCCTTTTATATAGGGACCAATTAGCTGTGAGGACCAAATTGAAAATCAGTGTCACGTATAGGGACCAAATTGATAACTTTTTACGTATAGGAACCAAATTGAAAATCGATGTCACGTATAGGGACCAAAACATTACTTTAACCTAAATATATCATTTTTAAATAATAAACACATTATTTTTTTAATTCGTTAACTAATGTTTTTTAACATTTACTTAAATCAAGTGTTTTTTTTAAAGTTTGACTAGTTGAGTGAACTTACTTGTCCATTATACTAAAATAATTGTCCAATATAGTATGAAAGTTTGCATTATTATTTATAGTGCTTAATGTATGGTATTGTATGTGGGGCTAAGCTTAATGCTTAATGTGAGGAGAGCGGGCTCAGTGACCAATATAAAATGTGAGGCATGCTTATGATGAGGAAAGCCCCTTATTCATTCAAAAAAGAACAAAGTGAATTTGACTGTCATTAAAGTTACTGCAATTAATGAAAAAGCAAAAGCAAAGCTGCAAGTTAGAGCGCAAAGAAGGTTAGGATGTCCGATGTCGTATCAACAGAGGAAAAAGAGCTTCTACAATTAGACGCCTTCGTTGTAAGATTATTTTATCTTAAAACTTAGTTTAAGTTTATTTATGCTATGTTATGATTTGATTATACTTTGTTAGTTTCGTAACCATTTCTGACTTGGTGGGCCATATGGGTCCGTTTGATGGTCAGCATAAGAGAGACATGATAAGATAAACTATCATATTCTGTCTGAAATTATTGTTTGGTGAGCCAGCAGGATAGGATAAGTCAATCCTGTCACTTATCATATCCTGTCAATCTAGTTAAAAGTCTATCCTGAGGGGAGGACTGAGTTAGAACTTAACAGGATAGGATAAGATGATTTTTTTTTTCCGGTAATAAGTAGGATATGATGATTAAAGTATAATAAAATATAAAAATATATAATATATAAAATAATTAAAGTATAATAAAATAATAATTTAAAGTATAATAAAATTTAACATGATTACCAAAAAAAGGTATAATAAAATATAAAATATCTAAAATAATAAAAATATTAATAATCAATTTTAAAATTTATTTTTATTTTATCACAATGTTAAGTTTGTTATTTTATATTATTTTTAAAAACTGTAAAATATAAAAAATTATTCTAATAATTTAACTATATGTAAAGTAAAAACAAAAAATGAGTATTTAAAAATATAAAAAATTAATTTTAGTTAGAGATATTTAAAAAATTTAAAACATTATATGTAATTTTATCATAATGATAGTTATGTTTTTTATATCAATTTAAATAATGAAAATTATAAAAAAAAAGTAAATCTAATAAAAGATAAAAATATTTAGAATAAAAACGAAATTTTTTAAAATTCATACTTAAATTATAATGCTGTTCATTTGGTTATCTGGTGGACACCAAACGTCGGATAGAATAACAGTTTATCCTGCTCATATCCTATCATACTCATATTCTATTCTCTTATCATATCCGTCCTTATTCTATCCTGACCACCAAACGAGCCCTATAACTCATCAGCTAGCGACAGTTAAGCAAAACTCAGGGACGGACCTACTAAGATGATATGAGGGCATTTTCCCCCGTTAAGCAATTTTTTTTTATTTACATTAATATGTTTAATAGATTTTATTCTGTTTCCATAAAAATTTAGATGTTGTCCTACATATATCAAATTATCACCAATCTTTTAGAGAAAGTGAAAATTATTTTTATGATTTTTCATCTTTTACTAAATAAATTGCTTTTTATTTTTCATATGCAAACGCAGGTTTTCACATTGAAATGAGTCATACAATATCTTATGTATTTTATATTATTTTTTATAGCTTGTGTATATTTATTATATTTTTATTTAATAACAAATTTTTACCCCCACTAAAAAAAATCTGGGTCCGGCAAAACTAATGCTCTGGACGTTGTGAGGGACAGCTTGTGCCTTGCGTTTACTTCTAGAAATTATTTTCATTCCAATATTTGTTTGTTCTTTTGGTCCATTCATTTTCACTTCCCTCTAAAGTTTTTAATTGGTAAAACTACGATACTACACGCAAGTAATTTCAAATGTATTTAGAAAGATACAGGCATACAGCTATAGTTTGCTTCTGTCTTTCTGCAACACATAGTAAGTGCAACATATGGCACTTCAGAGTTATGCCCGTTAATCACCCGCAAATGCCACATTTGTTATACCCTTTCTTTCTTTTATTTATTTATTTATTTATTTATCCTTCCCTTTAACCTGAACCGAGTTGCTTTTAATTCGAAAACTTCAAACTTACAAAGAAATCAATTAGATGAGGCTAATTATGCATTTACATATGCTTCTTGATCATTAAAATTTAAAAGCCATTTCAAAGGACTGGATCTTAAAGCCGAATTACGAATTAGGTGTGATAAAGATCTAGAGAAAGGGGTATAGGTTTGTATTTGTTTAACAATATGACAATGTCTTGCTATTAGATGTGGGCAATGGCAAAAGAAGACTACGAAAACTTTTTTTTTTTAATCTTTGTTGGAGATAAGCTATGGCTTATCACACACTCACAATGCACACTAGAACAAAAAAGAATTATAGAGAGAAAGAGGATCAGAAGAGAATATCACAAACTGAAATTTTATTCACTAATATCACTTTATACTTATCTACTAATTCACTTACACTATGGCACTAAGTCTATTTATAGACTTATACATACACTAACTAACTCTCCTAATAGCTCTCTAACTAATCATAATCACACTTTAACAAACTCCTAACAACTAACTAACTCTATTTGAATTACTTCCAACACTCCCCCATAATTCAAATATTTCACTAAATTGTATTTTTATAATGCACATTTTATATATCACTAACATACACATATATGTCCACCTGGATCCCATTGCAATCTTTTGTAGAATTGGGCTTGACCCATCAAGTCAACAAAAGCAAATAAAATTGACCCAATATAGCCCTTTCCCCCATCATCTTTCAGCTTAGGAGCTAATTCAATTTCTTCACTGATTTGGGCTTCACCCACAAACACATGGTCCAATTTCTGAAATTGAGCTCCCAAGGCAGAAAACAATTTCTGCTCCTCCTCCTCCACAACTTGGGCTTGGCCCATAAATACCAGTTTTGCCCCTACATCTATCATATTCTCCTTCTCGATGGAACACAACAGCACCGCCAAACACAGCAGCACTGCCTTTTCGATGCTACACCTCGGCTGTTCTAGCGATGGCGGTAGCATCATCACTTCCGGCGACAGCGGCAACTTGATCGGACCTCCACACCTCAATGTTTTTGTTCTCCTCTCCACGACACTTACCCAATCAAACACCTCGGCTTCTCCGTGCGAGTCCACCTTCACTGCTTTTGTCGCCGTCGCATAAGGGCCCCGATCCAACGGTTCAATCGTCTCTGCCTGAACCTCCATCATGAGTTGTAGATCCGGAATCGTCACCTCCATCTCAGTCGCGTTCCGGCCACCTCGAAGCAACTCCACCCAAACCAGGTTCTACTCCTTCGTACGCACCACCGCACTGCCACCGTGAGTGAGTTGCCTTCCCCATTTGTTTTTCTTCTTCGCAGCGGCGGCAGCCATGGATCTCGAGTCAGGCGGCTCCGGCTTCGTCTTGCAATTGTGAGCGGTGCTTCTGGCTTGGGTTTTCTGGCCGGTCACAACCTCTCCTTTTGTCACCGCCTTCCGTGCTTCACCCTCTTCAGCCACAACACCACATCGATCCACAGAGTGGACCTTCTTCACGACGCCCTCCACTGATACAACTTCCTTTTGCTGGGAATACGAAGCACCGGCATCGCCGTCCTCTAGATCATCACTGCTCTCTGTCTTGATCTTGTTTGTCTCAAGATCATCATCACTCCTTTCTTTCTCGCCATTCACCATTGGCTCTTCACACCCAGGAACTTGCTTCTTCTCCTTGACTGTGTTCTCCACTTCACTCTTTTTAACACTCTTGATTTTCTTCTTGACTGCAATTTTATCATCTTCTTTCGTTCCACACGCTTCCTCTCTTGGCTCCTTCGAAGACCCATCTTCTTCTGCTGTGGTGCTACACTGATAATCTCCATCAACACCACTTGCATTGTTATGAACCAAAATCCCAATTTCTTGGGTTTGCTATCTTGCTGCCATCACTGTTCTTGCCTTCTTGTTCTTACTCTTTCTTTCATCTTCTCCATAGACATTGTTCAAAATATCCCAGGCTTCTTTAGCATTTTTGGCAGCAACAATCTTCTCAAAACTTTCAGAGTCCACACATTGATGGATGATGGAGAGAGCCAAACAATCTTTCTTCTTGGATTCTTTGTAGGAGGCACTATCCTCCTCTTCTTGGATCTCATCCTTCACTGTTTCCGACACTTCATGGAAACCATAGATTGCTTCCATTTTCACAACCCAATGCTCAAAGTTCTTGCTATCAAGAACAGGTAGAGGAATTGAAAAATCCTCACTCAACTCCATCCCATGGACACACTTTCCCAAGATTGTTATAGCTCTGATACCAATTTGTTGGAGATAAGCTATTGCTTATCACACACTCACAATGCACACTAGAACAAAGAAGAATTATGGAGAGAAAGAGGATTAGAAGAGAATATCACAAACTGAAATTTTATTCACCAATACCACTTTACACTTCTCTACTAATTCACTTACACTATGGCACTAAGTCTATTTATAGACTTACACATACACTAACTAACTCTCCTAATAGCTGTCTAACTAATCATAATCACACTTTAACAAACTCCTAACAACTAACTAACTCTATTTGAATTACTTCCAACAAATATTTGACCAGTTATCCCATAAGCAAAGTTGTGAGACTAACTCTCTAGTCGGATGTGGTGGTTAGGTAAAGTTCTTTACAAAGTGACGACTTCAAGATTTGAATCCCTAATCTTGCAGCTAAATCCCGTCTGAGAGCATAGTCCACTTTCACTGAGACCCACCACTTTTGGGTGTTTAAAGTGTCTTTGTACTAATAATTATTGTAAACTTTGTTTAACTCACCCTAAAGTGAAGATTGAGGCGTGTATTTATTGAATAAAAAGTGTGCTACCGTGATTATTATCAGTCTTTGCATAAACAATTGTATTGTATAACCCAAAAGTTAAGTTTAATTGATTAATCAGCTTCATAAATGACGTGAAGCTTCTAAATGTTTAAAAACAATACTGATCAAATAAAGTTTTATAAAAAAAGAAGTGTCTTTCTTAATGCCGTTAACTTATTTTATATACGAATGTTTTTTATTATTTGGTTTTATAAATCTCTTGTAAATATATCAGTATTTGTTAGTGTAATTTGGGTAGCATTTATGTAATAGTAAATTCACATGTCTTAAACAATGTGTGTCGTTCCAAGTGGAGTGAGATTTGGTCCCTTGTGGTCCTGAGTTGGATCCTAAAATTCATGTATATTAAAAAAAAAAAAATTGAGAGAAATGAACACTTAAACATCCGACAATATTCTGGAAAATTAATTTATCAATTATCGGATTGTTTTAGTAAACTATAAAAATTCTCATGTCTTGTAGGTCACCTATAACTTATATAATTTTTAGCCCCTTTTTGAGATTTTGAGATACCGTAAAGCTTTTTTATAATAATAAATGTATTTTTTATGTTCATTCTTTAAAAATTAATTTTGATACATTACAATATTACTCAACTATTATCTTCATGTGGAGTTTACTCCATTTTACAATACGAATTTGTCCCATTGTAAAAACTAGTGTGAATGATAGATCATTATTATTAGAAAAACCTTGATTTTTTTAGTAAAAATATGTGTAAAAAAAAACATTTCTGAAATAATTACTTTTAAATAAATTTTGAAGTGAAAACTTGATCCTAGTAACTTAATCAACATACATACCCTACAGTTGGTCCAATTACATTACTGTGAGCTTGTTTGGGAAAGATTGATTATTTCACATTCAGCTATTTTTACTCTAATAAGCTGTTTTGTAATTAATCAATTATGTTTGGACAATGAGCTTATTTTTTTAAAAAGCTTTTTTAACAAAAAAAAAAAAAAAACTGTTTTGTTGCCATCTCTTTCCAAGAACTGTTAGATAGTTTTTTATTTTATTATGCTGGAAGGACTAAAGAGCATTTCCCGTATTACTCGCATCGCCCACTGTTTTCATGGATTTCATTGTCAAAAGTTGTTTGTTTTTACATTTCTGGATGTGAGAGCTTGATTTGGATAGACACATACTGAGTAGGTGTGCTCTCAAGATACTGTAAGAGCACCGTAATACTGGCATCTTTTTTTTAAGGCCTTGTACTCGTAGCTTAACAAGTGCCCTGTTTTATGGTCCTGACCGAACTACTTGATAGTTGTATTGAGAAGTCACGGCAAAACAGCTTAATAACTTCATATTGGGAATTCATGGCCAGCCATATACTGCAATCACATCAAGGACCAAGAAAATAAAAAGGGATCGTGGCTCATTGGCAAATAATTGCTGCAACTTGAGTGACCATGTTTTATATTTATGTGATTATAATAAATGGTCTCTGTTTGATGGGTATTTTTTCATGCCATTTGTTCTATTTTCTGTGACATTTTCGTAAGTCAATTTTAAGGTTGATATGGAAGATTGATATGCTATTTCTATTTGACATTGTCCCTCTTTATATTTTGGATAAGCAAACATATTAAGGCTTGTAAGGATTAAGATGTTTTGCTTATTTGGAAGATAGTTAGCAATTTTTATTCTCAATTTATATCTTTCTTTATAACATCATTGAGATAATGAAGGGATATGATAAATGGAGTTCACTACTGTGGTTGGAGTGAAAATAAGAGTGCTATATGAAATTTAAGATTGGACCATAGATATTAAGAATAGGGTGCTCATGAATAGAATAAATTTTGGTCACGATATTAGTGATGCACTTGATTCTTGCGTTGCTGACAAATGGATTATGGTAGAGTGGCTTGCAAACCCATGAAATATTGATATTTGTGCTCAATTTAAATTAGTTGGGCCAGATCTTAAAGTAATTAATAAAAGAAAAAAATCTTTTTCTATAAGCTTAAGTCTATTATGTGATTATTGGGGAATGCTTGTAAGAGGTTGATTTTTGTTATATAAAGCTGGTTGTGAAATTTTTGTAGCAATATGAGAAAGTGTTGATTTATATTAATACTTACTTGTTTGAGGATAATTTGGATTTAACATGATGTTGAGTTATGATTAAATAGTGGACTGATAGAAATAAAACAAATTGTGTGAAAATCATAAGATTATTTAAATATGCTCCTTGAACATGTGTACAAGTATTTTTTTTCTTTCTCATTTTTTTTGTATTGCTAGGTGCCTAAATTTTATCATATGCCCTTGCTGAGTTTGTGCAACTCACTCCTTTAGTGATTTAGATGGAGGAATTGGAGCTGTTGGACCATCCCGTGTTACCCCAACTTCTTGAGAGGAGTTCTAGTGCATTGTCATGACCGGACTGAGTGTTATAATTTTTTTTTTTTTTGAGGGACATGGTTATTAAAAACGCTTTATTCAATTTCATACAATTATTTGGTTAGGAAGTTGATTACCAAGAGGTTGACATTTAACATCTTTGTAAACATATTTGTTTTGAGGAGTTCAGATGAAACACACATATATAAATATATTTTCTAGCTGAGATTTGGGACCCCTTAAAATGTGTTTTTGAAGGCTTCGGGATTGGGGCCTTTCCCTTTTCCCGGTCGGTCACGGCCCCAATTTTGGGTCATGACAGTTTCGTTGTCTAGGAATTATGGTTCCAAATCATGCTTGGGAAATGCCCCACCTAGGTCTGCTGTTAATTCAGTTGTAAACTTTTCCCATAGCTGGGTTCCAGCTTTTCTTTAATCAAATCAGTAGTTGCATTTCAAAAGGGAAAAAAAAAAGTTTCATCGATTCCTCCAATTAAATTGGATGTGGATTTGAGTTGGAGAAATTGCTAGAGAATGCTAGGTAATATGTTTATGCAGTTAGGGAATGTTGCAAATTGCAATCATGATAGTAGTGATTAAGTGAATATTAATTTCTCTTGAATTTGATCCAGGTTAAAGAGGAATTTCAAATGCATAGCTATTTAGCATGGAACCATCATCAAAATTGTCTTGAAATATTCTCCTTCTTCTCTCTTTTTATATTTTTAATTTTCTTTGAAAATGTTAATTGCTATCCCAATAGAAAGTCTTTTTAGAATGGAAGCACTTTAGGTACCTTATGCTAAGATGCAATTTACTGTGAATAAAAAGAGCAAAACAAAATCAAACTTGTGGACTAAATTTAGTCCTCTGATATCATATTTTAAACCAAAAAAATTTCAAACAATTTAAGCAAACCGTAAAATTAGCTTAATATTTCTAAATGCTTTTCATACCTTCTGGTAAAATAACACAAAGAACACCAGTTTCCTCCCATAAGCACTGGCCAAGAGCATACATGTAGTAGAACTTATTTAAGGCTAAAACACACACCAAGTTTTAAGTTTTAAGCAGAAGACCTTACCGGGCAAATCGCAGCAATTTGATAGTTTCATTACTTTAGAAATAAAACTTAATGTCTTGGAGGTGAATGAAAAATCCGTGAAACACTTTGATGGAAACTGATATTGTCAAGCCTCACTCTTAATGTTTGGAAAAGCAAAAAGATACCGTACTTCTAAGGAAGGATAGCAAAATAATAATAATAATGTTGTTGAAAATGGTTTCACGGTGATTACGTTCAAATTTCAGAAGAAGTATAACCTGAGACTGAATAAAGAATCTAACTCTAGGTATGCATGATTCTCGTTTATTTCATATAGGTTTTGGTTTTTGTCCCCTCATATTTTTTTTATTTTATTAATAAATTTATGATGACTTGTCACCTTACTTAAAAAAAAAACTATTTCTTAACAGATTAGCATTTATGACATAAAGGGAAATAAAAGAATTTACATAAAGATGTAAGACTAAAGATATGCATTTCCTTCAACATTGAATTACCTCTTATCTGCAACCAATATTTGAGATTAAGCTAAAGCAGCTACAGGGCAACTCTCCTTTGGCATGTTATTAACACTGACTTTTGATAGCTCAATAGTCTGATCCCAAAATAAGGAATGTCTGTTTAGTGTTTACAAGCCAGGAGAGAGGTGCCCTATTGCTGATTTGCTTAGTGATGCAATTTTCAACTCCAATTGGTGCCTTGAACTGCCTCTAGTTTGCACATGACACTTGAGCTTTGAGCAGTGTTTGTAGCTTAGAAAATGGAATAAGCCATTGATATATTGGCATATGCTTGAAGGTTATGCTATGGATATCCATTAACTGCAGCTATCTTTACCTGACATTCGTTCAAATTTGATGCTCATAAATTGCTGATTCCAAACACCAAAGGGTCAGAAAGCTTTAATGGTCTTTCGAACCATTTCAGAATATCCTACCCTTTTTAAAGTAGAGAAGTGGAGAAAAGACAGGGGTCGAGATCAAGGGATTTTTGGTCATATCAAAGTTGAAACAAGATTCTCATGCCATATCTTTTCCTTTTTTTTTATGTTTGCTTTCAATCTTTCCTAGACTTGTATTTCTATGTTATCCCTTTTAAATTAAACAGACTCCACGTTAATAGTACCTTTTACAAGATTTCCTTGGCAAAGTTGATTTTGACTACACGTGACTCTTTTTGCATTACAGCTAGTTAGCTAATAAGGTAACCTTTTTTTCCCCATCATCATTATCCATATTCCTCGTCTTTTATACCATCATTACCATGTCAATGTGGTTCAGTAAATAGATCTCTAATTGTTGTAATCTATCAAGAATGACTCACATCTTAATTGTCACACAAAGATGATTGACAATAAAGCCAGATGGTACAGTAATCTAATCCTTAGATATAATTTAATACTTCTAATGAGATATTAATTTCTTTTGTTAACATTTCTTTTATTATCTTTAATTCTGAAAATAAATTAAGACAATCAATGTTAGAATGGTCTTGAAAACTTAAGAACACTAAGAAAGAGAGGAGATAATTAGAATATTAGATAGTTAAAAAAGTCTTGGGTTCAATAGTCAAGGAACAAAAGATAATCAACACAATTGTTAATGGATAAAATTATAAGACTAATTATAGCAATAACCTAAATATAAACTTCGAAATTTATGATAATTTTTTTGTTGAATGTAAATTTATTTTAAAGCAACATAAACAACTCAATATACACAATAAAAAAATTATCATAATAGAAACAAATCACCTAATAACATAAATTAACAATAAGTAAAGCTTATTAAAGATATAAAAAAATAAAATAAAATTTAGAGACCTTGCATGATCGGGGGCCTAAGGCTACCGCCTCATTTGCCTATGGCCTTACACGGCCCTGCTGCTGTGCAGTTTTCTTTCTAGTTTATCTTATATTCAGGATGAATAAAGATAAAATTGAACTGACCAAATAATTCATGCTTTGGCAAAAAAAATTATTTTTTTAAATAATGTATTTTGGAAAACGAGGTTTCACTGTGTACTAGATGAGAAGTTCTTAATGTTAAATTTTTAATTTAATAATATGTGGATTAGCATTAATTGGTGATTAAATTATAATTAAATTATTAATATATCAGTTATATAATTTAATTCTTAATTACGTAACCAATTGATAAAATTGTTATTGGGTATTTACTGAGAGTGACCCTATGATGGGCTGTGCCATTCTAATTTTAACCCGTTGAGAGGTCCCTACTCTCTGCTGGTAGGTTATAAGGATTGCCTCCCCATTAGGCATTCCAATAGACACACATACTGAACCAACCAGAAAGAGAGAAGCAACCCTCTCACAATCTGATCTACTGTGATGGATTCTGCGATGCTCCAAGGTGCGAAATTCTTCTCCCCTCCTTTGATTAACATGTCTAATATGCTATAATTTGTATCTGTATGACGTTCTAAACAAATTAGAATTATAGGTTTTTCTTTCACTTAAGCCATGGAACGTAATGCAATTGTAATATTAGAACCACCACTACGTTTTTATAAAAGAAGAGACCTTTTTTTATCAAAAAAAAAACAAGAAGAAGAGACCTTTTCTTCAGAGTATGATAATGAGTAATATGTACTCTACTATACTCTCTCCTAATGATCTTTACAAGTTACACCAATTACACGTAAGATGATCAGTGGTTACTTTTTTATAAACAGAACTTTGTTGTTTGAATTTCCAAAATATCAAATACTTTACTCATATATGTGTGTGATATATTTATTTTAATTTTGTATTTAATACACTACTCACATCATGCATAGCGTCTCATTTAAATGTTGCAGATGAGGCGGGAAAAGCATTTTCTTTATCATTAAAAGAGATTTGTTTTGATACACTCTCACTGAATATTTATTTACACTATCAATCAATCACAAATTATCCAATGTATAAATTTTAAGTTAGTTATGATATGAATAAACCATCTTTAATAAATGATATGACAATTTATGGGACTCGAATTCCCTAGGGAATTCATGCATTCAACTTAATATATGGTTAGGATCTAATACATTTATTTTTATATTAATATATTCATAATACATAAAATTAAGCAAATGACCAAAATTTGACAAAGAGAAATCCATTTCCCAATTTATGACTGTTGACAATGTAAGCTTTTTTTAGACTAACACTTAGTTAAGAAATAAAAAGAAGAAAGTTTTCATTGAGAAGTGATGTATTTGAAATTTTGAAAAGTGCTATCTTTAATTTTCTAAAGAAAACTTTCTTTTATTGAAATCAACCATTACCCTTACAAGACTCATTAGCAAGATCCATTAGTTAATATATTCAAAATAATTTAAATCCCTCCACTCCAAATTCTCCAACATTAAAGGAGAGCCAAAATTAAGTCAGTAAGAACTTTGCTCCCTATCATCCCTTTCAAAAAAAAAATCATATAAGAAAAGTTTATAAAAATTCGACACCTCCCATCGATTTTCCTCCAACCAAACACTATCTTAATAAAAGAACATGTTACGTTTTATATCAATGAAGATAATTTTCTTTTACTTGATTCTCAAAGACATCCTTTTAAAAAGGAACAACAAAAACAAAAAAGAAATTTTCAAAATGAACAAGATATAATATAATCATTGGAACACCTTGGTCTAAGCTGCATGTAATCTTTGCAATGGCTGCATGTAGACAAGGAGACAATGTCTAAGCTAAACACTCAGAGGGCAGCTCTCCTTTGGCAAGCTGAATTTAAAATCAACAGCAATCATCGATCATTACCTGCCAAATGAGATATGCCCTATCAGTGATTTGCTTACTATATACCTGCACACTCCCACCCACTCACTCACTGCCTTCTCCCCTAAACCTAAAATGTGTTTGGTTTGTCATGCACATACTGCTCATTTTTATAGGCACATGCACGCTCAAGGGCTCCACAGAAAAAAATGCCATTGCTTGAGGTCGAGGGTTATGCTTCGGATATACCCATCTCAGTACGGCAATTTTTCCTTTTTGAAACAAAGTAAGAAAAAAAAAGATTCTCACTTAGGATTTGATTCTTCAAAGTCCTTACTCCTTAGTCCTTACTGTCTTGAAAGATCTTTCCACTCACTTGTAGATTCTATCGCAATTTGATTGGCCAGTTAAGGAGGACTCGGATAATTGAAACAATAGTTCAAATGTCAAAATGGACCGGTCGTGATGGGCCAGCCCAAATAGGATCAAAATTTATATCCAAACACTCCAGGTTAGTCCAGTCATTGGTTTCAATTTTTTGTCTAACAAATTATTTCAAAGAGGATCAATCCATTACCATTTTTGTCTGAAAAAATAAAACTCAATTAACAATTAGAATTTTATCCATTTTTAATTTATTTTTTTAAAATTTATCTACCTACTCCAAAGAGAATACTACTGTCATTTTTTGTTTGAAAAATTAAAACTTAATTGACGATTGGACTACTTCTCTAATTTATTTGTCATTAGCTCAAAAGTTAAGTAGTTCAAACTATTCGGTTCTTATTATAATATTTTAAATTCTATTTTTTTTATATAAAAAAATCGCTACACTGATGAATGGGACTAATCAACTTATAAACAATAATGAATTAGGTTGGACTAATAAAATGTCAGTTTAAAACATGTTGGATCCATCCAAATCCGGCCCACCTCTGGTAGGGCCATTTTGACCATCCCAAAGATGCTCCATTACATGAAGTTGGGTGACCACCGCCAAGGTTATAAGGTCTGTCAAAGGCAAGTTCTCATGTCACATTATTTCCTTTATGCTTTTTATTTAAATTGCTCATATTTTCAAACCATTTAAATTTTAATCATTCAACTATCTTCAAAACATTGTGATGTTGTGTGCCGGTTCAATTTGAACAAAGTTTTTCAGTTTAATATTGTAATGGAAAATGAGATAATTGGGCCAAAGTAGCGTGTGTTTGGTTTCACTTTGGAAACCTCCAAAGTTGCTTCTCTCATCTATCAAACGTGATTTTAGTAAAATGAGATATTTGGTCGCGTCAGCTAAAATTGATTTTACCTTCAGAAGTGATTCTGATTAGAGGCTACAAAAAGTAGTTTTTGAGTTGAATTGAAAACTTTACATTAAGTTTTATATCAAACTTCTTTCAAACTAAAAACATCCAAACATAAATCATCTCACTTCAAACTCAATTATAACCAAATCAATTTTACAAAATCAGTTACATTCAAAATCAT
Organism: Sophora flavescens; assembly: GCA_030762895.1. Lineage (NCBI taxonomy): Eukaryota > Viridiplantae > Streptophyta > Magnoliopsida > Fabales > Fabaceae > Sophora > Sophora flavescens. Next base: position 160,805,161 of record CM061067.1, on the reverse strand, counting down.
TTTTATCAAACGTTCATCCAAACACACACTTACTTGGTCGAAAAGGCTTTAATATCATAAAACCTTTTGTTTTAAAGTGACTTTCTCTAAGTAAATAAGTAGGATTATATTTACCATTAATTTAATAATGTAATGTAAGATTAGATACATCATTACTTATTCACTTCAAAGATAGATCCATTTTAGTGGAGTCATATCCTTAATAAAATTTTCTCATGCACATTCCAACAAACTGAGATCAAACTCTTTTTATGCTATTTTTAGGAGTGATATTGTTATCACTCTTGAATCTCTGGTCACCTTTTTTATTTGCCAATTAAGTTTTTAATTTTAATTTTTAAAACATTGCAAATAATTACTAAAAAGTGTGGATAGACATATACCAATACCAACACTCTATTAAGGCCATCTCCAACGATTAAAGAAAATGAGGATCTTCCTTATTAATAATCGTGCTTGTGAAGCACCCACATTTGGAGAAAAAATTAGAAAAGGTGCTTATGAAGGATTGATACTTGTAGAACCATCTATTCTTATCTGGTTGTATGGTCCAGTGTTGATTTTTTTAAATAAAATAAACTGACCAACCAATATAAAAAATCCTTGGAATAAAAAAAATAAATTATTGATAAAATATAAGGATATAAGACTACAGGTAGGTTCATTTATGAATTTTTTGAAGTTGGGATAAAGATATGGTGTTAGGATAAAATGCTCTAATACCCTATTATCAATTGCAAGATTTTTCTTTTTAAGATCTTTGACAAATATGTGAGACTTAACAATAAGTTGTTCATTAGTAAAAAAAAAAACAATAAGTTGTTCATAGTGAGCTGTTATGGTTAAATTCCAAGAAAACAGCCTATATACTCTATCTTACATGTCGTGTTGTCTAAGGTGCACCACCCACTAAAGTGGTATAGTGATACACCACCTACATGATATATTATGGGCCAATCGTTTTGTCATGTGTATCATTTGACTTTTCGATCATGTTGTATTTTTTTAGCATTCGAAATATATTGTATTTGGATTTAGTATATGCATATTTAGCATTTTGAAAATATATATCACCATCGGCCGCCACCGACAACCACCATCGGTCGCCACCGGCCATCATGAATTCATTTTATTTTATTTTATTTAAGTTTTCTGTTTCTCAACCGTACCCATGACTTTGATTAGTGCTGTCACAAATTTCTACTTTTGCAAATTTTTGTTAACATTTATTTTGGAGTCAACTCAATTAGTTTAATATTTAAATCTCACATTTCAAATGATAAATTTATGTTTGCATATAATATATTTATTTTGGATAAGACTTCTCTGCTTTTTATTTAATAGAAGATAAGACTTTTTTAAAATGTAGTAGAGATGTATCTACCTTGATTTGATAAAAATGTAAAGTTTTTAATCTGTTTTATCAAATCAAACTAAATACATCATTACCTAATCATTTTAGAGACAATCTTACTATAGAAGAGTTTTTCTTATTCTATTTAAAAATATAATATATTTTAGTATTTACTAACACTTGCAAATCTATAAATAAATGGTATTGTGGGATTCAAGTTGTGAACATCTCATTTTGACCGGGTCTTTTAGTTTTCACTAAAAATTTCAAAAAATAAAAATAAAAAAATTTGCAAAGAAAATAAAAATAATAAAAAGATTTTTAATTGGGTCAGGCCAGTTAAACCCATTTCATCCTCCTCCAACAAACCCTAGCAACCACTTTATTTTGAATTTGAATCTAGTTGGCAAATCCCTTGATTTTTGCAAATAAGGCTCGACCGTTTTGATTCTATTTCAAATCAGTGATATAAATTTTAATCTTGGCAGATTTTTTAGGATCAAGATCAGAACGAATCCACATTATAAAATCACAATGGGGGCAAATCCCTTAATTTTGGGCTTAATCTTTGCAGATTTTTTTAGGATCAAGATCAGAACAAATCCACATTATAAAATCACAATAGGGGCAAATCCCTTAATTTTGGGCTTAATCAGATTTTTAGGATCAAGATCAGAGCGAATTTGCATTATAAAATCACGATAGGGGGCATATTGTTGAGGACTTCTCATCTGGTGCACATCACATTCGTTCCCATTCTGCTACCTTTCTTATATGTTCCCTACATCGTTCTTTCACAGATCACCTTGTCTCTTCATTCATCACTTTCTCTTTTCTTTTGACCATCCACATCCACCTTCACACGGATTCTTCTACCATAAGCCAAAAACCTCATTCCTCTCATATTTCATCCTTACTGCTAAGAGCCAAAAGAACTCAATCATTCTTAGAAATCAAGATTAAGTTACCCTCGTCAACACCGCTGAAAACCACCATGAGTCTTCCATAAGACCATAACCGCATGCACCAGTTCACCTGCTGCTGCTTCTCCTTATTCTCGCACGCACAGGTTAATAACCAGAGAGGGTTTTGATTCATTGCCAATGTTGGTACTGTAACGTCACTTGTCTTGTGACTTAGTATTGTAGACTCTTTTATTTTATTTGTTTTCCTTTTATTATTTTATTTGTTTGTCTTGTTCTTTTAATGTTAATTTGGGTTAGTTGTTGGACTTATGGGTGAGTAAGGCCCAAGCTAAGTAAGTTTAACAAAAATTTAAAAAAAAAACAAGTGGGCTGAAAATAACATTGAACCTGATTTTCTTTAGTGTGAAATATTTGTTTTTTTAAAAAAATAAATAAAATGATGTAAAAAGGGAATTACCGAAAAAATAATTTTGGGATTTGCTTTGTGAGAGGTTTCACACTCAATTACTTAGATGCGGGATAGCTACATGGATGTATATGCCATGTTCTATCTCAAATTGGAGTTTTCGATAAAAAATATAAAAAAATGAAATATATCAAAGACCCTTTTTTTAAATGAAATAAAAAGATCTTTTTGATAAAAATTAAAATCAACCAACAAATAAAGTATTTCTACAAGAACTACGTGACTTTGAGTTTCCCATCGCAGGGGGAATACGTAGGAGCGGGATCAATCATCCCGTCAAGTCAAAATTTTATTTTCCCTTTATTTTTGTGTTCTTTTTAATTTGTTAATGTATTTAATCAAAATAATTGAATTAGTATTATTTAGAGATGCCCTGTGGACTTGAGTGCCACGTTCAATCCCTTAGAATTAAGTTTGCTATGGAGATTTGTGCCACATTCAACCTTGTCTAGGACTTGTCCACATTTAACAATTAAAAGCAAAGATAATTAAAATCAGAAACCATGAAATTAAATCTGATTTTTGTATTTTTATTTTATTAAACAATATATTATTATTATATATATATTTTTAAACATTATTTTTGGATTGCTCTATGAAAAGTTTCATGTTCAACATCTTAGGTTCAAGGTTGCCATATGGACTTATGTGTCATGTTCAATCTCTTTAGAGTAAATATTAATTACTAATCTCTTTATTCGTGAAATAACTTTTGGGGAAAAATAAATAATTTAAAAGTTATTAATTTTGCACAATTAATTCACGGTACCATTCGCAGAATGGGCGATGTAGGATGCTTAACACCTTCCCTACTCGTAACCGACTCCCGAACTCAACTTGGTTCCAAAGACCATTTTTAAAGGTTTTCCAATTTTTCCTAAATTAAATAAAATTGGTGGCGACTCTACATTTTTCTTAAAATCTCTTTTTATTGCCGTCCTCGTCGTAATTTTTGGTCGCGACAAATGGCGACTCCACTGGGGAATTTTTTTCAGAGAGTCAAGCCTAGTATAATTGATCGTGCAAATTTTTAGTAAATTTTAATTTATTTGTTTTACCCCTTTCTTTTGTTTAAGAAAAACACAAAAGAAAAAAAAATATATTTTTGTTTGCTTTATCTAGATTTGATATTCCTTAATATTCATATTCTCCTTTATTTATTTCGTATACTTCATTGATGATAATTTGGCTTGTTACCTCGACCCTAGGGTAGCTGTTCTCTATTTGATGTATATATTTGTGGTTTAGTTTTGTAAGGTTTGTTGTAGTTTTTAGGGCTGTACAAGTTTGGGTGCTCTCTCCACACACACTGCACTGTCACTTGCTGCACACACTTTTTATCTCTATACCCGAGCTTGTGGATAACTTAGGACTAGGCGGTGTCTCGGCATTGTCATTGATCGGCCTGGTGCCCCTCTGATATTTGTTGAGTCATCACTCAGATTGTTACCGGTATCATGGACTAGTCATCCTGTGAGGGTTTATCCCTACTTGTCGCTAGGGTCATGAGTCGGTCCTTACCTTTCGAGACAGGGGCAATCTGGGGATCACTACCTTTAGAATTCTATATCCACCCTGAAATTTTCACTAATAGTTCAACTTAGTGTCCAATCCCCTTTGAGTCATGACCTTCTACGGCAAAGTGGACCATTTTAGGACACAGAGAGCATTTTTTTCCCTCTATCCTACATGTTCTTGCACCTATAAAAAAAATGATGTATGATCAAATTTTTAAAAAAAAAAAATTGATTTCATGTTTCTTTTTTCCCCTTAAATTTCCCCTTCATAAAAAAAACTTGTTTCATGTATCTCATGCATTTTTAAACTTTAAGGAAAAAAAAAAGACTCACCACATGCACAAACTTGCATAAGAAAAAAAAAGCTTAATTGAAAATATTTTGAGAAAAAGTATTCATTTCAAGTAAAATATATATATATATATATATATATAGATATATCTATATATATATCTATATATATATATATACTGTCTCACCTCAACATAAGTTTTGAATCTAAGAAAAAGTAGGGACGATGATTTTATCTATTTTAATCCCAAGAATGACTTTCTCACAGAAAAAAAGTTGAATCATTGCACGTCCCAGAAAAGAAGTCACCAATCAAACTCGTGTTCACAACACTAGAGCTAGAATGGCTGCTAGCAATCATGAAGAGGGAAGGAACATGAGGTTGGAGATGGATGGAATGAGAGGAAGAATAGATGAGATGAATGAGACCCAAGCAAGACTAGAAGCAATATTGCAGGATATGAGGGAGTCACTAAGTTTGCTTAGTACAAATATAAGTACAAATGAAGCTGGTCCATATAAGACTTCACAACAAACCTCTTCCATGGTAACAACACCAATTTTTTCAAGCATAAGTACAAGCTTTACTCAGGGGTTACCTTACCAAGAGCAGTCGCATTACACAACACCAATAGTAATTCCCATCGGAAAAGTATATCAATCTTTGGAAAATGTCTATCACAAAACTCCTGGATATGTAGGACTCACTTGGAAACAACCTCATGTGTCCACTCTCAAGGACAAAAGGGAGGAGGAATGGATGGAGAAAGTGGAAAAGGAGATCAAGGCAATTAGAGGTTCTAGTGCTTATGGCTCCCTCAAAATAGAGGAACTGTGTCCTGCCACGGAAGTCAGGATCCCCAAGGATTTTAAGGTTCCCGGTTTTTCCAATTATGATGGAAGCGGGAATCCACGATTTCACTTAATCAGCTATGCCACCAAAATGACAATTTGGTCTAAGGATGACAGATTCCTCATCATTTTTTTCCATGAAAGTTTGACGGGTCTCGCATTAGAATGATACCTTCAATTAGATCATTCTAAGATCTCGAGGTGGACGGAATTGGCTGATATATTCATGGATCAATACAAGTACAATCTGGATGCGGTTCCCACCCGTGACCAACTTATTGTGATGCAAAAAAGAGACGAGGAATCCTTCAAGCAGTATGCACAAAGATGGAGAAGTTTGGAAACACAAGTTCAACCCCCATTGACATTATCTGAGACGTGATCGTATTTTTTAGGAACTCTGGGAACACCCTTTATATGGGCAATGGCAGGAGTTTCTTATAAAGATTTTTCAGATTTGATCTCTGCAGGGGAGAGAATTGAAATTTTGGCTAAAGCTGGGAAGCTGCCGATTGATGATGCAGAAGGTAGAGAGCCGAAAAAAATGGTTGACCCAAGGAAGAAGGAAGCTGAGGTAAATCACATACAACACCAAGAAACCACCATTCCCCAATATTCAACATTGTACCTAAGATATCAAACACCACATATGATCCTAATCCTTACTTTCTATACCAGACACCTACACTCATATACCCATCTCACCAAATCTTCCATCACACAAATGTTTTCCAAGCTCCACCATCACCTTGTCCATACACACAACCACACTCATCATATCCCACTGTTTCCCCACCAAATCACCCTAGCCAATTCCAACCCAAAGTGAACCCACAAATGAGAAGAACCTTTCGCCCTCCATCAACACTGCCACCTTTCCCAAGGCTATCCATTTCCAAGGATGAGTTATTCCAACGATTATTTGATGTCCATATGATTTCGGAGAAGCCTGTGCGCCCAAGGGAACCCCCATTTCCGGCATGGTATGACCCAAATGTCACTTGTAAGTTTCACATGGGGGTAGGTGGTCACTCTATTGATAATTGTGAAGATTTCAAGACCATTGTGAGAAGGTTGTTAGCATCTGGACTAGTTAGTGTTCAAGGGGAAGAGCTTATCATCACAAATGATTCTTTTGACAATAGTTGAGGAAATACAATATTTGGCATTTTGTTTTGTTCATCAATAGATTGTCACGATGATGGTTTAACTATTTGTTGTGTTTAGTGATTAGAATCTGTTGAGATCTAAGTTTTTGTCATCCTTCTTGAAGCATTAATATAATAAATTTGCATGGATTCCATCATAGCTTAGCTTCTTCATTTACCTCTATCTTTCTTGTTGGTTTCTTCTTTGATATTGGAACTATGTGGGTATCCAGCCCTTGGATTTTTTTTCTCTCTTGATGAAACCCTTTGCGCATGTTCTATTTGCCCAAAAAAAATTTGAAAAAGAGAGAAAATGAATGAAGGTGTGTTTTTTACCATGTCTCAAGTTTAATTCTTTATGAAAAATGAGTAATCCTAATTTGAAATGAAGATTGGTCATCTTTATTTATCCTTCATAAAAAAATCATTATCTTTTGTTACCCCTGTTGAGCCTTATAAATTCTTTCAAAATAACCTTGGACAAGGATCACCCCTGCAAAAAGGGGGCTCGTATAAAAGATTGATAGCAACCACAATAAGTGAAGGAAACAGAAAGAAGAATTTGAAGGAGATGCTAAAAGAAAGAAGAAGAGGAAGCAAAAGAAAAATTAAAAGAAGGAAAATGTGATGCTTGAAAGCAAAAGAGACAATGTTGGCAATGTAATTGAGTTAAAAAAAAAAGGATGAGAAGGAGAAAAATGAAATGAAAAAAATAAAAAGGTTGTGTGTGCAAGTTAAAGCAAGCGAGTGCTCTTGATGATGTAAGATCCTTTGTCTCATTCACCCTTAAACACTTGTTTGAGCCTTTTATACTTTTCGTTTCTTAACCCTTAAACTATGGTCACGTTACAAGCTTTAAAAGTCCATTCTGATCAATGAGGAATTACTCTTATTTTCATAAAATATTAATCGTGAGACAAGGTATCCACACTTTCTTTTCCAAGCACTTTGCTCTTAAAAAAAAAATAAAATAAAGAAAAAAAGCTCGTTAGACTGAAAACTCGAAAGGGCGGTCTAAGCAAAAGTTAGGGCGAGATTTGGCTTGAATGAGGATAACTTTATCCTCAAAACCATAAACTGGGGCAATTTTTTGGGGGCAATTTCGTTCTTAAAAGGTGTATCCTTGGTTGTGTTTATTCTAGAACGCCTTATCTTTGGGGCAATTTTGTTCTTGAAAGGTTTACCCATGTTTGAGTTTTTGTTTTGGAATACCTTACACTGGGGCAAATTTCGATCGTGATATCCACTTGTTGAGAAAAGGTCAATCTCATTAAGATCAGAACAATCCAGATTAAAAAAAAACCCTTTGAAATCCCTACCATCCTTTGTGTCCCTTTCCTTGTTTTCCGTATCTTGTGAAGTCAAACACACAAGTCAAAGTTATCGAGTCAATCAAATCCTTTTTCATCACACTTCTGAATCAATGCATATATGTCATATTATGTTTCAAGAAAGATGAACCTAGACATAATAGTATAATTTAACCATCTAATGATAATCTTTTGATGAACAGTCCGGACCAAAAGAACTTTGAAGTTTCGGTAACTAAAGGAAATGACATCCTTATGGACAATAAAGATTGAGAGGTAGAAAGGGATATTCTGGAAGTAGCAAGCCTAAGGAGGCATTATCAAGTGAAAAGGGATATAGGCAAGACCAATTTTGCAAAAGGTTCCATTTGAATATGAGTTTGATTAGTGAAAGCTTTTCTGAGAAGCATTTGGTTCCACATTTTCTAAAAAGGCAGTTTTCAATAAATTTCTCGGGTCATGGCCCAATCAGAAATTTTTTTTTGACTCAATGGTCCATTTATTTTTTTTTTATTTACTATTATTAAGGCTCACGTGTTTTTGACTCAAGGTCCACTGCATGAAATTCTCGGGTCATGGCCCAATCATAAAACTTTTCGGACTCAATGGTCTACTTTTTAAGGCTCATGGCTCACCTGTTTTGACTCAAGGTCCACTGCATGAAATTCTCGGGTCATGGCCCAATCATAAAACTTTTCGGACTCAATGATCTACTTTTTAAGGCTCATGACTCACCTGTTTTGACTCAAGGTCCACTGCATGAAATTCTCGAGTCATGGCCCAATCATAAAATTTTTCTGACTCAATGGTCTATTTTTAAGGCTCATGGCTCACTTGTCCACTGCATGAAATTCTCGGGTCATGGCCCAATCATAAAACTTTTCGGACTCAATGGTCTATTTTTTTAAGGCTCACGACTCACAAATTTTTGACTCAAGGTCCACTGCATGAAATTCTCAAGTCATGGCCCAATCATAAAATTTTTCTGACTCAATGGTCTATTTTTAAGGCTCATGGCTCACTTGTCCACTGCATGAAATTCTCGGGTCATGGCCCAATCATAAAATTTTTCTGACTCAATGGTCTATTTTTAAGGCTCACGGCTCATTTGTTATGGCTTGAGACCCGCTGCAAATTTATTTTTTCGAGCTTTGAGGCTCACTGGTATTTTTTATTTTTTGGATCTGAGGCTCGCTACAAATTTGTTTTTTCGAGCTCTGAGGCTCACTGGTATTTTTTATTTTTGGGATCCGAGGCCCGCTGCAAATTTATTTTTTCGAGCTCTGAGGCTCACTGGCATTTTTTATTTTTGGGATCCGAGGCCCGCTGCAAACTCTGAGGCTCACTGGTATTTTTTATTTTTGGGATCCGAGGCCCGCTGCAAATTTATTTTTTCGAGCTCTGAGGCTCACTGGTATTTTTTATTTTTGGGATCCGAGGCCCACTGCAATTTATTTTTCGAGCTCTGAGGCTGACTGCAAATTTATTTTTGGGATCCGAGGCCCGCTGCAAATTTATTTTTTCGAGCTCTGAGGCTCACTGGTATTTTTTATTTATGGGATCCGAGGCCCACTGCAATTTATTTTTCGAGCTCTGAGGCTCACTGCAAATTTACTTTTGGGATCTGAGACCCGCTGCAAATTTATTTTTCGAGCTCTGAGGCTCACTACTAATTTTATACTTGGGACCTGAGGCCCACTGTAATTTATTTTTCGAGCTCTAAGGCTCACTGCAAATTTATTTTTGGGATCCGAGGCCCGTCGTAAATTTATCTTCGAGCTCCGAGGCTCACTGCTAATTTTATATTTGGGATCTGAGGCCCATTGCAATTTATTTTTCGAGCTCTAAGGCTCACTGCAAATTTATTTTTGGGATCTGAGGCCCGCCGCAAATTTATCTTCGAGCTCTGAGGCTCACTGTTAATTTGGGATCTGAGGCCCACTGCAAATTTATTTTTCTCTGAGGCTCACTACTAATTTTATATTTGGGATTTAAGGCCCACTGCAATTTATTTTTCGAGCTCTAAGTCTAACTGCAAATTTATTTTTGGGATCTGAGGCCCGCTGCAAATTTATCTTCGAGCTCTGAGGCTCACTGCTAATTTGGGATCTGAGGTCCATTGCATTTCGGGATGTGAGGACCACAGTCGTTTTTATTTTCCAAGCTCTAAAACTTAATTTCCTCCAGCCTGTTTCACATCCCGGCTAAAATGTGAGTTCATTTTCTTTACTAGTTCCTTAATACTCTCACATGAAAAATTGTTCTTTCTTCATGTATTCTAGTAATGAACAAGTAAAGAGGGGCAACTGTGAATACCCCATTTTGACCGGGTCTTTTAGCTTTCACTAAAAATTTCAAAAAAAAAAATTCAAAGAAAATAAAAATAATAAAAAGAATTTTAATTGGGTCTGGCCAATTAAACCCATTTCATCCTTCTCCAACAATCCTTAGCAACCACTTTATTTTGAATTTGAATCTAGTTGACAAATCCCTTGATTTTTGCAAATAAGGCTCGACAGTTTTGATTCTATTTCAAATCAGTGATAGAGATTTTAATCTTGGCAATTTATTAGGATCAAGATCAGAATGAATCCACATTATAAAATCACAATAGGGGCAAATCCCTTAATTTTGGGCTTAATCTTTGCAGATTTTTAGGATCAAGATCAGAGTGAATTGGCATTATAAAATCACAATAGGGGGCATATTGTTGAGGACTTCTCATTTGGTGCACATCACATTCGTTCCCATTTTGCTACCTTTCTTATATGTTCCCTACGCTCGTTCTTTCACAGACTCACCTTGTCTCTTCATTCATCACTTTATCTTTTCTTTTGACCGTCCACATCCACCTTCACACGGATTCTTCTACCATAAGCCAAAAACCTCATTCCTCTCATATTCCATCCTTCTTCATAAGAGCCAAAAGAACTCAATCATTCTTAGAAATCAAGATTAAGTTACCCTCGTCAACACCGCTGAAAACCACCATGAGTCTTCCATAAGACCATAACCGCATGCACCGGTTAAGCCCGCCGCTGCTTCTCCTTATTTTTGCACGCACAGGTTAATAACCAGAGAGGGTTTTGATTCATTGCCAATGTTGGTACTGTAACGTCACTTGTCTTGTGACTTAGTATTGTAGACTCTTTTATTTTATTTGTTTTCCTTTTATTATTTTATTTGTTTGTCTTATTCTTTTAATGTTAATTTGGGTTAGTTGTTGGACTTATGGGTGAGTAAGGCCCAAGCTAAGTAACTTTAACAAAAGTTTAAAAAAAAAAACAAGTGGGCTGAAAATAACATTGAACCTGATTTTCTTTAGGGTGAAATATTTGTTTTTTTAAACAAATAAATAAAATGATGTAAAAAGGAAATTACCGAAAAAATAATTTTGGGATTTGTTTTGTAAGAGGTTTCACACTCAATTCCTTAGAGATAACTCTGTGGATGTATATGCCATGTTCTATCTCAAATTGGAGTTTTCGATAAAAAATAAAAAAAATGAAATATATCAAAGACCCTTTTTTTAAATGAAATAAAAAAAAAACCTTTTTGATAAAAATTAAAATCAACCAACAAATAAAATATTTTTACAATAACTACGTGACTTTGAGTTTCCCATCGCAGCAGGGAATACGTAGGAGCGGGATCAATCATCCCGTCAAGCCAAAATTTTATTTTCCCTTTATTTTTGTGTTCTTTTTAATTTGTTAATGTATTTAATCAAAATAATTGAATTAGTATTATTTAGAGATGCCCTGTGGACTTGAGTGTCACGTTCAATCCCTTAGAATTAAGGTTACAATGGAGATTTGAGCCATATTCAACCTTGTCTAGGACTTGTCCACATTTAACAATTAAAAGCAAAGATAATTAAAATTAGAAACCATGAAATTAAATCTGATTTTTGCATTTTTATTTTATTAAATAGTATATTATTATTATATATTTTTTTAAAAATATTATTTTGGGATTGCTCTATGAAAAGTTTCATGTTCAACCTCTTAGGTTCAAGGTTGCCATATGGACTTATGTGCTATGTTCAATCTCTTTAGAGTAAATGTTAATTACTAATCTCTTTATTCGTGAAATAACTTTTGGGGTAAAATAAATAATTTAAAAGTTATTAATTTTGCACAATTAATTCACGGTACTATTCGTAGAATGGGCGATATAGGATGCTTAACACCTTCCCTACTCGTAACTGACTCCCGAACTCAACTTGGTTCCAAAGATCATTTTTAAAGGTTTTCCAATTTTTCCTAAATTAAATAAAATTGGTGGCGACTCTACATTTTTCTTAAAATCTCTTTTTATTGTCGTCATCGTCGCAATTTTTGGTCGCGACACAAATATGCCAAATATATATATATATATATATATATATATATATATATATATGTTACACGACACAAAAAGAAGAAATATTTTTTTTTTGGTGAGCACCAGTCACCAAGATATCCATCAGACAATAGCCGAAGACTATTCCGCTTCAAGGTATAGAGAATTGAGTTTTGTCTCTTCCAACAAAATCTTTTTCACACACACTACAGGAATTGAACCCTGACAACGTGCTTGAAGAACCCAACTATCGACAAACTATATTAGGCCTTGTTGACACAATAAGAAATATTTTTAGATTTAACTAAACATATTTACATAATAAAATCACATTACATAGAGGAGGGACGAGTGGAAACCCATGATTGCCTCTTCCTCCTTCCCTCCTTAAACACAGTCGTTATTAGATTGGGCCGGATTCAAACTTAAAAGATCGGATTCAATCAAAAAATCATATAAGATTTACCTTGGATCAAACTCGTCCCAACACAAGACCCAAATTCAAACGTTGTCAAGAACTTCACCTTACCAAAGCTTTGTGGCAATATAAGGGCCAATTTGTTTTGTTTTCATATTCATGTTTTCATTTTATGTTTTCAAAAATAATTACAAAGCTATTATATATTTTTTTTATCTTATTTCCTATTTACAAAGATTTTTATAAAAAAATTAAAATATTGTCGAGATACTTTTTCAACATGGAAAAGAGAATGTTTAAATAAGATTTTGTTAGTATTTTTTAATGCAATTTTTCTATAATTTTCACTTATTTAGATTTCAGTTCTTATAATATCTAATTTTGAATGCATCAGCCTTTAAGAATCAATACTTAAGATAAATGAAAAATTATAATTGAATTTTAATACACTAACAATATACATATTTTTATACCATAAACCATTCAGATATAATTTCACGTGTAACTTTTATTTTTTATTTTTTTGTAACCATGACATAGGTATGAAGTATCCACTACTGTTAGTAGTGACCACTCTCCATCGGGGAACCTGTTGGGCACACAATGTGAGTTCTCCCCTCTCAACCAGGTTTTCTCCATACACAAGAGCTAGGATTCGAACGTACCCCTGACGACTTGCTTGAGGTGCCCAAGTCTCTTACCACTTGGACCAACATATGTTGGTATTTCATGTGTAACTTTTGAGGTGGTTACTATAGAAGTAAAACATTTTTAACGATATATGCAATGTATGATACGTTGACAATGTAAAAATCTCTACACTAACAATGTATTATAATTAAATTATGAAAATTATATGAACTTTTTTAATGAGTTTAAAAGTCAATTGAGTACAAAAATATAGGCTGTCCTCTGATGGATGGAGTGGAGTGATTAGTAATGGAGTGAAACAAAAAAAAAAGTCATTAACTTATTGTTTGAGAGTTTTTTAAGGGAGAAGACTTATATACAGTACCATATGTACTGTTTGTTAGATAATGTGGGGTCTGTTCTGCAACAAAGAAGAGAAGAACAAGTGACATGCGCACCCTCCAAGGTGTGTAAGAACACTAGGCTTTAGGTTCGAGTCGCTCCCACCAATCTCTCCTCGTAGATTGGATGCAACAGGTATAACCGGCGAATCCCCTTCAGGATACAATGGAGAACTTGGTTTGGTTTGCACACCCTAAACCAAGCGTATCGTCAATGGCATTTTACAGAATAATAGTTTCCTTAATTCTCTCTACGCATTAAGGGAAGAAAGGAAGTGATTTGGCTTGCAGAAGTTTAGCCAATTTTCAGATATCATTCTGCATGCACAAGTGGTTCTATTTATAGACCAACTTATGGCTCTTGGTGAATGAAATAACCTTTCATGTATTTGAAAGAATGATTGCAACCTTTCATGAACGTACACTTGATGAATGAACACATTCAATCATGAAAAAACACACCTATTAGGAAATATTTAAAAGCCATGAAGAGACACACCTATTGGTGTCCTTCGACCTCTTTCCAACTTGGTGTCTTGAACTTCCATTATTTTGGAAATCCCTCACAATCCCCCACCATTTTCAAAATAAACCCAAATCCCATTATTCCGGAAATCGCATGCTTTCAGATAAAGGTATCTTGGGGATTTGAACCTTTGCTTAATAAGCCATGGGTTTCACTCATCCCCGAATAATTTGGTAGACAAGCTTTGAACCAAATATTCATTAGAACAAGCGTACATCACTTACACATGAAATCTCGGTACCATTGAACGACGTGGTAGTGTGACACATTTGGTAAGGCCTTGTGTCGTGTATCCTTTTCATGAGAGCTTACAGAGTCAAGCCCAACTCTAAGAAGCGGCCACACTTCACTCTCGCATAGGTGGACTTTACCAGAAGCACCCCCATAAGTTGGGCACCTCAGCACATATATGCTATAGGTCCATTAAGAGCAAAAACTCACCCTTTTCCTTTTGTCCTTATGGTATCCAAGTACTTTTAAACCTTGGGATGTATCTATTCGTCAAGCACTTGCAATCACTCTCATAGTGTACTTTGGCCACATTGAACTCGAGACTTGATGCTACTCAAGTGTGAGTTGGGTTTCCACCATTGGTGATCGTGTAGATATGGGCTTGATTCCCATCCCTAATGATGTTTTTCCACATCATATCACTTGTCAGTCCTTTCATCAAAGGATGCAATATTTATTTCCGTCTTATAAAGACCTTGGATATTACTCCATTTGCAATTAGTTCATCGACATAACTATGTCTTAGCCCAATGTTCATGGATTTTCCATTATAAACCTGGCTATATGCTCTTGATAGTGTTAACTGACTATCCCATTGTATGGATACTGGCACAATTAAAATTGGTATCTCATACAACAAATTTCTGAGCCATTCAATCTCTTTGTTACCTGCTACCAGTGCTATAAATTTTTGTAGCCATAATGGAACCGGCAATGCCGTCTTATTTCTTGAAACCCCAAGAAATAGCACCCCCACCAATTGTGAAGACTCAACTGCTTGTTGAAGCATGGTTTTCTGTATAATCTATCCAATTGACATCTGTGTATCCTTCTAATTCTGAAGGATAATCATTATAGTTTAAACTATAATTCATTGCCCTCAACAAGTATTTCAATACTCTTGGACAACATGTCAATGGTCTTTTCTTGGATTACTTATATACCTACTTAGTCTCCTATAACATATGCAATAACATATGCAATGTTTGACTGGGTACATGTCATGACATACATTAAATATCCAATTACTTTTGAGTATTCAAGTTGTGCTAGTAGACTACCTTTGTTTAGTACTAAAGTAATGCTATGATCATAGGGAGTAGTGATAGGTTGATAATCAAAGTGATTAATTTTTTTTAATACCTTTTCTACATAGTGATTTTGGGGTAAACCTACATTCTCACCATCTCTTATTATTCTAATTCCTAGAATCACATCAGCTACCCCTAAGCCTTTCATGTCAAAATTTCTAGATAAGAACCTCTCAGTTTCTTCAACCTAATCTAGATCGATGCACGGATATTAATATATCATCAACATATAAACAAATCATGACCCCTTTTCCTCCATAGAGTTTACTATAAATACCCTTGTCAGATTTATTGATTTTATATTTAACTAGCACAACTTGATCAAACTTTTGATCCCATCGCTTAGGATCTTATTCTAGTCCATACAACGACTTATTCAATTTACACACTTTCTTTTCCTGACTATTAACCACAAACCCTTCAGTTGTGTCATATACACCTCTTCATCTAATTCCCCATTTAGGAATGGCATTTTCACATCCAATTGATGCATGACAAACTTATAGATGGATCTCAGTTCTAATAGCACTCTAATTGAAGCAATTCTTGCCATAGGTGCATATGCATCAAAATAATCAATACCCTCCTTTTGTGTAAATCCCTTAGAAACTAGTCTTGCCTTAAACTTTCTATGGTTCCATCTACCTTTATTTTCCTTTTGAAAATCCATTTACAACCTATTGTTGTGGAACCAGGTGGGAGGTCTACTAATTTCCAAATTCTATTCCCCATTTATTGAATCAATTTTCTATTGTATGACTTCCTTCCAGAAAGTAACATCTTGAGACTTTTTTGTCTCCTCAAATGTTGCTAAATCACTTTCAATATAATAATATATTGGTCCATAACCGTCTATGGACTCACTTGTTCCTTCAACAAGGAATATGAAAAACATTGGTCTATAAGTTTTCTCTTTTGTAGCTCTCTGACTTCTCTTAAGTTCTAAACCCACCAAAGTATCTTTATTAGATACATTGTTTTTCGGATCATGTGCATTACTATGAACATTATCCTTGTGACTTGGAATTGAGTTAAACTTATCTTCTTGAAAGATTCTTCCCTAAACTCAATTACTGTATTAAAAGGATGAGTCACTGGATTCCATAACCATGAATCTATATGCTTTGCTAATTTTAGCATAGCCCGGGAAAACACATTCAATTCCCCATTCGCATAATTTATTTCTTCTGGTTCAAGAACTTTTACTATTGTCCTACAACCTCAAGCTTTGAAAAATTTGAGAATGGGTTTTCTATTTTCAGAGCTCATGTGGGGTTATCTTGTTCCTTCTTTTGAAACCCTATTTACTATATAAAAAGACTTCAACATGACTTCTCCCCAATATCATTTTGTTGGACCAACATAAGATACCATGGCTTCTACCATTTCTTCTTATATCCTAATTTTCTTTTCAATTATACTAATTTGTTATGGGGAATAAGGTGCAGTTGTTTGGTCAACTATTCTAGTAGACTCAAAGTAATAACTAGGATAATAACATTCTCATATTCTATTACTCCTATGATATTTAATAAATATCTAATAACAAACCACTTCAATTTACCGACATTATATAATAACATATATAATAATCAAAATTAATGGGTAACTGAGAGTTATTGTACAGTATAAAATTCATTTCCTTAATTGTTATTAACAAGCATTCATAATAATTTTAAATCATTTATGCAAGAAACAAATAGGAAATATTAACCAAATATTTTCGACATAAATACTTTCTTAACAAGACATGACTTCTCCCCAATATCATTTTGTTGGACCAACATAAGATACCATGGCTTCTACCATTTCTTCTTATATCCTAATTTTCTTTTCAATTATACTAATTTGTTATGGGGAATAAGGTGCAGTTGTTTGGTCAACTATTCTAGTAGACTCAAAGTAATAACTAGGATAATAACATTCTCATATTCTATTACTCCTATGATATTTAATAAATATCTAATAACAAACCACTTCAATTTACCGACATTATATAATAACATATATAATAATCAAAATTAATGGGTAACTGAGAGTTATTGTACAGTATAAAATTCATTTCCTTAATTGTTATTAACAAGCATTCATAATAATTTTAAATCATTTATGCAAGAAACAAATAGGAAATATTAACCAAATATTTTCGACATAAATACTTTCTTAACAACCCAATTGTTAAGTTTTTTGGCCCTGGCTTGGCGGTTAACACACTAGACATTTCTAGTTCTTCCCATACGTCGCGGGTTCAAACCCCAACGGACGAACTTTTTCAATTCAAATAATTTTGTCTAAAATAAAAACGTTCCCAGTTGCAACTGGGAGGGTTTGAACTCATGCACTGCATGGAAACAGAGAGGACACTCCACCAACAGTGATTATTAATGAAGCGTTTTATATATATAACTTTTAACCACGATGCACCCTTCCCAAAAGATACAACTTTTGAGCATCGCCTTCTACTATCAACCGGGTCAATAAAACCCATTTTCTGGAAATCGGGTTCACACGACCCACCCACTCCATTTTTGGTTATTCAATCCCAATCTAAACTAATTTTCATTGTTTCTATGTTTTGTATTCATGTCTAAACATGTTCTAGGATAAATCTACATGATTTTCATTATAGAAAAGAAACAAAACAATGATCCAATCATTATAAGTTTTCTATAACATTTCTTCATGAACATCTATGTCCAATTTAACAACTTAGAACACTTCAAAAATTAATTGGTTCTTACATGGATCAAATCCACTAATGCATGCACATGATATAATCATTCATATACTAGACAATTATATCAAAATAGAGCAACATACTTGCATACATAATAAACCAAACATTTTTATGTTCATCAAAATTCACATACTTGATTTTATTCTAAATCATGCATCTAAGGCTCTAATACCACATGTTAATTTTAACATAAATAAAGAATGCCTTTATGATTGAACATACATGAATTTAGAATATCAAGCATATCATAGCCATAGAAAGTAATTGTGTACCTTTCACCATGGTCACAAATAAAATATTTTGATGAAGTCTAGGAGTACTCATCTCTTCTTGTTCTAAAAAGTCCATGCATCACTTTCTTCCAACGAACAAAGTTTCCACCCTCGAACCTCTCCACTTTGACAATGTCAAATGTAATCTCCCTCAATGTTGCAACCATTATTATAAATCGAAGATCGAACCTAAAGATTGTTAGATAATGTGGGGTCTGGTTTGCAACAAAGAAGAGAAGAACAAGTGACATGCACACCCTCCAAGGTGTGTAAGAACACTAGGCTTTAGGTTCGATTCGCTCCCACCAATCTCTCCTCGTAGATTGGATGCAACAAGTATAACCGGTGAATCCCCTTCAGGATACAATGGAGAACCTTGGTTTGGTTTGCACACCCTAAACCAAGCGTATCGTCAATGACATTTTATAGAATAATAGTTTCCTTAATTCTCTCTACGCATTCAGGGAAGAAGGGAAGTGATTTGGCTTGTAGAAGTTTAGCCAATTTTCAGACATCATTCTGCATGCACAAGTGGTTCTATTTATAGACCAACTTATGCCTCTTGGTGAATGAAATAACCTTTCATGTATTTGAAAGAATGATTGCAACATTTCATGAACGTACACTTGATGAATGAACACATTTAATCATGAAAAAACACACCTATTAGGAAATATTTAAAAGCCATGAAGAGACACACCTATTGGTGTCCTTTAACCTCTTTCCAACTTGGTGTCTTAGACTTCTATTATTTTGGAAATCCCTCACACTGTTGGTCCTGTTGGCCAATCAAAACAAGACACATATAATTTTTTTTCAACATCACTAACAGAGCAATAACACCGTCATCCACCCTCGATTCTCAGACCTGAATTCAATTCATCCTCTGTTGCCCAGTCAAAACAAGACACATGGAATCATGAATCTTTGTTTCTTTATGCTACCGACCCCCTCTCCCAAAATAAGGTGCTTCACGGTGCTGGTGGCGGAGCATCTTCGGACGACAGAAGAAGACGCACCCACCAGTGGCTAACGGTTGAGGAAGAAGCCATGGTGGACAGTGGCGGATCCACATAGAAATGAGGGGTGCACATACACCCTTTCGATTTTTAAAAAAATTATTATTGTCTTATATAATATTTTTTGCCCCCACCCCCAAAATAGTTGATAAAATTGCACCCATGCCACTTGCCTCACTCTCATGTAATAATTTCCTAGAGCAAAATTCGTTAATTGATTATGCAATTTTGATGATGAGTAAAATGTTTGTGAAATCAATTTCATAAAAAAAAAATTCTTGATGATGGTTAATTGCAAATATTAATAGGTTAGGATTTTAATATACTCAAAATTGAGTATATACTTTGTTGATAAAAAAAATACTCAAAATTGAGGATTTTGTGATAATTGTTGTATTTCATCAAATTGGTTGGTTAGACATGAAATCAAATATATTAACTTTGTTTTTTAACTACAGAAGATAATGAAAACTTTTTGAAGAGGAAATTACCACCAAATGAGTAATAATTTTCATTGAAATCTTGTAAAAAAAATTATCCTCACAATTTATGATAATAATAAATGTTTATTTATTTAAATAGTTTGTCCCCGGTGACCCAGGGTCCTAGATCTGTCACTGATGGTGGAAGGTTGGAACGACATGTTGGTGGCTAGACGCGAGGTGCGATTTTGGGAGGAGAGGTGGGTGAGAACCATACGTGACATAAAATAGACGAGGAAGTAGATGAACGGGGGAGAGGGAAACACGTAGGGCGGTACGCGGCGGAGCATGGCTCGCCGGCAATGGAGGGAGAAAGATCGAAACAAAATGAGTAGAGAAGGGGAACCACGACTAGATGGAGAACAGCGTGCGACGGCGGAGACGAAGTGTTCTGGGCGGCACGACGGAGACGTACAACGTGTTCTGGGCGGCTATGGAGAGAAAGAGGGAAGTTAGTTTAAATCTGTTATGTGATTGAATCTAATCTACAAACTCTAAAGTTGAATCTAATCTTCAATCTGGTCTGGTTATGATTTTTATCGAGTTAGTGAAGAAAGGTTGAATCTCATCTTCCTTGGTTTTTAATGCCCTCACGAGTCATTTCTGATGTTGGAGAGAAGAAAAGTTAGGCTCAAAGAAAGAATGATGAGCGACGGTATTAAGGAGCACTTATTGATGTGGAAATTTTTTTTACACCTGTCACATTTTGATAGGGGAACAATATCAACAATACCTATAGTATTGTATATAAGTTTTGTCCTTTTTTAAGTAATGAAGTAGAGTGATTAATTAAGGATAAGAACTCAAACAATCATTTATAATTTTATCCCTTGTCACTTAAATCTTCAAATCTTCACGCCCTTCACTTAAATCTTCAAACAATCATTTATAATTTTAACCCTTATCACTTAACTCTTCAATAGACAATACCACTCAAATCTTCAAAATTTCATACCTTCACTTTAGGGTTGGAGATGGAACACTTCACTCTTTTTTTCTTTCTTTTTTTTTAATAATCATTTATAATTTTAATCCTTATCACTTATAAACCTTTTCCCAATTATTTCCTCTTTTGCAGGGGTGAACTTACAACCCAATTGATCTTCTTTTCATTGTATCTACAAACAGGAGCAACCCACCACCAACTTTTCACAAATTTCGTTGCGATGAGGTACTTCATTTTTTTGTCCGTCATCTGCATTTGACTTCTCAAATTGCTAATGCTTCTTTCAAAAAAAAATAAAAAATATTGCTAATGCTGTAATGCATATACATTGATTGGTGGGTTCCATTATAAAGAAAGGGATGACATTTACCAAAAACAAAGTTATCTTTCATATGGCAAACGGCCAAATTAAAATGCACAGTATTGGAGGTAAGATTTGTAAATCACTTCAGTCAGCGGTACCCATGACTCTAATTAGTGCCGTTACGAATAGGATGGTATTGTATAGGGTCTATACAGGGTAATCGTTTGAAAAAATTATCTGGACCCTTATTCTTGTGGATAGTAATTTTAGTACCATTATCCGTATCCTTCTGGATACTTAAGTATCCGTACCGCACCCGTTACCCGTACTTTAATAGTGAAAATACAATAAATAAGAAAATAAAGTTATAACAATGAAAAAACGATTCAAATGTCTTTTAAATTTACTAACAAATATTACAAATCAAAATATTTAAATAAATAAAAACATCCAAAATAGAATCATAGATACAACTATATTTAGAAAGTTAAGAATCTTTAGATTAATTTTGATTTTAAAATTTGTATTATAGTTAAAATTATATATATTAATAATATAAATAAATAAATAAATAAATAAATAATTATATATACATATGCGTAAGTGTGGGTATGGGACGGGGTGGGTACCATAGTACCCGTACCCACACCCATACCCTTTAAATTTGCGAGTAATTATTCGGACCCGAACCCGAACCCAAGCCCTTACCCATTATGTAGGTAATTATCCTATCCATTGTAGATAAATTTTTACCTATACCCAATAAATAGAGTATAAATTGTCATCGCTAGTTACGAATTTCTACTGTTGCAAATTTTGGTTAACATTTATTTTGGAGTCAAATCAATTAGTTGAATGTTTAAATCTCACATTTCAAATGATATTTTTATGTTTGCATATAATATATTTATTTTGGATAAGACTTCTCTAAAGTGTAGTAAGGATGTATCCACTTTTTTTTTTAAGATAAAGTTTAGGTGAGTTGGATCCCGGGAGTTCATTAGGATCAGGGCAGGCCTCACGGTTCAAAGAACATTTACAGAGGTACTTACAGATTACCCATCAATGAGGTCCTCACATTGGCAGTAGGATTCGAAATCACGACTTTGTTGGTTATGAGTCGTATCCTTACCAACTGGACCAACCTTCGTTGGCCGTATCTACTTTAATTTGACTATGTGTGTAAAGATTTTAATCCATTTTATCAAATCAAAGTAAATACATCCTTATTTTTTTTTTCAGTTTAATTTCTACACACTGTCAATATGTCAGTGTAAAGATTTTTATACCGACAATCAATTAGAAATCACGAAATTGATGACTTTTAAGGTGATTAGATAAGAATCAAATATTTGTAATGGTGTGTCAATTTCTAATTGATTGACAGTATAAAAAAACATTGTCAGTGTATAGCAATTAAATCCTTTTATTTAACCAAAAAATACATCCTTGCTCAATCATTTTAGAGCTGATTAATAATTAACAAGAAAAAGTAAAGAGGAACAAACACAGATGGACTTAATTAATGTTTGAATATTTAATGGCTTGTTGTTAATCTACTGATTTCAAAGTCTGATTGAGTAGGAAAAAAAAAGGAAATGAAATTGTGGTTTTCTTATCTTATTAGCAATAGTTTCAGTACTCACAGTGACTGTTTTGACATTATGAATTAAAGCTGTGTCATAAAAATCACATTGCTTGCTGGAGTGGCTTTATTTGACAAAACTGGTGAAACACAAATAAAAAACCTTGATGTAGATGAATGCCATTGGTTGCATTACCTTTCATTGCATCCTACTTCTCTCCACTGGCATAGCATGGAACAGTGTAGAAGATTACATATTAACTATTAAGCTAAAGCAGCAATAGGGCAACTCTCCTTTGGCAGGACAAACCATGGAATGGTCATGATAATTTCCTGCCAAGAAAGAGAAGCCCTATAGCTGTTTTGCTTATTGAATACTTCTTGTGGCTGCTCCTTGCTGTTGCATACAACATTCCATGAGCAATATAACTTATAAACACTTCAACCTCAGCATAGGAGAAGGAATAAACCAATAATCAAAAGCATATGCTTGAGGTTTATCCTGTGAATATTTTTTAAGGATGACTATTTTGGGATTTTGAGGGCCATACCATGGCTAAGTGATTTTGAGGGTTACTCTAGTCCTGAAAATGCTCTTTCGAGTCATAGATTCTCTCTCTTTACCTATCCACGCGAGTGCTTTATTTTCTTTCCATAATGATCCCTTATTCTTTTTTCATAAAACATCATGTTAGGTAGACTTCAAATCAATTATAGGTATACAAATTTTTAACTGGGTACCAAATTTAAATACCATACACTTTTAAATCAACTTAAATCACTTCATTATTCCATTTGTTTTTCCTTTTTTTACAATAGTTAATAACAATAATTTGCAGTGTTATTGATTCCCGATTTGGTTATTTTGTATTGATATTAATTTAAATGATGTACTATCAATATTCATATTTGCATACATGTTTTGATACATCTCTTTTATTTTTATGTACATTAAAAATAATATTTATACAAATAATGTTAAGAAAACTTATATGTCATTAATAAAAGTAAATTAGCCACAATGAATAGTTATACAAATAATGTGAAGAAAACTCATATAAAATAATAAAACAAACACATATTAGATATCATTTATAGACAAGAATATGTGTCATGGGATTTAGGGCCAACCAACCACTTGTAACAATAAAAGGAAAATGGGCTATACTAATTCTATAATGGGCCAAGAATAAAATCACTTTTTTGTTTTATTTTTATAAATTTTTTTTGTTTTGTTATTTTTTCCAAAATATTAATAAAAACAAATGGACAAAATTAGGTGTTCACACTAGTAACTTAATCAACATACATACCTTACAACTGGTCCAATTACATTACTATGAGCTTGTTTGGGAAAGATTGATTATTTCACATTCAGCTATTTTTACTCTGATAAGCTGTTTTGTAATTAATCAATTATGATTTGACAATGAGCCTATTTTTTTAAAAAGCTTTTTTAACAAAAAAAAAAGCTGTTTTTGTTGCCATCTCTTTCCAAGAACTGTTAGATAGTTTTTTATTTTATTATGCTGGAAGGACTAAAGAGCATTTCCCGTATTACCCGCATCGCCCACTGTTTTCATGGATTTCATTGTCAAAAGTTGTTTGTTTTTACATTTCTGGATGTGAGAGTTTGATTTGGCACCGTAATACTGGCATCTTTTTTTTAAGGCCTTGTACTCGTAGCTTAACAAGTGCCCTGTTTTATGGTCCTGACCGAACTACTTGATAGTTGTATTGAGAAGTCACGGCAAAACAGCTTAATAACTTCATATTGGGAATTCATGGCCAGCCATATACTGCAATCACATCAAGGACCAAGAAAATAAAAAGGGATCGTGGCTCATTGGCAAATAATTGCTGCAACTTGAGTGACCATGTTTTATATTTATGTGATTATAATAAATGGTCTCTGTTTGATGGGTATTTTTTTCATGCCATTTGTTCTATTTTCTGTGACATTTTCGTAAGTCAATTTTAAGGTTGATATGGAAGATTGATATGCTATTTCTATTTGACATTGTCCCTCTTTATATTTTGGATAAGCAAACATATTAAGGCTTGTAAGGATTAAGATGTTTTGCTTATTTGGAAGATAGTTAGCAATTTTTATTCTCAATTTATATCTTTCTTTATAACATCATTGAGATAATGAAGGGATATGATAAATGGAGTTCACTACTGTGGTTGGAGTGAAAATAAGAGTGCTATATGAAATTTAAGATTGGACCATAGGTATTAAGAATAGGGTGCTCATGAATAGAATAAATTTTGGTCACGATATTAGTGATGCCCTTGATTGTTGCGTTGCTGACAAATGGATTATGGTAGAGTGGCTTGCAAACCCATGAAATATTGATATTTGTGCTCAATTTAAATTAGTTGGGCCAGATCTTAAAGTAATTAATAAAAGATAAAAAATCTTTTTCTATAAGCTTAAGGCTATTATGTGATTATTGGGGAATGCATGTAAGAGGTTGATTTTTGTTATATAAAGTTGGTTATGAAATTTTTGTAGCAATATGAGGAAGTGTTGATTTTTATTAATACTTGTTTGAGGATAATTTGGATTTAACGACGATGTTGAGTTATGATTAAATGGTGGACTGATAGAAATAAAACAAATTGTGTGAAAATCATAAGATTATTTAAATTAAATATGCTCTTTGAACATGTGTACAAGTATTTTTTTTTTCTTTCTCATTTTTTTTGTATTGCTAGGCACCTAAATTTTATCATATGCCCTTATTGAGTTTGTGTAACTCACTCCTTTAGTGATTTAGATGCAGGAATTGGAGCTGTTGGACCATCCCGTGTTACCCCAACTTCTTGAGAGGGGTTCTAGTGCAATGTCATGATCAGACTGAGTGTTAAATTTTTTTTTTTGAGGGACATGGTTATTAAAAACCCTTTATTCAATTTCATACAATTATTTGGTTAGGGAGTTGATTACCAAGAGGTTGACATTTAACATCTTTGTAAATATATTTGTTTTGAGGAGTTCAGATGAAACACACATATATAAATATATTTTCTAGCTGAGATTTGGGACTCCTTAAAATGTGCTTTGGAAGGCTTCGGGATTGGGGCCTTTCCCTTTTCCCAGCCGGTCACGGCCCCAATTTTGGGTCGTGACAGTTTCATTGTCTAGGAATTATGGTTCCAAATCATGGTTGGGGAATACCCACCTAGGTCTGCTATTACTTCAGTTGTAAACTTTTCCCATAGCTAGGTTCCAGCTTTTCTTTAATCAAATCAGTAGTTGCATTTCAAAAGAAAAAAAAAGTTTCATCGATCCCTCCAATTAAATTGGATGTGGATTTGAGTTGGAGAAATTGCTAGAGAATGCTAGGTAATATGTTTATGCAGTTAGGGAATGTTGCAAATTGCAATCATGATAGTAGTGATTAAGTGAATATTAATTTCTCTTGAATTTTATCCAGGTTAAAGAGGAATTTCAAATGCATAGCTATTTAGCATGGAACCATCATCAAAATTGTCTTGAAATATTCTCCTTCTTCTCTTTTTATATTTTTAATTTTCTTTGAAAATGTTAATTGCTATCCCAATAGAAAGTCTTTTTAGAATGGAAGCACTTTAGGTACCTTATGCTAAGATGCAATTTACTGTAAATAAAAAGAGCAAAACAAAATCAAACTTGTGGACTAAATTTGGTCCTCTGATATCATATTTTAAACAAAAAATTTCAAAAATTTAAGCAAACCGTAAAATTAGCTTAATATTTCTAAATGCTTTTCATATCTTCTGGTAAAATAACACAAAGAACACCAGTTTCTCCCATAAGCACTGGCCAAGAGCATCCATGTAGTAGAACTTATTTAAGGCTAAAACACACACCAAGTTTTAAGTTTTAAGCAGAAGACCTTACCGGCCAAATCGTAGCAATTTGGTAGTTTCATTACTTTAGAAATAAAACTTAATGTCTTGGAGGTGAATGAAAAATCCGTGAAACACTTTGATGAAAACTGATATTTTCAAGCCTCTTTCTTAATGTTTGAAAAAGAAAAAAGATACTAGTACTTCTAAGGAATGATAACAGAATAATAATAATAATATTACTGAAGATAGTTTCACAATGATTACGTCCAAATCTCGGAAAAAATATAACCTGAGACTGAATAAAGAATCTAACTCTATATATGCTTGATTGTCGTTTATTTCGCATGGGTTTTAGTTTTTGTCCCCCATATTCTTGTTTTTTATTTTATTTTATTAATAAATTTACAGTCAATTGTCACCTTACTTTAAAAAAAAAAAAACTCTTTCTTAACATGTTAGCATTTATGACATTACAGGGAAATAAAAGAATTTACATAAAGATGTAAGGCTAAAGTTATGCATTTCCTTCAACATTGAATTACCTCTTATCTGCAACCAATATTTGAGATTAAGCTAAAGCAGCTACAGGGCAACTCTCCTTTGGCATGTTATTAACACTGACTTTTGATAGCTCAATAGTCTGATCCCAAAATAAGGAATGTCTGTTTAGTGTTTACAAGCCAGGAGAGAGGTGCCCTATTGCTGATTTGCTTAGTGATGCAATTTTCAACTCCAATTGGTGCCTTGAACTGCCTCTGGTTTGCACATGACACTTGAGCTTTGAGCAGTGTTTGTAGCTTAGAAAATGGAATAAACCATTGATATGTTGGCATATGCTTGAAGGTTATGCTATGGATATCCATTAACTGCAGCTATCTTTACCTGACATTCGTTCAAATTTGATGCTCATAAATTGCTGATTCCAAACACCAAAGGGTCAGAAAGCTTTAATGGTCTCTCGAACCATTTCAGAATATCCTGCCCTTTTTAAAGTAGAGAAGTGGAGAAAAGACAGGGGTCGAGATCAAGGGATTTTTGGTCATATCAAAGTTGCTGAGTGCCATGGCACTCTCGAAACAAGATTCTCATGCCATATCTTTTCCTTTTTTTTTTTATGTTTGCTTTCAATCTTTCCTAGACTTGTATTTCTATGTTATCTCTTTTAAATTAAACAGATTCCACGTTAATAGTACCTTTTACAAGATTTCCTTGGCAAAGTTGATTTTGACTACACGTGACTTTTTGCATTACAGCTAGTTAGCTAGTAAGGTAACCTTTTTTTTCCCCATCATCATTATCCATATTCCTCGTCTTTTATACCATCATTACCATGTCAATGTGGTTCAGTAAATAGATCTCTAATTGTTGTAATCTATCAAGAATGACTCACATCTTAATTGTCACACAAAGATGATTGACAATAAAGCCAGATGGTACTGTAATCTATCTACTACATGCACATGGAAGCAAGTAGTTCTAATTTCAAAGGCTAACACAGAAGAGAGGAAAGTTTGTAGCTTAATGTGGTCATATATATTTTTTCAAATTGAAAGGAAATTTGATTCTTCTCGTCCTCTTTACTTTCTACAACTGATCAATGATAAGATAACCTTTCTGTACAGCAAGGCCATGTTTAGATATTTCAGGGCCTTAGGCAAAATTTATGTTCACGGTCTAGTCTAATGCACGAGGATAAAAAAAATTGGTTAATCTGAAGTAAAATTTTAGCAATTATATATACTTTGACATGACAATAGTCATAGGTTTTTTTTTTTTTTGATAAGCGACAACAGTCGTAGGTATTGCCCATAATGTTCTATAAGCAATGCAGTATTTGAAAAAGAATCTAATCCTTCGATATAGTTTAATACTTCTAATGCGATATTAATTTCTTGGCTAAAATGCAGTTTTAGTCCCCCAGATTTTTCACTTTGGCAAAATCAGTCCCTCAACTTTTTTTTTAGTGATTTTAGTCCTCCTAGTTTTACAATCTTGCAATAATGATCCTTCAGTCATCTTTCCATTCAAAATTTAACAGAATTAGTCTATGGGTCAAACAGCAAACAACATCATTGCCATGTGTCATCCAAATAATAAATTAATAATTAATAACAAAATTATTTTTTAAAATCCTCCTCTTATCATGTCATGTGAGATGTACACGATCTTTTGCGGAAGAGAAGGGGTCGTCTCCCTCATGGTGATTGAACCCTAGCCAGTCCCCCGCCACCATTCCGGCTCGGCTCAGGCCGTCCCTGTTCTCTCATTTCTGGACGGCCTAGCTCTCATGTGTATCTCTTCTCACTCAAGCACACTGTTTCTCGCTACTGCCTTCGCTACATGATGCTCCTCGACAGTGGCCAGTGGTCTACGATCTGGACGGAGAAGGATGGCGATGCAGATTGGGCTTTGTGGCGGTGGCTGAGTTGGAACAGTGGTGTTGCGCGTGTAGGTACTCGGAGTAGATCTGGACCGTTCATGGCACGTAAGGGTATGGTGCTGCGTGGTGGTGGCTGAGCTCGTAGTCCTAGGTTCGCGTCCAGCTCATCGAGGCACAACGGCTTTGTGTGGGCAAGGCAGCGCGGTTTAGATGCGGTGATGCTGCTACGAGACTGGTGTTCATTGATTGGGTAATCGTTTGGGTGTGTGAGTAGTTGCCATGGATGTTGCTTTTCTTCTCTTTGTTTCTGATTTTGCTTTGGTATGGAGGTGATAGTGTTGACGCTATTTACTGTTGTTTGGTGGAAGTGGGAAAAAAAGGGTGGCGTGTTGCTGTGTTTTAGGTAGAAGGAAGATGGAGGGTTTAAAGAAAATGAGTTTCTGAAGATGGAAGCAAGAGACAGCTTTTTTATTATTAATTAATTATTTTATTATTTAGATGCACCTGGTATTGATAATTTTTTATAGGTTGGAAATTGTTTGACCCATAGACTGCTCCGTTAAATTTTGGATGGAAAGATGACTGAAGGATTGTAACGCCCATCGTTACATTAGTAACCCAAATTAATTTCGAGAAAAATCCTTCAAAACATTTAATTAAAATATGCTGGTCATAAATTTTTCTCATATTAAATAAAATAATAATAATGTATCAAAGTAATAAATATAATAATAATCCATACATCTGGATAAAACCAAATAAAAGAAAAGCCTCAAAACCGGACGTCTAATTACAATCCGAGAAAAATAATACGTAAGATCAAGAATGTCGTTCGCATAGTACTCTCAGCCATACTACATTACTAACCCACTAGCTAATCAAAAGGATGACTCTTCAGATCTCTGGGTCAACAGCGATGTCCTCGGACTCTGAAAATAACACTTATAATGAGATACAAAATCCCAGTGAACAACAATACAGTTTATAAAATATTTTCGAAAATAGTATTGTTCTCAGTCGGTGCGGTAACCGAAAAAACTGTCCATGGCATCCTCTAATTTTCCAAAATAATATATATGAAGGAAATTACTTCTAATAACAACAATAATCTCAGCAACTCGAGAGCATATAGCATAACAACTCATCTCAATACATCACATTCCATATACCAAATAAATTCTAGATTAGTCCAAGTGGCCCGAAGACCTCATAATTAAATTGGTCTATTGTCGGCATGCCATAAATTCACACATCACGTGACAACGGCGTCCCATTGCACACCCCTACTCATGAGGAGTGTTTCGACGTCACCCTCCTGTCGGGGACATTTCCATTTCGATACCTCCCATGTGCACATGGTGGTATTTCTCCTTTTTCGACACCCAACCTGTGGCGGTGTTACTTTCGATACCCCTTTCCAGGTGGTATTGCTCATTTTCGACATCCCAATTACATGGCGATGTTACTTTCGATACCCCGTTAAGGCGGTATTACTCTTCGATACCCCTATCATAGGCGATATTGGGGCAAACATCAAACAAGATATCATAAGGCATAAATTCCGTGTCTCATAGATGTTACAACATTTACCATAAATTAAATATTTAATCTTACCATGTTTACCAAATAAACCCATATCGTGTCATCAAGTGATCTTACAACTGAGGAGTCATGAACATCAAGGCATAACATACGTCAACAAACACATTATTTAACTAATACAAATATCAATCATGTATTTCATGCCACTAATAACAAGAGTAAATACTCAATTTAACAAATTTATGTTTTAATTGAAAACCCCCAAATTTTAAAGTTTAAGTTAATGACAACAATTACCTATTCAAATCTAATTCCAAAAAGACTATAAGATATATCCTTACGCACACATATAAACAATCATACCATGGAGAGGGTTAAGTAAAAATCATTACTCACCTCTCGAAGACCTCCAAAAAGCTATAAAAATTATCTATGATTTCCTAGTGGTTCCCTAAAGATTCTTCTTCACTTTGCTAACATTATTGGATCGAGTGCTATGCTTTTCTCCCCACACGGCCACACCCCCCTTTTTCCTTTTCTTCTTCTTGCGCACTCTGTTTGCTTTCTTTCTCCTAATTTGGTGTGACTAACATTTATATGTAGTCAGGACCCACTCGTACAGGTTTTCTAGGTTCTCTCTCTCTCTGTTTTTTTTAACCCATATGAATGGCTTTTGGCAAAAGCCAAAGCCTATAAAAGGTTACTTGGTCTTAACACCCCCGTACACCACTTATATATATATATATATATATATATATATATATATATATATATATATATATATATATATATATATATATTGCATTATTTATTTATTTATTTATAATAGTTAAGTAATTTCCATAAATTCTTCTACTATTAAATTTTTATACTAAACCTCTTAATTATATTTTATTTGTAATATACTTTTTAATAACCTAATACTTTTTTTATCAAATTAATTATATTAATTATATTAGAATTTTAGGATGTTACATTTTCTCCCCTCCTTAAAGAATTTCGTCCCCGAAATTCATCTCATACACACGCACCTATTGTAACATATGTTATATTCAAAACTAAAAGGTTATCATACCTTAGATAATAAAATATGGGTATTGACTAACGATGTCTTCCTCTATCTCCCAAGTGGCTTCCTCATGAGTCAATCCTTCCCATAACACTTTCACCAATGGAATTGTCTTGTTCCTCTGAGTCTTAGTGCTCTTGTCCATGATTTGACTAGGCTTTGGCTTATAGATCAAATTATCCTTCAATTGTACAGACTCGGGAGCTATCACGTGAGATTCATCAGGCACATATTTTCTGAGTTGCGACACGTGGAAAACATCATGAAGGTTTGCCAACTGTGGCGGAAGAGCCAATGGATAAGCAACAGGCCCGACTCTTTTAAGGATTTGAAAAGGTCCCATGAAACAAGGATTTAGCTTGCGGACTTTCATCGACCTCCCGACCCCCGTCTTAGGAGTGACTCTCAAAAATACATGCTCACTTTCCTGGAATTCTAGAGGCTTTCTCCTTTTATCGGCATGGCTCTTTTGTCTACTTTGCGCCGTGCGCATCCTCTCCCTAATCATTTTGATTCTCTCAGAGGTTTCCTGGACCAATTCGGGTCCTATCAAGGTTTTCTCACCTACCTCACACCAACATAAAGGAGACCTACACCTTCTCCCATATAGGGCCTCATAGGGTTCCATGCCTATACTAGCATGATAACTATTGTTATACGCAAACTCAATGAGAGGTAGGAATCTATCCCAACTCCTTCCTTCATCCAAGACACACGCTCTAAACATGTCCTCAAGGGTCTGAATGGTCCGCTCTGACTAACCATCCGTTTGGGGATGATAGGTCGTGCTAAGGTTCAACCTAGTCCCAAAGGCTTGCTGAAAAGCTCTCCAAAATCTAGAGGTAAACCTCGGGTCTCTGTCCGACACAATGGATGTGGGTATCCCATGAAGCTTGACTATTTCCTTGATATAGAGGTATGCCAACTTGTCTAAGCTATAGGTTGCCTTAATTGGCAAGAAGTGGGCAGACTTGATCAACCTATCCACTATCACCCAAAT
This sequence comes from Sophora flavescens, assembly GCA_030762895.1. NCBI lineage: Eukaryota > Viridiplantae > Streptophyta > Magnoliopsida > Fabales > Fabaceae > Sophora > Sophora flavescens. Next base: position 160,772,480 of record CM061067.1, on the reverse strand, counting down.
GGCGTCTAAGCCCAAACGCGTCTTAGGTAACCCCATCACAAAGTCCATAGAAATTATCTCCCACTTCCATTCCGGAATCTTCAAGGACTGCCACAACCCCGAAGGCTTCTGATGTTCTATCTTAACCTTTTGGCACACTAAACACCTAGTTACGAATCCGGCCACATCCTTTTTCATTCCTGGCCACCAATACATCTTCTTAAGGTCTTGGTACATCTTAGTTATTCCAGGATGTATGGTAAACTTCCCCTTATGAGACTCCTCTAATATCTTCTCTCTAAGGCTCCCCTCCTTAGGAACAACGATCCTATTCTTAAACTTCACTATCCCATCAACAGACAACTCATAACCCTCTTGTCCCAACCGAGACTGTAACTCTTGGTCTAAAAGTTGTTCCCGCCTAACCTCCTCTCTAAGGTCACTATTAATTTCCAACCTATTCAACTTCAAACTTAAGGCATTTAAGGACACATATAACACTAGGGGTGTTCATCAACCGATCCAAACTGATTCAAACCGCTAAAACCGAACCGAAAAGTCGAAAACCGAACAAAACGAAAACCGAAAAACCGCTTTTTTTCATTGGATTGGATTGGATTTTGGATCCCCTAGTGACATCCAATCCAAACCGATCTACTATAGACACATATTATTATTTTTGAATTTATAGTATTACTCATACTTAAATATTGTTTTGCATACTTTTATGACCCTAATTCTCTTTAATATTTTTGTTTGAATGACATATATGAGATTATTTAGAATAAATGTTAATGTCTTGAAGTTATATTTTGCTAAAAGTTTTGATGCATAACATACATATACTTGATTGAGTAACCATGAAAAATAAGAAATCAATTAAGTAATTTGAGAAATAATTAGCTATAATTGATTTGTAGCTAGTTCAAGGAAAAAATAGGATAAGTGATAGTAGATATAGAGAATTAACATAAATGAATATTTAACATAAAAGAGCGTGTTAAAAAATATCAATAATTGTTTTTTATCAAACTCACAATATTTTCTCAAGCATTCTCTAAAATTTTCCTCACTCTTCATCAAATGAAATAACGATTAATAAGGAACAAATAGTTGCCGACTTTCATAAAGGTTTTACTGTTCTAGTATAGATAGATGTTAAAACAGGTATTATGCACCCCTAAACTAGCTCCCTTAAATGAAAAATATATTGTGTCCACTATTAAATAAGTGGAAATGATACTTGACATAAAAAAATAAAGGATGACAAAAACCGAATTATCCAATCCAATCCAAACCGCATTTGATTGGATTGCATTGGATTGGATTTTTTTAAGGAAGCAAACCGATCCAATCCAAACCGCACATTGTTTTCATCATTGGATCGGATGATTTTTAAGTTCAAAACCGATCCAATCCAATCCGCGAACACCCCTATCCAACACCTCCAGATTCATGTCCCTAAACTCTTCCATGAGGTTCAGCTCTTGCACCATCAAGCTCGACACATGTAGGGACTTCCTACTCAAAGCATCTGCCACCACATTGGCTTTTCCCGGATGGTACTTCAACTCGAAGTCATAGTCCTTAAGGAACTTCATCCACCTTCGTTGTCTCATGTTCAACTCCTTCTGGTCGAACAAGTATTTAAGGCTTTTATGGTCACTAAAAACTTCAAACTTTGCCCCATAAAGGTAATGCCTCCAAATTTTAAGGGCAAAAACCACAGCTGCTAGCTCTAGGTCATGGGTAGGGTAATTCCCCTTATGTGGCCTAAGCTGCCTAGAGGCATATGCTACCACCTTGCCCTCCTGCATCAAGACACATCCTAAGCCATTCTTAGACGCGTCGCAGTAAACGACAAAACTCACTAAGGGATCCGGTATAGTTAAGACTGGTGATGACACCAATCTCCTCTTAAGCTCTTGAAACCCGTCCTCAGACTCCTGGTCCCACATAAAAGGTTTCCCTTTCCTAGTCAACCGGGTAAAAGGTAAGGCTAGTCTAGAGAACCCCTCTATGAACTTCCTATAGTAGCCAGCTAAGCCTAAGAAACTTCTCACTTCGGTTACTGTCTTAGGTTGTTCCCATCCCAATACCGCATCAACTTTAGAGGAATCAACCGCTACACCATCCTTTGAGATTGTGTGTCCTAGAAACTTTACCTCGTCTAGCCAAAACTCACACTTCTCCGGTTTGGCATAAAGACGCTCGTCCCTTAAGATCTGCAACACCAACCTTAAGTGTTCTCCATGTTCTTCTGGTGTCCTAGAGTATATTAAAATATCATCTATGAACACCACCACAAACCTGTCCAAAAAGGTCCTAAAGATCCGATTCATGTAGTCCATGAAAACGGATGGGGCGTTGGTCACGCCAAAGGGCATCGCTACATACTCATAATGCCCATACCTTGTCCTGAAGGTTGTCTTAGGGATGTCCTCGCTTCTAACTCTAATTTGATGGTATCCCGATCTTAGATCTATTTTGGAAAACACTGACGCTCCCCTTAACTGATCTAAGAGATCATCTATCCTAGGCAAGGGATATTTGTTCTTGATGGTTACCTTATTCAGTTGCCTATAATCAACACACAACCTAATACTCCCATCTTTTTTCTTCACTAGAAGCACTGGTGCTCCCCAAGGTGACACACTAGGCCTAATGAACCCCTTTTGTAACATATCCTCTATCTATATCTTGAGCTCGCTCAGCTCTAGAGGTGCCATCCTATAGGGTGCTACTGATACGGGTCCACTCCTGGGTACTAGATCTAAGGTAAACTCGATCTCTCTATCTGGAGGTAAATTAGAGACATCCTTAGGAAACACATCTGGGAACTCACACACAATGGGCAACGTCGCTATATCACTTTCAGCCTCTATCTTAGCAGAAAAGAGAAGTATATATCCCTGAGCTCCCTCAACTAAGCACTTACGATATGAGGCAGCAGAGATAAGATGTTCTGTCCCAGGAGAGTTAACAGACATGGACTGTGGAATGAAAGAAATAGTTCGACTACCGTAATCAATAATAGCATTGTTACGAGACAACCAGTCCATGCCCAAAATAATATCTAGACCACACATAGGTAAACATATCAAATCAACAATATAAGTCAGGTCTTGAAACAATAAGGGACATTGCAGGCAGACAGAAGAAGTAATCAATCTATCTTTAGCAGGAGTAGAAACACACAAATCATATGACAGTTTAATAACAGGTAACTCTAAGAATTGAGCACATTTAAATGAAATGAATGAATGTGTTGCTCCCGAATCGAACAATATCATAACATCATGACCTTTAATAAAGCCCTTACCTTGGATCAAACCGTCGGACTCCTTCACCTCCTCTCCTTGGATGGTAAAGACCCTTTCGTGGTTCAATGATCTGGTTTGAGATTGTCCCCCTGACTTGCACATCCTAGCAAAGTGTCCCATCTTCCCGCATTTGTGGCAAGTGGTTTGTGCCGCGGGGCACACACAATCTCCATGCTGCCACCCACACTTGTAACATGCAGTCCCCCTTTCACCTTGAGCACCTTGAACCTGCTTACCCTTCGTGATTGTAGGCACAGGTCGTAGGCTCTTCTAGAAATTACCCCCTTTCCCATGCAACCTCTTGCCGTCACTAAAGCTTTTCTCCTTCGACCTCTCACCAGCACAACTTGCATATTCTGCTCCGCCACCCTACACTTGTTCACTAAAGTGGGGTAGTCTCGAATCTCTAGGAGCCCAATAAGGCTCTGCAGCTCTGGCTTCAAACCCTGCTCGAACTTAATTGATTTCCATGGACCATCAGGATTATCCCTCACCTGTGTGGAGAACCTTGCAAGCCTCTCGAACTTGGCCACATATTCCGCTACCGTCATACCCCCCTGACGAAGATGTAGAAACTCCATCTCTTTCTGTATCCGGATACTGTGCGGAAAGTACTTCTCCAGAAATACCTCCTTGAATTCGTCCCACGTGATAGGGGCACCCGAAGCAAGCAACCCGCCCCTGGCACAGTTCCACCAGTGCTCTGCATCTGACTCTAACATATAGGTGGCAAAATCCACCTTCTGAGCATCAGAGCACCCCATGACCTGGAAGATCTTCTCTAATTTCAGTAACCATTCCTCTGCCTCAATAGGATCGGTGGTCCCTCGAAAAGCTGGCGGATTATTATTCCTGAACTCTGACAGACCCCTGTACTGTGGATCTGGAGCTGCAACCGGTACCACGTTAAGCATGTCCCCCTTATCCCTTATCTGACAGAGAGTCTCCGTCTGCTCCTGCATAACTTTGGCCATTCAAGCCAAAGTTGCTGCAAGTGCATCATTTCTCCCTCGCCTGTTCGCTGCCATAATCTGCATACCACCAATCAAACAGTGGGTTGATCAAGTCCAATATCCATTTGAAACATCCATGGCTGCTTTATGGATTGACGACTGTCCCCACAGACCAACACGAGTCTTTTCAGCGTGCTTTGTCCTCACTCACACGCTTCCTGGGAAAACTTCATAGGAGGTCACCCATCCCAAAATTGCTCCAAGTCAAGCACGCTTAACTGTGGAGTTCTTAAGTGATGGGCTACCGAAAAGAAGATGCATCTTGTTAGTATAGGTAGTACCAATCAATTCATATAAGCCTTCCTCAACTGTATAGTCTCATACCTACACAGCCTCAGGATCCCTCTCATTCGGGTGTGTAATCGGTTCATTCATGTGTCCCTCCACCCAGAAGTCTGCCAGGAGCCGCTCCTTGTCCATGCCTTCTTGCACCGGCGACCACTCCCTGCCCTCGTCGGCACCCGGATGTTACATGCCCCCCAGCTTCCGCTTGATTCGTCCCTGAACCACACCGTACTGGGAGAGGTGCCGCTCTGATACCATTTGTGTAACGTCCATCGTTACATTAGTAACCCAAATTAATTTCGAGAAAAATCCTTCAAAACATTTAATTAAAATATGTTGGTCATAAATTTTTCTCATATTAAATAAAATAATAATAATGTATCAAAGTAATAAATATAATAATAATCAATACATCTGGATAAAACCAAATAAAAGAAAAGCCTCAAAACCGGGCGTCTAATTACAATCCCAGAAAAATAATACGTAAGATCAAGAACGTCGTTCGCATAGTACTCTCAGCCATACTACATTACTAACCCACTAGCTAATCAAAAGGATGACTCTTCAGATCTCTGGGTCAACAGCGATGTCCTCGGACTCTGAAAACAACACTTATAATGAGATATAAAATCCCAATGAACAACAATACAGTTTATAAAATATTTTCGAAAATAGTATTGTTCTCAGCCAGCGCGGCAACCGAAAAAACTGTCCATAGCATCCGCTAATTTTCCAAAATAATATAAATGAAGGAAAATACTTTTAATAACAACAATAATCTCAGCAACTCGAGAGCATATAGCATAACAATCATCTCAATACATCACATTCCATATACCAAATAAATTCTAGATTAGTCCAAGTGGCCCGAAGACCTCATAATTAAATTGGTCTATTGTCGGCATGCCATAAATTCACACATCACATGACAACGGTGTCCCATTGCCCACCCCTACTCATGAGGAGTGTTTCGACATCACCCTCCTGTCGGGGACATTTCCATTTCGATACCTCCCATGTGCATATGGTGGTATTTCTCCTTTTTCGACACCCAACCTGTGGCGGTGTTACTTTCGATACCCCTTTCCAGGTGGTATTGCTCATTTTCGACATCCCAATTACATGGCGATATTACTTTCGATACCACATTAAGGCGGTATTACTCTTCGATACCCCTATCATAGGCGGTATTAGGGCAAACATCAAACAACATATCATAAGGCACAAATTCCGTGTCTCATAGATGTAACAACTCATTTACCATAAATTAAATATTTAATCTTATCATGTATACCAAATAAACCCATATCGTGTCATCAAGTGATCTTACAACTGAGGAGTCATGAACATCAAGGCATAACATATGTCAACAAACACATTATTTAACTAATACAAATATCAATCATGTATTTCATGCCACTAATAACAAGAGTAAATACTCAATTTAACAAATTTATGTTTTAATTGAAAACCCCCAAATTTTAAAGTTTAAGTTAATGACAACAATTACCTATTCAAATCTAATTCCAAAAAGACTATAAGATATATCCTTACGCACACATACAAACAATCATACCATGGAGAGGGTTCGTAAAAAGTATTGTTACTCACCTCTCGAAGACCTCCAAAAAGCTATAAAAATTATCTATGATTTCCTAGTGGTTCCCTAAAGATTCTTCTTCACTTTGCTAACATTATTGGATCAGTGCTATGCTTCTCTCCCACACGGCCACACCCCCTTTTTTCCTTTTCTTCTTCGACGCACTGCAACACTGCTTTCTCCTAATTTGGTGTGACTAACATATATATGTAGACAGCACCCACACGTATAGGTTTTCTAGGTTTTCTCTCTTTTTTTTTTTAACCCATATGAATGGCTTTTGGCAAAAGCCAAAGCCTATAAAAGGTTACTTGCGCTTAACACCCCCGTACACCACTTATATATATATATATATTGCATTATTTATTTATTTATAATAGTTAAGTAATTTCCATAAATTCTTATACTATTAAATTTTTATACTAAACCTCTTAATTATATTTTATTTATAATATACTTTTTAATAACCTAATACTTTTTTTTATCAAATTAATTATATTAATTATATTAGAATTTTAGGATGTAACAATGATCATTATTGCAAGATTGTAAAACTAGGAGGACTAAAATCACTAAAAAAAAATAGAGGGACTGATTTTGCCAAAGTGAAAAATCTGGAGGACTAAAACTGTGTTTTAGCCTAATTTCTTTTGTTAACATTTCTTTTATTACCTTTAATTCTGAAAATAAATTAAGACCATCAATACTAGAATGGTCTTGAAAACTTAAAAACACTATGAAAGAGAGGATCTAATTAGAATATTAGATAGTTAAAAAAGTCTTGGGTTCAATAGTCAAGGAACAAAAGATAATCAACACAATTGTTAATGGATAAAATTATAAGACTAATCATAGCAATAACCTAAATATAAAATTAGAAATTTATGATAATTTTTTTGTTGAATGTAAATTTATTTTAAAGCAACCTAAACAACTCAATATACACAATAAAAAAATTATCATAATAAAAACAAATCACCTAATAACATAAATTAACAATAAATAAAGCTTATTAAATATATTAAAAAAAAAAAATTTAGAGGCCTTGCATGATCGGGGGCCTAAGGCTACCGCCTCATTTGCCTATGACCTTACACGGCCCTGCTGTGCAGTTTTCTTTATAGTTTATCTTATATTCAGGATGAATAAAGATAAAATTGAACCGATCAAATAATTCATGCTTTGACAAAAAAATTAATTGTTAAATAATGTATTTTGGAAAACGAGGATTCACTGTGTAATAGATGAGAAGTTCTTAAGCCATGGAATGTAATGCAATTGTCATATTAGAACCCCCACTACGTTTTTATAAAAGAAGAGACCTTTTTTTATCAAAAAAAAAAAAAAAGAAGAGACCTTTTCTTCAGAGTTTGATAATGAGTAATATGTACTCTACTATACTCTCTCCTAATGATCTTTACAAGTTACACCAATTACACGTAAGATGATCAGTGATTACTTTTTTATAAACAGAACTTTGTTATTTGAATTTCCAAAATATCAAATACTTTACTCATATTTGTGTGTGATATATTTATTTTAATTTTGTATTTAATACACTACTCACATCATGCATAGCGTCTCATTTAAATGTTGTAGATGAGGTGGGAAAAGCATTTTCTTTATCATTAAAAGAGATTTATTTTGATATACTCTCACTGAATATTTATTTATATTATCAATCAATCACAAATCATCATATGTATGAATTTTAAGTTAGTTATGATATGAATAAAACATCTTTAATTAATGATATGACAATTTATGGGACTCGAATTCCCTAGGAAATTCACGCATTCACGCATTCGACTTAATATATGGTTAGGATCTCATATATTTATTTTTATATTAATATATTCATAATACATAAAAATAAGGCAAAGACCAAAATTTTCCTGAAAAAATGACCGCAGGAAATTCATTTCCCAATTTATGACTGGTTGACAATGTAAGTTTTTTTAGACTAACACTTAGTTAAGAAATAAAAAGAAGAAAGTTTTCATTGGAAAGTGATGTATTTGAAATTTTGAAAAGTGGTATCTTAATTTTCTAAATAAAACTTTCTTTTATTGTAATCAACCATTGCCCTTATAGCACTGATTAGCAAGATCCATTAGTTAATATGTTCAAAATAATTTAAATCCCTCCACTCTAAATTCAACATTAGAGGAGAGCCAAAATTAAGTCAATAGGAACTTTGCTCTCTATCATCCCTTTCAAAAAAAAAATCATATAAGAAAAGTTTATAAAAATTCGACGCCTCCCCTCGATTTTGCTCCAACCAAACACTATCTTAATAAAAGAATTACGTTTTATATCAACGAAGATAATTTTCTTTTACTTGATTCTCAAAGACATCCTTTTAAAAAGGAACAACAAAAACAAAAAAGAAATTTTCAAAATGAACAAGATATAATATAATCATTGGAACACCTTGGTGTAAGCTGCATGTAATCTTTGCAATGGCTGCATGTAGACAAGGAGACAATGTCTAAGCTAAACACTCAGAGGGCAGCTCTCCTTTGGCAAGTTGAATTTAAAATCAACAGCAATCATCGATCATTACCTGCCAAATGAGATATGCCCTATCAGTGATTTGCTTACTATATACCTGCACACTCCCACCCACTCACTCACTGCCTTCTCCCCTAAACCTAAAATGTGTTTGGTTTGTCATGCACATACTGCTCATTTTTATAGGCACATGCACGCTCAAGGGCTCCACAGAAAAAAATGCCATTGCTTGAGGTCGAGGGTTATGCTTCGGATATACTCATCTCAGTACGGCAATTTTTCCTTTTTGAAACAAAGTAAGGAAAAAAAAGATTGGGTTGATCATGATTCTCACTCAGGATTTGATTCTTCAAAGTCCTTGCTCCTTAGTCCGTACTGTCTGGAAAGATCTTTCCACTCACTTGTAGATTCTTTCGCAATTTGACTGGCCAGTTAAGGAGGACTCAGATAATTGAAACAATAGTTCAATATCAAAATGGACCGGTCGTGATGGGCCAGCCCAAATAGGATCAAAATTTATATCCAAACACTCCAGGTTAGTCCAGTCATTGGTTTCAATTTTTTGTCTAACAAATTATTTCAAAGAGGATTAATCCATTACCATTTTTGTCTGAAAAAATAAAACTCAATTAACAATTAAAATTTTATCCATTTTTAATTTATTTTTTTTAAAATTTATCTACCTACTCCAAAGAGAATACTACTGTCATTTTTTGTTTGAAAAATTTAAACTGAATTGACGATTGGACTAGTTCTCTAATTTATTTGTCATTAGCTCAAAATTAAGTAGTTCAAACTATTCGGTTCTTATTATAATTTTTTAAATTCTATTTTTTTTATAAAAAAAAAAATCGCTACACTAATGAATGGGACTAATAAACTTATAAACAATAATGAATTAGGTTGGACAAATAAAATGCCAGTTTAAAACATGTTGGATCCATCCTAACCCGGCCCGCCCCGGGTTGGCCCATTTTGAACATCCCAAAGATGCTCCATTACATGAAGTTGGGTGACCACTGCCAAGGTTATAAGGTCTGTCAAAGGCAAGTTCTCATGTCACATTCTTTCCTTTATGCTTTTTATTTAAATTGCTCATATTTTCAAACCATTTAAATTTTAATCATTCAACTATCTGTGATGTTGTGTGCCGGTTCAATTTGAACAAAGTTTTTCAGTTTAATATTGTAATGGAAAATGAGATAATTGGGCCAAAATCTTAATTAGCGTGTGTTTGGTTTCACTTTGGAAATCTTCAAAATTGCTTCTCCCATCTATCAAACGTGATTTTAGTAAAATGAGATGTTTGGTTACGTCAGCTAAAATTGATTTCACCTTCAGAAGTGATTCTGATTAGAGGCTACAAAAAGTAGTTTTTGAATTGAATTGAAAACTTTACACTAAGTTTTATATCAAACTTCTTTCAAACTAAAAACATCCAAACATAAATCACCTCACTTCAAACTCAATTATAACCAAATCAATTTTACAAAATCAATTACATTCAAAATCACTTTTATCAAACGTTCATCCAGACACACACTTATTTGGTCGAAAAGGCTTTAATATCATGAAACCGTTTGTTTTAAAGTGAGTTTCTCTAAGTAAATAAGTATGATTATATTTACCATTAATTTAATAATATAATGTAAGATTAGATAAATCATTACTTATTCACTTTAAAGGTAGATCCATTTTAGTGGAGTCATATCCTTAATAAAATTTTCACATGCACATTCCAACAAACTGAAATCAAACTCTTTTTCTGCTATTTTTAGGAGTAATATTGTTATCACTCTTGAATCTCTGGTCACCTTTTTTATTTGCCAATCAAGTTTTTAATTTTAATTTTTAAAACATTGCAAATAATTACAAAAAAGTGTGGATAGACATATACCAATACCAACACTCTTTAAGGCCATCTCCAGGGATTAAAGAAAATGAGGATCTTCCTTAGTAAGAATCGTGTTTTTGAAGCACCCACGTTTGTAGAAAAATTTAGATAGAAAAGGTGCTTACGAAGGATTGATACTTGTAGAAGCACCGATTCTTATCTAGTTGTGTGGGTCAATGTTGATTTTTTAAAATAAAATAAACTGACCAACCAGTATGAAAATTTATTGGAATAAAAAAAATAAGTTATTTGATAAAATGTAAAGATATAGGACTACTGATAGGTTCATTTAGGAACTTTTTTAAAGTTAGGATAAAAATATGGTGTTAGGATAAAATGCTCTAACACCCTATTATCAATTGCAAGAGTTTTCTTTTTAAGATCTTTGACAAATATGTGAGACTTGACAATAAGTTGTTCATAGTGAGCTGTTATGGTTAAATCACAAGAAAACAGTCTATATACTCTATCTTACATGTAATGTTGTCTAAGGTGTACCACCTACTAAAGTGGTGTAGTGATACACCACCCACATGATATATTATGGGTCAATCATTTTGTCATGTATATCATTTGACTTTTCAATCACATTATATTTTTTAACAGTCAAAATATATTATATTTGGATTTAGTATTTATGTATTTAATATTTTGAAAATATATATCACTGTTGGCTGCCACCGACAGCCACCGCCACCGGTCACCATAAACTCATTTTATTTTATTTTATTTAAGCTTTCTATTTCTCAACCGTACCCATGACTTTGATTAGTGCTGTCACAAATTTCTACTTTTGCAAATTTTTGTTAACATATATTTTGGGGTTAACTCAATTAGTTTAATATTTAAATCTCACATTTCAAACGATAAATTTATGTTTGCATATAATATATTTATTTTGGATAAGACTTCTCTGTTTTTTTTTTAATAGAAGATAAGACTTCTTCTCTAAACTATAATAAAGATTTATCAACTTTGATTTGATAAAAAGTGTAAAGTTTTTAATCCGTTTTATCAAATCAAACTAAATACATCATTACTCAATCACTTTAGAGACAACTTTACTATAGAAGAGTTTTTTTTATTCTATTTAAAAATATAATATATTTTAGTATTTACTAACACTTGCAAATCTATAAATAAATGGTATTGTGGTATTCAAGTATGCCAAACAAAAAATATGTTACATGAAACAAAAAGAATAAATTTTTTTTTTTTTGGTGAGCACCAGCCACCAAGATATCCATCAGACAATAGCCGAATACTAATCCGCTTCAAGGTATAGAGAATTGAGTTTTGTCTCTTCCGACAAAATCTTTTTCACACACACGACAGAAATTGAACCATGACAACATGCTTGAAGAACCCAACTATCGATAAACTATATTAGGCCTTGTTGACACAATAAGAAATATTTTTATATTTAACTAAACATATTTACATAAAAAAAACAACATTACATAGAGGAGGGGCGAGTGGAAACCCATGATTGCCTCTTCCTCCTTCCCTCCTTAAATCCAGTCGTTATTAGATTGGACCGGATTCAAACTTAAAAGATCGATTCAATCAAAAAATCATATAAGATTTACCTTGGATCAAACTCGTCCCAACACAAGACCCAAATTCAAACGTTGTCAAGAACTTCACCTTACCAAAGCTCTGTGGCAATATAAGGGCCAATTTGTTTTGTTTTCAGATTCCTGTTTTTATTTTATATTTTCAAAAATAATTACAAAACTGTTATATTTTTTTATCTTATTTCCTATTTCCAAAGACTTTTATGAAAAAATTAAAATATTGTCAAGATACTTTTTCAACACGGAAAAGAGAATGTTTAAATAAGATTTTGTTAGTATTTTTTTTATGCAATTTTTCTATAATCTTCACTTATTTAGATTTCAGTTCTTATAATCTCTAATTTTGAATGTATCAGACTTTAAGAATCAATACTTAAGATAAATGAAAAATTATAATTGAATTTTTAATACACTAACAATATACATATTTTTATACCATAAACCAATCAGAAATAATTTCATGTGTAACTTTTATTTTTTATTTTTCGGTAATCATGACATAGGTACAAAGTATCTACCACCGTTAGCAGTGACCACTCTCCATCGGGGAACCTGTTGGGCACACAAGGTGGGTTCTTCCCTCTCAACCAGGTTTTCTCCATACACAAGAGCTAGGATTCGAACGTACCCCTGACGACTTACTTGAGGTGCCGAAGTCCCTTACCACTTGGACCAACCACATGTTGGTATTTCATGTGTAACTTTTGAGGTGGTTACTATAGAAGTAAAACATTTTTAATGATATATTCAATGTATGATAGGTTGTTAATGTAAAAATCTCTATACTAACAGTGTATTATAATTAAATTATGAAAATTATATGAACTATTTTAATGAGTTTAAAATTCAATTGAGTACAAAAATATAGGTTGTGTTCTAATGGATGGAGTGGAATGGTTAGTAATGGAGTGAAATAAAAAAAAAGTCATTAACTTATTGTTTGAGAGTTTCTTAAGCGAAAAGACTTATATACAGTACTATTGGTCCTGTTGCCCAATCAAAACAAGACACATGTAATTTTTTTTTCAACATCACTAACTGAGCAATAACACCGTTAGCCACCCTCAATTTTGAAACCTGAATTCAATTCATCCCTGTTGCCCAATCAAAAAAAGAAACATGGAATCATGAATCTTTGTTTCTTTCTTCTACCGACCCCCTCTCCCAAAATAAGGTGTTTCACGGTACTGGTGGCGGAGCAACATCGGGACAGCAGAAGAAGATTCACCACAATGGCTGACGGTAGAGGAAGAAGCCAGGGTGGATCCACATAGAGATGAGGGAGTGCACGTACACCCTTTCAATTATTTTAAAGAATTATTATTGAAAGAGCTTTCCACTCACTTGTAGATTCTTTCGCAATTTGATTGGCCAGTTAAGGAGGACTCAGATAATTGAAACAACAGTTCAATGTCAAAATGGACCGGTCGTGATGGGCCAGCCCAAATAGGATCAAAATTTATATCCAAACACTCCAGGTTAGTCCAGTCATTGGTTTCAATTTTTTGTCTTACAAATTATTTCAAAGAGGATTAATCCATTACCATTTTTGTCTGAAAAAATAAAACTCAATTAACAATTAGAATTTTATCCATTTTTAATTTATTTTTTTTAAAATTTATCTACCTACTCCAAAGAGAATACTACTGTCATTTTTTGTTTGAAAAATTTAAACTGAATTGACGATTGGACTAGTTCTCTAATTTATTTGTCATTAGCTCAAAATTAAGTAGTTCAAACTATTCGGTTCTTATTATAATTTTTTAAATTCTATTTTTTTTATAAAAAAAAATCGCTACACTAATGAATGGGACTAATAAACTTATAAACAATAATGAATTAGGTTGGACTAATAAAATGTCAGTTTAAAACATGTTGGATCCATCCTAACCCGGCCCATCCCGGGTAGGCCCATTTTGAACATCCCAAAGATGCTCCATTACATGAAGTTGGGTGACCACTGCCAAGGTTATAAGGTCTGTCAAAGGCAAGTTCTCATGTCACATTCTTTCCTTTATGCTTTTTATTTAAATTGCTCATATTTTCAAACCATTTAAATTTTAATCATTCAACTATCTGTGATGTTGTGTGCCGGTTCAATTTGAACAAAGTTTTTCAGTTTAATATTGTAATGGAAAATGAGATAATTGGGCCAAAGTCTTAATTAGCGTGTGTTTGGTTTCACTTTGGAAACCTCCAAAATTGTTTCTCCCATCTGTCAAACGTGATTTTAGTAAAATGAGATGTTTGGTTACGTCAGCTAAAATTGATTTTACCTTCAGAAGTGATTCTGATTAGAGGCTACAAAAAGAAGTTTTTGAGTTGAATTGAAAACTTTACACGAAGTTTTATATCAAACTTCTTTCAAACTAAAAACATCCAAACATAAATCACCTCACTTCAAACTCAATTATAACCAAATCAATTTTACAAAATCAATTACATTCAAAATCATTTTTATCAAACATTCATCCAGACACACACTTATTTGGTCGAAAAGGCTTTAATATCATGAAACCGTTTGTTTTAAAGTGAGTTTCTCTAAGTAAATAAGTATGATTATATTTACCATTAATTTAATAATGTAATGTAAGATTAGATAAATCATTACTTATTCACTTTAAAGGTAGATCCATTTTAGTGGAGTCATATCCTTAATAAAATTTTCTCATGCACATTCCAACAAACTGAAATCAAACTCTTTTTCTGCTATTTTTAGGAGTAATATTGTTATCACTCTTGAATCTCTGGTCACCTTTTTTATTTGCAAATCAAGTTTTTAATTTTAATTTTTAAAACATTGCAAATAATTACAAAAAAGTGTGGATAGACATATACCAATACCAACACTCTTTAAGGCCATCTCCAGGGATTAAAGAAAATGAGGATCTTCCTTAGTAAGAATCGTGTTTTTGAAGCACCCACGTTTGTAGAAAAATTTAGAAAAGGTGCTTATGAAGGATTGATGCTTGTAGAAGCACCGATTCTTATCTAGTTGTGTGGGTCAATGTTGATTTTTTAAAATAAAATAAACTGACCAACCAGTATAAAAATTTATTGGAATAAAAATAAATAAATTATTTGATAAAATGTAAAGATATAGGACTACTGATAGGTTCATTTAGGAACTTTTTTAAAGTTAGGATAAAAATATGGTGTTAGGATAAAAAGCTCTAACACCCTATTATCGATTGCAAGAGTTTTATTTTTAAGATCTTTGACAAATATGTGAGACTTGACAATAAGTTGTTCATAGTGAGCTGTTATGGTTAAATCACACGAAAACAGTCTATATACTCTATCTTACATGTGATGTTGTCTAAGGTGTACTACCTACTAAAATGGTGTAATGATACATCACCCACATGATATATTATGGATCAATCATTTTGTCATGTATATCATTTGACTTTTCAATCACATTGTATTTTTTAACAGTCAAAATATATTATATTTGGATTTAGTATTTGTGTATTTAGTATTTTGAAAATATATATCACCGTCGGCTGCCACTGTCGGCCGCCACCGGTCACCATAAACTCATTTTATTTTATTTTATTTAAGTTTTCTATTTCTCAACCGTACCCATGACTTTGATTAGTACTACTTTTGCAAATTTTTGTTAACATATATTTTGGAGTTAACTCAATTAGTTTAATATTTAAATCTCACATTTCAAACCATAAATTTATGTTTGCATATAATATATTTATTTTGGATAAGACTTCTTTGCTTTTTTTTTTAATAGAAGATAAGACTTCTCTAAACTATAATAAAGATGTATCAACTTTGATTTGATAAAAAGTGTAAAGTTTTTAATCCGTTTTTTCAAATCAAACTAAATACATCATTACCCAATCACTTTAGAGACAACTTTGCTATAGAAGAGTTTTTTTTATTCTATTTAAAAATATAATATATTTTAGTATTTACTAACACTTGCAAATCTATAAATAAATGGTATTGTGGTATTCAAGTATGCCAAACAAAAAATATGTTACATGAAACAAAAAGAAGAAATATTTTTTTTTGGTGAGCACCAGCCACCAAGATATCCATCAGACAATAGTCGAATACTAATCCGCTTCAAGGTATAGAGAATTGAGTTTTGTCTCTTCCAACAAAATCTTTTTCACACACACGACAGAAATTGAACCATGACAACATGCTTGAAGAACCCAACTATCGATAAACTATATTAGGCCTTGTTGACACAATAAGAAATATTTTTATATTTAACTAAACATATTTACATAAAAAAATCACATTGCATAGAGGAGGGGCGAGTGGAAACCCATGATTGCCTCTTCCTCCTTCCCTCCTTAAATCCAGTCGTTATTAGATTGGACCGGATTCAAACTTAAAAGATCGATTCAATCAAAAAATCATATAAGATTTACCTTGGATCAAACTCGTCCCAACACAAGACCCAAATTCAAACGTTGTCAAGAACTTCACCTTACCAAAGCTCTGTGGCAATATAAGGGCCAATTTGTTTTGTTTTCAGATTCCTGTTTTTATTTTATGTTTTCAAAAATAATTACAAAACTTTTATTTTTTTTAATCTTATTTCCTATTTCCAAAGACTTTTATGAAAAAATTAAAATATTGTCAAGATACTTTTTCAACATGGAAAAGAGAATGTTTAAATAAGATTTTGTTAGTATTTTTTTTATGCAATTTTTCTATAATCTTCACTTATTTAGATTTCAGTTCTTATAATCTCTAATTTTGAATGTATCAGACTTTAAGAATCAATACTAAAGATAAATGAAAAATTATAATTGAATTTTTAATACACTAACAATATACATATTTTTATACCATAAACCAATCAGATATAATTTCATGTGTAACTTTTATTTTTTATTTTTTCGGTAACCATGACATAGGTACAAAGTATCTATCACCGTTAGCAGTGACCACTCTCCATCGGGGAACCTGTTGGGCACACAAGGTGGGTTCTCCCCTCTCAACCAGGTTTTCTCCATACACAAGAGCTAGGATTCGAACGTACCCCTGACGACTTACTTGAGGTGCCGAAGTCCCTTACCACTTGGACCAACCACATGTTGGTATTTCATGTGTAACTTTTGAGGTGATTACTATAGAAGTAAAACATTTTTAATGATATATTCAATGTATGATAGGTTGTCAATGTAAAAATCTCTATACTAACAGTGTATTATAATTAAATTATGAAAATTGTATGAACTATTTTAATGAGTTTAAAATTCAATTGAGTACAAAAATATAGGTTGTCTTCTAATGGATGGAGTGAAATGGTTAATAATGGAGTGAAATAAAAAAAAAGTCATTAACTTATTGTTTGAGAGTTTCTTAAGCGAAAAGACTTATATACAGTACCATATGTACTGTTGGTCCTGTTGCCCAATCAAAACAAGACACGTGTAATTTTTTTTTTCAACATCACTAACAGAGCAATAACACTGTCACCCACCCTCAATTTTGAAACCTGAATTCAATTCATCCCTGTTGCCCAATCTTAAAAAGAAACATGGAATCATGAATCTTTGTTTCTTTCTTCTACCGACCCCCTCTCCCAAAATAAGGTGTTTCACGGTACTGGTGGCGGAGCATCATCGGGACGGCAGAAGAAGATTCACCACAATGGCTGACGGTTGAGGAAGAAGCCAGGGTGGATCCACATAGAGATGAGGGAGTGCACATACACCCTTTCAATTATTTTAAAGAATTATTATTGTGCCCCCCACCCCCACCCCGCAATAGTTGATAAAATTATACTCATGCCACTTGCCTCACTCCCATCTAACCACTCCTCGTACGACACACTCTTCATTTACTTGCTCCACTGGTCCCACTCTCCTCACACGGCTAATATAGTGATTTTTTTTTTTAGGACCAAACTGATATTGTGATATGTAACTCATAATCTATACGTTGATTAGTTTCATTTATATCTGGATATTGTGAATTCATAATTTTTTTATTATTTAAAATCAGCGTAAATAGGAATTACTGAAGCATTAATGGCCTAAAAAATATGTATGAATAACAAAAATATGAATAGGTGAAAAGTAGGTAGAACATGTAATAATTTCCTAGTGCAAAATTGTTGATTGATTATGCAATTATGATGATGAGTAATATGTTTGTGAAATTAATTTCATAAAAAAAATTCTTGATGATGGTTAATTGCAAATATTAATTGGTTCGGATTTTAATATACTCAAAATTGAGTATATACTTTGTTGATAAAAAAATACTCAAAATTGAGGATTTTGTGATAATTGTTGTATTTCATCAAATTGATTGGTTAGACATGAAATCAATTGCAGAAGATAATGAAAACTTTTTGAAGAGGAAATTACCATCAAATGAGCAATAATTTTCATTGAAATCTTGTAAAAAAAATATATCCTCACATACATGATAATAATAAATTTTTATTTTTTTAAATAGTTTGCTCCCGCTAACCGAGCATCCTAGATCCGTCACCGTTGGTGGAAGGTTGGAACAACATGCTGGTGGCTAGATGCGGGGTGCGATTTTGTGAGGAGAGGTGGGTGAGAACCATACGTGACATAAAATAGATGAGGAAGTAGATAAACAAGGGAGAGGGAAACACGTAGGGCGGTACGCGGCGGAGCACGACTCGCCGACAATGAAGGCAGAAAGAACGAAACAAAATGATCAGAGAAGGGGAACCGTGGCTGGACTGAGAACAGCGTGCGATGGTGGAGATGAAGTGTTCTGGGTGGCATGGCGAAGACGTACGTGTTCTGGACGACTATGGAGAGAAAAAGGGAAGTTAATTTATGGGCTTCACATGAAGTGTTTTAATCTGTTATATGATTGAATCTAATCTGCAAACTCTAAAGTTGAATCTAATCTTCAATCTGGTCTGGTTATGATTTTTTTCGAGTTAGTGAAGAAAGGTTGAATCTCATCTTCCATGGTTTTTTTTATGCCCTTATTAGTCATTTATGATGTTGGAGAGAAGAAAAGTTAGGTTCAGAGGAAGTATGATGAGTGACAGTGTTAAGGAGCAATTAGTGATGTGGAAATTTTTTTACACCCGTCACATTTTGATAGGGGAACAATACCAACAGTATCTATAGTATTGTATATAAGTTTTGTCCTTTTTTAAGTAACAAAGTAGAGTGATTATGGATAAGATCTCAAACAATCATTTATAATTTTATCCCTTATCACTTAAATCTTCAAATCTTCATACCCTTCACTTAAATCTTCAAACAATCATTTATAATTTTAACCCTTATCACTTAAATCTTCAATAGACAATACCACTCAAATCTTCAAAATTTCATACCATCACTTTAGGGTCGGAGATGGAACACTTCACTCTTCTTTATTTAAATAATCATTTATAATTTTAACCCTTATCACTTATAAACCTTTTCCCAATTATTTCCTCTTTTGCATGGGTGAACTTATAACCCAATTGATCTTCTTTTCATTGTATCTACAAACAGGAGCAACCCACCACCAACTTTTCACAAATTTCGTTGCGATGATGTACTTCATTTTTTTTGTCCGTCATCTGCATTTGACTTCTCAAATTGCTAATGCTTCTTTCAGAAAAAAATAAAAATATTGCTAATGCTGTAATGCATATACATTGATTGGTTGGTTCCATTATAAAGAAAGGAATGACATTTACCAAAAACAAAGTTATCTTTCATATGGCAAATGGCCAAATTAAAATGCATAGTATTGGAGGTAAAATTTGTAAATCACTTCACTTCACTCAGCGGTACCCATGACTCTGATTAGTGCTGTTACAAATAATGGGTAGGTTCTGGGTAGGGTATTATAGCACCCGTCCTCATATCCGTGTTTGAAAAAATTACCCGTACTCAGATCCATACCCGTACCCTCGTGGGTAACAACTTTAGTATCATTATCCGTACCTTCTGGATACTTAAGTACCTGTACCCGCACCCATTACCCGTACTTTAACATAAAAAAACAATAAATAAGAAAAGAAAATTATAACAATTAAAAAACGATTCAAAGGTATTTTAAATTTACTAACAAACATTACAAATCAAAAATTTAAATAAATAAAAACATCCAAAATGGAATCATAGATGCAACTATGTTTAGAAAGTTAAGAATCTTTAGATTAATTTTGGTTTTAAAATTTGTATTATAGTTAAAATTATATATATTAGTAATATAAATAAATAAATAATTATATATACATATGCATATGGTATGGGGCGGGTACCATAATGCACGTACTCGTACCCATACCCATTCAAATTTGTGGGTAATTATCCGGACCCTTACCCATTATGTGGGTAAACCCTATCCATTATGAATAATTTTTACGGATACCCAATGAATAGAGTACAAATTGTCATCCCTTATTACGAATTTCTACTTTTGCAAATTTTGGTTAACATTTATTTTGGAATCAAATCAATTAGTTGAATGTTTAAATCTCACATTTCAAATGATATTTTTATGTTTGCATATAATATATTTATTTTGGATAGGACTTTTCTAAAGTGTAATAAGGATGTATTGACTTTGTTTTATAAGATAAAGTTTAGGTGAGTTGGGTTCCGGAGCCTCATTAGGATCAGGGCAGGTCTCACGGCTCAAAGAGCGTTTACAGAGATACTTACAGATTACCCACTAACGAGGTCCTCACATTGGTAGTGGGATTCGAACTCACGACCTTATTGGTTATGAGTCGTATCCTTACCAACTTGACCAACATTCGTTAGCTATATCTACTTTAAAGGTAGATCCATTTTAGTGGAGTCATATCCTTAATAAAATTTTCCCATGCACATTCCAACAAACTGAAATCAAACTCTTTTTATGCTATTTTTAGGAGTGATATTGTTGTCATTCTTGAATCTCTGGTCACCTTTTTTATTTGCCAATCAAATTTTTAATTTTAATTTTTAAAACATTGCAAATAATTACTAAAATGTGTGGATAGACATACCAATACCAACACTCTATTAAGGCCATCTCCAACGATTAAAGAAAATGAGGCTCTTCCTTATCAAGAATCGTGCTTGTGAAGCACCCACGTTTGGAGAAGAATTTAGAAAATGTGCTTATGAAGGATTGATGCTTGTAGAACCATCGATTCTTATCTGGTTGTATGGGCCAATGTTGATTTTTTAAAATAAAATAAACTGACCAACCAATATAAAAAATTCTTGGAATAAAAAAAATAAATTATTGATAAAATATAAGGATATAAGACTACTGGTAGGTTTATTTATGAACTTTTTGAAGTTGGGATAAAGATACGGTGTTAGGATAAAATGCTCTAATACCCTATTATCAATTGCAAGATTTTTCTTTTTAAGATCTTTGACAAATATGTGAGACTTAACAATAAGTTGTTCATTAGTAAAAAAAAAAACAATAAGTTGTTCACAGTGAGCTGTTATGGTTAAATCCCAAGAAAACAATCTATATACTCTATCTTACATGCGGTGTTGTCTAAGGCACACCATCCATTAAAGTGGTGTAGTGACACACCACCCACATGGTATATTATGGGTCAATCATTTTGTCATGTGTATCATTTGACTTTTCAATCATGTTGTATTTTTTTAGTAGTCGAAATATATTGTATTTGGATTTAGTATTTGTGTATTTAGTATTTTCAAAATATATATCACCGTCGGCCGCCACCGACAACCACCGTCAGCCGCCACCGGCCACCATGAATTCATTTTATTTTATTTTATTTAAGTTTTCTGTTTCTCAACCGTACCCATGACTTTGATTAGTGCTGTGACACCCTAAACTCGGGTTATCACATGGTTACCCGTTTGCGGAAATAAAACTTAATTTACTGGTTGCTTTCGGAAAATAATGTTTTCTCAACGTTCATCTTTTCAAAATATGGTGATAATTTTTTTTTTCTTTTCAACATCGTCACAACAGCGATCACATAATCACACTTAGATATATCTATATATATAAATCATCCAACTATACTGCCTCATATGTTTTCTCACCTAAATCATAATCAACTTTATTCTCAAAACATAATATTACCTAAGCTGGTCGTAACTAACGGACACTACAACCGATAAAAGCAGCAACAACATGCCTCGAACTAGACAGCCTTCTTCTTCTTGTAGAGATCATATCCCTTGTACAACTCTGATATGTTTTTAAGGGTGAGACGCCAATATATGGATTTACCACCATAACTAAATGCGCAACACAAAAGAAGGCACATACACATATACATGTCTATAACAACGTACTCATTCACATTATATCACATCGTTTATCAATGGGTTTCACACCTGAAACATCAACGTTGGAAAACTATGCATGAACACTTCAATACATCATCTAAAACTTCGTACCTAATCTCATGAGATATCTCCAACCTCGTGATGAGTTGATCAGACTCGATTGCCACAGGCACACCCATCGCACATTGTCCAACATCGTGGCACAGTGATAACCTCGTAGATGGGGTCTCATTGTCCAAACCCCGGGCACAATGAAGAACATCTTTGTACGATCTACCCTGACGCCGCAAGGTAATCCCTCGTTTGATTATGGCACGTCTGCCAGATGCATGCAAGAAAACATTTTGTTCTCAACACTTTTCTTTGTGCTATATCTTTCTTTGTCAAAGCTCTCAAAATCTTACAACCCATCATCGTTTTAAACATCTAATGCTCTCAAAAGCATCATCGTTTTAAAACTTGGAAGCTCTCAAAAGCTTATGACTCAACATCGTTTAAAATATCTTTACAACTTTTATTAACAACACAGGACCTCAAAGTCCGAGTGCTCAATCACGAAGCCCCTAGACCTTGCAATCAGTCTTAGGTTCGTGGTAGTAGAAAACAACTTAAAATGTTTTAACTTCTTTAAATAGATACACAGTTTACAACACAACGAACCTTAATACCCCGACGTCTCGGTTATTAAGTTCCATATTATCGTCTTACATCGTTTTTACATCATTTTACATCTTTCTACATCGTTTTTACATCGTTTTACATCTTTTTACATCGTTTCTGTCTGTGAAAAACAAATCCAAAATAGGATAACGTCATAAGAACACCAGTACCCCGACATCTCAGTTACTAAGTTCTATATCATCCTTTACGTCATTAAGTAAAACTCATTTACAACAAATCCTTTCTACTTGAAATTCGTTGGTAAAACGTCAATTCATAGAAAATCCACTTTTCCTTTGGAAACACATTTTTTTCCAAAATAACATCAAATCATCAATAACTTCTTTTTCCTGAAACTTCAACTCTAATAAATCAATTCAGATT
Organism: Sophora flavescens; assembly: GCA_030762895.1. NCBI lineage: Eukaryota > Viridiplantae > Streptophyta > Magnoliopsida > Fabales > Fabaceae > Sophora > Sophora flavescens. Next base: position 160,749,001 of record CM061067.1, on the reverse strand, counting down.
AAAACTCTTCTCAACATAAGTACTGTTGTTTTTAAACTCTCACCGTAAATAATTTCGAAAATTGCCGTCGTTTAGCATTTTCAAAGAAAACGTCTTTAAGTCAAACTTTGACATTTCTTCTAAAATAATTTTCTTATATAATAAATAAGGTATTTTCAAATATTAATTTCACAACATCACTTTTTATAATATTTCGGAATTTTTTGTGTAAAAATTAGCAGTACTAAAAAAATTTCACGGTTACCCTCTCACCGTGACTCGTAAATTTCTTGTACACTAATAAATCCTTAAAATAATAGTATTTCTCAAAACTCATCGTTTTCCAAAATAATATTTTCCACTACTATTATATTCCAACATTCCCCATAAAACGTTGAATATAATCTTTTCACAGCTTATTAAATCTTTTATCTGATTAATTGGTTGTGCACTGACCACTGTCAGGCCTCTCAAACACCATTCAACATTCAACAACATCATCATAATTCTATCAACAGGCAGATCATGCATCATAACCACATAATATACTACTGCAGATAATTAAATAAATTAAAAGTAAATCAAACACCGATACACAGATAAACAACACATCGTAAACAACACAAACAATTAAAACCACATATAAATCATATAAGCCACACTAAAAGCAAATAGTTATTGAGAAAATCCCTCAGGTAAGCTCCCTTACCTCTTGAAGACTCAAACTAACGTTTTCAAACAATCTCCCGATTTGATCCGGTTTCCTCCGTCGGCTTAAATCAGTTAACTCGGTTGTTTCCTTCAAACGAATTGCAACCAAAATAAATCAAATCAAATCAAACCACAACATACTTAGCTGATGAAGGTTAGGTTTCGGCCAAGGGCTGACTTTTAGGGTTCAAAATCCTTAAAATTTCTAATCATGATTAAGTCATAGATTAATGGTCCTTAATCAACCGAGATCATGGATTAGTGACTAAACAACTAAGTTTTAAACTCAAAACTTCCTAACTCTCATATACCTAGATTCGGCCTTAACAAGTTCACGGGGCTAGGGTTTTTAGTTTAATAAACCAACTTGGATTTATTAAGCACACATACTAATTGCTTGTTTACTAAGATCATTAATGAAAACTTTGAACAAAACTCATCTAGTTCCAAGAACTAGGGTTTCGGCCTTTATGAAACAAATAGGTTAGAGTTTGATTTTTGATCTTATATATACTTAAATACAAGAACTATCAAGATACTAGAAGATTGAATCATGAATCAAGACATGAAAATGAAACAAAACCTATGAACATGATATTGACCTAGGTTCGGCCAAGTCCAGAAATTAGGGAAAGAAATTTCTCATGATCTTATGCTTCTAGATGATTAAAATTGAGATGATTATAAGATCATAGCAATTGGTTTCATGTCAAAAGGATTTTTCTAGAATTAGTTATGAATTTTCAAAGTTCTAGATCTAGAAACTTAAAAGTGATGAACATAGGTGAAATAGACTTTGAATCATGAAAATTATTGAAGAACATAGACATGATTAAGGAAGAAGAATAGGATTCACATCTTGAAGATCAAAAACAAGTGAAGATCCAAGGACTTGCTTCACAAAGTGATGATAAAGGCTTATGAACTAATGAGTTTTTTTGAAAGAAATGGCAATAGGAAGAAAATGAAATGTGAGGGAGGGTATTTATAGGCATGTGGGCTGCGCCACTTTTGAGGACCAAGTAGAAAGGATGTGGCTTTTCAAAGGATTAAAGTGCAAATAACTCATAGGGACCATTTTGCAAAGATTCCAAAAGTATAAGGACTATTTTGCAAATTGTCAATAGATTGAAATGATGACCATTTGCCACATTAAATGTGGTCTTATCTTGACTCATTTTGGCTGATTTTTCTTGAAGACTTTTTGGAAAAACCTAGAAGGATGGAGAAAACTTGAGAACTTAGTAGAATGTAGTAGAATCTTGGAGAATATTGTGGAATTGTGTGGAAACTTCAAGAATCCACTTGACTCTTCCAAACTAAGGCAGCCCCCCACTCCATCTTGGGCCTGCGCATGGGCCTTGAAAACTTGGGCTTGAATTCATCTTTGTGGGGCCCACCAAAAAGGCTTAAAGCTTATGATGACATAGGAAACTTGTATAGTTTCAAATAGGCTTTATGGAATTAATCCATGAACAAGAAATTTTGGGCTTCATAGCCACGTCCATTAAGAGATTGGGAACAAGGATTCTAGCCCAATTCACTTGAAAAAAACTTAGAAACTAACTCAGGGACAAAATGGTAATTAACAGAAAGTTCAGGGACTTAAGCGTAAAATTCATAAATTTTCACTTTAACCTCGTGGAACCTTCTAGACTTAAAAGTATGATTCATCCCCATGAATCATATCAAAATCCTAAGATAACCTCTTTTTATGCTCTTGGAAACTCCGAAATCCATTCTGCCGCTCACCCGATTACGTATTCCGCCCGTAAAACGTAAATTATTTTATTTTTTTTGAAATAATTCTAAAAATACACCCTTGTAGGAAATAAAATAAAAATCTTAAGTCTTTCGTTCACGAATTAAAATTAGGTTTTCTGAGCAGTAAACTTTTACTGTCAGTGAAAACATAGAAAACGGCAGACCGGTTTCCGTCTGAATTTTCAACCAAAAACTTTCCCGTAACCTTATGAAAATAAGTATAACAAGGAAATGACATTGGTTTGTCCAAAATCATTTTCTAAGTCTCGGATAAAAATATATATGTTTATATATTTATTACAGATATTACGAAGCAGCGAAAATCGGGGTGTTACAAGTGCCGTCACAAATTTCTACTTTTGCAAATTTTTGTTAACATTTATTTTGGAGTCAACTCAATTAGTTTAATATTTGAATCTCACATTTCAAACGATAAATTTATGTTTGCATATAACATATTTATTTTGGATAAGACTTCTCTGGTTTTTTTTTTTAAATAGAAGATAAGACTTCTCTAAAGTGTAGTAAAGATGTATTTATCTTGATTTGATAAAAAGTGTAAAGTTTTTAATCCGTTTTATCAAATCAAACTAAATACATCATTACCTACTCACTTTAGAGACAATCTTACTATAGAAGAGTTATTTTTATTCTATTTAAAAATATAATATATTTTAGTATTTACTAACACTTGCAAATCTATAAATAAATGGTATTGTGGTATTCAAGTATGCCAAACAAAAAATATGTTACATGACACAAAAAGAAGAATTTTTTTTTTTGGTGAGCACTAACCACCAAGATATCCATCAGACAATAGCCGAAGACTAATTCGCTTCAGGGTATAGAGAATTGAGTTTTGTCTCTTCCAACAAAATATTTTTCACACACACGACAGGAATTGAACCCTGACAACATGCTTGAAGAACCCAACTATCGACAAACTATATTAGGTCTTGTTGACACAATAAGAAATATTTTTAGATTTAACTAAACATATTTACATAAAAAAATCACATTACATAGAGGAGGGGCGAGTGGAAACCCATGGTTCCCTCCTCCTCCTTCCCTCCTTAAACCCAGTCGTTATTAGATTGGACCGGGTTCAAACTCAAAAGATCGATTCAATCAAAAAATCATATAAGATTTACCTTGGATCAAACTCGTCCCAACACAAGAACCAAATTCAAACGTTGTCAAGAACTTCACCTTACCAAAGCTCTGTGGCAATATAAGGGCCAATTTGTTTTGTTTTCAGATTTATGTTTTCATTTTATGTTTTCAAAAATAATTACAAAACTGCTATATTTTTTTTATCTTATTTCCTATTTCCAAAGATTTGTATTAAAAATTTAAATTATTGTCAAGATACTTTTTCAACATGGAAAAGAGAATGTTTAAATAAGATTTTGTTAGTATTTTTTTATGCAATGTTTCTATAATTTTCACTTATTTAGATTTCAGTTCTTATAATCTATAATTTTGAATGTATCAGCCTTTACGAATCAACACTTAAGATAAATGAAAAATCATAATTAAATTTTAATACACTAACAATGTACATATTTTTATACCATAAACCAATCAGATATAATTTCATGTGTAACTTTTATTTTTATTTTTTGGTAACCATGACATAGGTACGAAGTATCCATCACCGTTAGCAGTGACCACTCTCCATCGGGAACCTGTTGGGCACACAAGGTGGGTTCTCCCCTCTCAACCAAGTTTTCGCAATACATAAGAGCTAGGATTCGAATGTACCCCTGACGACTTGCTTGAGGTGTCCAAGTCCCTTACCACTTTGACCCATCACATGTTGGTATTTCATGTGTAACTTTTGAGGTGGTTACTATAGAAGTAAAACATTTTTAATGATATGTGCAATGTATGATAGGTTGACAATGTAAAAATCTCTACACTAACAGTGTATTATAATTAAATTATGAAAATTATATGAACTATTTTAATGAGTTAAAAATTCAATTGAGTGAAAAATATAGGTTGTCCTCTGATGGATGGAGTGAAATAATTAGTATTGGAGTGGAAAAAAAAACCATTAACTTATTGTTTGAGAGTTTTTTAAGGGTGAAGATTTATATACAGTACCATATGTGAAGTTGGCACAGGCAAACACAAGAAGGGGGGTTGAATTGTGTTTGTTAATTATTTTGGCAAAAACCCTTTTTGAGAAACATTTTCACAAGCAGAAGATAAAAAGATTAAACACACAAGAAATCATTTTTAAAAGATTAACAAAACCAAAATCAAATCCCACAGTTAGTAAGAATAAATATAACTGTAAAAGATAAGGGATAGAAAATTCACTCAGGTATTTTATTCTGGTTCACTTTTTTCCAACCAAGAGCTACGTCCAGCCCCTTCTACTTGAAGGATTTTCTCCACTATTTCCAAATAGTTTTTACAACAAGTATTCTTCACCTCTCCAGGCTACAAGTATTGCTTTCTTGCCAAGCCTCTTCAAGCTCTAACTCTATCACAAATTTTTCTAAGATCTTTCTAACTCACTATATGTGAGGGTATGAAGGTTTAAGATCTACTGAATATTTTCACAAATATTCAATCCTTAAGAATTACAGACTTTTGCTTTACAACGAGAATATGAGCTTTTAATATCTTGTAATTGATCAAATGGCAAAAGCTTTTTCTAGCAAGATTGTGCAGGCAAGAGATGTTCCTTCAGTGTCTGAGGTCTTCAATTTATAGTGACCTTCTTCTTCTCTTGTAATTCTTCAACGGTTATTTGAATAGTCTCGTTTAGAGATAGCATTAAATGCATGATATCCGTTGAGACTGATAGCTTGATTTTGGAGATGTTGAAAAGCATCATTGGTTATCAGAAAATCACAAAATGGAGGCTCACTGTTATGAGCAATTGTACATTAAAAACTTTCTTTCCTCCTTTGTGTATAACCCATCTTTTGTTCAGCAAAAAAGATACCATCGTACAGATCGTTTTGCAATTCCAATTGTACTTTTTGGTTTTTGTATTTCCTTGATAGTACTATGAATTTTCTCAAGGGAAACAAGACATTAAATCGGATAAAAACAAATAGGAAGAACAAATATTCATTTGAAATAAATATTAATCATTTGAAATAAATTCATCGTGGACCAGATTGCATTAAATCATATTCAAGATAGTAAAGATATAGAACATATAGAACCATCTACTGAGTTTTAAGAACGCATCTATACAAGATTTTATTCTACTCGTCCACTGGTGTGGTAGGGGTGCTCGTTCACACAAGTCTTTGGACTTGCTAATTCCTTAGAGAAACTCCATCCAATGACGTGGCACTATGGATTTCTACTGAATTTTAGTTAGGCACTATGGATGTATACTTGAGTTTCAAGGATAGCACTCGTTTGCTGACATGGCAAGACGGACGCACTTATTTTCAAGTCTTTGGACTTGCTGTATCTAACAGTTTATTTAGGTATTCATTTATAGCCTCGTCTACTAAAGAAAACACCAAGGTAAAATTTACCACAGTTCTTGAGCAGCCCGTCTACAGGGGTGGACGTTTATTTTTTAATTGGAACTTATACCAAGTTTAATTTATTTATAAAAGCGTTCCTGCATAACTGAAAGCACTAGTTAGTTCTCAACTAATACTTTACCAAGCAAATTTAATCCTTTTGTTAGCATCAAAACTTAGAGATTATTAAATACAAAATCACTTTGGCTCCAACAATATGTACTATTGGTCCTGTTGCCCAATCAAAAAAAGATACATGGAATTTTTTTTCAACATCACTAACAGAGCAATAACACTGTCACCCACCCTCAATTCTCAAACCTGAATTCAATTCATCCCTATTGCCCAATCAAAACAAGACACATGGAATCATGAATCTTTGTTTCTTTCTGCTAACCACCCCCTCTCCCAAAATAAGGTGCTTCACGATACTGGTGGCAGAGCATCGTTAGGACGGTAGAAGAAGATGCACCATAATGGCTGACGGACACCCCCCCCCCCCCTCCCCAACACACACCCCCCCACCCCCCCACCCACCAATAGTCGATAAAATTGTACCCATGCCACTTGCCTCACTCCCATCTAACCTCTCCTCGCACGACACACACTCTAACCATTGGTCCCACTCTTCATTTACTTGCTCCACTGGTCCCACTCTCCTCACACGACTGATATAGTGATATTTTTTTGACGACCAAACTGATATAGTGATATGGAACTCATAATCTATACGTTGATTAGTTTCATTTATATCTGGATATTGTGAATTCATAATTTTTTTATTATTTAAAATCAGCGTAAATGAGAATTACTGAAGCATTAATGACCTACAAATATGTATGAATAACAAAAATATGAATAGGTGAAAAGTGGGTAGAACATGTAATAATTTCCTAATGTAAAATTCGTTGATTGATTATGCAATTATGATGATGAGTAATATGTTTGTCAAATCAATTTCATAAAAAAAATTATTGATGATGGTTAATTGCAAATATTAATAGGTTAGTATTTTAATATACTCAAAATTGAGTATATACTTTGTTGATCAAAAAAAAAAACTCAAAATTGAGGATTTTGTGATAATTGTTGTATTTCATCAAATTGATTGGTTAGACATGAAATCAAATGTATTAACTTTGTTTTTTAATTGCAGAAGATGATGAAAACTTTTTGAAGAGGAAATTACCACCAAATGAGTAATAATTTTCATTGAAATCTTGTAAATAAAATTATCCTCACATACATGATAATAATAAATTTTTATTTTTTTTAAATAGTTTGCCCCGCTGACCCAGGGTCCTATATCCGCCATTGATGGTGGAAGCTTGGAACGACATGTTGGTGGCTAGATGCGGGGTGCGATTTTGAGAGGAGAGGTGGGTGAGAACCATACCTGACATAAAATAGATGAGGAAGTAGATGAACAGGGGAAAGGGAAACGCGTAGGGCGGTACGCGGCGGAGCATGGCTCGCCGGCAATGAAGGGAGAAAGAACGAAACGAAATGAGCAGAGAAGGGGAACCGCGGCTGGACGGAGAACAGCGTGCGACGGCGGAGAAGAAGTGTTCTGGGTGGCACGGCGGAGACGTACAGCATGTTCTGGGTTGCTATGGAGAGAAAGAGGGAAGTTAATTTACGGGCTTCACATGAAGTGTTTTAATCTGTTATGTGATTGAATCTAATCTGCAAACTCTAAAGTTGAATCTAATCTTCAATCTGGTCTGGTTATGATTTTTATCGAGTTAGTGAAGAAAGGTTGAATCTCATCTTCCATGGTTTTTTTATGCCCTCATGAGTCATTTCATATGTTGGAGAGAAGAAAAGTTAGGTTTAGAGGAGGAAGAATGATGAGTGACGGTGTTAAGGAGCGGTTAGTGATGTGGAAATTTTTTTACCCCTGTCACATTTTGATAGGGGAACAATACCAACGGTATCTATAGTACTGTATATAAGTTTTGTCCTTTTTTAAGTAATGAAGTAGAGTGATTAAGGATAAGAACTTAAACAATCATTTATAATTTTATCCCTTATCACCTAAATCTTCAAATCTTCACGCCCTTCACTTAAATCTTCAAACAATCATTTATAATTTTAACCCTTATCACTCAAATCTTCAATAGACAATACCACTCAAATCTTCAAAATTTCATACCATCACTTTAGGGTTGGAGATGAAACACTTCACTCTTTTTTCTTTTCTTTTTTTAATAATCATTTATAATTTTAACCCTTATCACTTATAAACCTTTTCCCAATTATTTCCTCTCTTGCCGGGGTGAACTTACAACCCAATTGATCTTCTTTTCATTGTATCTACAAACAGGAGCAACCCACCACCAACTTTTCACAAATTTCGCTGCGATGAGGTATTTCATTTTTTTGTCCGTCATCTGCATTTGACTTCTCAAATTGCTAATGCTTCTTTCAAAAAAAAAAAAAAAATATTGCTAATGCTGTAATGCATATACATTGATTGGTGGGTTCCATTATAAAGAAAGGGATAACATTTACCAAAAACAAAGTTATCTTTCATATGGCAAATGGCCAAATTAAAATGCATAGTATTGGAGGTAAAATTTGTAAATCACTTTTCTTTACTCAGCGGTACCCATGACTCAAATTAGTGTTGTTACGAATCGGATGATAATGGGTAGGATATTATAGTACCCGTCCTCATATTTACGTTTGAAAAAATTATCAGGACCCATATTCTTGTAGGTAACAACTTTAGTATTATCCGTATCCTTGTGGGTACTTAAGTACCCATACCGTACCCATTATCCGTATTTTAACAGTGAAAAAACAATAAATAAGAAAATAAAATTATAACAATTAAAAAACGATTCAAATGTGTTTTAAATTTACTAACAAATATTACAAATCAAAATATTTATATAAATAAAAACATCCAAAATAGAATCATAGATGCAACTATGTTTAGAAAGTTAAGAATCTTTAGATTAATTTAGGTTTTAAAATTTGTATTATAGTTAAAATTATATATATTAATATTATAAATAAATAAATAAATAAATAAGTAATTATATATACATATGCATATGTGTAGGTATGGGACGGGGTGAGTACCATAGTACCCGTACCCGCACCCGCACCCATACCCATACCCATTTAAATTTGTGGGTAATTATCCGGACCCGAACCCTTACCCATTATGTGGGTAATTACCCTACCCATTGTGGATAAATTTTTACAGATACCCGATAGATTGAGTATAAATTATCATCTTACGAATTTCTACTGTAGCAAATTTTGGTTAACATTTATTTTGGAGTCAAATCAATTAGTTGAATGTTTAAATCTCACATTTCAAATGATATTTTTATGTTTGCATATAATATATTTATTTTGGATAAGACTTTTCTTAAGTGCAGTAAGGATGTATAGACTTTTTTTTTATAAGATAAAGTTTAGGTGAGTTGGATCCCGGGAGCTCATTAAGATCAGGGCAGGCCTCACGACTCAAAGAATATTTACAGAGGTACTACTTACAGATTATCCACTAATGAGGTCCTCACATTGGTAGTGAGATTCGAACTTACGTCCTTGTTGATTATGAGTCGTATCATTACCAACTAGACCAACATTTGTTCGCTATATCTACTTTAATTTGACTATGTGTGTAAAGATTTTAATCCATTTTATCAAATCAAAGTAAATATATCCTTACTTTTTTTTTTTAGTTTAATTTCTATACACTTACAATATGTCAGTGTAAAGATTTTTACACCGACAATCAATTAGAAATCACGAAATTGATGACTTTTAAGGTGATTAGGATAAGAATCAAATATTTGTAATGATGTGTCAATTTTTAATTGGTTGACAGTATAAAAAAAACTTTGTCAGTGTATAACAATTAAATCCTTTTATTTAACCAAAAAATACATCCTTACTTAATCATTTTAGAGCTGATTAATAATTAACAAGAAAAAGTAAAGAGGAACAAACACAGATGGACTTAATTAATGTTTGAATATTTAATGGCTTGTTGTTAATCTACTGATTTCAAAGTCTGATTGAGTAGGAAAAAAAAAAGGAAATGCAATTGTGGTTTTCTTATCTTATTAGCAATAGTTTCAGTACTCACAGTGACTGTTTTGACATTATGAATTAAAGCTGTGTCATAAAAATCACATTGCCTTGCTGGAGTGGGTTTATTTGACAAAACTGGTGAAACACAAATAAAAAACCTTGATGTAGATGAATGCCATTGGTTGCATTACCTTGCATTGCATACTACTTCTCTCCACTGGGCATAGCATGGAACAGTGTAGAAGATTACATATTAACTATTAAGCTAAAGCAGCAACGGGGCAACTCTCCTTTGGCAGGACAAACCATGGAATGGTCATGATAATTTCCTGCCAAGAAAGAGAAGCCCTATAGCTGTTTTGCTTATTGAATACTTCTTGTGGCTGCTCCTTGCTGTTGCATACAACATTCCATGAGCAATATAACTTATAAACACTTCAACCTCAGCATAGGAGAAGGAATAAACCAATAATCAAAAGCATATGCTTGAGGTTTATCCTGTGAATATTTTTCAAGGATGACTATTTTGGGATTTTGAGGGCCATACCATGGCTAAGTGATTTTGAGGGTCACTTTAGTCCTGAAAATGCTCTTTCTGAACCATAGATTCTCTCTCTTTATCTATCCACGCGAATGCTTTGGAGAGAGGGGGAGAAAAGTTGATGAAAGTTAGATGCTTCTTCCATTTTATGAAGATGCCTGAGGGTACCAGATGTAGCAGAGCTTATGCTTATGTCTTATTCTGTTACTTTTACAATGACTCCACTTTCCACGCGTGTCAGCGAAATGGCATTTTAAGTAAGAATGTTTATGAATAAAGAAAGAAATTGAGCAGGGAGTGACCAACATATTCGTTAATTATGGGTTTGGGTAATAACTGACACAAGACATTAATTAGTTACATAACTAACATAAAAATTCAAAATTTGCATGCACTAGAAATTGAACTTAGACCACATAGTTTTCAATAAAGGGACTCAACCACTCTACCAATCAACATTTATATATCAACTATACGCCATTATATTAATTTAATCGTTACCAAGTAATCTTATAATAAGGATTTTGAAAATATCTCACAATCCCCCACCATTTTCAAAATGAATCCAAAACCCATTATTCTGGAAATCGCATGCTTTCAGACAAAGGTATCTTGACGATTTGAACATTTGCTTAGTAAGCCATGGGTTTCACTCATCCCCGAATAATTTGGTAGACAAGCTGTCGCGACCGTCCCGTCCGGGAGCCGCGAAAAAGGGATAAAAAGTCAGAGGAGTCGCCACTAAGATTTGTATTGGGAAAATCTTAGAAAACCCAATTATTTAAAGGTAAACTGGTCTTTTAAAAAAGAGAGATATGAGTCCGGGAGTCGGTTACGAGTAGGGAAGGTATTAGCACCCCACATCGCCCGTTTAAAAAACGGTACCTCAAGTTAATTGTGCAAAAAAAAAACATTTTAATAACCTTTTAAACATTTATTTTACCCCGAAAATTATTTACAAGAAAGAATTATTTAAAATTTTAATTTTTTGACTTTTATTAAAATTTTTTATATTTTTAACTTTATGGTTTATAAAAACTAAATGAGGTTGAACATGACACGTGAGTCCACAGGGCAACCTCAAATCTAAGGGATTAAACATGGCACCGTGTCCATAGAGCACCCATGGAAAGAGAAAAGTCTAATTATTTTGATTAATTATTTTAACATAAAAAGAGACACAAAAAAAGGAAAATTTAGTTTTGGTTCGACAAGATGATTTATCTTGCTCCTACGTATTCCCGGGTGCGATGGGAAACTCAAAGCCACGTAGTTCTTTTAAAAAAGTTTGATTGGTTGGTTGATTTTTATTTTGATAAAGATTTGATTTATTTATTTTATTTTAAAAGGTTTTTATGTATTTTCGTTTTTTATTTATTTAATATTTTTTTATGTCAAAAACTCCTAAACGAGGTAGAACATGGCAAATACGTCCACGGAGCTATCTCGCATCTAAGGAATTGAGTGTGAAACCTCTCACAAAGCAATCCCACAATTATTTTTCGATTTAGATTGTTGCGTGAATTAAAAAGATATTTTTATTTTTTTTTATTATTTTTTTACAGAAAAAGGTTGGATAAAATTTATTAAAAGAACACATTGAAAATATTTTATTATTCTTAATAAAAGGGAATTCATTTTTGTCACAGGGTCCAAGATAACAGTGTTATACGATAAACCCTTGCAATTCGTACAACACTTGAGGATGAAAAAATCATACATCAATGTCATAGATTGTTACATGATTTCAAAAAAAGATTTCCCTTTCACTGTTTATAAATTTTGTTTTTTAAAAATATATTTTTATTTTTACTTTATAACAACTACCAGTAAGAAGTTTGGCCAATATAACAAACCAAAAACAACAGAACCCAACAAATCACCAAAGCCCAACAGCATATTCAAACGATAAAAGCAGACCAAATAAAAAAGAAAGAGCAAGTGGAAATAAAACAACCAAGTCAGCCATTTACCCACAAAGTGCAGAAGAAGAAAAAGGAAGGGGTGAAGTAGGGAGGAAATGGCCACTGGTTCTGTTCACGACGGAGGCGCGCAGCAGTCTCGAACGCGGACCTAGGCCGGCTCGTGGCGGCTCGGACGGATGCGGAGTGGCGCAGCGGTCGGGCGCGTGGAGGTCGAGGCGGTGGTTCGCAGGGGGTGGCGTTCGCGAGCGGACCTGCAACTCCCGTGGCAGCTTCGGATCTGGACGGAGCTGGTCAGGGTCGAGCGTGATGGAGGCGCGGAGTGGCGGACTGGGCGGATCTGGTCTTCCTCTCCTCCTCACGTCGACGATCGGTGAACAGCGGCGGCTGCTGGTCTGGGCGGCGCGTCTGGATGGCAGGAGGGAGGGAAGAAGAGAAAGCTATGTGCCTCTGTTTGTATATGTTTTTTTTTTTACTGCTTTTTTTTTTTTTGGTTTCTGTTTGTGGTTTGAAGCTTATGTTGGTGAAAAATGGTGGAAGGGATGGATGAGTGAAGGGCTAGTTTGTTGAAGAAGAAGAAGAATGGGAGGAAGGAGATGATGCAGGGAGAAGGAGAAACAGAGAACGAAAGACAGAAAGAATCAGGTTTTTTCGATCTTTTCTTCTTTTTCCTGAGAGTATTTTTTGCTGTCCTCTCCCCCTTTTGTTGTCTCTGTTGGGTGCTTTTTATAGAAGAAGATGAACTCTTCTCAATGTCATTGGGACCTTGCAAGCTTGAGTGTTGCAGAGGTTACCATGCTCAGGTCCCTTTCCATTCCCATTTATGTTTCTTCTTCCTCTGATCTAGGCAGATGCTTTTCCCCAAGTTCTGAAAATTAACTAAAAATGGAGATTGATTACTTGAGCTTTGGGGGAGATTTTGACAGTTGCACTGGCCCTTGAGCAGCCCCTATCTGAGTGTTGCTTCATTCAAGAAGGCTTGGGAGCATGCTGGTTAGAAAATAAAACTGATGGGGAAAGACCAACACTGTAGCAGTAGGGGACATGGGGCTCAACGTTTCTTTTCCTGTTTTCTTCTTCTTTCTGCCTTTTTTTGTTTTTAATTTGACTTTTCTTAAAAATAACCAAACAATCAGACATTCTTTTAACTGTTGGGTTTATTATCAAAGGTTAACTGTTGGGCCAAAATGAAGTGGGCCAGATGATGGATCCAAAAATAATCTTGTAACAAAACAAAATGGGACAATAACAAAAAAATTATTTTCCTTGGCATTTTTATTTATTTATTTATTTATGATAAAATACTCGGACAAAATTAGGGGTTCACACAAGCTTTGAACCAAATATTCATTAGTACAAGCGTGCATGACTTACACATGAAATCTCGGTATCATTGAATGACGTGGTAGTGTGACACATTTGGTAAGGCATTGTGTTGTGTATCCTTTTCATAAGAGCTTACAGAGTCAAGCCCGACTCTAAGAAGCGGCCACACTTCACTCTCACATAGGTGGACTTTACCATAAGCACCCCCATAAGCTGGGCACCTCAGCACATATATGCTATAAGTCCATTAAGAGCAGAAGCTCGCCCTTTTCTTTTATGTCCTTATGGTTTTCAAGTACTTTTAAACTTTGGTATGCATCTATTTGTTAAGTACTTGCAATCACTCTCATAGTGTACTTTGGCCTATTGAACTCAAGACTTGATGCTACTCAAGTGTGAGTCGGGTTTCCACCATTGGTGATCATGTAGATATGGGCCTGAGTCCCATCCCTAATGATGTTTTCAACACCATATCCCTTGTCAGTCCTTTCGTCAAAGGATATGCAAGATTCCTCTCTGTTTTCACAAAGACTATGGATATTACTCCATTTGTAATCAAATCTTTTACATAGTTATGTCTTAGCCCAATGTGCCTGGACCTTCCATTATAAACCTGGCTATATGCCTTTGATAGTGTTGATTGACTATCACAATGTATGGATATTGGTGCTATTGGCTTTGGCCAAATTGGTATCTCATACATCAAATTTCTAAACCATTCAGCTTCTTTGCTTCCTGCTGCCAATGCTATGAATTCTGCAGCCATGGTGGAGTCAGCAATGCAAGTTTGTTTCTTGGGTCCCCAAGAAATAGCACCCCCACCAAGTGTGAAGACCCAACCGCTTGTTGAAGCATGATCTTCTGTATAAGTCACCCAATTGGCATCCGTATAACCTTCTAATACTGAAGGATATCCATTATAGTTCAAACTATAATTCATTGTCCCCTTCAAGTATTTCAATACTCTTCAGACAACATGCCAATGGTCTTTGCTTGGATTACTTGTATACCTACTTAGTCTCCCTACAACATATGCAATGTCTGGTCTAGTACATGTCATGGCATACATTAAGCATCCAATTACTTTTGAGTATTCAAGTTGTGCTACTGGAAAACCTTTATTTGGTACTAAATTAATGTTATGATCAAAGGGAGTAACAACAGATTGACAATCAAATTCAATAAATTTCTTTAACACCTTTTCTATATAGTGAGATTGGGACAAATTTATGTTCTCACCATCTCTTAGTATTCTAATCCCTAGTATCACATCGGCTTCCCCTAAGTCTTTCATATCAAAATTACTTGAGAGGAAACTCTTAGTTTTTTCCAACTCATCTAGATCAATACCAAATATTAACATATCATCAACATATAAACAAATCATAACGCCTTTTCCATTATGGAATTTACTATAAATAAACTTGTCAGATTCATTTATTTTATATCCACTAGCTAGCACAACTTGATCAAACTTTTGATGCCATTGTTTAGGAGCTTGTTTCAGTCCATACAATGACTTTTCAATTTACATACCTTCTTTTCTTGACCATTAACCACAAACCCTTCGGGTTGTGTGTCATATACACCTCTTCATCTAATTCCCCATTAAGAAATGTCGTTTTCATATCCATTTGATGAATGACAAACTTATAGATTGATGCAAGTACCAATAGCACTCTAATTGAAGTAATTCTTGCCACGGGTGCATGTGTATCAAAATAGTCAATGCCCTCTTTTTGTGTAAATCCCTTAGCAACTAGTCTTGCCTTAAACTTATCTATGATTCCATCCACCTTCATTTTCCTTTTGAAAATCCATTTACAACCTATAGGTTTGGAACCGGGTGTGAGGTCTACTAATTTCCACGTTTTATTCCTCATTATTGAGTCCATTTCCTCTTGTATAGTTTCCTTCCAGAAACCGGCATCTTGAGACTTTATTGCCTCTTCGAATGTTTCTGGATCACTTTCTGTATTATAACATATTGGTCCATAACTGTCTATGGGCTCTCTTGTTCCTTCAACAAGGAACATGAAAAAGTTTGGTCCATAAGTTTTCTCTTTCCTAGCTCTCTGACTTCTTCTAAGTTCTGAACTCTCTAAAGTATCATTATTAAATACATTGGTTTCTAGATTATGTGCATTACTATGAACATCATTTTTGTGACTTGGAATTAAGTTAAACCTATCTTCTTGAAAGATAGCATCCCTAGACTCAATTATTGTATTTACAGGATATGAGTCATTAGATTCTATAACCATGAATCTATATGCTTTGCTATTTTTAGCATAGCCCAGGAACACACATTCAATTCCCCTTTCACCTAATTTCTTTATTTTTGGTTCAAGAACTTTTACTATTGCCCTACAACCCCAAACTTTGAAATAGTCAAGGTTGGCCTTTCTATTTTTCCAAAGTTCATATGGGGTTATTTTGTTCCTTTTATTTGGAACTCTATTCAAGATATACAAGCCGTCAACAAGGTTTCTCCCCAATAACCCTTTGCTAGACCAGAATATGATAACATTGCAATTACCATTTCTTCTAATACCCTACTTTTCCTTTCAGCTATGCCGTTTTGTTGTGGAGAATAAGGTGCGGTTGTTTGGTGAATTATTCCAGTAGACTCAAAGTAACTAGGGTTATAGAACTCTCCTCCTCTATCACTCCTAAAACATTTAATAAATGTTTCATGTTGAAGTTCTACTTCTGTTTTAAATATCTTAAATTTATCTAACACTTCATCCTTTGAATGCATTAAATATACATAGCAATATCTAGTACAATAATCTATAAATGTCACAAAATATTTTTTTACCACCTATAGTGGGCCAACCATGTAAATCACATACATCAGAATGAATTAAATCTAACACTTTAGAACTTCTTTCAACTCTAGGAAAATGAAATCTAGTTATCTTAGTTAGCATACAAGTTGTACATGCATCCGAAATTCTACTTGTTTTAGGAATTAAACATGAATTCATCATTTCATCCATTTTCCTAAAATTAACATGTCCTAAACGAGAATGCCATAAATTGCAAAACTCAACAATACAAGCATAAATAAATCCATTATCATTAATAATATTAAGTTTGAACATATTCTCATAAAGGTATCCCTTTCCTACAAACATTCCTCCCTTAGAGAGAATAAACTTGTCTCCCTCAGATACACATTTGAACCCGTACTTATTAAGTAACGGTATAGAAATTAAATTCTTCCTAACATCTAGTACATAATAAACATTTGTAAGAGTGACTACTTTTCCCGAAGTGAATTCTAGTTCCATTGTCCCTTTGCCTTTAACTTGGACATTTGATGCATTTCCCATATATAGAACGGTTCCATCTTCTTCATTAATTGTCTTGAAGAGATCCTTGTTCTTACACACATGGCGAGTTGCACCGGAGTCAATCCATCATGATCCAACATCTTCTATCATGTTGATTTCGGAAATGACCGCAACAAGATTGTCCTTTGTTGCACTAGATTCCTTCTCTTTTTCCTTTTTCAGGAGACGAAAATTCCTCTTGAAATGTCCCGGTTTTCCATAATAGAAACAACCATTTTTATTTTTATTTTTCTTGTAGTCATTCTTATTCTTGTTTTCATGAGATTTTCCAAAATTTCGATTCCTCTTTTTAGAGGACTTACCAGATTTCCCTTCCTCTACTACATGCACCTTCTCATGAATAGAATGTTCTTTAGTATCATCTTGTTTACGATACTCTTCTTCTAAACGAACGTGATTACCCAATTGTTCAAGAGAAATGTCATATTTCTGATGTTTAAGACTTCTTTTAAAGTCTTTCCATGAAGGAGGAAGTTTGTCAATGATTGAGGAGACAATGATGGTTTCATCCATGTGCATATTATGTTGTTTGTAGTTATTGAGAATACGTTCAATTTCATGCATTTGTTCCATGATAGGCATACCATCAACCATTTTATAATTATTAAAATGACTAACAAGAAATTTCTTACTTGTTGCATCCTCCATCATGTATCTTGCCTCAAGTTTCTCCCATAGTTCTTTGGAGGATCCCGTATTTTGATACACATCGAATAATGAGTCGGTCATGCCATTCAAAATATGCCCCATGCAAATGTAGTCATCATTAACCCACTTGTTCCTTTCACGAGTCTCATTGATGGTCTCATCTTCTCTTTCCTCTGGTCTTGGTGTGTTCAATACATAGGCCACCTTCAATGTTGTAAGAAGGAAGTGCATCTTCTTTTGCCAACGATGAAAGTTTCCGTCTTCGAACCTCTCAAGTTTCATAAAGTCAGAAGTCATCTCCTTCAACGTTGCAGCCATTATTACAGAAGAACCTAAAGATTGTTGGAAAATGGGGTATGTATCTGCAACAAAGAAGAAGAAAATAATGGTAATGCGCAATCTCCAAGGCGTGTGAAGACACTAGGCTTTAGGTTCGATTCGCCCCCACCAATCTCTCCTCGTAGATTGGATGCAATAGGTGTAACCGGCGAATCCCCTTCATGATACAATGGAGAACCTTGCTTTGGTTTGCACACCCTAAACCAAGCATATCAACAAATGACAGTTTACAGAACAATGGTCTCCTTAACTCTCTCTGCGCATAAGGGAGAAAAGAAGGTGATTTGGAGTGAAGAATGATTGAGAGATTGAGTTTTTTTCATGTCAATTACTACATGCAGATGGTTCTATTTATAGACCAACTCATGTCACTTGGTGAAAGAAAACAACTCTTCAAAAGTTCCACAAACGGTCAAATTCGATACATAAGTAATATTAACGTTCATTAACTGACACAAGACATCAATTGACCTAGTGGTCAACAGATGCGCCCCATCAACCTTCAGGTACTGTGTTCGAGTCCATGCCCTAGGACTTGAACATGGACCGCATAGTTTACAATGAAGGGACTCAACCACTCTACCAATCAACATTTGTATATCAACTATACACCATTATATTAATTTAACCGTTACCAAGCAACATTTTAATAAGGATTTTGAAAATCTCTCACAAATTTCTCGTGACAATATTTATTATATGGAATTTCAATTACATTATGAAAATTACTAAATTATCATAAAGAAAAAGATGCTAGGTATTAACAGCATTCAATAGAAAATGTCTAACGACCAATCAGCTATTAAAAATATCAAACATGGAACAACGAAGAATGTGCCCTCTCAGTTGATCCCTTCATCACCTACTCCCATGGAAGAATCTTTTCTTTAAAATCTTTTCTCCCATATACCTGCATCAAATTATATAATAAAAGAGTAAGACAAAAGATGATGCATAATATCAAATTAATGAGAATGTGAGTTGATAGATGCATTGCCAATGATTAATTACCTTCCAAGCATCATAACAGTTGCTTGAGGATTAGTCCCCGGAGAGCGAATAAAAGTTGATCCATCAATTACTCTCAGACCCTCCACACCAATAACCTTATAATTATGATCAACAACCTTACCAGATTGGCAACCTCCATGGTAATGCCAAATTGTTAACACAGTGTCAATGCAATATTGTTCCAAAGAAAAAGCAGCACTAGAATGTTTAGGCCTAGAGTTCACAGGTAAGTGCAACATCAAGTCTATTAGAGCTTGGACTGGCATGTTGTGATATCGGAACCTTGAGAGTGCTTTAGAGTTTATCACATTTATGATGGTTTTCATGCCTTCAACACACATCCTAAGGTCTTCTGGATCCTTGAAATAGTTGAAGGTAACTGATGGGTTATCATTGGGATTATTGGTAAAGAGCTCTAGATGGCCTGTAGAACGGGGTCCCATGATTTTTTCAAGTATGACTCCTCCTTTAAGAGTTGGATTGAGTAAAGATCCAATGTTGTCTGCAACACTCTCCTTGGCCTTTGGAGGAAACATGGAGTGTTCACCGGTCTTCAAAATGACAACAAATTTCAGATTAAGTACACTATATGACATTTTTCTAACTTCAGGGTGTTAAGAGTGACATCATTTTGGATAAAGCTCTCTCTCAAATGAGAAAAATATAAAGTGAGGAAGTAAGGCTGAATTCAACCAAAAAAAAAAAAAAAATCGGTCCATATACGTGACAATCATTTTCAATTTGATCCCTACATGTGACAATTATTTTT
The DNA here is from genome assembly GCA_030762895.1 of Sophora flavescens. Classification (NCBI taxonomy): domain Eukaryota; kingdom Viridiplantae; phylum Streptophyta; class Magnoliopsida; order Fabales; family Fabaceae; genus Sophora; species Sophora flavescens. Next base: position 160,729,073 of record CM061067.1, on the reverse strand, counting down.
AATTTGGTCATACATGATTGTCACGTGCAGGACTGATTCAAATCTTTTTTACGTATATGGAGGAAATTGAAAATCAATATCACATACAGGACTAAAATATTAGTTTAACCTAAAAATAAATCTAACAATGAATAAAAAAAAAAAGAATTTTTCTTAGACCATGACATCAATTGGGCCGCTCTCATCTAAGCATGACGTCCAATGTAAGGACCAAGTAGTTATTTCAGGCTGCAAGCCTCAAATGGGATACTGACCTGGTTTGACACAAATTCAAAGATGCCTTGAAGCCTTTCAGACCAAGAAAGCCCAAAGCTCAATCCACTGGCTGCTTCAATATAAGCACCTAACTTAGTGACGCCCACTGTTTGGACCAGAGAAACTTCAACAGGTACAGGGGAAGGAACCACTAGGACGTTCATTGGATTATCTGCCATCCCTTGGCCCACCAAGGGCTGATCCAATACCACTTTGATTCCATGGGCCTGAAGATGACTAGCAGGCCCAACGCCACTAAGCATCAGCAACTGTGGGCTTCCAATTGCACCAGCTGATAAGATTATCTCATTCTTGGATGTCCTGCTTAAGTATGCTCTATGTATGAGTCCAAATGCATCTTTGAAAATTACTCCATAAGCTTGTGGCCTCTTTTTTTCTGTATAAAAATTTAAAAACATCATGATAAAGTGAAGGTGTCTAAAATTCATATCAAGTGTACAATTTAGTGACATTGAGGAATCTATATAAAATTCTAGATAATGAACCCCATTTAACAGTTATTTGCAAATTTCAAATTTAATGTACAAAATTTAGCATCATCAATATAAAAATGATATACAAAATTTAGTGTGGGAAAAGAATAACCATATTCTTAAATCCTTACCTCTGTTATACCTGAAGAGTATCTTCTGCACTGTGGCATGCAATAAAACAGAAATCCTCCTTGGATCAGCATAGTCTAACAAATCAGCTGCAGTGTGCCTATTACCCTCCTTATCAAAAATTGTCCCTCCAACCTTAGTCCCATATAAGTGATCAAAAGTAAAACCATTATAAGGCAACACCCCAACTTCCAGAAGTCCATTCCTAACTGCTGATTGCCATTGCAACATTGGAGGCTCAAAAACCACTTTCTCTTCAACCCATTTATATGACTCCTTAGCCAATGTTTCATTCCAACCAGACTCCATTATGTATCTAGAGCTAGCCCTTGAGTAGAAACCAGCATTCAGGACAGAGCCACCACCCAGGACACGAGCCCTGGCATTGAGGACTCCATCCCTGGATATGAATTGCTGGGCAAATGATGAAGGACTAATGTCAGAGAGGGAATTAACAAAGTTCTTTAGGCTTATTTTTTCTGGGTTTATGTAAGGAGAGCCTCCCCTTTCAAGAACTAAAACTCTGGCACCTTGTGAGAGTGTTGCTGCTAGTGGACAACCACATGTCCCTCCACCAATGATTATATAGTCATAAGATAAGATTGGTGGAGCAGAAGTTGCTTCTCTGATAAATGTATACTTTGGATCTGCGTAAACACATGGAAAAAAAGGATTAAGAGATCAAAGGAAATGGCTGATTTTAAAAGAGACTCTACCTAACTATCAACCAACTAAACAAAATAAGCTTCTGAATTGTGCTTCTCATTTCTTTGATTGAATAGATTGAAGAAAACAATTAGGACTAATGATAAAATCAACTTTGGTATAATAAAACAACTCACTCAAATATTTCAAAATGAAAATTAGTACCCTATAATAAAACGTTACCTTTTTCAGAATAAGATAAGCCAGTAAAGAACAGGCTCCCAGCAAGAAATACCCGTATAAATTGCTCCATCCCCCAACCCATTGATGTTATTTTCACTTGTTTGAACCTAGGTAGAACAATTTGAAAGGTTTTCTCAGAGAATTGAAGCCTAACTTCTGTCCTTTTTATATAATATTATAACCAGAATATTAACGTCACTACTGCATGTACCACCCTTTGCTCTTGTACATAAAATTTGTTTGTTCAACAACATTCAATTTCATTCCACTCCATACAAAGATTCAGTGTTCTTGAAACTTGTTGAAAATGCATGAGTTGGTAGTGACATCAAGGATTCAATGGGCCCTCTTAAATTCCTTAATTTGAAATTTTTTAACTTATGTTTGCCAAAAATAGGACTTATATATGACTTGGTTATTGCTTTGAAACATGCATATTAAAATAGTTAAAACTCGCAAGATTAAAGAAACAAACATGTGTTATTCATGGCAAAGTTGGATATATAAGGAATTGAAATTGTTGAGAATTAAAATGTGAGTGATGGAAGTCCCTGATTGAAAAATAATGGGTTAAATGGAAAGTGAAAAGATTGAAAAAAAAAAACCATAAACTTAATGCATCAAAATTTTAGATTAAGATGTGATGTCAATTGTCAAATAAGCTTAGTAGTGGTTATTTACTTAACTTATGTTTTATCCTAAGGCCACACATCTTTCATATTGTTTAAGTTACATCCAAGTGAATTTACAATTACAGCTAAGATCGTAAATGCACCACTTGGTCTGGGGTTGTCTGGTTATTGTTAGAGATTTTGTTTACATTAGTTAGTTAGTTACTACTCTATTAGTTATATAAGCATCTCCTCTAATCTTGTAAATTTTACTTCTTTTTTTTTTTTTTTGAAATCCACCATAATTAAGGTCTTTGATTCTCCAACGGGTTCAAAGAGTATCTTACAAGGTTAGATCATCTGGACCCGTTATGAGACTAATTTTCATTCGGGTGCTTAATCACAATCATCACCATTATCCCCCTAATTTAACCTACTCAATCAATTGAGCCACACCCATTGAGTAAATTTTACTTTATCATTTTACTCCTCTCAATCAATATATTCTCAAACTTTTCACTCGTTTCCTTCAATGGGTAAAGAAAAGAGAAGTTTTTCTAAGTAGTTTGCTATTGGCATAAACAAACAAGTTTATCTAAGCAAATGATACTTCAACAAAATTAGGGAAACTTGTTTGATAGTGAAATACTTCATCTTAATTATTTTTCTTTTGTCAAATATTCCATGATTGCATTGCATTGCATAGCGAGATTTTCTGACGACTTATCCACATAATGTGAGTTTGTTGGAATACATGTGAACTTTTTCTCTATTACTTCACGCAAAGGTATACCATTGTTTATTAATGGCGGAATTGGAAGACGGGGTAAACGGCGTTGAGAGTGGGATGTGGAGTATGTTGGACTGAACTCTGAAGATTGGGAAAGCAAGGTGCAAACGATTCCGAAGAATTTTAAATGAATCCGAATGGAATGACCCATTTCCTGCATCGTGTAACATCTCTTTTAATACTGTCATATTAACCACATTGTCTCTGTTCACAATCGAGTCCAGTTCCTACTCAGGGTCTCTCGATCGTTTTCAACGCATCAGCGTTGAATTTCACCTCTGCCTCTAATACTGATTTGAGTGATTTCACGGTAGCAGATAACGCTATGCTCACCGTTGCAAACTTAGCGTTACATTTGAAAAAGTGATATCATTGAACACACGTGCCTTCTCTAGTGCTAGATCAATGTCGTTGTTTTCATCTGGAATAAACATAAACAATTATATAAATTGTAATGATTGACGTACTTGCATTTATCATCACGAATGGACAACATTTACAATATCAGTTCCTAAATAATTCGGGAAATAAAGTTGATTGATTGTGATTCAAATGGGCTATAATGGATCAAGTGGCTAATCATATGTGGTTGTCATATATAATAAAATGGATTTAATTGGTATATATTGATAGTGTAAAGTTTTTTTATACTGTCAATCAATCACAAATTGATACACCACTACAAATCTTTGATTCTTATCCTAATCACCTTAAAAGCCATATTAAATTTCGTGATTTCTGATTGGTTGTCAGTGTAAAAATCTTTACACTTACAGTACATAGAAATTAAACTCTTATAAAATTAGAGTTTAATTTGATAACTTTTAAGGTGGTTAGGATAATAATCAAGCATTTATAGTGGTATACCAATTTCTGATTGGTTGACAGTGTAAAAAAAAATTTACACCGTCAGTATATATCAATTAAATCCATAAAATTATTAGAGAACAAGGGAAGAAGTATGGTTAAGAAAATACACGCATACCTTGTGAAAGTAAATGTACATAGAAATAAATGAGATTTGTGAAAATTGATATGTTACGAGTATAAATGGACAGATTACAAAGATTAAAACTTAAAATACGAATTCAAAATACACAAAAATAGGTAACAAACTAACAGTTGAACTATCTATAATTTTTAAACTATCGGTATCCTAAATCTAATCCAGATTAATAAGGATTTGGCTATTATCTGATATGATGCTCCTTGATTCACGTCATCCAACAACTAAAAGGTTGTTACTATGTTGTTCCCTGACTTGCGCTACATGGTTTGCATCCAACACCCCGCCTCAAGTTGGAGATGGAATTGAAATCTTAAGAACACCCATCTTGCAAAGTAATCGTTGATAAGCATCACCTCCAAGTGGTTTAGTAAAAATATCTACCAATTGGTCACGAGATCGAAGATAAGAAGGAGCAATAAGACCCGCTTGAATTTTTTCATGAACAAAATGACAATCAATTTCAATATGTTTGGTGCGTTCATGAAAAACTGGGTTTTCGACAATGTGGATGGCAGCTTGACTGTCACAATGAACTGTAATTGGTTGTGGATGAGCAATACCAAGATCAGTAAGGAGATATTTTAACCATTGCAACTCAAAAGTAAGAGCTGCAAGAGATCGATACTCTGCTTCTATAGAAGAACGAGAAACTGTTGGTTGCTTCTTGGTTTTCCAAGAAATAGGACTTGAACCTAGCATGGTAAAATAACCAGTAGTACAACGACGAGTAGTAGGACAACTCCGCCCAATGTCCGAGTCGGCATATCCAACTTAATTCATAGAACTAGATGCAAAAAGAAATAAACCTTTACCTACACTACCTTTAAGATAGCGAAGAACCCGTGTGGCTGCATCAAGTTGAGAAAAGCATGCAGATTGCATGAATTGACTAAGAGTGTTTACATCATGTTGAATATCAGGTCGTATGACTGTTAGATATAAGACGCGTCTGATAAGGCGACGATAGACTGTCCGATCAGGAAGAAGAGTACCATCATTTGGTCGTAAACGAAGATGTTGCTTCATAGGAAAATCATATGGTCGACAGCCAGTCATGCTGGTGTCAGATAAAATGTCAAGAGTATATTTTCATTGACAAAAAAATTCCTTTTTTTAGAGAGAGAGACTTCAATTCCTAAAAAGTATCGAAGATTTCCAAGGTCTTTGATGGAGAAGGATTGAGCAAGGAATTGTTTTATATCAGAAATGGCATCATCATCATTGCCGGTGATAATAATATCATCAACACAGACGAGGATAAAAACAGATTTTTGACCACAAATGTAAGTGAATAGACTATAATCAGATATGGATTGTCGAAAACCTCTTTGAATAAGAGTGGTGGAAAATTTAGAGAATCATTGGCGAGAAGCCTGTTTAAGACCATAAATGGATTTGTGTAATTTGCATACACAAGTCTCCCCTTTACGGGAAAATCCGAGTGGGAGCTTCATATATACTTCTTCATTGAGGTCCCCTTGTAGAAAAGCATTATTAACATCAAGTTGATGTAATGACCAGTTTTTAATGGCAGCAATGGAGAGAAGAAGACGTACAGTGACTAGTTTGGCCACGGGTGCAAAAGTATCATGATAATCAATACCTTCAACTTGAGTATACCCTTTGGCAACTAAACGAGCCTTATATCTCTCAATAGAACCATCAAATCGATATTTTATTTTGTAGACCCACTTACAACCAATTGGCAATTTGCCTTGAGGAAGTGGGCATAAAGACCAAGTGCTGTTTGATTCAAGGGCCTGAATTTCTTTGGCCATGGCTTCACGCCATTCGGCTGATTTCATGGCTTGAGAATAAGATCTTGGTTCTTGGTTTTCAATGATATTTGCCAGAAATGCTTGATGAGAACTACTTAGATTGGATAAAGATAAATAATTTGCCAAAGGAAAATTACTTTTTGATTTAATATGATTACAAACGTAGTCCTTGAGATGGCTTGGTGGACGATGAAGACGTTGAGAATGATTAGTATTAGGAGGATTCGTTTCTGCAGAAGAATTATTTGATGGAGCATCTGCAGAAAGAAATGGAGAATTGATTGAGGTATCATCCTGAGAATTGGATGTGGAAATAGGCTCAGCCGTGCCATTATCAATTTGATTATTTTCAAAAGAAATAGTAGGACGAATTGGAAGTGCGGAGGATGAGTCAAATGACTCATCATCATTAGTTTGAGTATTAATGCTAATTGCATTGTTAAAGGGTGAAGATGAAACATCTTGAAATGGAAAAATAGTTTCATGAAATTGAACATCACGAGAAACATAGATTTGATGAGTTTGCAAATCATATATCCGATATCCTTTTTGACCAAATGGATAACCAACAAATATACCAGGTTTGGATCGGTCATCGAATTTATGTTGAATATTCATATTTTTAGTAAAACATAAACATCCAAAAACGTGTAGTGATGAGTTTGAAGGAATAGATCCAAGTAAAACTTGGTGAGGAGATTTATATCAAAGAACCGGAGTTGGAAGTTTGTTTATAAGATATGCAGCAGTGAGAATACATTCACCCCAAAAAGAAAGAGGCAAGTTTTCTTCAAATCATAAAGCTCTTACAACATCAAGAAGATGGCGATGTTTACGTTCCACAACCCCATTTTGTTGAGGAGTCGCAACACAACTACGTTGGTGAATAATTCCATGGTCATGAAACCATGTCTGCATTTGTTTGGAGAGAAATTCCGAACCATTGTCGGAACGAATGGTTTGAAGTTGAGGAAGAAAAATATCCCCATTACCATAGTTGATTTGGTCAATTTTACCATTAAATTATGATGAATTTGATTTAAAAAATAAACAATCATGTTGAAAGTTTTAGATTTGTGCTTCATTAAATAGAGCCAAGTACATCTTGAATAATCATCGATAATGGTTAGAAAATAACGCGATCCATTTTTAGATGATATAGAGAAAGGACCCCAAATATCAACATGAATTAATTCAAAACAATGAGTGGGACGAAATGTACTTTGAGAGAAAGGTAGACGTGATTGTTTAGCACGTGGGCATACTTCACAAACAAAGTCTTTATTAGCATTAATATTTGGAGAATTTCTAACAATGAAATTGAAACGAGATTTAGATGGGTGACCTAGACGTGAATGCCATAGGTCAAACTTATTACAATGCTTAAAACCAAAACAAGAACTTGATGGATGACTAAGACAAGAATAATCTCGGTCATGCTTATTAGAACACTTGAAAAAAGTAGAATTTGATGCTAAATCTGCATTGAGATAAAAGATTCCATTTCGAGCACTACCCCGACCAATCATCTTCTTCATTGCTCGGTCCTAAAATAGACATTCACTAGATGAAAAAATTGCATCACAATTTGTTGAATTTGTTAATTGTGAAATGGACAACAAATTGAATTTGAAAGTCGGAATGTGAAAAACATTTGTGAGTGTGAGTGATGGTGAACAACATACAATGCCTATGTGTGTCACAGGCGCTTGAGAATCATCAGGCAATTGAATAGAGATATGTTTATGAACATCAAAATATGAATGAAAGAAAGAAAGAGATGTACAAATATGATTAGAAGCACCTGAGTCAATAATCCATGAAGAAGGGAAACAAGTAAAGGCGGTACCTACCAAATTACGGATGAACCGGTAGTGTCTTCCTTGGTTAGAAGTTCCAGAAGTTTGTGGTATTGTTCAGGTGATAACTGACTAGCAAGATTAGCGGAAGTAGATGGAGATGGCCCTGTTTTCTTAACCGGCTTGTCTGGAAAGCCATGAATCTGATAACCAGTAGCAATGGTATGACCATGCTTGTTACAATGTTCACAGAAAGGACGTTGACGCATGCCTGGAGGTCGAGATGTCGGTTTAGACGCCTGGAGCGTTGCAGAATCAACATCAGGAGTGGATTGAAATTTGATCTCTTGTTGTTTTTCTTCTTGACAGACCAGATTGTAGAATTTGACTACCAACAGCGGAAAAGCAATCATGAAGACCTTGAAGAAACTATATGGCTCAATCTTGATTTTGTTGATCAATAATGCTTTTAGTATTACCATAGATGCATGGATAGATGGAAGCAATGGAACTGAGTTCATCCCATAAAGACTTAAGTTGTGTGAAATATAAAGAGACAAACATGCCTTCTTGCTTGAGGGAAGAAATTGATTTTTTCAATTGATATATTTTAGGAGCATTTGATTGAGAAAAACGATCCTTTAAATCAGTCCAAATATGTGCTGCAGTTTCATCATACAAAATACTTGGACGGACCTCAGGAGAGACATAATTGAGAATCCAACTAGTAACCAAATCATTGCATCGTTGCCAATTGGGAACTTCATCTTTCTTCTTTGGAGTTGGGAGTGATCCATCAACAAAACCAAGCTTGTTTTTTGCACGAAGTGCCATTGCACGACTCCATGAACCGTAATTGTCTCCTGTCAGCAAAGGTGTAACAAGAATAGTTGAAGGGCTGTCTGAGTGATGAATGACACAAGGATCTGGGATGATGTGTGGTGTTTTGATGGTTGCTGATGATGGTGTGCTCTCAGAAGAAGGAATTTCGTCAGGCATGATGAAAAAAAAAAAAATGGTACCAGGTGAAAGTAAATATACACAGAAATAAATGAGATTTGTGAACTGATGATTTTCATTGATATGTTATGAGTATAAATAGACAGATTACAAAGATTAAAATTTAAAATACAAATTCAAAATACACAACAATAGGAAACAAACTAACCGCTGGACTATATATCTATAATTTTTAAACTATCGGTATCCTAAATCTAATCCAAAACAATAAGGATTTTGCTATTATCTTATATGATTCTCCTCTATTCACGTCATCCAACAACTAAAAGGTTGCTACTGTGTTGTTCCCTGACTTGCGCTACATGATTTGCATCCAACATACCTAAAAAATGAAGGGTGGGTTTGTGCTCTGCAACTGCATAGTGTACACTGAAAAATCAAGGACCCCCATTCTCAAAATTCACATTCTTCTCAAATCAAAATTCCTTTGCCGGTGTCACGTGCCGCCGTTTCTTTCGTTGCTGTCAACCTCAAACAATTTCGTTTCCTTCCTTGCTTTCATTAACTTTTCAAGTACAAATCTTCATTTTTTTGTTTGTATAACCATTTGACTTTGGCACTTTTCATTCCCTGATTTTTTGTAATTTGTAAAATACTAGTGATTTTGGTCAGTTCACTTTGGCAATGGTAATGGAAAATCTTGTGAAACCCTCCATCAATAAACCTGGTGAACAAGGAATCCTTAGTAGTCTCTTGGTTCGACTGGTTCCACAAGTACGCTCAAGGGAGATTCACCTAGCTTAGCCAAAAGTGTCTTTCTCTTAGGGTTATCAGTCCTTTTATAGTTGAATCGTTCGATCCTCTTTCTTGGGATCAGATCTATCTCCTTATCACTTATCTCCTTTATCAATATCCAACTAACAACCTTCTTCTTTATCTGATAAGATCTTAGTCTTGAGATAAGGTTATTAGTTAGGTTTAGATAAGTGTAGTTACTGGTGGGGTCAGTTTCAAGCTCGGTGGTCGAGCTTATCACCTTGGCGAGTACAAGACCAAAACATTGACAAATTTCCCAGCACACAGCAGACTTCAAATGGAAACAATTAAGCTGCATTTCAATCATGAGAGAGCTTGCCAAACGTAGCATGGGCTTTGAGTTTTCCATTACTGTGGATAATTATGAAAAAAAAAATACAGTCAATACACGTGACTACAATTGCGATTACATGTAACTTTAGTGACTATCAAAATCACAATGTTGGCCACAATTTCGAACTTACATTTAAAACCTTGTGAAGAAGCATTAACTGAAAATAAGAGATTTGTCTCTTGTCACCATGATTGTCTGAGAGCGGAACGAATTGTTTGTGATTACTGTTGGGACTACTTGTATTTTATTGGTCAGTCAATGGTTTTTTGGAGTTTAAAGTAGTTATTTTTGCTGTTGGAGATGGAATTGGAATGTCCCCTGTGCTGCTGGTCTGTTTTTGTTTTGTTCTCCAACAGGGAGTAGATCTTTTCGGACTCTATATTTGCTCGGCTACTGGGATTTGATGGTTTTGTGGTTTTTATGTTGGCTACCTATCTACAAATTGTGACTTCGAATGTGGTGGTCACTTGGTACTGGTGCTCTCAACATTCCAATCCTCTAAGGTGTTGCTCGTGCGATAAGATGGAGGTTTCGCAACATCAAGGAGTGGCTTTTCCTTTGTCACCTTTTGGCAGGAAGATACAAGTAGCTTTTTCTACAGAGTTTATTTTTAGTAGTTTTTTTTAGACGGTGCAAGACCTTTTGTGTTTTAATTGTTATGGCTGGTGGTAGTGGTCTATGGATAATGCTATCTAGGATGTGGTGGCGCTAGTTGTGAGCTGTTTGGCTGGGATCTTGTTTGTGGGTTTTGCTTGTGGGCTGGAATTTTGCTTCTACTTTTACTATGATGGTTTAGTGTTTGGAAGCATGGTTAGTGTAATAAGCATGCTACCGTTAGTTGTAGTACCCCTAATACTACCAATCAATACTATAAAAAAAAAAGATTGTTAGGGTGTAGTGGTCGTGGTTCGACATAACACGGGTATGGTGATTCCTAGATTGGGTCAGTGCACAACCGTTAATAAAATTTATTGATAGAATTATGGTTCACGGTTGTCTGCAGTAAGAATGTGATGACTCGCCTTTGTCTATAAGAAAAAAGGAAACACTATTTAGTATGAAATCATTTTTGTACTATCTACATGAATAATATTTTCTTTTTAAGGTATGTTTTTCCTAATCTAATTTTTTGTTAAATAAAAAATATTATTCATATTAAAATATGTAAGTCAAATTAAAATTTATATATCTTTATCATATATCCATATAACCAATTTAATTTCAAGTGGTGTTGATGAGTCATTAAAAAAATTTTGCCCTAAATCTCCGCTTGTATTTAATAAATTTCTTGTGAAATATTCTTTTCCTTTTTTCTTTTCAACTGAAACCACTTCACTAAATTTATATCATCAAATTTGACCTTTTTTTTTTGGTCTTTGACCGGATATCCCATAAATGAAGTTGTTAGACCAACCCTCGAGTTGAGGGTAGCACACTACAAGAATAAGGTGAATTAGCGACGGAAATTTTGCGACGGTCTCAAAACCGTCGCTAATTTTATGTTTTGCGACGGCTGAAGCCGTCGCAAATGGTAGAGGAAATTACTGACGGAAGTTCCGTCGCAAATCTGTCAGTAACGTTCCCGCCATTTTACGCGAAATGTTGGCGCCAATTTGCGACGGGCATGGCCGTCGCTAATGTGCGACGGATGGTAATTTTGCGACGGTCATTCCATCGATTTGCGGCGGAATCGTAATTTGCGGCGGCCTGGCCGTCGCTAATATTAAAAGGCCGTCGCTAATTTCCAATATGTAACTCGAACGCTTTTCTTCCTCCCTCGCTTGTCTTCTTCGACGCGAGGTTTCCTCACACACTCTGCAGCTACCCGGACCACCAAAAACGGCGAGTTTTCACTTCCTGTTTCTACTTTGTTCATTTTTCTTTCAAAATATTACATTACCTTCCCTCATTTCTTCTTTCTAATTTGTTCACCTTCTCTTTACGATTTTGCAGGCGTAAAATACTAAGGATTGTTCCTTCTGCTTCACAGTACAATTCAATAGCTCCTAGCATGTATGAAATATTATTCATACAACAATATATATATCTGTGTAAAGATGTTGAGAGAAAGAGCTTATAGCAACTAACCATAATTATTGGGCAACACCGATTTTTCTCGTTCTGCTTGCACTTAGGCCATGGTGGAAGTGATGGGCTGCATGGATATGTCCATTGTCTTGATGATGTCAGTTTCGATATGGTATGGATCTACGAGAATTTGTAGTACATTGTATAAATAAATGGTGTCATGTTTTATGATTTTACATATACATAGTTGGTTAGCAGTTAGATAGAGAATGCACTAAGTTTGAAGTAGTTATAATTTTAGATTTTAGTTCTGATTGAATTGTCTTTGATCCGGTTCATAATAAAAGAAAGCATTTCTTGAGAAGATTGTAAATCGAAAATCACGGGCTTCCATGTTTTTGCTTTGGACACTCAACAAAGAAGCCATTACTCTTAAGGTAATAATTTTTATAAAACTGTCTAGTTAAGTGCAAGAAAGGCCAAGTATAAGTTGATTTAACTTTTTAATTGCTATTTTGATTTTAGGCACTGCTTGACCCAAAGATTGAAGGTCGCATAGCTGGTACCGTATTGACATCACCTGTAGTTGGAGTTGAGCCTTCTCATCCAATTTTGTTGGTTAGTATACCCTGATGATATCAGCATATAAGTCAATAAGTAGAATGCAATAATAAAGAAACGATAATTAAGCAATAAATAATAAAGAATACAAATATGCAATAAATACTGACTCTTCAAATTAGCTTTTCAACTTCTTTTTTTTTGTTGGATAATACCAGCTTTTCAATGATAACTTAGTAATTTGGTCCAAAAAAAACGATAATTAAGCAATTAGAATTACAATGATCACATAATAACCGTTTAATATAAATGGTAAATCAGCCTTGCTCTTAGACACTCTCTCTCGTAGGTATTCTATCATCTTATTGGCACCTTCAGATTCACATTCCTATATAAGGACTTTGATTTGTCAAAAAAAATTGAGCCATCACACTTGAGTAACCTAGCTCACTCATGGTATTAAGAAATTCAAAACTAAAAATTAAGCACCAAGAATATGTTAAAAATAATACTTCAATTGCAGCTAAGATACTAACCTCATAGTCATATCGAGAAAAAAAATTTCGTCCATAAGTTGCCCAGTGCTCCTTCACAACATCAGATACGGAGATCAATTTCTCCCCTGGTTTCTTGTCTTTGTTGCGGTGTGCTATTATAGAAAGCCAAGCTAATACAGCCCTGTAATTGGAGGACAATGACATAAGACTGCAATTACAATAATATGAAGACATATAGATGTTACTGTTTTCTAGTCTCAACAGTGAATTTCAGAATTCTGATAATTTCAAGATATATCAAAGTACCTAGCCCACAAAAATAGAATTCAATCAAATTATTATCACTTTTTCATAAACTTGTGTGTAAAGATGTTGGCTGATTATGAAGTTGTGAAACCTCTCCCCAATCTCCGGTGTTACCAAATTGTGGGCTACGAGGAGAAGCCTTTTTCGTTATTATTACAGTGATTGGGAAATAAAATATTTCTTAGCAGAATTGTTCTTCTTTTATTTTCTTTTTCAGTAAGATGTTTTTGTTGAGTCACATGTTCTATTATTTACCAAAAAGATGTTATATTGATTATTATATTAAATATAAAAAGCAATTTTGTGTATTGCAGTAAAGTAATGCTAAGATGATTGAGCAGTTTTTATGTAACCTTTTTCAAACTCCAAAAATTATGAGCTCACCAACGATTTTTGGATCGTAGACCGAAAATTCTCTGCTTTGGGAGATTTAATGGATTGATTTTTTTATGTAGGAAACGTACATGTATGTGAAATTTAAGTGATTGTGAAGCTCTTTTCTTCTTATTTGAGTTGGTATGTGGATGTGCAATTGAGGAACATGTAGGAGGCATTCTCCTCACCGGCATGACACAACATCAATGTTAGTTGTTCCTTTTGTAGTAGAGAAAATAAATAGCAGTTTTTACCTAATCATGTAATACACCTTGAAAGATGTATCACAAAGAAGGATAATAACTATTTTTTTTTAAATACTTACCACAAATAAAAATAGTAAGATTAAGATTATCAATACAATAATTCATAGCCATTTATCATTCTCATCTATATTGAAGAAAAGTTTTTCAAATGGGGTTGATACTAATATATATTTTTACCGATGACTTTGATCTTGAATTGGCTTGATATAGGAATACATGTAGTATGGTACTTCGACTTTAAAGTACACCTATGATTTAGAAGATAAGGAAATAAGGATGGAATTATTTTTGGATGTTAGCATTATTTACTTCTGGCCTTCGATTATTGGTATATAGTATGGTTAACTTGCATTTCTACAAAAATATTGTTACCAGTGTACTTTCCTCATTTCCCCCACTAAAATAAGCTTTCTAGTGGTCCCATTGAACTGCAGAATGTGTTTTGGATAGGGTATTTGGTAGAGTTGGTAAGTCAAATTATTGTTTGTCATTTTAATAACAAAAAAAAAAGACAGGAAAAGAGAATGAAAGTGATTTCAATTATGAGCATTAGTCTACAAAGTGATATTTGAATGAACATTCTTGCTTACACATGGCGCTCTACTTGATTTTGAATTAAACCTAGAGGGTCTCATCAATTAATTTAGCACATGACTGCATGGTGAGACTTAACTTTGAAATGGTCATTTTAAGCAATTTTTGGATTCTCATGCTTTGTTTATATTTACATCATTTATAGCAATGACTTTAATGGTGCTACCTCCTACTTTACAAAGTAATGAGTTTAATAATAGACAGTGAATATTGTTATAAAAAAAAATTACTATGAAGGGCGATGTTTAATAAATGCTAATGCAAATATGCCTAAGTTCTGATCGATGCCATGAGCTTTATGACTACAATGTTTTATTAATTGTATGCATTTTTAGGTCTGTTATTTTCTTCTTTGATTATAGATGCAACTGAGGCTTGTAGGTTGGTGGAAGTTATGATTTTTTATTATTTATAATGAGTGCAAGTAAATATAAGCAATATGTTATATCCAATCTTGTCTTAGGTTAGATCTTTTTGTTGTCAAGAGCTAATATTGTATTAATTTCTTAATTGTTGTTGTTGTCACTATGCTTCAAGAAAGTCTACTAATGAGAGGACGATTAAACTTAAGTGACCTATTTATAGATTAGAGACCCGATGTTGATAAAATGTCATATGATGTGAACATGAATTGTATCCTTAAGCTATTGATATATGGTCCATGCACATGAATCTTTGTTTTGTGTTTGTCAAAATTCTTGGTTTGTGTTTGATAGGAATTTCTTGAGCCTGGTGAGAGAATTGGTTAGTTTTATGAGAGTATGGTAATTTGAAGCATGGGTTTTATGTCGCTGATGTGTGCATCTCCTATGCTTCAGGGGCTCGCTAATGTCTATTGATCTTTGCTGATATCTTATTATTTTAAAACTAGTTTCAAGCTGGTTGCTTAGTTCTATATCTTGTTTGGTTGTGTTGGCTAGCTGTTTGGTTTTTGTTGTTGGTTTAAGTGGATATTGTCCTAAGTTATGTGCTTTTGTTGATGGGTTTTGGGAAATCCTTATACTCTCTTTATCTTGGGTATGATTTATAATGTGGACTTGTATATTGATGATATGCGGATTACATTTAATTTACAAATCCGTCTGTTATATTTCCATGTTGATAAATGCTATAATATGTATTTTATGGTTTGAACCTTTACATGAGCATCTTGGATGAAGTAGGTGGGCATGTACGGTGTTTTGAGAACATGATGGTCGATGACCATGAACTAGTTCGGAGTTAATTATAGATTTTGCACGTGCCCTTATAATTCGAGGACGAATTCATTTTTAGGGGTAGAATATAATATCCGGCTATTTTAATTATTTACATTATAAGTTTTATTAAATTGAAAACCTCTATTCATATAAATGATATATAAGTTTTATTAAATTGAAAACCTCTATTCATATTTATATTTATGATTATATTCAATTTTCTCATTGGGTGTTCTTGATTTGTGAAAGTTATATACATTTCTAGTTGTGCGCTAGTGTTGCTCTCATTCTAATTGGTAAGTGATTTTAATTACTTTTTCCTTGTGGTTTAATGTAGTCTATTAAGTGGTTACTATTGATGCTGTCTTTGCTCTTTAAAAATGAACTATTATGTAACATTAACAAATAAGATAAATGAGGAAAAACATGAGCATGATAAGAATATTACCCAATCACCTATGCATGTAACCCGACAATTTTTTTATGCTTGTGCTATCGTTTATAAAATACACCTTGATCTTTGTTTTTACTTATTCACTATATGGTTAGTAGCTTGCAATAAACTATGTGATAAATTATATAGACAATGACTATCCTATTTGGTTTATTTTTCTTTCATTGCTATCAAACCATTGCTCGATTTAATGGCAATGCAAGTGTATGTTGTATTTTTTTTTATGATAAATAATGTGTGAATGTGATGCTCTCTTGAATATAACCGTTGAATTTAATTTTTGAAGAGGATACTTCCTCTATTTGGAATTTCATTATAGTTATCTTTTTTTTGGCGCAAATGCGAGAGGATGGAATTTGTTCCTTTGAATCGTACTTGGATGTATGATAGGGTTTATCCGCGTAGAGGGGGTTAAAACAATCTTTCTTAGATGGTGTTGAAGAATTTATTACCAAGGCAAGTCAGCAGGATACTTATAACAATGGGGGTTGATTAGATGTCCTTGTATGAAGTGTGACTGTACTCGAATTAAGAATGTAGACGATGTGAGGGTCGACCTGTATAAAGTTGGGTTTAGGCCTAATTACTGGATTTGGACAAATCATGGAGAAGAAATGCCGCAATTTGATTTTGGCATTGACCAGTTGCACGTGGTTCAAGTAGTGGTGCGAAGTTGGATATGGAGATCATATTGTTTCCATGGAGGAGATGGTGTGTGACGCTCTTATGATGTCCGGTCGTTTGAGTCCAATAATACGAAGAGCCTCCTAATGCAGATGCACAAAAATTTTATAATCTCCTAACAGAGGCAAATAAGCCTTTGTGGGAAGGGTCCCCGACTCGACGTTATCGATGTGTGTTCAATCATTATCCGCCAAGTCCAATTGGAGCATACCCGAGTTAGGCTTGGATTTCATTGCCAAAATGGTTTTGGCCGGGACGCCTTTCAAAGGAGGATTACCCAAGAATTATTATGATGCGAAGAGGTTAATGTCCAAGTTAGGATTGGAGTCCAAGAGGATTGATCTGCTGCGAAATGGGTGCATGCTCTTTTACGATAATGAATTCGACAAAAATGATGGCGCATTGGTTGAGTGCAGGTTTTGTCACGCACCAAGGTATCGTCAGCGCAACGCAAGTAGAAGTAATCTAAAACCAGTTCCAGTAAAGTCGATGTTCTACTTGTCAATCATTCCTAGATTACGAGGATGTTTGCATCGATGCAGACTGCAGGAAAAATGACATGGCACCATGAGAATAGGAGGAATGCAGGAGTGTTACGCCATCCTTCTGATGGTGAAGCATGGAAGCACTTTGATCGGGTGCATCCGGATTTTGCCGTTGATCCTCGTAATGTACGACTTGGGTTATGCTCGGATGGCTTTACCCCATATATCCAAGCCTCGGCATCACCTTATTCATGTTGGCCCGTTGTTGTTGTTACCCCTTACAATCTTCCTCCCGAAATGTGTATGTCAAAGCCATATATGTTCTTGACTTGCCTGATTCCGGGTCCATCTAATCCAAAGGCAGGCATTGATGTATACTTGCAACCTTTGATTGATGATTTGAAGAGGTTGTGGAATGGTGTTATGACGTACGATATTTCTCGAAAACAAAATTTTAAAATGAAGGCAGCGTTGATGTGGACAATTAATGACTTCCCTGCGTATGGCATGTTGTCTGGTTGGGGGACGCATGGGAAGCTTGCATGCCCGCATTGTATGGAGCATACGAAGGCATTTACCTTAAAATACGAGGAAGTCGTCCTGGTTTGATTCCCATCGCAGGTTCTTACCGAACGATCATCAATTTAGAAGGAATAAGAATGCCTTCTTGAAGGGGGCTGTTGAAATAGATGGACCGCCTCCGAGGTTAACACCGGAACAAATTTGGATAAGAATCGGGACTTGCCAAAAGTGATCAAGTCGGGGTTTCCAAATTAGATGGTTACTGGCGAGTGGCATAATTGGACAAAGAGGAGTATTTTTTGGAATCTTCCTTATTGGAAAGATAATTTATTGAGGCACAATCTTGATGTAATGCACATTGAAAAAAATTTCTTTGACAACATTTTCAACAGTGATGAACGTGCATGGCAAGACCAAAGACAACGATAAGGCTAGAATGGACTTACGGTTGTACTCGCAGAGACCGGATTTGGAGCCGAGACATCGGGGATAATGGGAAGATGTACAAGCCAAAGGCCAATTATACTTTGACTATCCAGGAAGCAAGGTTAGTTTGCCAATGGATAAAGGGGGCTCGTGGATGCCCGATGGTTATTCTTCTAACTTGGCAAGATGTCTTGATGTTATAAAAGGCAAGTTGCATGGGATGAAAAGCCATGATTGTCATGTGTTTATGGAGTGCTTACTTCCTATCGCCTTGATTCGTTGCCCCCATGTTTTGAATGCCCTTACTGAAATAAGTCAATTCTTCAAGGACTTGTGTTCTGCAACTTTAAGGGAAGACGATTTGACCAGGATGGAACAAAACATTCCACTCATTTTGTGCAAGCTGGAGAGAATATTCCCCCTGGCTTCTTTGATTCAATGGAGCATCTTCCGATTCATCTTGCATATGAAGCAAGACTTGGTGGTCCAGTTCAATATAGGTGGATGTATCCATTTGAAAGGTAATTTAAGTATCACAGTTATTGATCTTATTTCATGCATATTAGTTAATTAATAATAACCTCGTCATTTTTTAATAGATTCATGGGCGAGTCAAAACGATCGGTGAAAAATAAGGCTAGGGTTGAAGGTTCGATATGTGCGTCTTACTTACACCGTGAGACAATTCATTTCTGCTCTCATTATTTCAAACACATGGTTTTGTCTCCAACAACTAGAAGGAACGAAACGGAAAATGAAAGTGGAAGACTACCTGGAACCTTATCAATTTTTTGTCTTCCCTGGTCGTCATTCCGGAAAGGAGTTGACACATTATTTAACGGAGGCAGAGTGGAACTCAGCTCATGTTCATGTATTGATCAATTGCGCCGAGGTTAAACCATACCATGAGTAAGTATGAGCTTATAATTTTTATTCCTTCGATAGCATATGTCAATTTTCATTGATGTTATCCATATATGTTCAGTTCATTCTTGTCTTCTCGTGATGCATCTGCTCGTACTCATGAAGATTTTCCAAAATGGTTTAAGCAACAAGTAAGTATCTCCCCATTTATCATTCTCGTTATTCACTATAATGTATGCGGATAAAAACATATGTCGTTAAACTTTGTGAATAGGTTTACAATGAGGCACCTACTCGTCATTAATCAACATTTACGAAACTTGGTCGACGGTCCTCTGACACAAGTCAAAGAATGGCACACATACTTCGTGAATGGGTACAATTTTCATACTCAATCATGGACAGAAGACAAAACAACAATAAATAGTGGTGTTTACGTAAAGGGTGAGCCAGGCGGAGTTGCAGATGACTTTTATGGTGTCATACAACACATATATGAGTTGTCATATCGTTATTTAGACTACCCTAAGAGAATAGTGTTGTTTTATTGTAATTGGTTCGATCCATCTAGTAGAGGCACTAATTTGAATAAAAAATATAATATTGTGGACATCCAAATGAGTAGAAGATATCATATGTTTGATCCGTTTATCATGGCACATAATGTGAGACAAGTATATTACGTTCCTTATCCAAAGAACTCAAACAGAAAAACGAGGTTGGTGTGTTGCAATCAAGACAAAACCAAGGGGTCGCATTGAAATAGATGTTTCGTAGTTGGATGAGCCATATCAAACAGATGAAATGTCACGTGCAAATGAGGTCATTGAAGTAGAACCAATCTCATGTTTACAAGACACACAAGTTGTAGGGGAAGAAGTGGATACCTCCAGCTTGACATCAAATCAAGTCATTCCGGATGAAGATGTTGAAGAAGCGAGAATCAACGGAAGATGAAGAAGATGAAGATGGCTATGAATATGACACTAGCTCAAATTCGACTAACAAATACTTTATTTATTTTAGTGATGTATTTTGTATTAGGTAGTATTGTCATTGTCATAACTTTAAGTTCATTATGATTAGCATCATTTTCCATTATTTACAAATGTGTGTTTGTGCTTACTTTAAGTTAATTATTATCACCATCATTTTCCATTATTTACAAATGTGTGTTTGTGCTTACTTTAAGTTAATTATTATCACCATCAATTTCCATTATTTGCAAATTTGTGTTTTGGTTACTTTTAATTAATTATTATTAGCATCATTTTTCACTATAGACATGGTCGATGGTAAGGGAAAGGGTAAGGCACCTGCTGGAGGGGCACGTCGTCGTGGTCGACCTCGCTTTGTGACACGGACAATCGATGACGGATTCGTGTCCCTCCCATCTACATCTGTTACACTACGCCCACCGCCCACACCCATGCCTCCACATGATATGGCACCGCACCCCCACCTGTTGCTCCACCACTCGGTTCATGGACACCTCCATTGGGATCACGATGATGCCCACCCCGAGGATTCCGACTCAGACCCATGCGACAATTCCAGCACAACCAGATGCATCGGTAGATTTACCCATGGACGGTGATCATCGGTCTCATGGTGATGACGAGGAGACTTATGGATATTCCTCGTCTATATCATCGATGATGAGGAGATCGAGGTTATGTCGGATGGCCGAGTTATTGTTACCCCGACCGGTAAAGGGTAAGAAAGATCTCAAATATTGTTATTTTATTGTTGAGTGCAGATTTTATATGTATGTGTATTGATTGTTCTCATGTTCTATTGATAAGGTTCCTTCCGTCGAGAAAATCTGCAGAGGCCGTCACGTATGCGATTACATCTCGCTTTGATCGGGCCTGGAAGCATTGGAGTGAGCTTGAGGATCGGGATCGGGATCGATTCTTTGCGGCTTTTAAGGTATTTTGTACTTTTGAATTTACTTCCATTTTTTAGTTACTTTTAATGTTTCTTTAGTTTATTATTATCCTAAAAATATTATATTCTCCTTATTTACGGGGAGAAGGCTGCTTGGAGAGTAGAGCATTCCGCTGATGTAGAGATAATTTTTCATCAAAAAGCGAGCAAACGCCTCTCCGAGTTGTTGACTAGATATCGGAAAAAGGGACAACTGTCCAAAATGGTGTTTCCCACCCATTTGGGAGGAGCTATGTGCTTCTTGGGCTACACCTGAATTTAAGAAAAAATCCGCCTGTGCAAAGCTCAACAGGGCCTCGGAAAAGGGTGGAGAGCCTGCACACCGGCGGCAGATCGGTGTCGGGGAGCATGCTCGACGCCTTGTAAGTTCCAACATCATATTTTGTTAATTCATTAGATGTCCGGCTATTAAGGTAGTGTAACTTCAAATATGAACAAGTTTTTTTTTGGTGCAGGCTAGGGAGCTTGGCCGTAGCGTCAAGCCGGTTGAGCTTCATGCCCGAACTCATACTAGGAAGTGGTACCCCATGAGTATGTAGATGAGCGTTCTAGACGCACTCGGGTGATTTACATGTCTCTTTGTTGGAAATTATTTTTATTTTATATTTAATAATTATGGTCATTTTGTATGATTATGTGTATCAATTTTAATGACAGGAGGACTATCGTGATAAGTTATCTCGAAGTTCGGTCTCGGGCAACCTCATCTTCCCCTTCTTCCACCACACTTGACCCGGAGGTGGAAGCCCAATGGAGTTGCGGGCATGGGTCGATGTTGTTTGGCGGTAAGAACAAGGGTCGCATATATGGTATGGGAGACCTAGCTTCTGAACTATCGACGCGGGTGCTCCAAAGCATCTTCACTCAGCAGAGTCGAGCATCGTCCAAGATTAGGCCTCGCCGATCTCATGAGTCTGCAGAGATGGTAAAGATGCGGCAAACCGGCGGCTCGAGGATGAGATCAATCGACAAATGCTTACTCAACAAACACAGATGATGGAGCAGATAGAGATGATGGCAGCTACACAGAGAGAGCTCATGTTGCGTTTAGGAACCAAGACCCCTCGGCCCACGCATCGCAGCCAGGACCAACACCTTCACGGCACCCTCACCACACCCACGCCCACCACCGTCCCACTGAGGGTCATCAAGATACCAGTGACGAGGATGATCAATCCTTTACTGATTTGTTATCTTGGGGGCTATAGAGAGGGTTATTAGTTTTTTTGATATTATATTTTATTTTGTATGATACACTCATCAAAACAATTTGCTTTTATTTATGAATTTTATTTATTGTTTAAAATTATTATTCATTTATCATAATATAGTCTAAATTCTAATTAATATACAAAATAACTAATGTTTATATTAATTTTGAATTTTATATTAAATATTAAATAATTATTTAAAAATACTTTATATTTTAAATAATTAATTAATAAAAAATTACTTTATTAAATTATTTAGTTTTATAAAAATGTGTTGCAATTTGCGACGGCTATTCCGTCGCTAATTTACGTTGATTTGCGACGGTTAGGCCGTCGCTAATTTGTATAATTTGCGACGGCTATGCCGTCGCTAATTTCTCAAAATTTGCGACGGCTAATCCGTCGCAAATCAACATAATTTAGCGACGGAATAAGCCGTCGCTAATTAGCGACGGTCATTTAAGAAACCGTCAGAAACCTTTTGCGACGACCTAACTTGTGACGGATTTATGGCCGTCGCAAATCCGTCAGAAACATGTGTTTTGCGACGGATTTAAGCTTTTTGCGACGGCCTTTGGCCCTCGCTAAATTCATTTTTTCTTGTAGTGAGCAATTAGATAAAACCGTAAAACCATCTTCGAAGTAGTAACTTCAGGATTCAAACCTTTAACCTTTCAGATAATGTTCATATGATGACACAGCTCAATTTCTCTAAGACCAACGACTTTTAGGTAAATTTTAGAGTTTCTATCAAAATTCAACATTGTATATTTTGTAACGAAAATATTCCTTTAAAGAGAGATTGTGGAAAACGAATAAGTAAGGAGTTAAGTAAAAAGTATATTCATGTTTAAATCATTAGTGGTTGGAAATTTAGACGTGTCATCTCTTGAATTGGAAATAGTTGAAATTTAACCCCAGTGAAAACATTTTATTTAATTTTTTTTTTTTAGATATTCTATCCATTGCCTTTGTATTTTCTTTCATTTTGTAAATTTCCAATTCAAAAAATAGTCAAAAGTATAATAATGCATCAACTAGGAAGTCTATGTATTTATGATGGTTGATTCAAACTCAAGTCTCTTCTCCTAGCCGCGTCTTCTTCCTTACCATCTTTCCTTCATTCTAAAATCTTTTCTTTGTACTTTTTCTTTTCTAGAAATAAAAACAACCGTTCCAAATTGTTATAGAATCGGGGCAAGAGGTAATCTTTTAGGGGAAGAACATATCTTCGAACAAAATACGATGGCTTTGTTCTCTCTCTACATTAAAGTTTTCAATGAATAACCAACAACATACAGATATTATTTAAAATAATGCTGTAAAATTATCACCTAATAAAAAATGGTGCTTTTTCCTTAGAGATTAAGTTCAACTGTAGTAATCCCTTCTCGTACTAACATATAGAAACGATTACAGAGACGTAACTAGCTCAAAAGCTTCACCTATATCCCAAACATTCAAACAATTTTTTCTTTACCCAAAAAACAAGGGAGGTTGTCTCATCCCAAGACCTTAAATCACAAGTCTCTTCAATGAATATTTGTAGTAAACGATCTATCAAAAAATGAATACTAGAAAAAAAAGTGACCCCAAAACCTTTGCTTACACGGAAATTCTTACATGGGTACGATTTACCCATTTCATCTCTGGGCTCGGTTCAAGACTTCATTTCATCTGTTAAACACTCACATACATAGTTCAAGATTTCTTAAGTACTAGACGAATCATCTATGACATTATCTTTTAGGCACTCTTTATGTACACAATTCAACCCACCTTATTGCTTCACCAGCCACAATTTTTAAATACAGAAAGAAGAGAAATTAAAGGTCAATATGCCTCTGGGAATTCATGGCAGAAACAAAGAATAGAAACATGAATATCTGCATCATTTTAATTATTTCTTCAATGGATTACAAATAGTATAAATACAAGACAAATTAAAGAAACCTTAATCAACTAAGTACAGATAAATAGAAAGATAAAAAAGACAAGAAAATTTAAGAAGATAACAATGATCAGCATGATCCTAAATCTTTTTTCTCTCCTTTTCTATCTCTTTCCTGAGAAAATCTGTTTACAATCACAAAGACAAAATAAGCTCTACCTGTTTCAACAACAATTTCTTAGTATTTGGTGGGTGTGATTTTGATGACAAGGCCAGGGAAGACATCATCCGGGTCATGAATATGCGGGTTCCGCTCCACGATATACGGGTCGTTGCACTTGTCACTGATGGTGTGGAGGGTCTCCCCTTCTCCGACCACATATATCTCATCACACGGCCGCTCACGGAGGTTGCTCCCTCTTACATCCTCAGCCTCTTCAGCCACTGTAGTGCTGTCTCTTACAGACCCGAATAGTATCATAACCAACAACACTATGGCACAGTACCATGATGCTGAATCTGCTTTAGTTTTCTTTGTTGCGGCAGAGAAACCCATGTTATATATGTTAATGTTGGAAAACAAATTGAATATATGTGTCGGAAGAAACGACCACTAACTATATATAAAGGTATTAATCCATGTAGCATGTATAAATTGGGGTATTATGTGTAAATATACAGCATCTTTGACGTTTACTTTAATTAGGGGCAAGTTGGGTTCAACGACATGAGTTTTTGGCGTTAAGCGTTTGATTTGAACTCTATTAGTATTATGTTATGAAACGAATGGTTATGATCTCTTCTTAATAATAGTTGGGGATTTAGTTGAATAAGATGTACGGAGTGGAAGGAGGGGCATAATTAAAGGCTGGTTGAAATTTGGGTTGTGTGAAGGAATAGTGTGGGAAAGAGGATGCTGAATTGTGTGTTCACTCAAGTAAAGTAAGTGTATGACACGTTGAATCTGAATCATCTTCTGTTACCACCTGATAAGATACGTTAATCCAAAACCTTGGGTGCCAATTTGAACAAGATAAAAACTAAATTGGTGATTAATTAACTCCTCATATAAGAAAATACACCTCTTCTAATAATTTCATGTACGTTTGATAAATAAATAAGTTTAATTAATATGCGTGGTCTTTATTTATCAACCAATTTTATACCCTTTTTTTTGTGTGACAAAGAATCAATTTTATACTAACATTCCTTATATATTTGGCATAGTATTATTTATCATCACCTTCTCTCTCATTAATTAATTAAAATAAAAAATATAATTAAATAAATATATCTATTAATGTAAAAAATGCATTAAGCATGGATACCAATTAAATTCCAAGTATACAATATGATTACTTTTCCATTGTAATGTTGAAATATAAGATCAACAATTTTTTTATCCCAAGATATTCACATTTATTAAGCTATTATTTATAATTAATATATATTTTATCATTAAAAACATTTTCGAAAGGTCTCTTGCAGCTATAATAAATTACAGAAGATCTTAATTCATTTGCAACACAATTTGTTAGACACGTATTTTTTCATAGACTTATAAAACTATGATATATACCATTTTCTCCCTTAATTTCTTCCTCCATCCCCATCAATGATTTCCCCTTCAACCCTGTTAAATATGTGAAACGCAGCCCTCAGTAGATCGAAGTATATTTTCTGATGCAATATTGGTGGCTAATTAGTTTATAAAATTTAATCAACAGCTCGCTGGCCATGAAAAAGAAGCATTCCTGTTTTTAAACCATTGTTGTTACTTGTTAAGTCCTTTCAATACCATTGAGTCGTGGTTAAGACAAATTGTAAGTCTCTTTGAATAGGTCATAGGGAGAATATATTATAGCCATCTTAATTATAATGACAATTCTCAATCCAAACAAAGAGAAGGATCCATTATTATATCTCATTGTATTCATGGTATTGGAACCGGAATTGCAAAAGTACAAAACTCTCGATCCAAACAAAGGGATATTCCAACAAATATATTATTAGCATAAAGTGGGGTTGGAGAGAGAGAACAGAAGAAATGGAGCATGCGAGAGAAGTATCTGTATGTAATGCCATTTTTGAGGGCCATACAATCATACGTAAATATAGCTCATCGAATTTTTGCGTGAAGGAATGGTGAAGTCCCCCACTGGACCTTTGGGAAAAGTAGAAGGAAAACCAAAAAAATAGAAGACATGCACAATTAGCATTATTCTCCGGTGGTAATGTATATATTGATCAGAGCTTTATGCAACTATTGCACAATATATCTATGGTTCCAGAGACAAAAATATGTTGAGATATATACAATTTCACAAAGTTTATGAGTCTCATTTACTTTAACTTCTTTCTCTTTGAAACATAAAAATAGAGTTCTGACTTTAAATTAAAAAAAATAAATGTATTGTTGTAACTCTAATTGTAAGAGAATCGTTGCTAACATAAAGCAGATATAAGCATGACCGAACCCAACCCAAATGATCAACTAACTTGTCCCAAAAACTGGGTGAAGACTGAACCAAACAGTGCTTTAGTTGACTAACACATTGACAAACAGTGGGAGACGACTTGGACTTGCGCTGAACCCGGAGGGATTTGCAGATTAAGGTAGTGTTTGATCCATGGATAAATGCATAAAATTGAATGCAACAGAATGTGTTGTTCTAATTTTTGTTAGTTAGTATATCATTTTTTTTTAACGGTTACTTAGTACTAGTATATCATTGGAAACAAAATATTTTAATTTTTGATTTATATGTTTTGTTATCTTTCCAATATATCTGTTACCTAAGAATACCCATGAATGAGAGTGCAATTTGACCAAGTCATATGAATTCATCAATAAATATTAAATAGCAATAGTTATTTGGCGCCGAATTTAAGTGCAAACTGTAGCCATGTAGATATAGGCCATGGGCGGCAAAAAGAGGGGTCATTTTCTAATCACATTTAACAAGAGATGGAAATAGAAGATTGATTCTGCATTGTTTTGGACTAGTGGGCATCTTCAATGTTTTTGAACTTCAAGCATATGTTTTATTGGGTGATGGCTAACATGAAGCATTTCATCAAGTGCTTCACCCATGAAGCATTTAATTTTACAGTTAGATTTATTAATACAATAATTGGTGGTACAGATTGATGTTCCAAAAAAAAATTATAACCAAAGACTGATTGCATGGGTTTTTTCTAAAATTACTAAAAGGTCCCTGAGTCAATATTGTATATGTGAATGATGTGTCTCAGAAATCAGTTTCAACTAGCTAAGAAAGTTTGTTTGTTTAGTTAGTTGCTGGCCACAACTAACTATAACTGTTTTATAACTAACTTTGTGATCTTATTAGCCTAATTGGAATTGGTTTTCTGTTGCCTATTGCAGCATATATAAACAGCACTTCATTGCTGTTTGATATACGAGTTTTTTCATTCAGTTTTAGAAATCATCTTGTTGAGATCAGAGAGGATATAGGAAAGATCAGGGAATTGTGAAAATTAGAGAGTGTGAGACTTTGGGAAATTTCTGTTGTGATCAGTACTGGGTAGAAGTGGCCAAAGTGATAAACTCCTCTATTGTAAAGACTTGATCTTTGTTGATTTCATAGTGGAAAGAAGCTGCTCCTCCCCCTCCGTGGATGTAGGTCACTATATGTGACTGAACCACTAAATACTTGGTGTTCTCCTTTCCCCTTTCTTTATTTTTTTGCTGTGTTTGGTTGATAGTTCTGTTTACTGTTGCATTCGATTTTCTGCAACATTCTTGGTACTGTGATTTTGTTCTGTGATTGCAGCTAAGCTTTCTTCACAATTGGCGCCGTCTGTGGGAAGAAAACCAATCAAGAACCTGAGAAAGCAAGCAACCATGGGAGCAACTAAGTTCGATATAGAGAAGTTCACAAGTTCAAATGATTTCGGGCTATGGAGAATAAAGATGCAGGCAATCTTGGTGCATCAAGGTCTAGCAGATGCATTGAAGGGTGAGTTTGCTCTGCCCATAACTATGTCCGGAAAGGAAAAGCAAGATCTGGTAGAAAAGGCTAGAAGCACAATAATCTTGTGCCTTGGAGACAAAGCACTCAGAGAGGTAGCTCGAGAGAAGACTGCTGCAGCAATGTGGCTCAAATTAGAGTCATTATACATGACTAAATCAGTGGTAAATCGGCTCTTCTTGAAGCAACAATTGTACTCCTTCAAAATGATCGAGGATCGACCACTCGTGGATCAGATTGCAGATTTCAACAGGACCTTGGATGATCTTGAAAACATTGATGTGAAGTTAGAAGATGAAGACAAGGCTCTAATCTTACTCAGTTCCTTGCCTAATTCCTATGAACACTTTAAGGATGTTGTACTGTTTGGTAGAGATCAAACAATCTCTCTTGAAGAAGTTCAATCAGCCATCCAGACAAAGGAACTTCAGAAAAGACAAGAATCCAAGAATGACAACAATGCAGAAGGGCTTACTGTTGTAAGGGGCAGACCAGAAAACAGAAGCTACAAGGGAAACAATCATAGGTCTAAGTCCAAGAAGAGGTCACAGAGCAACTTCAAATGCTTCCATTGTCACAAGACAAGACACTTCAAGAAGAACTGTCCAGAAAGAAGGAATAAAGATGTAAAGAATTCTCAAGAACCAGGTGGAGCTGCTATAGTGTTTGATGGATATAACTTAGCAGAGGCCTTGGTAGTTTCAAATACTGAAATAGAGAAGGATTGGGTTATGGATTCTGGCTGTACTTACCATATGTGTCCAAGAAAGGACTACTTTGAAACCATAGACATGAAAGAAGGTGGAGCTGTGCTATTAGGCAACAACAAGCCTTGTAAAGTGCAGGGTATGGGCTCGGTCAGATTGAAAATGTTCAATGGCCAAGAGACTCTACTTCAGGGAGTAAGGTATGTACCAGAACTCAAAAGAAACCTCATATCCATAAGCATGTTTGATAACTTAGGTTATTCTACCACTATTGAACATGGAATCCTGAAAATAACTAGTGGAAACCTGATTATTGCTAGAGGAATTAAAAGAAATGGACTGTATATTCTTGATGGCTGTACTATAATTGCCCAAGCTGCTGTAGCAAGTCAAACCCTAATAGATAAAACCAAATTATGGCACATGAGGCTAGGTCATGTAAGTGAAAAGGGTTTGACTGAACTAGCCAAGCAAAATCTGTTAAATGGTGATAAAATAGACAAACTTAACTTCTGTGATCAGTGCATATTAGGAAAATCTCAAAGAGTTAAGTTTGGCATAGGGCTACATACAACAAATAGACCTTTTGAATATGCACATTTAGATCTTTGGGGTCCTTCAAGGACCATGACTCATGGTGGTGGGTTCTATTTCCTTACCATCATTGATGATTATTCTAGGAGAGTATGGCTTTATGTCTTGAAAAATAAAAGTGATACTTTTGGAAAATTTAAAGAATGGCATACTCTCATAGAAAATCAAATGGGATCCAATCTGAAACATTTGAGAACTGACAATGGTCTGGAGTTTGTGTCAGAACCGTTTAATAAGTTTTGCAGGGATCATGGAATTCAAAGACATAGGACTGTTGCAGGAACTCCTCAACATAATGGTTTGGCAGAAAGGATGAACAGAACAATCATTGAAAGAGTAAGATGCATGTTAATAAGTGCTGGAATGCCAAAAAGCTTCTGGGGTGAAGCTGCCACTACTGCAGCATACTTGATCAATAGGCGTCCATCCTCTTCAAAGGGCTTTAAAACACCCATGGAGTTATGGAATGGAAAACCTGCAGATTACTCAACTCTGAGAATATTTGGTTCTCTTGCATTTGCTCATATCAAGCAAGATAAACTTGGAGCTCGTGCCATCAGATGTGCATTCATAGGCTATCCTGCTGGAATTAAAGGATATAAGCTATGGAGAATGGAACCTGGTGAACCAAAATGTCTAATAAGCAGGGATGTTGTGTTTGATGAAACCCGAATGGCCATGATGACTAAAGATCAAGAAGGAACAGACAGCAAAGCAAGCATTTCAGATAATGCTCAGGTTGAGGTGGAGTTACCCCTCCACCAAGGCACTGCAGACAGAATGCAACCTGAGGATGCAGCAGAACATCAGCAACCAGAACCAATTCCAAATGACTACAACTTGGTCAGAGATAGATCCAGAAGAATCATAGCACCTCCAAGGAGGTTTGGAGATGCAGACCTCATCTATTATGCTCTAAATGTTGCTGATGCAATACAGGACAGTGAACCTAGCAATTTCAAAGAAGCATTAGCAAGCAAGGACAGTAATAATCGGATGGCAAAGAATGATTGAAGAGATGAATTCTCTTGAAAAGAATAGAACCTGGGAGCTGGTTACCCTACCAAAGAATCAAAGAGTGGTAGGCTGCAAATGGATCTATAAGAGGAAAGAAGGTATTCCTGGAGTTGAACAAGCCAGATTCAAAGCAAGGCTTGTAGCCAAGGGATTCACCCAACTAGAAGGAGTTGATTTCAATGAAATCTTCTCACCTGTGGTCAAGCATCGCTCAATTAGGATTATCTGTCAATTGTCACACAAGATGATCTTGAATTACAGAGAACTTGATGTCAAAACAAGCATTTCTCCATGGAGACCTTGATGAGACTATATATATGCAAAGCAACAGAGGGGGTTTCTCCAAAGGCAATGACAAGGTTTGCTTGCTGAAAAAGTCTCTATATGGTTTGAAGCAAAGTCCAAGGCAGTGGTACAAAAAATTTGATGACTTTATGATGAAGATAGGGTTTCACGGAAGTAGGTATGATAGTTGTGTATATATCATGAAAGAAAAGGAAAATGTAATTCTGTATTTACTTTTGTATGTAGATGATATACTCATAGCTAGTTCATGTAAAAATAAGATAGAAAAACTCAAATCGGTTCTCAACTCTGAATTTGAGATGAAGGAGCTTGGTGAAGCCAAGAGAATTCTAGGCATGAACATCAGCAGAGATAGATCCAAAGGAGAGTTGCTCTTATCTCAGGAAACCTACTTGAAGAAAGTGGTTGAAAGGTTTAGGATGCATGAATCTAAACCAGTCACAACTCCTCTGGGGCAGAATGACAAACTCTCATCACAACAAAGTCCTAGAACAGATGAAGAGAGGTCTAGAATGGCAACAATGCCCATATGCTAGTGGAGTTGGGAGCATAATGTATGCCATGGTGTGCAAAGCAGACCAGATTTAGCTCATCTGTGTGAGTGTTGTGAGCAGATTCATGGCCGATCCAGGACCAACACATTGGGCAAGATCAAAATGGATTTTAAGGTACTTGAAGGGCACCTTATCTTCTCGGATCAAGTTCAAAAGGAAACAAGAAACATGAAGATGCAATCAAAGGCTTTGTAGACTTAGATTATGCAGAAACATTGATACAAGGAAGTCCTTGTCTGCAGTTATGTTTTCACCTTATTTGGAACTGCAATCAGCTGGAAATCAACTCTCCAATCAGTTGTGGCTTTATCAACAACTCAGGCAGAATATATTGCACTCACTGAAGGCTTCAAAGAAGCAATATGGTTGAAGGGTATGCTAGGTGAACTTGGGATCACTCAAAACAGTATCACAGTTTTCTGTGATAGTCAAAGTGCAATTCATCTGTCAAAGCATCAAGTCTACCATGAGAAATCAAAACATATAGATGTGAGGCTGCATTTCATCCGGGATGTCATTGAAGCCAAGGAAATTCTGGTGGAGAAAATAGCATCAGATGAAAACCCTGCAGATGCTTTTACAAAGTCACTTCCTCAGGCCAAGTTTAAACACTGCTTGGACCTGATTGGACTTTGTGAAAGGTAAAAGGGTTTTGAATGAGGGGGATCAACAGCTTGAAGACTGTGATGCAAGCTTTCTGATTTAAGAGACAAGGTGGAGAATTGTGAATGATGTGTCTCAGAAATCAGTTTCAACTAGCTAAGAAAGTTAGTTGCTGGCCACAACTAACTATAACTGTTTTATAACTAACTTTGTGATCTTATTAGCCTAATTGGAATTGGTTTTCTGTTGCCTACTGCAGCATATATAAACAGCACTTCATTGTTGTTTGATATACGAGTTTTTTCATTCAGTTTTAGAAATCATCTTGTTGAGATCAGAGAGGATATAGGAAAGATCAGGGAATTGTGAAAATTAGAGAGTGTGAGACTTTGGGAAATTTCTGTTGTGATCAGTACTGGGTAGAAGTGGCCAAAGTGATAAACTCCTCTATTGTAAAGACTTGATCTTTGTTGATTTCATATTGGAAAGAAGCTGCTCCTCCCCCTCCGTGGATGTAGGTCACTATATGTGACTGAACCACTAAATACTTGGTGTTCTCCTTTCCCCTTTCTTTATTTTTTTGCTGTGTTTGGTTGATAGTTCTGTTTACTGTTGCATTCGATTTTCTGCAACATTCTTGGTACTGTGATTTTGTTCTGTGATTGCAGCAAAGCTTTCTTCACAGTATAGAAGCCCTTTAGTCTCAAGAGTCAATCAAGAGCCCAAGCCCCTTCTCTGGTTATGGTTCGTCTTTGCCGTCGATTTGGTTTGGGAGAAGAGGTCGAAGCAAGACCAGCACGATGTCGCAACTGAGTTGCTGCAATTTCATATTATGTTTCGGTTGCACCCTTATAAACAAATTAAACCAAGCCTGGATGATTTCTCTACTCGACCATTTTAGATCTAAAAAAGCATGAGATGTGAAAACGGGAAGGAAAAAAAAACTGGGTTTGGCATCGGGTAGCGCTAACCCGGTTCTCTGTTAGATGCTTTCTTGTTTACGTTTAAATTCAAATTCAAATTACAATTAAATTGTTATATGTTGGGGTTTGAACACACGACCTAGTGCTAAAGAAGATTAGAACTTGCCACTAGGCCAATGTTAAGGTTTTGATAATGAAATACAAAATTAATATTTGTAGGTAACACAAAATGAAACATTTCCATCTCATCTCCTACCTCCAGCTAGGTCAAGAAGATCCATTTTACATAAATTGATATGTTACGAATCTAGGGTATATCTTGTCCCTTCCAACTTGTTTGTCTCCAAAAGAATTCCAAAGTTAATACCTTGCCCCCATCAAAAGAATGACCTGCATATTTACACAATTTTTTTATTAAAATAAATAAATAAATCAAGTTCTTCCAGGATGAGGAGAAGAGGCCATGGTGTAGTGCTGTTGGTTCTTAGTTCACAAATATGTTCATTATTACTGCGATTGGTTCCAACCTCCATCAGACAAATGCTTACCAATTTTTATTTATGTATGAAGGCCCCTATTTGCAAATTCAAAAAACATAGTAACCATATAATCTCGTGTAAATCGACAATAGTGGGTCATATTAAATGCTTTCATCGGTGAAGCACTTGATGAAATACTTCACCATTTTATTGATTCATTGGATCAATGAAAAGATCGCTGAAGTTTGAGTAAAAAGAAAGTGCATAGGTAGGTTGGACGTGATAGCTGGATGTGATAGGCACAAAATTAAATAGGCACAAAATTAAAAGGGTAATGTTGGGTGAAAATTACAAGTTATATGCAGATGCATATTTAAAATATATAATATTTTGTGTATAGATTTGGAAGATTATGCAAATTTCCTTAAAGAAAAATGATACGACTTACATAAACTTAAAAGATAATATTTAATAATTCGAACAAAAAAAAAGATAATATTTAATACTAGAAAATATATTTTTATTATGCACAAAATTGAAAGTTTCCAGTTAATTTTTATTTATTTATTTACTTATCTAAATATTTTCACTTAGGTTCTATTTAACAAAAATAGTTGATAAGATAGCTTATAGCTGATAAGCTAGCTGATAGTTGATAAGCTAATTTTTAGTTGATAGCTTATAATTGATAGTTGATAGCTGAAAAGCTAATCGATTGAATTTGAAGTGTTTGATAAAAGGAGAATGCTAACCATTACCCTTAGGGTATTGGTTAAAACCAAAAGAAGAAAACTTTCATTGGAAAGTGATATATTTAATATCTTTGAGAAGGTAAATACTTAGTGTTCCAAGGAAAACTTGCTTGTTAGGGAATCCTTAACCAATGCCCTTAGGGCACTGGTTAGCAAGTTCATTGGTAAAATTAACGGTTGAACTGACTTATAAATATAAAATGACATATTTATGATAGACATAATAAAGAGAGAATTTCAATAAATGAATGGAGGTAAAAACGAGAGAAAAGTCAATAAGTTATAAGTTATCAGCCATAAGCTAAATAAATTAGCTTATTAAGAAAAGTTATAAGCTAATGAGATAAGTTTGTTTACCAAACACCTCTATTTCAGTCAAACAAGCTTATAAGCTAATCAAATAAGCTTTAAGTTAGCTTATTGAACTTACCAAACAGAACCCTACAAGTGAAAGACTATCACCTACTTTCGCTTCCATTTTAATCAACACACATTGACAATGTGTTTCATGTTATTATTACTTAAACAAATTATTTTACACATTTTTTATAATTATTTTCATAATCTATTAAAGAATAACTTGTTTCAAAATTAAAATTAAACGACTCAAATTATATACAATTAGCTTCCAAAATTAAAATACTGACTTAGGCAAGTTCTCGTGATGCATTTTTTTTTTTATAAGCAAAATATTTTATTAAAATGAATATTTGAGATATCCCAACCCAAATACAACTGTGATAATATTTATTGTAAATTAAAGACTACTCTAAAAAGAGTAGAGTATTATCTTTACAAAAAATACAATCCCAAGCTAGAATCCAAAAAAAAAGAGCTATCCGAAAAAGGCCAACCAAACTATACTAACACCAAATCCTTTTCTCCTGCAGCCAGTAACTGAAAAGACCAAAATCAAACCGAAAGACTTCAAATGAAGCTAAGAACAAAGAGCCGACAAAAAACCACCCAAACCATTAGCATTGTTTATAAAGGTAACCCACTTTGGAAGGAACCAGCTGCATATCCACATCACAAAGGCCTATGCCAAGTGCCAATTGACTATGAGATTCTCAACACCTAAATATAAAGGCAGCCACTTGCACCAACACAACACCAAAGCTAGCCAAGAAACAGTCATGTTACTACCTGAAGAAGCTAGACAAATTACTTAGAGACAGCCGAGAGAGAGCATAAACCAATTCCCACATAATCACACCACATCTCCACCTCTTTAAGCATAACCGGGCAGAGAAGTTAGAAAAGAAGCT
Organism: Sophora flavescens; assembly: GCA_030762895.1. Classification (NCBI taxonomy): domain Eukaryota; kingdom Viridiplantae; phylum Streptophyta; class Magnoliopsida; order Fabales; family Fabaceae; genus Sophora; species Sophora flavescens. Next base: position 160,693,699 of record CM061067.1, on the reverse strand, counting down.
AACCAGCAATTGACCAGTCCCTGGACATTTTAAACCTGACCGTGCATTCAAAAAATATAACCCAGCCTTTGGCCAAGTTGAACTAGAAATTACATGCATTATTCCATACGACCACTTATGGCATCCTTCATCTAAATGTGTACCGCCCCTCAAAAGGGGGAAAGTAAGCTCCTCAACCAATATTAACCAGAATTCAGATACACACACACAGACACAGGGGACAACACACACAACCCATTGTAAGAGTATTTCTCTCATTATTTGGTAGTCTCTCCCCAAAAGACCAAAAGAAATCCCTCACACCCGATTTTCACTCTCACTCAAGACCCCAATCCTTCATTTAGCATTTCCAGTCCAGCCATTGCCCATGAAAGAGCAGAAACCTGCTGAGATTGATCCACCTATAGATTGAATAGGGACACATTCATCTTTATCCATCCCGTTGATCTAAGCAGCACTGCTCGGCTCCCCTCTACACTTCATAGAGTGGTTCTTTTCACCCTAATCCTTGCAAGAACCTTTCCTAAAACCTTCTTGTTCGTCCCCCATCATCATTCTTTTTTGTTGACCTTTTACACCTTTTCTTGTTACTTGTGCAGTCCTTTGAGCCTAACTTCTTAACTTTAGAGCCTCCCAGATTGCGCCTACTTGATCTGGGAAAGGAAGTGCCAAAAATCATTATGATTTGCCTGTTACCGAAAATATTTTATCCTCTAGATGTAGTACAGAATTGAGAATTCTAATATGTTTCCCTCCTAGAAATAGAAATAGTGCCTATAGAAAGACAATATTTTCCAACGAGAATAAAGTCAATAATTTTTATCAAGTTTTTGTTAAATTTTAATTTAATAATATGTGGATTAGTATTAATTGGTGATTAAATTATTAATATATCAGTTATAAAATTAATTCTTAATTACGTAACCAATTGGTGAAATTATTGTTGGGTATTTACTAAAGAGTGACCCTATGATGGGCTGGGTCATTCTAATGTTAACCCGTTGAGAGGTCCCTACTCTCTGCTGGTAGGTTATAAGAATTGCCTCCCCATTAGGCATTCTGACAGACAGACACACATACTGAACCAACCAGAAAGAGAGAAGTAACTCTCACATTCTGATCCACTGTTCATCTCTCTCTCACAATCTGATCTACTGTGATGGATTATGCGACTCTCCAAGGTGTGAAATTCTTCTCCTCTCCTTTGATTAACATGAATCATATGCTATGATTTGTATCTGTATGATGTTTAGAATTATAGGTTTTCCTTCAATTGGTATCAGAGACAAGGATAGATACATGTTATAGCTATTCTGAAAATTATATGAACCCTAATTTATGTTTTTCAATCAAGATGCAAATTTTTTAGGGATTTTCATATCATGTTATATCAATATTGTAAAAATTTTGTTTGCCCAGAATTTTTTTTCTTCAGCAACTTTCGTTTTTCATGCCTTGTTCTTCAAAATTCGAAACTATGATTCTGGCCAATGATTTCGAAAATTGTTTGAGGGCTTTTCTTCCCACATGTTATTCGAGTAACATACTCGAAAATCGTTGGATTTCATCAAATAAAACGTGAGAAATCGATGGTTTTTCGTTTCCTGTTTGCGTAAAAAAGCCCCAACTCGTTCGATCGCCCCGCGAGTGTATTCTCGCCTCGCGATTCTGGGCATCAACATCTGTGGAATTCCAGATTCGCCTCACGAGATTATTCTCGCCTCGCGAACCTGAAAGCCAGCAGAACAGTGAAATTGTCATCCTCTCTGGGTCTCCCCGCGACTACGCTTCTCGCCTCGCGACCCCGAAGGCTGACTGTTCTAGGAAAATGAAAGGTTTCTGGGTCGCCTCGCGAACACTTGACTCGCCTCGCGAGTACCCGCGAGAAGACCAAACGTTGCTGACTTTTCACAAGATTCGCCTCGCGAGATACCTCTCGCCTCGCGAATCATTTTTAAGCCTTATGTGAATTAAGTTGTGTGTTCTATGCTGCATTTGTTATACAATATAATTTTTCTAATGTATAATTGTAGCATGACTATTGATATTTTGTATAGTTATGAACTCACCTATCGTGGGTATAATTATACAAAATTTGTGTTGTTAAATAATTAATTATTCTAATGTGTTATATTTGTATTATATTAATAATAATTATACCCTATCGGTGTAATATTATTAATGTAATTCGTTATTATACATCGTACTATTGTCTCAAGCTTATGTCAATTATGGTTTTCAAGTGCCCTATCGGTATTAGAAATTTTGGTGATGTAAGTTTTGTACATTGTATTATTCTTCTTATTATATTTCTTGTTTATTATGATTCGGGACCCTTAGGCGGAATTATAATGAATAAGAAATTTGTATTATGGGCAAGATTGACTGAACACATATATGGAATCATATTACCTTCAATCCTTAATGATTCCTTATTCTTTGTTTTATGTCAGCCTCCTTCCCAAATTCTGTCAAAACTCTAAATGGGACAAACTATGAGGACTGGAAAGAGTCTCTAGATCTCTACTTAACTATTGCTGACTTGGATCTGGCCTTAAGGGAAGACAAGCCAGCAGCTCTCACAGATGAATTTACTGCAGCACAGAGGATTGCTTATGAGAAATGGGAACACTCTAATAGAGTGTGCCTGAAAGTGATGAAGTATACTATGGAAAAATCCATCAGCGTAGTATCACAGAGACCGATAATGCTAAAGAATATCGAAAAGTCTGTTGGGGAGAAATTTATGACTTTTGAGAAGGCTCGAGAAAAGTCAAGATCTTTCCTTGTTTGACAAGACCAAATATGATGGGGTCGATGGTGTACGTGAGCATATCATGAAGCTGATGCACTATTACAACAAACTGAAATCTCTTAAAGTTGAAATTGCGAAAGTACTTTAATCTACCGGGTTCTTGAATCTCTTCCTTCACAATTCGATGTAATGAAGACCTCTTACAATACACAAAAGGCTGAATGGACAAAGGGACGAGATGATTGCCATTGTTACACAAGAAGAAGAGTCCATTAAAAAGGGTAAATCTCACAGTGCTCATTTTGCTGCATCTGATCCAAATCAAACTTCTAAGTCAGGTTCAAGATTTGTGAAGAAAGATCAAAAGGGAAAGAAGAAAAATGCAAAGCAAGATCTCTGCAGACTAAGAAAAGTTTCTTCAAAGGTAATCGCAAGTATTGTAAGAAGTATGGCCACATGGTAGATGATTGCTATTTCTTGAAAAAGAAACAAGAGAAGCAAGGTATATTCCTGGCTCTAACATGCTTTGAATCCAATGTCATTGATGTTCCTCCAAATACTTGGTGGTTAGATTCAGATGCAACCATTCATGTTGTGAATTCCTTGCGGGGGTTCACAAGCCCTGAGGAAACCAAGTGATGCTTTGAGTCTAAAATTATTATGGGAGATGGAGCTGGAGTTTCTGTTATTGACATTTTGATTGTTTCTTTACTTTTGACTTCTTGACATAATTTGCTTTTAAGTGTTGATGTGTATTCACCTTCTATGAGAAGGAACTTGATTTCTTTTTCTGCTTTGGATAAATGTGGTTACACTTTTAAGTTTGGTAGTGGAAAATTGATTGTTTATTCAGATTCTATTTCCGTTGGTTCAGGAGTTTTACGTGATGGCCTTTATATGTTAAATCTACATGACATGTCTCACAATTCTCATGTTGGAAACAAACGCAGTAGGATTAATGAACATTCTTCTATGTTATGGCATCGACGTTTGGGGCATATTTCTAGGCCCCGTATTGAGAGGCTAGTCAAGGAAGGTATTCTCCATGATCTAGACTTCTCCGATTTTGATACATGTGTTGATTGCATCAAGGGCAAATTTACTTGCCAAGGTTAGGAATAAAGCAGCAAATAGGTGTGATGATGTGCTACGAGTTGATTCACACCGACTGTGTGGGACCTATTACACCCACTGCCATGGGTGGATATGGGTATTTCATTACCTTTATAGATGATTTCTCGAGATATGGATGGATAGATCTTCTTCAAGAAAAGTCTAGTTCCCTAGATGCTTTCAAATCCTTTAAGGCTGCTGTTGAGTTGAAAACAGGTAGGAAGATAAAATGTGTAAGATCTGACAGAGGTGGAGAATTCTATGGTAGATATAATGAGACGGGTAGAAACCCAGGACCTTTTGCTAGATTTCTTGAGGAATGCGGTATTGAAGCTCAATACACTATGCCTGGTACTCCTGAGCAAAATGGAGTTGCAGAGAGGCGTAACCGCACACTTATGGATATGGTAAGATGTATGTTAAGTCATTCATCATTGCCAGACTTTCTTTGGAGAGATGCCTTAAAAACTGCTGTCTACATTCTAAATCAAGTACCCAGCAAGTCTGTACCAAAAACTCCATATGAGCTCGTGAGTGGAAAGAAGCCGAGTTTGAAACATTTTCATGTATGGGGTTGTAAGGCAGAAGTTAGACCTTATAATCCTCAGTCTAAGAAGCTTGATCTTAAGACTGTTAGTGGTTTCTTTATTGGCTATTGTGTGGGTTCCAGAGGTAGCAGATTCTATTGTCCATCTCATTCTATGCGAGTCGTCGAATCTGATCGAGCGATTTTCTTTGAGGATGACTTGGATAGTGGGAGTGATATACCACGACCAGTTACTCTTAGAGAAGATCGCACCATTGTTCCTATACCAGCTGTTCCTTTTCCTACGGGTTATGATTCCAGCTAATGATGTTGATCGGAATCTTCAACATGAAGATGGTGTGGCAAAGACCGCTTGTAGATGAACAAGAACATGATCTTATTGTTGATGAAATTCCACTGAGACGATCTCAAAGAGTGCGCAGACCTTCCATACCAGATGATTATGTTGTATATCTTCAGGAACATGAGTTTGACCTCAATGATGATGATGATCCTATTAGCTTTAAGGAGGCAATTTCTAGCTCTCATGCTTCTGATTGGCTGAATGCTATGCATGATGAGTTGTCTTCTATGTCTCTTAATGGTGTTTGGAGTCTAGAGGAATTACCAATTGGTTGTAAACCTGTTGGATGCAAATGGGTTTTCAAAACCAAACGTACTCCAGATGGTAAAGTTGAAAGGTACAAAGCCAGACTAGTAGCTATAACCAAAGAGAAGGCATTGACTATAAGGAGACTTTCTCACCAGTCTCTACAAAAGATTCATTTCGAGTTGTCATGGCTTTGGTAGCTCATTTTGATCTAGAACTTCACCAGATGGATGTGAAGCCGGCTTTTCTGAATGGAGACCTTACTGAAGATGTTTACATGGTTCAGCCTGAAGGTTTTACTGAAACAGGCAAAGAGCACTTGGTTTGCAAGCTGAATAAGTCTATTTATGGACTGAAACAGGCCTCCAGACAATGGTATTTGAAGTTTGATCAGGTTGTCACTTCTCTTGGCTTCAAAGAAAATGCCTCAGATCAGTGCGTTTACTTGAAGACTTGTGAGGGTAAGTTCATCATTCTCGTTCTATATGTTGATGATATACTTCTTGCTAGCAGTTGTGTTAAAATTCTGACCGAGACAAAACTCATGTTGAGTAGCACTTTGATATGAAAGACCTTGGTGATGCTTCTGTTGTTTTAGGCATCCAGATTTATCGTGATAGGTCACGTGGTGTTCTTGGATTGTCTCAAAAAGGATATATTGAAAAGGTCCTCAAAAGGTTTAATATGCATTCTTGCTCCCCATGTGTTGCACCTGTTCAAAAGGGTGAGGAAAAATTCTCTAAATCTCAATGTCCTCAAAATGATGTAGAGATAAATGAAATGGAAAAGGTCCCATATGCTTCCGCTGTTGGCAGTTTAATGTATGCTCAAGTTTGTACTCGTCCCGACATTGCTTTTGCTGTAAATGCTTTAGGGAGATACTTGAGCAACCCAGGTTTGGGTCATTGGAAAGCCGTAAAAAAGGTCATGAGATATTTGCAGGGAACCAAAGATTATATGTTGACCTATAAGAAGTCTGATCAACTTCAGGTCACTGGTTATTCTGATTCTGATTTCGCAGGTTACCCTAACGACCGAAAATCTACTTCTGGCTTTATCTTTATGATGGCAGGAGGAGCTATTTCTTGGAAAAGCGTCAAACAGACGCTTACAGCTACTTCTACCATGGAAGCAGAGTATGTTGCTTGCTATGAGGCTACTTGTCAAGTCATGTGGCTGAAAATTTTGATTTCTGGCTTTCATATTGTTGAAAGCATATCTAGGCCACTTGTGATATATTGTGACAATACTGCTGCTGTGAACTTCTCTCATAACAATAGAAGCTCTTCTCGCACTAAGCATTTTGATGTGAAATATTTGTTCGTTAGAGAGAAGATTCAGGAGTTTCAGACTCGTATTGAGCATATTGATACAGGAAACATGCTTGCTGATCCACTAACCAAAGGCTTAACTGTTGGAATATTCCGGAATCATGTAATTCATATGGGCTTAGTTAAGTCTTTTGATGTATTGGATTAGTGGGAGTCTGAAACCATTATTTGCCCATTATCGTTTTTATGAGATATGTAAATTGACGTCATTCTTGTTTTCATATCTCTTATAGCATTTTAAGATGCTTGGACCATTTTTTGAATTGCATATTTCTCTTTATTAATTATATGCAATTTTATATTCATCAATCTTTATGTGAAATATGAGTCTTTAGCATGTATGATTTACTTCCCTATCGGATACTATTTCTGCATTGTTAAAGCTTGTATTTCTTATACTGCTGGTTAACGTGTGCTTTGATCGTAACTGGTATTTCCTTTTAATAATTGATTAATGCTATCCAAGTGGGAGAATTGTTAAATTTTAATTTAATAATATGTGGATTAGCATTAATTGGTGATTAAATTATTAATATATCAGTTATAAAATTAATTCTTAATTACGTAACCAATTGGTGAAATTGTTGTTGGGTATTTACTAAAGAGTGACCCTATGATGGGCTGGGTCATTCTAATGTTAACCCGTTGAGAGGTCCCTACTCTCTGCTGGTAGGTTATAAGAATTGCCTCCCCATTAGGCATTCTGACAGACAGACACACATACTGAACCAACCAGAAAGAGAGAAGTAACTCTCACATTCTGATCCACTGTTCATCTCTCTCTCACAATCTGATCTACTGTGATGGATTCTACGATTCTCCAAGGTGTGAAATTCTTCTCCTCTCCTTTGATTAACATGAATCATATGCTATGATTTGTATCTGTATGATGTTTAGAATTATAGGTTTTCCTTCAGTTTTAGCTAAAAATAAAGATTTTGACAGGAAAAAAAGACCCTAATCAATTTAAAATTATTTCTTTGGCCAATTTATCGTTTAGAAGATTTATTTTGTATGAACGGTTGTTGATTTGATACCAATAATGGAAGTCGTTTCAGAATAGTGGGGATACATATCTATCCTCAATTGAAAATTCGTTAATCTTTCTACTACCATACATATCTGATCGAGTATGCAAAACTAAACATGATACACACCTAAATATGCACATGCAATTGATGGATGTATATTTTGGGAAATCCCATCCTAAGGAGGCGTTTGTTACATGTTGTAGAGAATCATTTTCAGGAATCAATGTCCATGAATGATATTACTAAGAATGTCATTAGTTAGGTACAAACTCAAATTCTAAGATGGTATCAAAGTCTATTCTAGATTCGTTGGACCACCTACAGATGTCCATTCCTGCAAACTTTACATTCAAGTAAGGGGCAACCCTTACATTACAAGCTAGCTTTTGGGATTGAGTGAGACACAAATCCAAATTCTAAGATCATTACTGGATAAATTGTCAAACATGTTTGATTAGCGAATAGAGTTCCTAGAAATATTTCTTCAATTTATTGGGAATAATTTAAAAGTTTGTTTGTTCTATACTGTATATTGGTGACAATAAATGTTACAATTATCTTGATACCCATGTTATATAAAATATTATTTAAATATTAAATCTTTAATATAAATAACAAATAATGGAATGAAAATATATAACAAATTTATTTTTGGGAATGATTTGAAAATTTGTTTGGTCGTGATATATATTTTTTGAGAATATGTATTGTAATTATCGTAATACTCCTGTTGGTTCAAAAAAAATTATAATACTACTGTTATTATCGTAATAACTGTTGTCAGGGCATATACATACTATAGTAAATTCGATATAGATTTATTATTATCAGTACTGCTATCGACAATCCTGTTTCGATTCCTTTCAACAAAAAAAAAATCCTGTTTCAATTTGCATACAAAAATGAAAATAATAAGAAGAGATAGCCACTTGTTGATGGGAAGAATTTCTGATCGTGGGGCAGGGAAGTGGTGAATGAGGGGTATTTTGGACTTTTTCAAGTAAATTTTTATTCTCGGCTCATGGACCGTCTATCAAATATTAAATATAGATCCATATATAAATTAAAAAGAATAAATATTTCATTCTCCTCAAAATCTTGCTCGCAAACATATCCTTAGATATCGGTAGTGTTTGACATAAGTTTTGAAAAAATATTAGAGGGAATGTTGGTAAGGGAATAAAACTTTGTACAAATTTTAAAAAATTATTCACGCTTTCACATGCATAAATTATTCCTTGGAGAAAATTCATGAATGATAGTTATAAACTTAAGAAAACTCTATTACCATGTGTAAATGTGGGGAAAACATTCTCATGGAATGTGATTCTCAGGAATGTATCTTGTCTGGGAATATAACATTCTAGGAAACAAACGCCATCTTAGAGTATGTTTGGATTGATGGAAGATGGTGGAATGAAAGGGAACAGAATGGAATGGTATGGGGTTCCATTGTTTGGACTATATAAAAAATGATGGAATGAAATGGAAGTCAATGAAACAATCATATTCCATCACTTGCACTCATTTTTATTCCCCTCCAATTTGGAAGGAATGGGACGGAACCAACATCTCATCAATTAAAAAATAATAAAATTACTAATTTGCATGACCCTTTATATATCTTTCATAATCATCTCACCGCGGCCTCCTTCGTCTTCTCCAATTATGCAGCTTTCTTTCTCTTCCTCCTGGTCACGTTTTGCATTCCACAGCTACACATGAACGTGGACCACTGCAGCCACATCGCAAGTCTGCTACACAAAGGAGAAAGAGAAAGTCTATTCCTTGCAATTGCTTTCCTTCTATTTAACGTGGACCAGCTTTTTTTATAAATGAAAGTAGTGAAAAAAAAAAGTAAATATCAAACGGCTGAGTTACTTTGAATTTCGCGTTGCAATGTTGGGTCTAATTAGGGGTGTTCATCAACCGATTCAAACCACAAAAACCGAACCGAAAAATGGAAAACCGAACAAACCGAAAAAATCGAAAACCGAAAAAACCACAAATTTTAATTGGATTGGATCGGATTTTGGATCCTATAGTGAAATCCAATCCAAACCGATCTATTATATACATAAACTATTATTTTTGAAATTATAGTATCACTCATACTTAAATATTATTCTTCATACTTTTATATCCCCCATTCTCTTTAATATTTTTGTTGAAATGACATATATAAGACTTTTTAGAATAAATACTAATGTCTTAAAGTTATAATTTACTAAAAGCTTTGATGCACAAAGATATATACATTTGATTCAAGAATCATGAAAAATAGGAAAACAATGAAGTAAATTTGAAAAATAATTAGCTACAATTTATTTGTAGCCGATTCAAGGAAAAAAATAGGATAAGTGGTAGTAGATATAGAGAATTAATATAAAAGAATGTATTAAAAAATATCAATAAATTTTTTCTTCTCAAACTCCCAAATTAAAACGAAGATTATCTTTTATCCACTATTAAATAAGTAGAAAAGACACTTGACATTAGAAAAAAAATAAACTATGACAAAAACCGAATTATCCAATCCAATCCAAACCGCATTTGATTGGATTGGATCGGATCGGATTTTTTTAAGGAAGCAAAACGATTCATTCCAAACCGCACGATGTTTTCATCATTGAATCGAATGACTTTTTAGCTCAAAACCGATCCAATCCAATCAGCGAACATCCCTAGGTCTAATAATCTTAATGTACAATTTTTTTTCTATTGTGTCTTTGTCCCTTTTTTTTTTTGTTTCTGACCAATTTTTTTTTGTTGTTGTTACTAATCTGACCATTTAAATTAATTAATAGAAAGAAGGATAATTATTATTTTTTTGGTAGGGTTTAATAATTATGGTTGAAGGGTAATTATTATTTTACTAAAGGCATAATAAATAAATATTAGTATTTTGAAGTAAGAGTAATATAGGAATAAAAAAGTTATAAATCATTCCATTCCGTCCACTTCCCAAACTATGGAATGAGAACTTTTTTCCATTCCATCATAAAATATCAAAACGATGGAATGGTATTTTTATTCCGTTCCGTTCCATTCCACTTCATTCCATTATGTTTCGTTACACTCCATTCCATCCTCTGTCATCAATCCAAACATAGCCTTAGGAAATAGGTAGGTATATGCTATTGCAATATTGCATAGTACCGATTACACTGTTGTAGTTTGTTATTATTACTTCTAGCCTTAATATACAGAAATAAAATTGATACTATTTTTAAACATTGCTAAAAATATTGATTAAGAAAGAAAATTGCAGGAAGCTTTCTTTTTCTTGTGTTAAATCATCAACACTGGCCTATTGGGCTATTGGCCCCAAAAAAAAAAAACAGAACTACATGTACAATTAAAGATGAGAACACTAGAATCCTGACAACAGGAGACAAACGAGAATTTAAAGAGAAACATGCACAACAGTACAAGAAGAGTGCTGAAAGTGTGTCCGTTTAGTTTTTCTGATACAAGAATGAACTTAAGTGACCAATACTAGCAATATGCACACATTAATTTCTCTATGGGAATGACCTAAAATTATCATCCAATCTTCATGGAACAGAGCTCGAAACTCCAGAACAAATGAAGCATAACGTCATACTAACGATGAGCTAGTCACTGGCTTTTTGACCAAACTGGGTTCCTTTTAGAAACTATTTATCAGTTTAGGGTTGTTCTGAAACTATTTACCAATGGGAGGTCGTTTTGAATATTTTATTATTTTTGGGTCTGACGGGTCAAAGGCGCCACTGCAGATGGCGCCTTTGAAGGCGCCACTGCAGTTGGCGCCAACTGTTTTATAAAAAAAAAAAAAAATTAAAGGGGAGGCGCCAAAGGCAGTGGCGTCCTCCCCCCCGCCAGCTACAGTAGTGCTACTGTAGCGCTACTGTAGCAGGCAGCCCCTTTTCCTTTTTTTTTTTTTAATTTTGACTATTTTAAAAACATAAAAAAATTATTTATAAAAAAACTCATTCACCAAATAATGAACTGAATTCACCAGATATTTATACCCGATTCACCAGATATTTACACATACTTAACCAAAAAAATTTATTTCTCAAAAAAACTCATTCACCAGATAATGAACTGAATTCACCAGATATTTATACCCGATTCACCAGACATTTGCACATACTTAACCAAAAAAATTATTTCTCAAAAAAACCATTCACCAGATAATGAGTTGACCATATCTAATCCTCTAATCCTAATAAATGAATTCCTTCCTGATCAAGCAACCAACAAACAAAATAAATAAAATAATAGAAAATAATAAAATAACCAATAAAACAGATAAAATAATATAATAATTGAAATAAAAAAAATCCTAAATATTTGTGAGGCCGCCACCTTAGCACTACATGAGGCATAAAAAAATAATAGCAAACTGGGTTTTTCGGCTATCTTTCTTTTTCTTTTTCTTTTTCTTTTTCTACACGTTCGTTCTGCTATCTTTCTTTTTCGGCTTTTTGACCAAATTGGGTTCCTTTTAGAAACTATTTACCAGTTTAGATATCTGGTAAATGGGTTTTTTTGAGAAATAAATTTTTTTGGTTAAGTATGTGTAAATATCTGGTGAATCGGGTACAAATATTTGGTGAATTCAGTTCATTATCTGGTGAATGGGTTTTTTTTTTAAATAATTTTTTTTGGTTAAGTATGTGTAAATATCAGTGAATCAGTACAAATATCCGGTGAATTGAATTCACCGAATATTTGTACCCGATTCACCGATATTTATACATACTTAACCAAAAAATTTATTTGACTTTTTTAAAAAAATAAAAATTTTATTTCTAAAAAAACCCATTCAATGAGATAATGAACTCAATTCACCGGATATTTGTACATGATTCACCGGATATTTGCACATACTTAACCAAAAAAATTATTTCTCAAAAAAACCTATTCACCGGATAATGAATCGAATTCACCAAAGACTTTTTTTTAAATTTTGACTGTTTTAAAAAAATAAAAATTTTATTTCTAAAAAAACTCATTCACCAGATAATGAACTGAATTCACCAGATATTTGTACAGGATTCACCAGATATTTGCACATACTTAACCAAAAAAATTATTTCTCAAAAAAACCATTCACCAGATAATGAACTAAATTCACCAGATATTTGTATCCGATTCACCAAATATTTACACATACTTAATTAAAAAAAAATTCTCAAAAAAACTCATTCACCTTAAAAGCTGAAACAATGAAGAACAAGCATCACCTCCTTGAGAATTGAGGCATTGTTATGAATGAGAAAGGAGGCAACTTTACATGTGAGAGAGTAGGAAGTAGAAATGGGTAGGAGTGAGTGAGAGTATATATATACGTATAACTTAGCAAGAGTGGTTTTCTTTTCTATTTCTTTCTAATTTTAATAAATAAATTTTATTCATTGGACATGGTCAACTCATTAGTTTGCCAACAAGAAAAATAAGTGCATGCACACGCCAGTTTCACCTCCCCTTTTCTTTTTCTTTTTCTTTTTCTACACGTTCGTTCTGCTATCTTTCTTTTTCGGCTTTTTGACCAAACTGGGTTCCTTTTAGAAACTATTTACCAGTTTAGATATCTGGTGAATGGGTTTTTTTTTTAGAAATAAATACAAGAGAAACCAGGTACAAATTATAATTTCAAGAGGTCACTCTCATTATATTATATATAATACAAGAGAAACCACGGTGTCTTCATAATCAGGTCAGGTATGTGCAAATATCTGGTGAATTCAGTTCATTATCTGGTGAATGGGTTTTTTTAGAAATAAAATTTTTATTTTTTTTAAAAAGTCAAATAAATTTTTTTGGTTAAGTATGTGTAAATATCCGGTGAATCGGGTACAAATATCTGATGAATTCAGCTCATTATCTGGTGGATGGGTTTTTTAGAAATAAATTATTTTTTTTTTTTAAAAAGTCAAATAAATTTTTTTATAACTAATTTTTTTACCTCTTTAAAAAAGTCAAAATTTAAAAAAAAAAAAAAAAGGGCTGCCTGCTACAGTAGCTGGCAGGGGGAGGACGCCACTGCCTTTGGCGCCTCCCCTTTAAATTTTTTTTTTTATAAAACAGTAGGCGCCAACTGTAGTGGCGCCTTTGACCCGTCAGACCCAAAAATAATAAAATATTCAAAACGACCCCCCATTGGTAAATAGTTTCAGAACAACTCTAAACTAGTAAATAGTTTCTAAAAGGAACCCAGTTTGGTCAAAAAGCCATAATACTAATCAATTTTTTGTTTTCTCTAGATATCACCCTTCCACCACTTTCTATGCTAGGTACCTTTTTTTACTTTTAATATTTTCTCTTGCATTTATAATTAATGTTAAAATTTCTTTTCTCTTTTTTAATGGTTAAGTTTTTCTTTTTCCAACCCCTTCACCCAAACTTTTTTCCCTTTCTCATTGGTTTTATTTTATGATGTCATGATTATAATTAATATAAAAATAATTAATATAATAATTTTAATTTACAAATATTATGATATTATAATTATAAACATTTTACTTATTAAATATTACAAGATAACTTTCACATAGTAAAACCATATTTATAAACAAAATTCAAAATAAAAATTTTAATTTTTTTCTCTAATCTATAATTAATAGTAGAGCTTTTTTCTCTCTATCATTTAAAATAGCAACTAAATTTTTTTTTCATTTCTTGGTTTTTCCTGACTGTCATCGCAGCTTTTCTTTTTCATTCTCGTCATTTTTATTTTATGATATTAATCATTTAATTTTAAAAACATCGTGATGATATAATCAAAATTATTTTAGTTATTATGATTTTGTAATTAATCCTTTTTTGAAGCAGATTTTGTAACTAATCCTTTAAAAAATACAATTATCGGTGTCATTAGAGCTTTTCTTTTTCTTTCTCGTCATTCTTATTTTAGGATATTATAATTAATATAATTATAATTATCAAAATTATTTAATTTTAAAAATATATTTATAATATAATTAACATTATTTTAGTTATTATGATTTTGTAATTAATCCTTTAATTAATATAATTATAATTAAAATATAATAATCTTGATACTTTCATTAATATAATATTTTTAGTTTTTAAATATTGTGGTACCAATATTTAATATGATTATTCCATATACTAAATTATATTTATAAACATAATTCATAATAATAGTAGTATTTTTAATATTTTCTCTCTCATCCATAATGGATGTAAAATCTCTCTCACTCTCTCATTTACAATAGCAGTGAAGCTCAGTGTGACTGAACCACGTGCTTGATATCACTTATTATTAATTTAATACTCCCTCCAGACTTAATTATAAGCAAATTAATTATCTTCACACTTTTTTAGGAAGTTAGTTAAATTGTCTTGATTTATGTAAAAAAAAAAAGAGTTACAATTACTAAAATATCCTTATAATAATACTAGTGTGCGATGCTCTTGGAAAAATAAATGGTGAATTAACCAAGTGTACAAAGATGTTATTGACAAGGTTATTTATGATCTATGAATGATTACTTTTTATTGATAACTTTATGATTTATGAATGATTACTTCTACATTTAATTTCAACTCTTCTATTTTTCTTTCGATTTCTTTGTGTATTGCTGGTAACAATCACGCTTAATTGTTAGATTCAAAGTTGTGATACTTATCTTGACTTTACTTTTGGAATAGTCGACATTAGACCATATTCAGATCAGGTATATAAACATCTGTGATATCAAAAAGTTCCATTGTTAAATATTTGTTTATGATCCTTTTTCCATGATTTGGCTTACATTGTTAAAATTGTGAAATATTTTGTAAGTTTGGATTTAAAATCTTTGATCATTTTCATATTACTGCCTTAATTTAGTACTGGACCTCAGATCTTTATGTTAGTTCATATTTGTTTGAAGCAAAATGAATGATCACATCCTACTTACTATAGAGATTACACACTTACATTAGTGTCAATATGTTTTAAATTTTGAATGACATGCCATTTGCTACTATAAATGTCCGTTCAAAGTTTCATTCATAAACTCAATCTTTATACTTTAATAAATGTTCCTCTAATTATTTTTCACGTTTTAACTATTTATGTAGAAAAATTGACCAAAATTCAAAATTGTAAATAAAGTTGGAACCATATGATTACAGAAGTGAAGCAATATATAAATAGAAAAGATTGCAGGTCGATTCCCCAAAGAGTTTAATATGTTATTTAAAGATTTTTTTAAGATACTTTTCTTTTTACAAATTTATTATATTATTAAACAATACTAAAAGAAATTCTTTATAGGGGTGGGTTCTTTATATTGTTCAATAAGTTTGAAATGTGACAGTTATAGAAAGTGATGTTTTAATAATTATGACTATGAGATGCTTGACTTTATGTTCTAAAAGGAAGCACAAAAATATGAGGCTAAATAAGTTCTTATAGTTTACAAAAGATGATTTCTAATGGTGTGCTAACTTTGTTCTGTTAATGACAGAGGCTGAACACAAATTTGTGCAACCCTTGCCTAATGTAGCTTATAGAGGACATCAAGTTGCTTTAACATTTTATTTTACATTATGTTTTATTATAATGAAAAACCAGAAGGAAGTTTTACTATGAAGGAAATGAAAAATCACACTTTTACTATTTTTGTCTATCATCTTCAGGATGATTGATGGTTGTTCCCTTTCTTGATTATGTGGATCCCCTTTTACATTTTCATTTATCTTTTGGGATTTCGTCACAAAGATAATGGATGCTTTGTACCATGATAGAACCTATAGGTGGATCATAGGAATGTCTCAAAGTGGATCATGATAAAGTGAGATGTTTAAGTGAGCAATAGGTGCACTATAATGATATGATTCATGGAAAAGAAATTACCAGATACTTAGTATACTTTATGTGTTGACTTGCTCATAATTTTTTATTAAAGCTTAAATTTTCTCTCTTAAAAATTCAATTTACCAATTGTATATGGGTTAGAGTACCCCTTGTACTCTTGATATATACATCTTTGCGTAGCCAAAAAAAAAATCAATTCACCAATTTCTGTGTTTGTACGATTTATTTGGATTGTCAAGCATTATTGCTCTTAATCGAAGGTTATGACTGTTAAGAGGTCTTTTGATGATGAGGAAAGTTGAATTAGCAGTTATTGAAATGTCGTATTCCAAGCTTAAGGAATTCAAGATTAAGAAATTTGACCGAAAGTTTCAAAATGTTTAATATTATGTTAATTTCTTTTGAATAATTATAAAGCTAACATCTTAGTAGTTATCATTAGGTGAAAAAAAATAATGTGGAGAGTTGGTATAATAAACTACCAGACATCACTTTGGAGGTCTGCTCAAAATCACTGGAATAACGAGATTCATACAATTTAGTTTTGCGATTGATTGAGCAAATAATCTCTACACCCAACTTTGCTATACATAAATATTGTTGTTGTTATTGTTATTACTTCCAAAATTAGTATTTCATGTACTTCATTATAATCTTCACAATATCTCAAACTTAATTGAGTTTGACCTATTATTTGAGATTAAATTTATTCATGTTATTCTACTAATAACATTTATATTTTAGAAGGATGCAATCAGATATCGACATAACTACTTCCTCAAATTTCATATCTGAAAATCATTATTTATTTTTTCTTAAAACAAAATTTGGTAATCTTTATTTTTATCTCCATTTGACTGGAAAAAAAAATCATAAATTTGGTATATATTAACTCATTTCAATATTCTGTTTGTCTCTCTATCTAGGGTTGATTGATTTGGGGCTTTGCTGAATCAAGATTTTTTTCAAAAATCCCATGGAAAGTTTCTTATTGCTGCAGCCCATGGAGGATGAGAGGGGACATATACCCATGAAAAATGTGTGGTGCTTCATCTCCGACCACGCTGTGCACAGAGACTCATTTTATACGGTACTGTTCATGTCTATGACTATCTGGAACTACATATACAGGCTCAGTTTGCTATCATATGTGATAGTTTTTACTGTTAGTAACATTTATCATTTATGTTTACCATTTATATTTTTGTTATTTCTCTAAGAAAAGGTTTCTAGAAGCGGTGAGGTGGCATCAGTAGTGCTTGTCAGTTAGAATTTTCCTTGTGTCATCTTTGTAATAGCCTATATAGAAGGCACACGCATATGGAATGAATACATCAGAATTACAACAATATTCTCTCTCCCTCAAAACTCATCATCTCTGTTCATACTCCTCTGCAACGAGATTCTTTCCCAATTAGAATTTCCTGCTTGGCGTTAGGTTATTCTCAGTTCTTACTCCCTGAATATCCAAAACTGTACCAATTGGTATCAGAGCATCGACCCGGTGCTCTGAGAAATGGCTTCCGGTTCACCAAAAGAACTCTCCATCGCCGATCTGGAGAGAAAGCATGAAGAAGTCAGTGCTCGACTGGAGCAGCTGAATGTTAGCGTGAATGAAGGGATGGAGGAGCTTTGTAGTATCTTGCGGGCTCAGTCTCAGCAATATTCCAATAATGGGTCCTCGAACAACCACGATCCCAACAACACACACAAAAACACCCAAAATTTTTATGGGACCCGGATTTCGAAGGTTGAATTCCCCCGATTCGATGGAAAGAAGCTGAAGGAGTGGTTGTACAAATGCAACCAATTTTTTTCTCTGGACGGGACCCCTGAGGAGGCCAAGGTGAGGCTCGCGTCAATTCATTTAGAAGGAATTGCTCTCCAGTGGCATGTGAATTACATGCGATCTAAATTCGACATTTACCCAACATGGACGGAGTATGTGATGGAGGTGACACAGCATTTTGGAGAGGTTTTCGAAGATCCCCTGGCGGCTCTGATTCAGGTCAAATAGACAGGGAGTGTGCGGGAGTACATCGATGCATTCGAACTGGCTCTAACCCAGGTAACTCTTTTCCCCGATCAATCTTTGAGCATCTTCCTGGCTGGGTTAGAAAACACTACTCAGATGCATGTGCGTATGTTTCATCCCACATATGTTGCCCATGTTGGTAGGTTAGCCAAGTTTCATGAAGCATCTAAACTATCAGCTAATAATGTGAATCGATTTCCCAACAAGCCTAACACCCTGGTTAACAAATACACAGCTCCCCAATCCAAAACACCAACCAGTATTAACCTCCCTTCTTATTCCCCTACAACCACAAAACCCTTAATACAGAAAACACCCCGAACCTTCTCACCAGCTGAAATGTCTGAAAGGAAAGTCAAGGGACTTTGTATGTTTTGTGATGAACCCTTCACACCTGGGCACCACATGAAACATAGGAAGACTCAGTTGTTAGTTATGGAAATAGAAGAAGGAGACTCCCCATCTGATGACAATGAGCCCAGTGAAGATAATAACACTGCTAATGTAGAGAATGTTCAGGTTGAGGATCTGCAATTATCTCTACATGCTTTAACTGGATTTCCCTCTTATCAAACTATAAAGGTTTGTGGCTCTCATAATAGGAAGTGTTTGCAAATTCTGTTGGACAGTGGGAGCACTCTTAATTTTCTAGACCTGGAGGTAGCTAAGAGGTTGGGTTGTAAGTTGGAACCTGTGACCCCAATGATGGTGACAGCTGGTGGGGGAAATAAAATTCAATCTACATACATTTGCAGGGGCTTTACTTGTCAACTCCAGCAAACCACTTTCACTGCTGATGTAGTGGTTCTGCCCCTCGGTTGATATGATTTAATCTTGGGAATCCCATTCCTAAAGTCACGTGGTCCAATACTGTGGGATTTTAATGAACTAAAGATGGAATTCAAGTTTAAGGGCAGGAGGTTTGTATTGAGGGGTGCAAAACAGTCAGGGCTCAAGCTCATCAGCAATAAGGCTTTCAACCAGACTTTACAACAAGGAGCTCAGCTATGTTATCTTAGTGTAGATATGTCGAGTAGTAAACCTGGAGATTCATTTTGCTTTGCTATGAACTCGGCTGATTCAATACCTCCGGAAATCGTCAAGATTCTTGATACTTACGGTGACATATTCGAGAATCCATCAGAACTACCACCTGCTAGACCTGGTTTTGATCACAAAATACCTTTAAAAGAGGGTACCAATCCAGCCAATCTCAGGCCCTACAGGTATTCTTCAGTCCAAAAAGATGTGGTTGATAATTTATTGGGAGAAATGATGGAAAAGGGATGAATTCAACATAGCAATAGCCCTTTTGCTTCGCCTGTGGTGCTGGTCAGGAAAATGGAGACTTTGTGTGGATTACAGGAGGTTAAATCAACAGACAATCAAGGATAAATTTCCCATACCATTGATTGAGGACTTAATGGATGAGTTAGGTGGATCCATGCTTTATTCCAAGCTGGATTTACAATCCGGGTACCACCAAATGAGAATGGAACCTGGAGAGGAGTACAAGACGGCCTTCAAAACCCATGCTGGTCATTTTGAGTATTTAGTGATGCCATTTGGCCTCACTAATGCGCCAGCCTCTTTTCAGGCATTGATGAACATAATTTTCCATTCCTTTTTGAGGAAATTTGTGATTATATTTTTTGATGACATATTAGTGTACAGCTCTTCATTGCAGGATCATGTGATTCACCTTACCAAGGTGTTCCAAACTCTTAGATCACAAATTGTACCTGAGGAGGGAGAAGTGTTGCTTTGCCACCCATAGGGTTGAATACCTTGGTCATTTCATAACGAATGATGGAGTGTCCACTGATCCCACAAAAATCCAAGCTGTTGCTACTTGGCCTATTCCCACTACCACCAAACAGCTGAGAGGGTTCCTAGGACTTGCGGGCTACTATAGAAGATTTGTCAGGAACTTTGGTAAGATAGCCAAGCCTTTAACTGATCTGTTGCGCAAAGATGGTTTCAGATGGTCTCCCAATGCCATTGCTGCCTTCCAAGAATTAAAGTTAGCCCTCACAACAACTCCTGTACTTGCCCTACCGAACTTCACCAAAACTTTTATAGTGGAGGCTGATGCATCCGGATCAGGAATAGGTGTTGTCCTAATGCAAGAAAAACATCCAGTCGCTTATATTAGTAAGGCATTGGGGCCAAAACAGCAAGCCATGTCCATTTATGAGAGAGAACTTTTAGCTATTGTGTATGCAGTCCAGAAATGGGGTACTTATTTAGCGCACAGACCTTTTATAATTAAGACCGATCAGAAAAGCATCAAGTTTATATGCTTGAACAACGACTAAACACCCCGTTTCAGCAAGTATGGATGTCTAAACTCATGGGGTTTGATTTCGAAATACATTACAAGGAAGGAGCTGAAAATGTAGCCGCGGATGCTTTATCTAGAAAAGTTGGAGCTGAATTGTTGCGACTAATGTTAAACAATGCTCAGGAGGGTCTGCTTGGCAAAATCAAAGCTTCTTGGACTACTGATAATGATCTCCAAACGCTGATTTCTGAACTGCAGCAAAACAGCAATTCACATCCCAAATTTACTTGGCCTAGGGGAGAATTAAGAAGGAAGGGAAAGTTAGTGATTGGTCCGGAACCCGAGCTAAAGAAGGTAATTTTACAATGGTTGCATGACTCTCCATATGGGGGTCATTCTGGAAGAGATGTCACAGCTTCCAGAATTAAGTCTCTTTTTTACTGGAAGGGGATGATCAAGGACATCCAACATTATGTTAGAACTTGTGATGTTTGCCAAAGGTGTAAGCCGGACCTTGCTGCATACCCAGGGTTACTCCAACCTTTACCCATTCCTCATAGAATATGGGATGTCATCAGTATGGACTTTATTGAGGGGTTACCTATGTCATCGGGTAAGCAAGTTATTTTCATGGTGGTAGATAGATTAAGCAAGTATGCACAGTTCCTTGCCCTCTCTCACCCCCACACGGCACTTGATGTGGCTCAGTTGTTTCTTGATAACATATTCAAGTTACATGGCATGCCTAGCACAATTACTAGTGACAGAGACCCCATCTTTGTCAGTAAGGTTTGGAGTGAACTTTTCCAATTGCAAGGTGTTGCACTCAACAAGTCTACGGCCTACCATCCACAATCAGACAGGCAAACAGAGGTTGTAAACAAATGTCTTGAAACATACCTTAGGTGTATGTGTGCTGAAAAACCTTCCACATGGTTCAAGTGGCTCTCTCTAGCGGAGTGGTGGTATAATACCAATTATCACTCTTCAATTCACACTACTCCCTTTGAGGTAGTGTATGGTCAGCCCCCTCCAATCCATCTTCCTTATCTTCCAGGAGAGGCTGTTACCCAAGCTGTGGAGAGAACCCTGAGTGCAAGGGAGGCTGTTATCCAACTCCTGAAATTCCATTTATTGAGAGCTCAAAACCGGATGTCACAGCAGGCCGATAAGCACAGAAGTGATATAGTTTTTGCCATTGGTGATTTTGTTTATCTCAAACTTCAGCCTTACAGGCAGTCCTCCATTCGTAATCAACCACATCACAAGCTCATGCCCAAGTTCTATGGACCTTACAAGGTGGCTGATCGGATTGGTGCAGCAGCCTACCAACTTGACCTCCCTGCTTCGGCTGACATACATAATGTATTTCATGTTTCCCAATTGAAGCTTTGCCGTGATCCAACAACCAATCCCACACATACCTTGCCTACAATGCTAGACTTGTCTACCCCTAGCACTGAACCTGAAGCAATTTTGGACATAAAAATGGTGAAAAGAGGAAGACTTCCTGCTACTAAGGTTCTGGTGAAGTGGAAGGATCACCCTCAAGAGCAAGCTACATGGGAGTTTTATTATGACTTACTTCAAAAGTTTCCAAACTTCCACCCTTGAGGTCAAGGGTGTTGTGGAGGGGCGGGTATTGTGATAGTTTTTACTCTTAGTAACATTTACCATTTATGTTTACCATTTATATTTTTGTTATTTCTATAAGAAAAGGTTTCTAGAAGCGGTGAGGTGGCATCAGTAATGCTTGTTAGTTAGAATTTTTCTTGAGTCATCTTTGTAATAGCCTATATAGAAGGCACACGCATATGGAACGAATACATCAGAATTATACAACAATATTCTCTCTCCCTCTAAACTCATGATCTCTACTCATACTCCTCTGCAATGAGATTCTTTCCCAGTTAGAATTTCCTGCTTGGAGTTAGGTTATTCTCAGTTCTTAGTCCCTGAATATCCAAAACGGTACCATCATACAATTTCATTCACAATGGAACAAGGCGGCATGTTCACGTTCACTTTCTCTTTAGTCTCTTCCCTTTCCATTTGCTTGAAAATTGCAAATGAGGTGTTTGATGTTATTGTACTATTGTACATTGTTTGAAACTTGATCTGTCTCATTATCGTCACGTCTAATAAAATCTGAAACTTGATCATGCATTTTATGTACAAATACCTATATAAAATATTTAGGCTATTATGTCAGACATAATAATAATGATAATATAACTATAATTCATGAATGTCACAGATATTGCTGTAAGTTGAGGAAGGGGGTTTTCTCTTTAGGATGGTTCGAAAATCAAATATTTCCTTTTTAAAGCACACAAAAAATTTCAATTCTGTTTTGTGGCTATTGATGCCTATTACTTTGCTATTGCATTCTGTTCCAACTTCCAACCATTGAATTACTAAGCCATTCTTCATATACATGTGCATTTTCATCAAACAAAAGACTAAGTTGGCTCTAGAATGTCAACATTACTTTCTATTGGACCATGAAACCCGACATTGAATTCATTAAGCCCATCATTGGTTTTCTATTTCATTTCTAGATCACTTGAGAAAATTAAGTGAAGCTATAAAATAAATTATATACCTCAAGAATGAATCCAATGGGTATCTTCCAAAGACCAAGAGTTGCAGGAGATACGTGTTTCTCTTGCACTACAAGCACCTTTACAAATTCATAACTAGCGTTAATTAAGTTAGCTAAGAACTGATTTGATATTATAAAAGAAATGCAGAATGTTTAGTTGCTTCTTTCAATACAAGCATTTATTCCTCATTGTTGTCATTGATGACAAATCCCCCAACTGCTAATTGATGTGATGCATTGGCCGTAAGCATGCAAGGTCCTTTAGGAATCCAGTTAACATCACATATCCTGGCTCCGGGTGGTGGTCTTGAAAGCCTTTGCATTTGCAAGGTCCTTTGCATTTGTTTTTTACCCCATTTCAATTGTCTGCTACATGGTTTTCAGTTTAGTAAGATGTCATAACTATTTTCATCTTTTCTCATTGGTCTGCTTCTTGGTTGCTAGGTTCTTCATGATGCATTCTTTGAATAATGCTAAAGTATTGCCAAAAGATTTAAAATACTATATCCTCCAGCCTTTCTTGTGCTTATTTTTCTGATACAACATTTTGATTTAATAGTGCAGTTTTTTGAGTTTAGGAAGGCTTTTGATGGCTAGGCTGCATAGGAGAGTAGTTTTTGCTTAATTCAATGAATGAGTATGCATCTACAGTTTTTGTAATGCCACAAGTGTTTTAATATGTGGTAATTACTTGCTGTAGTGGTCTATCAAGATATCATAGTATCTGGAGACAGTACTTAAATTACTTGGATTTTGTTACAATTTGTTAGGAAAGAACTTCTACCTATGTTATATAACAAAAAATTGATGCTATAAAGGGTTGGTTAATGGTTCCAGTTGCCATTACCACTTTCAAATTTATTATGGCTTAAAACTTGCTCCTCTTTGCTATTGTTTATTCAGTATTCTATGAAGCACTAAATCAGAGTGCATGATTATTTTTAAGACAACAATATACTACCAAAATCAAACACTTTGATTAAAACTACCAAAATCCATGGGTCTAAAGTGCATGATTATTTTTAAAACAACAATATACTATCAAGAATAAACCAAACTTTGTGGTCTTTTGCTCCTTTCGAAGTATTCCTTTACTATATGCCGCACATAAAAGAGCTCAAGTTTGACTATCAATATTAAGCGGGTCCATTCTTTTGTCCATTTTATTTTGAGGATGAGATGAAAATAACATTATGTTGCTGTCAGATTTGTAGATTGGCTGATGTGGAGCTTGCAAGGCTGAGAACCTCAAATTGTGGCTTATTCATCACCAGGGTTTCAAAATGCGGTCCGCAACCGCTAATGCGGACGCAATATTGCGGTTGTGGGACTCACCGCAACGGCATCGGGCCGCAATTGCGGTGTGATTCAAAATCACCCGTTACGACCGCAACGTAACGGCGTAACGGCCGCAACGTAATGCAGTAACGGCCGCAACGTACGTAACGCCGTAACAGCCACAACGACCGTATCAGCCGCAACGGAGTTCCAAACAGAGCCAAGAGCCAAAACAGTTCCGTTCATAGGTGCAAAAAAAAAATTTCTCAGAATCAGACAAAATGATTTCAAAATGTATAGATTCTATTCTCCTAACCTACTTCTTTTCAGATCAAATTTTGGCTTTTGCTTTTGCCTTTATCTCGTTTCCTTTATGCTTCGCTTCACTCTGTCTCATTCATCATTCATATAACCTCTTCTGTCATTCCTCGCTCTCACACTCCTCCGGTGGATCCGCTCATTGTGCTTAATCCCAAATCATCCGATCTACTAGCCTCAACCCAGGTAAGATCTTCTTTCCTCCTTTGCTCTGCCTCTCCGTGTGGGGTTGAGTGGGTGAGGCTTGAGGCCGTGAGTCGGGGCGGGGGGCTGAGAGAGAGGGAGGCGAGCCTAAGGGGGGAGGCCGGGGACCGCGATCTGGGTTTTGGGGCGGGCGAAGTGGCGAACACGAATCGCGAGCCCATGGCCATGGGTGATGGGTCGTCTGATGGGTACTGGGTAGCCGCGGCGCCGACGAGTGACGGAGGAGGAGGGAGGGTCGTCTGGTGGGTCGTCTTGAGTGAGTGTGGAACTTCTGATGTGAAGAAAAATGAAGAAAAAAAAAAGAAACAGAGGAGGGGAAGAAGAAGAGGTGAGGGACGAGAGAGGGACAGGGGAAGAAGAAAAGGTGAGGGATGGGTAATTAGGTTTAGGTATCAGTCTGGGGAAAAAATAAAAGTGTGGAGTGAGTCCCCATGGGTGAGGCCGTGTGTGTGTGGGTTGGAGTGGGGTTGGGGGGACCGAATTGGGTGGAGGGAATTTTTTTTTAATCAAAAATTTTAGGTGGGAAATTAATTGAGATTTGGGAATAATATATGGAAAATTTGAGAGGGAAATAAAATATATATTGATATATTAATCTAATTACTAGTTTAATATATGTTTAGCTAGTATTTATTGTTCAAATTATATGCTAATAATTGATTTGTTGTATTAAATAATTTACTGTAATTATTAATTAGATTATCTGTGTTTTGCTAATTACTAGTTTATATTAAAGTTTTTTTTTGAAGGCTAGTTTAGATGGGAATTTTTTTTTTAATAAAAAATTTTAGGTGGGAAATTAATTGAGATTTGGGAATAATATAGGGAAAATTTGAGAGGGAAATAAAATATATATTGATATATTAATCTAATTACTAGTTTAGTATATGTTTAGCTAGTATTTATTGTTCAAATTATATGTTAATAATTAATTTGTTGTATTAAATAATTTACTGTAATTATTAATTAGATTATCTATGTTTGGTTGAATTATTGATTGATGTTTATTTATAAATATTGAACAGGTTGTATAAAATATACACAGTGCCTCCAAGAGAATAATTTCCTACACAAAGATTAGATGGTGCTCCGAGTGATGATATTGGATGACATTTTGGAAACCCAGTAGACGGAAGTCGTAACAATATCGAATGCAAACTTTGTCACAAGATAATAAAAGGTGGCATTACAAGAGTGAAGCAACATATAGCACATATGAAAGGACAAGTGTCTGGTTGTGCTAGAGTGAGCAAATTGGCTAGAGAAGGTATGATGAAGCTTCTTCTTGAAGGAAAAGCAAAGAAAAATGACTCCAAAAAAAGAAAAGAAGAATTTGAAGCACGCCTGAGAGGAGAAGATGAAGATGACGATGAAGATGTGGATCACCTTATTGATGAACGAATGAGGTTTGCTACACAGGAAAACCTTAGATCACATTGCGAATGGGAAAACAGGCAACAATTTAGACAAAAAACAGGAGGGTGTGGAAATATATATGAACAAGGTGGGAGCTCTCATGCGAGTGTTGGTGGGGGTGAAAGGCCTGAATGTTACTCTGGAGTTGAGATCTACAAATATTGATCTTATGAGGAGCAAAAGCATGAAGCAACCAAAAATCAGTAAGGGTATCATGAAGACATTGAGGAGGATGCTAGGAGAGGCAGTAAGCAAGTTTTTTATTTATGATCGCTTACCTATGAATTTAGCTAACTCTCCTTGGTTGCATAATTTGATTGTTACGGCTGCTGAGATAGGTAAAGGGGTTAAATGTCCGACCCCTTATGAAATCTCATATGTATATTTAGAGAATGAATATAGGGAAATGAAGAAGTGGTTGAACGTATTGAGAGGTACATGGAAAGAAAAAGGGGTGACAATAATGTGTGATGGTTGGACGGACGGTATCAACCATACTCATATTATGAATTTTTTGGTGCATAGTAGTAAGGGGACAATTTTCTTGAAATCTATTGATGCTTATGATGTTGTTAGTAGAAATACAGATTACTACTTTCAATTATTAGATAAAGTTGTTGAAGAAGTGGGAGAAGAGTTTGTTGTTCAAGTGGTTACAGATAA
This sequence comes from Sophora flavescens, assembly GCA_030762895.1. Lineage (NCBI taxonomy): Eukaryota > Viridiplantae > Streptophyta > Magnoliopsida > Fabales > Fabaceae > Sophora > Sophora flavescens. The sequence continues at coordinate 160,666,709 of CM061067.1, read as the reverse complement.
TGAAGCAGCATTGAAAGCAGCTGGTCAGAAACTGATGGAGAAACGGCCTCATTTGTATTGGTCTGCTTGTGCGGCTCATTGTTTAGATCTTTTCTTGGAGGATATAGGAAAAAATAAAAATGTACAGAAGTTATTAACTGATGCAAAGACCGTGACAAATTTTCTCTATAACCATATATGGACTGTCGATCTCATGAAAAAATATACTGGAGGTAGAGAAATTGTTCGTCCTGGTGTTACCCGATTTGCAACGCAGTTCCTACAACTTCAAGCAATTGTACAGCAAAAGCAAGGTTTGAGAAACATGTTCAACTCCGAAGAGTTTAGGCGATCTAAATTTGGTAAAGCAAAAAATGGTCCGTCATATGAAGCAAGAACAATTGTTAATGACAGTGAATTTTGGAGTAAGTCCCAAGACTTATTGAAGGTGTTTGAGCCTTTAGTAAAAGTTTTGAGACTTGTTGATAGTGACGAGAAACCAACCATGGGTTTCATATATGAAGCCATTGATAGAGCTAAACAAGCAATTAGACAAAATTCTCGTTATCATTCCAGACATAATGATTTAATAGACAAGCGATGGAGTTACATGCATTCCGATCTTCATTCTGCCGGTATGTTGATATAATTTATAAATTTATTTTTATCATGTAATTTTATATTTATACTTTCATCCATAATAATATATTATCCTTTTTTAGGTTATTTTCTTAATCCGCAATTTCAATACGGAGTTGAACATGGGGATGATGTCTATAAAGAAACGTTTGAAGGAACAAATAGAGTCATCTTCAAAAAAGAAAGAAACATCGATGATCAGATTAAAGCTCTAAACCAGGTTAGTAATGAATATTTATATTTTTAAACTTATAATTCATTATTTATCAAATGAAGATATTTACGTATTGATATATTATGTTATATTTCACAGTTAGTACTTTTTAGAGATAAGGCTGAAACATTTGGTACTCCTCAAGCTCAAGCAACTTGGTCTAAGATGAATCCAGGTAAAATAATATTTTTTATAAATCAATGAACTTTAACTTTATTTTTTAATATAATAACTAATAATTTGTTTACCTTTTGTTGCTCCTTTAAAAAGCTGAATGGTGGTCCTTTTTTGGTGTATGAGCTCCTGAGCTTAAACATGTGGCTATAAAAGTTCTTGGCCAAACAACTTCAGCCACAAATTGTGAGAGAAGTTGGAGCACATTTAGTTATATCCACACGAAGACAAGGAATAGATTGAAGTATAAAAAGCTGCAAAAGCTTGTCTTCACGCACTACAATATGAAATTGAAAATGAGGCATCAAATGAGAAAAAGTCAAGATGAAATTGAAGCAAGTTTTAATCCTATCAATCTTGATTATATATTTCAAGAAGATGATTTATCTCCATGGATTGAAGAGAGAGAAGATACACTATTAGATGGAGTACAAAATGCAGAATGGATACAGATGATGAAGATGTGGAAGTTGTTGATGATAATGATGATTCTAATGAAGATGGTGGTGGTTTAAGTCCACCAAGTAATAATAGTGGTGATGGGGGTGGTAATGTAGAAGCTGAAGAAGGTGGCGGTGATGATAATGATGATGGTGATGATGATGGGCAATTTCAAAATGATCCATCTCAAGATTCACCATATAATAGGCGTTATAGGAGCTTGACTGATATTGCTCCTTTTGGTAGTTCATTACCCGAGAGCAGCAGAGGTGGGTCACATTCTAGGAGAGGAAATTAAAAGAAAACAAAATGTTCCACTTGAAGATTCTTCCCCTTCTAGTATTGCACAAAGTTTTAGTGACTTTGGTATTGATGATTCTTCTCAGAGTAGTCAACAATCTCGTCCACCTTATTATCAATATCCTTATTTCAACACATATAACACATACGCAAGTGATCAAGCTCCCTCATACTACCAACCATCAATGAATTATCAAGATCCTTATCATCAACAATCAAGTGGTGGATTTTTTGATTATGTCTTTGGACAAGGAGCTACACAAGAGGATAGCCAAAGTGAGAATAGAGGTTATGAACCGCCACGTCATTCCACCATGTGGTAGCAAGTATCATGCAAGTTCAATTTTTATTATCTTTGATTCATATATTTGTTAATTATTATTATTATTTTAAATTTATTAATTTATTTACTTTTATCTTCTTCTTTTTTTGTAGTGAAGACGTATCTCTAAGTGGTGACAATGTGACGTTATTTTAGAATCAAAATTGCAGCTGGGTGTATTCCTATATGTGACACTAATATCTTTTTATTTGTGATTCATATATATTTATGCACTATTAAGTTTCTGATCTTCTTACTTCTTTGTAATTTTGTACTTATATGTGCTTAAAAGTTTATTTATAATTTATTTTCACTAAATTAAGTTTAAATTATTCATAAACATAATACAATGTCTTAAAAATGAATAGAAATTTATACAACATCATTAGTAAAAGATATATAAAGAATTACAAAAAAAAATTGATTTTTTTTTTCATTTTGTGAATTTTTCAAATCGTTTCACGCCGCAGCGGCCGCATTACGCATCGCAGCGACCGCAATGACCGCAACCGTAACCGTATTTTAAAACCCTGTTCATCACCTTATTCACTGTGAAGGGGCATGAATCTGTGATCCAGAGGTAAGTGAATGCAGACTCTGGATGGATGCCCTGTGCATGGATTAGAAAAAGTCAGAAATGGCAGGTGAGAAAGGAAAGTCTAAACTGTAACCATTATTTGATTGATGCAAGAGACAAATGCCTTTTGTTAACACATGAAAAAACTCAGAGTACAGTTCTGAAAATTCAACAGCAATTGCTAAAAGCAACACTAGATTTTGTGGCATGTGAGGAAACGATCAATAACATAATGGTTTCAGAAAAACAGATAGGAGATCTGCTCCTAAAATGTTGAATCTCCTCCAAATAGAACAAAAAACAACAAACCAATTATAATCCATCTAAATGCCTATTCCACTTATGAGTGGAACAGTGAAGGTACTAACTGACATGAGTTCAGACCTTGGAAAAAATTATATGATAAAACTATAAGCCCCCTTCCTATAAATTGATTAACTCATTGTTACATGAGTTATAGATTTGAGAGTCGTTTGTGAAGCACTTTTATGACTTTCTCTAGCTTACTGATAGTAATAAATGAATTCTAATTTGTTTTCTTTTTAAAAATAATTGTTGCAGGTATTCTATGATTCTATTTTAATGTGTCCACATTACGTACAATATCCTGACAAGAAAGGTCTTACTTCTAAAAATTACGAAAGAAACAAGCAACCACTGAGCTGGGCAAGTCCACGAGTTGAAGGTTTAGTAACATTTTTTGATCAGCCACCAACAAAAGTTTGAGGTATAACTTATATCATGTATTGTGCAATACCAATATACAAATATAAATTTAGTTGACTGAGTAATTAAGGGGTGTTTCTTTTCATGATCTTGCAATGTGATTTGAGAATGAAGCATATTATGTTAACATGCCCTTCATTTATACCCTTATGAGGATATTTTTATTTTTTCTTGATTAAGTTCAGTTAGATTCTGATGTTGGCTTGCTGAGTACACAGGCTTTTTGACCAAACTGGGTTCCTTTTAGAAACTATTTACCAGTTTAGGATTGTTCTGAAACTATTTACCAATGGGGGGTCGTTTTGAATATTTTATTATTTTTGGGTCTGACGGGTCAAAGGCGCCACTGCAGATGGCGCCTTTGAAGGCGCCTTCACTAGCTTGGCGCCCTCTTGTTTTATAAAAAAAAAAAAATTAAAAGGGGAGGCGCCAAAGGAGTGGCGTCCTCCCCACCCACAAGAGCTCTGATGGCGCTCAGAGTAGTGTTTTTTTTTTTTTTTTTTTTGACTATTTTAAAAACATAAAAAAATTATTTATAAAAAAACTTATTCACCAAATAATGAACTGAATTCACCAGATATTTGTACCCGATTCACCAGATATTTACACATACTTAACCAAAAAAATTTATTTCTCAAAAAAACTCATTCACCTGATAATGAACTGAATTCACCAGATATTTATACCTAATTCACCAGACATTTGCACATACTTAACCAAAAAAATTATTTCTCAAAAAAAACCATTCACCAGATAATGAGTTGACCATATCTAATCCTCTAATCCTAATAAATGAATTCCTTCCTGATCAAGCAATCAACAAACAAAATAAATAAAATAATATAAAATAATAAAATAACCAATAAAACAAATAAAATAATATAATAATTGAAATAAAAAAAATCCTAAATATTTGTGAGGCCGCCACCTTAGCACTACATGAGGCATAAAAAAATAATAGCAAACTGGGTTTTTCGGCTATCTTTCTTTTTCTTTTTCTTTTTCTTTTTCTTTTTCTACACGTTCGTTCTGCTATCTTTCTTTTTCGGCTTTTTGACCAAATTGGGTTCCTTTTAGAAACTATTTACCAGTTTAGATATCTGGTAAATGGGTTTTTTTGAGAAATAGATTTTTTTGGTTAAGTATGTGTAAATATCTGGTGAATCGGGTACAAATATTTGGTGAATTCAGTTCATTATCTGGTGAATGGGTTTTTTTTTAAATAAATTTTTTTGGTTAAGTATGTGTAAATATCTGGTGAATCGGGTACAAATATCTGGTGAATTGAATTCACCAGATATTTACACATACTTAACCAAAAAAAATTATTTGACTTTTTTAAAAAAATAAAAATTTTATTTCTAAAAAAACCCATTCAACAGATAATGAACTGAATTCACCAGATATTTGTACATGATTCACCAGATATTTGCACATACTTAACCAAAAAAATTATTTCTCAAAAAAACCTATTCACCAGATAATGAACTGAATTCACCAGCACTTTTTTTTTTAAATTTTGACTGTTTTAAAAAAATAAAAATTTTATTTCTAAAAAAACCCATTCACCAGATAATGAACTGAATTCACCAGATATTTGTACAGGATTCACCAGATATTTGCACATACTTAACCAAAAAAATTATTTCTCAAAAAAACCATTCACCAGATAATGAACTAAATTCACCAGATATTTGTACCCGATTCACCAAATATTTACACATACTTAATTAAAAAAAATTCTCAAAAAAACTCATTCACCTTAAAAGCTGAAACAATGAAGAACAAGCATCACCTCCTTGAGAATTGAGGCATTGTTATGAATGAGAAAGGAGGCAACTTTACATGTGAGAGAGTAGGAAGTAGAAATGGGTAGGAGTGAGTGAGAGTATATATATACGTATAACTTAGCAAGAGGGGTTTTCTTTTCTATTTCTTTCTAATTTTAATAAATAAATTTTATTCATTGGACATGGTCAACTCATTAGTTTGCCAACAAGAAAAATAAGTGCATGCACACGCCAGGTTCACCTCCCCTTTTCTTTTTCTTTTTCTTTTTCTACACGTTCGTTCTGCTATCTTTCTTTTTCGGCTTTTTGACCAAACTGGGTTCCTTTTAGAAACTATTTACCAGTTTAGATATCTGGTGAATGGGTTTTTTTTTGAGAAATAAATACAAGAGAAACCAGGTACAAATTATAATTTCAAGAGGTCACTCTCATTATATTATATATAATACAAGAGAAACCGCGGTGTCTTCATAATCAGGTCAGGTATGTGCAAATATCTGGTGAATTCAGTTCATTATCTGGTGAATGGGTTTTTTTAGAAATAAAATTTTTATTTTTTTAAAAAAGTCAAATAAATTTTTTTGGTTAAGTATGTGTAAATATCCGGTGAATCGGGTACAAATATCTGATGAATTCAGTTCATTATCTGGTGGATGGGTTTTTTAGAAATAAATTTTTTATTTTTTTTAAAAAGTCAAATAAATTTTTTTATAAATAATTTTTTTACCTTTTTAAAAAAGTCAAAATTTAAAATATTAAAAAAAAAAAAAAAGGGCTGCTCGCTACGTGAGCGCTCAGAATAGGCAGGGGGGGACGCCACTGCCTTTGGCGCCTCCCCTTTTAATTTTTTTTTTTATATAAAACAGTAGGCGCCAACTGCAGTGGCGCCTTCAAAGGCGCCATCTGCAGTGGCGCCTTTGACCCGTCAGACCCAAAAATAATAAAATATTCAAAACGACCCCCCATTGGTAAATAGTTTCAGAACAACCCTAAACTGGTAAATAGTTTCTAAAATGAACCCAGTTTGGTCAAAAAGCCGCTAGTCACTAGTCAGACACCTTTTTAATGCGAGATTGACAACAAGCTCCCTTATCCATATTGAGAACAATCTTTTAAGATTTATGTTATTTGAATATCATAATTTAGATACCATATCTAATATTATATGTGTTTATTTTTATCCCTTACTTATTTTTTATTTTTTTTATATATACATATTCTAAAAATACATCGAAAAAACAAAAGATACCGTATGGTGTCTCATATTTAGATGTTCAAGAAACATTTCTCGTCTTCTAAAGCCTCATACGCTTCACAAGATTAAAAATTTAAGGAAAATACTAACAAAATTAAGAATTGATATATTTAATATTTGAAAATGTGATAGGCTTAGTTTTCCAATGAAAATTTGTTTTTCTTGGTTCCTTAAATAGTGTCCTAAGAGCACTCGTTAGCATGACCCAAAATTTAAAACCATAATTAAGCACCAGAGCTTAACCTCGATACTCCAACAAACAACTGAAGTTGAAATAGAATCATTTCTCAAGATTGCAGCATAATAATGTACTCCCTCCGGACTCAATTATAAATAAAATTAATTAATTTCATATTTATTAAGAAATTTAGTTAATTTGTTTTGATTTATGTAAAAAAAAATGAGTCACAATTATTAATATATCCTTTAATTGTCTTGGGAGTATGTATTATTTTTGAAAAAGTAAAATGAGAATTGATTGGATTGATTGATTTTATTGATTTTTGAAACACTGACATTAAATAAAATTGAATTTGTTGAATTTTGCTTATATTTGAATCCACAAAATAGAGATACTTTTTTATTTATAGTTGAGTCCAAAGGGAGTATAAGCCTAGAAAAACATTTTAGAGAAACCCTTGAGTACAAGCTAATTCTTCTAGTAAGATGGAAGGGGGTGTCCTTTCAATCTATGTGAGAATTTAGTACTTGGATACAAATATTGTTTGATATGGCCTGGAGTACAAATATGACTATCCTAGATGTTGGGTGTGTGTTGAGAGTGAACGATTCCCCTCTTTCGAAGCACGAGGGGTCCTTTTTATAGTCTCCCCTTCTAGAAGAATTTGTTATGGTGTGGCAAGGGTCTTTGTGCTAGTGGCTACCATAACTGGCCTAGAGACATTTGGATCATACAGTATTGTCTTTGCGTGAGTTGGGTTTATCCAATCTTGTCAGGAACACTTATTCATCTAAATTTAATTTATAAAAATCGTCTTGTTTGGAAAAGACTGTATGGCTATGTTTGGTTTTGCGTTTGCAGTGCAAACATTAGTTTGCCATGACAACTTGAAAGTGCATCCAACATGAAAGCATGAAATTAATGCGTTGGGCAAACGTGAGTTTACAAACTCAAACGCAAAGAGACACTACCAATATATTTCTTCAAGTTAATTTGATACACACTAAGAAACCAATATATATATATATATATATATTCAGGTTAATTTGCCCAATTTACGAGTAAAGGATTGTGTATATCACTTTGTTAGTGGAAGAATTTCAAACTCTTGACAGAAATAATTCCGACAGGCTGACGGAAGAACTAGAGAGGATTGTCAAAGATATGGAAAAGAAAAAATCGACATAAAAAAGAACGTCGAATTCAGAAGATTATAGAAGAATTGACAAATGTGGAGTTGACAAGAAGTTCTTCAGTTGACATGTCAGACAAACAAGGCCGTCGAAAAGCAAAACTTGGGCACATCTGTTAAGGGTGAAATTTCTGATTATTGACAGATGCATTTGACTGGCTGACGAAGGAATTCGAATAATGACTAATATTTTCTAAGTATTAAAAATATTTAGTTGACAAGAAAATACTGGTCGACAGAAAGGATAAATTGACAACTCGGCTTTTTGACAAAGTATTAAGAAGAGTTGTCAAACGTACAGAGAAGTGTGAAAATGGCTAAGTCCTCAAGACTGACAAGGCATTAGCAAGATAAGTTATCAAGCAGCCAGATCGTCGAAGACAATCAAGTTGACGCGGAGCGGTTCAAGAAATTGAGCAGTTATCAGAGTTGTTTGACAAGCAGTTTAAATGTAAAACCTAAGAAAACTGCCAAGGACATGTGGCAGTCATTTAGATAGTAAGTTGCTACTATGAAGTTACTTTATTTGCCTATAAATACTAGTTATTACAATGTAAAAGAGGAGGTTACTCGATACACATCATACACATCTCGATCACACAGCAGATTGACGGATTACACTCAAGTATTCCCTCCATCCTTCCTATTTCAATATTATGGCAAAATTCAATGCCATTTTCGTTTCTTTTGTTCAATGTCTTCATTTATTTTTACTCATTGCCAGCATTTCTCTTATGTTCTCATTTTAAATTCATTTATTTCTTGAAAGTTGTATCACTTAGATCCCACTCTACTTAACTTTCTTTTTAAACTTATGTTTCTTCGTTTTATTGTAAACTTAGTTCAATAAGGAAGTTATTTCCTACATAAACTACTTCCTTCTTTTAAATTTCAAATTCCCTTTTTCAAATATAAACAATTTCGTTGTCAAGTTTCATTATTGACAATAAGTGGTACACCATTGTTTAAACTTATATACTTGTCATAGCATCAAGTCCTTGCCAGTATATTACTAGATTTGACTAACTTGTCAAATTCATACTTGGCCGACAATACATACACACATTCTGACGAGATTACCGCGTAACTCGTACGTCCCACACTCGTCTGATCCTTAATTATTTGTAACAGAGATTTTTGGACACCAACCAAAAACCAACGTTAACAAATTGGCACGCCCAGTGGGACGAGTTTAGAGTAACTCGTACAGTGTCATGAATTTGACATACAAATTTATTTGTATGCGTCTACGTAGTGGAAAGGTGGTTCAAACATCATCTATTTCCCAAAACTCTGTGAATATGAGTAGTGCAAGTGATGCAGACGTAGTAGGCACTAACATCGCTGCGTCAACGGTGGATGCTATTGCACCAATTGACAATATTCCTGCAACCAGGGCTAACGCTACTAATGCAGGGAATAGTAGCGCTAATAGTTTAGGTGCGAGAAGAGGCGTTTCTTATGCCCAAGTTGTCGATAGATTTGATGAAGTTGGCCAAGGAACACTCCCGTCACCAACTTCCCCGGTGTTAGAACAAATAAATCCACCAACTACTGGATTGTCTCCACGAAGTGTTGTGAATTCAAACCCAAGAGGGACAACGCAACCTCTGTCACAACCTTTGTATGGGGTGCCTTATGGTTCGACTGCTGTCAATCCAAATACCCCATTTGCATACATACCATATCCAAATGGAATGACGATGGCTGTCCATGCCCCTGGACAGGCAGGACCATCGACTGGGGGGCAAATTCCCAGTCATGCGAATGGGATAACAGGGTCAATGGTAGTAACCCATTCTCGACAAGAGCAACCAGTAGTAAGGCTGTAACATCCTAAAATTTTAATATTATATTTTTTAATAAAAGATTAAGTTATTAGGGGGACTTAGTTTAGAAAAGGATTAATTTATTAGAGTTGTTTAGTAATTAAAATAATACAAACTTAATATAAAAATAATTTGACAAAAAAAGGGGTCTAGTGACAAGCAACTCACGTGAGTTGCTATGAGAATTAGAATCCAAGAAATTCAATTTAAAGTTAATAGAGGATAAGACAAAATGTATACAGGGAGTTAGATTTTAAGTGAGAAAGGTTATTAGACTTTGGCAACAGGAAATAAGAAATTCAACGCCAGTAACTTTTGGGCTTTGGCAAATATATATAATAGGGCCACACGTGAATGTAATTTAAAATAGGAGTCAACCTTCTTTTTAGGGGTAGGAAAACACGCAGAGTGGGGAAGTTGTATAGGCAGCGCCGCGCAACGTCAGAAGGAGTTTTCTTGATTTGAACAGGATTGACTTAGGGTTTCTTCCTTGCCATTAGGGATTTTTGAGGTCTACAATGAGTAAGTAAACACCCATTTTCTTAAACTTTCATGGTATATAATTTTAAAGGGTGTTTTGATTATGAAATTAAGAGTAATTTTTTAGGGTTTTGTCTTCAAAATAAATTTATTGTTTTATTGGTTATTAATTATTATGAGAGTGAATATTCACGTGTTGAGTGATATTATTGTTTGATATGCTTGTTGATGTATATTATTCCTTGTGTTTATGATTTCTATATTGTACTCGTTTACGTGATAACATGATATTTGCTCAATTGATATTTATGAGTTGATTATATGATGAGGTGGATTTGCAGTGGTTATATGCTTTGAAAAGTTTGTCAATTGTGATTGATGGTTTTATGCTTCGGAATATGGATGAATGAGTATATGCTTGATGTGTGGAATTTGTTGATATGCCGCCTAAGAATGGGGCATTGGCTTGTAACATCGCCATTTAATGGGATGTCGAAAAATAAGATATGGGGCAAGGAATCCATTTTATGAACGAGGCTCTCGGGTCACCATTAATGGGAGGCAAGGAACCAATTTAATTACGAGGTTCTCGGGTCCCCATAGGGGCAAGGAGTCAATTCTAAAATGGGATTCCCGAGTCACCATGGGGGCAAGGAATCAATTCTAGAACGAGGTTCCCGGGTCACCATAAAGAGGGTGGCAATGAATCAATTCTAGGACGAGGTTCCCGGGTCACCGCAGACAAGGGGCAAGGAACCAGTTTAATGAGGTTCTCGAGTCACCGAACTGGGCAAGAAACCAACACAGAGTGGGGTTTCCGAGTCACTTGAGGATTGTGTTATTGTGTGATGTGTGATTTCTTTGTTTAATTAATATATGATATTTGATTTTGTTGTCCTTATATGATTGTTGTAATTAAATGTACTTATTTTTTTATGAACATTATTTTGGAAAATTAGCGGGTACCATGGTTGTTTTTCCGGTTACCGTACCGGCTGAAAGTAACATCCTTTCGAAAACCTTTTAGAACTGTGTTTACTTATTGGGATTATAAATCTCATTAGTGGTGCTGTCTTTCAAAGTATACATGTGTAGAGATAGATGATGCAGCGTCTTGAGAAAGTCTTGAAGATATTAGCTCAAGTTTATTCTTATTTATTTATTTCTTTTGGGTTTATTAGACGTCCGTGCTTTGAGGCAAAAAAAAAAAAACAATTGTAAAGAGCTATGTGGTTTTCATTAATTAATATTTATGAGACTTTATTTTATTTGGATATAATGGTTCATTTAACACTATTACTTTATTTAATTATTTTGAATATATGAGAACCTTTTACACTAATTTTTTTTTATTGTGAGAAATCTTATGACTCGATTATTTAATTTAAATATTATAAAGGTTTTTATAGAAAATTAATTTGGGCTACTAATATAACGAAGGGCGTTACAAAGGCTGCATGTATCCCCACTAAGACAACCCCCACAAAATATTGTTGGTCTGTCAGAGGCTACATTAGCCAATGTCCGACAACAAATTGATTCTAGTAACCATGACATGGTGAATACATTTACTCAACAAATGAGTACAGTGATTACGCCATTAATGGAAAACACGAATAACGCCTGCTTGACATTGGTAAATGAGATACGCAGGTTAAATAGAGCCTTGGGCGTTGTAACCCCAAATGATAACCAAAATACTAACAGAAATCTCAATGGAAATTTCAATAGGAATAATCAACCACAGGTTGAACGACCACAAGTTATGCAACTTGACGGATCTGAACAAGATGACGAGCGATAACAGCCCCATCGTCGGATTCCTTTGAGACGTGGAAATGTACATATTCTACGACCAGAGGAAGACGAAGATTTGGTCATAAACCAGGGTGCTTTTGGAGCATTTCGTCAAAATGTTCTAAATCAAAACGTCAATCAAGTCGTCGAGCAAGCTTTGAATAGGTTTGGTTTTAACATAGGTTATGCCAATCAACCATTTTTTGCATCGGCATTTCCGGATTGGGTCCAACAAGCAGAAATGCCTCGAGGATACAAAATACTCAAGTTGTCAAAATTTTTGGGAGAAATTGGAGAATCGACAGTCGAGCACATAGCCCAATATATGATCGAATTAGGAGATTTGGCTTTGGAGGAGGGACTAAAAATGAAGTTCTTCCCAAGTTCGTTGACTAAGAATGCTTTTTCTTGGTTTTCAAATCTAAGGCCTAATTCCATACATTCCTGGAATCAATTAGAGAGGAGTTTTCATGATCAATTCTTTAGGGGTGACCTAAAAATAGGATCGACAGATTTATTTAGCATTAAGAGGATGAATAATGAGTCTGTCGATTACTACCTTGCCCGATTCCGTCAAACGAGGAGTCGTTGCTTCACCTCTACCCCTGAGGCAGAAATAGTAAAGATGGCTGCTGGGGGTCTAGATTATCATATTAGGAAGAAGTTGGTCAACCAACATCTAATTGGTCTTGCCCAGTTAGGAGATAAAGTTCGACAAATTGAACAATTGAAAGCCGAAAAGGTTTTCAAGCAGAAGAAGTTCCTCAAAAGAGAAAAGGTTAACTTAGTCGGATGTAGTGAATCCGACGAGGAGGGCAGCGATTCTGAGGAACATGAGGTAGATTACGTTGAATTAAAAAATGGTCCACCTTATATATGCCAAGCTTTGAAGCCTACAAGGGCGAAAGAAAGGATTCCTTTCATTAATAAGAAAGTGTATACATTTGATGTGACCAAAGCCGATCAAATATTCGACATATTACTCAAAGATAAGCATTTAAATCTGTTAGATGACCATAGGCTTTTGAAGGCCCATGAGATTAAGGATTGGAAGTACTGTAAATATCATAACATTTTTGGTCATGCAACTAATGACTGTATACATTTCAGGGACAGTATTCAGAAAGGTTTGGCAAAAGGAAGATTAAAATTTTCAGACAAGAAACCAAACATGAAGGTTGATACAGAACCCTTTGGTCCTGAAGTTAACAAGACAGACCGCCGAGTCCCTATGGGAATAGGCATGGTCAATATCAGAGCTGGGCAAAATATCCAAATGGATCTGTCGGATTCATTTGATATTTATCCAAAGCCGGGTGAACCGCTGGTCGATTTCATGACACGCAAGAAATCCGACGGCATACTTAAAGTTTGCCCAAGATGTGAAGCATTTTATGATGAAGTGGCTGCCAAGAAAGCCAGGGGGAAGAAACCATCATCGTATCACCCATGTGACAGTACTGAGTCTCGTAATGGTGGTAACCAAGGCAGATTTTCACACTCGAGCAGTCATGCTGGATCTAACAGTGTATACAAAAGGGTTGCACCTGTTGTTAACAGGCAAGCAAATAGCCGTCAACAACACATGCATCAGATAAGACCCAGATAAAACCACACCGGAGGCTGGCTTAAAGAGCCAATCAGAGGATCGGTGGGAAACAACAGCTTTGTCGACCGCAGATTCAATTCTGTCAAGACTAGGAAGCCCCCGTCCAATGTAACGGTGGATCAATGGGTAAAGAATTATGCCACGGCTCGTTATCCAGAGTTACAAAAGCAGACATGGGTTAGGAAAAACAAGTTCAGTGACCACAATCCACCCTTTTGGAATGAGAATTACCGAAAGGGCCAGCTAGCTCAGAATGCTCAGATGACAGGACCTGGCTTGTCAGGACCGTCAACTCAGTTGGCCATCTCTAAGAGCCAAAAGAGGAGGCTGCAAAGGCTCCGACAGGCTCAACAGAAGAAGCTTGCCAGGCAAGGAGGTGTCACCATAAAAGAGATGCCTTCGCGTGATATTGGTTGTTTGGTTGCAATTGCTGACAATGTAGATGACAAGAGTGGAGCTGTCAAGATGAAGAGCGTGATAGAGACTCACCCAATGGAGGTTGACATGAAGATGCTTGCTACTCAAAACAAGCCAAAGAAACCTATGTCGCAAATCTGTGCAAAGAAAAAGAAGACCTTAGAAATGTCGTCACCACCAACAAAATCAACAGGCAAATGGCCGGTTGGATTGGCAGACATGGAAAGGGCGGCAGGGCTTGAGAAAAAGTTCGAGGCAAGGATGCAAGATCATTAGTTGGAAACATTCAAACCCGAATGTGTTTTGACCAACGAGGAATTGTCTTTTGATGCTGTCATTGATGCATTAAACGATCCAAACGATGATATTAACATCAACGGAGCCATGGACATGGATGGCCAGAATGAAGATTTGGTCGACATCATCAAGGCACTGGATAACTGTGGTGCAGGGATAGCCCGACCCCTGTCAGAAAGGTCAGGATCAGACGATGACGATGATTTGAGAAGAAATCGTGGAAGAACTGTAGGAGGTGCATTCTTAGACGAGGATCCAGAGAATGAAATCATCCTGGAACCAGGCATGAGGATGAATGTAGGATTGATTTCCGTCATCCTGGCCGAGTATGAAGGATATCTTGAAGTGGATTTTTTCGATGATGAGGATATAGTAGACAATGATAGAAATCCAGATGATTGTTGACTGTATGTCCAAGAGAATTTGGTCACCGTGTTCGACAATGTAGGCCAGTTAGAAAAACCCACTGATGAACAAAGAAATCATTTAAGGCCATTGCATGTAAAGGCTATAATTGATGGGAGACCCACTAATAGAGTTCTGATTGACGGGGGAGCTGCTGTCAATTTGATGCCTAGGGCAATGTTTAAGAAGCTAGGAAAAGATCAGTCGGACTTAATTCCGGCAGACATGGCCGTCACTGATTTCAGTGGCAAAACGTCTCCATCAGATGGTATCGTACTTCTCAATATCCAGGTTGGCACTGTCGAGAGAATGGCATTGTATGTGATAATTCCAGCCAAATCAAGCTACAACTTATTACTTGGCAGGGATTGGATTCATGATGTGGGAGCAATTCCATTGACAGTGCACCAGAAAATAATCCCGTGGAACGAGCAAGATCAAGTGGAGATCGTCGAAGCAGACGATAGCACGTGTTACGCCCAGCAGTTACATGTGGACTTCAAAATATATTCGCCAAATGCCAGACCGTGGATCGCAACGAAGGGGTCATTGATAAGGATGGGTTAGAAGCAAGCCTTCTCAGTCAGTTCCGCGTAAAGATAAAGGAAGAGGTAGACAAGTCTTGACCCTGTTCCGACAATGAGCTTTGAAACACATCTAAGAAGATTGTCGGCCTATATGGCCGACAGAGAAGTACACACTTCAGAGAGTGTGTTGGCGGATTGTATCATTGACGACGACCCTTTGGGTTTTGAGAAAGGAACCGAAGTTAAACAAAAAGTTGAAGTAGAAGATCCTCTGGAAGAAATAAATTTAGGGACGAAAGAAAAGAAAAGGCCCATCTTTGTCAGCGCTTTTCTGCTGGAGGATTATAAACAAAAACTCGTCAGATTAATTGCAGAGTATAAAGACTGTTTTGCATGGGACTACGATGAAATGCCCGGTTTAAGCAGAAACCTTGTCGAACACCGACTGCCACTTAGGGAGGACAGCAAGCCTGTCAAACAGGCAAGTAGAAGGTGTGCTCCAGAGGTAGTGCAAAAAATCAAAGAAGAAGTACAAAGACTGCTTAAAGCAAAGTTCATTCGAACAACCAGGTATGTCGATTGGCTTTCTAATATAGTTCCTGTCATTAAAAAGAATGGCAAAATGAGGGTATGCATAAACTTTATAAATTTAAATATGGCTACCCCCAAAGATGAGTATCCGATGCCAATAGACGACATGCTTGTCGACTCAGCATCAGGAAATGAAATTTTGAGTTGTATGGATGGCCATGCAGGTTATAATCAAATCTTTATAGCCGAAGAAGATGTGCCAAAGACTGCCTTCAAGTGTCCAAGAGCGACTAGGACATATGAATGGATTGCCATGCCTTTCGGTTTAAAGAATGCAGGAGCCGCCTATCAACGAGCAATGAATGCGATTTTCCATGATATGATTGGAAAATTCGTAGAAGTATATATTGATGGCGTGGTTGTTAAGTCCAAAACCAAAGATGACCACTTGGAGCACCTGAAGCAAGGGTTTGAAAGGATGAGAAGGCATAACCTCAAAATGAACCCATAGAAGTGTAGCTTCGGAGTGTCGGCTGCCAAATTCCTAGGATTCCTAGTCCACAAAAAAGGAATTGAGGTAGACAAAAATAAAGCCAAAGCGGTCTTGGAAGCCTCGGCACCGATAGATAAAAAGGAACTACAATCCTTCCTAGGACAGGTTAACTTTCTAAGAAGGTTTATATCAAATCTGTCGGGAAAAACAATAATATTTGCACCACTGGTCAAGTTGAAATAAGAGCAAAGCTTCATATGGGAGCCTTGTCACCAAGAGGCTTTTGATCAGATCAAGTGATACCTAGTCAATCCACCGGTCATTATGCCCGCAGTGCCTCGTCGACCGTTGAAGTTGTACATATCAGCATCTGAGGACACTATAGGATGTCTATTGGCTCAAGATGATGATGACAATGTTGAAAGGGTCGTATATTATCTAAGCAGAGTCCTCAATGATGCTGAAAGAAGATATAATGCAATTGAGAAGTTATGTCTAGCATTGTATTTTTCTTGTACAAAACTTAAATATTATATGATGCCATGTCATGTATTCGTTATTTCCAAAACTGATGTTTGACCGTGCTGTCGCCACGCGTCAAAAAGAACGAGCGATTATTAAAATAATGTAGTATAGAGCGACAACTCGGATATCGTCTCTCAAGGACTCTTTAGTTGTTGTTATTATTAACAGAAAATCAAAAGTTAGTTTTGGGGGTTTTGGATTGAGTGCAATTAAAATAAAGAAAACAAAGCAATAAAAAAACAAAGCAGTTAAAAGATTAACAAATAAGCTAAAGAACGATTAACCTACTGTTCTTGGTTTCCCACTATCATTGGTTCAAATAAATCCAAGCCCTAAGCGGATTCTAATCCCCTTTCAGTTGTAGCAACAATTAACAAACGAAATCGCTACTACGGATACATTGCTCCTATTCCCGAATTAAACAAACAGGGTTAAGCCCTCATGAACTAAACGAACATGAATGAACACACGCGAATTAAACAAACGCGATTAAGTATAGGAACATAGCATCATCTGAAATGAATCAACACAACACTATACATTCCCGAATTAAACAAACGAAACATATAACATCGCATTGAAAAGAGAAAAGTAAATGAAAATAGGAAATACAGAACCTCAAATGTAAATGGAAACCAATCCCAGTAGATTAATCTAAGGAGACTAGCTCTCCATTACAAAAGAAAGACAAAAGAACAGAAAAGAAAATAAACTACTGACAACTACTGACTAAAAACTAGCCAAAACTGGCTAGCCCCCTAAAAACTAGCTAACTTATCATTCTGCCATAGAGCAGTTTATATACAAATTCTGGAATCCAAGGCCTCGCGAGCCGAAGCACTGCTCGCGAGGCGAATTATGCGAAAGGTCTGCAACTCTTGGTATTCTCGCGAGGCGAGCATATCATTCGCGAGGCGAACTCTTCAGCTTCCAAACTGTAACGCCCGTGGCCTTCAACACGGGCAAGCCGTGATCGTCTCTGACTTTTCAGGCTTGGATGACTCGCGAGGCGAGTCCAGTCTTCGCTGGGCGAGACAGAAAGTTTTGCAATTTTCAGGAACAGTCACCTTCTGGTTCGCGTGGCGAGCAGCCTTCTCGCGGGGCGAGAAACTCCAGAATTATTCCTTTTTATTAACCTGAAAATAGAAAATAAAAGTAAATACTTTATTCACTCTAAATCAACTAAATTAACTTAAAAACACTTTACAGACTCAAAATACTACTTAAGGACAATCAAGTCTAATTTGGGTAAAAATGATATAAAATAAGCACAAAGCCAAGGTCTTTACTAGTTATAAAACCAGTCAAACAGAGGCTCATCAATGTTATAAAGTATATGTTGTCAAAACCAGTTCTTAATGGACGTATCGGTAAATGGACCATTGCTTTGTCAGAGTATTCTTTACAATACGTACCAGCTAAAGCTATCAAAGGACAGGCAGTGACTGACTTTTTGGTAGACCATCCAGGATTGGACGTGCCAAAAATAGGTGTTGTCAGTTTACAACGTTCGAAGCTCTATTTTGACTGATCAAGGCATCAAGGAGGTAGTGGAGTAGGAATTTTAATTGTGACTGCACAAGGAACTTCTACTAAGTTCATGTTTGAACTTAAGTATCCATGTTCCAACAATGAAGCTGAATATGAAGCTTTGATTGTCGGATTAGAGATACTGATAGAAATAAAAGCACGAAATGTGCATATCTTTGTGGATTCTCAATTAGTTATCAAACAACTTACTCAATAATACAAATGTGTCAACTACAACTTGGTAAAATATTGTATCGTAGCTAGTAAGCTAATGAAAAAATTCGATGACGTAATTGTCAAATATATTCCCAGAAATTTAAATCAAGAGGCTAATGAGTTGGCTCAAATAGCCGCAGGATACAAGATATCTCAAAAGGCTTTGTCAGGACTAATGGAAATCAGGGAATTGTTGTATCCATTAGAAGAAAGAGATATTTTGGTTAATGATGTAATTCTACCTAATGACTGGAGGTTGTCAATAATTGAATATTTGGAAAATCCAAGTCAGAATATAGATAGGAAAATGAAATACAAAGCATTGAATTATACAATGCAAGGAGGACTATTATATATAATGTACGTCAATGGGACTCTACACAAGTGCCTGAGTGAACAAGATGCTTATTTGGCTCTGTCGGAAGTCCATGGGGGTATATGTGAAGACCATCAGGCAGGGGTTAAAATGAAATGGATCCTTTGACGAAGTTTGTATTATTGGTCAACGATGATTAAAGATTGTATTATGTTTGCCAAGTCTTGTGAAGAATGTCAGAAACATGGCCATATACAAAATGTGTCAGCCGGCGAATTGCATTCTATTGTCAAGCCTTGGCCATTCAGAGGATGGGCTTTGGATTTGATTGGTCAAATACATCCCACTTCATCGAAAGGACATCAATTTATTCTAATTGGAGTGGACTATTTTACCAAATGGGTAGAATCAGTTTGCCTTAAAGCAGTTACCCAGCAAGACGTAATTGATTTTATTGAAAATCATATAGTTTGTCAGTTTGAATTCCACAAACATTGACAACTGATCAAGGGTCAATTTTTAATGGGAAGAAAATTATACAATATGCCAACTCTAGACAGATAAAGATGCTTACATCTACTCCCTACTATGCACAAGCCAATGGCCAAGTTGAGGCCATAAATAAGATCATTATTGGTCTTATTAAAAGGCATGTGGGTCGACAACCTAAGAATTGGCATAATACTCTTGATCAAATACTGTGGGCATATAGAAATCCATCTAGGCAGTCGACAGGAACTTCACCATATCGGTTACCTTATGGACACGATCCTGTGTTACCTGTCGAAATCAATCTTCAGTCTACTCGCATTTAGAGGCAAAATGACTTGCCTACCAACCAATATTGGAATGCAATGCTGGGCGAATTGGATGAGTTAAGTGATGAAAGGTTGATTGTGTTAGAAAATTTGATTCGACAGAAGGAAAGAATTGCAAAGCTCTATGATAGTCGAGTTAAGTTTAAATCATTTAAGATAGATGATCTGGTGTAGAAAGTCATATTGCCCATAGATAAAAGTTGTCGAGAATATGGCAAATGGTCACCTAAGTGGGAAGGACCATTTAGAACCATTTAGAATTGATAAAGCATTTTCTGGAAATGCTTATGCACTGGTCAATGTTGATACTGGTTTGAAATTAAAATTAGGTCAATTAATGGCAAGTATTTGAAGGAATATAAACCGACAATGTTGGAAGTGAAAATTGACGCCAAGTGAAAAGAAACGAGAATATTCACTAAATTGGCAATACAATAAAATATTGTCAAAAGCACAGGTTGTCAGTCCAAGCCATATAGAGATTGGCAATATGACAATATGCTATCAGGAATCAAATTGTCAATCAAAGTTAATCTAATCCTAGAGTATAAGGCTATGCGTCAGTAGCATTTTATCTTCCTCCCTTCGATAATGCAGAGGTATAACCTAATTTGTTGAGGCTCCATTCCCCATTTGATGAGGTTTCAGCTACTCCATATGTCGAGGATGCGCAAAGGAAGAAACGAGCAGAAGCAGATCTCACCATCATTTAACCCAGAAGGTTATAGTTGCTATGGTGCAATAAAGATGACACCAAAGGAAAACCACTACCTTCCGGGATGAAGATGATGGAACTAGAGCAAGATGCACTCGTTCCGTAATGAGATCGGCTTCTCCCCATATGTGCAGCGAGGTCAGCTTTAGATGTTACGTTGGTTGCTGACCTCCACTGCATTTTTTACGTTGGTTATTGACCTCCACCAAGGATATGACCATTGAGACAAACTTTGGTTTGACATCTTAAGATGGTAAGGTCAAACTCCCATGGAGGAAGAAAGAAGAATAAATGAAAGCATTTTTTAGGAGAAAGCATATTATGTGAAATACCCAACTATGAAATCGTTGATTTGCAGATCTCATTATTTATAGTTGGTCCAGAGAGACATTTAATGCGAGTTGGCTTACCAAAGTCTCGAAATTTATTATGGCATTTATGACGATTTGATAAGCATGATTTACGAAGTTGGTTGGAAACATGCAGTCAAATCAAACAGTAAATAAACGTGCAAATAAGAAAAGAAACATTTTTTATTGATCAATGATTGTCAGAGGTGACCAGATTAAAGTTTTACAAAGAAAAGAACTACAACTGTCAATTTTGGCCTAAGTTGAAATCAAAGGATAATCGATCCCATGCAAAGGAAAGGTCGGTCTTGTCAGCGGCAGCAGCTTCATATTCAGGCTGTAACGCGCGGAGCTTGCCAACTACACTTTCAGCTTTCCGACCAAGTTGGGTAGATTCGTCGTCAATAGCTTTGACTTTGTCTCTTCTCTTTTCTAAAGCTTTGTCAAACTTGGCACATTTTAGATCGGTCAATTCAATCTCTGCCAACAGTTTCTTCCGATACTCCAGGAGACTCTCTTTAGTATGAATTCCAGTAGAAATAAGGTCGAGTTCCTTTTGCTTGGAAGTTTCCAGATCTCGAAAGCGAGCTAAGAGATCATCTTTAGTCTTTTCTTCCTCTTCATAATAAGGGATGACATAAGTCATCCTTTCTAACTTTCCAGAGAGCCGCTCCCAGAATTTATGGATGGAGAGAAAATGCGTACGGCTCGACACGGGAAGATTGGAATGGAGAGGAGTGATCTCTTTAATGAGTCGTGACAGTTCTTGTTGGATGCTGGCATTAGATAAAAATGCATCAAAAGGATTGCCAAGAAGAGCCTGGAGATCATGCATAAGGTTAATGTCTCGAGAATCACTGGAGTCATGTTGAGTTGATAAAGAGGTGGCAGAGAGGGCTGACACTTTTTGGCTTACTTCCGACAGCATATTAATCCAAGTGTTGAAGTGAAGGGTCAGTTTAGGGTCAGGAGACTTCATGATTGGAGGTCTGACGGCAGGTGGAGAAGGAATAATAGGAGTTGTTTTAGCCAGCAGGGCTTATATGTCAATATCCTCATCCGTAATTTCAATCATGACGGCAGTCTCGACAGATGTGTCGGCAATGGAAGTCGGAATGATTGAAGTAAGATGATGAGGGTCGGGGGGGCATTTTTGGATGGGATTCAAGAGGTTGAGGAACATCCGTCAGGCCTCTGATGTCGACAATATTACTTCCTAAAGTTCTGTCAACCTGTACCTGTTGTGACTCCGGCAAGTGTACCGGGTCGTCGCAAGTAATAAAACACGGTAAGAGTCTACCGAGGTCGAACACAAGGATTGGGTTACCAATTCGACTAATTTCACGAGAAATCCGATAAGTTGGTTAAGCAATAGAAGGTGGTTGAGAGAAAGAGATTGAGATCGCAAATTCAAGAATCAAATCAAATAACACTACGGTGATTAAATGCAGAAATAAAAGCATCTAAGGTTTCGAATCCACCTACCCAATCATGCAAAGTACCCAAGTGATATTGCTCTCCTCCCTAGGTTCAATTTTAATGTCAACGGGACCCCTAAATTCTCCTATATCCACTGTCGTGCTCAATAGGACGTATTCGATGATTTGAGTTAATTACTTCCTAGGTCTCTTAACCCTAATCTCGAATTCTATTAATTCTTCTTCCCTAAGAGTTGCATCGATCTCCTATTCACCCTCGTGCAACACTCGATCGATGTTCCCAATTCAAGTTCTGAAACGCAAATCGCCTCTCGGCCGCATACACGTTTAACAAGTTGATCACGCAAGCATATAATCAACACAATGGAATCAGAATTGAAAAAAACAATAATTGAATTAAGAGAGAGAGAGTTACATCACATGAATACTATGCCGCCATAGGTGGCTTCATCGATCCCTTAGACACGAGGATTAGTTCCTCATGTCCGTAACAACAACGCACGTACAATCGGGATTCATCCTAAGCCTAAGAATTAAGAGAGGAGAAAAGGAGAAGAAATCCCAGAATAAGGGTTACAACAGTCTCTCGAAAATTCTGATCCAAAAAGTCCTCCTTTTACTGTTACGATCCGCTCTATTTATAAGGAGGCCACGCGTCACGGCCGCGTGACGGCCATCACGGCCAGGCGCGTGACGGTTTGTTTCTGGCGCACCACGGAATTGAACTCTCGCGATGCGAATGATGTCTCGCGACGCGAGCCCGCCTTTCACGGCCCGTGATGTGAATC
This sequence comes from Sophora flavescens, assembly GCA_030762895.1. Taxonomy (NCBI): domain Eukaryota; kingdom Viridiplantae; phylum Streptophyta; class Magnoliopsida; order Fabales; family Fabaceae; genus Sophora; species Sophora flavescens. The sequence continues at coordinate 160,643,837 of CM061067.1, read as the reverse complement.
ACGGCCAGGCTGTGATGTTCTCTGCCTTGTGTGGATCTTGGGTCACGGCCGTGATACATATCACGGCTAGGCCGTGATGGTCTCTGACTTGTGTGGCTTTTAGGTCACGGTAGTGATAAGTATCACGGCTGGCCGTGATGGTCTCCGACTGCGGTACTTTTCTCGAATTCACACACTCGCGACGCGAGGACGTCTCGCGACGCGAACCTTCCTTTCACGCCCGTGATGAGAATCACGGCTAGGCCGTGATGGTCTCTGTCTTCCCGAGATCTTCAAACTCTCGCGGGCGAGCTTCCTCTCGCGGGCGAGAATCTCGAAATGGCAATCTCCACTATTTCTTGACTTTCCTTAATTCTTAGAGCTTCACTTATGGACCTGAAAACAACACAAGCAACCACAAGCGTAATTCTATCCAAAAGAAGCTAAAAACTACACAAAAGACGCAAAACGAGTCAAAGTCCAACTTAGGAACAAAACAAGGCAAATTTGGGCGAAAACGAGATTGAACTCCACTAATTGGCACATAAACCCTATTTTATCTAGTCCTAAAACTAGATAAGCCAGAGGCTTATCAAACACCCCAAACTTAAACCTTGCTTGTCCCCAAGCAAGCTAAAACTCAAAAACGACTCAAGACTTGGCAAACCTGAAAGATCTAATCAATTTCGCACAAATTTCATGCAACTTTACAAAACAGTTTTTCTTCTTTGATTCCCCCCCTTTTTCATCAATGTAATCCCCACATTCATCTACTTTAAACAATTGAGAAGTTATCATTCATGCCATCATTACTCTAAGTTGAGGCTCAAAGATACACACAAAGGAAGATCACCTATTTCAAACAATTGCCTTCCTCTCAAGGGCATTTAGTATTTCACTCATTCGCTCAAGTTTGTCTAGGCTATCAACTTTTCACTCACTTTCACATTCTAAGAGCACTTCCCATGAATTTGATTTTCATCTCAAACATAGTTCCCACGAAAACATGCATGCAACATCAATAGGTCTTTCAACGGTTGTAATGGGGACTGGCTAAGGGTAGGATAATCAAAGGATAGAGGCTAAGTCCCTAGGATCAATGAGAGCATGAAACTAATATCACAACAATTGAATTCACTCTCATATTATTTTCTTCCTTGCAGTTGGTGGCTACACACCTCTTCCTTTTTATATTTATTTTTCCTTGCCCTTTTTGGCACATATTCAATGCTTTTTATCACCCCCTTTTTTTTTTTCTCAACTATGATTCATGAACTTGTAGCCACCCCAAACTTAGTTCCACAACAACACTTACAAAGCTAAAATTCCATACTCTCCTAAATCCTAGGACATGGGAAAATCATGGTTTTTCTGAGTTAATGGCTTGTAATGTAAGGTCATCAAGAACAATAGGCTTCAAGGCTCAATGTGGCTAACTAGGGATCATTCATCAAGGTTGGTTCAATTTATGGCCAAGTAGTTAATTCAAAGAAAATTGCCTAAATCATTTGATGCAACATATAAACATGCAAACCATATAGAGATTCAAGCAAATTCGGGAAAGTGCAACTTAACAGTGATTCACACATTCAAAAACAGAGTTGAAGGCTCAAATCCTCACCTGGACATTTTGCAAACTGTTTGACCGAGATACGATTCCTAGTGTGTGCACCCCCCTCACCCCAAACTTATCATAAATCAAGCAATCATAATAAATCTCAAAGTTCAATTTTCAATTTTTAAGTGGGGATCAATTTTTCTATTATTAGAACTTAGGGGGAAATCATCAATGGTCAATATAATTCAAGCAATCCATCTATACTCAATATAATTAAAATCCAACAAGCTTGCCGACACGACATTTCATACAAAAACTCTTGATCTTCTCAAATTATTCAAGAGTGACAAACAAAAACAAAACAAACACAAACACAAAAACAAGAGTGAGGAAAAGAGAGTACCTAGCTTGGGTTGCCTCCCAAGTAGCGCTTGTTTAACGTCCCGAGCCTGACTCAAGTCACCCCTAAGGGTTAATCCAAAAGAAACACTTGCTTTCCAGTTGGGATTGACTCCCCATGATAATGCTTTAACCTGTGCCCGTTCACCTTGAAGTTGCGGAGGCCCCTTCTAATTCCACCGCCCCATGGGGAAGACTTGTAGGATCTTGTATGGTCCCAACCATCTTGATTTCAGCTTCCCAGGAAAGAGCCTCAATCTGGAATTATACAGAAGCACCAATTGCCCGGGCTCGAACCTCCTAGGCAAGATGTGCTTGTCATGCCATGCTTTCGTCCGCTCCTTGTAGATTCTCGCGTTCTCATAAGCTTGCATGCGGATCTCAGACAGCTCATTCAAGTCCAACAACCTCTTCTCTCCGGCCTTTGTCAAGTTAAAGTTGAGCTCCCTAATTGCCCAATAAGATTTCTCCTCCAACTCCACCGGTAGGTGGCATGCCTTTCCGAACACCAAATTGTAGGGAGACCTTCCAATTGGAGTCTTGAAGGCGGTCCTATAAGCCCATAGAGCATCATCCAATTTCCTTGACCAATCCTTCCGTGAGGAGTTGACTGTTTTCTCAAGAATGCGCTTCAACTCACGGTTGGATACCTCTGCTTGCCCATTTGTTTGGGGGTGATAGGGAGTAGAGACTCTGTGCTTGACCCCATACTTCTCGAGAAGCTTATGCATTTGATTGTTGCAGAAGTGGGATCCCCCATCACTGATCAACACTCTTGGGACCCCAAACCTAGAGAAGATATTGCGCCTCAAGAAATCCATGACTACCCGCGCATCATCTGTGGTTGTTGGGATTGCCTCCACCCACTTCGACACGTAGTCGACAGCCACCAAAATGTACTGGTAAGAGAAGGAAGGTGGGAATGGTCCCATGAAATATATCCCCCATACATCAAAGAGCTCTACTTCGAGCATGCAATTCAAGGGGAGTTCATGCCGCTTAGAAATATTGCCAACCTTTTGGCATCGATCACAGTTTTCAACAAAGGTGTAGGCATCCTTGAAGAGCGTCGGCCAAAAGAAACCACTTTGAAGGATCTTTTCTGCAGTCTTCTTTCCCCCATAATGCCCACCGTAATCCGAGCTATGACAATGCCACAGCACGTTTCCGATTTGGTCATGGGGAATGCACCTCCTGAGGATCCCATCCGAGCACTGCTTGAAGAGATAGGGGTCCTCCCACACATAATATTTTGCATCCGAGAAGAACTTCTTTCTCTGTTGATTAGTCCAACCTTGCGGAACCACATTTGAAGACTTGAAGTTGGCCATATCCGCGAACCAAGGAGGGGAATTTTCAATAAGTGCAAACAGCTTTTCATCAGGAAATTCTTCCCTGATGTCTAACAATTCCTCCTCGGTGTCGGGATTGACCAACCTAGATAAGTGGTCCGCCACCCCATTGTCGGACCCTTTCCTGTCCTTAATCTCGAGATCAAATTCCTGCAAAAGAAGAATCCACCGAATTAATCTAGGTTTGGCCTCTTGTTTTGTCATCAAGTGTTTTATGGCCGCATGATCAGTGAAAACCACAATCTTAGACCCCACGATGTAGGATCTAAACTTATCCAAAGCAAACACCACAGCAAGTAGTTCTTTTTCAGTGGTGGAATAATTAGCTTGTGCCTCATTCAAAACCTTACTTGCATAATAAATAACACGAGCTAATTTTTCCACCCTCTGCCCCAAAACAGCCCCCACCGCATAATCACTAGCATCACACATGATTTCAAAGGGCAAATTCCAATTAGGTACAGTGATTATGGGTGCGGTGACAAGCATATTTTTCAAAACAGTGAAGGCATTTAAACAAGAATCATTAAAATCAAAGGATACATCCTTCACAAGAAGGTCGCAAAGCGGCCTTGCGATTTTGGAGAAGTCTTTGATGAATCTCCGGTAGAACCCGGCATGCCCCAAAAAACTCCTCACCCCCTTCACATTGGTTGGTGGGGGCAGCTTCTCAATCAACTCAATCTTCGCCCTATCAACCTCAATCCCCCTTTTGGAGACTTTGTGCCCTAAGACTATACCTTCCTTGACCATGAAGTGGCATTTCTCCCAGTTGAGCACAAGGTTAGTCTCTTGGCACCTTTTAAGCACCAAGGTCAAGTTCTTCAAACAGTTGTCATAGGAGGTCCCAAAGACCGAGAAGTCATCCATGAACACCTCAATGCATCTCTCCACCATGTCCGAGAAAATAGAGAGCATGCACCTTTGGAAAGTAGCGGGGCGTTGCACAATCAAAAGGGCATCCTCCTGTAGGCAAAGACTCCATACGGACAAGTGAAAGCCGTCTTCTCTTGGTCTTGAGGATCCACCACAATCTGGTTATAGCCGGAGTAACCATCCAAGAAACAGTAAGTACTCATATCCGGCTAACCTCTCAAGCATTTGATCTATGAAGGGAGAGGGAAGTGATCCTTCCTTGTTGCTTCATTTAATCTTCTCGTAGTCGATGCACACTCTCCACCCCGTGATGGTTCTTGTTGGGATCAATTCATTGTTTTCATTGACCACCACGGTTGTTCCACCCTTCTTTGGGACCACATGAATCGGACTAACCCGATTGCTTTATCCGAGATTGGGTAGATGATTCCGGCATCTAAAAGCTTAATCACTTCCTTACGCATACGCTTCTTTCATGATGGGGTTTAGCCGTCTCGTGGTTGAACCACCGCTTATAACCATCCTCCATCAAGATTTTATGCATGCATAGGGAAGGGCTTATACCCTTTAGGTCCGAAATCTTCCACCCAATGGCGGATTTGTGTTCCCTAAGAACTCTCAACAGCTTCTCCTCTTCATCCTTTTTCAAGGCATTGCTAATGATCACCGGATGTTGTCCCTCCTCCCCCAAGAATGCATACCTCAAGTGATTTGGGAGTTGCTTCAGCTCCGGTGTCTTTCCATCTTCCTCATTGCCTTCCTTGTTGAGCTTCTCCTTTGCATATTCATCCCTTGGGAGACTTGGTAAGGCTTCCATCTGTTTCAAACATTCAAGATAGTCCTCATCCCCGAAGGGGTCTTCTTCCTCACTATCATCACCATGGGATTTTACCAACACTTGTGCAAGTGCAGAACCATGGGCTCCTCTAGTGGTCTCTTCCTTGACAATACCATCCACAAAATCCACCCGGTACACTTCCGACCTCTCCACAGGGTGCTTCATTGCTTCAAAGACATTGAAGACTACATTCTCATCTTGCACGCGGAGGGTGAGCTTCCCTTGTTGCACATCAATCAAAGCACGCCCTGTGGCCAAGAAAGGCCTCCCCAAGATAAGAGGGATCTCGGCGTCTTCATCCATATCAAGCACCACAAAATCTGCCGGAAATATGAATTTGTCCACCTTCACTAGCAAGTCTTCGACAACCCCATAGGGGTATTTGATGGAGCGATCGGCTAGTTGGAGTGACATCCGTGTATCCTTGGCTTCCTTAATTCCCAACTTCTTCATCATGGAGAGGGGCATCAAATTGATGCTTGCCCCTAGATCACATAATGCTTTCCCTATATTCATCTCCCCAATAGTACACGGTATCGAAAAGGAACCGGGATCCTTCAACTTTGGAGGGAGTTTTCTCTGAAGAATGGAACTACACTCCTCGGTCAAAGCAACTGTCTCCTCATCCACAATTCTCTGCTTCTTGGTGAGAAGCTCCTTCATAAACCGGGCATATGATGGCATTTGTTCCAGGGCTTCCGCAAATGGGATGTTAATTTGAAGCTTGCGGAAGACATCAAGGAATCTGTTGAACTGTTTATCCTGTTGAGGCTTCTTCAATCTTTCCGGATATGGTACCTTCATGTAGGACGGGAGGTCCTTGGGCTCTACCCACTTCTTTCTACGGAACTCTTCATCTACAAGCTTTAACCTCCCTCCTTGCTCCGGTGCCTTACTTCTTACTAACTCCTCTTCTTTCTCAGGTTGTTCTTCCTCAACATGTGGTGGGTTCGAGACCTCAACTTCCGGAGAACTAGGTGCTCCCCTGTTAGATTCCAGCACTCTACCGCTTCTAGTGGTCACGGCATTGCACTGGCTCTTAGGGTTGTTCTCAGTGTCTCCTGGGAGAGTGCCTGGAAGACGCTCATTCATTTGCTTCGCGAGCTGTGCTATTTGTGTCTCAAGATTCTGAATTGCTGAACCTGTATGAGTCGCCAACTTGTCAATGGCAGTATTCGTGTTAATTGACAATTTCTCCACTGCTGTACTCATCTTCTCAAAAACCAACTCCCACGGTTGTCTTCCACTATCTGTTGTTTGCACTTGAATAGTCCCTGGCGGACCCTGCTGAGTATTGCGCTGCTGAATCCCTATGTGTGGCCTCAGACCCTGTTGAGGTTGCTTGCCTGCTAGACCACCACTAGCATTACTCCATGCGAAACACGGATGGTCTCTCCTCATGTACCCCCTATTCTGATTCTGATTGTACTCATTCTGTCTGTTCCTCTGATAATTGTTCTGGGGCACAGTGTCATAGAAGTTGTGGCATGAATCCACATGTTCCTGAGAGAAGTTCAGTGGGCAAATCTGAGTGTCATGATCCCCATTGCAGTTGTCACAACCCGGAGGCATCCCCTCGTGTATCACATTAATTTTTTTGTTTCCCGATAGTGCCGCATTCTGCATCTTCAACAATCTGTTTTGCTCTAAAATGGCTTCCATTGTCGCAGAACTGACTCCACTCGAGGTTTCCCTGCCTCGGTTGTAATCATTATATGACATCTTTTCTAACAGTGCCCATCCATCCTCAGCCGATAAATATACAAAAGAACCGCCAGCTGCGGCATCACAGTTCATCTGATAGCGTCCTCTCAACCCATTAAAGAAATGTTGCACTTTGGAAACCGGGTCAAAGAACGCAGAGGGACATCTTCTCAACAAACCATTGTACCTCTCCCACGCTTCATTGTATGTTTCATCCTCCGTTTGCCTGAATGAAGTGACGGCTATTCTTGCTTGTGCCGCCTTCTGAGGAGGAAAGTATTTGGTTAGGAACTTCTGTGCCATTTGCTCCCAAGTTCGATCTTGTTCCTATCCAAGTCGTCAACCCAATCGCGAGTGACATCCCTAAGAGAGAGGGGAAAAGTCGCAAGCGAAACTCATCTCGTGAGACTCCTCTTGTCTTACGTAAGTCACAGGCTTCAAGGAAGCGAGTGATGTGTCTATGCGGGTCTTGCTTGCCACTGCCGTCGAACTGATTCTCACGGATCTGGGCTGTGACACACCCTTCCACTCTGAAGGAGTCTGTGTTCAAGTTGCCCCTCACAATAGAAGAAGCACAATCCTCCAAGTTTGGTAGATCATACTCGAATAGAGGCTTGTAACGAGGAGGAGGAGGAGGGGGAGGATTTTCTTCAGCCATGCCCTCTATTTTAATTCCTTCAATTCTTTTCCTTTCCCTGGCTTCTTTCCTTAATTGCCGCTCGGTCCTGGTGATCTCGGAATCAAATAGCAAGTCCTCTTGTAGGAGGGTACCTCGCATACAAAAACAGGCAAAGACCAAGTGGAATCAAAGAAGCAGAGAAAAATAATAGCAATTAAATAAAAGAAAATAAAACTAAAAGCCAGTTTAACCAAGTAGCCGAATTTCCTAAAAATTAGGAAAATTGGTCGTGCCAATCCCCGGCAACGGCGCCAAAAACTTGTTGTGACTCCGGCAAGTGTACCGGGTCATCGCAAGTAATAAAACACGGTAAGAGTCTACCGAGGTCGAACACAAGGATTGGGTTACCAATTCGACTAATTTCACGAGAAATCCGATAAGTTGGTTAAGCAATAGAAGGTGGTTGAGAGAAAGAGATTGAGATCGCAAATTCAAGAATCAAATCAAATAACACTACGGTGATTAAATGCAGAAATAAAAGCATCTAAGGTTTCGAATCCACCTACCCAATCATGCAAAGTACCCAAGTGATATTGCTCTCCTCCCTAGGTTCAATTTTAATGTCAACGGGACCCCTAAATTCTCCTATATCCACTGTCGTGCTCAATAGGACGTATTCGATGATTTGAGTTAATTACTTCCTAGGTCTCTTAACCCTAATCTCGAATTCTATTAATTCTTCTTCCCTAAGAGTTGCATCGATCTCCTATTCACCCTCGTGCAACACTCGATCGATGTTCCCAATTCAAGTTCTGAAACGCAAATCGCCTCTCGGCCGCATACACGTTTAACAAGTTGATCACGCAAGCATATAATCAACACAATGGAATCAGAATTGAAAAAAACAATAATTGAATTAAGAGAGAGAGAGTTACATCACATGAATACTATGCCGCCATAGGTGGCTTCATCGATCCCTTAGACACGAGGATTAGTTCCTCATGTCCGTAACAACAACGCACGTACAATCGGGATTCATCCTAAGCCTAAGAATTAAGAGAGGAGAAAAGGAGAAGAAATCCCAGAATAAGGGTTACAACAGGTCTCTGAAAATTCTGATCCAAAAAGTCCTCCTTTTCTGTTCTGATCTGCTCTATTTATAAGGAGGCCACGCGTCACGGCCGTGACGGCCATCACGGCCAGGTCGTGACGGTTTATGTTTCTGGCGCACTTCTGGAATTCGAACTCTCGCGACGCGAATGACGTCTCGCGACGCGAACCTTCCTTTCACGGCCCGTGATGTGAATCACGGCCAGGCCGTGATGTTCTCTGTCTTCCCAGATCTTCAAACTCTCGCGGGGCGAGCTTCCTCTCGCGGGGCGAGAATCTCCAGAATGGCAATCTCCACTATTTCTTGACTTTCCTTAATTCTTAGAGCTTCACTTATGGACCTGAAAACAACACAAGCAACCACAAGCGTAATTCTATCCAAAAGAAGCTAAAAACTACACAAAAGACGCAAAACGAGTCAAAGTCCAACTTAGGAACAAAACAAGGCAAATTTGGGCGAAAACGAGATTGAACTCGACTAATTGGCACATAAACCCTAGTTTATCTAGTCCTAAAACTAGATAAGCCAGAGGCTTATCAGTACCTCTAAGTCAGATCGATTCGCTGGTTCGACAGTCTTGGTGATAATTTCCTTAATAGTCATTGAATCTTCAATCTGAAGAGATTTTTCCCGACATGAAGGAAAATGAGAATATATATATATATATATATATATAAAGGAAGATGACAAGATCATTGGAAATACCAGGTTAGAGTCCGAAGACATCAAGTCAACATCAGCACTTGTCTTTTCAGTTATGGGAATAGTCTCGACGACTTTCTCTTTCTGTCAAGATAAAAATAAAAGATTGTAAACAAAAAGATATGGCTTGATAGATCAACTCAACTTTTACCTTGGATTGGTTGGAGGGAGAAGTGTTGGAGGAGCTAACAACAATGTCTTGGACCTTAGATCCAGTAGAGGATTTGCCGACATCGTAGTCTCTTAGAGATTGAAAAGCTTTTGGTGGACTTTGATTTCTTGGAAGGAAGATCGGAAGGAACAGCTTCCTCTTTTCTTTTCTTAGACCCTTTTGTCTGAGGATTAGAAATAGAAGCTTCGGTCGGCCGTGAGCTTTTCTTGACAGTTTTGGCCGCCACAGGGATTACGTCTTCATCCTTGTTGTCGTCCTCAAGTGCTTTTTCAGACAGTACACCAGATTTAGACTTAGCAGGAAGAGGCTTGTCAAGAGGAATAGCTGTCAATAACAACATAAATAAGTTGACTGTCAGCCAAAAAGCGAAAGAATAAAAAGTTATTCAACGAGTAAATACCTTAATTACAAGTTAGAATTTGCGAATCGAATCCAAAGTCATCATCAGGTTGGAGAAACCGACGAGCGAAGGTAACTGGATTTGGTTTTTCAAAAGGGTCAACGTAAGCACTCGCGCTTTCTAAAAAGAAAAAGTTACCTCCTTTCGACGGCTTTCCTGGGTGTGAATCAGCAAAACCAAGGGAAACACATTGTACATCCATTTCGAGATAGATATGTTTTACATCCCTTTCCCCAAGGGAAACACGTTGTACATCCATAGGGAGGCTTTGACCTTTTATCCTGAAATTTTTAAGCAATTTAAATTTTTAATTTTTTTTCTTAAAAGCAGTCACCATATAGTTTTTTTTTAAGGTGTCTAACTTCGCCCTTGCATTTCCATGTCCTTGTTGAAGAAAATTCTCCAAATTCGATGTTCCAAATGTGCAGTTCTTGAGAAAATTCCCAAGTGCAAGGAAATTTTGTCGTTCCTACTAATAACTACAAGGTTAGGGTTCTGTAGAAGAAGCCTTTGAGACCAGAAACTCTGATATCAATTAAGGTAGTTTCATTTCAATATATAAATACTAACTTTTACGAATTGTTATTTTGAACAAAATATTATAAAATACATATGCATCTATAATTTGGGTTATGAATAAAATGACTTCAATAAGGAAACATTTTTTTTGAAGCAATGCGCCTAGCGTAATTCATTGATAATCAAGGAAGCAATAAAATGTGGTACTTGATAGTAATCATGGTGACTAGCTCTGAATAAAGTCGCTCTAGCAAGTGAATGAGCTACTCTATTCGCTTGCCTCCTAACAAAACTTACAACTAAGTTTGAAAAAGATAATAAAAGTTCATGACAAGCTCTAATAACAACTCCAAACTCAGAGTTGTCATTTTTAAGAGCTTTTACATTATTGACCACAACTTGACAGTCTAGCTCAAATAAGACATTCTTGAAGTTCAAGTCTTTAACCCAATTCAATGCTTTAAGCAAACCCAAAGCTTCACCTTCAGGAACTGGGAGTAAGGAAGGAACCCATTTAGTTCTAGCCAAAACAAAGTTACCAAACTCATCCCTTATACACATCCCAAAACTAGTTCTTCCAACGTCCTCAAAAAAACTAGCACCAACTTAGAACTGGGAGCTGCCCAAGAGACTATGTTAGTGCCTGGTACAGGAGGTTGGGTGCCTGTTAGAGCCATCTCATTCATAAGCTTCCAATCCATAAAATAAGAGCAAGCTTTTTGACTAATGCTAGTGGCTATTTGGTTGGTATTGTGCCAAAGCTTCTCATTCCTGCCAAACCACAAACTCCACAGGGTCATCACAAATTTCACTTTATTATCAGGAGAGAGAGTTGTTAGCAAAGTGAACCAAAGTTCACTAAAGGATTGCCCCTGATATATTAAAGGAAGAATAAATTGCCAAAGTTGGTTTTGAGTCCAAGTTGCCACACTGACCCCACAAGTCAACACCACATGCCAAGTTTCTCAATTTCATTCTCACACACTGCGCAAGAATGAGGACAGAGGATGCCTTTTTGCTGGAGGCGTGATCTTATGGGAAGAATTTCTCTACAAGCCCTCCAAACAAACAACTTTATTCTACTAGGTACCTTCAAGTTCTAGATTAAATTCCAAGCACCATCCACCTTATACATAGAGCAATCCGCCAGTTTAGTGATAGCAAGGTGGTAACCAGATTTAACATAGAAAATACCATCCTTAGTTGCACCCCAAATTAGCTTGTCATCTCTCATAGTATCATTAAGAAGAGCCTTCACAATGTTATTTACTATATCAACTGGAATAAGGCTTCTAATAAGAGGTTAATTCCATCTCTTAGGCCCTTGGAGCATCAAATCCGCAAGCCTAAGGTGCTGGCCTTCAAGCCCCACAGTTTGTGGACACTGCAAACACTCTCCATTATGCAGCCATGGTGAGTTCCAAAGAGGGATGATTGAACCGGAACCAATACTCCATCTAAGACCTTGTTGCGAGAGAGGCTTAGAAGTCCAAATACTCCTCCAAGCATAAGAATGATTACGGCCTAATGTAGTTTCCAAAAAAGAGCTCTGTGAAAAATATTTAGCTTTGAAGACTTTTGTCACAAGAGCGTCAGGATTACAAATAAATTTCCAAGCTTGTTTCCCCAAAATAGCTAAATTGAAAGCATACATATTCCGAAAACCAAGACCACCCATATATTTAGGAACTGAAAGTTTATCCCAAGATAACCACCTAATACCTTTTGAATCTTGATTTTTTAAGCCCCACCAAAACGAATTAAGCATTTTTTGGATCTCATCACCAAAGGTAGGAGGAATAAGATACATGCTCATACAGTACAAAGGAATAGCCTGGGCTATAGATTTAATTAGGACTTCCCTCCCAGCCATGGATAAAGTTTTCCCCTTCCAAGAGGTCACCTTCTTCCAAATTCTATCTTTAACATAATTAAAGACTTCTTTTTTATTTCTACCAATGAAAGAAGGAAGGCCTGAATATTTACTTCCATGAATATGGCTTTGGACTCCAATAATGCTAACCAATTCATCTGAGCGTTGGGTGGAAACATTGTTACTGAAAAAGAGAGCTGACTTCTCCAAATTAATTGCTTGCCCCGAGACCAACTCATAAGTGTGAAGAATCTCATGGACTCTGGAAAACTCCTACTCATCCGCTCTGAAGAATAAGAAGCTTTCATCGGCAAACAACAGATGGATGATAATTGGAGCTCTCCTACAAATTTTGATTCCATGAAGTTGCCCATTCCTCACCTCATTCTTGATCAAGACAGAAAGGCCCTCGACAAAATATAAAGATAAGGTGAGAGAGGATCACCCTGCCTGAGACCACGCTTGGGAGTAACTGTACCTGCTTCCTTATTATTCATTAACACAGAACAATGAACCGAGGACACACACATCAACATCCACCTAACCCACTGCTCCGCAAATCCCATTTTAGCCATGATATCCCTCAAGTAATACCAGTTAACACGATCATATGTAACAAAAGCGGACTGCTCTTTCGAGACACACTTAGCAATAACTCTGGCCAGTCTGTTTGCAAGATTCTTGGAGAGAATTTTGTAGATGACGTTGCACAAAGAAATAGGCCTCAAATCCTTCATTGTTCCTGGATTATCAGTTTTTGGATTAAGAACTATATTTGTTTCATTGATTTCCAAAGGAAGCACACCTTCAGCTAGCTAGTGCCTGCAAGCTGTAACAATATCATCACCACAATGGTTCCAAATTCTCTGGTAGAAAGCCGTATTTAAGCTATACGGACCTGGAGACTTAACCGGATGCATATCAATAGTAGCATGCTTAAATTCCTCATCCGAGAAGGGTGCTAGCAATAGATCATTGTCCTCATCATTCAATTTCTACGGAACTAAATTGATAACAGCAACAGCTTCATTATTACTAGGCGCAAACAAATATGGAAAATAATTTTTTGCAAGACAACATAATCCTCTTTGACTATTAACGACATTACCATTACTATCCACAAGAGCTTCCATTGTATTAACCTTCCTTCTAGACGATGCTGCAGCATGAAAAAACTTGGTGTTGGCATCACCATCCTTAAGCCAATGAGCCTTTACCCTTTGCCTCCAGTAAATATCTTCCCGAACAAAAAGCTTTGAAAGCCTAGTACGAAGAGCATTGAAATGATTTATAAAGGCTATATCAGTTAAGCTCCTTATGTTGGCCATCTTCCTTTTGCGATTTGCAATTAGCACCCGAAAATTAGGAACAAGGCCACGGCTCCACTCTTGAAGTTCATGGGCACAACTTGAAAATTTTTCAGTAATAGAAGATGAACTAGCCAAGGACCAACTACTTGAGACTACATCTTCAATACCATGCTCATGTAACCAAAGGTTCTCAAACTTAAAATGCTTTTTTAATACCTGGTGGCAACGACTATGAGTTGATAAGAGAATAGGACTGTGATCAGATACTGTAGCAATAAGATTACTCAGCTTAGCCTCTAGAAAAAGGTCCCACCAACGAGGAGTAACCATAGCCCTATCAAGCTTCTCTTCCACTGCGTCTTCAAAGCCTTTCCTCTTTGACCACGTAAAAGGGTACCCATCAAGCGGAATATTAGTTAAGTTGCAATCCACTACTGTATTTCTGAACCCTGTGATAAGCCATTGAGGTCTTTCTATTCTACCTCGCTTTTCATCATTCGCAAGCAAGTCGTTGAAATCTCCAATGATGCACCAATGGTGGTTTGACAAATCCGCTAGGTTCCTTAAGATATTCCAGGACTTACGTCTTCTAGTAGTTTCGAGGCAGCCATAAAAACCTGTGAGTCTCCATTTGCCAAAATTCGCATCCTCCACTTCAAGATTAATGGCGCCCATAGCTAACAATTTGGGCATCAACATCCTCCTTCCAAAAAATAGCTAAACCACCACTCATCCCTTTTCTATCAACACTGAAACAAGATGAAAAACTAAGCATCTTCCTCAGATATTCTATTTTGGAATGTTGCACTAGTGTCTCACAAAGACAAATTAAGTCAGGTTTGTGAGACCGGGTAATATCTTTGAGCAAGAACTGCGCATGCGGGTTACTCGATCCCGGCGGTTCCAACTTAGGATGATCATGGTTCCCGTGCCACGGGGAACCAGAGCACCAATAAAAAATGCGTCATGGGAATATCAGTAGCAAGAGAAACTCCCTGCCCTTCCATACTCGCACCCCCAAATTTTCGTTCGCACCCCCTCTGCATGGACATGGATCACGTACACTCTGCGCTTCACGTTTCCTTTTCTTTTCCAACTCATCAATATCACTCATAATTGTATTATTATCAGCATATTTTTGAATTGATATGATTTGCGCATCATATCCTCTAGCATCCTCCATGATTCTCTCACCATTATGGCTAAGATAATTATCGTAACGGCTGCCACCCCCAAAATCCGTTGCACCCATATTTGTAGCATGATAATTATTCTGGTTTGATTGCCCTCCTTGATTTTTGGGATTTGCAGTTACTCCCCCAGCTAGTGAAAATTCCGGCTCCAACTCCTCACCGTTCTCATCCATCGGATACCTACAGTCGCCGCTCTCCCCCGGCCTCCTCCTCTCTACCTTCAACTCTGGTCCCCAACCTCTAATGCCATTGTCTTCCTCCATGAGAAAAATCTTATCGCACGAACTATCAGAATGACCAAGGAGATCACACAAATAACAGAACACTGTGAGTCTCTCATATTTGAATTTGACAATTTTAACCTCGCCACCCTCCTGCTTGATCTTCTCCCCCCTCCCTCAACGACTTCCCGACATCTACACTCACCCGGATTCTCATAAACGATCTCCAGAAATTTGAAGTATTTTTAGTATCATACCCCAGGAATGTACCAATGTAGTTGCCAAATCCTTTGCCCACTTCTTCATTCATTAGGCCAATCGGTAGTCTGTGAACTTGTATCCAAAATGGGACATTGAACAGAGGCACCTGCGCTGGAATATCATCTGCCCCAACCTTGTTCGGAATTAACAAGTTTCCATGAAAACTCCATGGCCCTCCATTCACCATCTTCTGCATATCTATCTTATGGAAAAATTAAAAGAGGTAGATTCCAATTTCAAACTCCTTGACCGCAACTCCCTTCCCCAACTCCCAAACTATTGCCATTCGCTCCCTCATCATATGAAATCTCATTGTTTTTTTTGTGAGGAACCTCCCCACCAAGCATAGACTCGGATCAACTTTCCTCCCCGAGCCTCCTTGTCCTTTGAACGTAAGGACTACCTCTTCATCATCACTCAAGTTCAGATTCTCCACCCCCGCCATGTCTCCTTGCCTTCATCAAAAATGATTGATCTAGTAGGTTAAAACTTCTCACAGTCTGGAGAGAAAAAACCAGTATCATCTCATAGAGAGAGATTCATAAATTTATATTTTTTATATTTTCTAAACATTAAAATTAAGAATTTAATGAACCGAAAATTAATAATTAACTGCAATAACTACCAAAACTAAAAATATAGTAATTTTTTGGTGAACGTCTCTGTATGGTGACGTCTATGTATACCAGGCACACCTACTCTTGTGTAACGGCCTGATTTTAATTATGTTGTTCAACCGGTTAAAATATAATTAAATTATATTTTAAATTTGAGAGTTAGAAAGTGTTTTTGATTAAAATAAAATCATATTCATATTCTACTTTATGGTAGAGGGTTACGGTAAAATTTTTCGGTTGAAAATTCGGGCGAAAGCTTCATGTCGTGTTTTCACTACCTAAGTACAAGTTTATCGTGCGAAAAACCTAATTTTGACCCGTGAACAAGATAGTTAGTGTTTTTATTATGTTTCCTTCAACTTTGATTATTTTGAAAATTTTCGTTCAAAAATAAAATAAAATATTTTATTCGGGCGAAAACGTCGGAAGAATTACGATCGGAAATGCAATAGGAGTGCGAAATGGAGCGAGAATAGGAGACATAAAAGGCTTGAGGTGACATGAGGGAGTGAGGTGACTCACTAGAGGTATGGCCTAAGCAACCTCCTAAAAAGTGGTCATGATGGATTTTTGAGATATATCATATTATATTCTAAAAACCTAATTTTCTCTTTCCTCTTCAACCAAACAAGGCACAAGGTCAAAACTTGCTCTCCAAGCTCATCCTCTCTCCAAAATTTCGTGCTCCCCTCTCCCTCCTCTATATAATCATCACTCATCTTCATTCTCTCATTTTCTTCCTCCATCTTCATACTTCTTCAACTTCTTCCATTTCTTCTTTCTTCAAACACTTAAAGCTTCCATTTTTATTAGTTTTTTCCACTTGAGTTCTTCATTAAAGTTCTTCCTTATACTAAGGGTGATGCTCTCATATGAATCTTTTTGCAAGTTTCATCTTTTATTTCTTAGTTTGCTTTATGTGTTCTTTATATGCTTTAAACTTCTAAAATCTCTCTAAAATGGTAGAAATCTCATTGTTTTTTTTGTGAGGAACCTCCCCACCAAGCATAGACTCGGATCAACTTTCCTCCCCGAGCCTCCTTGTCCTTTGAACGTAAGGACTACCTCTTCATCATCACTCAAGTTCAGATTCTCCACCCCCGCCATGTCTCCTTGCCTTCATCAAAAATGATTGATCTAGTAGGTTAAAACTTCTCACAGTCTGGAGAGAAAAAACCAGTATCATCTCATAGAGAGAGATTCATAAATTTATATTTTTTATATTTTCTAAACATTAAAATTAAGAATTTAATGAACCGAAAATTAATAATTAACTGCAATAACTACCAAAACTAAAAATATAGTAATTTTTTGGTGAACGTCTCTGTATGGTGACGTCTATGTATACCAGGCACACCTACTCTTGTGTAACGGCCTGATTTTAATTATGTTGTTCAACCGGTTAAAATATAATTAAATTATATTTTAAATTTGAGAGTTAGAAAGTGTTTTTGATTAAAATAAAATCATATTCATATTCTACTTTATGGTAGAGGGTTACGGTAAAATTTTCGGTTGAAAATTCAGACGAAAGCCGGTCTGTGTTTTCACTACTGTACAAGTTTCTTGTCATGAGAAAACCTAATTTTGACCCGTGAACAAGATAGTTAGTGTTTTTATTATGTTTCCTTCAACTTTGATTATTTTGAAAATTTTCGTTCAAAAATAAAATAAAATATTTTATTCGGGCGAAAACGTCGGAAGAATTACGATCGGAAATGCAACCGGGTACGAAATGGAGCAGAATAGGAGACATAAAAGGCTTGAGGTGACATGAGGGAGTGAGGTGACTCACTAGAGGTATGGCCTAAGCAACCTCCTAAAAAGTGGTCATGATGGATTTTTTGAGATATATCATATTATATTCTAAAAACCTAATTTTCTCTTTCCTCTTCAACCAAACAAGGCACAAGGTCAAAACTTGCTCTCCAAGCTCATCCTCTCTCCAAAATTTCGTGCTCCCCTCTCCCTCCTCTATATAATCATCACTCATCTTCATTCTCTCATTTTCTTCCTCCATCTTCATACTTCTTCAACTTCTTCCATTTCTTCTTTCTTCAAACACTTAAAGCTTCCATTTTTATTAGTTTTTTCCACTTGAGTTCTTCATTAAAGTTCTTCCTTATACTAAGGGTGATGCTCTCATATGAATCTTTTTGCAAGTTTCATCTTTTATTTCTTAGTTTGCTTTATGTGTTCTTTATATGCTTTAAACTTCTAAAATCTCTCTAAAATGGTAGAAATCTCATTGTTTTTTTTGTGAGGAACCTCCCCACCAAGCATAGACTCGGATCAACTTTCCTCCCCGAGCCTCCTTGTCCTTTGAACGTAAGGACTACCTCTTCATCATCACTCAAGTTCAGATTCTCCACCCCCGCCATGTCTCCTTGCCTTCATCAAAAATGATTGATCTAGTAGGTTAAAACTTCTCACAGTCTGGAGAGAAAAAACCAGTATCATCTCATAGAGAGAGATTCATAAATTTATATTTTTTATATTTTCTAAACATTAAAATTAAGAATTTAATGAACCGAAAATTAATAATTAACTGCAATAACTACCAAAACTAAAAATATAGTAATTTTTTGGTGAACGTCTCTGTATGGTGACGTCTATGTATACCAGGCACACCTACTCTTGTGTAACGGCCTGATTTTAATTATGTTGTTCAACCGGTTAAAATATAATTAAATTATATTTTAAATTTGAGAGTTAGAAAGTGTTTTTGATTAAAATAAAATCATATTCATATTCTACTTTATGGTAGAGGGTTACGGTAAAATTTTCGGTTGAAAATTCAGACGAAAGCCGGTCTGTGTTTTCACTACCGGTACAAGTTTACTGTGCAGAAAACCTAATTTTGACCCGTGAACAAGATAGTTAGTGTTTTTATTATGTTTCCTTCAACTTTGATTATTTTGAAAATTTTCGTTCAAAAATAAAATAAAATATTTTATTCGGGCGAAAACGTCGGAAGAATTACGATCGGAAATGCAACCGGGTACGAAATGGAGCAGAATAGGAGACATAAAAGGCTTGAGGTGACATGAGGGAGTGAGGTGACTCACTAGAGGTATGGCCTAAGCAACCTCCTAAAAAGTGGTCATGATGGATTTTTTGAGATATATCATATTATATTCTAAAAACCTAATTTTCTCTTTCCTCTTCAACCAAACAAGGCACAAGGTCAAAACTTGCTCTCCAAGCTCATCCTCTCTCCAAAATTTCGTGCTCCCCTCTCCCTCCTCTATATAATCATCACTCATCTTCATTCTCTCATTTTCTTCCTCCATCTTCATACTTCTTCAACTTCTTCCATTTCTTCTTTCTTCAAACACTTAAAGCTTCCATTTTTATTAGTTTTTTCCACTTGAGTTCTTCATTAAAGTTCTTCCTTATACTAAGGGTGATGCTCTCATATGAATCTTTTTGCAAGTTTCATCTTTTATTTCTTAGTTTGCTTTATGTGTTCTTTATATGCTTTAAACTTCTAAAATCTCTCTAAAATGGTAGAAAACTCATTTTGAGTTGAAACCACTTTCTATAGTCTTGTATTAACTTATATTTTCACATACTAAGAGGTTGTGTAAAACAAAAATCTCTACCTATCTCTTCCAATGAAGGCAAAATGCTTGCATTTGTGACCTAGGAAGTTTTTGTTTCAACTTTTGGAATATGATCATGTGTTTGAGTTTCTAACTATTCATTGATCTTAAATCTATAAATCTTGGAAGTTTTGATAGCTTGTTCCTATGATGACTGAAAATATGAATAAGTAAGCCTAGTATACTATGTTTCAACTTTCCAAGTATAATCATGGATTTAGAACTCTTAATACCTTGTGATTCTAAACCTAAGAGTTATTGTTAAACAAAGAATATTTTCCTCATCATCCTATGATGGACGAAACTTGGTGTTTAGGTGCTAGGATGTGTGAGTTTGTATTTTTCCAAAATGATCATGGACTTAAGCTCCATAAGATATTTGGATGCTAAGTCTAAGAGATTGGAAAGTTTAAGGATTTCTAACTTGTTTATTCTATGTTATTAAAGCTAGGATGTATTACTTTCATTTTTCCAAGATGATCATGGACTTGAGCTCCATAAGATATTTGGATGCTAAGTCTAAGAGATTGGAATGTTTAAGTTTCCATTGTTTTCCAAGATGATCATGGATTTATGCTAAGTCTAAGAGATTGGAATGTTTAAGTTTCCATTGTTTTCCAAAATGATCATGGACTTAAGCTCCATAAGATATTTGGATGCTAAGTCTAAGAGATTGGAAAGTTTAAGGATTTCTAACTTGTTTATTCTATGTTATTAAAGCTAGGATGTATTACTTTCATTTTTCCAAGATGATCATGGACTTGAGCTCCATAAGATATTTGGATGCTAAGTCTAAGAGATTGGAATGTTTAAGTTTCCATTGTTTTCCAAAATGATCAAGGACTTGAGCTCCATAAGATATTTGGATGCTAAGTCTAAGAGATTTGAAAGTTTAAAGATTTCTAACCTATAAATCCTCTGAAGGCCGAACCTAGAAGGTTATGGACCTAGGATACTTTGTTCTTATTTTTCCAAAATGATCACGGTTTTGAGCTCCTTAATACATATGGATGCTAAACTAAGAGATTGGAAAGTTTAGTGAATGCTAACCTATTTTACTAGCCTTGGCCGAATACCCTAAGTGTATAACTTAGTGGGATTTTAATTCAACTTTGTTAAATGATCATTGTTTATGAACTTCTAACACTTAAGGATCATAAATCCCTGAGTTGTATAATTTTCGGGAATCTCTAACCCTAAGAAGTAGTCTTGGCCGAACCTATACCTTGTGGTTTAGTGTTCTTATTTGATTTTAACTTGTGATTTTGTGTTCATAACCTTAGACTTCCATCGCGGAGGAAACGAGGACGTTCGTGGTATACCTCTTCGAGCATCTAATCTCCTTACCTTCGCAGAAGATGGAGTTAGTACTTTGTGGTGTGACAACGAGGAGCTTCAAGTTCGGGAGTCCGGTGATAACCCAGGTGGGGGAAAGAACCAACCTATCGTCAGAATGGATAAGTAGTAGATTATATAATAATTGTGTAGGGCGACCTAAACCCTACTAGTAGTCGAGTAATCGACAAGACCAAAATCATATTGGAAACCTTTTCTGAAAAACCAATGGCGATTCGGGGATTGTTGGTTTATTGACATTAGGTTGATCTTTACATTCTTGATGGTTGATTTGATTTTATTACTTTATTGAATTGATCTTGTGTTATGTTGGTGATATAAGAATATTTTGATTGATATTATGTTATGCATGACCTGCTTGGTTTTTATTATTATACTTAGTGGATTTTTAAGCAAAGATATATATGTTGTTTAAGAGATGATTGTTTTGGGTGTGAGGATAATGATGATTTAGAAGTGCCTAACTTAGATGAGGAATGTTAAAGAGGTGTTATGGCATAGAATATGTGTCAAGTTCTAATGGAAGGTTAAGGCACTAAGATGTTGTTAAAACGGGTTGGTGAGATTCAAGTATAGGTGTTGTTGTCCGCAACCGTGTATTGGTAATATAATACACAAGGACAAAAGTGTATTGGTAATATAATACACAAAGCCAAAAGTGTATTGGTAATATAATACGCAAGGACATCTGTGTATTGGTAATATAATACACCGTGTATTGATAATATAATACACGTAAAACACTTCTGTGTATTGGTAATTTAATACACCGTGTATTGGTAATATAATGCATGTAAAACATTTATGTGTAACATTTCTGTGTATTGGTAATATAATACACCGTGTATTGGTAATATAATACACGTAAAATCAAGAGTTCTCGCAAGATCACTTCCACCTTAATGGGAATAGAGGTGTGCACTGGGTGGAACATCCTAACGGGAATGAGGGTGTGCCCTGATGCAAATGAGGGATGGTGACAGGAGTGGTGATGGCCACGATAACATAAAGACATGGTGACAGGATTAGAGAGGTTACGTTTAAGTAACGTGTTAGATTGCCTGAGAGTAAGGGTAGAGGATGATATATATTAACCTGAGAATGATTTGTTAGTTATGTGTGTTGATTGTCTGTGACAATTACTGTATAATTTTACTATGACTCTTTTCCGCTTTTTGATGATAGAACTGTTTCTTATCCCATGTATATTTCTGTATGTTGTATTTTATCTCCTTGTGGAATTGTACGAGAAGACCCTATTGATGAGCGTAACCAGGAGGCATTGGATGTAACTCCCTACGAACCGGAGGCTGGAGGACGAGCTGTGACCCATGGTGATTAGGGTCTAGTTAGTTATGGCCAGTGCGTCTCGTGAGACGTATTTTTATTATGTTTTCCGCTGTTTAACTTTTTGTCTAAGTATATGCCTGTGAGGGATCCTACTGATGGAATATCCTCAACAGTGTTTTGTAATATGCATAATATACTTATATTGTGATATGCCATTCTTTATGAAGTTGTATACTTTATAAGTTAAGTTTTAATTTTTACGTATTTTCACGTTAAGCGTGCGATTATGTAATTAAATAATGAGGTTTTAATCTAATGACACAAAGAGGCACAGCGGGGTGTCTCATCTTGGACTCTGTTTAGTGTAGGAAACTAAATGGGACAAAAAAAGGGAAATAAAAGAAAGGGGAAGAAGAG
Organism: Sophora flavescens; assembly: GCA_030762895.1. Taxonomy (NCBI): domain Eukaryota; kingdom Viridiplantae; phylum Streptophyta; class Magnoliopsida; order Fabales; family Fabaceae; genus Sophora; species Sophora flavescens. Next base: position 160,621,465 of record CM061067.1, on the reverse strand, counting down.
AAAATGAGATGATCATTCAATTGTTTGCTCATTTTACAATTGTGCAGATGCGCGCAATGGAGATTAAGATGTTTCAATTAGTAGATGGAGAAGTATGGTTGTAATGAGTTATAATGGTGTTGAGTTAGAGACAATGTCTGTTTTGATGGAGTTGTTCAACTATTATAATATTTTTATGCTAATAGGTCTAATAATAATGTTTCACAAAATGCAATATATGATAGTTTGTGAATTTTTGTCAAAAAAAAAAGACAGCTTGTGGATTTTGTATGTAACATACGTTGTATAAAAAAGAAAGTTTTTTGTACATTTAAACTGGGACACCATATCCGACACCTAACCATAAAAAGTCTGCATTTTATTGAATTTAGTGAAAAACTTGAGAGAAAGTATAAAAGAATTGAGAAGAGTATATTTGTACGGTGTTGATGTTGATTCTAGATGTACAAATATCATTGCTCTTGTATAAATTATGTTGAGGGTGTCACACATGATTCGTTTATTATGGGTGCGTTTGATTTGCGAAAATGTTGTGGACAGGACAGCGTAAAAAATTTTGTCCACTGTTAAATTTGAAAAGTGATCAGGGAACATGACAAAAAGTGGGTGAGGGACGGGACAAAAATCCAAAATTTTGTCCCACACCAATCCATGGAACAAATTTTTGTCTCATGGACAGACTACCAAAAAAGACAAAATTATCCTTACCTATCTTTCTTCTCTTTCTCCTCTCTCCTTTCTCCTTTCTCTCTCTCTCTCCCACCTCTTCTCTCTAATACATATAATATTATTATGGTAGTAATAATATACTATCATATATATTATGTATTATAAAATATTATTTTATTTGTATTGTTTATTATCTATCGAACGATATACACGATCATAAAAAATTATCATGTGACTTAAGAAATTGTACCGTACTGTCTTATTTGTCTTATAATATCTTATACATTAATACGTATCAAACTAATCCTATATAAAAAAATTGGGAGAAAAAATTGTGTTGGAGTCCTGGCCCTCCCCTCCCCTGCTCCCTAAAAGGGCCACCTCTGACAATTACCACATTTTATTTTAAAAAACACCGTTCTATGGATAATAACTAGTGACAAAAGTAATTTATAAAGTCATATAGCTAAATGAGATAACTTCTGTTATCCCGTAAAATATTTCATAATTTAGTGTCATGAATTCTGTTTTTTTTTTTGAAGGGATCATGAATTCTGTTTGTCATTCTTAATTATTGAATATTTAAATCACTTGATGAATTAGAATTCATGATACAATGTTGCGACATATTTTGTAAAACAATAAATATAAATATTGTTCCTAGCTCACATAGCATGTGAAAGGTGGCGTGGTGCAAGAGGGTAGTTTTATTTTATTCTATTTGCAGAATGTGCTAAGAATCTTTCATGGTATCCATCCGCACATTTTTTATCTGGTAGGCACCCAATTGTGCGACGCGTGGTGTAAGCTGTATAGCTCAGCGGTGACCTATCTCTGACTTTCCACAAATGGAAAGTGGATCTGTGGATAGTTACAGCCAGTACTCCACTTTCATCGTTCATGAACCGAATGTGACCAGACCAGTCCAAGGTTCCTTCATTTGGTAAACACTTTCCACTTTTTAGTCTATTAAATTTTTGGTGAGACTAATGATGTTTGATTAAAATTTAAAAACCTTTTTTCATTTGAATTTATTCGTTGTTTAAAAAAATTATTAACCCGTACTTCTAAAAATTTCAAAATATTTTTTAATAAAACTATTAAATTTAAATATCTTGAATTTTTTTCTTTGGTAAACTTGGGTATGTAGTGAGATCTATTTAAGGGTCGACCTCTTCTAACAAATGTTCTTCCATACACATGCTTAAGGATCCCAGTTATCTACCAGCTGTGCCACACCATATTGGTTAATATCTTGAAATTTTTAAAATTATAATACTTGGTTATTCTAATTCTAATGATAGATAATTTAAGAAATAATAATAAATATTGTATTTAATTGAGCCATAAAGACATACACGTGTTAGCAAAAGTCAAACAATTTTTGGTTTTGAAATAATGATAAAATTGGCATCTTATTTTAATTTTGTATCTTATTTTTAAATATTTTAAAAAATGTGTTATGTTTTTACAATTAATAAAAACAAAAAATTAGAAATAAAATAAACAGATCCTATAAATTTGAAATAAAAAATAAAAAAGCACGAAAGTGATAGTAAACATAAAATTAGGGGTGTTCGTAGATCGATTTGGATCACTTTTCAGTAAAAAATCATCATATCAAAAAATAAAAATAAGTTGAAGTTCACTTTTGAAGATTGATCCCACTATCAAATATGAACCAATTTAATCTGATTAAAAACTGTTTGATTTGAATTTGATGATTCGGTTTTTATCAAAACAATAATTAAAAAAATATGTTTAAATAGTATTAATAGATGTAATATATAAGATACTTAAAAATTTAAATGTTAAAAGTTAATAGATATCAATATTATGCTTGGAATATTAAAAATTGTAAAAAATTATGTTAAATATTATTGAAAAAAATTAACAAATAAAAAAGTAATAACGCAAAAGGTAAAATGAACATATATTAAAATTTACAAGGAGTTGGAGGTCCATGATCCAAAACTCGACAAAAGAGAAAAAAAAAGTAACATAACATTTAACATATCTATACTAATATAAAAGTTAGATAGATAATTTTACTACATACACATATCAAAACTAGGAATTTTTGTTTTTTTAAAAAAGTAATTTATTTTATAATTTTTTTAAACATTTTTTTTTAAAACTTTAAATTTTTTTTATGTTTTTTATTATTATTTTTATTTTTAATTTAAATTTTGTTAGTATATTTTTTTTCCTAATATTTTTTTTTTGCTAATGGTCTTTTTTTAAAAAAAATTATTTGTATACACTTACAGCGTAAATTTTTTTTACACTGTCAACCAATCATAAATTAGCAAACAGTAAAAGTAGAGTTGTCACGTTCTTGATGTTTTAATTTTCAGATACTTATATTTCAATGTATATATAATTTATATATATATATATATATATATATATATTTTAATATTTTCCGGTTCAAACCGAATCAAAACAAACTAATTTTAATTGGTTCGGATATTTTATTTACTTTTTAAAGTTTATAATTTTTTTTTTGTTTTTAAATATTTTTATCCAGGAAAGGTAGCAAAGTTACTCTGTTCTTCGAAAAAGTTTAGGGTCGTAAGACTTGAACCAATAATTCGACGAATTTGAAAATCCGAACCAACCTATTAAGTTGGTTCGTTTTTTTCTTTTTTATGCACGGTTCCAAATTGTACCAAACTCAATGATTATTAATTCGGTTATTTTGGAACCGAACTAATTATTATATTTTAATATTTATATATATTTTAGTATTCAATATGTATATCATTTTATCAATTAACAACTTTTCTTCTACTGTTCCTGTAACGGTAGAAGGAGTTCTCAACTGGTGAATTATTTTGGATTATTTAAATTTATTTATTTATTTTTTAAACATATATTCTTTATAATATTTTTTAAAAAAATTTATTTTTTTACGGCTCCGAATTGAATCAAACCCAATGGTCACTAATTCGGTTATTTTTTGAACCAAACTCATTACTATATTTTAATATTTATATATATTTTAGTATTCCATATGTATATTACTTTATCAATTAACAACTTTTCTTCTATCGTTCCTGTAACAATAGAAAGAGTTATCAACTGGTAGATTATTTTGGATTATTTAAATTTATTTATTTATTTTTTAATCATATATTCTCTATGATATTTTTTTTCAATTTTTTTCCCGAATTAGTTTTTTTCTAATTTACTTTTTTTAAAATGTTTATTTTTATAATTGGTTTTTTTAAAATATTTTTGTTTTCTAATTAATTTTATTTTTCTAATGTTTTTGATTATTTTTTTCTAATTATTATTTTCCTATTTTTTAAAAATATTTTTTTATATACTTTTCTAATGTTTTAAAAAAAATTCGATTTTTTTTTATAATTTACTTTTTTTATTTATATGACATCTGTATTGATATAAATAGAGGCAGGGTTATTCATATTTTGTATTTTTTCTATATCATTGCCTTTGTTTTTTTACTTTAAATTATAAATCTATATCTATACTAATTTAATAAGGGAAAATGCTGATTTTAGTGTAGCACAATGATGCTAGCCACATGTCAAGTGATGAATTTTTTTTCCTTCTAAAATCATATTTATTTTTGCTTTAAAATATTTACAAACCGGTAAAAGTACAATGTTTTGGGAGTCAAACACGACAATCTCTCTGAATTGACATAAATAGAGGTAGAACTATTCATATTTTCTAATCTAATTTTTTTCTACATCATTACCATTGTTTTTTCTATTTTAAATAATAAATCTATATCTATACTAATTAATAATGGGAATTGATGATTTTCTAATAAAGTGACATGTGTCAGCACCATATGATTTAAGAAGATTAGTTGATCATTAGTAATGATCGAAGATGAACACTTAACACATAGTGTTACATTATGTTTTGTAATATCATTTTAAAATAAAAATAATATTCAATTCTTTGCACTCAAATTATAGATAAAATTGTTTCGAGGTTTTTGTTGATCGCTTCTGTTTATAAATAAAAAGCCTCGGAGATGAATGAGTACCACCATTATGGGTGAGACGGAAATATTGAAAGCAGTGTGTGAAATAAGTCAAGAAAATGTTTGACATAGTGGACTTAATTTCGGATAAAGGAAAAAAAAGTTTCGTACATATATAGACATAATTCAGGTTATCATTGATAACAATGCTATTAATAATAATAGTAATTGATAGACCCATGTATTGCACGGGTGCAAAAATACTATTACTTATAATTTAGTTTTATATATAACATCTAACATATACTTATAGTTTATCTAACATAATTTTTTTATATATATATTTGTTTCCTTTTTTTAAAAAAAAAATTTGTATTAATTTTCGATTTTTTTAATATTAGTTTAGATATGAACACCAATACAAAAAATGATTAAGGGTGCATTTGGGTAAACAACTTAATTAAGAGCTTATCACATAAGACCTTATCGCATGAGAGCTTATGCCATAAGCGCTTAAAGAAAGAAAAAGAAAAGAAAGGGCGTGAGAGGATTCGAATAGTGAAAAACACGGAGAGATTGTTTAGCGACATGCTCTCTCATGATAATTCCATGTTTTCTCCCAAAGGTGACTTATGAAAATAAGTCAAAACTCCTTATGGGATGACATAAGTTATTTTTATGAGTTCTACCAAACAAACACTACATAAGAGCATGTTCGTGCATGATAAGTCAAAAGGACCTTAAATAAGCTCTTCCAAACGCCACCTAAAAATTAAATTAGAATAGCGTGTTGGTATCGCGTGTTGTGTTTGTGTCCGAGGAAGGGTTGATTTTCAAAGGACAGAAGAGAACATAACCAAAGGAAACAAAAGCAGCTTTGGGTTTTTGTTTTGGGCAACCAAAGCCTCGGTCGTGGTCGGGGGAGCCCACCGGAGCTGAGCCACTGCTCCAACGGACTCCTTCTCGTCTCTCTCCCCAGGTCCTCTTTTCTCTCTCTTACTTTCTCCTTCTTCTCAGATTATCTCTCTCTCTTTTTTTCCAAGTTTTTATTTTTTTGCATTTCCTGGATCTGGGGTTATTTAGTTTCGTGAATTTTGATGGGTTTTTGTTTTTTTCTGACGTTTCCCCTGGTTCATACCTGTTTTTTCTTCTAGGTGTTGCTGTTTATTATTTTGTCGTTTTAGAGTTATTGAGGATCATTCGTGTCTCTATCGACAATTGTGGTTGGAATTTTTGCTTAGCTGTCTCATCCATTAAAAATAAAGTTTTTCTTTTTAATTTTAATTTTAATTTTTATGCTTAAATCTCTGGTGGTGATGTGCTAGAGCCTAGAAAGAGTCTTTTCCAGTTCTTTTGTGAATTTTATAGCTGGGGAAGCTCAATTCTTAAATGATTGTAACTCATGATCTGAGTCAGAACTGATTGCTCGGGGTTTTTAGTTGCTATAGGACTTCTTTTTGTTAACCTTAATTAGCTATTATGCAGAGTCCAACTTTTATTATATATAAGTTTTGTTCTGCCTTCTACTCTCTTACTCTTCAGATTCATGGCATCGTGTGCCTTACCTACAGTTAATGTCTTTGTTAAACATCAACCAATCTCAGCTTCTTCAAGGATTTTGACCTGAAGTGGGGTTTCGGTGGATGACAGTGTAAACAAGAAAATCAAGTTTGATATTTGTTGTGTTTAGTGATCTTATTTTGTCAAAGTCGTTGTCTCTATCTCCTCAAGTAGATCTTTCAGAAAGAGAATTCTTAGGGTAAATTGTTTGTTATTTCTGGGTTTGTCTCGAGGAATAAGAAAATCGTTATGGCTGTTGCCAAGAGCAACAGCAGCAGCGAACCTTCAACTTCATACAATTGTTACAAAGTAGCAAGCTTGATCGAAACCATATTAGACACAAAGCAGACCTCTAATTTGAAAGATCGATTCATTCTCGGGGAGCAGTTGGGTTGGGGACAGTTTGGTGTCATAAGAGCGTGCTCTGACAAACTGACCGGGGAGGTTTTGGCCTGCAAATCAATTGCCAAAGACAGGTTGGTTACTTCAGATGATCTGCGGAGTGTCAAACTTGAGATTGAGATAATGGCTAGGTTGTCTGGGCACCCAAATGTTGTAGATCTCAAGGCAGTTTATGAAGAGGAAGATTTTGTACATTTGGTGATGGAGCTTTGTGCTGGAGGCGAGCTGTTTCACCGGTTAGAGAAGCATGGGCGGTTTTCTGAATCTGAAGCCAGGATTCTCTTTAGACATCTCATGCAGGTGGTTTTTTATTGTCATGAGAATGGGATTGTTCATAGAGATTTAAAGCCTGAGAACATTCTCTTAGCAACTAGATCCTCCTCATCTCCAATTAAACTGGCAGACTTTGGGCTTGCAACCTACATCAAGCCTGGTACTTGCTTTCTCTGCTTCCTTTGCAGATATTAATCTTCTTTGCAATTTCCATTGCTCCAATGAAAATGTGTGGTTTTCATCTTCAAATATTGGGGTTTGTTTAAGCAGGACAGAGTTTGCATGGTTTAGTTGGGAGTCCATTCTATATAGCTCCAGAGGTACTGGCAGGTGCATATAACCAGGCTGCTGATGTTTGGAGTGCAGGGGTTATTCTTTACATTTTGCTGAGTGGGATGCCTCCGTTTTGGGGGAAGACCAAGTCACAGATATTTGAAGCTGTTAAAGCTGCTGACCTGAGGTTCCCATCTGAACCATGGAATCGCATTTCTGGATCAGCTAAGGATTTGATCAGGGGAATGATCTGCACAGAACCCTCTCAAAGACTCACTGCCCAGGAAATTTTGGGTAAGTTACATGTGTTTTTCTTCTGCTGTTAATGCCTATCTACTGAAGCCATTTGATTCATATCCATTATTGTAGTTTTTGAGACAAGCAGGATAATGACAGTTCAATTGAGATATAGATTATTAATTTATTATCCAATAATTGAACATTAGAAGGACTGTTACTATGTTATTAAATAAAAAGTAGCTTAATTTGAAGAATTAAGTATATTTTTTTCAGCTTAGATATGACAATTATGTTAATTTTTATTATGGAGATTGAAGAATGGTTCGCCCACAAATTTAAGCTAAAATTGTCAAATCTAAAATGGGATATCTTGTGTTATGAAATTCATCCTATTCAATCAGTTATGGTATGCATGTTCAACACTGTTGTTTTAAAAATATAGTATGCAACTCTTTGTTCCTCACCTTCCCCAAAATGAACTAGGTTGTTTTTTAACTTGTTTTGCTGTTTTTTTCTTTTCTTTTTGTGTCTATTGTCCAGTTTCACTCTTTTTTTTCCCTTGGTACCCTTTGTCCTAATTTTTGAGTGATATTAATATCACCCGGTGCATTTGCATTACTCAGGATATTCCCCAGGCATATATACCCAGATTTTTCTTTTGCCACCTTTTCTTGCTTTATAGCCGTTTTGTACGCTTTAACGTAATTAACACCTGTTGAATTTGTTATTACTCAGCATATTTCTCAGGCATACACCTATATTTCTCTCTTTTCATGCATTATTATTTACTGCCCTCAAGCCTAAGAATTTTGAATTTTCCAACTTGTCAGCCAATGGCATAGAGAGCATTTTATGTCATATAATTGGCTGATCATGGTAGCATTTTTTTATGGTGTGCTTTTGTTTTAAATGATCTTGAAAGCTACCATTTAAGTTGGTTTCATTATTGCTATGATGCAATTGAATAAATTAATCAGATGGACAGTGGTTCTAGTCTAAAATATAGCAGCCCTTCCCTGACCACCCTCAAGCCACGACAAAGCACCCAAAAAAGATAAAAGAAGAAGCAAAAAGAAACAAAAAACCAAACAAATCTATTAATCTAATCCTCATCTGAACTTTCCCGTTGTAGATCATTGCTGGATGGAAAGCAATCAAACAAATCCTGAACAACTAAGTGAACATAGAATCGGAAGTTGTGAAGAATGGGATGTTGGTGGCAACTCATTCTCTGCTTCGTTTATGTCCAGGAATCAGGACATCAGCTTTGGTGCTGGATCACCTACATGTGATGCTCAATCACCTACATTCACATGCAGATCATCATTTTCTTCTTATTTTGTGGAACCAGTGACTCCTTGTTCTGTTGCCAGTGGGTTTTCATTTCAGAGCTCAGGTGATTCAATTGATTTGGAATTTTCTTCTCATGTTCCACCAATACCTAGCTTTACATTTCTCAGCCCCAGTTCTGTTGTTGAGCCAAGTAGTCGTCCGTTCGAGTTCTCCACTGACACATCAGATGTAAATGCAATTGCTGGAGGTATGTAAAATTGTATAGAGTTTTTCTTCTAAACTATCTTCACTTTTTCTTTAGCTCTTTAATCTGGTTTATGTATATTGCTTCTACTACCAGATTCTCCCCTTTGCTTTGAACTTGATGTTAAAGAAATGGATCGCAAACCCGTAGAGACTAAAAGGGCAGGTGGGCACAGGGCATTGGGATTCCACAGCAAGAGAAACCGGACAATTGGACTCGGTGACCGTGAGCAACTTGACCTTGTGGTAACTGAATCGGTTATTCGTTGGTCATCATGCACCCAACTTCCTACATCACTTAGATCATCTCTAGTCTGTTGAAAGGATGGACTCGTCGACAGATTAATCGAATGGCTTCATGTGTTGCCTAAATTTGGCATACTGGTTCAAATTTTGGTTGCCTAACACATTGTATATGTTTCCTAAATTTGCATTGTTTTTTATGTTTTTTGGTCGGTTCTGATCTGTGTTTATTAGAGTTTGCCTTAGTTAATGATGGTATGTTTCTGACCAGGTAGTGGCTGTAATTGCTCACTGTAATGTTTCTTTCTTCCTCGTTTGCCTTCTCATGTTACTTAACAATGAGTGTGAATAATAGGAATTGTTCCTGGTTTGTAAAGGAAGTTGTATCTCCATTGATAGTACTAATGTAAATTGATATGTTAAATTATTATAATTGATTCAGTTTTGAGGAGGTGAAAGATTTCAGTAGGGTTGGATTATCATCGAATCATGAGAACTGAGAAGGATGTTTGGTAATTGTAGCAGATGTTAAGCTCTATATTTATGCTGTGGTATTTGCATGGTGACTCATGAAATTAGAATTCTGAGAAAGAAGCGTTAGTTCTATATTCATTTAATAATTTGGATGATTAATATTGGTTTTGATCCACAATATTCATACCACATTGCACGTGACGCGAATGCTGTTATTTTTGCACTTTTGTGAAAGCTAGGCGTGGCCGAATTACAGAACAATGGATCCAGGTTACATGCTGATCTTGTTGGGTTTCTCTAGCCCCGTTTCATTCCCTATTTACTTTCCATACTTTGGGCCCAGGCCCGTTCTCATTTCAAACCAGTGTTGTGGCCTGTGGGGGATCAAAAAAACGTATGAAAACAATGGGAAAAGTATATTATAGACCAAATTGTAAATATGAAGTAATTTTTTATTTAAATATATTTAACGGGAATCTCAGGTTCTTTGGGTGTGAAATCAACCACCGAATATTATATATACCAAATTTGCATAATTTTTCCATTTAATTCATTTCAAAAAAAATTGTTTTTTAGCTCAAATATTTCTAGTTACTAATACAAATTGTTTATGTGACTTTTATTTTTTAATATACTTTCAATACTAATTAATAAGTATTATTATTAAATTTAAATATCATTTTCATTTAATTTTTTAGGATGAATTTTCAAATCTACTAATTAATTGTTATTACTACCAAATATATTGACCATGGACTTATCTTCTTTCGAGACAAAGATTTATAAAATAAAAATATTCACGCGTATATAACTTATAAGAGTGGTTAAATCTATTAGAGCTACTCTCAATTATAAAATGACAAATATTATTGTTAATTTGGAAAAAACTTTTGTGTAGTTAAAAAGGTGTTGTTTGTGTTGTTCATCAATTATAACATGTCATATAGATTAAATTTTTCATTTAAATTCGAATTTGAAATGTTCCTATTTTCTCAATTAGTTGGTTAATCCGTTAATCCATATGTTGAATGATGATTGGAGAACAGGAAAATCTGTACACAAGGAATTGCACTTAAGTTTTGTCATCTTAATTTATCTTTTTTAATAATTGATTTTAAGTTTTAGAATTAATTATGCATATTTTATTTTTAAATTTAAATAAATTTTAATTTTTACGTTATACTTGAATTAATTATGTATATATCACTTATAATATTAAATATTTAAAACTATTTTTTTTTTAATTTATAATTTAATATAGTTTTATTTATTTTATTTTATATTTTTATCGTTGCTATAAGATGGTAGGGGTGTAATCGGGTCGGGTTGGATCGGATTTGAGGGGTTTCATCATCCGAACCGATCAAATTTGATCGGTTCGAATTTGGCGGATTTTCAGCTACGGATCCGATCCGAACCGAACTGATCACAATCGGGTTGGTTCGGTTCGGATCATCGGGTTACCTTTTTTTTTTTTAATTTACACTTAAATATTAATAAAAAATTAGAAAAATAAAATAAAATATACATATTTAATTATTAATTATATTAAATTTATATATAATAATATATTAATATTATATAAAATAATTTAAAAATAAATATTTTAAAGGGTTCGGATCGGTTCGGATCGGATCAGAATTCTCGGATCCGAGACCCGAACCGATCTGGTTCGGATCGACGTTTTGGAATCTGATCCGATGATCCGAACCAATCCACCAAAACCGATTCGGATCCGCCGGGTTCACGGATCGGATCGGATCCGCTTACACCCTTATAAGATGGAACCCCTGACATTGCACTATTGTATAGAAGGTTATTTATCACGCACGGTAAGAAATCATGCACGGACGGTATTTTGATGAAGTTACCCGGCCCGTTTTTTAGCGCGTGCGGCTGTGTCCCAGTCCCAGGTAAGGTAAACTGGTAAAGTGTGTGTTGTGTCTTACCCAGCCAGTAGCTAGGTTAAGGTTAAGGTTAAGGTTAAGGTTTCCTAACTTTGTTTTGTGGTTTTGCATCATAGTCTCCACCAATAGCCGTTATTGGCTTCTTGATTCGCCGCCTCCATACGCACAATCAGAATCCTCACTCTCACGCAACGATGGACTCTTCTGCCAACAAGAACGAACAAGTGCCACCCCAACCTGAAGACCCTGAGAAGAAAAAGAAGAAGGAAGAGAAGGTTTCTCCTTCAACCATCATCATATCCTCTCTTCCTCTTTTCTGAAATTCTACTAGTTATGGATGTGGAAGGAATTTATTCATTAGTCTGATAGCAGAATTGTTGTCAAGTTTATTCTTTGATTCGAACCCATTTTGACTGAGATAATGATATTAATACTATAAAATGGTTGCTATTTTTATTTTCTCAAGTGCCAATTTTATGGCTTTGTGGCAGGCAAGAGAGAAGCAATTGAAGAAAGAGAAGTTTCTTCTTAAGGTAGTTGACTCCACATTTCTCAATTTCCTTGCTGTGCATTCGCAACATTGCTTGTTCTTTTAAAATATGATATGAATTGTTTTTTTTTCAATTTGATCTTGTAATTAATGTTCAAACATCCAATATTTTTCTTCCTTTTGGTAACAGCAGCAACAATTACAGCAATCATCATCCAATGCCCCTAAAAAGAGTGAAAAGAAAACTGTAAGGCGTGTTGCAGAGGATGAGAATCCTGAAGACTATATTGATCCTGAGACTCCGTTGGGCGATAAGAAACGTGTGTCTCGTCAAATGGCAAAACAGTATAGTCCAGCCGCCGTGGAGAAATCGTGGGTGTTCATTCCATCTTATTGTCTTTAAACTTCAAATATATAGTATGCTTATCTTTTATGTTTGATTAAATTTTAGGTGGTATGAGTGGTGGGAGAAATCAAGGTATTTTGTGGCAGATTCTAGCAGCTCCAAACCACCTTTTGTTATTGTAAGTAGCTTGTTGAAGTTATATATGAAGTTGTTTCGCTCAATATTTCCGCCTGAGAGTAACAAATAGTTTTGTGTTTACACTTAGACAATTTGCTGGAATTGAACAATTACATGTGCAAACAACTTCACATGTGATTTATGGAGTGTGAAGTATACTTTTACTGTATAGTGGAAGTGATCATTCTCAATTTTGAAACCCTTCTAGTGAAAAATGAAAATATGGTGGTCCATTTCTTAAAGAGCCTTGTGCTGTAGTTTAAAAGTTTATCAAAATTCAGTAGTATTACTTTGGGTGCTTAACGGAGTGGAGTGATAGAAAGAGCTTAACCCATTGTTTGGGTGGTTCTTCATTAATAGAGTGGGATGGTTGAGGGTGGGAACCCAAACCACTACATACCCCTCATTTCTTCAATTTTTCATACCCTCCAAATCGGGGGGTTTGGGGGAACCCAAACCACTACATACCCCTCATTTCTTCAATTTTTCATACCCTCCAAATCGGGGGGTTTGGGATCTCTCTCCAAACTTCCAAACAACGGAGTGGTATACTTTTACCGCTCGACCCCACTCTAAATCACTCCATTACTAACCACTCCACTCCATCCCCTTCAAAATAGCCTAATGGGTATCAGATGAAATTCTGAAATAGATTTTCAATTTTTGTGCTGTTGATCAATGGGTGACTTGTTTTGCTCTTGCTTTAAATCTTGAAAAGATTTAGGCTATATGCTTTTTTGCAATGCTTCTGAGGTGTTTACAAAGTGGCTGCACAAATTCAGATGATTTAAATAAGATATTTTTTGGCTCTCTTTTTATGTCCATCAAGAATCTGACTAAATTTTTTTATAGGTTTTGCCTCCACCAAATGTGACCGGTGCTCTCCATATAGGTCATGCTCTAACAGCTGCGATAGAGGTATCTTATATCCCCTATTTTCACTGTTCAGTTTAGCTGTTCAAAACTGTTAATCTCCATGTGATTTATTGCTTGTAGGACACAATGATTCGTTGGCGAAGAATGTCTGGATACAATGCTTTGTGGGTTCCTGGGATGGACCATGCCGGGATTGCCACACAGGTTATGTTCTTAACTGAGAGGATTTCGTGTAGTTCTTAGCTCTCTAGTAATTTTTCATTTATTGTTCAGTTGCCTATGCACATGTAACTTAAAATTGTTGTTATGTGAACTTTAAATTAGTTTTTGCTCACCGTGTGGTGCGATTTCTTGTAAAAGATTAGCTTCCAAGACACGATGACATCGTTTATCTTTCCATTTTGTCATATATCTTTCTATCCTAAACTTGTGGCTAGAAACAAATTGGATATTGTTCTTTCACCCCACATTAAAGGGTTGTAAAGGCAGCATTTAGATAGAAGCTTTTTCTACAATTTTTATCAGCTGTGTCATTGGCCTTAAATGGTAGTGCATACCCTATCTCAAATTTTAGTTATGTTGCTCAGATTCTATGCGTTACTCTATGATGATATATTTCTTAGTTTTCTGTTTTCAGCATTATCTTTTATCTGAAAGATGATGTTAAATTATATTCAGAATGATTATTATGCCACAGGTAGTTGTGGAGAAAAAGATATATCGGGAAAGACAACTAACCCGGCATGATTTGGGCCGGGAGAAATTCATCTCCGAGGCATGTTTTATGTAAAACAATCTTTTGAAGTCAAGGTTATTAATAATTTGATATCCATTATTTGTTTGTTTGGACTCTTATGACCTACTTTGGTGAATATTGGCAAAAATAGGTCTGGGAGTGGAAAAACAAGTATGGGGGGACAATATTACAACAATTACGCCGATTAGGAGCTTCTTTGGATTGGTCTCGTGAGGTAAGTATTTAACCTGTTTAGTGTTTATACAGTGTTACTGTTAGATATCTTTTTTTTTATGGGGGGATAAAAGAAGAATCCATTTAAAAGGGGAAAAACATGATCCCAGAAGTACAGCCCCTGCTCCTTTGCATGTCCAACCTAGAAACACCCTTATAGAACCCATGAGCAGAAAGGCACAGTGAAGCTAAGAAAACCGAAAACAAGATTTCTAACCGGAGTTAGATAGCTATTTATTGTTCCAATTCACTGGCGCGGTGTGATAATTGGCTTCCGTATTTATCTGTCTTGTTTTCTCTTTCCAGTGCTTCACAATGGATGACAAAAGATCTCGAGCTGTGACAGAGGCTTTTGTGAGACTTTTCAAGCTGGGCCTTATCTATAGGTGGGTTGGACATTGGCAATATGTATTGTCTTTATGTAATGCGTTTATTCATATCTTCTGAATTGTAGGTTCTTCATTGATGTTTACTGAAACCCAAATTGTTAGATATCAATGTATATATTAGGACAAGCTATATCTAATGCATTATTGGAAACATTATAGGACTGATAATAATTAATTGTGGGCAATACTATTTATACAATGCCAAATTTAGTTGTATGACTTAGTATTGTCAAGTTGTCGCCATGGCGCTATGGCATGGCGGATCTTGTGCCAGCTGCCATAGGCTGCAGCGCCTATTATATCTACCATGGGCCTTAAAACCATATTTATATGGCGGATTTTTGGCTGGCCGCTATAATCCGCCAATGATAACACTGGTACGACTTTGTCTTAGACCAAGTAACTGTGATGTTCCTCAATATTTAAACATGCGCTTACACACGTGTATATATGTGAAAGGCTAAGGCACAAATCTTTTGTAGAAACTGTGGATCTAAAGTAAAGTGTCACATGGACTAAAGGCCATGTTTTGGGAACATGATATGACTCAACCTTCAGTGTAGACCAAAATCTATTTAGTGAACTTGCAAACTTATTGACTGGCAAAGTTTCTGTTGAATTGAATCATAAAATTAGTTATGATATTGCCACATTTTGGGCAAAAGATGTGTATCCTTTGATGAATTGTTGGAATCTTAATCTAATTGTTAAAAATATGTCAAAAAGAAAATACAAGAGAATAAATGCTGCATGGTAAATCATATTGTATCATATATATTTATGTGAATTAAGTTAAATTAAATCATAGTTATCTATCCCGGATAGCTACACGTAGCAGCCGACCCCCGAAACTGCTATAGCAGGATTGCGGGAGTAGGATGACCGCTATTGCAATGGATATACACACAAGCTAAAAAATTAAATATACACATATGTAAATGCTAAAACATAACAGACTACCAAAATTGCTAACACAAACTCATAATTCATAATTAATAATCATAAGTTATAATCTTCATGTCAATAACAACAAAAGTCAAAAAACTATCAAATATGAAGGAGGTAGAGGTGAAAATTATTTAACCTTGGTCCGAAAAATCAACAATAACCCCAAATATGATTGTTAAACCAACAATACCCCCCAAATATGACTATTAGATGCCCATTTGAGGAGGGGTAAAAATGGGTTCTTAACACACTTTGTTGTAGCGGCCGCGATTGCCGCTATTTTCCACTAATTCCCGCTATTGTGGCCGCTATAGCGGCCGTTATTGCTGCTATCAGAAAACGCTACGCTATTTTAGCACCATAGCGGCCAGGGGCTGATCCGCTCCGCTACGCCGCTATAGCGCCACTAAAACGTGCTGGCGCTAGTAACTACATAGAATTAAATATCATGTTGATGCGATTCTGTTTACCAATTTCTGATTGCTCCTCAAGTTCTCAACTTCCTCTAGATCTCTCTTTTGTGGAGATATTACCTTTTTTGTCACTGTTGCAGGGACCTTCGTTTAGTGAATTGGGATTGTGTGTTACGAACGGCAATATCTGATATCGAGGTATGCAATGCATTTTCCTGGCTGTTTCATCTGATGTTATTGCATATGCAATAAAATTGCTTGCTGCATGCAGGTGGATTATATTGATATAAAAGAAAGGACTCTTCTAAAGGTTCCTGGATATGACAAACAAGTGGAATTTGGAGTTCTAACAAAATTTGCATACCTGCTGGAAGGGAACCTAGGTGAAATTGTTGTTGCCACTACTAGGATAGAAACTATGCTTGGTGACACTGCTATCGCTGTACATCCTGATGATGATAGATACAGCCACTTTCACGGAAAATATGCTATTCATCCATTTAATGGCAGAAAACTTCCTATAATTTGTGATGGTATTCTTGTTGACCCAAAGTTTGGGACAGGTGCTGTTAAGGTAATCTCTATTTTTATGACCAAAAGTTTTGTTCAAAGTTCTTTTTCAAGTGATATGATACTTTTTATTCCTTGCAGATTACACCTGCCCATGATCCAAATGATTTTGAGGTGGGAAAACGGCACAAGCTTGAATTCATTAATGTTTTCACCGATGATGGGAAAATAAATTCCAATGGCGGCTCTGAATTTTTGGCATGCCACGATTTAAAGCTCGAGAAGCAATATCAGAAGCATTACAGAAGAAGGTATTGGAGACATGGAATTTCATATAAAATATTTGGTTCTTAGGCAACAAGTATGTTAGGTTACAATACTTTTGTTGGAAAGTAAATGTGTATTCATGTGGAATCTGCTTCTTTTGGCGGCGGAGGGATAATTATTATTTTAATGATTATGGTTGTAATTTTAATATGTTGCATATGATGTTCTTCTCTGGCACCCCATTCATCTGTTATTAAGTACCTTGTTTAATTCTGTAAGGGGTAGTCACCATGATACCTGTATTTATCTCAATCTTCAGTGATAATGCGTCCATGTCTTATAAAACACGTTTTTGGTTATTTTTTGTTTAATTTATATGTTCTTCTTTCATATAGGGCCTTTATAGAGGTTCTGAAAACAATGAGATGCGCCTTGGTGTTTGTTCAAGAAGCAATGATGTTGTGGAGCCTATGATAAAGCCTCAATGGTATGTCAATTGCAATGACATGGCAAAACAAGCTCTTCATGCTGCCATGGACGAGGAAAACAAAAGGCTAGAGATTATTCCAAAACAATATTCCGCTGATTGGAAGAGGTGCTTATATATTCTTTGTTTTTTAAGTTTCTTATAATGAGCAATTAGTAAACTTATCCTTCAGGGTGTTCCTCTGAAATGTTGTCCGGGATTTAAACCACAACATGTTGAGCCCCACCCATAACATATATATTGGCATCTCTACAGTAGTATCATTATCTGTTTAATTATTGGTGAGAAATAATTCGAGATTGAATTTGGCTATGCTTGATAGGGCTCAAGAGTTACCAAGGCAGATGAAATCTTTAGAAATATAATCAATTTTAATTCATTGTCACTGCTTTCCTTCCAAATTTCAGTTAGGAAAATTGTTGAAGGGAGTTGTTATTGTAAATGGATTCAGAGTCAGATAATTATTACATTTATGACACAATGGTGTGATGAGCATGCTCTATAAATCTAATTTCCTTCTTGTGATTGTGTTTTTTTGTTGCTATCTTACAATTGTATAATATAACCATGTCTTGATCAAGGTGTAAAGTTTTACAGATGGCTAGAAAACATACGTGATTGGTGCATTTCACGGCAACTATGGTGGGGTCACCAAATACCTGCATGGTATGTCACTTTGGAAGATGACAGACAGCAGGAATTTGGTGCTTACAGCGATCATTGGGTAGTGGCAAGAAATGAAGAGGTGGCCCAAAATGAGGCTAGTCAAAGGTACAAAGGAAAGAAGTTTCATCTAAGCCGGGATCCAGATGTTCTTGATACATGGTTTTCTTCTGGTCTGTTCCCATTAACTGTGCTGGGTTGGCCTGATGACACAGAAGATCTAAAGGCTTTCTATCCAACCTCTGTTTTGGAAACTGGCCATGATATCCTCTTTTTCTGGGTTGCTCGTATGGTGATGTTAGGAATGAAGTTGGGTGGCGACGTGCCTTTTAGAAAGGTCAGGTTACTATCTTGTGATCATTTGGGAGAGGTCTATCCTTGTATATGCATACTGAAATTTTTGTTTCATACTCAGTGTGTTACACTGTAAACATGAACTAGGAATATTGGTCATGCATGCTTAAGGGATTCATTTATTTTTTTGTATAAAAGAAGAAATTCATTAAGTCAGAGATAAGATTACAGAGATACGAGAATAAGCCATTCTCCTTAAAATGGAAAAAACAACCTAGAGAAAACAAAGAAAACATCAATGAAACAAAGCTACCTAATCCCTCATAGGTGCCTAAGAAATTTTATCAGTGGCCTTCTCACAGATTTACTCTCAACCCTATGCAGATTTATTTGCATCCCATGATTCGTGATGCACATGGGCGCAAGATGTCCAAGTCCTTAGGAAATGTTATTGATCCCATTGAAGTGATAAATGGGATATCGCTAGATGGTCTACATAAGAGGTTAGAGGCTGGTAACCTGGACCCCAAAGAACTAGCTACTGCCATTGAAGGCCAGAAGAAGGACTTTCCAAATGGTATTGAAGAATGTGGTGCTGATGCTCTCCGATTTGCACTGGTTGCATACACAGCTCAGGTGTTAATCTTCCTGCCATGTTTATATGGCTGATTTTTTGTTTTTGTTTTTACCAATTTAGTTAATTTTTGTGATTTGATTGTGCTATTTTCATTCATTTCAGTCTGACAAAATTAACCTAGATATTCAAAGGGTGGTTGGGTATCGACAATGGTGTAATAAATTGTGGAATGCAGTACGATTTGCTATAAGTAAGCTCGGAGATGATTATATTCCTCCTGCAAGTTTGAATCCAGATGTTCTTCCAATTAGTTGCCAGTGGATACTCTCTGTTTTAAATAAAACCATATCCAAAACATTGAAGTCTATGGAATCATTTGAGTTCTCACAGGCTACCACTGCTGTGTATTCTTGGTGGCAGTATCAGTTGTGTGATGTATTTATTGAAGTGATCAAACCTTACTTTTCTGGTAACGATCCCAAGTTTGCTTCTGAAAGACGCTTTGCTCAAGATACTCTGTGGTTTTGTCTGGACAATGGCCTGCGGTTGCTTCATCCCTTTATGCCTTTTGTCACGGAAGAGCTGTGGCAGCGCCTTCCTTCACCCAGGGAATGCAAGAGAGCAGAATCTATCATGATATGCAGCTATCCATCAGCCATAGAGGTATGTTTGGTTTAATATTTTGCTCTTCAGTATCCCTTTTGTGTACATTCTCTTCAATTTACTTTCATGATATCCTTCTGGAATCTGTAAGAAATAAGATTGCTGCATTTCCCCCCTCATTTTTGTCTGTTGAAAGTGTCAAGCATGACTTAGTGGTGGTGCCTCTTATGTTTTTATATATATGGGTCTGTTTAACATGCTTTGGCTATTAAATAATATATAATTTTTTGTTTGTTTGTATGTTTAATTAATGTTATATTTTCAATCTCAGGGTTGGAATAATGAAAGGGTGGAGAATGAGATGGATCTTGTTGAGTCTACCGTTAAGTCTCTTAGGTCACTGGCAAAAGAAAGGCGTGACAGGTATGTGGGTGCAGCATTTTCTGCTCCGTCTTAGGTTTTCTGCTCCGTTTATGGGACCTCTCTTTTTTGGGGGACAAATGAGGAATTCTTCAAGGAAAAGAAAAAGGTTGCATAAATGATGATGGAAATACTCCTTAAATAACTCTTTTTTTTCTCATCATAACAATATAATTACTACCAAAATGTAAATTCCAAAACAATTTAAACATTAATCAAAACGTAATAAATTCTGATGGAAATGGAAATGAAAACATTTGAGGAGGCTATGGCCTCTGCATAGTACTGTGTATTTATTTCTCTGTTATAAGAGAGAAATATATTCATAAGAAAGATACTAAAGGGCCCTAGAAAGTTTGAGCCAGACAAGGTGATATATATGTGCTGTAAGAAATACAAGATATCCAGAAAGACCAAAACACCCTTCACATGCTAATGCTATTATACTTAACACCATCAAATATTAACTGATTTATCTACTAATCAGATTGTTATTCAATCTAACATGTTTTCCTGATTCCAAAAATGATGCTTATATTGCCAGGCGATCGGCTTTTGTTCTCTGCCGAGCACAGGTGGTTACAGAGATTATTAATAGCCATCAATTGGAAATTGTAACACTAGCAAATCTATCCTCTTTGACTGTAAGTTGCATAAGTTGCTTTATTGTGTTCTCATTCCATCTTATCCCTTGTACTTTGTTTGGTGATTCTGTAGGTATCTCGTTGTACATATTCACTTGATTAACATATTCTTCACTTGTAATGCTGATGATATGATGATATGATTGATAGGTAATCAACGCAAATGAGACTGTTCCATCTGGATATGCTGATGCAGTCGTAAATGAAAGCATATCTGTTTATTTAGAGCTTCAAGGAACTAATTCTGCAGAAGCAGATCTAGGAAAGATCAAGAAGATAGATGAGCTAAAGAAGTAAGTTTTATCTAGGATTGTTTTTTAGAACGTGTCATTTGCATTCACTTATATTGTGTTCTAATAAAATATTGGCTTAAATGTCTTTGATCCATGTAAATATGACGATTTTTGGACTTCGACTTATTAAAATTTATTTGATTTTAATACCTCATTTTACAAAAATAGTGTGCTTTTCACTCCCTCATCAGGGACTAAAAGCACACTATTTTTGGTATTTGTAGGAACTAAAAACAAATAAACTTTTGATAGGCACTAAATCCAAAAATCGTATCAAAGACTTATTTGAACCTTAAATATTTTATATGGTAGATTTTAAGTGGAGTTTAATATTGGTCGCAAAACATTTGAACACACTTTTCATATTAGTATGTAACCTTTTTTCCTTCGGTGGCTTTTAACACAACTTGAACTACTTATAGACTGGAGTTTTTATTATGCAGGCAAATAGAGAGATTAGAGAAGATTATGAATGCTCCAGGTTATGAAGAGAAAGTTTTACCAAATATTCAAGCTAAGAACCAGGAGAAGCTAGATTCCCTAAAGGAGCGTTTATTGCTCGAGGAAACGGCTGGATTGAGTCTCTAGCTTCAAAAATGAAGCTTTATTTTTTTGGTCCACAACGTAATGAAGATGATTGATCATTAGTTTTCATCACATCCTTATATTATATATGAAGCATGCATAAAGGTCCACAGTATGAGCTTTTTTTGTCAAGTTAATGCAAATTTCGGTACACTTTTCTGATGACTCACGAGATTTGTTCAGTTGTTGTGTCACCCTTATTCCTTACAATGACTTTACTCTTTCCATTCTTAAATAATAGCCATATATGGTTTAGATGCATTAATTAGGTGATTTTTAGGACTATAGAGCAAAATTTTTAATAATTTGTTCTTAAGGTAAGAAACAATGTAGCTAACTACTATGAGAGAGAAAAATGTTGTCAATGGAGATAAATTAAGGTCAAAATTGAAGGTGTCAGATATAATTATTTATTATCTAAAAGAGGCAAATATTTTGGATAAAATAAGTTTTGAAAAGGGATTATTTCCTCTATATTTTGTTATCTAGTGATAGTTATCGTGAAAGCTAAATGTTTTTTTTAATGATGTGATATTATATGATTGATTGATTTTGTAAAGTTTTTTACAGTGACGATGTATCAAAATTAATTTTATTAACACAAGATGGCAATCTTAGCTCAAATAAACAACCATATACCAAGTTTACAAAATCAATCAATTTAAATAAACTAAAATGAGGGTATGATTTTATAATGTCAAGAGTTACACATAATAAAATATGATCAGTTTATGATGTTAAAAAAATATTATACTGCCTTTCGAAAAAAAAATTATAACGAGAATGTATGAAAGTTAAACTAAATTGAAATATGCCAAATTTACTCTTCTCTTTATTTTATTCCTCTTCAACACTTAAAATTGATAAAATCCATATTAAAAAAAAACTTAAAACCAGGCTTTAGTTACTTGCAATATGAATACACTTTACGATGATTCTTATTTATGTTAAGTTATACATTGAACATTTAATCTCATCCAAAAAATAATGTAAAATAATTGCATCTGAGCAATCTTTATATTTATACTGTAAGAATTAAATATACACAAGGTCATACAAAAGAAACACTTGAGTATTTAGCTATTTATCATCTTTCAATCTCCACGCCACCAACATTACTTAAGGACTATAGAGTAAAATTTTCAATGGTGGTGCTAACGAGTGCTTAAAGAATCATATAAAACAAGTTTTTATAGAAAAATTAAGTATTTAACTTTTTCAAACATTAAATACACAAATTTTAAATACAAAGTTTCTTTTCTTAATTACTTAACAGTGTCCTCCCAATTTTTAATAATTTGTTCTTAAGATGAGAAACAATGTAGCTGACTACTATGAGAGAGAAAAATGCTAGGGGTGAGCATCGGGCGGTTTCAGGTCGTGATTATCGGGTTCGGGTGGATTTGATGGAAGAGGAATGACTTTCCACTCGTTATATACAGTGGGTCGGTCGGGTGACTGGTTGGACGGGTCGACGGGCGGGTGGGCGGGTTGATACAGATCCATAACTTTTTTTTATTATTTCCGGAAAAAATAAAAAAAATAAAGGAAAAAAAGGAACAAAAGAGAAACAGAGAGGATAGATACGGCGGAGGAACTTCAATCGAACTGCCATCCATTGGGCCGCCGCACACCCCGTCGCATCAGCCACACTTGCGACTGCGAGATCCGCCGCACCCCGCCGCCGCGCACCCATACACCGACTGCGTGCAGTGATTTTGGTTCGTCGGAGAAGCATAGTTTCACACACAGAGGTTCTGGTTCGTCGGAGAAGACGAGTTCCAGATCTGGGACGCCTCGTGCTCCACCGCGAGCCACGCCACAGATCCACCAGTCAAGAACGCGAGCCACATCGCAGATCCACGCCTCGTGCTTCCTTCATCGACGACGTGAGTTCAAGATGATGATGAAGAACGTGATGGTCGAAGTTGAGATGAGATGGTATCAGGGGAAGCAAAATGACGAAGAAGGAGGAGAAGACTAGGAGACTAGGGCTGCAACAAGTCTGGGAGGGTTGGAGCAAAAAATGTTATTGGCTGCAAGGTAATAAGAAACCAATAATTGGGCCTTGGTATCCAAAAAAAAAAAAACGAATTGGACCTTGTTCCTATAATGTATAAATAAATCTGATTATATTTTGTTAGTATCGGGTCGGGTATCGATTAATGAACATTTTTAAAAGAACCCGATCGCGGTTACCCATTTAAAGTCAATTTTGTCAATCACCCAACCCGTCCAACCGATTCGACCCGCCCGCTTCACAAAAAATGCTAACGGTTTGGTCGGTTTCAGGCGGGTCAAATATTTTTTATCACCCCTAAAAAATGCCGTCAATGGAGATAAAATTAAGGTCAAAATTGAAGGTGTCAAATATAATTATTTATTATCTAAAAGAAGCAAATATTTTGAATAAAATAAGCAAATATAAAATTGATAAAATCCATATTAAAAAAAACTTAAACCGGATTCTAGTTACTTATAATATGAATACGATGACTCTTGTTTATCTAAGTTACACATTAAACATTTAATCACATAAAAAAATAGTGTAAAATAATTGCAACTGAGCGATCTTTATATTTATACTGTAAGAATTAAATATACACAAGGTCATACAAAAGAAACACTTGAGCATTTAGCTATTTATCATCTTTCAATTTCCGCGCCACCAACATCAGCATCCGTACTAGTCCACAAAAAATATTAGTACGGACAATCTCCTCTATTCTGCAATTCAGCTTATATATTTTTTTTATTGGGAAGGTAGTTCTTCGTTCCTCAAAAAAGTTTTTTAAAAGAAACCAAAAATTGAATTAAATTAAATTGAATAACTCCACAATGAGACTTCAACATCATCAAATTCCATGTCAGCACAACCATAGTCACTAACCAAGTAAGAATGTCTTGGCGACATCAACTCCATGTTCTTCAGCCACTCCGGCACCGACTCTTCTTCTGGCACCTCCGTCGTCGTTGACGCCGCTGTCACCGCCGTCTCTTCATCCCTCTTCCCCTCGTCCATCTCCAACTCCTTTCCCGGTCGGAACGCCTCCGCCGCCGCCGCCGCCGCCTTCTGTATGTCCTTGGCCTCCGAAGTCGCCGGCACCGGAAGCCGCCAGGCGGAATCCGCAAAGTTAAGGCAGGCGGACCTCCCCCTTAGAGCAATCGCCGCCACGTCGTGCGCACGCGCCGCCATCTCCGCCGTGGGGAAGGTCCCGAGCCAAATCCTGGTCTTCTTGTTGGGCTCACGCACCTCACACACCCACTTGCCGGAGTTCCTCCGCCTCACGCCCCGGTACACCGGGTGGCGCGTCTCCTTGAACTTCTTCCTCCCGGCACGCTTCTTCGGGTGGCTCGAAGCCAGCAGCACCTCCTCATCCGACACCGGCGATGACGAGAGAACATCGGAGGAGCTGCCACAGCTACGTGGATCGGGAAAATGATTGAAGGGAAACATGTTAATGGATGAAAAGTTTGGTTCTTTGAAGTTGTTGTAGTGAATGGAACAGTGTGTGGAAAAGGGTCAGTTAAGTGTGTGTTGTTTATGTTGTTGTGATAGTTTCGAGTGTTGTGTTTTTCTGGTTTTGGGAGGGAAAATGAGAATTGAATTATGGGTTCTCGTTATATCTATATCTATATATAGTTATAGTATGTGGAGGAGTGAGCTTGTGTTGTGTACTTTCAAGGAAAGTGGGAAGACGGGGTGTGAGTGTGTGTGAATGAAGAGGAGCCAGCTAAGTGACGGTTAGCCACTTGGGGACCCAGTCCCACGGTTTGGACGATGGTTAAGGATTTGGAACTGTCACGTTTGTGTTCAACACGTGTTATTTTGTCTCCCCAAGTGGCTCTTTCTAGAATGGATAAGGAAGGTTTGACTGAAAAGGAAAGGCGAAGGTGAAGGGAAGTAGGTGGTGAAGTGTCAAGTGAATCTGGTTGTTTATCATAGTCAAAGGGTTTTGTGGTCATTGTGTGACGAGAATGGGCTTTCTGGTTTGGGTCAGTGTGACGTAAAGGGAAGAAGTGTTTTGTAGCAGGAGGATGACAACTCACCCTACTTAACCATTTTATTGAATTAATTTAGTAAATTAACAGTGTTTTCACAAGCTGGATTTGCGTAGGGGATATGATATTTGGATCGTTGACAACTCATGCACTGGTGTTAATGCTTCATAAGCACACGTGTTGACAACAGAAGGAGAGTCTGGCTTTTTTATTGGTATTGACTGTTGTGTACTTCATGTATATTGGTGGCCTTTTTTAATTACTTTTTAAATTTACCGATAAAAGAATCTTGCTAATTATTCATAGGACATTGATTTTAAAGATAATAAACTTTTTATTGAAAAATGTAACTTTTAATTTTTAACCAATACCTTCTGTTAGCATTTGTCTAAATGAAAGTTGATTTAAAAATTCACCATTACTTATTTTAAAAAAAGTTACCAGATAAGCTTTTTTAGATATTTCTCTATAATAGAATAGAATAATTATAGTAAAATTGGATGTAGAGATACGATATGGAATGAAATAGAATTTGCAGATAATTAATGATAAAAACATTGAAATGAAATGGTAGGCAATTATATATTTTTAAAGCAAGGTGATCAAGTCTACATAAATTTAATAAAAAGAACGGGAAAATAAAAAAATCATGAGGAACATAAACCAAAATCCGTGCAACAAAAAAACAAAAATCAAGTAAATTTAGGATTAAGCTTTCTATTCCTTATCAGGTTATACTTCTGAGAACCACACTGTGAATTTATCATCTCAACAGCATTATCATTATTATGCTTTGCTGAAAGAAAGACATTCTCTTGACCATTCTTGTCCCTATCTCCAAAAAACTTTGTGAGAACTTTTATATCGTGAATAACATTAGGGTGCATTAGTGTTGAACTAATCATGGGAGTCTTACCATTAAGAGTGTGTTTGGGAAAAAATTTAAATCTTTCCCAATCAGCTGTTTTAGATTGAAAAACTGTTTTGTAAGAAAAAAATCATGTTTGGGAAAAAAGATGAAATCTTTAAAAAGCTTTTTTCACATAAATAAGCTATTTTGAAACCATCTCATGGTTAAGGATGGTTTGCTTATTTCACAACTGATTATTTGGGAACGTTGACCTTTGTTCCGAACTTGCCACCTCCCCAACGACTTTAACCCCTTTTTTTCTCTGTGGAACATTAGTGTCAGGCTGGTGTATTAATAGATGCACATTTCTTATAAAAATATTAAATATTTATTTAATTAATATTAATTAATTATTTATATTATTATTTTGTTAAAATTTCAAATATTTTAACAAGTTTCAATGTTAAAAAAACATTAATATTATTAATATAAATAAATAATTTCATATTCTTTTTCGTAATTTACTATATAAAAGTGATTATTTTTGCATCATCCAAACGAAATAGATTATCTTAAAATCGCTTTTCAGCAAAAAGACCCAAACAAAAACAGATTCTGATTATAATCGATTATCACAATAATCGATTATCAGCATAATTTTTTTTACAGCTTTCCCAAACAAGCTCTAACATTCAAACTATTATCACCTACCATTTCCATATTGGTAAATCCCAACAAAGGAGTAGAGTCTACCTTATAATCTAACCGATTATCTAATCGATCAGTTGGACTATCATCTGCCTGACCTGACTCAATCAGATTTTTTTTATCATTATTAGTCCCTTGGATATAATGTTCCTAAATAGAATCAGACACATGCTCTAATGAGTCCTGAACCGATTTCTTAATCTGAATTGATCGAATAAAGCTATTACCAGGTGAATTCTGTTGTAAAACATTAACCTGATTTTGATCCTCATTAACACCTTGATTTGCCTGACCATTATTATAACCCTCCTCAATCAAATGTTGTTGATTGACTGAACGTTATTTGGCCCTTCGTTCTCTGATTTTTTAGGAACATACTTCTGGACAGGTTTTCGAGGAAGAGGATTAATCTTCTTATCTTTGGACACTTCTACACTTTTCAACATAGTGGCCAATGGATTTATCAACGAAGGCAATTAGATATTTAAAATTACATGAATTAAAAAATATTTAAAATTACTATATAATCTTTCTAACTATTTTCTGGGTTTTAAATGATGTTTAAGACTTGGTATGGAAAAAGCAAAACAAACAAGTGAAGGTTTTGAACATGCATGTCTGCATGTGGTAGAGCTCTAGCTAGTAAAAATCTACGTACAAAAAAAAGGCTCTAACAAAAATAAAAACTAATTAGGTATTGCAAAAAAAGAAACTAATTAGGATGAATACTTGACATTTTCAACAAAGAATAGAGTTTTTGTTTAAATAAATAATTTTTACTATTTGGTTATATTTATTTTATAGCAGACACTTAATTAAATATAATCATGTGACCCATTATATGGAGTATTTTTCTATCTAATTGGTGAAAAACTAATCTTCTGAAATACTGTCATACGCCTAAGTGAGATCCTCCAATATTTTTTTTCATAAATTATTACCACATGTTTAAAGAATCCAAATCACATTCACACCGACCATGCACAATCGATTTATTTTACTTCAGAACATGATGTAAGTTTTAAAAAGACTTCTAACATACTTACGAATGACTATATGACTATTTAGTCAATGGTTATTTAATTTTATCTATTAAGTAAACTCATTGAGACTGAAAGGATTTTTTTTTTGGTAATGAACTCTCATTGAGATTGAAAGGATTGAGTAATGTCATATATTCACGATCAATTATTCACATGCTACGTTAAGGTAGGTTTGGTTTTTAGGTAGTTTTTTTTTTTTTTCCTTTCAAATTTCATCGTTCTACATACACGTTTGCTGTTGGAAAACATTTTTTGGACAACTATAGATAACATAGGAGACAGTCATGGAGACATGTAAGAGTGGGAGAATATCAAAATTTATTTGTAAAAAAAATTGATACACTAAACTTTTTTTATTTTTTTAAAAAACTGGAAATATAAAATTGTAAAATTAAACAAGCTTTTAGGTTTGCAAGATTTTTTGTGCATAAATTATTAATTTTCAGTTTTGAACTGTTATAATTTATTTATTAGTAAAATCTCATTTAAACTTTAGGGTCTGGATTGAGTTTAATATCTTACAGTACGAGTTGGCCCAAAAGTCAGGCCCAAAGAAATGGAACGGAAGGTTCTTGGATTGGAGTAGGATAAGAAATAAGAAAAGTACTACTACTAGGGACTAGGGAGGTGGTGGGGAAGAATAAAATAGAAAGAATTGCTGTACCTGAAAGAAAAAAAAAATAAAAAAAAATTAAAGTAATATTTTGGTTCCTATATCTGACATGAATTTTTGATTTGATTTCTATATATAAAAAAATTATTAAAATAGTTCCTATACATAATGAAAGTCTCAATTTAGTCTCTATACGTTACCCGTTTGGTCCCTATACGAGCAAAAATTTATCAAATCAGTCCCTAAAATTTTGTATGGCAGGGACCAAATGGAGACTTTCTGTATGTATATGGACCATTTTAATAATTTTTTATGTATAGAGATCAAATCGAGAATTGGTATCAAAATATTTCTTTAATCAAAAATATATATAAATAAAAGGAGAATTGAGTGAGCTACTAGGTTTACTGTTTGACTTATGATATTGATACTTTTGCTGACAACTCAACTGAATACACCTTTTCGGAGGTGACATCCCACGCTTTCCAAAACACGGTTGACAGTTAATAACCGTCCTTTATTTTTTTTAATCATTTTAATTGTCTTTATCTTATCCAAATAATAATTTTACTGATGAATTAGTCGTGTGAACTGTGAAGATTTTATCGTAAGCATATATTAAACTTTTTGTATCCCAGATTATTAATATTAAATATTTATTAACTATTGTTTTATAATAAATATTTTAAATTTGATACTAACACTTAATAAATGTTTTGATATTTATTTTAGCTATTGATCTTTAATATTAATTAAAAAATAGTGTAACATTCTAATTTATTTATTAGATTTTGAAAGTAATTCTTATAAAATGTAATTATCTTAAAAATTAGAAATATATTTAATTTAATTTTTACGTTACTAATTTAAAAATAAACTCATTTAAAAAAATATATATCCAGAAGATTCCGAAGAAGGGGACAGAACCTGAGTGGTATTCATTTCCGCGGAAACGCGTAAATTAGGTGGATTTGTTTTTCCTTTCATAATCAGAAGCCACCAAACGTAATGGGCTCCCATAAAATCCAACCATCTCATGGAGTCATGGTGATCAGTTAGTCAGCCCATAGCCCACCTAAAAAATAATTAATTATATATTTGGGTCCATGCAGCTTGTAGTTGCGTCTCTTCAATTCCATAAACGGGATATGACTTTTTGACCGAGTTATTTTATTTTAACATAAATTTTGGATATCGTATGTGATACCGTATATATTTATTTCTATCTCTCACTTACTTTTTATCTTCTTTGTATATACGTTTATCAAAAATATACTAAAAAACAAAAGGAACATTATAAAATGTCCCCATTTTATGTAATAATTCCTCTTTTGATCTTTACAAATTTACATGTTGGGTGTTTATTATACAATTATTAGACACATCTATAAATATTATAAAGTAAAAAATAATGGATAGAAAGTAATGTCGTGTGTCAATTTGAGAGCCATTTTAAAATTAAAAATTCTTTTGATATTTGACAAAATATTTCACTTTTAGAAATTATTTATGAAATTTATAAAATTATCAAGCATTTCTTTGTCCACCTGCCTTATATTATCTCTCAACATTTAAAACTGTATATGTTTCCAAAGAAATTAAAACATTTCAAGATGAATCATTTTCCAATATAATTTATTTAAATCATAATTTCAATTCATTTCCAATCATCTAAATTTATTATCTACATTTGATTCATACAATTTTTTTTTAAAATAGAAATATCATTTTTACTAATTACAGGTTATATATATATTTATATATATATATATATATATATATATATTATTTTATATATATATATATATATATATATATATATATATATATTATAAAGATAAAAGTTATATTTTTATATAAAATATATACCATTACTGGTATATATATATATAGTTTTTATAAATACTATTATTGGAAAATATCATTTTTTTAATAATTATGAATCATATATTATTATTATTATAAAGATAAAAGCTATATATATTTTTATAAAAAAATTATACAATGGCATATACATATAATTCGATAGATTATATATTTATAATAAAATTTAAATTCTTTTGACAATTGAAAAAACATTTATCTTTTAGAAAGTGTATATATATATATTAAAAAGTAAAATTAAAATTATCAAATATTTCTCATCCCACTTACATTGGTATTGAAGATTATCAATCATTTTCAATGTAATTGATTTATTTGAAGCAACTAAAATTAATTGTTGTACATCATGAATTATGATAAACAAAGAGTCATAAATTATATATGTTTTCAAAGAAAATAAATAATTTCAAGATGATGAATTATTTCCCTGTGTAATTTACCTATATTCCCGATGCAAGTTTACTCTTTATCAAACCTAACAGAGGCACTATAAAAATGTAGACAATCAAATGAAAATATAAAATTCAAGCATCTCCTGAAAATGTTTGTTCATCTAAAGTTTTTTTTTCTATTTTTTACTCATGGCTTAAACGATTAATTTATTAGTGACATTTCTCCATCAAAGATAAATGGATGATCGAAGTAGAGTGATACGACTTTGGAAAAAAAAATCAATTTTTTGCAACATCAATTGGGAGGTAATGTAGATTATTATTTTTGAATGATAATGAGTTATCTATAATCATTGCTCAACGTTTTTTAACTATATGTTCTTACAAAATATTTCATGACTAATATTTGATCTTCTTAATTTTTTTTTAATGTAGGATGAGAGGATCCAAGCTACTTCTATAGATACTCTTTGGAATAGGGATCTTTTGGTTGAAGGTAATAATATTTATTTATAAATATTATAAAGCAAAAACCATGGATGTATAGTTATACCATGTATCATTTTTAGAGCCATTTTAAAATTAAAAATTCTTTTAACATTTGACAAAATATTCCACTTTAATTTTAATAATTATTTATAAAATTATCAAGTATTTCTTCTTTCACTTATCTTTTATCTATAAATATTATAAAGCAAAAACCATGGTTGAAAACATTTGTCACATGTCACCTTCAGAGTAATTATAAAATTTAAATTCCTTTCGACAATTGGAAAAACATTCCATATTTAGAAAATGATATTTAGGGTGAATTTTTTTTCAAAATATAAAATATAAATTATAAAACATTTATTCTCCCACTTACATTGGTAATTTTTTTTTCTGGTTTGGTACTCGCCCTAATTAGTCATTGGGATCGAGTGAACCCTCGAAGTATCCACACGACTTAAATCCTTTGGACCCGCTATGGGACTAATCTCCGAGTCGGCCGCACGGTTAGTAAAGCTTGACCAAGGGTTGTCGCATACCCAATGATCGAACTCGGGCAGAGCCCGAATGATTCGTCCTTAAGTAGCAGTACGTTAACCACTTGCGCTCAACCACTTGGTTTCTCCCACTTGCATTGGTATTGATGATTATCAATCATTTCCAATTAATGTATTTAAAGCAACTAAATAGTCAAGTAAAAACCATGATTGAGAACTTTTGTCACATGTCACCTTCAGAGTAATTATAAAATTTAATTGACAATTGCAAAACATTCCACATTTAGAAAATGATATTTAGGGTGATTTTTTTTCAAAATATAAATTATAAGTTATAAAACATTTATTCTCCCACTTGCATTGATATTTAGGATTATCAATCATAACTAAAACTAAGGATAGATTTATGATATTTATAATTTTTTTGATAGACATTTATAAGATTTTTATGAAAATAAGTATGCTTTGTATATAGAGAGATACATGTGTTAGAATCCATGTATGAGCTATTAAAACATTTATTCTTCCACTTGCATTGGTATTGGGGATTATCAATCATTTTCAATTAGTTCATTTAGAGCAACTAAAAAATAATTGTCCTTTATTAACTATGATAGGCAAAGAATACTATATTATTATCAATAAAAATTTGTTATCATAATATTGTCCCATACCAATAAAATGTGGTACCTATTCCAATGTATACTAAATAAGGATAACAATATAATGTGGTACCCATTCCAATGTAAACCAGATAAAGGATGGAGTAAAGATATATTCTTATTTTTTTTTAGAGTTTTTTTTCGAGTAACTTCAAAGATTTAGCTATAACTACACCTATTACTTTTATTTGTGACATTTCTCCATCCAAAGATGAATGGACGATGAAAGTGAGAGTTATACGCCTTTGGAAACAACCAAATTTATTGCAACCACATTTTGGAGATAATGTAGAATTAGTTCTTTTGGATGAGATTTTAATGTCTATAACAATTGTTTAGCATTTTTGTTTCATATGTTTTTTTTTTTTACAACTTTCATGAATGATATTTGAACTAACTAATTTTCTTTAATACATGATGGGAGGATCCAAGTTACTGTACATATTGTCATAGGTCAGTGAACTAAATCTATTGCAACTTGTATTATATGTGATATTTACAAATGTCCTAAACACGACTTTCGTCTATATTCATTTTAATTATTCTTAACTGTGAAATATTGTAGTTTTTTGCAACTTTGATGTTATTTAGACTTCTCCTTCCAAACATATCCTATACGTCATTATTGTTTATTGTCTAAAGTTATTACAATTTCATATATTTCTTCATATCAACCAAAAACTACTGGTAAGGTTAGTTGCGTAAAGCTTTTATTTCTCCACTAATCATGTCTTCTTCCATTTTTCTATGTGTTTGATGTTATATCATGTTTAACATAGATTTTGTATCTTCCAATCTGGTCATAACGAATGATAGTGTGATGATAGTTGGAAAAATATGTATAACATATAGTTGTTGTTTTATTTTTTTTAGCAAAAAAAACATATAGTTGTCATGAGGCTCATTTTCTTGGGCTTATTGAATCTAAGAAGTTTGATTCCTCTTACTTTTTTCAATTTTTTTAAAAACTAATTCATTTTTTTTGCAGGTTGCAAAGTTTGAAACAAGCATTGTAAGGTTGAAGATTTATTTATATGATTTTTTGTGTAACATTATTTATATGAATTTTATCATATTAATATTAAGCATTTGTTATTTTCCATGAAAATGAAAATGCAATTTAAAATATCAAAAAATATTTATATCATCTATTTGTTTTAAGAAATTGATACGTTCTCGTGCGATGCACGGTCACCGGCTAATTACTTTCTAATATACATCATTGATGCCTTAAATTATTATTATTTTTTAAAATCCTCCTATAATATTCTCTTATTAAATATATTAATACTCCTACTTACAACATAAGAAAATATTGAATTTTTTTTATATAGGATTTGATTGATATATACTGACAGTGTAAAGTTTTTTACACTATCAACCAATCAGAAATTGACACATCATTATAAATGTTTGATTTTCATCCAAATCACCTTAAAAGTAATCAATTATACGATTTCCGATTGGTTGTTAGTATAAAGATTACACTGGTAATGCATACAAATAAAACTCTTTTATATATTTTTAAGTGTTTGTTTGGTTAACTCTGGAATGTCCATTCGAGAGCCCAAATTCCAGTAACTACAGTAACTGAAGTATTCAGATGAAAAAATGTGTCCCAAAATATTATTTTAGTGAGGGTAAGATTGATTTTAAGATAAATAGGAATTTCCAATTTTTTCGTTGAGTGGAACCAACAAAATTATATAAATTTACGTCTTAAAAGTGATTTTATTTTATCCTTCAAATAAAATCAGTTCTTTTAAACTTACTTTTAAAATATTATTACCAAAATGCATATCAAATTTTTTAACCTCAATTTTTTTAAAATTAATTTTTCAAAATCAATTCTATCAAAATTTAAAACAAATGTAAACTTTTTTTTTTAAGAGAAAAATAAATGGAACCCAAGACATTAGATATATTTCCCTTTTCATTAGATATACAGCTCCTTAAAAAGCTGATTTTTTCCCTGAAGGTATCCCATATTATTTTGGTTTCCCCCACAAATAATATCCTCTTTGAAGAGAACAGTTTGCCCCACCTCTACGGATTTTCAAATCATTTCTAAGAAGAATATTAAAAATTTAAAAGTTAATGATAATCTAATTAACTCGATAAAATATAATTTTGCAACACTTCAACAATACTCCATATACTCTTTCTACAGCTATGCTAATTAATCTGTTAAATTGCGAAAGAAATTGCGTAGTAGATTAAGAAAAAGGTTGTGATCCAGAGTGTGTTACGATCTGATTTTTGCACTAAGTTTCTATAATTGGCACGCTGATTTTTGGGTAAACAAACGCACAGATATGTAAAGGGTAGGAAAGAGCATGGAGTGTGTATGGCTGTGTAATAATGTTGTAATGTGATAGCGACTGGGTGATAGCACAAAGCTGAACGCAGAATAGGCCCCGGGAGACCATTTAATTTCGGCTTTTTTTCTATAAAGAAGATTGGGGCCTACGACCAAGTCCAATTATTGATCCATCACGAATCTAATACCATGGCCAAGGCCTAGGCCTAGGCCAAGACGTGGGGCATTCGTGACTAGCAGCAGTGAAATATGAAATATATCTATCAGGTAAAGCCTCGGTTCGTTGACCCAAAAATACAAAAGAAAAGAAAAGCCTACCTGCTGCTTCTCCTGTAGAGAGTGTGTATGTGGTGTCCGAGGCTGGTATGTTCACAAATACTAATATCAATATATTCTCTGACACATTTTTTTCTACACATCTCTTTCCATTTGTTGAAATTCATGTAAATCCTACGAAATTCAAATGGGTCTATATAAATTAGTGATACCTACTTAAATTTTAATTAATAAAAAAAAATGTATTAAAAATAGTGTGTTAGAAAATATGTTCTTAGCACTCTTCCTAATATGTTTTAGAGCTTCCAAAAATCAAACACACATGTCACATAAACTCACCTAGTATTCGATTCTAGGAGATGGAGTAACAAAAGATTCTATTTCTTGTCCCATCTTTTTGTAGATCTTTTATATGGGTAGAAGAAATAAAAATATAATATGTGATATTTAAACAGCTATTTTGAAAAAAAAAATTTATTTTTTATAATAAAATAAAGCAATTACGAATTGTCAAGGATAGTGGCATAAATAATTTTTTTTTGTATAAATATCTACACATCTATGACCATTCCGTTTTCTCGTAACTAAATTATAATCAAAAGAATGTTCTGCCAACGTAAAACGTACACTTACACATACATATACTATCCAAATTTTGCATCGAAATGTATTTATTTGGAGAAGGAAAATGTATCATCTTTCTACATCTAGCTGCAGGAAGTGATATCGACTATTCGTATATCACACTTCATACATTTGATAAGATTACAAAGAAAACATTGTGGAAGTGTCTCAGAATCTCTTACCCATATTGGGAACTCTCCAGTTTTTTGAATTGACATTCCTTTCAACCACATTGTTACAACACAGTATCAACAATGATGATGATTCCAATATCAACAATGCTGATGATTCCAATAAAGAGAAGCCACCTTGGCCTGGCTGCAATTTTGTTAGTTAGTTAGAAAGTTGGTTAGAAAGTTAGTTAGAAAGTTGGAAAGTTAGTTAGAAAGTTCTGTTAAGTTAAGTCTTCTCTTTGTATATATATCTAATGTAAATACACATTGCAAATCAATGAGAATTAACTCTTCTCTTCCATTCTAAATCTTAGATTCTCTCACTGTCTCTCCATTTCGCTTCTTCTGGCTTCTTCTCCTTGTTCTTCTTTGATCCTTGCTTCAGCTGCAAGATAAGTCCAATGGCTGCACCATTTTTCACATGGTATCAGAGCTCCTTTTGAAGGAGCTCTGCTGCGCCTGGTTACTCTGATCTGTTGTTCATCACCCATTCTTGGATACCTCTTCTTTCCCCCAAATTCTTCTCACTTCTTTCTTGAATCACAACAATGGCAGGAATTGAACAACCTGCAGTGGTTAATCCACCAATCAATCCGATGAATGATCCTACCAGTCCATACTACCTGCATCCGAATGAGAATGCTGGATCTTTGTGCATCTCAACTCCTCTAACAGGGAGCAATTATCATGATTGGTCTGAACAATGACTATGGCATTGAAGATCAACAATAAACTCGACTTCATTGATGGCACACTGCCAAAACCAGAAGCAAATGATCCTTTGTTCAAACCTTGGGATAGGTGTAACACCATGGTTCTTGCTTGGATTTACCAGTCCATTGATCCTGAAGTCAAAAAGAGCGTTAGTGGCTTGAGAGTTGCAGCTGCTGTATGGAAAGATCTGAAAGATAGACTTTATCAAGGAGACATTTATCGAATATGTGACTTGCAAGAAGAACTTTATTCAGCAAGGCAAGGTAATCTAAAAATTATTGCCTACTATACATACCTGAAAGGAATATGGCAAGAACTCGACAATTTTAGGCCAATTCCATCGTGCACATGTGAAACGAAGTGTTCTTGTGCTTTGGTTCCAACTGTTACCTCATATAGAGATAATGATTATGTGATTAGATTTCTGAGGGGTCTTAATGAACAATACTCAGGTGTAAGATCCAACATCATGCTTATGCAACCTTTGCCCGATGTAAATAAAGCCTTTTCTATGCTTATACAATAAGAAAGGCAATTCAATGCTCCTGTTGATAATTCTCGTGTTCTATTCAATTCTGCTGAGAATTCCAATAATGGCTGAGGCAGAGGAAGAGGAAGAGGCAACAACAAAGGATTTGGTATTCTTGGAAAAGGGCCTAATAACAAAGGCTATAATCAAAAGGTGTGCACTTACTGCAATCGAAATGGGCACACAGTGGATACATGCTACAAGAAGCATGGATACCCACCAAATTTCAACAAAAATTTCAACGTGAATCAATGTGCTGCATCAGTAAATGATGATGATGAGGAATGTTACGAAGATGCACAAGAGGATGTTCAGGATAGTTCCAAGTTTCTTCTTACTCTTGACCAACAGATGGCATTGCTGGCCTTACTTCCACAATCAGGATCATCGAATCTGCATACTACCAACCAAGTAACCACACTTAACAATCACACACAGTTAACAAACCCCTCTGGCTCAGGTAATACAGGTAACACTTCATGGATCCTTGATACAGGAGCAACGGATCATGTTTTCTACTCCTTATCAGAATTCCAATGTTACAAAAGAATTAAGCCTATTTCGGTTAAGTTGCCTGATGGTAGCCGAGTCTTGGCATCCATCTCAGGAACCATTCCTTTTTATAAATACCTATATCTCACTGATGTCCTATTCATACCCAAGTTTACTTTTAATCTCATCTCAGTTTCAAAATTAACCAAATCAATTCATTGTAAACTGATTTTTTTCCTCTGACCAATGTCAATTACAGGACATATCCTCCTCGAAGATGATTGATGCAGCTGAACAACAAGCTGGCCTTTATGCAATGAATTCTGCAAAGCTGAATATTCCTGTACCACACTTTGTAAATAATTTCACCAGTTATGATAATGACATCTGGCATGTAAGGCTTGGTCATCCCTCTCATGACAAACTCAATGCTCTACATAATTCTTTCCCTTTCATTCGTTGTAACAAAAATAAAACCCCCTGTGATGTATACCATTATGCTAAGCACAAAAATTCTCCCTTTCCTTTGAGCAATTCTGTCTATGCTAATGCTTTTGATATGAGTCATGTTGATATTTGGGGCCCTATCTCTTTCCCTTCTATGTTTGGACATAGGTATTTCTTAACAATTGTAGATGATAAAACAAGGCATACATGGATCTTTCTAATGAAACTAAAATCTGAAGCTCTTCCCTTATACAATCCTTCACCAACTTAGTTGAAAGACAGTTCAATACCAAGTTGAAATGCTTAAGATCAGATAATGGCTCAGAATTTTGACTCAAAGATTTTTATGCATCAAACGGTATTGAGCATCAAACAAGTTGTGTAGAGACACCACAACAAAATGGGATTGTGGAAAGGAAACATCAACACATCTTAGGCATAGCCCGAGCCTTGATGTTTCAATCCACTCTTCCAAAATGTTTTTGGAACTATGCAGTTACACATGCAGTTTTCTTGATAAATAGGCTTCCAAGTCCTTTTCTGTCAAATAAATCTCCACATAAAATTCTATACAACAAAGATCCAATTTTGACAGATTTAAAAGCCTTTGGCTGCCTTTGTTTTGCATCAACATCTCAAGTGCAGAGAAAGAAATTGGATTCGAGAGCAAGAAAGTGTGTCTTCGTTGGTTTCAAACATGGAGTCAAGGGATACATACTCTTTGATATCAAAAGTAGAGAAACTTTTCTCTTTCGAAATGTAAGTTTCTATGAACACATCTTTCCTTTCAACAATACCGATTCCAATAACAGCAACACAAATCTCCCTACTCCAACCATTTCTTACTCTAATCTAGATACCTATCTGGATTTCCCTCATACATCACCTGTCATTCAACCTTCACAAAATGATCCAGTGCATAACATAAACCGCCCTGCTTCCCCAACACATGACCCTGCTCCAGAAAATCAGAATCCAGCCCCACAATCACCTGATCCTCCAATTGTTAGACAATCTCAAAGAACAAGGAGGGCACCTCAGTACTTGCAGGATTATCATTGTATGCTGGCCAACTCAAATTCACTGAATCAATCATCTTCATCCAAGGTCAGGTATCCCATTTCTAACTCTATTTCATATCACAACCTATCACCTACCCAAAAACACTTTTCACTTGCCATCTCCACTGCCACATAACCAAGCTCTTATGCAGATGCATTGATTTATGATTGTTGGAAGGAAGCTATCAGTGCTGAGTTGAGGGATCTAGGGAAGAATCAAACTTGGATACTCACTCCTTTACCTCCAAATAAGAAACCAATAGGCTGCAAATGGGTGTTCAAAGTAAAACACAAAGCCGATGGCAGCATAGAGAGACATAAGGCCAGGTTGGTGGCTAAAGGATATACACAAACTGCTGGAATTGATTATTTGGAGACCTTCAGCCCGGTCGTCAAGATGACCACAGTGAGAATGCTTCTTTCCTTGGTAGCCATCAATGGCTGGCACCTTCATCAGCTAGATGTCAATACTGCCTTCCTTCATGGGATCTACCTGAAGAAGTTTACATGAAAATACCACCTGGACTTTCAATTTCTGACAAAAACTTAGTATGCAAATTGCAGAAATCTCTGTATGGGTTGAAACAGGCCAACAGACAATGGAATGCAAAACTCACCATGGCTTTGTTTGACTTAGGTTATGTTCAGACCAAAGCAGATTTTTCCTTGTTCACCAAGTCTTCCCCTTCTGGTTTTACTGCCATACTTGTCTATGTTGATGACTTGGTCCTGACAGGGAATGATCTTTCAGAAATTGCTCAAGTTAAGAAAGCTTTAGATGATCTATTCAGCATCAAAGATCTAGGTGTGCTCAAATACTTTCTCGGGTTAGAAGTTGCAAGATCTCACAAAGGTCACAATATCTGCCAAAGAAAATACACCTTGGATCTCTTGAACGACACAGGGCTACTTGCCACAAAGCCTAGCTCAACTCCAATGGATTCCTCTGTCAAACTACATAAAACGTCAGGATCACCACTTAAGGACCCTGCTACTTACAGAAGACTACTGGGAAAATTGATTTATCTCACCCACACTCGTCCAGACATCTGTTATGCAGTGAGCAACCTTAGCCAATTCCTGGATTGCCCTACTGATGCACACTATCAAGCTGCAGTCAGAGTACTCGAGTATCTAAAAGGGAATCCTGGCAAAGGTCTCTTCTTCCCAAGTGATTCCACAACTGTTTTAAAAGGCTTCACTGACTCTGATTGGGCTACATGTCCTGACACTAGAAGATCAGTGAGTGGTTTCTGTTTCTTCCTTGGATCCTCACTTATCTCTTGGAAAAGCAAAAAAACAATCAGTTGTTTCGAGATCTTCGTCTGAAGCAGAATATCGTGCAATGGCCCAAGCTTCTCGTGAAGCTCGGTGGCTCCTTTACCTGCTGGCAGACTTGCACATTGATCACTCAAGTCCAGTTATCCTTTATTGTGACAATCAATCGGCTCTTCACATAGCTAATAATCCGGTTTTTCATGAAAGAACTAAACACATTGAACTTGATTGCCACTTGATTCGAGACAAAGTCCAGGAAGGCACACTCTATCTGTTACCCGTCTCCACAAATCATCAACTCGCAGACATTCTTACCAAGCCTCTGGCCCCTGGTCCATTCTCGGCACTCAACAGCAAGCTTGGAATGTGTGATATATACCTTCCAGCTTGGGGGATGGTGGTGGGGGGTGTTACAGCACAATATCAACAATGATGATGATTCCAATAAAGAGAAGCCACCTTGGCCTGGCTGCAATTTTGTTAGTTAGTTAGAAAGTTGGTTATAAAGTTAGTTAGAAAGTTCTGTTAAGTTAAGTCTTCTCTTTTGTATATATATCTAATGTAAATACACATTGCAAATCAATGAGAATTAACTCTTCTCTTGCATTCTAAATCTCAGATTCTCTCACTGTCTCTCCATTTCGCTTCTTCTCCTTGTTCTTCTTTGATCCTTGCTTCAGCTGCAAGATAAGTCCAATGGCTGCACCATTTTTCACACACATCTAGCTTTTTGGTTATATCTTAACAATGCCAATATAATCGATAATTATTGGCTTTCAGTGCCGATTTGATTTTTTGCTTCACACTAGCTAGGTCAGCCAAGTTATTCTTGGGAGTTATGATTTGGTAAGTTGGAAGAAAGCAAGATCGTAGGAAGCTCTTCTGCATAGTGCATAGTAAACCAACTTATTTGAGTAGGAATAATAAACTCCGGAAAGGAGGAGTCGATGGGATAGTTGTGGATTAGGCCCGACGAAATGTGGAGTTCCGCTCCTATATATGTATCCCGATAGGGAATCAAGACTAACGTGATTCGAGGTCTTTTGATGTTAAAGATGTCTCTGCTTGTAAATAGGTAGGTTTTTACTATATAGCCTTTTTATTGGGCATAACCTAGTTCAATCTTCAAGGAATTGGGCCTTGGCCTAATCTCATGAGCTGTATTCTTGCCCCGATCAAGATGCATTGTCTCAGCCAA
Organism: Sophora flavescens; assembly: GCA_030762895.1. Lineage (NCBI taxonomy): Eukaryota > Viridiplantae > Streptophyta > Magnoliopsida > Fabales > Fabaceae > Sophora > Sophora flavescens. The sequence continues at coordinate 160,579,723 of CM061067.1, read as the reverse complement.
TGTCTTATAGCCCCGATCGAGATGTGTTCTTCATGGGTTTGACTGAGCTGTTTTCCTTTTATCCTTATTGATCTTCATCTTATTGGAGTCGTTCATCCATCATAGATGGGTCTATCCTACATTAGGCCCTTGTAGTTAAATATTTTTAATGATTTGGTAATATATGATTGATTGTTAGCATAAAAAACTTTGAGTTTAAATTCTATGCACGTCAGTGTAAATGATTTTTACACCGGCTCCAATAACATCTTAACAAATCAATTTTATTGTTATTTCTCTCTCTTGCTTATTAAAATAAAAACACGTTCCAAAATGTTTGCACCAACAATACATACTACTTTAATCCAAATACTTTTTTATAGGCAAATGTTAGTATGTTAGTTATTAATTTTTTCATATTTGCCAAGGATTGAACTTTGAACCTCCAACACCTTCATACTTTAAACCCTTAGCTCTAACCACTTGAGCTATTCCACCCCTAATCCATATAGTTTTACACTAACCAATAGTAAATAAAATTCCTTGATCAAAACTACAAATACTAAAACATTTTTTTCTCTCTAAAATTTGACCGGAGTTTATAATTTGATCTCTTTTTTTTGTTTCAATTTAATTCCAGTTTCATCCCAAACCTTTTAAAATCATTTAACTGCCATCTCTCTTTTTTTTTTTTAATTAGCAGTCTCACTTTTTTTTTTTGGGTGGATTTTTAACTAGCGGTCTTAGTTGAGAAGTAATGAGTATGAATTTCTCACGGCTAACTAAGATTATATTTTCCCTTTTTTTTTATACAATAAGCTTATATTTTTTTCACTAGTCCTAAATGTTTGCTCAAGTTTTATAAAACGTTTTGAGGGCTGCTAAATGGACACAATTTTCCAGACACAAATACGACACCTGTTACAGTAACACTACTGTAGCACTTTTTTTTTATTTAAATTTTGACTTTTTAAAAAAAATAAATAAATTATTTCTAAAAAAACTCATTCATCAGATAATGAACTGAATTCACCAGATATTTGTACATACTTAACTAAAAAATTTATTTATCAAAAAAACCCATTCACCAGATATTTACACATACTTAACCAAAAAATTTATTTATAAAAAAAGAAATCACCAAATAATGAACTGAATTCACCAAATATTTATACCCGATTTACCATATATTTGCACATACTTAACCAAAATTTATTTCTCAAAAAAACCCATTCACCAGATGATGAACTGAATTCACCAGATATTTATACCTGATTCACCAGATATTTGCACATATTTAACCAAAAAAATTATTTCTCAAAAAAACTCATTCACCAGATAATGAATTGAATTCACCAGATATTTATACCCGATTCACCATATATTTGCACATACTTAACCAAAATTTATTTCTCAAAAAAACTCATTCACCAGATAATGAACTGAATTCACCAGATATTTATACTTGATTCGCCAGATATTTGCACATATTTAACCAAAAAAATTATTTCTCAAAAAAAAAACACATTCACCAGATAATAAATTGAATTCACCAGATATTTATACCCGATTCACCATATATTTACACATACTTAAACCACAATTTTTGTCTCAAAAAAACCTATTCACCAGATAATGAACTGAATTCACCAGATATTTATACCGGATTCACCATATATTTGCACATACTTAATCAAAAAAATTATTTCTCAAAAAAACTCATTCACCAGATAATGAACTGAATTCACCAGATATTTATACCGGATTCACCATATATTTGCACATACTTAATCAAAAAAATTATTTCTCAAAAAAACCCATTCACCAGATAATGAAATGAATTCACCAGATATTGACACATACTTAATAAAAAAATTATTTATAAAAAAACTTTAAATTAAAAAAAAAATCTGCTACAGTACCACACAGTACAGCTAAAATACCGTACTGTATGATACTGTTCATACGGTATCACCCTAAATATCCCCTAATTCTGCGTCCATTTAGCTTTTCTGAACGTTTTTTATGTTTGTACTTTGTACCGATAGGATACATATTCATTCATCTTAGAGTGTGTTTGGGAACATAGTTTTTAGTTAAAAAACAGCTGTTTTAGGAGTAAAAAGCTGTTTTGTATTAATCAACTCATGTTTGGGTAAAAAAATTAAATTTTAAAAACGCTGAAAAATGATGTAAAACGCTGTTTTATAATAAGCTACATCACAATGTTTTCATCCTCATAACGCTGTTTTTGCTCGTCACAATAACAGCGCCACTTTCCTCTCCAACAATGCCAAGATCAGGCGCTGGTTCCTCTCCAACAATGCAGGCCACTGGCGCTGGTTCCTCTCAAAATGCCGGTCTTTGGCGGCGCTGTTCACTTCAACATGCCAAATATTGGCGCTGGCTTCATACCCTTTTTGGTAATTTACTATCAACAAGTGATTATTTTTACATCACCCAAACAAAATAGATTATCTTAAAATAGCTTTTCAGTAAACATACCCAAACGAAAATAGATTATGATTATAATCGATTATCATAATAATCGATTATTTGAAAACAGATTATCAGCATAATCTTTTTTTTCCAGTTTTCCCAAACACACTCTTAGTTCCTTTATTTAGAAACTTTTCTTTTCAGTCCGTCAAAAAATAAAAAAAACTTTTCTTTTCAGCGATTGGAGGCCTCTTCGTGAAATGGTATTTCAGATTTTCAGTTAGGTACCTTGGTTTTTGGTGTCCCCGCCTAGATTGATTTTGTCGATTTAGAGTGTGCTTGAAAAAATTGGAAAAAAAATTATGCTGATAATAAATTTTTGTATAATTGATTATTGTGCTAATCGATTATAATCAGAACATGTTTTTGTTTGGTCTGTTTGCTGAAAAACGATTTTAAGATAATCTATTTCGTTTGGATAGTACAAAAAAAATCACTTTTATATAATAAATTACGAAAAAGGATATGAAGTTATTTGTATTATTTAATAATATTTGTTTAGAAGTTAGTTTTGTAGGAGTAAACAGTGAAGAGAGTTTTGAGAATGAAAAATAATCAAATCACAACAATATTAAGCTAGAAAAAACTAGATGGTATAAAACAACTTCTTTTCCCCTAAAAAATGCTTTTTTAATTATAAATTTAAGCAGAATGCCAAACATGATAGATTATCTATGAAACAACTTTTAAGCTAAAAAACAGTTAAAAGAGGAGAAAATAATCTTTCCCAAACATACTCTTAAAGCTTGAAAAAAAAGATTATGCTGATAATCTATTTTCAAATAATCGATTATTGTGATAATCGATTATAATCAGAATCTGTTTTTGTTTGGGTATGTTTGATGAAAAGCGATTTTAAGATAATCTATTTCGTTTGGGTAGTGCAAAAATAATCATTTTTACATAGTAAATTACAAAAAAAATATGTTTTCATTAATAATTTTTTTCTATTTTGTTTCTTGTTTTTAAAATTATAGTGAACAAATAGTGAAAACTATTTCTATTTATATTATTTCTTTAAAAAAAATTTAAAAAGTAATAACAAAATAAATATTTTTGTAATTATTGATTAAAATATATCAATTAAAAACAAAAACAAATTGGTAATTTTTTGAAACGTGAGAGCATGCTCCTGCATGAGTGCATGTCCTTGAATTAGCCAGGAGCAGCGTGAGTGCGTAACATTGGTGAGGGGTTTTAGGGGAAAAAGAAAAATGCCTTTAAAACACACAAAACTTTTTAAGAAAACAGTCATGGGTATCAGCTGGTAAGAAAACAGCTTAATTTGCCAAAAAAAAAAAGGCTTTTTAAGAATTTCAGCTGTATATCCAAACACCTCAAATTATTTACAAAAAGCTTTTTGAACCAAAAACAGTTGAAACTAAATAATTTCAGATATCCCAAACAAGCATTTAGTGTGTGTGTTTAACAACGCTGAATTATTTGTATTTCAACTGTTTTGAATGAAAATAGTTTTTGAAATAATCCTTCTTGTTTGGTTGATGAATGAAAAACACAAAAAGAACTTTTGGTGGAAATAAAAACTGTTTTTTAAGTAGCTGGGATGTTGAGATGTTAGATGCAACAATGTGATTATTTTTTTCTTCATATTTTTTGTTTCTATATTTACCCTCTAACAATATCACCTTTCTCCATGCCAATGGAGGTTAATAATGTAATTCCACCATCATCCCACTCCCTCTCAAATCACAATCAAACCGTGTCTCGGATTACCATTTGTGTGGCATGTCAAGTGTCAACAGTGTAATTTTTTATTTTTTTTTCAAACCAACAGCGTAATTTACGATAAACATTAATTTTTTTGCTTTTTTTATATTAAAAAAATAATTTTAAAAAATAAATATTTTAATAAATTTTTATGTTAAAAATCATCAAATATTATTAATATAAAAAATATTTCCATACCCTTTTTCATAATTTATTATGTAAAAGTGATTATTTTTATTAATAAAATACTCAAACAAAAATAAATTCTGATTATAATCGAATTTTACAATAACCGATTATATATATAATCGATTATCAGCATAATCTATTTTTTCCAGTTTTCCCAAACGTACTCTTAATTGATGCAAGGACTAATTTAGTCGTTGGGCCGGCATGCCAAATCAAGGTCGATGGCAGAGGTTTCTGGCTTTTATCTGGTTCACAATTATGTTGAGGGTAGCTGAATTTTTGTTTTTAATTTATATTATGGGAAGATTTTTATTCTGGGTGTTGTGTTTAGGTGGTTGTAGGATTTTTGAATGAGTCGGATCGAACTCATCTAAACTTTATATAATGAAAAATAATGATTCTTGATTGAGTGAGTTGATACAAAAATATTGGATATTTTGATTTCTTTTTTTCAGAATGATTTTGAAGAACTGATAAGTATGGTTTGAAAAGCATTAGAAAAGTGTATTTGGTTTTTCACAAATATAAACTCTAGTTCCTAAACTTGAAAAAAAAAAAAAGAGGAGATATGGTGCTTGTTTGGCTACAGCCCAAACTGGCTTTTCCAATACTTTTTTAATCCAAAAGTAATTTTAACAATATTGAACTTGTTTGTTTGTAAAATTATGTAAAAATAATTGATTTTGGGTAAGGTATAATTGATATTTTTGGAAGCGAGAATTTGTAGATTTTTCGTTGAGTAAAATTAATTATGATATGTAACACACAAAATTATTTATAATTATATCTGAAAAATGATTTTATTTTATTATTCAAACAAAAATTATTTATTTATTTTAAACCCGATTTTAAAATATTATTACAAAACACAAATTAATTTTTTAATCTTAATTAATTAAAAATTAATTTTTTAAAATCAATTATATCATAATCTAAGATAAAGGGGCCATTCATGTGATTGATATGAATATAATGGAATCTTTTAAAATAATTGAACACAACCGTCCTAGTTAGTTATATTGAACACTTTTATTAATTAATATGGACATCATCAGATAAAAAATTGTATTGCAGCAAAATTGTCCGAGATATTCACGAAAGGGATTAATATCTGATTATCGAGAGGAGGATATTCTTGGTGTAACAAAAAAATTGAACAAAAAATTTAAATTTAAATTTTAATTAAACTTTAAGCATAAACATAAGGTTTAAGTAAGATTTCAAATATTTATAATGAATTTTCTATTAATTGAACAGGTTAAGAAATTAAATACTTTACAAGATCATTATTTTATTTTCATTTTATTTCTTGTTTCCAAAGATTTATATAGAAAATAATAGAAATAATTTTTTTTATTTTCATTATTTTATGTTCAAATATTTGAAAACATGAAATGAAATAAAATAAAAACAAAATAATAATTTTATAATTATTATTATTATACTTATTTTTAAAATCAAGAAATAAAAAAAAAAAAACCAAACAACCTCAAAACATTCCAGTTTTGAAAATATAAAATCGTAAAAATATACTAATTTTTATATAAAATTATTTTTTTATATCCTTAACACGTGAAATTAAAGCTAAAACCTCGGGAAGAGAGACAGGGAGCTCCTTTTGGAGTAGCCGCTTTCAGAACAGTGTTTTCAACACTGCTTCTGTTCTTCTGGTTGGTAGCTACTGGAGAGTGAAAGAGGTTCAATGAACCAAATCTGTACTTTGACCCTTATTCATCAGCCCCAAATCTACATTTCTTCTTTTCTTAAATGACGAAACTTGATGTAGTTTGGAAGATACTAGATATTGTATTTTAATGAGAATATATATATATATATATTATTGAAAAATAATATTTAAAATATCTATGAAACACCACCGAACTGTCTTCCTTTAAATCATGTGCATCTGTTTATGCAAATTGCAAAAACATGAACTCGCTTCCAAAAGTATCTAATTAAAAAAAAAAAAACCTCTGCCGCACCTTAGAAACTAACCGTCATCTAGTATAATTGAATATATCAGAATTATTCCATCACTTATATCTTAATTTTAATCATGTATAAACAATTTAAGATGTTAAAAACAAGTGACAAAATTAATTTAACAATAATATATAGAGTGTGAAATGAGGTGTGATGTATTAACCACAATCCCATATCAGCAGTCCCATTATTCATACAATAAAAATGAGATAATATTTTGTACAACATTTTCACATTTCAGTACGTATACTCTACCTTAAAATGTGCGATAAATCAATATTCTCTCATACTCACAAGCATCTACAGTTTGTCTTGTATATATGTTATTCATAATTGTTGTTAAAAAACGTTTTCTAACTAAATAATGTCTAATATTATAGATACATTATTTTTTATTTTATAATTTTGTAAGTCGGCCCTATCTTTTACTCCTACAATTCAAGGAATAAATGGAGGAAAAAACTAGACCAAGTTAAATCTAGACAATGACCATCCCAAATTCCCCCACTTGACCCCACAATCTGAAAGGGGGAGAGCTTGTTCCGGGTGAGGAATGTTGTCTGAACCCAACTAGGTTTCCTTGATTGATTGCAAATTTGATAAACTTGGAATTAGGGTTTGATTTAATTATTTTCCTTTGTTCAATTAGAGATATCTTAGGGCATGTTTGGTTTGTAATTTTATTTTCTGTTTTCAAATATAATTACAATTAAAATAATTACAAGAATGTCACATTGTAGTAAAAACAAATAAATGTTATTTTCAGTGTTTCATGTATAAATTTTCGGAAACAGGAAATAAGAAACAAGATGAAAATAGGATGTCATTTTTGTAATTATTTTAATTATAATTATATTTAAACTAGAAAATGAAAACAATGAAATAAAAATACAAACCAAACATGCCCTTAATTAGTGTCTGAATAAGCTAAAAAGTTGGGTATCCCGTTCCATTTCATAGTGTGTTTGGTGCTGCTTCTACCCAGACGTGGACGTGATTTTGCATAAGCTACCCTGTGGTAGCTTTCACGTCATTTGTAAAAAGAATTACAATAATGACACCACAAACGTGCTTTTAGACATTCTAACGCAGAACCAAACATAGGCTCAATCTTGTAGACTTTTAGTCAGCAAATTAGAAAATCTTGCTTTTGATAAACTGCATGTGTAAAAACTGGGAAGCACTCGCAATAAGTTCTATTCTCCAAAATCCACCAAAAAAAGGTTCTATTCTCCAATTACATTCCTTCTTGACCTTGGACAATGAAGGCATGTAGAGAAAATCTCCTCTTCTGCTAGAAAGCCCCAACGAAATTTACCTGCAAAGAGTCCTACCTATGATTCAGCTGGTTTTGAAGATGTGCCTTTAAGCTATTATGGTATGTTGCAAGCCTCATAACCAAAGGGGCTTCGGGACTAAATAGCAAACATATAAGATAATAATAGGACTTATTAATTTGCAAAGTCAAAATACCTTCGGTTACAGGTTGATCTTGGATGTGCATGAATGCGCACAAACATAGTTCTAAATTGCGGACCGCATCACGTATTGCGGCCGCAATATTGTGGTTGCGGACCGCAGCGCAACCGTATCACACCGCAATTGCGGTGTGATCCCTTTTCACGTGTTGTGGCCGCAACGCAACCATATCGGCACCGCATCAGACCGCATCAGACACTGCATCGGACCGCATCAGGTCGCAACACCCATTTTCAGCACCGTTCGTTCAATTTTTTTTTCAAAACTAAAAAAATTTTAGCCCCCAAAGCATTTAGATGCAAGAATTATTCCTTTATACTTTAGCAATTTGCTTCTTTTCTCTATTTTTGCTATCCTCTTCTCAATTCAGATATATGAAGAATTATAATAATTATACAATATTTTATAGATTTGGTGCAAACATAAAATTATTTCACGCTGCAGTGACTGCAGTCCGCGACGCAGAGACCGTAATGACCGCAATCGTAGTGACCACAACCATAACCGCATCCGCGACCGTAACCGCAATTTAGAATCTTGCGCACAAACATAGGGTGCGTAAAACTGATGTTGTTTATTTTTCTCCCTAACCTCTCCAACCTTTGTATGAGGTGATATATAGCAATTTTGTCACACTTTTAGCTTTCAAATCAGGTAACCCTAAATGCAAACCTAACACGTGATTATATCATAAATGTTTGCACTTGTTAGCATAACTGAGACTCAATTGATGCCCGTTACTATTCTAAAATTAATGCACATGGATTGGGGAAATTTGAAACAACTGATTGTATACCATGCACCAAAATTTTGATTTTAGAAAAAACTTCCCAATCTGCATAGGATGAGTAAATCTTCCCATAAACTTGATTCCCACTCAAAGCTTGTAGTTTCAAACATGAAAATCTTACAAACTAAAAAAGTGATTATATATATACATAATATATATGAAAGAATCGACAAATAAATTTTTATTTTAACAAAAATATATTTTCACTTAACATAGTAACATTAATTCCCATCAAATACTCTCCCCCTAAATTATGAATCTTGATCTGTCATTCTCAATTTATAAAAACAAATAAATGATACTCAATCTTTCACAATTCACATATACAGTAATATATATATAAGAATAATCATCATATATAGTTCCAAATTAACTAAGTTACCTTTTGGTTATAATTCATTTATTATTATTGCTGTATCTTAAACTACTTGATCACTAAAGCATATATTAATCTTCCATATTGAAGATCCATATCATAAGATGACATTTTAATTTGTCATAGTCAAACACAAACACACAGATATATATAACTTAAAGTTGATTTACAAATTAAATATAACAGCTAACAATTCGATTCTAATCAAATTCATCCTCATCTTAAATAGACACGACCATTTTCAAATATCATAAGTTGCAAAGGAAAATAAAAAAAAAAGCAGCTAGCTGCTGTTGAAATAGAGGCGCCTTGGTTAGATCAACAATTAATGCAACATTCTGCCACAGCAGTCGGCACAAACTTTGCATCATGTCGGCAAAGACTGACAACGGAAGGCCTCCAAAAGGTAAATGTACTATCATTGAGATGAGTGTTCTATCTTCATCCATGTTTCAATCTGTTCAACATTTATAAAATCTGGGTCTAGTCCAAGAAGTTCTTTGTATCCATATTCTAGAAGGTCAGAAAAGAAAGAGCTGGAAAAACCAAAAGAAATGGAGTGACTGTCATCTGCTCTAGCTTGATGCATCAAAGGTCTTTTTCTAACAAATCTGGTCATTGGTCAAGTCTTTGATGAACTCAGAATCATTTGTAGTGATAGAATCCTGCTAATCAAAATTAAGCAGAAATCTTTTACTTTATAATTATGTACTATAAATCAGGGACTGCCGACATGAATATGATGGATATCTAGACTTAATTAATGTCTCATTCCCTTATAATCTGAAAGGACCTCAAGCAATTGGGGTTTAATGCCATGAAATCAAATCTCTCTCGACAATAGTGAATGAAAAAGAGGACTATTCTTCTATTCTGAAGAGAGAAGCATCAAAGAGGTGAGTGAGTTTTAAGTTAATCATTTACCAACTTTTTAATTATTTGTGATTTTTGCCATATGGTTTGATGAACCTTTGAGTCATATAATTATGAAGAGGGTTATCTTAAGAAGAAACATTGTGTAAACTGTAATTTTTTTGGCTCCATATAGCACAACAGAAATCAGGCTCCACTCTCTACACACACACACACATATGACATTAATTCCTTATAATAAAGAGTTTTCATATATGAAAAACCCTGAAACTTCCAGCACCATATATATGTCAGCAACCAATGAACTGCAATAGTTTTATTGAACACAAATCAGCCTTAAAATACTAGAAAAGGGCAAACCCCACACATAAAATCACATGTGTAGGATGTACATAGATAGAAAGACCCATGATCAAAAGCAGTATCCTTTTGCACTGAAATCTTAGGTTCTATTCTAACCAGGTGTATCCAACTGGTTAGATCGTACGGACCTACGGATCTCACACGCAACACTGATCTGATCAATATCATTCCCTAGAATTGGTGGCATCTATCTTTTGACCAACACAGTGATGAAGAAAGTGACCCTCATCCCACGAATGTTGCTCCACAGCAACCATCTTCTCAGCAGCAAAATTAAAATCGAAATCAATTGCAATAGGTACAGTAAATACCTAAAAAAAAAGGGCAAAGAAAATTAACCCACACAAACTCCAGTCCAAACAAACAGAAACATAGTCATACATATCAAAAACTCCAAAGATTATCTCCATCTGAGTTCCCTGGTGAATCATCAGAAGAAAAGGAACCTATCCTAGGAGGGCTAACCTGCATTCCCCTTGCCATATCATCCAGCAAATTGGGCATATTCAAAAGCTCATCCTCATCAATATACTGCTGCTGATGATAACTATTCCTCTCAAAACCTTGTCCACTTGATGAACCACCCTCAACAACCCCATCACCAGCAGAAGGGTTATTTTCTGTTGAGGGCCTCACAAGCCTAGCTCGTGCAGCAGCTGAAGCAGCAGCACGAATATCAGCTGCAGACAATGACGTAGGAATCGGGTATGACAGAAGCGATTCGGGGAAGTTGAGGGGGGTGTCAGGCCCCTTCAGTGCAAGAGCAGCAACATCATATGCAGCTGCAGCCATTTCAGCAGTAGGGTAGGTGCCAAGCCAAATGCGCTTGGTTTTACGTGGCTCACGTATCTCAGACACCCATTTCCCGCTCCGGCACCGGGCTCCACGGTACTTCACGGTGGCATGCTCGCCGGACGGCGACACAGATGGCTGAGGCCTCGGAGAGGAATCTTGTAATGATGGTGCATTAGGAGTTGGAGTTGATGGAGTGGTTGGTGCTGAGGAAGAGACTACAAACTCAGGGACTTGTATAGAAGGATGAGGGTTTCTATCCATGTAGTAGGTACATAGAAGAAGAAAGAATGTGTGTGTTGTTGTTACTTGTTATGTATGTTGAGATTAGAGGTTGATGAGGTGGCACACTAAAGGGTTTCAAATTTGTAGCACAGGGAGAAAAAGGAAAGACAGTGAATGTGAGGGAGTGAAGTGATTTGGTTGGAAACCTTAAAAGCTAGGTTTGTGGAATGACCGAGGTGGGATTTATAATTTATGCAGTAAAAAGGAAACAATGGGATAGACCGTGGGGGACTCGCGGACTTTAATTAATGGGCTGGACGTTTTCTTTAGTTTAGTATTAGTAGGTATATATGTACATGTGTTTGTGTGTGTGTAAAATGAGGCCACATAGTGAACACGTATTAGGCACAATTTTTATAGCGAAAATTAGTTGTTAACATGCTGGGGTCATCAAATTCACTCAGTTTGTAATTGTATGTATAATATTGGGTCTGCTATGATAACTAAGGATGACAACCGGGTCGGTTGGTGGCGGGTTTTTAGTCCCCCACCCCAACACCACCGTCACCCAAATCTCGCCTCCTCAAAAAAAATCACTTTTGACTTTGCTTCCTACCTCGCTAAGGACAGAGGATGGATATTCAAGAGTACACCTATTTACTAGGCAGACTCTTTCAACAAAATTTGACTGAGATCAAAATCTATCAATTAAATTCAAACTTTAATAAAGAACATGGTGAAGGGGGACTTCTATGGTGCACCGAAGTGGGTAAATCTGGACCATCCAGATTGTCACTTGCCCAAGTTGATTTTTCAATAATTTGTGTTGGTCAAACCCTTCTTCTATTCTTTTTTTTGTATTTGCAGCAAAAGGGATTGCATATTTGTATTTACATAAACTATATTTTTATTTTAATTAATTAATGAACCAAAATTTTCTTTTTTGCATCCAGACAAATTTGATGCTCCTTTTCATCTTCAACCTTTAGGTGTTTTCAATCTTTAAACTTAACTCTCTCTTTCATCCCTCATCTGCCTTTCATCTCCCTGGAGGCTGGAACTCTAAATTAAATCCCCAAATTCCTCAATTCCTAAATCATTGAATCTCTACATTCCTAAATGTTGTAAAGGGGAGGGGACAACAACGAGGAGCTAGGAGGGTAGAGTATTGGCTGGCGACCTTGTTGTTAAGGGAGGTACCGACGAATTTCAACAGTGATTCCCGATCGGAGAGTTCGACAGGGACGACCATGGCGACAAGGATATCGGTGGCTTTGGCAGCATCCCTATGGAGGGAGTCGGAGACGATGATGAGGTGGATGTCACGGGAGAGGAGGAGGTGATAACTGTCGAGGAGGGTGCCTGTGACGACGACGATGATGGTGGTGCCGTCCTAGGTGGCAATGTCTTGAGATTCAGAAAAGTCGACGAGTGTGACACCCTAAACCCGGCGTCACATGGTTACCCAATTGCGAAAATATTTCTGATTTACAATGCTGGTTACTTTCTGAAAGTATCATTTTCTCGATAGATGAGCACACTAAAAACGGTAGTTTTTTTTTTAGATGAAGGAAGATAAAGGTGATGAACAATCAGAACATGAATTGAAGACAACACACACACACACACACACACACACACACACACACATATATATATAACATGTCCCAATGAAAACCAAGTTTCAGTATATAAGGTAGGGCCTTATCAATGGCCATTGCAACAGATTTAGACATATAGGAATTTCAACTAAAAAGAGAGTAAGTAAGACACAGGGAAAGAGGGTCCGGAACCACATCCAAAAGATAACTCTAAAAGTCAGATGACGGAAGATAATCCACAAAATGCTCCAAACTGGTTACTGGCACTGGCTGCAAGCAGGGTCTCCACAGAGGCTCCCACGAGACAAGACCTCAGGTAATGGATCTATAACGTCGCCGCCCTCATCAACAGAATCGTCGTCGTCGTCGTCGTCATGATCCATAACGTGATCCTCCGGCTCATCTTCCTCCGTGACCTCATCGAAGTCCTCCTCGGGGTCCTCCTCAGGGTCTTCCTCGGGGTCCTCCTCAATCGGTGCTACCGGCTCTACGTCAAGAGGTGGTGGCTCATGTAGCAGTCCACGAGCTTGCAGTGTGTGAAGGTAATACCAGATCGGAGGCAGAGCTACCCTCATAGTTTCCACAGTGTGGCTTCTACGGATTGGGTCTCCATCAGCATTTAGATCGGTCGTGGTGATGGCTCCGTGGTATGTGGCAGATGTCGCCCCGGGGTGTATCTGCCATGCCCCAGCAACCCCTACGTCGTCGAAGACCTCAGTCTTCGATGTTGTGGGCACCAGTGGGATATTGGGATCCATCTGGACTCATGTACATACGGTGATACCAAAAGGAAGAGAGAATAACAAGTAGAAATGAAAGAGTGATATACTGACACCGGATATATCGCACAACAACCATATACATGATACATACAACACCTTGACATATTAACATTTTTAAACATTACTCATAGGTAAATAATAAGTATTATCTCAGTGGGTCTCATACTCGAAACAATCAATTTTATAAAGATAATAGATGACACTTCAATCATCAGGCTCTAATCTTAATCTCATGAGATACCATCACCGTTTTATCATTAAAAAAGAAAGAGTTGATCAGGCTCATACACCCCGTTTGGCAAGTTGTCACCGTCACCTCATGCGCCCGGATCAACATCATCACAAATCCCTTATAACGGCCATTCGGATGTATACCTCGTCGAATACCACATCTTAAGCGGGTATTCGGATAACTCAAGCACGTCTGTCAAGGGGAAATGCATATGAATAAAAGACTTTTCATTATTGAGGGTTTTCTTTGTGTTCTCTCTTTTTCGTTTGTCGAAGCCCAAAGCTAATGACTATTCACAATTTCTAACACTTAAAAAAAATTATAACACGGGACGCACAGTCCGAGTGTTCAATCACAACACCTTAGACCGCGGTCGCAGCCCAAGATTGTGGTCGTAGAAACAATTATAATTTTATCCATGTTTTATTTCAACATGATAAGGACTCCTAGCCCATAACAAAGAAATTAGGACACACAGTCCTCAATTCCAAAATTAGGACTCCTAGCTCATAATATCACGATTAGGACCCTTGGTCCATAATTCTTGACACGGATCCCAGATCACGTGCATAAACTGAATACTAGAGGCGACGTCTTGCGAACTAGTATTCTCTTTCACATGTACTTATTTTTCGCTCAGTGAAAATCAAAAACCAAAACAAAACCTCGGTCACTCATCCAAGTAACCGGAACGTTTCTAAATCATTTAGGAGAAAATCTTTTCCTTCACAAATTCTTTTATAAAACATTTAGGAAATTCGTTTGCTTTTGAAATCCTTGATGAAATAAAGTCCACTATTTTCTAAGGGGTTTTCCTTCATAAAACACAAAGTTCGAAAAGGTTTTCTCTCGTACCAACTTTGGATCATAAAAAGGTAATTTCTATTGTCTTAAAAACACTTCAACGTTTCTTTTCAAAATAAGAATCTCATTTTCTTGAAGTAAGCGTTTTAAACAATGAACTTTTATAACTGAAACCAGTACTTTCAAAGTTCTATTCAAGGCTTATTAAGGCTTTTAATCCTTTATAATCATTGTGCACAGACTCAAGTCCGGCTTCTCAAACTTCAATCAACAGTAATATATTCTCAACAATAATATAACAGTTAACGACAGTTCATCACATATATATAATTCATCACACTTTTAAGCAAGTAATGTTCAACTTCAAGTAATAACCACAATAGTTCAAGTAAACAAGTTATTCAAGTATCGGCTCAATATCACAATAATATTCAAATCACTCAAGTAAACACATACACACATCCATATAGTCATTGGATATCCCTAGGCAATCCCCTCTTACTTTCTTTGAAGGTAAGAAGGTTAGATGCTCGACGAGGTAAGTCACGAACGTTCTTGTTTCCTCCGCGATAGAAGTCTAAGGTTATGAACACAAAATCACAAGTTAAAATCAAAACAAGAACACTAAACCACAAGGTATAGGTTCGGCCAAGACTAGTTCTTATGGTTAGAGATTCCCAAAAATTATACAACTCATGGATTTATGATCCTTAAGTGTTAGGAGTTCATAAACAATGATCTTTTAACAAATTTGAATTAAAACTCCACTAAGTTAAAAACATAGGGCATTCGGCCAAGACTAGTAAAATAGGCTAGCATTCACTAAACTATCCAATATCTTAGATTTAGCATCCATATGTGTTAAAGAGATCAAAACCATGATCATCTTGAAAAAAATGAAAATAACACATACTAGCTTTAATAACATAAAATAAACAAGTTATAAATCCTTAAACTTTCCAATCTCTTAGACTTAGCATCCAAATATCTTATGGAGCTCAAGTCCATGATCATCTTGGAAAACGGAAGTAACACATGCTACCTTTAACAACATAAAATAAACAAGTTATAAATCCTTAAAATTTCCAATCTCTTAGACTTAACATCCAAATATCTTATGGAGCTCAAGTCCATGATCATCTTGGAAAAATGGAAGTAACACATACTAGCTTTAACAACATAAAATAAACAAGTTATAAATCCTTAAACTTTCCAATCACTTAGACTTAGCATCCAAATATCTTATGGAGCTCAAGTCCATGATCATCTTGGAAAAATGAAAGTAACACATACTAGCTTTAACAACATAAAATAAACAAGTTATAAATCCTTAAACTTTCCAATCTCTTAGACTTAGTATCCAAATATCTTATGGGGCTCAAGTCCATGATCATCTTGGAAAAATGAAAGTAACACATACTAGCTTTAACAACATAAAATAAACTAAGTCATAAAGAGTTCTAAATCCATGATCAATACTTGGAAAGTTGAAACATAGTATCCTAGGCCTACTTATTCATATTTTTCAGCCACCCTAGGAACAAGCTATCAAAACTTCCAAGATTTATAGATCCAAGATCAAGGGATAGTTAGAAACTCAAACACATGATCATATTCCAAAAGTTGAAACAAAAACTTCCTAGGTCACAAATGCAAGCATTCGGTCCTCATTGGAAGAGATGGATAGAGATTTTTGTTTTACACAACCTCTTAGTATGTGAAAATATAAGTTAATACAAGACTATAGAAAGTGGTTTCAACTCAAAAGGAGTTTTCTACCATTTTAGAGAGATTTTAGAAGTTTAAAGCATATAAAGAACACATAAAGTAAACTAAGAAATAAAATATGAAACTTGAAAAAATATTTTTATGAGAGCATTACCCTTAGTATAAGGAAGAACTTTAATGAAGAACTTAAGTAGAAAAGATGAATAAAAACTAAAGCTTTAAGAGCTTGAACTTTAAGAAGAAAGGAAGAAGATGAACTTTAATGGAGGTTGAAGGAGGAGGATGATGAAGTGAAAATGAAAGGGGTATATATAGGGAAAGGAGCGAAGTTCACGGCCAAAAGGGAGTGAGAGGAAGAGCTTGTTGAGCAAGCTTGGTGGTTTAATGCTTGATTTGATGGAAGAAGAGAGAGAAAAGACTTTTGGATTAGAATATTATTATAATTTGAAAAGTGTGATGATGATACTTTTAGAGTGTGTCATAGCCATTTCCATCATGTCTCCTTACTTCTTTTATGGTCCATAATCTGATCCATTTGGTACCCGGTTGTATTTCCGATCGTAATTCTTCCGACATTTTCGCCCGAATAAAATATTTTATTTTATTTTATTTTTGCACGAAAATTTTCAAAATAACCAAGGTTGAAGGAAACATAATAAAAACACTAATTGTTTTGTTCACGGGTCAAAATTAGGTTTTCTGCACACTAAACTTGTACCGGCAGTGAAAACGCAGACTGACTTCCGTCTAAATTTTCAACCGAAAATTTTACCGTGATTTCATATGATATAACAACACAAGGAAATGATTTTAGTTTAATTAAAATCATCCTCTGAGTTTAATCTAAAATAAACACATTTAAATATGTATTTATTGCTACAGAAAATATAGGAAAAACAGGGTGTTACAACGAGCATCATGCCAACTGGTTGGAGAAGGTGCGTATTGTTGAGGATGGTATCATCGTTGGTGATGATGACGTCGTCGGATGAGGTGGGGATCATCTTGTCCATGCTTTTCGATCTGAGACTGGTGCGGATGGCGTCGACGACGGACTTGGCGACAACGATGTTGGCTTGGCGGATGTCCTCCTTGTGCTTGTTGCCGATGTAAGACTCGGTATTGTTCTGGCGGATGTTCATCCTAAGACATGAAAGGAGGTTTGGAAGATTTCAAACTAGAACATGGAAGATATTGCTAGAACCCTAGTATCAAGGGCGTCTGGGTGTGCCATCATCATTTTTGCGCATGTAGATGGACTTGATGGCAGAAATAATTAATAATGTAATCTAATAAATAAATATATGCCCAAATCAACTAAATGAGGTCCTTATGTGCAAATACTTGACAAATACACTTTGACCAATACATAAGTAGTTGAAAAATCCAAATAACCCTAGTGGCAATTTGGACAGTTCAGATTGTGCCAGTTGGGTACCACTTTGATGGGTGGTACACCTTAGACAACACCTGCTAAAAGTAGTGAAAGATGTTGTTTTTTGAATAACAACCATCGTATGCAGTGTACGAAATTCAATTCATACTAATTAAATAGGATTATTGGATATTTAATCTCATCGTCATAACGACGAGGGTCGAGGAAGGCACAAATCAAGGTTACAGTGATGATGGTGGGTAATTAATGAAGTTTTTGAGAATAATGAGAGTGGCTTTAAAAGCGTCGTGAGTGGTGGTCGCTAGTCATCTTCTTGAAGCGAAAAGCTATCTTAGGTTGCAACATTATCATTGTGTGTGTGACAAAACTTGTGGAATTGATGTTGATAACCCTTGAAATAAGTGAGTAAAAGGAAATGTGAGACTTATGTTGCACACTTATATTAAGTCTAATATCATATGTAAATTTATTAGTGGGTCGAAATCGAGACGAATATCTGTACTCCCGAGCCCACCTTGCCATTTACATATCGAGAAAAAAAAAATCTAAACTAAACTCCAATCCATTTAGAATGTATTTGGAAAAACTGAAAAAAATAGATTAGATCAATAATCGATTATGTATATAATGGAAGATTGTGGTAATAAATTATAATCATAATCTCTTTTTGATTGATATTTGCTGAAAAATAATTCTAAGATAATCTATTTCGTTTGGATGATATAAAAAAAATGCTTTTATATAGTAAATTACAAAAAAAAACATGAAATTGTTTGTATAGAATAATAAGGGTAAAATGGAAAAATGTGATTACTTCCAAAATAATCAAAAGTTTTTCTCAAACAAGATTCAACTTTTATTTTTTCTAAACAAATCATTTTTTCTATATAAAAAAGGACTTTTTATACTTTAAACTAATTTGGCAAACATGTCAGAGTAACTTGAAAACATATTTTAAGAAAAAATGCTTTATCCAAGAGAAATAAGTAGGGATATTGACAATATTATTCGTACCTACGAATATTCGCAGATAAAACCTACAATGGGCACGAGTGAGTAGCTTAACGGGTACCCACGGGTAAACTAAATGATTTTTTTCTTTACCATCTAGTTAATGGGGCGATGACAGATATTGAAGTATCGATACTCATGGGTGCTCGTACCTGCTAGTAAACTTCGTTCTTATTCTTATATACAAAGTTAAATATACCAATCTTGTTCTATCCATGTCATCCATAATCAAGTAGCTTACTAATTATTTTACTGACAATGTCAAGCTAAACACTACAATTATTAACTTCATTTAATTGCATACATGCTTGTTGTTTACTCAATTTTACTAGAGCATATAATAACATTTTAAATCCGCCCTCTATATGCAAAAAGACGCTTTTATATAGTAAATTACAAAAAAAACATGAAATTATTTGTATAGAATAATAAGGGTAAAATGGAAAAATGTGATTAGTTCCAAAATAATCAAAAGTTTTTCTCAAACAAGATTCAACTTTTATTTTTTCTAAAAAAATCAATTTTTCTATATAAAAAAGGACTTTTTATACTTTAAACTAATTTGGCAAACATGTCAGGGTAACTTCAAAACATTTTTTAAGAAAAAATGCTTTATCCAAGAGAAATAAGTAGGGATATTGACAATATTATTCGTACACGCGAGTATTCGCAGTTAAAACCTATAATGGGCACGAGTGAATAGCTTAACGGATACCCGCGGGTAAACTAAATGATTTTTTTTCTTTACCATCTAGTTAATGGGGCGACGACGGATATTGAAGTATCAGTACTCGTGGGTGCTCGTACCTGCTAGTAAACTTCGTTCTTCTTCTTATATACAAAGTTAAATATACCAATCTTGTTCTATCTGTGTCATCCAAAATCAAGTAGCTTACTAATTATTTTACTGACAATGTCAAGCTAAACACTACAATTATTAGCTTCATTTAATTGCATATAGGCTTGTTGTTTACTGAAATTTACTAGAGCATATAATAACATTTTACATCCGCCCTCTATATGCAAAACCTACTGAAAACAAATTATTTAGATACATTTTATTTTTTATTTAGAAACATTTAATGTTTATTTAGATACACTTTTTTTATATAAAAATCCACATTTAAAATATTTAAATAAATATCGATGGATATTCGTGGATACTTGCAAATAGGGCTGGACAAACAAAGCACACCCGACCGGAACCCGAGAAATATGAAATTGGGTTTAATCGGGCGGGTTCGGTTTTATAAAACTAAACCCATCGGTACCCGAACCCGCCCGAAACTCAACATAAAGTCATAATTTATTGAGTTATGGTTCACAGTTGTGCGGCTCAATCATCAATGCTCCTCTATTACCGTGCGTCACTCACTCTTCTATTACCGTGTTCTTTCCTCTTCATCCTATCCAGTCAGTCACCCTCATCAACATCAATATCCACCACAAAAAAAAGTCATCCCTCATCAATATCCTTATATCACTCACCATTTCTGTGTTTCTCCCACTCTCACCCTTTCATTCTCTCAATCTGAGTCTCAGCCATCACATCACTGCCATCGCGTCACCGCCATGATCTGCCTTTGCTTTTGTCTCGCGCGTTCTGCCTTTGCTTTCGTCTCGCTTGCTCTACCTTTGCAAGATCTGAAAGCCTTTACAAGACCAAGCCACCATTGTGTTCGATTTCATCTTGATGAAGAAGATCTGCTTCTGATTTGTTTGCTTTCTTCTTCTTTTTCCTTTTGTTATCTTTTCCTTTTGTTCTGGTCACTGGAAGCTTCTCCGACCCGTGCAAGGTGATGGCGCTGCTGTGCTTTCTCCGTCGAAAGGTGGAAAGCTTGGATTTTTCTGGGTTCTCATCCAAAGAAAGTTTGGATTTCATGAGTTTACTAGTGCAAGAAGTGCTTTTTACGTCAATCAAAATTGATTTTGGACGTCTGAATAATCCTGATGTTATTGGAGCAATTGTTAAACATGTAACTTTTATTTTACACTTTTAACGCCGGTTGATTACTGACCATGCTTGCCGCCACGCCGCAAAAAAGAACGAGCGATTATTAAAATAATGTAGTATAGAGCGACAACTCGGATATCGCCTCTCAAGGACTCTTTAGTTGTTGTTGTTATTAACGTAAAATTAGTCAAAGTTAGAAATGGGGGTTTTTGGATTGAGTACAATTAAAATAAAGAAAACAAAGCAATAAAAAAACAAAGCAGTTAAAAGATTAACAAATAAGCTAAAGAACGATTAACCTCATCGTTCTTGGTTTCCCACTATCATTGGTTCAAATAAATCCAAGCCCTAAGCGGATTCTAATCCCCTCCCGGTTGTAGCAACAATTAACAAACGAAACCGCTACTACGGATATATGTTCCTATTCCCGAATTAAACAAACGGGGTTAAGCTCTCATGAACTAAACGAACATGAATGAACACACGCGAATTAAACAAACGCGATTAAGTATAGGAACATAACATCACCGGAACGAATCAATACAATACTATACATTCCTGAATTAAACAAACAGAAATGCATAACATAGTATTGAAAAGAGAAAAGGAAATGAAAACAGGAAATACAAGAACCTCAAGTATGGATAGAAACCAATTACAGTAGATTAATCTAGGAGACTAGTTCTCCATAACAAACATAAGCAGAAAAGGAAACAAAACAAACTACAACTACTGACTAGCTAAGACTAGCCAAAACTGACTAGCCCTGACTTGCCCACACTATGACTAACTCCTCTCTCAGTTCTGCCTAAAACTGTCTTATATACACGTTTCTGGAATCAGAGTACTCGCGAGGCGAAGCCTCTCTCGCGACGCGAATATTGTGAACAGTCTGCAACCTTTGGTATTCTCGCGAGGCGAGCATATCCTTCGCGAGGCGAGAATTGGAAGGGTCTTCTTATTACGCCCGTTATGAACATCAGGGGCCAACCGTGATGCTTTCTGACTTCCGGGGCTCGCGAGGCGAATGAATTATCGCGAGGCGAACGCTTCAACTTCAAAACTGCCACAGCCGTGATCTTCAACACGGGTAAACCATGATCGTCTCTGACTTTCTGGGCTTGGTGACTCGCGGGGCGAGAGATTATTCGCGGGGCGAATGACCAGAATTATTCCTTTTTATTACCTGAAAACAAGAAAATAACATAAGTACATTATTTAACTCTAAATCAACTAAATTAACCTTAAAACACTTTATAGACTCAAAATACTACTTAAGGACAATCAAGTCTAATTTGGGTGAAAATGATATAAAATAAGCAAAAAGCCAAGGTCTTGACTAGTTATAAAACCAGTCAAACAGAGGCTCATCAATTACATAACTGACGTTAAAAGTCATTTTTTTTTAAAAAAAGTAACTTTTAATGTCTGTTGTTTCATTAAACTGATGTTAAAAGCTTAACTTTTAACGTCAGTTTTTTATTACAACTGACTTTAAAAGCCAAAAAAAATGTTTTTAAAAATTACTTTTAACGTCAGTTGTACTAAACAACTGACGTTAAAGGCTTTTTTTTTAAAAATTTGTTACAATATATCCCTTCTCCCAACTATCCCTGCATTCAGTAAACAATCTAGTCCATTAAACAGTCTAGTAACATTCCAATATTTCACTTAAATTTAATTAATAAAATAAAAGTATATATATACAAAGGAACAAATGGGGGATAAAAAACATACTAATTACTACACACCTACATATAAGTTTCTATACTAATTACTAACTACACATCTTCTATATACTCTTGAGGTATACTTGCGGGCAATCCTTTCTCTTGAGCATACTTGAAGAAAAATTCTGCAAACCGCATCCTCAAGTCTTTGTACTCTTTTTTGTCAAGAGGAGATTGGTTGCTGTTAAAAGCCTGCACACGTTCAAATAAATCACGGTAACATTAATTAACACGATGAAAATGAAAACTATAATATATAATTAAATAAGTTGTTTAATTAAGTATTATTACCTTCTTTCATCCTTCCGTAATAGATGTGGAGACTATGTTCAGCATATGTTGCATCACATAATATCCACACGACCAAACGTCATTCTGAAAGCGAGACTACAAAAGTAATAAAATTTAATGTCAGTTAAATAAACAAATATATTTGGAATTAGCAATTAGTAATTCTAATATTATATACTATATAACAAACTACTATCCTTGAGGATAATCTAATCATGATTTCCTTTAGGCTTAAGAGTCCTACTCCTCCCGTTGGCACAGCTCAAACTACAAGTCTTCTGCGCATTATCATAAACAGAATATTCATGTCAATTAACCAATTCATCATGAGTCGCATAAAATTAAAGTAAATGTGAAAACTTAAATTATATATAATATTAACTACTAACCTATTGATAGGTTCCACCACCTCCCGTGGCGGGTTATTATGGAGAGAGCATAGGAAGATGACAGTATGCCTGACATGATGAATTACGAGCAACCGCCAATGCCTGTTCATTATGTATGGTGCCAGATATAGCGCCTTGCGATCATCACCTCCGGTAATCTCGTTAAGTACGCTGTGACTTCATTGTGATTGTCAAAGAATTCAGGCTGAAAGGAGTAGGGCTCTAAGAAGCCGAATAGGTTGTCACCCCTCTCGAGTTGAAGTCGATGGAGATACCTACGATATGAATACAACCAATCATAAAATTCAAATAAAATATATAAATTGAATTAATTGTAAAATTATAAAGCATATTTACGTCGACCAAAGACTCACAATCGGGGTGGATAGTTGCTGGCCTTCATTGCAAAGATACCCAATATCGTCACCATTGAATACAAATCCAAGCTCATGCTCATGAAGTGGGCGTGCCAGTCAACCATCATGCTCCAACTCCCATTGAAAAAGCACGAGCGCATAATCCTCGCCAATCGAGAACAACCGAGTCATGAGAGACATCTTACCCGCCTTTGCCTTCAATATTAAATAAATAAGGTATATAAGTTGTTGATGGTTAAAAAAATATATAAGTAATTAATTGACAAATTTGGACATTAATAATGAATATATACCTTCCGTGCCAACTCGAGCTCCCGCTGCGCCAGCTCAAACTCCCGTTGTTTCGCTTCACACTCAAGCTCAAGGTGTCGGACCTCCAACTCCCGCTCCCTCTCTGCCAACTCATCCACCTCCACATGTCTCCTATTATAGCTCTCTTTTGTGCTCACATGTGAAGGGTTGGCAGCTCCCACGGTGTCTTGTGAACCGGGGGCAAGCTCCCTAAAAAACGCCTGCTTGAAATCTGGGTTGGATAAGAAGCGGCTCATCAGTTGGTCTGTAACGGTCGGGTCGGAAAGGAGCTTTTGTGTAATGGTTTCTGTAAGTGCAGTCTCATCGACAACCCGCCTTCGTGGAGTAGACTTGCCATAATATTATTTGATGCCCACCGTCTCTGGAACACTGATCACCTGACCAAGATGGTCGTCCTTGCCTAGAGCAGTGAGTAATATGTCTCGGCGTCCAGGAGGGACGAATAAGCCCTCAGAGCATTTTTCCTTGAGCTCCATCTACAACGACGAATTGAAAAAACGTATAAGAAAAAGGTGTTCCTTAAAAATATCGACCATATACAATGTCAACTATAAATGCATATAGTTAGTTACTTACAATCTTATCTGCCACATCGCTAGTGGCTTCAGCTTTAAAATAGCCTTTCTTTGTCATCCGGTCGGCTAACCAGACATCCTCACGCGGGATGTCTGACAGAGGACTAACTGGTGTGCCCTCAGGCACCTCTCCACGTGCTATCCTCGCATCCATCTCCTCCTGCTTCACCCTCAGCCTCTCCGCCATCATCTCGTCGTTCCTAGTGGCGTACTCACCTGAGACAAGGTGTGGCTGTGGACGTTCTTAGCTTGATTCTACCTACCCCTCTCCGCCTTAGCCTGTTTAAACAAAAACACATAATTAGTAGAGTTAAATACATTTAGTTTCTTTACTTAAATGATCTCTAAGAAGCATAAATAAATTAACTTCATCAACTAACCTAAAATTCGTTTCCATGTCGAATCCTAACAAATTTATCCCACGTCTCCCTATCAATCCAGGGGTAATCCAAGAACATCTTATCCAGCTTCTTCTTCCCAGATACATAGTGCCTAGTAAGATCATGCTTGAACCAACTCCAGTGCATTGCCCCCAATGAGAGCCATTTTCCCCAATGATGCTTGTCATTCGGCACGGTCCAAGCTATCTACACATTAAATACATAACAAACAGGATGAATTAGAACTTGAATAATTATTTAATAATGTACATCAAAAGAATGTAAAAGTAAAATACCGTGACAACCTCCCAAATCTGATCCTTAACGTTTTGTGGAACGTCATCCCAATCGTTGTATAGGATGTTAACGTGCTGCTTGGTTTGTAGAATCACCCACGATTTAAATTCTCTAGCACGGGGGCCCTGGGCTTTAGTTTAGCATCAAAGGACACCTCAAGAGGCTGACCACTTTGCCTAGCCTTCTCTAACTTCTTCAATGACGTGGCTCCTCTACCCTTTTTCCTTCGAGACTGTGATGTCTATTTGTACAAAAAAAATGTTAAATTAGAGGGTTATTTATAACAAAGATAAATAAAGAATATATAAAGAACTTAAACTTACATTATAAATAAAGAATAAAGATAGTATATAACATGTAAACTTACAGTATCATCAGATGTAGTCCCCATAGTGTCCTGCGTAGGCCCCATAGTGTCCTGTGTAGGCCCCATAGTGTCCTCACGTGCATACGGGTCCGAGTGATCCATGTATATGCCTGTTCAGAAACGATAAATATTAAAATATGTTTTTTTAACATGGATAACTCAAGATAAAGATAAATACAAATGGATAAATAAAAATAAATCAAAACTAACATAGATAAATAAGATGTTTGCCTTAAAATAACAAAACTCACACTATAATCAAGTTTAAATTACCTATATCAATATCCCTTCGTGATGATCATCAGGAGTGGCATGTACATCGTCCACCTGTGTTTCTTCAATTATAGTAGGCATGTTTGTTGAAAAATAATGAGTCTCGGGAATATCAAGAGTTGAATCTTGATTTCATCACTACTATTATGCATGTTTTTTCCTTGAGAACCACGAACAACCTTTTGTTAGAAGGATCAGTGATGTAGAACACTTGTTTTGCTTGGGAAGACATTATGAAAGGCTCATTTGTATGACCTAACTTGCAAAGGTCTACCAATGTAAACCCCCATTCGTCGGTTTGTACACCCACTTACATTCAAAAACCGGCACCATAAGCTTAGTGTAATCGAGCACCCAAATCTCTTCAATGACTCCAAAGTAAGGTATCGATGCTTTAACGGGTTTTGTGTCCTTTGAACTAGAGAAGTTCATTGCTTCGGTCACGATCACAACCCCACTATTTTGCATGGTACTCTTGTTATCTTGTTCCTTTGTATAAAAGGAAAAGTTATTAATGTCGTATCCGCTCCAACATATGACATTGAAGCTAGGCCCACGCGCTAGCCATCTTACCTCGTCAGAAGTAGTACTACCATCCTTAAGCATTTCTTCCTTGAACCATTGTAAGAAGGTCTTGTTATGCTTGTTCAGCAACCACCTTTAGTTCGTTCGAGGGTTTTCTTCCTTGACTTTTCTTTCACAAAAGTAAGGTTGAACAAAATCAATGTTGTTCAATACATACAAATGTGCTTGCAGCACTTCCTCCTGACCTTTGTTATTAATTGTTAAACCATGTGTACCCTTACCTTGATATCTTCTCTCATCATGATGAGGCTTAGGAACCCCTATAAGATCAGTGTTATGAAGGTAGTCTGAACAAAACTCAATAGCCACTTCAACAACATACCTTTGAACAATAGATGCTTCAGGACGAAGTGGATTCTTCACATACCCTTTCAAGATCTTCATGTAGCGCTCAACTGGGTACATCCATCTCAGAAAAACAGGCCCACATAATCTAATCTCCCTCACCAAATTAACAATTAAGTGAACCATGATGTCGAAAAAGGAAGAAGGAAAATACATCTCCAATTGGCACAAGATTCTAGCAGTCTCAACTTCCAACTCATCCAACTTATGGGGGTCAACGACTTTGCTACATATAGAATTGAAGAATGAGTACAATCGAGTAATGATCACATTTTTTGGAGCAATACCACGAATAGCAACGAGAAGAAGTTATTGCATCAAGATGTGGCAATCATGAGACTTTAAGCCAACCAATTTAAGATCACCAGAGACAAGACTCTTGGTATTTGAAGAGTAACCATATGGAACTCCGATGCTCTGAAGACACTCACAAAAACTTTGTCTCTTTTTTTTGACAAAGTATGACATGCTAGAGGCAAATAAGTCCGCTTACCATCCTCAACAACTGGAGCTAACTGCTCTCGTATACCCATAGCAACGAGGTTGAGACATGCATTCACACCATCCTTTGTCTTGCCATGAATGTTGAGAAGCATCCTGATCACACTATCACACACATTTTTCTCCACATGCATCACATCAATGCAGTGTCTGACATCAAGCTTGCGCCAGTATGGAAGATCAAAGAATATCGACCTCTTCTTCCATATGTTTTTCTCAGCAGTCTTACCCTTCTTTTTGGACTTGCCGGAGATAACATTGATGTCCTTTACTTTCTGATAAACCTGCTCTCCCTTTAAGGCCGTCGGAGCATCTTCAGTCTCTTAGCATCCATTAAAATCTTTTTTCATCTTACCATATAGGTGATCACGTCTAAGAAATCTCCGATGCCCAAGGTAAACCGTCTTCTTTCCATGATGCAACTGAGTGTAGCATGTGCCTTCTTCACATATAGGACATGCTTTATGCCCCCTGACACTGTACCCGGACAAGTTCCCATATGTTGGAAAGTCGTTGATGGTGCAAAATAACATGGCACGAAGCTTGAAAGTCTTGTGAGAATATCCATCAACTACATCAACACCTTCCACCCAGAACTATTTCAAGTCTTCAATCAAGGGACTTATATAAACATCTAAGTCATTTCCCGGTTGCTTTGGGCCCGAAATCATCATAGACAACATCATGTATTTGCGCTTCATACACAACCAAGGAGGCAGGTTGTAAATTATCAACAGAACATTGATGAGTGTGATTTCAACGCATATTTCATTATCATTTTGCATGCATTTGTCATATAGTTTAGGCATGATTAGTTTGTTTTTGGTTAGTTTTTACCTTGGAACGGGTAAGGCGGTTTCGTGGTGTTGTTTTGCAGAAATTAAGGAAAAAATGCTTAAGATCAACCATGATGGAGCTTGGATGAAGATAGAGCTTGAAAAGTGAAGAAATGAGCCAACCAGAGCCCATCACGGCCTGACCGTGATGACCATCACGGCCTGACCGTGATGACCATCACGGCCTGGCCGTGATGACCATCACGGCCATGATCAAGCAAAGCTGATAAAAAGAAGCCAAAAGTCAGAAGCTGTCACGGCCTAGACGTGATGCTCATCACGGCCGTGACAGACCAAAATTTGAAAGCGCGCCTTTTGCAGAACGCGTCACGGCCGTGACGCGCATTATTCCTGATCTATAAATAAGGGCTGGACATAACAGAAAAGGCAGACTTGGATGGTTGGAAAAAGGGGGTTCCAACCCTAAAAGGGGCTACTGTGAAGGCTTCCATGGAGTCTCTTCTTCCCTCTTTTCCTATTTCTTTTGTTTTGTTTTTCTCTAGGATTATGTGCATGTGTAGCTAAACCCCTTTTTGTTGGGGTTAGATGTTGCTGTTCTGAACTTAGTTGTATCTTGATTTGGTTCTAATACAAGTTTCTATTTTATTATGAGTATTTGATTTTGTGCTTAATGCTTTTCTTGGCTTGATCACCCATGGAATGATTTGTTGCTTTGATGGACAATTGAAAGATTGATGTTAAGGCATGCTCATGAATCAAATGACAAGTAGTTCATGAATCTAGATATAGGTCTTGGGGTACTTGCAATTTTATAAGTCTTGGCTCTTTATGCAAAATCTCAGGTTAATCCACCTAAGACATTAGGGTTTAATTTGGGATTTTAGGCTCATTCCACCTAAGACATTAGGGTTTGAGTATTTCAAAAGGCTTGATTGTCATAATTGAATTAGGACTTGTGTTGATAACCATTTCATTGAAATTAAGGGGGGATTAGTGTAGTCTAACCCTGACAATCTTACCCATTTGTTAGCCACTCCTCTTTTCTGCATTCCAAGTGTTTGATAAAATTCCAAAAAGACCAAAAATATTTTATTGCTTTTGTTGCTTTATTTTATGATTTGATCTCTCTTCATAGTTTAGTCTAGATAGTTGTTTGACTTGTGAATTGGTAATTGGCAACTGATCCCTGAGGACGATATCCGGTCTCACTACCGTATTACTTGCTTGCGACAAGGTATACTTGCCTAGAAAAGTCGTTATCAAGTTTTTGGCGCCATTGTCGGGGATCGGTTTTGCCAATGTCATTAGTAACAAAGGAGGCAACTAATTTAGACATTTGTATTTTTGCATTTTTCTGTATATATTTGATTTTTCTTTTGAGTTTTGTCTGTGCAAGGTGGATTACAAATCATGGAGACTTATTATTTTCCCACCTTGGACGGTGTTACTAGATATCACTTTGGGCCTAATGTAGTCTTGGGAGACTACGAGCTCTGGGGATATCAATGCCCTCATGCACAAGCTTATAGTGTAATCATGAAGCATGAGGAGGAATGGGAATGGAATGAGCAAACACCTTTGAAAGTTGCTCTAGAACAATATTCCCAAGAGCTATCCATCTCTGAGGCCAAAGCAAGAGCCGTTTGTGACTGCATCGAAGCTCTGATGCAAAACTTCAAAATGCAAGTTGAGGAAATTTGCAAACAGTTAGTACAAGAGTCACATGCAGCACAATTTGAGCAAAATCTGGTTTTGGGGATAGTTCAAAATGCAGATGAAGTGGCAGTGGATTTCGTCATGCTTGTTAGAAGTCTGAAATTGCTGCATTATATAAATATGTTAGCTTACAAGCATGTATGGACACTGGAAAGTTAGTCCCTTCCACTTGTCTGTCAAACTTCCTCGTGACAACACCATTTGACCCGAGAAGAAGTAAGGTCATTATTACAGTAAAAGAGGTCAATGGAGTTTTCACACACTTGCTGTGAGGAATTGTGGATGGAGTCATATTACTTCTGCAAATGCCACTGCACAAGCCATGGGATCCCGGAGGAGGATCCTAACCCGTCAAGCTAGTGACGTTAAAGAAGCGCTCATTGGGAGGCAACCCAAGTTTTCTTTTACTTTTCGTTTGTTTTTGAATTTGACTCTTGAATAATTTGAGAAGATCAAGAGAAAAAAGATAATAAATTGATAGATTTGTTAAGTGTTTTCAGGGCAAGAAGGAAGGAGAAGCAAGAGGACAAGGAAAAATCAAAGTCAGCAACCATCACGCCCAGGCCGTGACACTGGTCACGGCCATGATGAGCTTAATGAGAAGATCATAAAGGATCATGGCCCAGCCGTGATACCCATCACGGGCGTGATGAGAAGACCCTGAAGATCGGAGAGCATCACGGCCTAGCCGTGATGGAGGTCACGGCCGTGACAGGCCTAGCCGTGATGGAGGTCACAGCCGTGACAGGCCGTGATGAGCATCACGGCCGTGATGCATTTTCCAACAAGTTTTTGACTAGGCCTGTGAGCCAGCACCCGCTACCACCTCGGTGAGTGTTCCATTTTTCTTCCCTCTCCGACTTGATTATTTACATTTGGGACAATGTAAGTTTTTAAGCTTGAGGAAGGGGTATTTTTGCATTTTTTTTAAATTTTCATATTTTGCATGTTGCATTCATATAGGCATAGTTTTGCATGATCACATGATTCAATTACCCCATTGCTTAGATTATGCATCCGATTGTGAGAACTTAGGGCCAAATAAATTGAGATAGTGAATTCTTGAACCCAATTTTTTTTATTCTTGTGATAAGGCTACAAATAAAAAAGTGCTTGAGATGATCATTGATAGTTAATAATTAGCATGTGGTTCCGTAGATTTGTGTTTCTCATTGATTTTTGAACTACTAAACGTGAGATTTTGAGCCAAAAAGGGGTACACATTAAATCTACCCCGTTCTTTGTGATAGAGTGTTTATTCCTCTTGGATGTAATTCTCTAGAACTTGACTTGAAACCGTTTTGAAGTTTAAAAATTTTGAATTTTTTTTTGAAAATGATTGAGGCACTAGGTATTTTTCCGGCCTTCTGAGCTTTGATTGATCAAATGCTACCCCTTAGTTGCCCAATTTTGAGCTTGAAAGAATAAAATACTTTTCTTGGCACCTTGAATTATATTGATGAATGATGATTGATAGGAGACCTTCTAAAGTATTGCACAAAATGGTAAAAAGGTAGTTTGAAAAAGTATGGGATCAGAAAATCAGAAAAATATTTCTCTTGAGCTGAAAATCTCCCCTTCTCCAAATAAAAGAAAAATAAAAGAAAAAATATATATAGAGAGAAGGGGATGACAAATGAAAGTGAGAAATAAAATAAAAAGAAAGAAAGAAAGGTGGAAGAATGAATCAAAAACCCAAAAAGGTATTTTAGAAGGTGTCATGTTTGCAATAATTGATATTTTTGTTAGCCTTCTTGAAATTTCCTTTCTTGATTTCCCCACCTAACGATTAATCCCATGGCCCCGGTACAACCAAAGTAAAAGACCTCTTGATTCTGATGTGTTTTCATTAATAAAGTAGAGATTTGGTTAATAGTCAAGCTTATGGTAGAATTCATTCCTTGAGGAAATTGAGCGAAATGTCATATATCCCTAAACACTTGAGTGAGGTGAGAAAGAGTGCCTGAATCATTGAGAATATAAGTCTAGGAACCCTAAGCTTCTAATTGGACTTGAAATTTATTGTCTCTTGGTGAATTATTTGAAAATGCATGTCACTTGGATTAGTTACTCGGGTTCTTGGTTCACCATCCATGCTCTGATTATTTATATCTTCCGCCTTGGTTTTTGCTTCGAGGACAAGCAAAGTCTTAAGCTTGGGGTGATTTGATGAGTGTGATTTCAACGCATATTTCATTATCATATTGCATGCATTTTTCATATTGTTTGTGCATGATTAGTTTGTTTTTGGTTAGTTTTTACCTTGGAGCGGGTAAGGCGGTTTCGTGGTGTTGTTTTGCAGAAATTAAGGAAAAAATGCTTAAGATCAACCATGATGGAGCTTGGATGAAGATACAGCTTAAAAAGTGAAGAAATGAGCCAACCAGAGCCCATCACGGTCATGATCAAGCAAAGCTGATAAAAAGAAGCCAAAAGTCAGAAGCTGTCACGGCCTAGCGGTGATGCCCATCACGGCCGTGACAGACCAAAATTTGAAAGCACGCCTTTGGCAGAATGCGTCACGGCCTGGCCGTGATGGCCATCACGGCCATGACGCGCATTATTCCTGATCTATAAATAAGGGCTGGGTAGATCAGAAAAGGCAGACTTGGATGGTTGCAAAAAGGGGGTTCCAACCCTAAAAGGGGCTGCTGTGAAGGCTTCCATGGAGTCTCTTCTTCCCGCTTTTCCTATTTCTTTTGTTTTGTTTTTCTCTAGGATTATGTGCATGTGTAGCTAAACCCCTTTTTGTTGGGGTTAGATGTTGCTGTTCTGAACTTAGTTGTATCTTGATTTGGTTCTAATACAAGTTTCTATTTTATTATGAGTATTTGATTTTATGCTTAATGCTTTTCTTGGCTTGATCACCCATGGAATGATTTGTTGCTTTGATAGACAATTAAAAGATTGATGTTAAGGCATGCTCATGAATCAAATTCCAAGTAGTTCATGAATCTAGACATAGGTCTTGGGGTGCTTGCAATCTTATAAGTATTGTCTCTTTATGCAAAATCTCAGGTTAATCCACCTAAGACATTAGGGTTTAATTTGGGATTTTAGGCTCATTCCACCTAAGACATTAGGGTTTGAGTATTTCAAAAGGATTGATTGTCATAATTGAATTAGGACTTGTGTTGATAACCATTTCATTCAATTAAGGGAGGATTAGTGTAGTCTAACCCTGACAATCTTACCCATTTGTTAGCCACTCCTCTTTTCTGCACTCCAAGTGTTTGATAAAATTCCCAAAAGACCAAAAATATTTTATTGCTTTTGTTGCTTTATTTTATGATTTGATCTCTCTTCATAGTTTAGTCTAGATAGTTGTTTGACTTGTGAATTGGTAATTGGCAACTGATCCCTGAGGACGATATCCGGTCTCGCCATCGTATTACTTGCTTGCGACAAGGTATACTTGCCTAGAAAAGTCGTTATCAAACATGCCATGAACTATGAATACTACTCATGTTACCATATGGATTCTTTCCATCCGTAGCAAGTCCAAGCCTTAGGTTTCTTGTCTCATCTGTGAAATCCGGAAACAAAGTATCAATATTCTTCCATTGCACAGAATCAGCCGGATGGCGAACATTTCCATCACGTTTCCTCTCATCATGATGCCATCTAAGATTCTTCGCATCATTTACATTGGCAAATAATCGCCTGAACCTTGGAATTATTAGAAGATACCACAACACCTTCGTAGGAGGACCCTTTTTTCTCACATCACATATTGAATCATCAAGATCATCACCATCATCACCATCCTTCACTTTGTAGCGTGATAACCTACACTTGGGGCAATCGTGATTGTCTTCATAAACACCGGTTTACAATATCCAATCATTGGGGCATGCATGTATCTTCTTATACTCCATACTCATCGGACAGAATACCTTCTTGGCCTCATAGTTACGGTCAGGCAATGTGTTGCCCTCCGGAAGCAAGTATTTCAACACTTCAAGCAATTCAGTGAAGCTTTTATCGGTCCAACCATTTCTCGTCTTCACACTAACCAATTTTAACACCACTGACAACGGTGTATGAGTAGTACACCCGGGATACAAAGGCTTATCCGCATCACCGCACAACCTACCATACAAATGTGCTCGCTGAAAAGATTCTTGTCCAATATCATGGATCATGTCCTCTACTCAATCATCCTCCATATCTATGTCAACGTCCTCACTTTGGGAGACACTAGCATTAGTACTTAACAACACATCACCACGCCATATCCATCTTGTATAACTCAAGCAAATCCCAAAAGAAATCAGATGAGTACGTATATCCTTCACCGTACATGTCCTCGTATTCAAACACTTGGCACAAGGACAATAGAACATTCCATTACTATTAGGAACATTCCTTTGAGCAAATTCTATAAACTCTCATACTCACTTGAAATACTCATCACTTGTGCGCTTACAAACCATCCAACTATGATCAATAGCTAGATAGGTTCAGTAGATATACACACATTTATCCAATATAAGCACAATAGGGGAGATTGGAAACCTAACAACCATATATATACACCACTACACTCTATCCCTCTTTTCTAAGGTCAAGGGCGCAAAACCACACACAATTTGAAGCTTAAACCACAAAACACCACCAAATGCTAAAATATCCACAACTATACTTTCTATACTAGAGAATGGCAACAAGCTACCTAAGACATAGAAACTAAGACCACAACATGGGAAATTTTCAATCTAGTTAAATTTTAGGTCAAATATTTACGCGGAAAATTTTTCTGGGATCTTAAATATAAATCCGACAACTAACAAACTCATAGAAGCAAACTTATCAAATGTATCTCATTCCCTTCAACCAGATAAACATCAAATTTAGACTCATCAATGCCATTTATTTTAAATCCTACCCATTAAAATAAATAGAAGCCAACTTGAAACTCATAGAAGCCAACAAAACCACTAATGTTATTTGAATAACTTTTGGCAACACCAACACCGTATAAGCATGATAAGAATTTGTTTCTAAGTTGTTTATTTAGCTTCATAGTATACATTTCAACTAAAAAATAAATGAAAAACTACCCTCTAACAAAACAGTTCAAAAACTACACACTATACACAATAAAAAGCTCTATCATTGCAAACATCATCAATCACAATATCATTGCATAAAAATAGTATCATCAACCCATTGCAACCAAAACTAGAAAACACCATAGATCATTATTTACAACAAATGCACAGCAAACCCAACTCATTTCATCTTCAACCCACGCCAAAAACAAAAATGAAAAATGAAACTTTGAGGGTTTAGGGAGTTACCTGAGTTCAGAGAGAGAAGGAAAGTGGCTCAGTGGTGGTGCTATCACAGGCGGCCGTCGTTCAATGTAGCTGAGAGTAACATTTATAAAACCCAAGTTCCTAATATTAACACATAACAATAACACAACCCACAAAAGCAAGTGAAATGAAATGAACAAAGACAGAAGGGGTGCATACCTGTTAATGGGGTGATAACCAAGTTCTAACAAGTGAGAAATCCAGGAACCAAAAACTCGGTGGCAAATAATATTAATGCTCTCCAACTGAAAACCAAAAGAAAAGAAACTAAAGGTTTTATTGAAAAACAATACAAATTTTGTAACTTTGAGTCACAGAGGCTAGAACTAGCATTGGCAGAGCAGAGCATCAAATGCAGAAGAAGCAGAAACAGCCCTAAAGAACATGAAAATGCGAGAACAGAGAAGTGGAGTGGAGAGCATGAAAATGCGATAACAGAAGCAGGGCATCAGTTAGGAAGAACATGGAAATGCAAAGAGTGAGATCACAACATGAAAATCAAAGGAAAAAAACTAAAGAGATAACAGTAACACATTAAGGTTTCATACATGTTCTTTTATTGCGCGTGGAGTGGTTTAATGGAGTGGAGTGGAGAAGTGGAATGGAGTGGCGACCGAAGTTCAATGAGCAGAAAACAAGAATGACATTCATATATATTGAGATATAAGGTATATAGGAGAGAGAAAATGAGAGTAGAAAGATAAGAGACCTCACCAGAGAGATGACGGTCGCGACGGTGAGGGTAGAGAAGGAGCTCGCACAGTGGGCTGCGGTGACTGACCGGAGAGAGAGAGAGAGAGAGAGAGAGAGAGAGAGAGAGAGAGAGAGAAGGGTTAGGGTAGAGAAGGTTTGCGCAGTGAGTGAATATGGAACTAATGAAAGTGATGAAGAGAAAAGGGCGCGGGTAACGTATACTTTCTAAAAACATTACAAATCACTTTTTACGTCAGTTCTTAAAATAATAGACGTTAAAAGACAACTTTTACGTTAGTTGTTTAAATAAATAAGTTAAAAGATTTTAACGTCAGTTGTTTTAACAATGGACGTTAAAAGTGACTCCCATCACTTTTAACGTCGGTTGTTAAAACAACCAACGTTAAAATTCATTTTAATGATCCTATTATTTACGGTTCTACCACTGCCTCCTTTTTAACGTCTACATTTTGTTTAACAGTCGTTAATCTAACTCGTTTATTGAATATTTTCCAGTAGTGGTTCTTTCTGATTTGTTGAAATTGTTCTACACTCATCTGTATGCTTCACCATTGATTTTGTTGAATATGTTCTTTCTTTGGATATGTAGAAATTTTGATCTTTATCTGTTTGAAATTTTGGACTTTTGGGTTCTTTCTGATTTTTTGGATTTGTTCTATTGTTCTCATCTCCTTCACCATCGATTTCTTTCTTTGGATTCTAAATTGTGTACACCCGCCCGCCCCAACCCGTCACCCGCCAAATCCGATGTGCCAAACGGACGGAATGGGTCTCATGAATAGATGGTTTGGTTTGGTTCGGATTTGGGCATTTTGGACCCAAATCCGACCAAATCCGACTGATGTCCAGCCCTACTTGCAAATATTCGTCAAATCCGCTAAAAATCAAATCGTCGAGTACTCGTGTGGGTTTAGGGCAGGTACGATGCCATTTTTATTCGATAGGGTGGGTAGCAGGAGACTACTATCCATGCTCGCCTCGACCCCATTGTCATCCTTAGAAATAAGTTGTATCAAACACACTCTTAAAATAGGTTTTTCCTATGAAAGATATGTTGGGATTGAAAGGATATATATGGGTATGGTTTAGGGTAGAAAATTTGCACCCTACCCATTGGGTACCCACAAAAATTACCACTGATGGGTAGGGTAATTACCCGCATAATGGGTATGGGTCAGGGTATGGGTAATTACCTGCAAATTTGAATGGGTATGAGTGCAGGACGGATACTATGATACCCACACCACACCCGCACATACATATATGTGTATATTATATATATATTGCTAATATATATAATTTTAACTATAATAAAAGTTTTAAAACAAAAATTAATCTAAAGATTCTTAACTTTCTAAACCTAGTTGCATATATAATTCCTTTTTGGATGTTTTTATTTATTTAAATATTTTGATTTGTCATGTTTTATAAGTATATTTAAAATACTTTTGAATCGTTTTTTAATTATTATAACGGTTGCGGATACCCAGAGGGTATGGGTACTAAAGTTGCTACCCACACAGGTAGGGGTCTGGATACGGTTAATTTTTTCAAACATGGGTATGAGGACGGGTATTATAGTACCCTACTCATTGCCATCCCTAGTATGGTGTTTTGCCATACCTTTTTTTCCCCAGTGCCTCGAAGCGGTGTTCACCAGGGACGTCCCTGAAATTTTGGGTGCCCTGTCCGAACTAAGATAATTGGTGTCCTTTTTTTATAAGCCGAATATATATATATATATATATATATATATATATATAACGAGTATCAAAAGAGCACAAAGAGGTCCAAAAAACTAGCCATTACCACTATGTTTGCACCTTGACCCCCTAATTCGTCTTATACTCTTACAACACTAACTTGCGTACAACCTACAGCAATGAGAGATGACAGTCAAAGGTAATCAAAGGCAAGCCTTCTGAGACCCATTGCAAATACTTTCATCATTTTTAAAAGGCTCAAGCAGAAGGCAGCAACTAGGAAGACTAAACTCTTTAGATGTAAGGCTAATCCCCACTTATGCTTTTGTGCTAGCCACACGGTGCTATCATGAGGTAATTATTTTCAAGGGACATGGAATATAAAATACCTGCAAAAAGGCAAGCAAAGGGGATAACGATAGTTAACAGATGAGAGATGCAGTCAGTCAATCAGTCGCGTAGAGGGAAGGACAAAAACAAATGGTTTATACTTTCTAATTTGAACAGATGAAGGGAGAATGAGAGTGGTCACACCTACTTATAAGACTTGTCAAGTTTTGACCGAATTTTAAAAGACAATTGGGTCCTTGAGTAAAAAATGTAATTATATAAAATTTTATTTTAATATATTCTTTAATACATATATATTAAGTAAAACAAAAAAAAAAATTTTGACACCCATAAAAAATGGGATCTTATGCTGTCGTACCAATAAATCATCCTCAGTGCACCACTGGTGTTCACCAATCACCACCCCTTGATTAGTTACAAAATTCCATCCATTTGTTTACATATTGACTTTAAATTATTAGTTCAATTCCATTGCATAAAGTACAATAATATAAAATTTAGAATAATATAGAGTACAATTGTTTATTAATTGGACCCTAGAATATTCGTCGTGTTGTTATAATGAGTTATCGTCTATGTAACGGTCGGATATTTTCTAAAGATTAAAAATTGATACCTTTGTTCGCAAAAGGCAAAAGCAAAAATCTTTGGTATATTTCTCTCTTTTGGGTGGGTGGGTGGTAGGGATGTTCATCAACCGATCCAAACCGATTCAAATCGTAAAAATCGAACCGAAAAACCGGAAAAAAAAAAATCGAAAATCGAAAAAACCATAATTTTTTATTAGTAGATCGGATTTTGGATCCTACAGTGAAATCCAATCAAAACCGATTTATTATATACATATATTATTCTTTTTGAAATTATAGTATTACTCATACTTAAACATTATTCTACATACTTTTATATCCCTCGTTCTCTTTAATATTTTTGTTGGAATGACATATATAAGACTATTTAGAATAAATATTAATGTCTTGAAGTTATATTTTACTAAAAGTTTTGATGCATAACATATATATATTTGATTGAGTAATCATGAAAAATAGGAAAACAATTAAATAAATTTGAAAAATAATTAGCTACAATTTATTTGTAGGTGATTCAAGGAAAAAAAATAGGATAAGGGAGAGTAGATATAGAGAATTAATATAAAAGAACGTGTTAAAAATATCAATTTTTTTTCCTCAAACTCTCAAATTAAAACAAAGATTATCTTTTACCACTATTAAATAAGTAGAAAGGACACTTGACATTAAAAAAATAAAATAAAGTATGACAAAAACCGAATTATCCAATTCAATCCAAACCGCATTTGATTTGATTTGATCGGATAGGATTTTTTGAAGGAAGTAAACCGATCCAATCCGAACCGTATGATATTTTCATCGTTAGATCGGATGACTTTTTAACTCAAAATCGATTCAATCTAATCAGCCAACACCCCTAGTGGGTGGTGAAATTAATCAAATTATAAAACAATCCATGCTATCATTTTCAGCATATGTAATTTGTTCCTGGGCCATGTCATGCAGTGTCTATTTCAATATTCTATTTAATAGTTATATATTAATTTTTATTTAATTTTTATATATTTATTTTAAAAATATAAAAATTTGTATAATTTTGTTTTTATATTAGAAGGGGCTCAAGCCCATAAAACAAACAGTTACAAGTTAGAGATAGAACGGGGTAAAGCTACCCCAGAAACATCATACAAGAGAAATCCGGCTGAAAAACCTATATCTTTATTTAAGCTATGATTAGCTAGCCAATCAGCATAACATAACTTTTGCTCGTTATTACGCTGGTGCAATACGGGTAACTTTTGAGTAATTTCGTTTCATATATATAATTTGCTTTTGTATGTTACTTTTTTTAATTATTATTTCATGTTATATATATTAGGTCGTGACATTATTGTTTCACCCGTTTACATAAAATTTGGTTTTTTATCATTTTTTTAATATCTTATTCTTCACATAAAATTTTTAGTTCCACCCCTGCACACACCTACGCTGTAGTGACTGAAGTATCTACAATGCACGTGAATAACATCATATTAACATAAACAAATACAAGTTATTTATATAAAAAAATATAACTCAAAAACTAATTTATAAAAAGATAATGCTAACGAGTGCCCTTAAAATATTGTTTAAGAAATCAAAAAAAATTATAAAAAATAATATATTTAACATTTTAAAAAATATTACATTTAATTTTTCAATACAAACTTTATTTTTATGTATTTCTTAATCAATACCCCTATAATACCTTTTTATGAAAACTTAGATATCTTTTTGGTCCATGGCCAGTTTTCTTTGTGCACGACTCGACGTACATTTGTTTGTCAGCAATTATTTTCAGAAGATTTATATTTATATGGACATGGAGGGCCAGCCCAAAACTGGGTAAAAAAAGGGAGGTGACCAGGTCATGACCTGGTCAAGCGACCAGCGACCCCACAGACTTTGTCTGCATCAAAAAGCAACTGCAATTTTGCAAAACTTCAACAAAAAAAATAGTCATGAAATTTTTGGGCCTCGTACAAATTCAAAAAATGATACTCATAATTATTTGAAAATCATTTTTTTTATATTTTTTACTTCAAAATCAGTAATAATCCATTCCTAATCAAGTTTTTTAAAAAGTAATTTTAGAAAGAAATCAAAGCAAGGCTATTTAATCTATCTTATGACATAGTAAATCGTAAATAAGATTCTAATAATTTCAATTTAAAAACTTCTCTCACATTTAATCTTAACAAGAATAAGATACGCTTAACATTACTCTTTGAGCTTTGCATGCACTAGGAAAACAATCAAATGTCGTCAAAGAACTCAATATCATAAAACACGATTTTTATTCTATAAAAAAAAAGCTTGATTTTTATTTAACTGTTAAAACCTTTCTCTGATAACTTTTAATTCCTCAAATAGAATTTTTCCATCAAGATCAAAAGAATTATCAAGTTTTAGATAAGTATTGATTTTATCACTCTATTATTAATTTTTTGGAATAATTATTTTTGTTGGTAAAAAATTAATTATATAAAAAATTATTTAATATCTATAAGTTTAATGAAGTTTTTTGTCCCGATAAAATAGACGAGTTTTGGTTTAGGTCCCTGCAAAATTTTTTTGTTGGTTTTGATCCTTGAAAGTTCAAAATATTTGGTTTTATTCCCTATCGTTAGTTATCGTACGTTAAATGCTGACGTGGCTAATGACGTGCCATGTCAACATTGCCACATATATTGAATTAATATTATTTAAAGCCATGTGGCATTATATAATATATTTTATATTTTTTAAAAAATATCAATTTATTATTTTTTATATTTAAAAATATCCTTTTTTTATATTTAAGTTAACCATTATAATGTTTAATTTAATATTTTATTATAATATATTATTTGTTTTTTTTTTTTAAATTTGTTTTTCATTATCTCTCTTTTGGCACTGTCTCGTCTCCCAAACTCCATCGCGCCATTTGATAAAAAAAAAAAAACTCCATCGCGCGCCAAGACAGAACAGGAAGAAAACAATAGTCTTGTCATCTCCGTCCCCCCCAATCCATCACTTCAGATAAAAAAATCAACCCATCACATAAAAACAAAGAACAATAGCAGAGCACCATTTTCTACCTCTAAAACCTCCTCTTAACCCACCATCACCTGCCAAACAAAGCCAGAGACCCCAGCTATCACCAACCAACAGAACCACCACCCAAACTTGCTCACCCTTCTCCCAAACATCGAAAATAAACCCCTAGTCAAGATACAAGTCTAGAACTCCATACCTCGCTGCCACGGCGTCGGCGTCGCTCATCGTAGAAGTGTAGAACCACGATTACAGTGCCGAGGACCACCGTGCCTTGCTCGCAGCCACCAGATCGGCAGATCCAGCCTCCACATAGACGCGCATCAGATCCACCTGCAACCCAGATCGGATGACGCCTACGCCGCTCTAAGACGCCGTCACGCGAATGCGCGCCAAGCTTTCGCAAGCCACCCTCCGCCGCGCAGTTTAACCGCCTTCTAGCTACCCTCGGCTCAACCTCCATCTCCCTCATGATCAGCTTTTTTCAAGAAATAAACCCCCCCGTTTTTTTTTTAAGTTTAAAATGGTTGGAGTTGTTTGCCACAGCTCTTCGACTGGCCCCTTGTTCAATAACTTCTCCCAACTCACAAGAAAAAAGAATCTGAAGCACTTAAAGATGAAAGAACCAGCGTAGAACCCTAACAAATGTTGATCGGGGATGAGATTTTAATTCAGATTGTAAAACCTAATTTTAAAAATAAATAATATATTATAATAAAACTTTAATATTTAATGAATAGTAACTATAATAATAAATTATTGGTTAAAAAAAACTATAATAATAAATGATAATACTTGTTTTTTAATAAAAATAAAAAATATATTATATAATGCTACATGACTTTAAATAATATTATTTCAATCGACGTGACAACACTGATGTTCCACATTAGCATTTAACGGATGGTAACTAACGACAGTGGCAAGGACTAAAATCACATATTTTGAACTTTCTGTGACCAAAACCAACACCAAAATTTTGCAGGGACCAAAACCAAAATTCGCCTATTTTCCAGGGACTAAAAATTTCATTAAACCATATCTATAATTCATATAATATTTTACCTACTATCTAGTGCCTCCAAAAAAAGGGGTCCTGAACAGTCGTTCACCTCAACAGTGTTCAGGGCCATCGTTGAATATGCCCCATCTCTCAAGCGAGTAAGAGTTTAACTTTGATTATTCTCTAACAAAAACAGTTTAACTTTGATTAACATATATATACCTAATTAATGTAAAATTATTTTACATCATTATTTTATAATATATAATTAAACTAATATTAAAAGAGTTTAACTACAAAACTTATCTTCTTCTTTTTTGACAAAAGAAAAGTTAAGCAATTTCATTAATAATGGAGAACACAATACATCCGGTAACAGCATCATGAATTTGGAGAATGATAATATATGTAGCCACCCCTAATAAAGAGTGAACAACTACATGAACTTTCCTCCAATCAAACTCTACCAAAGAGTTATTAATATAAGATGATAAAAGACTCCTACAATTTGAAATAACAGCCTTATAATTAGCTTGGTCCTCTTGAAGGAGACCTAAGGCTTCCTCTTTTTGCACCTGGAGTCTAGGAGAGTAACTATAAGATTTAGCTTTGAAGAAATATCATTTATCATCACGTAAATTGTGATCGAAGTCGATGCTTCGAACTACTTGCAAGAAAGGCTCAATGCACTGCCAATTGTCTTCGACTTTATTTGCATAAACTAAGAAAACCAAAATTAAAAAGAGAAAACGACAAAACGCGTCTGGCCAATAACACCAAACGAGATATTTGTGGATATAAACTGCACACAGGTTATCCATGCCTCGACAGTTCCAACTTAGGATACTTATTACTTCTGGCATGTACTAGTGGAAAATATACATTAGACGGGAAAGGTTTACGCCGCTTAACCAAAAGCTAGACGTTAAAAAGGAGGCGGTGGCGCTTTTGTAAATATCGACTTCATTAATTCAATTTTAATGCCGTTGTTGTAAGGATCGACGTTAAAAGTTAAGTGACTCACTTTTAACGCCGGTTCAATAAACAACCGATGTTAACAATGAACCTTTTAACGCCGGCTTTATTGAATCGACGTTAAAAGTGAATCACTTCACTTTTAACGCCACCCTTACATCAACAGACGTTAAATGTTATTTTAATATTATTTTTAGCTAGTAAACGTACCCTTCTGCATTGCCTTCCTCGAAGTTTCAGTTTCACTTGCTTTTATGTTTTGTGTTTCTGTTTTGAAAACTAAAATATATGTGTGAAGTATAAGTTGAATCAATTA
Organism: Sophora flavescens; assembly: GCA_030762895.1. Taxonomy (NCBI): domain Eukaryota; kingdom Viridiplantae; phylum Streptophyta; class Magnoliopsida; order Fabales; family Fabaceae; genus Sophora; species Sophora flavescens. The sequence continues at coordinate 160,536,016 of CM061067.1, read as the reverse complement.
CCCAAACCGGATCTCATTCATGAAGTGTATCAATAATACAGTTACAAGATACATTCAAAATTTTAAAATCCTATAAAAAGTTACATTGAAAGGGTTTAAAATCCTAAACATTTGTTGAGGCTTCGTTCCCTTCACGGGTGAGCAAGAGAGGAGAGTCGAGCGACCGAGTTTTCCAGAATTCAATGAGGAGGTTGTGTGGCAAAGCATAAGGCCACTTTTGGAACCCCTTATCACACCCGAAACATTAAAGCTACATCCCATCAGAGAGTTTTATGAAATATGCCAAAGGAAAAACTATACTCCGAATGTGACCATGTCTAGCAGTGATGGTGTTACTCATGTTGGAATCGAGGTACATGCTGATAATGTGGTCATTCATAAGCTGAGGTTTTGGAACTGTAGCAAAATGATTTCTCCGGAAGGATGATAAGGTGAGCAACTCACATTATGTGATTTACGTAACCTTATCACCCATGTTATGTGATTTACACAACCTCGTAAGTTGTTTGACAATTAAGACAAAGATCTTTGAGTCTAGGAATAGGAAGAAAGAGTGATGAAGTTAATCTCCATGGCAGAGCCATATTGTGAAGCAGAAAAATAAAAGGAAGGAAGGAAGCTATTTATTGGAGCAGAGGATGAAGTTACTAGGCGTGGTAAGTTGCTAAAAAATTAAGTTGATCATTAAGAGGATTAGGTTCCAAGGTGAATGGGTAAGTAGCACGGTAGTCAAAGGAATGAATATTTTTGCAGAAACTTATATACCTTTAACGTCAGTTGTTTAATACAACTGACGTTAAAAGTGTTTTTAAAATAAAAAATATTTATTTTTAATGTCAGTTTTTTATACAACTGACGTTAAAAGTGTGATTTTTACTTCAGTTAAATAAATAGCTGAAGTAAATAATCCTATATCCCTATCTGAAATGCCTTGTTGTCACTCTTAACACAGGTCACTCCATATATATAGTAAAGTTTATTTCTAAACTTTTTTCTAAACAAGTTTATTTTTAATCTTCATTAATTAGCTTGAATTAGTAAACAAATTGTTGTGCAACTTAAAATAAATAAACACTTAACATAAAACAAGTCATATGTATAATCAAATCATATCTCATTGAAGCGATTCATAAGTTACAATTAAATGATTAAAAGATAAAAAAATTCTGCAACATAGCCCTAACATATAAAAAAGTTTTGCTTCAACATCATTTTCTTCTCAGTCCTGTCATCAGAAACTCCAATTGATGCATCTCCTCCCTCACTTGAATTCCATGATGCAAAATTGAATCCACATTGAAATGGATCTTTGCATCTTCTCCTTCACTGGAATTCCTTGATGCATCGTCTTGAATTCACAGTCACTTGCTTCCAAAGCAAAGTGAAAGGGATGACGGGGATGAAATAAAGTGAGGGAATCACATTACGTGATTCACCCAACCTTACCATTCATGTTATGTGATTTACTCAACCTCAGAAGTTTTTTTACCATTAAGACAGAGACCTTTAATTCTAGGAATAGGAAGAAATAACAACACCTCAAATATGATAGAGGCATATTGTGAAGGAAAAAGCACGAAATATAGAGGAAAAGAGGGGAGTGTAATACAGATCGACTGATACAGAAGAATATGGTTCTTTATACAGAGAAGAGAGACTACCTGAATTTCTTGAAAACTGATCTAAAAACTTAATGCTCATTAAGAGGATTAGGTTACAAGGTGAATGGGTAAGTAGCACAGTAGTCAAAGGATTGAATGTTTTTGCAGAAACTAATAAACTTTTAACGTCAGTTGTTTAATACAACTGACGTTAAAAGTGTTTTTTTAAAAAAATATTTATATTTAACGTCAGTTTTTTAAACAACTGACGTTAAAAGTGTGATTTTCAGTTAAATAACTAGCTGACGTAAATAATCATATATCCCTATCTGAAATGCCCTGTTGTCACCCTTAACGCAGGTCACTCCATATATATAGTGTTGTTTATTTCTAAACTTTTTTTTAAACAAGTTTATGTTTAATCTTCATTAATTTGCTTGAATTAGTAAACAAATTCTTGTGAAGAGAGACTGATACAGAAGAATGGTACTTTATATAGAGAAGAGAGACTGATTTTCTTGAAAACTGATCTATAAACTTAATGCTCAGGGGTAGGTAGCACAGTAGTCAAAGGAATTAATGTTTTTGCAGAACACTTTTAACGTCAGTTGTCTTCAACAGCGGACGTTAAAGGGTTTTTTATTTTTAACGTCAGTTTCTTAATACAACTGATGTTAATTAAATGTCCTTTAACGTCGGTTTTTACAAACAACTGACGTAAAATGTTGTTTTATTTTGATTATAGCGTTTACACTCGCGCGCTTTCTGCACTTCGCTCTGTACGTCTCTTTTCTCTTTTCATCACGCTCAACCCTCACTCTCAACCCTCACCCTCACTCTGACTCTCACTCTGCCCTAATCACGAGCTCATCTCCACCGCAATCACCGCGAGGGCTTCTTCGCCACCACCGTGAGGTACACTCTTAACCCCTGACTCTGTCTTTCCCACTCATTCTTTGCAATAACTTGACATCTCTCTTTCCCCTTCCCGCGCACTAACTCTCCTTGTCCCTCTGCTCTCAGTAACCACATCGAACGTTGGCCACCACTCGAGCTCCCCTCCCCACTACCACGCGAGCACCTATTTCTGGTGAGTCTTTAGGGCGCATTTTTTTATTTTTGGTTTTGAGTGTATGTTGAAACTGTAGTCTCAGTAGTTGAAACTTGAAACTGTGAGTTTGAGTTGTTTGGAATGTCTCTATTTTTGGTTTTGAGTGTATGTGGAAACCATAGTCTCAGTAGTTGAAACTTGAAACCGTGAGTTTGAGTTGTTTGGAATGTCTCTATTTTTTGTTTTGAGTGCATGTTGCTCTGCTGGTTGATCTTGACATCACGCGGTGATGCTCATCACGGCTGGCCGTGATCGGTTCCGCTGTGAGGGTCTGGTTCAGATGGCACGTTACGGCCGTGATGGACATCAATGCCAGGCTGTGACCAGTGCTTGACAATCTTCAAAAACTATAGTTTTCAATCTCCCGTATTGTCCTTATATTGGATATATGTTTTGTATATCTACAGGACCTATCTAGTTATTTTTATTTATACTTCTGTATTTATTTTGAGTTATAACCTATGTTAATAAATATATATTGTTTATGAACAGGCATACATATGGATCAATCAGATAGAACACATGCACGGAGGACTCATGGGGGCTACGCAGACCCGCTCACGCCTACGCCTGATTCTAGTGTAAGTTTACATGTTATATACTATCTTTAGTCCTTCTTTTTAATGTAAGTTTATAATGTTACAACCCTCTATTTTATCATTTTTTTGTCCATACAGACATCACAGACTCATAGGAAACGGGGTAGAGGAGCCACCTCGTTGAAGAAACTTGAGAAGGACAGGCAAAGCGGACAGAAGCTTGAGGCGTCCTTCGATGCTAATCTAAATGCCCAAGGACCCCATGCTAAAGAATTTAATAAGTGGGTGTTTCTACAAGCGAAGCAGCACGTAAGCATCAACTACAACCACTGGAATGACGTTCCACAGAACGTTAAGGATCGGATTTGGGAGGCTAGCGCGGTATTTTACATTTACATTCGTTTGATTTACATTATTAGATAATTATCCGAGTTATAATCCATCCAGTTGTTATGTATTTAATGTGTAGGTAGCTTGGACTATGCCAAATGACGAGGATCATCGTCATAAATGTATGAAAATGGCATCAAAGCGTTGGAATGGGTTCAGGCATGATCTTACCAGGTACTATGTATCTGGGAAGAAGCGGCTTGATAAAATGTTCTCGGATTATCCCTGGATTGATCAGGATACTTGGGATATGCTTTCCAGGAGTCGACAGGATGGAGAATTTCAGGTTGGTTGATTAAGTTAATTTTGTATGTTTCTTATAGATCATTTAACTGTATTTAATTATGTGTTTTTGTTTGAATAGGCTAAGGCAAATAAGGGTCGGCGTAATCGGGTGAAGAACGCCCACCGCCACACCATGTCTCGGGGGTGAGTACTGGACTCGGATCGAGCAGATGATGGCGGATAGGCTGAGGGCGAAGCAGGAAGAGCACTCTGCTAGGATTGAAAGAGGAAAGGTGCCTGAGGTAACACCATTAAGTCCTCCGTCGGACATCGACCGCGAGGATGTCTGGTTAGCCGGCCGCATGACAAAGACAGGATCTTTTAAAGTTGATGCCACTCGCGAAGTGGCAGATAAGATTGTAAGTAAATAATTAACTTGATTTCAATTGATATTTGTATAGATATTTGCAACACTTTTCACTTGCACGATTTTTCATTGTAGATGGATCTTAAAGCACAATCCTCCCAGGGCTCATTCGTCCCTTCTGGACGGCGGGACGTCTTGATGACTGCTCTAAGCAAGAAAGACCATCCTGGTCGGGTTCTCGATCTTCCTGGGAACGTGACCATCAAAGAATATTATGGCAAGTCTGCTTCACGAAAGCGGGTGGTCGATGAAGCATCAATTTTGGCTGACATTACTCAAAGACCTCATGTCCAACCCATCTATTAAAACACATCTGATGCAAAGCTTAATATCCAACCCAGAATTCAAGCAGGCGCTTGCCAGAGAGCTTTCCTCCGTCGGTTCATCCCAGGACACCGCAGGTGATAAGCCTCTGGCTTATCTAGTTTTATGACTAGATAAACTAGGGTTTACGTGCAATTTATTCGAGTTCACTCTCGTTTTCGCCCAAATTTGCCTTGTTTTGTTCCTAAGTTGGACTTTGACTCGTTTTGCGTCTTTTGTGTAGTTTTTAGGTTATTTTGGAGAGAATTACGCTTGTGGTTGCTTGTGTTGTTTTCAGGTCCATAAGTGAGGCTCTAAGACTTAAGGAAAGTCAACAAATAGTGGAGATTGCCATTCTGGGGATTCTCGCCCCGCGATAGTTTGAAGATCTGGGAAGACAGAGACCATCACGGCCTAGCCGTGATTGACATCACGGGCCGTGACAGGAAGGTTCGCGTCGCGAGACGTTCTTCGCGTCGCGAGTATGTGAACTCCAGAAAAGTACCGAATCGAGAGACCATCACGGCCTAGCCGTGATGTATATCACGGCCGTGACCTAAAAGCCATACAAGTCAGAGACCATCACGGCCTAGCCGTGATGTATATCACGGCCGTGACCTAAAATCCACACAAGGCAGAGAACATCACGGCCTGGCCGTGATTGACATCACGGGCCGTGACAAGAAGACTCGCGTCGCGAGACATCCTTCGCGTCGCGAATGTTCAAATCTCAGAAGTGCGCCAGAAGCAGAAGCCGTCACGGCCTGGCCGTGATGGCCATCACGGTCGTGACGCGTGGCCTCCTTATAAATAGAGCAGATCAGCAGGGCATGCCAACCCTTCACATGTGAGCACAAAAGAGAGTTATAGTAGGGCACATGTGGAGGACGATGAGTTGACAGCTAGAGAGCGGGAGTTTGAAGTCCAACGCCATGAGCATGAGTTGGAAATGAAAATGCGTGAGCTTGAGTTGGACTTCAAACGACGTGAGCTCGAAATGTTAACAAAGGTATGTATTCATTATTAATGTCCAAATTAGTCAAATAATTACTTGTGTTTTTTTTTTAATTATGAACAACTTATCTATTTTATTTTTCCTAAACTGAAGGCCAAGTCGACGTCGGTGTCGCTGTCACCTATCACTCGTTTGTTCTCACTTGGTGAGGATTATGCGTTTGAGATTTTTGAATGTCCATTGGAGCACGATGGATGGGTGGCACGCCCAGATCAATAGAGGATATTTTCCTTCTGTGGTAACGATCTCGGGAACGCCTGCAGAAATAACGTCTGGATGGCCAGCACAATTTTGACTCTATGGTGCACGTAAGTTAATTTTAATTTTATAACTTATTTATTTTTGGTATTTTTCCATTTAATAATTTATTTTAATTTCAATATATATATTATGTAATTAACATCAACACCTTTTCATATCTTAGGTATCTCCATCGTTTTCAGTTTGATAAGGGCGTTGCATCAGTTTACGGCTTCTTAGATCCGTCAATCCTTCTGCCCGAATTCTTTGCTGGCGATGCATTAAGTAAATACTTAGGGCACTTGTTGGGAGACAATCGAAAAGAATTATATCGGCTCCCTACTGCATGAAAAATCATTGGCAGTTGTTCGTACTTCACCCGTCTAGGCATACTGTTATATTCTTATGCTCTCTCCACCAAAACCCGCCACAGGAGGTGGTGGATGCTGTAAATACGTAAGTAACTAATTTTAAATTTAATTTAAGTTTTAATATCAGTTGTTTTTAGTTTATCACACACATGATATATGAATTTGTTAATTGATCGACATGATTATTTGTTTATGATAGCGCGCTGAAGGCGAGTAGCATAAGTTGTGCCATCGGGAGAAGTAGGACTTCTAAGGCTAAAGCAAATCCTGTATGGAACATCCTCAAGGTTTGGTAGTTTATTTATCAAATAATTAATATTATAATTACTAATTTATATGTATATTCAACTGACATTGAAATTAATTTTGTTGGTAGTCTCGATTTCAAATTGACGGGTGGTTGTGCGGCTATTATGTGATGCTTCATATGCTGAACATAGTCTCCGCATCTATTATGGATGGATGGAATAAGGTAATATTTAAACAACTTGTTAAATTATATATTATAGTTTTGAAGATGACTTGCATTGATGTTATTGTTATTATTTGAACGTGTGTAGGCATTTAACGACCAATCGCCTATTCAAGAAGATGAGTTAAGAGACTTGAGGATGCTTCATGGATTCTTCTTCAAGTATGCAATAAAAAGGAATTGACAAGATACCTCCGCACTACTTAGATGAATAGTTTTTTTGTTAGACTTTATAAACTAATTAATAACATGTATATATATATCTTTAGATTGGTAGTTTTGTTTTTAGACATTGGAGACTAAAATTTATATTTATATATATATATATATATATATATATATATATATATACTTGTAGATATTTGTGTTTTTCCTATACATGGGTTTTGGTTTTAAGTCCCCCATTGTTCCATTTTTCCTTTGCAATTCTGTAATGTGTGTGATATTCTGTGTTACTGGGATATTTACTGAATGCAGGGATAGCTGAGGGGAGTGATATTTTTAAACTGAATTTAAAAAAAAAACTATTAACGTCAGTTGTATCCAACAACTGACGTTAATAGTATTTTATAAAATATACATTATACTATTAACGTCAGTTGTAATAAACAACTGACGTTAAAATTAAAACCTTTAACGTCAGTTCTTTATAACAACTGACGTTCGTTTTAACAAAATTAACGTCCGTTGTCTTAAAGAACTGACGTTAATAGTTTTATGTTTAACGTCAGTTGTTTAAACAACTGACGTTAATTTTTACGTCAGTTAATTTTTACAAAATTAACGTCAGTTGTGTTAAAGAACTGACGTTAATAGTTTTATATTTAACTTCAGTTCTCAACTGACGTTAAAATATTAACTATTAACGTCAGCTGTATTTACGTCAGTCAGTATTCTGACGTAAAAAATCAATTTTAACTGATGCAAAAAACACTTATTGTACTAGTGAGACCTGTGAACTAGAACCTGTCAATAAAAAATGGAGAGAAACAATTCCTTAATCTTCTTAATCCAGTAATAATAGACTCTCATAAATAGAGACAAAAACATTGTTCTCACAAGCGAAAAGAAAAACATAATAATCCTAACCACAAAACTTATCTAAAGAGCCATTTTATCCGGTCATTATATGATATGTTATGAATTTGATCTGCACGTTCGAAATGGCAGGTCTCCTCTTCCGGTGGATCTCCAGGGCAGTGGAAAAGGATGGAGTACCTGCAAAAACTCTAGCGCTCAAGAGAGGAAATATTGTAGGTGATCAGAACAATAAATGAGCTTGGACGGATACTTTCTAGTTCAATTTGGTGATATTTAGGTAGTGTATGTTATTCCTGTAAATTTTTAAAAAATATTTTCGAAAATATTAGTATGTGAATAAAATTTTCTCATGTTTAATTTACGTTTTAAAAATCATTTACATCCGATACTAAAATTAGTAAATAATAGTTAAAAAATTATGAAAATTATATTCCAATGTAAATGTGGGAAAGAAATATTCCTGATATTGTAATTCCCATAAATATAATTTGGCTTCCCGAACCAAACTCAACCTTATAGAAGATTAAGCTTTAAGTGTGAAGTATATCGTCAAAAATTCACGGTACTATCAAATTGTCAATCCAACTCTGCCACCTGCATTTTCAAAGAAGGTAAACTGATGTTTGGGCCATGTCCAATCCCAAAACAAGAGTGGGTTGGTTCTTAGAGGTAGGCTTATAATGTACAAGGAGAACTTTGGGTCGGTTTACTTTGAATCGAAGTCGGGTCGTCTCACTGAACTTAAAGCCCACATACATCTACCATATTACGCCACCATCCACTGGGAGATACATCATCTGACATTTCTACAGATAGGCTTGAGGTTGCACTTACTTCTCTTAACGAGAGTAATGTTATTTTGACATCTAAATTGAATATCATAGGGGATATTCTAATATTTTATTAGGTTATGAACTAATGAAATTAAGAGAGAGAAAGAATAAAGTGATTTATAGCCTACTAAAACACTAGGGTGTCCTATCCAATTTGGATGTCAAAATAACATTACTCCTCTAACAAAGATATTTCGTACAATTTTAGATTATATTATTTTTTTCCTTATATGAAGGCTCCATGTGTTACTTAAGCTACGAGACTCTCCAACTCAATCCATTAGTTTTTTGGGTTGAACTCTCCCCGTGGACTTGAGTCCTAACAAACTATCAGTTCAGTCGTCTATATTTGCTTTCTATTTCAGTTTGGAAGTTTGTAGAGTATTTACAAGATGTGGGGACTTGTTTGGACAATCTTCATTTCTTCTAGAAAACTTAAGTTGAGCCATCTCTCGACTCATCAGTTAGACGGCAAGCTTGCGGATGTTAGTTTTTTGCAAGACACTGATATATGACGTGTTTAGGTAAACAACTTAATTAATAGCTTATCACATAAGACCTTATCGCATGAGAGCTTATGCCATAAGCGCTTAAAGAAAGAAAAAGAAAGAAAGGGGCGTGAGAGGATTCGAATAGTGAAAAACACGGAGAGGGTGTTTAGTGCATAAGCTCTTATGATAATTCCATGTTTTCTCCCAGTGACTTATGAAAATAAGTCAAAAACTCCTTATGGGATGACATAAGTTATTTTTATAAGCTCTGCTAAACACACTGCATAAGAGCTTATGTCATCAGATAAGTCAAAAAGAGTTTAAATAAGCTCTTCCAAATGTTACCGTAGTATGGAGAAAAACCGTTCTTTGAAGAAATTGTTCACCATAGGTATTTAGAGCCAAAGGAGTTACCATACATTGTTTTACAGGGGATGCAATATCTGAATATTCTCTATGACAAAAAGAGGAAGTGGCGGGAAGAAAGAGAGAGCGAAAAATGGAAAAATGGTTGAAAAAGAGATTGAAGGCGAGAAATTCCTGCATTAATAAATATATCTTCCATGAAAAGATTATTATATATTATATAAAAAATTTATTTTTGATATATTATTATATTAACTGTGTAAAGATTATTAGCATTATTACTTAATTACAAATTATTTTATGTGTGACTTATTTTTGATAATTTATCATTAATTGATAACGTAATTTTTTTTTTACAATGATAATATAAATCAATTAAATCAAAAAAATATTAAATATTTCTTATATTTCTAAGACATTAGATATATATTTTTTCATTTATTCAAATAACAAGAGGAGTGTAGGTCCTTTAAAAAAACACTGATTTTTTTTTTCTGAATATATCCCACACTATTGTGATAAGAGACTAATTGTTTGGACATAAAATAATGTTAGGATTTTCACACAAAAAGGATCCTTACTTAATAGATCAGTTTGCCCCACATCTAATGGATAAAAACTGAAATTTCAAATCATTTAACCAGAATAAGAAAATACTCAAAACCAGTGTTATTTATTAGAACCAGATCGACCATCGACTCGGTCGGGACACTGGGTTAATAGGTCACTGGTCAAATCAATGAGTCTCTGGTTGAATTGGATGAACTGATATATCAAATTTATAAATTATATTTATATATATATATATATATATATATATATATATATATATATATATATATATATATATATATATATATATATATATATTTGTCAACAACATTCTAAGTAACTGATGTAGCTCAGTGGTAGTGTGGCACCTCAAGATTGAGGCTTCAGGTCATCTCTTACAATACTCCTTTTACTTTTTTTTACCGTCTAGACTCCTCTAAAATGAGAAAATAAGCAAAGTAAGGGTGTATTCCTGCAGGTTGATTACCTAAAGTAAATTAAGATCTCAACCCACTTTCATTAATCAAGGATGAAAACATATTTACTTCCCTACTTTATACTTTCGTTTACTTTAGAGGAACTTTAAATTGAGAAATAAAATGATGAGTAGATGAAGAAAGGACAAAACTTAGTATCATGGTCGATCCTGAGATTTTGGGTATCTTGTGTGAACTGAGAAATCGATGCCATCATAATCATTTGGACATTTGAACTGAGATATTCTAATATACACTTGTCATATTATCTTCTATAAGACTATTGTTAAATTTCATGGAACAATTATTTTTATTGCTAAAAATTAATTATACAAATTTTTATTTAAATATTTATATACAATTATTATTATTTTTGCATACTATCTGTAGCCCACTCAAAATGGACCCATGTGCGGTCGCCCACCTCGGTCACCCACCCCTAACTTACTCGGGACACCACTGCTTAATACTATTCTATTGGTGCTTATGATACTATTTACCAATGAAAAAATGGTATGTGTAATAACTATTAGAACTAGGGGTGATAAAAAATATTTGACCCACCGAAACGATCGATCCGTTAGCATTTTGTGAAACGGGCGGGTCGAATCGGTTGGGCGGTTGAGAAAATTGGTCTTAAATGGATAACTGCAGTCGAGTTCGATTCTAGAAATTTCCATTCATCGATACCCGACCCGACCCGCTACTAACATAAAAATTCAGATTTATAATTTGTACATTATAGGGCCAAGGCCCAACTTTTACCTTGCAGCCAATACTACACGGTGGCCCATCCCTCAACTTGACTTCCTAAGACACTTCTCCAACAAATTGAAATTGAAGTGAACATGTTGCATACCCACACATAACACGACGTCCGGGGTAGCGCCGTGGCGGCGGTAGCGCACTCCATAGGTCCACCCACTGGTAGAGCTCTTCGAGTCTTCGTCTCCTTTCCTCTTCGAGTCTTAGCACGCCTTCGATCTCCGCCACGCGTCTTCCTCTCGGCATTCGCCACCACACCTCGCCTTCGCGCCCCGATCCGCCGCTACATTCTTCCTGCTAGGGCTGGTCACAGACCGGACTCTTCCGCACAACTCCTTCCAGCCATGCGTCCGTGCAAGGATCTGAGTCGTCCCAGGCTCTGCATGGTGCCGATAATTTGAAAGAAGAAGAAGAAGAACGGATGGGGGCGAAGAGAAAGAGAGTTCCAAGTCGCGGCGAACAGATGCGGGGCGGCCATATGCGCGGGGTGAGACGGTGTCCGCGACAGTGGGCCAGTGGTGGTCCGACGGAAGTTCCTCTGGTCTTCCTCAACGAGACGAGACGACGACTCTGTAACTCACTATTTTTCTTTTCTTCCTTTTTATCTTTTTTTTTTTATGTTTTTTCTGAAATAAAAAATTAAAAATTAAAAAAACATGGACCTGAATGAATCCACATGTTAACCCGCCAAACCGCCTAACCCGCCATCCAACCAACCCTATGTATAGATGGGCGGAAATGGATTTTATTTTTCTTGCATCAAACCCGCCAATCCCAACTCGAATCCGCCCGATGCTCACCCCTAATTAGAATTGTCAACTTGGGTTGACCCATCCAATTTGGTCAAGTCTGTGATGAGCATTCGTGCTTGTGGGTCGAGTTGAGTCGGACTAAATTGATTGTGGACTAATGATTTCCTAACCCAACCCAATCCTCTACAAGCCACGTGCTAAACATGTTTACTCTCTGGCTCATATTTTGATTTTTAAAAAAAATCATTTCTTTAAGAACATAAACAATATAATGAAAGACTAAAATAATTTATTTTTATTTTTTCATTTGTTAGCAACATAAATAAAATGTTTTATTTAACTATGTTGAAGACCAAAATAAATTAAATATTCATCATCCTTTAAATTCAATAATACATGGTGAGCACCTTCCACCTTCAATACAAATCATTTTTCCAGGCATTCAATACAAATCTTCTTTTAATTACTTTTTAGCACATTCTATTATTCTAATAACAATGTTGTTTTTGCAACATAAATAATTTTTTAATTATAATTTTAAATATTGTTCAATCAAGCGAATTCGCCCAACCCACTACATGCCAGCCCATGTCAGGGTAATGAATATTCGGGATAGGTTGGATTAGGTTAAAAATATTCCAAGCTTAAATCTTGTTAACCTAGTCCTTGTTATATATCAAATTAAAAAGATCAGCCCATAGGACTACCCCCATTTTGACACTCATAATAGGCATTAGTTTTTTCTCATTGATGAGGCATTGCATATATGTTTTCTTCTCATTAAAAATATATACTATCACAATTACTTATAGAACCTGGACTTAAATTTTGTGGAATATAAGAAAAAGGTTCTGATATTGACTGGACTGACAGCACAAAGCGAAAGCGGTGAATGCAGAAAGGGCACATAATAGGTCCCGATGAGATAGGGGTGAGCGTGAGACGGGTTGAGACGGATCATGATTGTTCATTACCCTGTTTTAAATATTGATGGGGTCAAATCTTTGAACTCAAACCCGTCCTTAGACCCGAAGGATCCCGATCATATATGGGTTGGTTTAAGACGAGTCTAAATGGGACGGAACCGAGTTGACCTGAATTTAAATAGATTATTTGTAAACAAAAATTCAATGAGTGGGAAAATGTTAATTTTTTTATAAGGCAAAATATCAGCAAAAGATACTACCTAAAAGCCACCAATTGATCAAAAATTAGATGTTAGAAATATCAACAAATAGATCATTTTGCTAGATGCTTCCTTGATGCTCATGTTACCAAATCCACATTGTTAAAAATAAAACACTCTCATCAAACAAGATTCTTTTAATGTTATAAAAGCCACAAAATACTTCCAAAAGGCCACCAATTGACCGAAGGTCAACCCGGACCCGTCTTTACCCAGTACTGGGTCACAAAGTGGGGCGCGGGTTCGTCCATCCTCTCTTGTGGGTTAGGGCCAGACCCGACCTGATCACCACGGGTTGGGAGGGGTTCTAGGGTCGGGTCGGGTTTTGAACACCCCTATCGAGAGACCATTTGATTATTTTTTGGCAAAATTACACTTTTGGTCCCTTAAGTTATTTGTTTTGTTAAAATTGGTACCTTAAGTTTATTTTGTGACAAACTAGTCCCATAAGTTAGGTTCGGGTGACAACATTTACCTTTTTTTTACCATTCCTTCAAAATGTGTCATCCTCTCTCCTACGTGTCTTTCTCGAGCCTAGTTGACTTGATGACGTGGCAATTAAAACAATAACGTAATAATTTTAAATAGAAATTAATTAATAAATAAATATAAAAATATTTTTCCATTTTGTTAAATCTTCTCTCATCTTCTTCCTGGAACCCGCCACAGCCAGCAATTCTTCTCTGGCGGCGGCGATGTTCGTCACCAAGGTGGCTCCTTCTCCCCATCAGAAACGCTAGCTGCCTCAACCTTCCAACCCCACCACCCATACCTTATTTTTCTTCTTCTCCAACCAAACACACCATCACCGCCCACCTCCTTTGTCGTCATCATACACCTGAAGTCGTCCCTTATCCTCCGTCACCATCCCTCCTCTGCAAACCTCCTTACCTTCTTCCATCATTTATGCCCCACTTTCATGGCGTCCATCGTGGCTAACCCATCCCCAAAAACAAAATTAACCCCCAAATGTTTGATAAACCTCAGAGTTCCAACATCCAACCCATATACAAAATCATCCCCAAAGTAATGATCTCCAATCACAAGAGAGAAGATAAAACAAGGGGTACAAATAGGAATCGCAGACTATCGATTGTCTTGATCCCAGAACCGTATGGAGCCAATAACAAGGGTAGGTGCGGTGGCTCAGCCCCTGCTTTTCCTGCTTCCATTTCACGGTCCCCTTTTCCTCTTTGTTGTTGTTGGCTCTTTATAGAAGCTCCGATTCGCCTTTTTGCTATGCAAATATTGGACGATTCGCTCCTGAAATGAAAGAGTAATAATCATATTTCAATTCAAACCCAAGGGGGGAGGAAAGATGCTTGTGAAATGAAGGAAATGGAAGCATGTTTAGTGGAGCTCCGCCGCCGCCTCGCCAGGGCACCAACAACTCGCATTGAGCTCCTCCGCTGCACCAATATCACCCCCGCGTCCCCCTTCCTAACCAGGCACAGCTCGCCATACACTCAGCCGCACGCTCCGCTGCTCCAATTGAGTCACCGTCGCTATTCTCTAAGGACCAGTAAGAGGAGATCTGGTGGTAAAGAAGAAATTTGGGGGAAATGGACAATATTGAAAATAATGAAGGAAAAATGGTTCTGGGTGTCATTCAAGTGACTTTGGCACATCAGCGGTGCCAGCTAGGTTCGGGGGGAGAGGAGATGTTTGATTTTGAAGGATTGGTTACAAAAGAATAAATTTTGTCACCTGAATCTAACTTATGAGATTAATTTATCACAAAATAAACTTAAGGGACCAATTTGAATAAAACAAATAACTTTAAAAAAAAAAAAAAAACAATTTTGCATTGTTTTTGTAAAAGGAAGATTGGGGCCTACGAGCAAGTCCAATTATTGATCCATCACGTGGGTCATTCTTGACTAGCAGCAGTGAAATATGATATATGTATCAGCTAAGTCCAGGTGAGTTGACCCCAAAATTTTTTAGAAAAAAAAAGAGTCTACGTGCTGCTCCTGGAGTGTGTGTGTGGTGGACGGGTGGGTGGGGTCCGGTTACTTCTTTGAGATCGAATACTATGGAGTAAAATATTTGGACACATAATTTTGATACTTTATATAAATATTATAAAGTTTATAAGGATTTTGAGATGACAAAATACATAATAAGAGAAAAAAATAATACAAGTAGAGAGGTATATTTTTATATGATGATAGATATTATTTTTATGTTCAAATATTATTACTGATATCATAAGATTCTTTTTCTTATCCTATTTTGTTCCACGCTTTTTGAACAGTTCTTTTGCTCCTTCTGGTAATTGGCTGCTAGAGTTTTTTTTACTTCTTCTGGTACGTACTACGAGAGGAGAAATCCTTCTTTTAGTGGAATGAACAAAACCTCTTTATGTATTCTTTTCTTTTCTTTAATCACGCTTTACCTCTCGGCCAAGCAACCAATCAACTCTCACTCTCACTATAGTGTCATATAATGAGATATTTATTTATATATACGATCTTTTTATAAAGTGAATGAAGAAATAAGAATATGACTGTCGTGTCCTAGATATTCATGATTCGATCTATGACTTTTCAGGATGTCCTTTTTTTTAATAAAAGGGCAAGGATGTCCTTAATTATATGCATATTTCATTATAAACCCTTATATGCAGATTTCATTTACACATTAAAATCCTTCAACCAATTATTTTTTATTATATATGTATAATAATAATTAAAAGTAGTACGGCTCAACGAAAATATATTTTTAACACAAAAATATCTTTCCACTCAACCTAATAACATTGGAGTTAATTGATTTTCACTTTTAGTATAATTTTTTTTTATCATGTAGATCAATCAGAAATCATGATATGAGATGCTTTTTAAATAGATAGATAAAAATTACATGTTTTTTTTACAATTAAAAATCACATATTGTTAATGATATGTCAATATTGATAATATAAAAAAGTTTAATTTCAGTGCATTGACGGTGTAAATATTTTTACACCGACGACCAATTGAAAATCATGAAATTGATGACTTTTAATGGGGTTAGGATAAAAATCAAAGATTTATAGTGATGTGTCCATTTCTCATAGGTTGACAGTGTAAAAAAACTTTACACTGTCAATGTATAGCAATTAAATCCAACTAATATTCTCAATTTATACAAAATAAATTATATTCAATCTTTCAGTTATGCCATAATATATATAGGAATAATCTTCAATGTTCCAAATTAACGAAGTTAAATTGTTCCTTTTTAATTTTGTTTAGCTTTGGCCTTTTTAGCCCGTTTATGTAACCATTTTTTTTTATGGTTCATTTATTATTACTGTTGTATTTTTTTTTTACAAAAATTACTGTTGTGTCTTAGACAATTTTATCACCAAAGCATATATTAATCTTCCATGAAGTCCCATATCATAAGGGACACAGATGTGCTGTCTATAATTCCCTGCCTCACTTCTTATCATATCAATCAAAACATGTCACGTCAATTAAAAAATTCTTATTCTTTATGGTTTTATTATATAAATTAAAAGTGATATTTTTTTTTAATAACGTGACATATTTTGATTGGTGTATTAGAGAAATGATGAGAAAATGAGGATAGGAGATGTGCATCCATAAGGTGGCATTTTAATCTATCAAAGTCAAAGACACAAATATATGTAATTTATAAATAAGTAAAGATAATTACAAATATAACACCTACAATTTGATTCTATCAAATTCATCCTGATATTAAAAAGATACGACCATTTTCAAATTAAAAATCATACTTGCAAAGGAAATTAAAGTAGCTGCTGTTCATATTAGTGGCGCCTTGGTTGATTAGATGATAAACAATTAATCAACATTCTGCAACAGCAGTCGGCACACACTTTAATTGCATCATGCGGGCAAAGACAACAGTAGGCCTCTGAAATGTACTACCTTCGTCCATGTTTCAATTTCTTCTAGTCAAAGAAATTCTTTGTACCCATGCTAGTCGGTCTTGCTATAATGAGCGAGGAAAACCAAAAGAAAAGGAGTTGTTGGTAAATTCGGAATCATTTGTAGTGATATATAGAATATATTCACGTGGGATCCACTTGAATTTTGTAGGACCCATATAAATTTTAATCAATAAAAAAAATATGTTGAAAAGAATGTGTTAGAAAATATGTTGCTAATATTTCTCTCTCTATTAACCAAAAGTAGAAACCTTTTACACAGTAGTTGTGTACTATATATAAATATAAATAGAGCAGAAACTATACGTCTATACCCACATGAATATGGTTTTTTATTATAGTTAATTGTTAGTGGTTAGCATATTATGTTATTGAAGAAGTTGAATCCATGACCTTCTTATCATTTTAATCCCTACGTTCCTTCGTCAAATCATCTTGATCACTTATAACTCCCACGTGAACATGGTCGATATCTAGACCAAATTAGAAATGTCTCGTTCCCTTAACCTGAAAGGGCCTCAAAAAAGGGGGATTAATGCAAAGAAATTTAATCTCTCTCTACAATAGTGAATGAAAAAGAGGACTAATCATTCTTCTACCGAGGGAAGCACCAAAGAGATGAGTTAGTTTGAAGTTAATGATGTGAGAACATTTCAAATGCGATTTTAGTGATCATATATATATATGGTTTGATGAACATTTGAAGAATGAACTGGTAGAAGTAGTTTGATATTGAACACAAATCTGCCATAAAATTGTAGCTAGAAAAGGGGCAAACCGTACAAATAGAATCAAATAGATGCAGATAGAGAGAAAGAGCCATGATCAAAAGCTGAATCCTCTTACACTGAGATTAGGCTCTATTCCAGCCAGGGTGCGTCCAAGTCCAACTGGTTAGATCGTACGGAACTACGGATCTAACACGCAACACTGATGAGGTGATCCCTCGAATGTTGTTCTATATATGTACACAGCTAGCAACCATCTTCTCTGCAGCAAACTAGAACCGAAAATGAAAATCAATTGCAATAGACCTAGAAAGAGGGCAAAGAAAATTAGTCCACACACACTCCCAAACTAATTAAACAAACAGAAACTCATCAGTCATAAACATCAATAACTCCAAAGACTGTCTCCAACTGAATTCCCTGCTGAATCATCACAACTGAAAGAGGGTATCCTAGGAGGGCTAACCTGCATTCCCCTGGCCATGTCATCCAGCAAACTGGGCATATTCAAAAGCTCATCCTCATCAATGTACTGCTGATGATCACTATTACCCTCCAAACCTTGTCCACTTGATGAACTATTCTCAACAACACCACCTCCTTCACAACAAGGGTGATATTCTGTTGGGGCCCTCACAATCACAAGCCTAGCTTCTGCAGCAGCTGAAGCAGCAGCAACGATATCAGCTGCTGACAATGACGCAGGAACCGGGTACGACAGAATCGAGTCAGGGAAGTTGAGGGGGGTGTCAGGCCCCTTCAATGCAAGGGCAGCAACATCATATGCAGCTGCAGCCATTTCAGCAGTGGCGAAGGTGCCAAGCCAGATGCGCTTGGTTTTACGTGGCTCGCGTATCTCAGACACCCATTTCCCGCTCCTGCACCGGGCTCCACGGTACCTCACGGCGGCATGCTCACCGGACGGCGGTGCAGATGGCTGAGACCACGGAGAAGAGTCTTGGAACGGTGGTGGAGCAGTAGGAGTAGTTGGGGTTGATGGAGTGGAAGAGATAACAAAGTCAGGGACTTGTATAAAAGGATCCATGTTCATGTAGTAGGTAGGCAGTGGCACATAAGAAAGAAGGAAGGGTTTCAACTTTCAACTTTCAACTTTCAATTTTCAAGTGATTGAGGCACACACTCACTGATATAAAAGGAAAGAGGGGGAGGAATGATATAAGTGGTAAAAATGGAAATGATGGGATAAAGCAGGACAAAGACAAACTAGCCGTCTTTATTCGATGGGTTGGACGCTTTCTATGTTCAAATTAACTTCAAACCACACAGTTTACTTTAGTCGAAAAAAGTACATGTGTGTTTTAAATGAGGCCATAAACTCGACACGTATCAAGCACAATATTATGTTTTTGGCAGTTTCTCAAATAACCACCCGTAGAATATATAATCTATATTTAATTAACAGATAATGGCAAACTTTTAAAATGTTCAAAATCTTAGTTGGATCATTTCAAAACGGCTCAAATACCCTTAATAACTTTATAGTATATGACAGTTTGATAAAATAATAAATTTGAATCAACTCAAAAATATAACTTCAAGGTGGATTATCAAAAATATAACTTACAAGTTACAGAGATCATAAATAATTTAAAATAAAAACGGTTTCAATCTCTGAAGATGCAAAAAGATGGGTCTTTTCTTCTCTGTATCTTCAAGTGCGCCTCCCTTTTACTCTCTTTTCTTCCTTCTTTAATAACATTGACTTCCCCGTCTTCCTTGTTTCATCTTGATCAATCTTGAAGGAAACTACTATAGCTGCAGCCTGCAGGATGGTATCATTTACAAGTTTTTTCTTCTTCCAATTTCTCTTTCTCCTAAAACAAATTTTTTCTTGCCTGAATATATGACAGCACAACCATGCTCAGTGGCCAAAAAAGCTCCAACGATGGTAGATGGGATGAGGAGACGTACCGATGAAAGGGACGAATATGTGGCCGATGTAGAGGGCTAATCCGACAAGGGTATCAGCGAGTAAGTTAGCGACATGGCGAACGGTGATGCGCAACTGGAAGCAGATGACGGAGTAGACTTTAGGGATGAAGGACCACTGCAGTTCGGATCTCTCAAGCATCAACGGGTACAACAACCTCACCGCCCCGCTCTCTATATGTATTTTCCCGAAACCCTTATTCTGATTCCCCATCTTCTCTATCTTTTTTCTTTCTTTCTTTTTTAAGATTGTTGGTTGTTGACATTGAAAGTGAAATGAAAATTATTAGAGGTTTTGGGAAGAAAGTGCAGGTGCTTGAACTTGATTGTGATTGTGAAACTGCAGGTCCAGAAAATACTTGGAACAACTCACACTCAACCATCTTCTTCTGATTGTCACGTTTTTTTTTTTTGGTTCTCAGGAAAGCAACCATGCCATTTTTATTGAAATTTTTTATTTGTTTGATGAATTATTGTGGATGAGTTTGTGTTTTTTATGTTTTGGTTGAGAATTGGCATAGAAATTATTTGTTCACGCCAACTGCAACAATCAGAGGAGTTTCTTTTTCACGAACTGATTTTGAGTGGAAGAAAGTGCATATGCTTGAACAAGGAATTTTTTCAACCCATTTAATTTGCATAATCAGAAGTTTCAGACATACTGAAGGAAAGAGAAGACAAAACCTAGAAAACAGAAAAAAAAGAAGAAGAAGAAGGGTTTTAATTGCATCGTCATTAACCACTCTTAATTTCAATGGTTTGGGATTGTCCTCTACTCACGCTTAATATCTTTGTTTATCAAACTTTGTTTTTCTCTTGGTTTCCTGCTGAAACATCATAGGAGAAGTAAAACTAGAAGAATATGGTCTCTTCATCATTCATTAATTCTATAATATTTATCAATAAATTAATATATTGTTATCATTAGAGTCAATTTTTTGTCCTCAATAGAAAATTTGTTACAAATGAGCTTACTAATGAAAATTTGTTTTAAAACTTAAAATGAAGTATTTGCTCCAGTTGCATAGGTAGAGTTTCCTATGTGCTTCACGTTTTAAATAATTTACAGTTCTGCAAATGGTATTTTACGATCTATAGCCATAGTGCATGGTATTGGGTGAAATGGTATTTAGCAAGCTATAGTTCAATTTTAATTCTGTCATTTTCTTGCCCATTGTAATGTTGCAGAATTTGAACAATATATGTTATGAAGATGGCAAGTAGCAAAGTTAACAGCTAAATAAGTGGCGTCATATTTAAAACTACATTCCTGTGTCTTATCTATTGTTTGCTTCTGTAAATGCTTAATTACTTGACAATATGACATATATTGTGTAATTTTAGACTGAGGGAATAAAAATTCGAAAGACAAGATGATATACTGCTACTATTGCATCCTCTTGTTGCCTTTTTTTTTTTTTTTTATCATTTGTCATATCAAAACAGGTTAAAGGGGGAACAATTGATAGTTGTATGACCCTCTTGAAATTTGTAGATATCTCTGTCAGTAAATAAGTTTGATACCATATACATGTTTAAGATGAAATTAGGATCCTTCGTTTGTCTTATTCTAACGTTCAATTGCTCATAGCCAAAATAAAATTAATCATACGGTCATATTTAGTTTCTTAGGGATTATTCATAAATAACCCCTGAGGTTCAGTACTTGGTTCTTATAATCCATTCACTTGAATTGAGTTTTGGTCGATTGCAACCTTCGGTCCTTAATTGAATTGTTCACACTTCAATGCAGGCTTACATGGCTAGCATCCTACACTTCAATGTGTATATGCTTTGTTTTACTTCTGATGGCCAGACTGTTTATGGAACCAAAAGTAAATTATCTTGCAGGCTACCACTACTACTGTAGAGATCTAAGACTTGCCTTTTAAGCCAGGGCTACTAATTAAATTACCCTGCTCGGTTTTTGACCATGCACGAGTAATAGAAAAGGAGAAACAACATCAATATATATATATATATATATATATATATATATATATATATATATATATATATATATATATATATATATATATATATATATATATATATGACCAACCAGTGAGCACCAACCACGGCTCCTGCTGCAAGAAATAGCAAACAACGAGTATTATAAGATTGCAGGTGGTGAAATACTTAAATAAGATAGAGCCTGAAAAACTGTGCACATGTAAATGGAAACATCTATTATTCCCTGGTGTGGTGGTGGTGGCCTTTTCAACTTCTAACATTTCTAGCATGGATATTATTACGGTAGGATTGGTATTGTTGTTACGGGTCAAAGTGGTTGGGGAGACTATGAGCTACCATTAGTGCAATAAGTTCTTTTTATGTCAGTTAAAATTGATTTTTTACGTCAGAATACCGACTGACGTAAATACAGCTGACGTTAATAATTAATATTTTAACGTCAGTTGAGAACTGACGTTAAATATAAAACTATTAACGTCAGTTCTTTAACAAAACTGACGTTAATTTTGTAAAAATTAACATCAGTTTTTTAAACAACTGACGTTAAACATAAAACTATTAACGTCAGTTCTTTAAGACAACAGACGTTGATTTTGTTAAAACTAACGTCAGTTGTTATAAAGAACTGACGTTAAAGGTTTAATTTTAACGTCAGTCGTAATAAACAACTGACGTTAATAGGTTTTTTTTTTTTTAAATTCAGTTTTAAAATATCACTCCCCTCAGCTATCCCTGCATTCAGTCCCAGTAACACAGAATATCACACACATTACAAAATTGCAAAGGAAAATTGAACAATGGGGGGACTTAAAACCAAAACCCATGTATATATATATAAATAAATTTTAGTTCCAATGTCTAAAAAACAAAACTATCTAAGGATATATATATACATGTTATTAATTAGTTTCTAAAGTCTAACAAAAAAACTATTCATCTAAGTAGTGCGGAGGTATGTTGTCAATTCCTTTTTCAGCCGCATACTTGAAGAAGAATTCAGCGAAGCGCATCCTCAAGTCTCTTAACTCATCTTCTTCAATAGGCGATTGGTCGATAAATGCCTAGACACGTTCAAATAATAACAATAACATCAATGCAAGTCATCTTCAAAACTATAATATATAATTTAACAAGTTGTTTAAATATTACCTTCTTCCATCCATCCGTAATAGATGCGGAGACTATGTTCAGCATATGAAGCATCACATAATAGCCGCACGACCACCCGTCAATTTGAAATCGAGACTACCAACAAAATTAATTTCAACGTCAATTGAATATACATATAAATTAGTAATTATAATATTCATTATTTGATAAATAAACTACCAAACCTTGAGGATGTTCCATACAGGATTTACTTTAGCCTTAGAAGTCCTACTTCTCCCGTTGGCGCAACTTATGCTACTCGCCTTCAGCGCGCTATCATAAACAAATAATCATGTCGATCAATTAACAAACTCATATATCATGTGTGTAATAAACTAAAAACAACTGATATTAAAACTTAAATTAAATTTAAGATTAGTTACTTACATATTTACAGCTTCCACCACCTTCTGTGACGGATCTTGGTGGAGAGAACAGAAGAATATGACAGTATGCCTAGACGGGTGAAGTACGAACAACTGCCAATGGCGTTCCATACAGTAGGGAGTCAGATATAATTCTTTCGGCTTGTCTCCCAACAAGTTCCCTAAGTATTTACTCAATGCATCGCCAGCAAAGAAATCAGTTGGATCCACCATATTCACTCGATACACTTCCGACCTCTCTGCAGGGTGCTTCATTGCTTCAAAGAGATTGAAGACTACCTCATCATCTTGCATCCTTAAAGTGAGTTTCCCTTACCGCACATCTATCAAGGCACCCCCAGTGGCCAAGAAGGGCCTACCCAATATGAGAGGGACCTCGGCGTCTTCATCCATATCAAGCACTACAAAGTCCGCCGGAAATAAGAGCTTGTCCACTTTTACTAACAAGTCTTCGACCACCCCATAAGGATATTTTATTGAGCGATCGGCTAGTTGGAGCGACATCCGTGTATCCTTGAATTCTTTGATCCCCAACCTCTTCATCATAGAGAGGGGCATCAAGTTGATGCTTGCCCCTAGATCACATAATGCCTTCCCTACAGTCATCCCCCCAATGGTGCATGGTATCGAAAAAGAACCGGGATCCTTCAACTTTGGAGGCAGTTTTCTTTGAAGAATGGCACTACACTCCTCGGTCAAAGCAACCGTTTCCTCATCCACTATTCTCCGCTTCTTGGTGAGAAGTTCCTTCATAAACCGGGCATATGATGGCATCTGTTCCAAGGCTTCCGCAAATGGAATGTTAATCTGAAGTTTGCGGAAGACATCTAGGAATTTGTTGAACTGCTTATCCTGTTGAGGCTTCTTCAATCTTTCAGGATACGGTACCTTCATGTAGGGCGGGAGGTCTTGGGGTTCAACCCACTTCTTCTTTCGGAACTCTTCATCCACAAGCTTCAGCCTACCCCCTTGCTCTGGTGCCTTGTCATTTGCCAACTTCTCTTTCTCAGGTTGCTCTTCCTCAACATGTGGTTGTTCCGGGGCCTTATCTTCCTGAGAACTGGTTGCACCCCTGTTAGATCCCAACACTTTACCGCTCCTGATTGTTATGGCATTGCACTGGTTCTTAGGATTGTTCTCGGTATCACCTGGGAAAGTGCCTGGGGGACGCTCATTCAGTTTCTTTTCGATCTGAGCTATCTGCATCTCTAGATTGTGCATTGTCGCCCCTGTATGCGTTGTCAACTTGTCAACTTTCGTATTCATCTTCTCTGTGTTGATTACCATCTTTTCCATTGCCGCATTCATCTTCTCAAAAGCCAATTCCCAAGGCTGCCTTCCACCATCTGTTATTTGCAACTGATTAGGCCCCTGAAGAGCCTGCTGAGTATTGCGCTGCTGGATTCCAATGTTTGGCCTCGCAGACCTCGTGGAGGTTGTTGCCAATTCTGTTGAGGATGTTGTTGACCGGCTAGACCACCATTAGCATCACTCCAAGCGAAACCCGGATGGTCTCTCCTCATATACCCCTTATTCTGATTCTGACTGTAGTCATTCATGCGTTCCTCTCGATAGTTATTCGGGGCACGATGTCATAGAAGTTGTGGCATGAGTCCACATGTTCCCGAGAGAAGTTGAGCGGACAACTATGAGTGTCATGATCTCCATTACAATTGTCACAACCCTGGAGGCATCCCCCGTGTATCACATTAACCCTTTTGCTTCCGGACAAAGCCTCATTCTCGCATCTTCAACAATCTGTTTTGCTCGAGAATGGCTTCCATTGTCGTCGAACCGATTCCACTTGAGGTTTCCCTACCACGGTTGTAATCATTATATGACATCTTTTCCAATAATGCCCATCCATCCTCGGTGATAAATAGGAAAAAGATCCGCCACCTGCGGCATCACAGTTCATCTGATAGCGTCCCCTCAACCCGTTAAAGAAATGCTGAACTTTGGAGACCGGGTCAAAGAACGCTGAAGGGCATCTTCTCAGGAGCCCGTTGTACCTCTCCCAGGCCTCATTATAGGTTTCATCTTCTGTCTGCCTGAAGGATGTGACGGCAATTCTTGCTTGTGCCGCTTTCTGAGGGGGAAAATATTTTGTTAGGAACTTTTGTGCCATTTGCTCCCAAGTTCTGATGTTGTTCCTATCCAAGCTATCAACCCAATCGCGAGCGACATCCCTAAGAGAGAGAGGGAAAAGCCGCAAGCGAAACTCATCTTGTGAGACTCCTCTTGTCTTCTGTAAGTCACAAGCTTCAAGGAAGCGAGTGATGTGTCTATGAGGGTCTTGTTTGCCACTCCCATCAAACTGATTCTCACGGATCTGGAATGTGACACATCCCTCCACTCTGAAGGAGTCTGTATTCAGGTTGCCCCTCACAATAGAAGAATCACAATCACCCAAGCTGGGTAGATCGTACTCAAAGAGAGGCTTGTAACGAGGAGGAGGAGGGTTTTCTTCGGCCATGTCCTCAAGATTAATCGCTTCAAGCCTCTTTCTTTCTCCGACTTCCTTCCTTAAGCGCTTCTCAGTCTTGGTGATCTCCGAATCAAATAGCAGGTCCTCTTGTGAAAGGGTACCTCGCATACAAAAACACGGCAAGACCAAGTGGAATCAAAGAAGTAGAGAGAAATAATAAAGAAATAACAGAAAAATAAAAATAAAATCAACTTAACCAATCAATCAAATTTCCTAAAAATTAGGAAAATTGGTTGTGCCAATTTACGGCAAATGCGCCAAAAACTTGTTGAATCACCGGCAAGTGTACCGGGTCGTCGCAAGTAATAAAATAAACACGGTAAGAATTTACCGAGGTCGAACTCAGGGATTGGGCTACCAATTCGACTAATCCGCGGGAAATCAGATACGTTTGGTCAAGCGAGGAAAGTGGTTGAGAGAGAGATTAAGATCGCAATTCAAATAACAGATCAAATAACGCTAAGGTATTAAAAATCAGAAATTAAAATATCCAGGGTCTCAGATCCACCTACCAAATCATGCATAGTACCCAAGCGATGATGTATTCCTCCCTAAGTTCAATTACAATGTCAACCGGGACCCCCAAATTCTCCTAAATCCACTGTCGTGCTCAATAGGACATATTCGAATATTGGATTAATCACTTACTAGGTCTCTTAATCCTAATCATCAAACTCTATTAATTCTTGATCCCTATATGATTGCACCGATCTCCTACTCACTCTCGTACAATATTCGATCGATGATCCCAATTCAAGTTCTAAAACGCGAATCGCCGATCAGCCTCAACACGTTTAACTAGTCGATCACGCATGCATATAATCGACACAATGAAATCAGAATTGGAAAACAAGAATTGAATTAAAAGGGAGAAAAACATACATCACATGTACACTATACCGCCATGGGTGGCTTCATCGATCCCCTAGACGAGGGGATTAGTTCCTCATGCCCGTGACGACAAACGAACAATCGGGAATAATCTCCATAATAAAATAAGAAAATAAAAGAGAAGGGAGACGCAGCTCCAGAAACAAGGATTCGTCCTAAAACTGATCTAAAACAAGTCAGTATCAAAAAGTCCCCCCAATCTGATCTGAAACAGCCTATAAATAGGGGTTCTGGTTCTCGGACGCTCGCGGGGCGAACCATATTTCGCGAGGTGAACATTAGTTTTGGCGCGCTTTCAATTTGGATTCTCGCGAGGCGAAAGTGTGTTCGCGGGGCGAGTCTTCAAACTTCAATCTCTCACAGCCGTGACCTTCATCACGGCTAGGACGTGATGGTCTCTGACTTCCAGGGTCTTCAAACTCTCGCGGGGCGAGATGATTCTCGCGGGGCGAGACTTCAAACCTTAATCTGTCACAGCCGTGACCTTCATCACGGCTTAGCCGTGATGGTCTCTATCTTGCAGGTCTTCATTATTCGCGAGGTGAGAATATTCTCGCGGGGCGAGATAGAATTGATGACGTTTCTGCTTAGCTGATCTTCAGACTCGCGAGGCGAGCATCAACTCGCGAGGCGAGAATCTCCAGACTGGCAATTTCCACTATTTCTTGACTTTCCTTGACTCCCAGAGCTTCACTTCTAACCTGAGACAATAAAAAGACACAAAAAGCATAATTCTATTCAAAATAGACTAAAAACTATTAAAAATGCCTAGAACGAGTCAAAGTCTACTTAGGGACAAAACAAGGCAAATTTGGGCGAAAACGAGATTGAACTCGAATAATTTGCACAAAAACCACAGTCCATCTAGTTATAAAACTAGATAAGCCAAAGGCTTATCAGATGCCAAAATCCTTGCCATGGTCTAAAGCAACCTTCAAAATCGATTCATTTGTTTCACTTCTAGACAGCTTGCACCCAAGTCACAAAATCACTAATTAAAAAAATCTAAAGTTCAGGATGACAAACATACACAACAATACTAAATAGTAGTCAATGTTTACATTTAGCAATGGTTAACCCCAAATTTA
Source organism: Sophora flavescens (assembly GCA_030762895.1). Lineage (NCBI taxonomy): Eukaryota > Viridiplantae > Streptophyta > Magnoliopsida > Fabales > Fabaceae > Sophora > Sophora flavescens. The sequence continues at coordinate 160,508,284 of CM061067.1, read as the reverse complement.
TGGAACAAAACATGATCTAATTAGTTTACTTGTGTCCCCATCCTAGATTACAATAATCCTAAAATTTGAGTGGTTTAATATTGAAATTTGGTTCTCCTTCAACACTAATATCAATCAACATGGAATAATTCTAACAGGATGCTGTAGATCTGCAAGCATAGGGAAAAGACTTCTCACTATAAGTGATTTCCTAGCCTGCCATAGGATAAATAAATAAAAAAGAAATGGATAACAAAAAGTTATCAGTTTCAATATCAAAATTTATAATGGAAGTCACCTAAACACAAACCAAAGCAAATTTCAGTCAAATTTAAATTTATTAAAATTATTTCTAGATATTTACTAACATTTTTCTGATAACAGGATTCCAGTCAAATTTCAACATAGGCAATTCCTAATTATTATTTCTTTTGCAATGACTATAAATAAAAGTCAACGACAATCGCTCACTCACATCAGAATTTACATTCTGCACCTTCTTTTTCTTTCTTTTCAAGTGGTCAGTTATATGTCGCAATATCAAGAGTCACCCCCGTAGTGGATTGAAGATACTAATATATGACCACAAAGGCCAAAAATCAAACACTACACAAATGTGGTTTATAAAGAACTCTATCAAAATTTAATCTACGTGAGTTACTCTAAAATTATTATATTAATTGATTGTTTAAGTATAAGTCATAACATTACAATATAAAAACCTTTCATGTACTTCAACCCCCTTAGTTAAAGTATTAAAATTATTTAAATTGTAACACTATTTAAATTTAATAAACATATTCGAGGCAAATTTCAGTCAAATTTAAAATTATTCCCAGATTGTCACTCACATCTTCTAATAACACGATTCCAGTCAAATTTTAATGTAGGCAATTCTCAATTGTTGTTTCTTTTGCAATGACTAGGAATAAAAGTCAACGACAACCGATTAAACACGTGAGAATTTATCTTTCGCAACCAATTTTTTCACACGGGCAATTGTATCTCGCAATATCAAGAATTAGCTCCCGTAGTGGATTGAATATACTAAGATGTGACCATGAGGGCCAAAATTCAAACACTACTACAAATGTGGTTTATAAAGAATCTCAGAATTTAATCTAGGTGAATTACTCTAAAATTATTATATTCATTGATTGTTTAAGTATAAATCATACTTTGCTTGGTTCACTTTCCCTCTTAGAGTTCCATATACGTCACCAAACTACGTTACATGTAAAATTGTACTGTCCGGAAGGTTTCCCTTTTTAACCAATATGATTTACTTAATTCAAGTCATGATAAAAATTTCAAACATTCCACTTTAGGTACCACTCATTCTAAAATTCTTTGTCACTTTTTCCTTCTGCAATTATTTCTTCAAAATCATTATAACATACAATACTTAAGTCTTTATTCATTTTATGAAACAAATATAATAAAAAACATAATATAAAATAGTATTTAAATTTATTCATACCACTATAATACCCCGTGCATCGCACGGGTACTAGTACTAGCACCCATAAAAATTAATCATAATGGCTAAGGTAATTATCCACATTTAATAAGAGTAGGTGCGAGTAAGATTGTACGAGTACTCTGATAACCACACCGCTCCATACTCGCACACTTTTACACACACAATATATATATATATATATATATATATATATATATATATATATATATAGTATATTAAATTAAAAAATTAAAATGTAACTTAGGTTAAGTGAATTATTTATGTTCTTTTATCTTGACAATACAATTTTTTTATCATGTTTTAAAGCATCCATAAATTTATTATATATGTGTGCGAGTAAATTTTTATGCATTTTACTTACCTAATTATAAATGAAAAATCCATGTGGAGTGAAATACTTAAAGGAATCCGGAAACAGCTATCATATTATCTCTGTTACTCCCACACAATTGAAAATATACCTAGCGATCATGAGGACATTTTTAATTAATTTTAATTTTTAATTATTTATTTTTCATAACTAATTAAAATGCTGGTATGTGTACATAAGTACAAAGCAAGTTGGGATAAAAATATTAAAGTTAGTACCCGCACAAGATGAATCCTAATAAGAATACTTTTTTTTTTTAATTCGAATATAAGGATGGATACTGTAATACCCTATCCATTACCATTCCTAAAAAAGAGAAGTATCAATCTTCATCCATGTCTAAATTTCTTATAGTCAAATAAATTGCTTGTACCCATGCTAGTTGGTCATACGAGAAAGAGCATCAAAGATCTTTCCCCAATTATATCTTTCTTTTTAAAAGGAATTAACTTACTTCATATCATTAAAAATTAAAGATTCAATACAAGATCGGATAACATTAAAGAAATGGGAATTAAGATATCTAGTAACCGTGCTATCTAAAGAATGAACAACTACATTTCTTTATATCCTAATAAACTTAACATCTAAGTTAGTTTGGACTTGACAAAAGGAGTTTCCACTATGGGATATAATTGAACCATACTCGGCCTGATCCTCATAGCTAGAGCACACGTGATCCATCACATTTTTGCAATCCATTTCAAAAGTTACATTGCGGTAACCCCTATCAAGGAGCCACTGCAAACAGGAGCCCTAGAGCTTCCCCTTCAGAGATGGTCAGAGCACACTTTGTCCACTGGGTACTAGCACACACGAAATGCCCTGCCTCAGTTCTAACGCAGCACCCAATCATGCAAACACCATTAATCTTGCTAATGCTAGCGTCAGTATTACACTTCAAATGGCCTACACTGGGTTTTCCCCAATTATATCTGATCATTGGTCAAGTTGTTGATGAAATTAGAATCATTTTTAGTGATATATAGAATATCCTACTAATTAATCAAAAGCAGAAACCTTTTACACTGCAGTCATGTACTATAAATAGAGCAGGGATTACCGACACGAATATGACCGATATCTAGACTAAATTAGAAATGTTTCATTCCCTTAATCCGAAAGGGCCTCAAAAAATGGGGCTTTTTGTGCCAAGAAATTAAATTTCCCTCGGCAATAGTGAATGAAAAACAGGAAAAATCATTCTTCTAATCTAAGAAATTAAGAAGCATCAATGAAACGAATTAGTTTGAAGTTAATCATTTGCAAACTTTTTAAATGTTGATTTTAGTCATATGGTTTGATGAACCTTTGAATCAAATAATAACGAAGAGAGTTATCATAAGAAGAAACATTATGTGAACTGTTCTGGTGATTTCTTCTACACTAGTCACTAGGTTGGTGGCGGCTTTTTTCTTTGATGCCAATGTTCTGATACTGCAACTTTTGTTCTTAAGAGCATCTCCATTGGGATGCTTATTAAGCACCAATTTTGACGACCATCGATGCTTGTGTTTTTGGACCCGTTGGAGGTGTCAGGAGCGCAGGTGCTTAAGCACTGAGTCTCATATTTTATAGTGGACCAGCCTTGCAATTGTTCAATGAAAAATTGCTTGGAGAATTAAATGGCAGATGGGGAAATAAAGTAATAAATAAAGTATTGATAAAATATAAGTATATGGGATTCACTGATGGGGTTCATTTAGGAAACTTTTGTGATTTGCTGGGTTGGAAAGATTGGATGTTTAAATTCTAAAAAATAAAAATGATTGATGTATAATAGTTAAACCCATTTAAGAATCGTAAAATGGAGTGCGGGATAAAGATCATCTAATACTTTTATTTGTGATCAATTTTTATTATACTAGAATCAATTACCTACTTGTTAGTCTTCCTGCGTCTTTTTGTTTTAGGGGTAGAACTTAGTTATTTTTAAACCAAGCAGCTATGTCATTGAGCCCTTGGTTGAAAGCGTGTCTCTGTTCTTCCTTTTTATTTTTCTTTGCTTATAAAAAAAAAAAAAACATTATGTGAACTGTAATATTTGGCTCCATATAGCACAAGAGAAATCAGGCTGCAATAACAAATAATGAACTGCCAGAAGTAATTATATATATATTGAACACAAATCTGCCGTAAAATACTAGAAAAGGGACAAACCCCACCCCAAACAGAGAAATAGAATGATATAGATAGAAAGACCCATGATCAAAAACAGAATTCTGTGACACTGAGATCTTAGGTTCTATTCTAGACAGGTGCGTACGGATCTAACTCGCAACACTGATCTGATCATATCGTTCCCTAGAAGTGGCCAGTGGCATCTATCTTTCACCAACACACTGATGATGAAACTGACCCATCCCTCCAATGTTATTCTCTGCATCAAATTAAAACCGAAATCAATTTCAATAGTAGCAGTAAACAACAAGAAAGAGGGCAAAGAAAATTAACCCACACACATCCAAACAGAAACTAATTAGTCATAATTCATAAACATCAATAACTCCAAAGATTATCTCCATGGTGAATACGCAGAACAAAAAGAGGGTGTCCTAGGAGGGCTAACCTGCATTCCCCAGGCCATGTCGTCGAGCAAACTATGCATATTGAACAGCTCACCCTCATCAATGTATTGCCGTTGATCACTATTATTACTCTCCAAACCTTCTCCTCCACTTGTTGAACTACTCTCAACATCTCCACCACCACCAGAAGAATGGTGAGTTTCAATGCAAGAGCAGCAGCATCATATGCAGCTGCAGCCATTTAAGCAGTGGCGAAGGTGCCAAGCTAGATCGATGCCCTTGGTTTTACGTGGCTCACGTATCTCAGACACCCATTTCCCGTTCCGGGACCGGGATCCACGGTACTTCACGGTGGCATGCTCACCGGACGGCGATGTAGATGCCTGAGGAGAGTTAACGTTGTTGGTATCCATATACGTATAGTAGGCACAGCACAAGTAGAAGAACGAATGAGAGTGTTGCTGTTACTATTGTTATGTATGTGCAACCACTATTTAATTGATGGGCTGGAAGTGGAACCTTTCGCTTTCTTAAGGTTTCAAGCCACACAGTTTACTTTTACTAGGAAAAAAAAGAGTACACGTGTGTGTGTGTCAAATTAGGCCACAAAGTCGACACGTATTACTCACAAAGATTTTATCGCCACAATTAGGCGAGTATATATGAGAGGAGAAATCGTTCTTTTAGTGGAAGGAATGAACCAAACATATATGTAATAGACCATCGTATGATATGAGCATCAACCCCTGTCTACATTTTTTCTTTTCTTTAATCAATCAATCATGCGTTACCGGTTGGCCAAGCAACCCGTCACCTCTGACTACAGTGTCATAGAATGAGATATTTATATATGATATTTTGTATATTGAATCATGAATATGACAATCGTGTCATATTAATTATACTATTATGAGATATTAAAGTTTCGGATCTATGACTTTTCAAGATGTCCTTAATTATCTCTTAAAAAAAAAAGATGTCCTTAATTATATCGATTTTTTTATAAACCCTAATATGCATATTTCATTTACATATTTAAATCCTACAAACAAAACTTTCGATTCTATATGTATAATAAATATAGGTTAAAGTAATACTTTGGTCCCTATACTTGACATAAATTCTCGATTTGGTTCCTATATATAAAAATTATTTAAATGATTCTTATACGTACAAAAAGTCTCCATTTGATCCTTATACATTACCCGTTTGGTCCCTATACGAGCAAAAAATTATTAGGGACTGATTTAATAATTTTTTGCTTGTATAGAGACCAAACGGGTAATGTATATGGATCAAATGGAGAGTTTTTGTACGTATAGGGACCATTTAAATAATTTTTTTATATATTGGGACCAAATCGAGAATTCGTGTCACGTATAGGGACCAAAGTATTACTTTAACCATAAATATATTAAAGTATTATGTATTGTTATTATAAAAAAAAATTATACTGACATCCAGTAATATTTTGACATATATGTTTTCATTTTAATAACTGAAAGATAGAAATAATATTGTTATCGATTTATCAATATATTATTAAAAGTCGGTGTAAAAATCTTTTATATTGACTGTATAAAAATTGAACTCACAATAAATATATCACAAAGTATAGAGTAATGTAAATTTATTTTACTACAAAAATATATTTCCACATATCATAATACATCAGAGTTTAATTGGTATAAAGTATAACTTTTACACGATATGATATACAGAACTTTTAAAATAATTATATCAATTTATGATTGATTGACAACATAAATTTTTTTATATTGATAATACATGTTAATTAAATTCATAAAATTAATGTCCACCAAATATTCTAGAAAGATCAATGGATTCCAAATATCAGCAGTGTTGAAACCTTGTTTCCTCATGCCTGCCCTTCAAATGAGATAAACTTTCCTGTGTCCTTCCTATGCTTCTGAAGCTGGTTGGAATTGGAGTCTAATTCAGAGATTCGTTCCACAAGATATCTGTGACTTAATAGCAAATGTGCAACCTCCAAATCATGGTATTTCGACCTTTCCATCTTGGTTAGCTGCAGCTGATGGTCAATTCTCCTTGAAGTCAACATATTTTCTGATAGCAGATCTGAAAACAAGTGTTCCGTCCAAATATCTCAGATGGGAGATACTCGGTCGGAGAAGGTCTTGTGGGAGTGTTTTGGAATTAGCTTGACAGAATTGAGATTCTGCTCCTACGTATCCAAGTGGGAATCAAAGCAAACGTAGTTCTAAGTGAGGGGGTTGAGCCCCTATTTATAGATATTTTTAGTGCAACCGTTCGAATAAGACGGTTACCGAGATCCTATTTGTTAGGATCGGAATGTTATTGCAGTTAGACAATGATATGGATAAGGCTCCGAGTTATACGGAGAGATATTTGGACTAGCGAGATATTCACCCGATCGATTCTTTGTACGGATAGCTCAGGCCGAGATATCTTCATTCGTGGTCTGGTGTGGAATAGGCCCGAGTAGTTATCCTCGGGTGTCAAATGTATTAATAGGTCTTCGGCTTTACGGGAGTTCGGGTCACGGCCCACTTACGGGAATGAGCTCGGTTGTGTTGACAATCCTCGGCCTTATATCTTCGGCCAGTACACAAGCCCCCCGAGCTCCAAGCTTAAATAAGCGAAAGAGCTGATAAGTATTAAACCGAGCTAATTCTTCGGCCCTACAGACTTCCGCATTCCCAGCTCTCATTTCAATCAAATCTTTCCTCTTGTCAGAGAAGGCAATCATTCCCCCTAATACTTCTGCGGCACGCTTCAGGTAAGAAACCCTAGAGTTCCGCGCCCATTTAATGAGGGGAAAATCAAAAGTCGGGCCTTTGGGCTTAATGGAACGTGGGCCGTTGATCGTGTCATCAACCGCAGCTATAAATATCCCCTCCGACTCCAACTCCCTTCTACCTTGCTTATCCTCCTTCGCCCTTCACCTTCGTCTTCCAAGTTTCTGCCATCACTCTTCTGCCTGTCATTCTTCGTGCACGCCCGCCTCCTTCTCTCCTTCGTGCTTCTAAGTTTAATTTCTGCTTATCAGATATGAGTTCGTCCATGTCCTCTGAGTCAAATACCTCGCCTCTAATTGAGCGCGAGGTTTCCCCCATTGGGGGTTCTCCTTCCACTTCTTCGATTCCTTCACAGGAATTGAACATTGGAGAAGGGGAAGCGTCCTCCTCAGGGTCGTCTTCCCCTGGGTCTGATTCCTCTGGGTCTGACTCTAAGTCCGGTTCTCCCTCTCCCCAAGTTTCCAAACCCGCCGCTCGCAAACAACGCCTAACGGTTCCAAAAGTCCCTGCTCCCGATATTACCCTTCCTGGGTATACCTGGGTTAAAGGCGAGGTTGGGACATTTTTCTCTGACTTTTAGACCTCAGATTCAATTGCTCAACTTCGGTCCCAGATTAATATCTCGGCGTCGGGAGACGAATCCGAGTTTATCTGTTCCCTATGCTCGGGTACCGAGTGTGTCTTTCTCAAGGCTCGGCCTTACGAGCCCCCTTTCACTTATATGTACACGACACTATTTGCCCAGCTGCGCGTCTCTCTTCCTTTCACTGAGTTCGAGTGCGACGTTCTGAGAACCATGAATGTCGCGCCTACTCAGCTTCATCCCAACAGTTGGGCTTTTATGAAAGCCTTTCAGATTTTGTGTAAATACCTCGGGATGGAGCCCACTACTCCAAAATTTTTGTATTTTTTACCAAACAAGGTTTGGTGAGAAAACGGGATGGATTTCCCTTAACGGGCTGAACCGAAGAGGACTGATTAGTTTATACACATCGTCGTATAAAGATTTCAAAGTCGGCTTCTTCCGAGTTCGCCCCTCGGGCTCTCACTCTTCCCACTTCTTTGACGAAAATAGATGCGCCAAGTTTCCTTTATACTGGCAATCATCTCCCACCAAGTTCGTTGGTTTTGAATACCAATCCCTTCCCGCCGAGGATAGGCGAGACATAGATATATTAGAAAAACTTCCTCGGCCTCTCCATTGTGGGCGTCTTCTGAAACTCCCCTTCTCATCTACTCCGAGAACCGACTTAAAAAGTTAGTGTTCGGCAATTTGGTTTTTAAATCTTTTCTGTATGTGTTGTTGTACTAACAATTCTTTCTTTTTGGCAGTCATTATGGGGAAATTCGACTTCTCCAAGCTTTTAAAGGCGGCTGCGAAAGAGGGTCAGGGTCCCTCCTCGACCGAGAAGAAGAAGAAAAGACCTCCTCCCACCAAGGCCTCTGCGAAGGGGGCTTCATCATATGCCCCTCAAAAAAGAAAGAGGGTAGAGGTGGTAGTTGACACCGAAGATTCTTCCCCTCCTCGCTCAAGTCCCCCACACCCTACTACTCACGAGACAGGAACCGCAGGGCGAGAAGAACAACCCCCTCCTTCCACCGAGTTGAAGTGGTACAACACTTCTCTAAAAGCAGGGACCTCATCTCTCTGGGGTGAAGACTTCAACCCCTTCCCTTCTTTCGACTCGAACTTCCTAAAGCCCGCTGATCTCCGGCTAATGAGGCAACAAGGGGCTCAGTCTAGCATGGAGGCTCTCTCGACCTACTGCATCCGAGCTGCTGCCCTGGCCCATTTTTGTAGCTGAGATTTAGTGGAGGCTGAGAGGAAATCCCGGCATGTAGAAGCTGAACTTGCTTCTATTGAGAAGCTAAAGGAGGATTTTACCCGGACCTCCACGGAGCGCGACGAGCTGGCCAAGGCTAATAATCTCATGAACACTACCATTACCGAGCTGAATGGCCAGAACTCCGAGCTTAACACCAAAGCAAAATTTGCTGAGGATAGTAAAGCTCGGGATGAAGAAGGTAGAGCTCGTGCTGAAGAGGAGCTCAAAAAGGCTCAAGCTGAAATTGAGCAACTCAAAGCTGCCCTGGAGGCCGAGACCAAGGCCAGGATGGAGCTTCTGGGAGATTTAAAAGAGGCTACCGACTGTATTCTTGTCGAGCATCGAAAAGGTTTTGAAAAGGCCATTGCTCAAGTTAAGATTCTCGCCCCGGGGGTTGATCTTTCGGGAGTCGATGTGAATAAAGAGGTGCTGAACGGGGAACTTGTTCCCATAATTCCTGAAGAGGGTGAGGAGGTGGAAGGGGCGGGAGACTCTCCTGGGGATCATATTAAGGCCGAAGAGAGTCATAGGGACGAGTAGCTGTATTAGTTTTTTGTATTCTTCATCCCTTGTAATGGGTTTTTGCCATTGTAACTTTGATTTGACTTAATGAAAATTCTTGCACCATTTTGGTGACCTTTCGTAGCTTTTATCTGGCCGAGATATTTGTCGGAATATTTTTATATTCCGATGTTGTGTTCAACTTGTTTAAACAAGTCCTCGGCTAAGGCCGAGGTATTCTGCCGTCTGTACCAAGAACGGATAGTAGTTGCCACACGTGAAACACATGATTCACGCTTTGCGTATGTGGTCACACATTATATGCTTTGGAAACCGCAATGGGTTCATGCAATTACTGCTTTTTGCTTAGTTTCGAGATTTGTTTTTCCAGCAAACCTTTTCCCAGCGCATATTTCTTCCTTTCCAACGCCTCTTGCCCCTTATAAATAGGGTTGTTTCACTGCTTCACTTGTTCATCCTCCATTCTTTCTCACCAACCAAATTCGTCTTCCTTCAATCCGAGTAGTTCTATGATAGTGTTAGAGGTTTATGCTCCCCTCTCCCAGTTAACATCCTTTTTTGAGTTTCATAGCTGCCAAAAAGGATGTAAGTGGGAGATGGGATCCAGAACTCCTTTTATGATTTAATCCTCCAAGAAGGATGTTAACTGGGAGAATAGCAGTCTTTGGGCGTCGAGAAAGGGGTAGAGGCCGTCTACTCCCTGAGCACGCCGTGTAACGCCCTTCGTTACATTAGTAACCCAAAACAAATTGTATAAAAATCCTTTAATACATTTAATTAAAATATGTTAGTCATAAGAATTTTATCAATTATATAAGTCTGGAAAATGTCTCATATTAAATAAAATAGTAATAATGTATCAAAGTAATAAATAATAAATTCATACGTCCAAATAAAAACCCCAAGCCTCAAAACCGGGCGTCTACTAATAAACCCAACGATAAATAAAAAATAAAATAAATATGTCTAGCCACAAACGGCTCCTTATTCAAAATAAAATACTAACAAAGCTAGATAATAAATAAGTAAATTCGCTAAGTCTTCAATCCTCTTCAGCTTCAGTGATATCGTCCTCGTGCTTTCAAAAAACAACACTTTTAATGAGATATAATCCCAGTGAATAAAAATCAAGTTCTAAAAATATTTTCGCAAATAGTGTTGTTCTCAGCCGGTGCGGTAACCGGAAAAACATTCATGGTACCCGCTAACTTTTAAAATATTGAATATAATAAACCTCCAAAATAATAATTATATATACATATATATAAAATTAATGTCGAGCATTTAAAGCACAAACTCATAAACTCAAAGAACGGTCACATCACATTGCATTTAATCACATTCACCATGCAAACTCTACACAATGCAACTCCACGAACATGACTCGGTGATTCCCGAATCACTTAACTTGACTCTTTGGTTCCCAGAACCGGTGTGAATCCCAGATCCACTAAGGTCTATGAGCTCATATTCATGCAATGGCGTCCCACTGCCTTCCCCATCCCAGATGGAGGTATCTAATATTCCATCCCAGATGTGAATATTTTAATAATTTGATATCCCATCCCAGATGGTGATATCTCTCATCCTATTCCCGGAATAGAATGTACACCGTCATCCCTTCCCGGAAGGTGATGACCAACTCATGCATAATGCAATATGTCATCCCAGATGACTCTCAAGGTTTTCCAACTTTATCCTTAAATAACAATGTTACAATATCATGCCAAACCAACACTATAATGTCATATTATACATATTAAAGATTGTTAATCAACAATAATTTATATTGTAATTAAACAAATTTTAATTTAGAAACCATTGAACAAAATCATGCTTAAAATGACTTGTTACGGGAACGGGTTCACAAAACATGGACTTACATTCCAATTTCTAATTTAAATTGGCCTTCAACAGTGGAATATAGTTTCATGTAACAGGGAAAGAATTAATCACACTACAAATAATGAATTTGACTTGGACAATTGTTTTGCCATCAAACAATCAAAATAAAGAATGTACAACAATCCCACAGAATTAATATAAAGCTATTTATTTATAGATTCCATGAAAATATATTTAATAATTCGATTCATCTAAAAATATCTCAAAATAATTTAAGAGTCTCAAATCAAGAATCAAGAACCCTAAAATATTTTACTATTTCCAAAATATAAAGTTACATGTAGAAGCATCAAATTATCTGTACCATGAAAGTGTGAGAAAAGTTATTTTTACTCACCTCTCGAAGACCTCCAATGTGCTCTAAAAATTACTTATGATAAGGATTTGCCCTTTCCTAAAAATTCTTCTACCGTTTGATGATTTTTTAGATCTGTGTTATTACGATTGCGATGCGAATGAAGGAAATTCTCTCCCTCGCTATACTCATGCGGCGCTCCTGGCACGGTGTCCGAATGTATATATAGAGTGCATTCAGCACAGTAAGTGGCGCATGAAATTCTTTAGGTTTTGTGATCTCTTTTTTTTTTTTTTCCTTTCTAAACTTGCGAGTAATTTTAAATCAGGCAAGTTCACTATATATATTATATATATGTATATATATATAGATATACTGATTCTCTTTTTGTTATATATTTATTTTAATTTAATATTTCTTTTGTATTCACTAACCAATTTTAATAAATTTTATACTGATAAATTCTCACCACTAAACCTCTAATCATATTTTATTTTTATTATATCATTATTATTTATTCTATTTATTTTTTATATATATATATTTTTTAATATTTTTTTTCAAATTAATTATATTAGAATTTTAGGATGTTACACGCCGAGTACCTCGTCCAGTTTTCGCAGGGGGAAGTGATTACTTTCCCCCTTGAGGGAAAGTCGTGGTGTCCGATTGGGGGGACTACTGGCCACCTGATCTTGCCCCTGCCCTAATTGGGGGGACGACTGGCAAGCCGGGCGGGTCTTATTTTCAATTTCAGCTCTTTATGTAAGTCGTAGTACTTTCTAGTACTCGACTCGTATCTTGTTTTTACTTTCGGCATTGTACTCGGTTCTATTAAGAAATTTTAATGGCTCGGACTCGGCCTTTAGATTATAATTTTATTATTCTTACTGCTCGCATTCTATTTTACTTAAATAATTTCAAAAGGCTCGAACTCGGCCTTCAAACTCAGACTTGACTTTAAATAATTAAAACGGCTCGAACTCGGCCTTCGAGCTCAAACTTGGCCCTAAACATTTAATCGGCTCGAACTCGGCCTCCAGGCTCAAACTTGGCCTCAAATAATTAAAACGTCTCGAACTCGGCCTTCGGGCTCAAACTTGCCCCTAAACGTTTAATCGGCTCGAACTCGGCCTCCAGGCTCAAACTTGGCCTCAAGCATTTAATCGGCTCGAACTCGGCCTTCAGGCTCAAACTTGGCCTTAAATAATTAAAACGGCTCGAACTCGGCCTTCGGGCTCAAACTTGACCTTAAACAATTTAACGGCTCGTACTCGGCCTTCAGGCTCAAACTTGGCCTTAGACAATTTAATTGGCTCGTACTCAGCCTGAAGCTCGTACTCGGCCTTCAGGCTCAAACTTGGCCTTAAACATTTTAATGTTCGCGAAATACATACATCGGCAAATTAAGAAAACAGAACAATATTCATAATAAATTCTTTTATTGGATAAAAAGGAAGTCTACGGTGTGCCTCGTTAAAACCTTCTCGGCCAAAACCCTTTTTGGGACAAAATACCGAGGTAGGAAAAAGAGTACATCGCTTGACTATATACATCAACTATAATAAAATCTTAAGTGAGAAGCATTCCAAGTTCTCGGGATAGGCTTCCCTGATAATTCTTCTAACCTATATGCTCCATTTCCCAAGTTTTCTACCACTCGGAATGACCCTCCCCAGTTCGCCGCTAGTTTGCCTTCTGGATGATCCTTCCTGGCTTCTCCTTTCATTCTCAGCACCAAGTCTCCACGCAGGAAACTCCTCGGTTTCAATTTTGAATCACACCTCCTAGTTGCTCTCTGTTTGTAGGCTTCCTCCCTGATTTTAGCCTCCTCCCTGATTTCCTCTACCAAATCAAGTTCGACCCTTAAATTGCTTTCATTCTCATTCTGTTCATGCTGCATACGTCGGAAAGACGGTTCGCCAACCTCAACTGGGATCATGGCGTCTGTTCCATATGTCAGCCTGAAGGGTGTTTCCTGATTAGTGGATTGAGGTGTGCAGTGGTAGGCCCAGAGGATACTTGGCAACTCTTCTGCCCAAGCTCCCTTGGCTTTTCCCACTCTCTTCTTCAACTCTCCGAGAATGGCCTTGTTGGCCGCCTTGGCTTGCCCATTGGTCTGGGGATATTCTACCGATGTAACATGGTGTTTAACACCGAGATTAACATAGAATTCACGCAATGTCTTATCTATGAACTGTCTTCCGTTATCAGTGACGATTGCAAAGGGAATTCCGTGCCTACAGATGAGGCTTTTCCACACAAACTTTTATATCTTATCGGCGGTAATCTTCGCCAAAGGCTCTGCTTCAATCCATTTGGTGAAGTAGTCTACTGCTACCAAGAGAAATTTTACCTGCCCTTTGGCTACAGGGAATGACCCAAGTATATCCATCCCCCATATAGCAAAGGGCCAAGGCGAGCTTAATGTGTGAAGTTCCTCGGATGGGGTACGATTTATATTGGAAAATCTTTGGCACTCATCACATTGTTTCGTCCACTCGATGCAATCTTCTCGGATGGTCGGCCAATAGTACCCTGCCCGGACTACCCTGGAGGCCATTGATCTGCCCCCGCTGTGAAAACCACAGATTCCTCTGTGAACCTCTTCCATAACATATTTTGACTGTGCCTTTGTCAGGCATTTTAACAAAGGTACCAAGAATCCCCGTTTATACAATTCTCCGGAAACGATAGCAAAATGACTTGCTCGGAGCCTGATCTTCCTGGCCTCAGCTTGATCTGGGGGCAGAAACTCTGAGGATAAATATTCCCATATGGGTGTCATCCATTCTCGGTCCACCGGCTCATTGGCCATCACCTCCCCAAACATGATGCTCGGTTCATTGAGGGTTTCTTGAATAACTGTTCTATGCTGGCCCGGTTTTTTTGTACTGGCCAATTTGGACAGCAGATCGGCCCGAGTATTTTCCTCTCTGGGAATGTGCTCAATAGCGAATTTCTCAAAGCTAGAAATTAATTGATTGACTTTACATAAATACCGGGTAAGCTGAGGCTCTTTCTCTTGGTACCCTCCAGAGATTTGTCCTGTGACTAACTGCGAATCACTTCGGCATCTAACAGCCTTTGCCCCCATTTCCTTTGCCAGCATTAACCCTACTATCAAGGCTTCATATTCGGCTTGGTTGTTTGAGGTTTTGAACTCAAACTTTAGTGACTGTCCCCATTCTCTTCCGCGAACATTTTTCTCTTTGTATTTTGTTCAGTTCAGTAAAAAGCTTCCTCTCTCTGTGGGAAGAAGGCAGCGAATGCTTTTTGGTGTAAATTGTTATTGCTATTATTTTTTTATGCCTCCTGTAGTGCTGAGGTGGCGGCCTCACAAATATTTGGGATTTTTTTATTTCAATTATTATATTATTTTGTCTGTTTTATTGGTTATTTTATTATTTTCTATTATTTTATTTATTTTGTTTGTTGGTTGCTTGATCAGGAATGAATTCATTTATTAGGATCAGAGGATTAGACATGGTCAACTCATTATCTGGTGAATGATTTTTTTGAGAAATAATTTTTTTGGTTAAGTATGTGCAAATATCTGGAGAATCGGGTATAAATATCTGGTGAATTCAGTTCATTATCTGGTGAATAGGTTTTTTTGAGAAATAAATTTTTTGGTTAAGTATGTACAAACATCTGGTGAATCGGGTACAAATATCTGATGAATTCAGTTCATCTGGTGAATGAGTTTTTTTATAAATAAATTTTTTATCTTTTTAAAAAAGTCAATTTTTTTTTTAAAAAAAGGGGTCATTCATGATGAGCGCTATCAGAAGCAAAGTCTTGCAGGGTAGAGGCGCCACTGCAGTTGGCGCCTCCCCTTTTGATTTTTTTTTTATAAAAAGTGTGGCGCCATCTGCAGTGGCACCTTCAAAGGCGCCATCTTCAGTGGCGCCTTTGACCCGTCAGACCGAAAAATAATAAAATATTCAAAACGACCCCTCATTGGTAAATAGTTCCAGAACAACCCTAAACTGATAAATAATTTCTAAAAGGAACCCAGTTTGGTCAAAAACCCAAGAAAATGAGTGATTGTCATCTGCTCTTGATGCATCAAGGCCTCTTTCCAATTATCTGACCATTGGTCAAGTTGTAGATGAACTCTGTTATGATAGTTTGTTAGTCTGTTAGTTTTCTGTTTTGGTAGTTTTCTTTTGTTAGTTGTTATGTCTTTGTTGCTAGTCTTGCTGTTTTTATAGCTCTATAAGAACATTCTTTTGTGATGATTAATGCAGAAAAGTAATTCAGCAATATTATTTTGTTAATTCTCTTATAAGCCTAACAAACTTTGAATCATTTTTAATGATATATAAAATATCCTACTAATCAAAAGCAGAGACCTTTTACACTGTAGTCATGTACTATAAATAGAGCAGGGAATATCGACATGAATATGACCATTATCTAGACTAAATTAGAAATGTCTTGTTCCCTTAATCTGAAAGGGCCCCTCAAATAATCGGGGTTTAGTGCCAAGAAATTAAATCTCTAGGCAATAATGAATGAAAAACAGGACGAATCATGAATCATCGTTCTAATCTAAGAGAGAAGCATCAAAGAGATGAGTTAGTTTGAAGTTAATCATTTGCCAACTTTATAAATGTGCCGATTTTAGTCATATGGTTTGATGAACCTTTGAATCAAATAATGATAAGAAGAAACATTATGTGAACTGTAATTTTTGGCTCCATATATCTATAGCACAAGGAAATGAGGCTCCAATCACAAACAACGAACTGCCAGAAGTAGTTTTATTTATATATATTGCACACAAATCTGCCATAAAATCAATACTCGAAAAAAGGCAAACCCCACACATAAATTAAATGATATATGTAGGATGTAGATAGAGAGCTCATGATCTCTTACACTGAAATCATAGGTTCTATTCCACCCAGGTACGGATCGTACGGAACTACGGATATAACACCCAAGACTGATCAGATCAGATCACATCATTCCCTTGAATTGGTGGCATTTATCTTTCACCAACACAGTGGTATATGATGAAAATGATCCTCGTCCCTCGAATGTTGTTCTATATATGTACACCGGAACCATATTCTCTGCAGCAAATTAAAACCGAAATCAATTGCAATAATAACAGTAAATAACTAGAAAGCGGGAAAAGAAAATGAACCCACACACATCCAAACCGAAACTTATATTAGTCATAAACATCAATAACTCCAAAGATTATCTTCATCGAAATTCCAGGGTGAATAGTCAGAACAAAAATATTGTGTCCTAGGAGGGCTAACCTGCATACCCCAGGCCATGTCGTCGAGCAAACTGGGCAGATTGAACACCTCATCCTCATCAATGTATTGCCGTTGATCACTATGATTACTCACCAAACCTTGTCCACTTGACGAACTACTATTCTCGACAACTTCACCTGCATCACCAGAATCGTGAGTTTCTGGTGGCGGCCTCACAAGCCTAGCTTCTGCAGCAGCCTCTGCAGCAGCAACGATATCAGGTTCGGACAATGAAGCAGGAACAGGGTAGGTGTTAATGGAAACAGGGAAGTTGAGGGGGGTGTTAGGCCCCTTCAATGCAAGAGCAGCAGCATCATATGCAGCTGCAGCCATCTCAGCAGTGGCGAAGGTGCCAAGCCAGATGCGCTTGGTTTTGCGTGGCTCGCGTATCTCAGACACCCATTTCCCGTTACGGTACCGGGATCCACGGTACTTCACGGTTGGCTGAGGAGAGTTAACTTTGTTGCAATCCATGTAGTAGGTAGTAGGTAGTAGGCAGTAGGCACAGCACGAGTAGAAGAAGGAATGAGAGTTTTGGTTTGGTGTTATTGTTAGTTATGTGCACACTGCAAAATGAACCAACATAATTGGAAAGAGAGGGAGGAGAGATATATATAAGTAAAGAAGAAAAAGCGTGTGGGAAACTACAGTATTCACTAGCGCTAGCCGACTTTAATTGATGGGCTGGAAGTGGAAGCTTTCGCTTTCTTTAAGTTTCAAACCACACAGTTTACTTTTAGTAGGAAAAAACAAAGAGTACATATGTGTGTGTCAAATTAGGCCACAAAGTCGACACGTGTTACTCTCAAAGATTTTATCGCGACAACAATTAGGCAAGTTCCTGTTGGCTTGCTTGTGTAGACTGAGCTCTCACTCCTTCCTTCTTCTATGCCGCCTTTTATTGTAGTGATTTTTGACAATACTTCAAAACTAGTTTTTCAAATTAAAATTATCTAAATCCTATATAAGATCAACGTTACCGATATATATTGAATGAATTATTATTAATCTTACATATATATATATATATTATTAAATTTAATAAATGGTTTCGTAGCTCAAAAAGCTAAAATATTATTACGAGGATTAATAATTTATATTATATTAAATCTTTAACAAATTTATCTGAAGTTCCAAAATTTCTAGACATAACCTTAAGAATAAGACATGTGTAACTATTATCAATATATTTTTACCGATGAATTGTTATATTTAATTTTTTTCATTAAAAAACAATATTACACGTATTTATAAAATTACATCTAAATTTTGTTCATTAAGAAAAAGGTTCTGAAAGCAGGAAGGGCGCAGAAGAGAAGAGGCCCCCTAGAGGCCATTTAATTGGGGCCTACGACAAATTAAGTCCAATTATTGATCCGTCACGTGAGGCATTCTTCAATAGTAGCAATAAAATATGAAATATCTATCCCCTAACATTCCACTTAGAATTATAAGGTGATGAATATGATTTAGGTGAAGGGACGTATGATTATGATTTGGATTTGGAGTTGAAGGTATAAAAATATTATGAGTTTAACTTCTTCAATAACATAACATATTTATTATTAATATTTACCTATAAAAAAATAGTTCAGATGTGTTGACCCAAAAATAAATAAAAAGAAAAAAGAAAAACCTAAGTAACGTGTCACCCATTTTTAGTGTCTGTGGGGGTGTCGGGGGGTGATACCTACTCCTAGAGTTCGAGTCATAAGATTTTTTCCTGCTTTTGTTAACTGGCTGCAACAGTTTTTTTTTTTTTTTTTGCTCCTTCTGGAAGGTACTATGAGAGGAGAATATTTTCTTTTAGTGGAATGAACCAAATATGTAATTGACCGTCATATGAGCATCAACCCCTGTCTACATTTCTTTAATCATGCGTTACCTGTGTCAAAAATTACCGGTTGGCCAAGCAACCCATCAACTATGACTAGTGTCATATAATGAGATATTTATACATGATATTTTGTATGACTATCGTGTCATATTACTGTCATGAGATATTCAAGTTTCGGATCTATGGCCTTTCAAGATGTCCTTAGTTATATCAGTTTATTTTATTTTTTTTATAAACCCTAATATGCATATTTCATTTACACATTCAAATCCTACAAATAAATTTTTTTATTCTATGTATAATAAATAGATTAAAGTAATATATATTGTCAGTGAAAAAAATTATACTGACATTCACTAACAGTTTTTTTAATAAGCAAAATTATATTAACAAAGAGCACAAAAAATACTCAAACCCATATACAAAAAAAAAAAAAAACTATATAAAAATGATATTATTCCTAAACATACAACAAAATCAAATATACAAAATTCTCCGGTCATGAATTCCGAATAGAAAAAAAAAGGCCATAAACAACCAATACATATCCTCATAAAAAGTACCGAGAGCTATTTATACCCAAGAAATCAGTGGAGCCTTGCATGAGTCATAGACCCAAAAAAGTAATTGCTGATTGCCCAAAAAGTCACAGAACCAGCAAATCGAAGTCCCATTTACAAACACAATGACAAGACATTCACTAACATTTGACATTTGTTTTTTTAATTTATAATTTATGTTTTTATTTTAATAAAAGAAAAAGAAAAATAATAGTAATAATAGTCTGTCAATATATTATTAAATCTGAGACTCAATGTATAAAAATAAAAATCAAACTAAATATATAAGAAAGTACGGAGCAATGCTAATTTATTTTACGAGAAAAAATTATTTTCACTTAACCTAATACATCAGAGTTTAATTGGTATAATGTATGTTGATGTTATAAGTTGAAGAAATAGTTTTAGTTGCTCACTCCTTATTGTTATTATTGATACATTGTATACGGGTTGAAGTACCCCTTATACTCAATTCAATATATATTTTACTTATAAATTTTTTTGGTATAAAGTATAAACTTTTAATGAAAAACTTTTTATCACATCAATCAATCAGAAATCATGATATTGAGAACCTTTAAAATAAATAACTATGTTAATTTATGATTGATTAACAATATAAAAAATCTTTACACTGATAATATATACTAATTAAATCCATAAATTTAATGTCCGCCAGATATTCTCTTCCTAAATTGTTAATGGAAGACTGACATTCTCAATTTATAAAAAATAAATGACATTCAATCTTTCACTTATAAGTTATACCATTATATAAAAGAATAACTTCATCGTTCCATTGGTTAAAAAGAAAACTTCATCGTTCCAAATTAATGAAAAACTTTTGGTTATATTATTATAACTTCAAGAAAAAAGGATTTTAGCGATCGAATTTTTCGATCGATATTTAAGGCATTTCAATTGTTAAATTGATCAGCGACCGAATTAACGATCGATTAAAAACGGTTGTTAAACCTTGGTTGCTAATTATATATTAGCGACCAAATTTTGGTTGCAAAGTGGTCACAATTTGATTGCTAAAATTAGTCACCTCACCATTCAAACGATCAATTTCATCGACCAATTTTCTAAAATTGACGACCGAATATTTGGTCGCTAAACCCAACAGTTTTATTCAAAATCCGGGATCGAAAAATTCAGATGTGTTGACCCAAAAACAAATAAAAAGAAAAACCTAAGTAACGTGTCTTCCATTTTTAATGTGTGTGGGGTGTCGGGGGGGTCCGGTCGATACTTACTTCTAGAGTTCGAGTCATAAGATTCTTTTTCTTATCTCATCTTGTTCCACACACTTTATGAACAGTTTTTTTGTCCTGCTTCTGATAACTGGCTTCAACAGTTTTTTTTTTTTTTGCTCCTTCTGGTAGGTACTATGAGAGGAGAAATTTTTCTTTTAGTGGAATGAACCAAATACGTAATTGCCCGTCATATGAGCATCAACCCCTGTCTACATTTTTTCTTTTCTTTAATCATGCGTTACCGGTTGGCCAAGCAACCCATAAACTATGACTAGTGTCATATAATGAGATATTTATACATGATATTTTGTATGACTATTGTGTCACATTACTATTATGAGATATATTCAAGTTTCGGATCTATGGCTTTTCAAGATGTCCTTAGTTGTAGTGGGGGTATTTAATTAGTGATTATTTGGTTAGTTAAGCTTTTTGGTGTAGGACTTTGCAAAACAAATACTGGATTCTCTTTGGCTAGTATTTTAATTACACTGATCCTACTATTTTTGACGTTCTTTTGTATATGGGTTGGAGTATCCCTTATACTCACATCAATATATATTTTTATTATAAAAAAAAGATGTCCTTAGTTATATCAGTTTTTTTTTATAAACCCTAATATGCATATTTCATTTACACATTTAAATTCTACAAATAATTTTTTTATTCTATATGTATAATAAATAGATTAAAGTAATATGTATTGTTAGTGTAAAAAAAATTATACTGATATTCACTAACATTTTTGTTTATAAGCAAAAATATATTAATAAAGAGCACGGATGCTCAAACCTATATATAAGAAGCAAAAAAAGAAAAATTATATAGAGATGATATTATCCCTAAGCAGACAACAAAATCAAATATCCAAAAATCTCCTATCATGGATTCCAAATAGAAATAATCAGGCCAGAAACAACCAATACATATCCTCCTAAAATATACTGAGAGCTGATTTATACCCAAGAAACCAGAGGAGCCTTGCATGAGTCATAGACCCAAAAAAGTAATTGCGGATTGCCCAAAAAGTCACATAACCAGCAAATCGAAGTCCCATTTACAAACATGATGACAAGACATTCAGTAACATATGTGTTTTTATTTATTTATATAATTTATCTTTTTATTTTAATGACAAAAACACAAATAATAATGATATGTCAAGATATTATTAAATATCAATATAAAAATATTTTAGACTCAATGTATAAAAATAAAAATCATAATAAATATATCATAAAGTACGGAGCAATGCAAATTTATTTTACGACAAAAAATTATTTTCACTTAACATAATACACAGTTTAATTAGTATAAAGTATGTTAATGTTGTAAGTTGAAGTTGCTCCACTTCTTTACGGTTATCATTGACACATTGGATATGGGTTTGAGTATCTCTTGTACTCAATTCAATATAGATTTTGTTTATAAATTTTTTTGGTATAAAGTATAAACTTTTAGTGAAAAACTTTTATCCCACCAACCAATCGGAAATCATGATATTAAGAACTTTTAAAATAAATAACTATGTCAATTTATGATTGATTGACAATATAAAAAATATTTACACTGACAATTCATACTAATTAAATCTATAAAATTAATATCTGCCCGATATTCTCTTCCTAAATTGTTAATGGAAGACTGACATTCTCAATTTATAAAAAATAAATGAAATTCAATCTTTCACTTATAAGTTATACCGTTATATAAAAAGAATAACTTCATCGTTCCATTGGTTAAAAAGAAAACTTCATCGTTCCAAATTAATGAAATTTTTTGGTTATATTATTAATATTGCCTATCCTAAAACTCATTATCTCTTCTCTCCTATTTCTTTCTTCTCCATCTCCTTTCTAATCCAAACAAAGTGTTAGCGAAAAGGAAACCATAGAAGAATAGAATATTGTGTGAATTTACTTTTATACTCCTTGTATTTTTTTTCCCTCACCTCGTTGCCCCATATAACTCATTCAAAGAAATCCAAAAACAGATTCTCCTATTATCTTTGTTACACCCACATAACTTAAAAGGATACCTAGTGATCACGAGGGTATATATACTTAATAAATATTGTTCTTTTCTTATTTATTATTTTTTATAATTAAATAATATGCAGATAATGGTACGAGTATAGGCATCTAGATATATACCCAAAGGGTATAAGAGCAATGATATTAAAGATGTTATTCATACTTTTATAAAAAAAAAGAAGATGTTATTCATACGTGTTTAAGTCCAGATATATACAGATTTTTAAACGGACATGAGAAAGGTTAATATAGTAGTAGCCTACCAGACCGTACACATTGTAGTGTTCTATCTTCATCATGTGTGTCAATTTCTTCTAGTAAAAGAAATTCTCTGTACCCATGCTAGCTAATTGGCCATACGAGAAGGTCAGAAAGAGCAGGGGAAATTAACCCAAAGAAAATGAGTGATTGTCATCTGCTCTTGATGCATCAAGGTCTCTTTCCAATTATCTGACCATTGGTCAAGTTGTTGATGAACTTTGAATCATTTTTAGTGATATATAGAATATCCTACTAATCAAAAGCAGGAACCTTTTACACTGTAGTCATGTACTATAAATAAAGCAGGGATTACCGACATGATTATGACCGATATCTTGACTAAATTAGAAATATCTCGTTCCTAAAAAAATCGGGGTTTATTAGTGTCGAGATATTAAATATCTCTAGTGAATGAAAAAGAGGACCAATATTATATCATTCTTCTAATTCAAGAGAGAAGCATCAAAGAAACGAGTTAGTTTGTAGTTAATCAGTTGCCAACTTTATAAATGTGCCGATCTTAGTCATATGGTTTGATGAACCTTTGATTCAAATAATGATTAAGAGAGTTATCATAAGAAGAAACATTATGTGGACTGCAATTTTTGGCTCCATATTTATAGCACAAGGAAATCAGGCTCCAATCACAAACAATGAAACTGCCAGAAGTAGTTTTATATATTGCACACAAATCTGCCATAAAATACTAGATAAAGGGCATACCCCACAGATAGAACCATATATATATATATATATATGTAGGATTTAGATAAAGAGAAAGACACAAGATTAAATTAAAGCAGGATCATCTCTTACACTGAAATCTTAGGTTCTATTCCAGCCCCAGGTGCATTCAACTGGTAAATTAGACCGTACGGAACTACGGATCGATCTAACTAGCAGATCGTCCGTACCATTCATTCCCTAGAATTGGTGGCATCTACCTTTCACCAACACATTGATATATGATGAAAGTGACCATCATCCCTCGAATGTTGTTCTATATATGCACACAGCAACCATCTTCTCTGCAGCAAATTAAATCCGAAATCAATTCCAATAAATACAATAAATACCTAGAAAGAGGGGCAAAGAAAATTAACCCACACACACTCCAAACTAAAAAAAAACTAAAAATAAACAGAAACTTAGTCATATTAATTCATCAAAAACTCCAAAGATTATCTCCATCTGAATTCCTTGGTGAGTCATCATCAGAACAAAAATAGGTTGTCCTAGGAGGGCTAACCTGCATTCCCCTGGCCATGTCATCCAGCAAACTGTGCATATTCAACAGCTCATCCTCATCAATGTACGGCTGTTGATCATTATTCCTCTCTTCTTCTTCAATCTGCTGCTGTTGATAAATATTCCCCTCCAAACCTTGCCCCCTTGATGAACTGTTCTGAACAACTGATCCAGCTGCACCTCCAGAATGGTGGTGAGTTTCTGGTGGGGGCCCCACAAGCCTAGCTTCAGCAGCAGCAGTAGCAGCAGCAATGATATCAGGTTCGGACAATGACACCGGAACCGGATAGGTATTAATCAAATCAGGGAAGTTGAGGGGGTGTCAGGCCCCTTCAAAGCAAGGGCAGCAACATCATATGCAGCTGCAGCCATTTCAGCAGTGGCGAAGGTGCCAAGCCAGATGCGCTTGGTTTTACGTGGCTCGCGTATCTCAGACACCCATTTCCCGTTCCGGCACCGGGATCCACGGTACTTCACGGTGGCATGGTCACCGTACGGCGTCGAAGACGGAGTGGTTGGTGTTGAGGAGGGGGAGACAGCAAACTCAGGGACTTGTATATAAGAAGGAGGAGGGTTATTGTTGCTATCCATATATGTAGTAGTCACACGTAGAAGAAGGTGCGAGTGTTTTTGTTGTTCCTAGTTGTTGTTGTTGTTGTTACTAGTTATGTTCGTTGAGGCACACTGACATAAAAGGAAATAGGGGAGTGATATAAGTAGTAAAAAAGCGATGATGGGGTAAGGGGGGGAACTACTCAATATACCTAAGCCGACTTTAATTGATGGCCTGGAAGCTTTCGCTTTCTTATGGTTCAAACCACACAGTTTACTTTAGTAGGAAAATAAGTACTACTTGTGTGTGTGTGCGCGTGTGAAATGAGGTCTCAAAGTTTCCACGTGTCACTCACAAATTTTTTATCGCGACACAAAATGTAAAATGAGGCAAGTATAGCTGTTAAGGTACGCGTTTTCACTTTTCACTCCTTGTTTCTTCTCTAGGTGCAGTTGATGGCTTCTCTCCAGGACCATGTATGCCAAACGCTCCTCCCTCCTTGTTCTTGGCACGTTTGGCCTCATACTGGTCTTCTCTATGGCCTTTTCAGCCTTGAACTTGTGTATGCTCTCCATCACAACTCTCGTGTTCTTGAAAACATTACCCTTAACCTTCATGTACATGTGCTTGTCAACCCATCCATTACCACAAAATATGAATGATTTCAAAATAATTAAATATTTGTTTTCAAACAAGTTTCAAGCTTCAAGCTTCAAGCTTCTGACTTTTCTAAAAATCAATTTTTTTTTCCTACAAAAACAACCTTTCATACTTTAATTAAGTTTGTCAAATATATCAAATTAAACTCAAAACAACTACTTTTTAAAAAAATTAAAGCTATTTTATGATAAATTAAATAATCTTTCATAAATAAACGCTTACCATAATAAATAAGAGACTTAATTACGTACACGTACAACTACCAAGGGACGATCGATCCAAATTAAATAGCTCCTCCAACAAATGAAAGTTTCCTAGTTAGTCCTAATAATATCTGAAAGAAAAAAAAATTAACCATGTGAAAGTATCTTGAGAAAGACGACAAAAAGGTTTTAATAAAATATATTATGAATATTATAAAGATTTTTGTTCCTTTGTCAATTAATTATTTTTTTTTCCTCGTAGTATCATCCGCACGCAACTGCAAAGATTAATCACTCAAGATACTGGAGTATATTTAATGGTTGATACTAATCACTCAAGGTACTGAAATATATTTAATGGTTGACCTCTCCCAACCAAGTTTTCATACGCAAGAGTTAGCGATCGAACTCCTGACCACTTGCTTAAGGGCCCAAGTTCGTTACCACTTGGACCAACCACATGTTGGTGTCAATTAATTATATATGTTAATTATAAAAAAAATTAAGTATAAAAAACTATTTAAAAATAATTGAAATTATAGACATCAACAATTCAATACAATAATTTAACCTACAACAGATCATCAAAAAAAAAAAAAAAACCTAGAACACAACATATGTAGGTTGTTGCGATCACGCTTCAAGACAAACCTAAAACCAACTGAACTGCTATCCAACCAATAAGCACCGATGTTGCTTTATAATGGCAGATTTATATAATATACGTGTCGTGTCCGTGACTGTATGCAGAAAATATCTATTATCTAGCACTTTGTCTTCTTCTGTCTGATATAATGGTTTGCTTTCACTGTGTAAGTGTAACAGTGTAAGAGAGTGAAATAAATTTGGAGAGTGGTGTAAAATCAAATAAACGAATAATATATTGATGGTTGATTTCAGTGATAAAGGATTTGGACACCTTAGTCATGATTCAAATCCTGTTTTTATGTATAAAAAAAATCTGGCCAAAAGAGACAGGTTTTTCAATAAAGATTAGTCACTACAGTACCTATAACATGCTTGCTAAACAAAAATAAACAAAAACAATAAACGAATAATAGTTTCAAGTTGAAGTAAAGAGTAATGTGTGGCCAAAGATGTTGTCCTTTATATATGCACCAATGACCAACCATCTCATATCACAGAACCAAACATATCCACTCTGTTGGAATATATATATTGCAACAAAACAACGAAACAAGAATGTGTGGCCCATTTTTTCTGACTAATTTCTCCCACGTCAATTCATTATCCTATCGTCACCTTCCTTTCTTCTTCCTTTTTCTTCCATTCCATATTTCCATGGACTTCATCATCAAATCCACCTCCTCAATTTTCAGGTCAAACCCATTTTTCCTCTCAACAAAATCTCTCAGTCTCAGACCCTTGAAGGTTTCCATCAAACCCCCACCTCCGAATTTCGATTACAGAAAAGTGATTTCAGAGGAATCCAGAGCTGCCATTGCTAGATCCCACCCTGAGTTGCTTGACTTGGCTGACAACGGGACATTGGTTTTGGTGCAGAAGAAGAGGTTTGGTCCAGTACCTTCTTGGAGGACTGAGTTTGTGGAACCTGAGGCAATTTGGTTGGTGGGGACTACTCATGTTTCCAAGGAATCTGCTTTAGAAGTAGAGCGCGTGGTGCGGGCTCTGAGGCCAGATAATGTTGTTGTAGAGCTATGTAGAAGCAGGCAAGCACTCTTTAATGTTTTTTTTTCTCTCTACCTAATGCCCTTGGGACGTAAGTTAAGAAATTAGAAATGGAAGTGGTTAAGGTATTAGAAATGAAAAATGTGTATTGGAAAGTCTTATATTCAACACTTTAAAAGTCTCACTTTTCAATCAAATTATTCTTTTTTACAAAACATAGTGAGCTTTGCTATATCTTTTGCTAATCCCCCTCCTACTACTAACATAATTTGCCCATTTTCAGTCTACATTTAAAATAAATTAAGAAACGAATTGACGAAATGAAGTTCCTTCTTAGGTGTTCTTTTATAAGCCAAATGATTTATTGAAAAAAGGTTGAACTAAATCACAAGATGTGCTAGAGGCTAGAGCTCAACACTAAAAGTCAGAAAACAGATAACATCCTGCACATGATTATTGACAGCAACCAAAACAAAACACTAAGGCACCCTACATCAGCATAAGAGCACAATTTCTAAGTCAACCTAATACTAAACTCATTAGAAACAGTACATACCAGAGAGTTGTTGCAGTAGGTAGCATCAAAGCCCTGTTATGAGTTCATCGAAGCTAAATTAAAATCCCAAGTGCTTCACCCAATAAAACAAACTATCTGCTGAAAATACCCCACCACAATTTCTTAGGTGCTTTTCAGTTTTTAGAAAGGGATTTGAATCATCTCCTTTTATTCTCTCATCTTTTATATCATCTTAAGAGAGAAAGAGATAAAAAATATTTGAATCCACCCCACAAACAAAAATACATTTCTTTCCTGTCTTTTTCTCTCTCAACCTAAGAGGAAACGTAACAACGAATAAAAGGATACTATACAAGATACACATGTAAGTGAGATGATACACATTTGATTGTACATAATAAAAAACAAGAAATTTCTCTTACAAAGCACCAAAAATTTCTCCCACTATTTTTCCCTTGAGACAGACTCAATCCATTATTATTCTCTCTCTCGGTTTTATTATTCAATTTGGCTTTATTGCCCAAGACAGAGAATCTCCAACACATTGGAAAAACAAATACTAGGCTACAAGCGTAGTTGTCAGATTGTGAATTCACTGAATTGAACCGAGACATATTGTGATTTGTGAATTGTAAGATTTACTACTTAAATTTTGAACAGCTTAAACTTCATGTTTTTCTTATGTAAACATAATCTAGTCATTTTAAGCCATAGTTAAACTTTTTAATGATTATGGTTGTCAGAATCAGGTAAACTTGCACACATTTTGTCTTTACATGAACTCGCTGCGAAGTAGTCTTGAACTTTCCGATCACTAAAGTATTTGTGATGAATAACTTGAAATTAAGGGATGTGTGAATTATGATAGCAAAAAGCCATGCAGTTCCTAAGTTTGATTAATCTCCCCTTTGTGACAAGTGGAAGATTGAAAAGGATGCTATAGAAGAGTTTAAAATAGTTTGTGAAGTCATCTCCCAGCCAAGGAACTAATTATCAAGAAAGTCATTAAGATGATGACAATATGAGCTGGACCTAATTGGGAGATGGAATTAAAGACTAGCAAGTAGAACAAATTACTCTGTAGTCTGTAATGGTAGTGGATAAAGTGTGTTTAAACTTGAAAAGGAAGATGCATGAAGTGGTGCTGACAAGATATATAATGCTATTGATTACTTGCCTGTTGATGTTTCATTGACTTGTTTCACTTGTTTTGTTAAAAAATAATGCTAATGGCTACTACCTCAACAAATTTAAAAACCATTTAGCAAGCAGTAGGTCTTAATATTAAGAAATTTCGTTTCATTATTTTGCGAAATGAGAAACAACACTATGTTGAGGAGGGGTGTTAGATATGAAAGCAACATAGGAAAGTTATCGTGGACAACTCTAGTTGTAACCTAGTGACAACCTTGTGATTAATATGTTGCAGAGAAAATAAGTCAACTCATATTTTCCCTCCCCTCCTTCTTCACTTCCTTTGTCTATAGCTCTCGTCAAAATTGTTTATTGTCAATCCACATCTTAACCTCAATTGTCGCAGATTTGATTTCCAGAGCTGGAATCATGTATGCCTCTTTCGATGAAGGGCTTGGCAAAGAGTTACGGTCTAATATGTTTTCTTTGAGCGGAACTGGTTTTTTTGGAGCTGTTGGTCGTAGCATAAATTTGGGTAAGCACAAATTTTTTTTATGACGTGGCTATCTAATATCTGTAAAAGAAATTTATTTACTGTTTATCTAAATGTCAGGTGGTCAAACTGCTTTAGCATTAAGGCTTCTTCTGGCTGCTTTTTCCTCAAAGATCTCTTCAGATATTAATCGACCTTTTGGTGATGAGGTAGAGTTTCAAAGTGTTCTATATGTAGCACATAATGTAGAACTCCTTTTGACAAAAGCAGCATCTATCATGCAGTTCCGTGCTGCTCGAAAAGCATCCGAGGAAGTTGGTGCACAAATTGTTTTGGGAGATCGGCCAATTGAAATAACAGTATGTACATGTTACAGCATTCAATATGCACGAATATAGTTCTTTGAAGGCATTAAGTTAGCTCAACAATTGTTTGAGATTATTATATTTTGAACATGTACCATTTGAAAAAATATATATATCTGTATGATCTAGGATGATGTAGTTTATAGTTACATTTAATGTATTAAGCAACAAAGAACATTTTTTCCTTGTCTGTTTGTCTTGCAGCTTCAGAGAGCATGGAAGGCTTTGAAATGGACTGAGAAACTAAGTTTGGTGATCTCAGTCATTCGTGGGATAACATCTTCATCTGACATTTCTACAAATAAGCTTGAGGTTGCTTCTCTAACCAAAATATTACAATTTTAATTTATGTTATTTTTTTTCCTTGCTAATTGTCGTGTTTTAAAATGCTTCATTAGTTAAGGAAAGGAAAAGGGAGTGGCTTTGAAATTGTCCATTCTAGATAGTTAACTATCATTTTAAAATAATACTCATTTTGTATAGACGTATATATCAATTTGAAAAATGTTTATTTGATCTGCATCAGTCATCTAAACGTGCTTTCTATTTCAGTTTTGTAGTTTGTAGAGGCATGTACAAATATGATGGCTTGTTTGGGGATTCTTCATTTCTTCTATAAAACTTAAGCTGAGCCATCTCTCAACTCAGTTAGATTGGCAAGTTGCGATGATGTTATTTTTTGCAAGATACTTTGATCGATGCAGCATGCAGAAAACCTGTGCTTTGTAGAAATTGTTTACAATAGGTATCTAAAGCAAACTGCAAAAGGAACCATGCATTGTGTTTCGGAAGTCCTAGATAGTGTGCTAAAATAGTGGGATAAGATTTATATACCCATACGTTAAGCAACTCTACTTAACACCAATTGATTATAGATGGAATCCAACATGATATAGAGTAAGTCTTTACAGGGGATGCATAATATATGCTATAGTAGTTATTTGAAATACTGAAGAGTCAAACATTGTAAGTTGCAGGAAGCAAGTTCGGATGATGGTGCATTGCAACTTTATGAGCAACTAAGTTTTTCATATCCATCATTATTGCCGCCTCTCATACATGAACGAGATACCGTAAGTTTTTCCTTTGTTTCTAAAGTAGGGGGAACATATATAAAAGTTCTTCAATATCAGTTTCAAAATGTACTCATATCCCTTTCTACAGAAATATTAATAAACCAATAGGGAAAAGAAAAGAAAAAAGGGGTCAAAAAAGAGATTGAACCGGCGAGAAGTTCCTATCCTGCATAAAGAAATATATTTTCCATTCATATTGTTATTTCATGCATGATGACTGCCCACTAAAAAATTGTGTTGCATGTGATGAGTCTTACAAGTGAAAAATGGTGGTTTTTTCAGTATCTTGCATGGTCACTGAAGCGGAGCAAAGCTGTGAATAACTGTAAAAGGGTGGTAGGTGTCATTGGTAAAGGCCACATGAATGGTGTAATATATGCACTGCTATCTGATACAGGGAATTTGAGATTTCGAGACCTTGTAGGTAAAAAATCATATGACGGGGGTTCCAATGGTTGGATTGATGGCCTTGTCAAGAGTTTAGTGAGGGACACGGTCATCGGCATCCTCTTATGGGCCTTATATGAATTCATAAATGGTGGAACATTAAGCTAAGCCCATTTAATTTTTCAGACGTGTTTGGGAAAGCTGTAAAGAAAGATTATGCTGATAATTAATTTTTGTATAATTGATTATTGTTATAATCGATTATAATCGATATCTATTTTTTTTTTTGGTCTTTTTCTTTGGAAAGCGATTTTAAGATAATCTATTACATTTGGATGAAAATCAGTTTTATATAGTAAATTTTGGAAAAAAAAAATATGAAATTATTTGTTTATATTAATAATATTTGATTTTTTAACATTGAGACCTTTTAAAATGCTTATTTCTTTTATATTTTGTCATCAATTTTTTTCTATTATAATTTTTTAAAATACTTTTATTTTAATCCAAATTTTATTTAACTTTTAAAATATTTATATAATATACTAAACATGCCTTTTAAAGCCAGCATGCCTTTTAAGTGTTAGTGCCAGCATCATCCCGATTTTACACTGGCATCTGCTCATATTTCAACGTTGTGAGCTTGAAGGTTAAATAATGCCCAACTTGCCAAGGAGTAGTTCAAACTTATCCCTTCCTAATGGCTTAGTAAAAATGTCTGCTACATGTTCTTTAGTTCCAATCTTCTTAGGTGAAATGTCTCCAGATTGGACTCTCTCTCTGACAAAGTAACAATCCATTTCAACATGTTTTGTCATCTCATGGAAGACGGGATTTGCAGCTATGTGAAGTGCCGCTTGATTGTCACAGTAAGGAGATGTTGCTAAACCTTGTTTGACACAAAACTCATCCAATAACCATCGCAACCAAAGGACTTCACTGACTGTTGAAGCCATTGACCTGTACTCGGGTTCGACTGAAGATTTGGCAACCACTACTTGCCTTTTTGTTCTCCATGAAATAGGTGCTGCTCCTAGAGTTATAAGGTAACCTGTACAAGATCTTCGAGTAAGGGGACATCCTCCCCAATCTGAGTCACAAAAAGCTTGAAGAGTGAGATCATTGCTGCTTGGTAAGAAGATGCCCTGTCCCGGTGTAGCTTTCAGATACCTTAGAACTCGATATGCAGCCTCCATATGTAACTGTTTAGGTGCTGTCAAATACTAACATAGTATATTAACCGCATACGTGATGTTCGGTCTTGTGATTGTAAGGTATAAGAGCCTTCCCAATAGCCTTCGGTATTGTGCAAGATTAGTGTCAGGGTCTTCATCTCGTGCTTGTAACTTGCAGTTTTGCTCCATTGGGAACATACTTGGTCTGCAATTTTGAATTTTTGTTTCATGTAGGGTATCTAGAACGTACTTCCTTTGACTGAGTACTATACCCTTAGGTGATCGAGCCACTTCAATACCTAAAAAGTATTTTAGTGGTCCTAAATCCTTGATGGTGAAAGTTTTGTCAAGTTATTCTTTCACCCATTGCATTGAGTCCATATTGTTTCCAGCTAGGATTACATCATCAACGTAGATCAATGCAGTGAGGAAAACTTGTTTCTTTTTGAAGATGAAAAGGGAATGTTTTGCCCGAGATTGAACAAACCCAATTTCAATGAGTGTGCTAGTGAATTTGTGGTACCAATTCCTTGAAGCTTGACGCAAGCCATAGAGTGACTTCTTGAGTTTACAAACACGGGTGTCTTCTTTCTTTGCAAACCCTTGAGGAATCTTCGTGTAGATCTCTTCATCCAAGTCCCCATGAAGAAACGCATTATTAACATCTAGTTGATGCACAGGCCACCCCTTTGATGCTGCTATGGTGAGAAGACACCTTATAGTCACCAATTTAGCCACCGGGGCAAAGGTCTCATGGTAGTCTTCACCCTCAATTTGTGTGAATCCCCTTGCCACTAGTCGAGCCTTATATCGCTCAACTTCACCATTTGGTTTGAACTTGATTTTGTAGATCCACTTTGAGTCCACTATGTTCTTTCCAGGAGGTAAATGAGTGAGACTCCAAGTGTTGTTTTTCTCCAAAGCTTCAACCTCCCTTTTTATGGCCTCTCTCCAACGACGGTGCTTCACTGCCTGCATAAAAGTTTTAGGCTCATATTTGGAAGAAATGGCCACTCGGTAAGCTAAATGAGATTTAGAGAAATTATCATAAGACTAGAAATCTGTCAAAGGATGAACTACAGAGTTACCGGAAGATATGCTAGGCAAGGTGGGTGTGATAGAAGGTGGCATATCAATTTGATAATCTAATAAATGCTTGGGAAGTTGCCTCTGCCTTCCACTTTGTCTTCCTTCATTGGGAGGCTAATTATGGACAATTTCAATATCAGTTTTTTCTGTTTCAAGGACTGCCTGGTTAGGATCATTTTCAATGCCCTGATTAGTTTCTTGCCTTCTGTCTGAAGCATCGGTTACTGTATCATCACAGTATACAGTTTCAGGTACCTGTCCTTGGTTGTCTATGGTTTCATTTCTTTTGAAAGGAAGTCCAGTTTCAAAAAACTTAACATCGCTGGACACAAAAATCGTTTTAGCTTTTATATCATACACTTTATAACCCTTTTGTCCTAGAGGATAGCCTAGGAAAACACATGCTCTCCCCCTCTCATCAAACTTCCATTCTCTATTAGTTTTTAAAACATAAACAAGACATCCAAAGACTTTCAAATGACTATAGCTAGGTTTGTTATCAAACATGATTTCATATGGTGTCTTGTGATTAATAACCTTTAAGGGGATCCTATTAATTATGTGCACAGTCGTGAGGACACATTCTCCCCAAAATCTAATATGTAAGCCCGAATGGAACCTTATGGCTCGGGAAATTTCAAGTATGTGCCTATGCTTTCGTTCTACCACCCCATTTTGTTGGGGTGTGTAGGTACATGACAATTGCATTATTATTCCTCTTCTCTCATAAAAGATTTGCATGTGACTTGATGTAAATTCTAGTCCATTATCCGTTCTTACATGCTTGATTCATTTTCCAAATTGAGTTTCAATCATACATATGAACATAGGCAAGTATGTTTCTACCTTTGACTTATGCTTCATAAGATATCCAAGTACCTATACTATAATCATCAACAACTGAAAGGAAATAATGTGCTCCAGAAATGGATGGGGTATTATAATGACCCCATATATCACAATGAATCAAATCAAAGCATGCTTCAGATTTTATTGAACTAACAGGAAAAGGGAGTCTACTTTGCTTAGCTCTAATACATGAGTCACATGGTAGCCAATTCTGATTTTTATTGAAATCAATACCTATTATCCTCATTTTATCTTCTGAAGTGTGTCCAAGCCGTGAATGCCATAATGTGGCTTCATTTGACTTGTTGACCTTCATTGCCATTCCCCTATGTGTAGTTGGTTCAAGAAGGTATAAGCCATCTCGATGTCTACCCATACCAATCAGGCTCCACGAATGCAAGTCATGTATTGTACAAAAGTCAGCCATGAAGGTCATAGCACAATTGTTTTCTTTTTTCAGTTTACTAACCGAAAGTAAGTTGCATTGAAAAGTTGGAATATGTAAAACATTGTTTAGTCTCATTCCATTAGATAGAATGGCTTTCCCTGTACTTTCCACTGGCACACTTGCACCATTTGGAATTCGAATAGGGTTTTGATTAGACAATTTTCTCTCTCTAAGCGTATCATCATTATATGTAATATGTTCTGTAGCTCCTGAATCAATGATCTAGAGCTTATCTAATACAGAGTTACCTGCCATGTTTACCACTGGTTTAGATTGTTGTTTTGGCTGCACAGATTCTGCATATCCTCTTAGCTGCTGTAGCAGTTTCTCATACTGTTGTAGTGATAGGCTTGGAACAGGACTATGTTATTGAAATAGACAACTATAAACACGAGAATG
Source organism: Sophora flavescens (assembly GCA_030762895.1). Lineage (NCBI taxonomy): Eukaryota > Viridiplantae > Streptophyta > Magnoliopsida > Fabales > Fabaceae > Sophora > Sophora flavescens. Next base: position 160,473,100 of record CM061067.1, on the reverse strand, counting down.
GGGGGTTGAATTGTGTTTATTAGAATTTAAGCAAAGCTGAAATCTTTTCGCAAACAGAAAGCTAGCTTTGGACGAGTGGAAGAATACAGGATGGATGGGTGACTATTGCAAACACACCACTAGACAGACGCAAGAAAACTAAAGCAATTAGAGAGTTTAAGGGAAAAGAGATTGACAAGGTGATTTATCCTGGTTCACTCTTCAAATCAAAGAGCTACGTCCAGTCCTTGGTAGCACCAAGATTTATCCACTATAACTGATAAGGTTACAGACTCAAGTATTATCTGCACACCTAGCCTCTTCAGGCTCAAGACAATTATTGTTTTCACACCTAGCCTTTTCACACTTAGGTTTGTTTGAGAGATTGGGTTTGTAAAAATACAACTTCTCACAAGCAGATCTTTCACTAACACTTAGAGAGTGGTTTAAATGTGAAGTCTAGGAAAGTCTGCGTAATAACTTCAAATGTTTGAAGAATACAGAATGAAAGAATAAAAGAATTAATGAGCAGAGTAATGACGTTTTAATGCAGTGTGTATTCTCTTTTTTTTCTTCATCTTCAATGACTTCTGTATTTATTCTTCAAGCATTTAGGATCCGTTAGAGATATTCCCTTAGATGTTGGCTTTAAGCGGAACTTCATTAAATGCAATAGAGTCGTTCTGAGCACCCATTAATGCAATAGAGTCGTTCTGAGCAGCCATTAATGCAATAGGAACGTTGGTTGTACTCTGACATGTAGGATCTTGGCTTTATGCATCGAGATACAGTCATGTCAGAGTTGGGCAGAGAGCTTTTTGTACTTTGCTGAGTACACTCCCTTTTTTGTGGAATAATGCATGTTGGACGCATTCTTTTAGATTATCCAAGGTTGCTTGGGAGATTAGTCTTCTTTTCTTGATAATCGTGAAACTGAGTAGGAGAGAAGACTTCAAGTCTCTTTCTGACTTTTGAAAAACGATTCTGATAATCTTTAGAGAATTCGCGTTCATAAGATAAGTGCTTCCATCTTGAAAATAATCACGTCTATCTAGTCATTTGAGTTTTCATTCGGGCTATTAGATGAGCTCTATATTAAGGACTCAGCAAGTCCAAAGACTAGTGGACGAGCGCTTCTGTCACCTTTAATGGACGAGCACTTCTGTTACTCTAGTGGACGATAGCTTCTGTTACTTTAGTGGACGAGAGTCTCTGTCACCTTTAGTGGACGAGAGCCTCTGTTACTTTACTGGACGAGAGTCTCAGTTAGTCTGGTGGAGAGTATCAGTTAGTCTGGTGGACGAGAGTCTCAGTTACTCTTGTGGACGAGAGTCTCAGTTACTCTAGTGGACGAGAGTCTTTTGCCACGTCATTGGACGAGCCATTCTGATACCTTAGTGGACGCACTATTCTGATACTTTAATGGACGCGCTATTCTGATACTTTGATGGACGCGCTATTCTGATACTTTGATGGACGCGCTCCAAGTGCCACATCATTGGATGGATAATTCTGATACCTCACTGGACGAGCTTTTCTGATACTTTGATTACGCGCTCCAAGTGATACTTTTAGTGGACGCGGCCTTCTGATACTTTTAGTGGACGCGGGCTTCTGATACTTTTAGTGAACGCGGGTTTGTTTCTCTTGTGTTTTGGACGTGCACTTCAATCACTACAGTGCTGGACGTTTGTTTAAAACACTTGTGTGTTGGACGTGAGTTTTTATCACTACACTGTTGGACGAATGATTCTCTTATTTAATCCGGACACTCGATAGATAGGTTAGCAACTAATATGAAGGTTAATTAAATCATTAACCAAGTTTAGTTCTCATCAAAACTTAGGGAAATGCACATAAGACATTTTAGAGACTTAATAGTTATGTGCCAACCTGTGCTGCCTTGACATTGCCCTTCTTGGTATTCCATGACACTTTTGTATCACAGTTCGGCTTCTTCCAATATGTTGGATAGCCAACAATCTCCCAACATTCCTCTTAAGTATGTCCTACCTTTTGACAATGTTCACATCTTGGCCTTTCTTTCTTGTTTCCTGTCCGATTATCATTGCCTTTGTACCGTGTGTTGTTTGCCTGAAATGTGTTGTTGTTTCAGCCACGGACTTGTGCAAGGCAGAAACCAATCTTTGTTGCTCATCCTCGGCTACAAGGTGGTATGCTTGTCCAAGATAAAGTGTATGAGTCATGCTCAAGATTTGTGTCTTAACAGTGGCAAAGACATCGTCCAATCCCCCAAGGAAATCATATAATTGTTCCCTTTCTTTCATTTGCACCAGACGCCTTTGTAAGTCACACTTACAATTTCTACATGAGCACTTGGGCCAGGGTGCAATGGAGTGTGCTTCATCCCACAAGCCTTTGAGTTTGGTATAGTATGCAGGAACTGAAGTTGACACAGGGAAACACAATAAGGGGGTTTGAATTGTGTTTCTTAACAGTTTTTCGAAAAAGCCTTTTTCTCAAACCTTTTACAAGCAAAACAATAAAATCAACACACAAACACGAAAACCTTTTAAAAGAGTTAACAAACTCAGATTCAAATCCCAACAGTTAGTATAACTAAAAACTATAAAAGATAAGGGTTAGAAGATTCACACAAGAGTTTTATCCTGGTTCACTCTCTTCCAACCAAGAGATACGTCCAGTCCCTTCTACCTGAAAGTTTTTCTCCACTATTCTCCAAAATAGATTACAAGTATTTAACACCTCTTCAGGCTACAAGTATTCTTTCACTACCAAGCCTCTTCAAGCCCTAACTCTAACAAAGAGATTAACAGATTTGATCTAAAAACTCACTATGTGTGAGGATATGAAAGATTAAGATCAACAAGGTTTACAAGTAAACTTGTTTAACAAAGTTTAGCAGCGTTTTTGCACTATTGATATCAGAGCTTATGTATCAATTTCTGTTGAAGTTCTTCAAGTATTTATAGAATGAGTGATTTTCTTTCTTGAATTTCTTCAACGGTCTTCAAGATATATCCGTTTAGACATAGTATTAAATGCTTGGATCTGTTGAGACGATAGCTTGATATGCTTGCTGGAGAAGTGCTCTTGGTTATTATAAGAATGGTCAAAGTAGAGTTGTCACTTCCCTGTTGTACCAAAGGTAGCTTTATGACTTTCCTTCTTTGTACTTGATTTGAACTTTACAGCAATGTAGAGGATAGAGTACAAAGGTATATGTTCTCGATGGTACTATGTTTCTATTCTCGAGAAACAAAGAGTTAACAATAGAAGCAGCAATAACAAAAAGACATATATTCTCTCAATTAAAAAGAAAATCATTTGAAATAAATACGTTTAAGCTTAGACGGGTTCACTTTTTAAAAGCTAGTGGACGCTTAGGTCTTTGGATGTGCAAGACTACCTTATTAACAAGACGGGCTCGTCTACTAATACTGCGTGTATAAGCATTTGTCTAGCTCCAAGTCTTTGGACTCGCTATACTCAATAGCTCGTCTACTGACGTGGCGTCTAGTGAGACTACTCGTTTATTATCAGGTCTTTGGGACTTGTTGTTTTTCTGAAGATTATTTTATTGGCCCGTCTACTTGACTTTTTTTAGACTTAGATATTCGTCTACCTTAGCCAATTTAAGATCTCGTCTATTGTTAACTTAACAGACTCAGAATTTTACCAAGAATTGCAGACTCGACTAGCGAAACAAAATAGAATCAGATAAGATTCCATTAGCAAAGCGAAGATACTCGTTTCAAATTTCTATGACTAGAAACATCCAAACAATCCTGCAATATAGAACAAACAAGTTAGATCTTTGACAAAACTTTGCCATACAAATTTAACCTTTTTGTTAACATCAAAACTTAAGAGATTATTTAATCAAAAACCACTTTGGTTCTAACAATCTCCCTCATTTATTATGATGACAAAAACTAATTAAATTTGAGTGAGCAAGGTCTAAGAGGGCTACAGAGCTCCCCCTGAGACAAAGCATTCAAACTTAAAAAGATAAAACTGATAAGCAGCAACACATATCATATATATAACTTATCAGATCAGTTAAGCATTGACTCAGTCATATTCAAAACATAGTATCAGAACTTGAAAGAATTTTTAGCATAAAGATATATCAAAAGCAATAATAAGGTATCAGAACATATCAAACATAGGCATGCATATGAAAACATATATGTATGTCCAAAAACTGACTTTTGTACTTATATAAATTTAATTCTCAATATCATTTTCTCCCCTTTTTTTGTCATCAGACAAAAAGGAAACATGAATGGACCACCATTGTCAGTTAAAGGGATAAAAAAGAACTAAGAAGAGGGTGGAGGTGGTTGAGGAAGGTCTTGACTTGGTGGAGGTGGAGGAGGTTAAACAGGAAGATTATGACTGTTGAAAATTGGTAAGAATGCTCATCATATGATTGATTAGAACATTTGTTGGAGCCAAGGCTTCTGCAACTTGTTCCTTTAGCTGCTCCTTAATTGACCTTTACTTTTACTTTCTCCTCTACTATTTTGCCTATAATTTCTTCAAAATTTGGTGGCAGTGAAGGTCTTGAGCTTTTAACTGAATCATGCATAAAATTTTGACCTTGCAGAGTACTGAGAGCTTGAGACTGTTGAGGCTGGTCATGAGGATGTATGATTGTCATGGCGTCATCAATTTTTTTTCTATTATAATTTTTTAAAAAAAATACTTTTATTTTAATCTAAATTTTATTTAACTTTTAAAATATTTATATAATATACTAAACATTCCCTTTATAGCCAGCATGCCTTTTAAGTGTTTGCACCAGTATCATCCCGATTTTACACGGCCATATACCCATATTTCAACGTTGTGAGTGGGGTAAGATGGAGAAAGGAAGTTTTGACAAACAAAAATAATTAGAATGAAATAATCAAGCGGTCCTTACCATTAGAATATGGTTCAAATGTTGTGTTTTTTAACCAATAAAAGCTTTATTAAAAATTAAGCTTCTAACCCAAACACAACAGATTATTATAAAAAAGTTTTTTTCCAAGTAAAACAGATGAAAGCCTAAAAATCATCAATGATTCCCATACAAGCTCTTTAGTCGTATGTATATATGCTAGTTGCACATAATGACAATGTACATTGTACAACTCACCTTACTCAGATAAGGTGAGGTGAGAGCCATGATTTTTTTTTGAAGGAAAAGGAGAGAAAGTGAGGAAGGAAGAAACGGACGATATTGATTCATGTTTATGTGTGGGAAATGTTATGTGAAAGTAAGCATTTTAAACTATGAAGTGAACTTTTGACAACTGCAATACCATAAAATGTCAATTGTCAAGAATGAGAAAGACCCAAATTAATTATTAATACTGTAGGACTCAATACTATCCATATAGGGTGCATTTGTTTTACTTTTTTTTTTTTTAATATTCCCCCCACTCTTAACATGATATAGTCATATATAAACAGATGTGAAAAAATTTACTTCGAGGAATAACTTGCTTTAGGGTTTGAAAAAAGTATTTAGTATTTAGAATCACTGTTAGTTTTTTTTTATACAAGAATGACTGTTGGAGCATGTTTGGGAAAGATCTCATTCAGTTGTTTTACACTTTTCAGCTGTATTGAAAATAATTAATTGTGTTTGGGTGTTAAGATTATTTCTTTAAAGGCTTTTTTTTTTTTAAAAAAAAAACTGATTTGTGATAAGCTGGGGGAGAGGACTGTTTTCCAAATATTTTAACATTTTTTGGATCAGGCTTTCCGTTTTCCCGTAATAACCCGGGACCTTTCTCTTGCTATGCATGGACTCCTGTGTGTGGTCTCATCCCTCTTTTCTTATTTTATTTTTCTTTTTATTATTTTAAGTGACTTTTAACCCTTTTTTTGTTTTTATTATTTCAAGAATGGCATTAATGGGTTTTAACCCATATCATAAAAAAAATTATAATGTTAAAAAAAATCAAATATTATTTACTTTTCCATCAAATATTATAAACAAATAACTTTATACATTTTTTCGTAATTTACTATATAAAATTGTTTTTTTTTTGCACCATCCAAACGAATAGAATATCTTAAAATCGTTTTTCAGCTATTAGATTTTGGGCCTAACTCAATCTCAAAAGCTAGCTCATAGGATGATGATTGCCCACTACTTATAAAGTCTTATTAGAGAAAAAAAAATCAAATATTCTTTACTTTTCCATCAAATATTATAAACAAATAACTTCATACATTTTTTCGTAATTTACTATGTAAAAGTGATTTTTTTGCACCATCCAAACGAAATAGAATATCTTAAAATCGTTTTTCAGCTATTAGATTTTGGGCCTAACTCAATCCCAAAAGCTAACTCATAGGATGAGCACTACTAGAAATCCTTCTTTTTCGGACGGAAATTGGACAAATTTCGGACGGATAATTCATTTCGGACGGATTTCGGACGGAATGGCATCCGTCCAAAAAAGCCCCGTGGGAAATTAGAAAATCCGTCCCAAATTCCGTCCGAAAATATTTACGGACGGATTTCGGACAACGTGGAAATCCGGACTGTGGTTATTTTTCGGACGGATTTCGGACGGATTTATTTTTATTTTCGGACGGATTCTGTGATTTTGTTGGTTATTTTTCGGACGGATTTCGGACGGATTTATTTTTATTTTCGGACGGATTTCGGACGGATGCTGTGATTTTGTTGGCTATTTTTCGGACGGATTTATTTTTGTTTTCGGACGGATTTGGGACGGAATCCTATGATTTTGTTGGTTATTTTTCGGACGGATTTCGGACGGATTTATTTTTGTTTTCAGACGGATTTGGGACGGATTTCCCACGGAAGAATCAAAAGTCAGAATCTGTCACGGCAGTGACATGTTAACTGAGCCAGACCCCTTGTAAGCAGAATCTGTCACGGCCAGGCCGTGATACCCATCACGGCCGTGACAGACCATTTAGTGAAACAACATTCAAGGCGTAAGTCGTTCACGGCCAGGCCGTGATGCTCATCACGGCCGTGACAGATCACTTCACTTACATTACAGTTTCACTATCTATGCGAATTATATGGCACCGATCACTAACATTTGCAGTTTCACATTCAATCACAAAATCATGAATTTGACTATTGTTACAAAATACAGCCTTGGTACCATACAACTTCTAAAAATCAAATACCAATTGCTGCATGCAATCCAAAAGTCATGACTTAAAAACTATCGAGAAGATCAAACCACTCTGAACTGTGAAGGTCATGTAATGAACCAAAAAGTTGAGGAATCCGAGAATCCATCCTCTCCAAATTTGCTTTGACATTTTTCCTTTAGAAGTAGAATGACCTGCATCAATGGAGATGCCCCCACGATACACCGAAAGATTTATATCCAACAATTCAGGAAAAGAATGAACCTTTCCATCAACCAAGCAAGTCAATTAATTAACAAACAGAAATAAGTGCACACATGTGTTTAATCGTACTCTAGAACCCCAAAAGAACCGAGCCGAGAAAGAAGCCCATGTGATATATCTTGTTTAGTATAGCCGTCTCGAGCAAATATACATGCTACGGATCAGTAAGATTGATGGTACTTCCAATAGTTGGAAAGTGCAATCTAATTGTTTATCAATTAAAAAGTGCTAAATGCTTAGGACATATTTTATCTCACAAGATTGTTAACACCAAAAAGCATAATTAGAAGGCTATTTATTAATTATTGGCATTTAAATTGATGCGACTAGCGAAAAGTACAAATAATAAAAATTATCAAGAGATTTTTCCAGCAAACCCTCAAATTGTTTGGATCTTTATTGCTAGCAAACCCTCAAATTGTTTGAATCTTTATCTAACTCATGTCCGTTCATAATTCCTAGGCCTAAGCATACACTACACTTTAGTTCAAAGGATAGTCAAATGTTGAGGCTAAACAAAAAAATCTGCAATGCACAAGAGTATTAGGATAGCCAAAAGAACCAACATTATTTCCACTACACACACACAAAACAAACGACACACAAACAATCAATATTGGAATCATTAAATTTGATAAAGATTAAAGAACAGAAGATTCGGTGAATAAGAGAGAAAAGGTTGAAACAGGTAAGTTGCACTGAATATAACAAACATTATCCAATGATAATGAATCTTCAAATAGTACAAAACATATCGTGAGTAAAAACATGGCCTTGAATGTACACTACACATTGCAACTCATACAAGGCAAGCAACTAAAACTAAATCATGTCCCCCAATAACATAAAGTACACCCAAGCATCTCCCAAAGAGATATTTATAAAATTTACATTCTTATAATCTAATTCATCAGCAAAAACTATTTCCACAAAAGGAGGATGAAATTCTCGAGTAATACTGTATAGTAGCAGCGATCACACAGTATCCAAAAGTGTGTTAGTAGTGTAACTATTGGATTGCAATCTGATTCGTCCTGGCTCCACATCCACAGAGCTCCTTGACCAGAATGCAAAGGTAGATGAATCAAATTTCTGCATAATTAAATTAGAAACATATTATATTGAGACTAGTTACAAAAATTAATTTTGAAGAAATAGTCAAAATGTCAATAAGGAAGCTAACAAACTTACTTCACATCTTGTTATGTTCTCAAGAGGATATATTCTCAATGTTCGACTGGTATTTGGATCTAACATACGAATTCCATCCAAACCAATCTGAAAGGATAAACATTGAGAAAATCACTAATTCAGAACAGAAGCCACATACTTAAAGGATATACTTAAATACAAGCTAGTAGTTTTACAAAAATTTCGACAGAGTCTCCTCTGTAATTCGGACATCCCAGGTAAAAAGAACACCTGCTAAAATACTTACATTTTCATTTCCAGGATTTCAGTTACACCAAATACATCCAGGCAGTAATACATAAAAATAATAGTTATAACAACATCACGTCTGCCATATCATCTTTTCAGATATTGATTAAACCTTCAATATCAATTGAGTTTTAAACTCTCACTAAAGATTTTTCAAAATCTTTTATCAACAGACACTAGTCCGACATCTCGGAACTCTAGGTCCTTAACAGGAGGAAGGCTAGTCCGGCTTCACCGTAATCAGAATCTAGTCTGAAACCTCAGCACAGAAATCTAGTCCTTTTCTGTTTCCTTTCCACTTTCCAAAGAAAGCTAAAAATTACTTTTCTGTGTTCATATGTTTTCAGTAAAATAGTTTTCCAAAACATAAGCTATGACGTATGTCATGCCTCAACCAGTCTCAATAGTTTAATCATATAGATAAATCACACACACACATGCATATAGTAAAGAATTCTCGTCTTAATACTCACATTAGCTCCAAGAGTGTAACTATCTACTTCATCAAGCAAGCATAGCCGTGTCAAACGTCTCAGAGAGGGAATCCAACAACGCGCAACAACCAGAAATCAAGAAATCAATTACACATGATCAAACATACATTACTTTATCTTATTACCAAAAAAGGTTATTTTCAAAGAAAATCATGTTTGGAGCTTACGCTTCACAATACCCTTTAAGAAAACTTTGTTTTGATTAAAGGATCATGAAAGAGAACTTGGGAATCATCAATTAAGAGTCCTAATTGCACTAAATCATAATTAATTTCACAAAAACATACCCAAATTCAAATCAAATCAAATTGGGGGTTTAGGGCTCCTAAATACAATTTAGGGAAAATTCATTTTAACTTGGTTTAGGGAAACACTAATTCATAGTCTTAATTTCATAAAACAAACTTAAATTTCAAGATTAAAATCTGAAATCAAAGGGTTAGGGTTTCAAAATCAGATTTGGGGTTTTGAATCTGAGCAAAATAGATGGGGTTTTCACTTACCCATACAAGGAAGAAGAAGCACGTGGCGGTGTTGTGGGGGACGCGCGGCGACGACACGGAGGACAACGGCGGTTCTACAGTGAACAAGAACAAGAGTTGAAAGAGAGAATAAAAGAAAAGAGAGAAGCTTAACCAACGAGTTGGGTTCGAAACCACCATGAACGACGCTTACCATGGTGAGGTGGTGGCGGTCCGACGCGGAACACGGTGGCTCGACTTTGCTGCTCCGATGACGCGTGGGGTGGGCGGCGCTGCTGTTTGGTTGTTGAGAGGAGGAAGAAGATGGAGTTGAGGTGGGAGGAAGAAGAAGAAAAGAGAAAGAAGAAAGAAAGAAAGAAAGAAGTTGCAGAGAAGAAAAGAGAAAAATAGAGAAAGAGAGCGTCGAGAAAGAGAGAGAGAAAAGTGTAAGAATTTGAGTTTTTAAACTAGTTACTTAGTGATAGGTACAAAATGGATGATAAATATTAGGCCTAAAATAAACATGTTTTTACTTTTTGGAATCTAAAAATAAAGATTGATAAATATATGATTTCGAAATTCAAATTAGAGTAAAGATTAATAGTTGAACTGATCAACTAAGAAAATACTCGGTCCAAAATTTAATCTCCGATTAAAGTCAAACCAATTTATTTTCAACTCTAAAATTAAATAGAATGAAAAAAAATATGAAAATGCTTTTCTCTTAATCATATTATTTAAAATATTTTTCTATACTGGTAATAATAGTGACAATGATGTAACTTATTGTCTAGTAAGCGTGCATTCACTTAAATAAGTCAATGCTAACGCACCCTAATAAAATAATTTGAAGAGAGTAATTTAATTACTCAAACTAAACCACGTAACAAAATAACATAAACATCCAAATAAAATAATTAATCATATGTGTAAAAACTAGGGTGTTACAAGTACCATAGAAGTTCAATTGGGCCGATCGGGGCAATTGGCCCAATTAGGTCCTAACAAGTCAATTTGGGCTCTATTAGGATCAAACCAGTCCATTTGGGCTCCATTAGGATCAAAGAAGTACAAATTGGCCCAGTTAGGTCGTATATGACCTAAAAAGTCGATTTGGGCTCTATTAGGATCAAACAAGTCCATTTAGGCTTCATTAGGACCATAGAAGTTCAATTGGGCCGATCGGGGCAATTGGCCCAATTAGGTCCTAACAAGTCAAATTGGGCTCTATTAGGATCAAACCAGTCCATTTGGGCTCCATTAGGATCAAAGAAGTACAAATTGACCCAGTTAGGTCTTATATGACCTAAAAAGTCGATTTGGGCTCTATTAGGATCAAACAAGTCCATTTAGGCTTCATTAGGACCATAGAAGTTCAATTGGGCCGATCGGGGCAATTGGCCCAATTAGGTCCTAACAAGTCAAATTGGGCTCTATTAGAATCAAACCAGTCCATTTGGGCTCCATTAGGATCAAAGAAGTACAAATTGGCCCAGTTAGGTCGTATATGACCTAAAAAGTCGATTTGAGCTCTATTAGGATCAAACAAGTCCATTTAGGCTTCATTAGGACCATAGAAGTTCAATTAGGCCGATCGGGGCAATTGACCCAATTAGGTCCTAACAAGTCAATTTGGGCTCTATTAGGATCAAACCAGTCCATTTGGGCTCCATTAGGATCAAAGAAGTACAAATTGACCCAGTTAGGTCGTATATGACCTAAAAAGTCGATTTGGGCTCTATTAGGATCAAACAAGTCCATTTAGGCTTCATTAGGACCATAGAAGTTCAATTAGGCCGATCGGGGCAATTGACCCAATTAGGTCCTAACAAGTCAATTTGGGCTCTATTAGGATCAAACCAGTCCATTTGGGCTCCATTACACTACAAAAAAACAATTGTTTAGCGACCGTAAGTTTCGGTCGCTAAACCATGTAAATCGGTCGCTATTTGTTTTAGCGACCGAATCAGAGACCGATTTATGATGGTAGCTGAATACCTGGTCGCTAAGGTTTTAGCTACCGAATTATTATTTCGGTCGCTAATTAGCGACCGTAAATTCGGTCGCTATATAATAATAATCGGTCGCTATTAGGTTGGTCGCATTTTTTGGGTAACCATTTTTAGCGACCGATAATCGGTTGCTAATTCGGTCGCTAATTTTGGTTACTGTTAACCTATATTAGCGACGGATTTTCGGTCGCTATACATCATCTGTAAATCTTAAATAAAGTTTAGCGACCGAATTATTGGTTTCTAATTCGGTCGCTAAACTGGTTATTATTAATTTTTTTTAATTTTAAATTTTATAATAATTTTTTTTTTCTGATTTTCTTTAAACGTTAAAAAAATTACTAATAAAACACACAAAATAACTTATGAAATATAATAAATATATATAAAAAGAATAATAAAAAATGTCGTACAAGAATCGTTTAAAGTCAAAAATATGGAGAGAAAAAATCAGTCATGATGAGGGGGAGATGGAGGAATCCAATCATCCTCAGCGTCCGTACCACCGACGTCTGCTAGATGATCGTCCTCTGCTTAGCAAGACATCGAGTGGGGCGGCGAATCGAGGAGCGACAGCAGCGGCACAACCGCCGTCGAGCATCATCTCGAGCAACTGAGTCTGGATCCTCATCTGCTCCAACACCAGCCGCAGATGTCCGCCCCGCTCGATGCTCGCCGCATCATTCTTGGTGTGCCCGAGTCAATCAGGCAATCTGGTCGCCATCTGCTGCTCTCTCTCGCTCTTCTCCCGAAGCTGCACGTTCAGCTGCGTGATGGTGTCCTGCATTTGGTGGAACTGCTCCGGAGGGACGGTATCGGCGCAACAAGGAGCAGGCGTGCCGGACGATGAAGCGATGAACTCGGCTCCCAGGTGTCCGAGGCCATACACATGCCCCTTCTTGTTCCCCGCCCGACGACCTCCAAATAAATGGCATTATCGTCGACGGAGACAGGAGAGCAGCCATCACCAGTCAAAGCCTCATCTTGTGACTGTGAGGCACGTGATATGGCATCGTCCTTCTTCTCGTTGAAGCCCGCCTACAAAGTTGAATAGATTTAGTTAAAATAATTATATCCAATATTAACAAATCATTTATAATAAATTACAAGTAAACACTAAATTATTTTTTTGCTTACAGCATAGTTACGGGCCTTGTCGTTGACCCATGTCCCCGACTTCAACTTCTTCGTCCTCTCCACCAACTCCATAGCAGTCGGGGCCCACTGTTTCTGTGCTTTCTGCACAGAATAATATAATATTAAATTCATAAGAATAATTAAAAATGAAAACTAATTAATTAAATAGTATATTAAGTCAAAAGTTTAATGTATTACCAGCTCGTCGTAGTGGGCGGCGGCTGATTTAGACCCACCGGTCCAAGCACATGCGCCACCATCAGAAGCTCGATTATGCCGAGTTTGTGGCACCGATCTCCTGAAACTTCTCAAGAGCCCAAGATCTGGTCCAGCTGCCTCTTGATCTCAGGATCCACCCACCTCCCCTTATTCTGCCCCTTCCTCAGCTTGTTCATCAGATTCTTCATAACCAGTGAGCCTTTATGCTCAAATATGTCCCTGACGAGAGCCTCTAAAGCTAAGTCCCACCTATACTCTTTCTGCAACTTACAGTTGTTAGGAAATTCGTGTGTACATATATATAATGTAAATTTAATTTAAAAAACTTAATAAACTGTTACCTTAAACTCTAGAAACAACTGATCCCTATGGCCCAGTGGGATGGCCTTCCATGTAGGCCATGGACCATCAAACTTGCGTCGCGGGATCTTCGAGATCGAATCAGAAGGGCCCTTCGCGGGCAGAAAGCTGCAGCAAAATTAGAGCATTAATAAATGTTATAATTAAATTTTAAAAACAAGTAAATAGAAATTAACGATACTTTATATATATTAAAAAATTAAATTAGCCTACTCGTTATCCCCCCTGGGGATAAAAAGAATCCTCCTGTAGGATGGACCACAACTCTCCTGTCCCGATGATGATGATGGTCCTATCGTCGTAGGTGTGGATGATGAGGGTGCAGCCTGTGTCCCGACCACATGAGGATGGGTGGGGGGTGCAACTCCATCACCCTGAGGTGTCCCGTCAACAGAGGTGCTGGTAGGATGGTCTCGATCTGAAGGCTGTGGGTCGGCCGGCGAAGGGACTCTCGCAGCACGACCTCCACGACGACCCCTACCTCTGGAGGAATCTGCCATCTGTGAAAAAAATGAAAATATGATTACACAACAGTGTAAATAATACAAAAATAAATTACCTAATAAGTAGAATGACATTCACACAATGAATTATGACATAAATAAATTACCTAAGTAGAATCTCCGTCACTAAATTCACCCTCAGTCTCATCAGTATCACTTGATCGGAATGTGCCTTCGCTAGATGCGTCCAACTCGGATTGATCCATTAACTCTCTTTCAACTTCTTCCCCATTTCCGGAAATGTCCGCCAGAGAATTAACAATAATGTCCGGCGTAATTTGCAACGGTACGTGGGGTCTTGAAAACTCATCATCTTGGTACGGAGCATCTTTTTCAGGCTGGTTGATTACATTATCAGTAATTATACTGCGAGCCTTTATCTTAATAACACCCAACCAGCCATGTTGTCCTTCGGGATATGGCGAGTAATAAACCTGCTCTGCCTGTTGTGAAAAAATGAATGGGTCGTACGCCTTATTATACCTTCGAGACAGCCTAACTTGAACAATACCATAATTTTTATCTATTTTTGTCCCTACGTCAAGAATAGGATCAAACCAATCACACTTGAAGATAACTAATTTCATCACGGGGAAACCGGTATAATCGAGTTCAAGGATGTCGGTTAGAACCCCATAGAAATCATCCTCTACATTGCCATCGTGGCTCGCACACAAACACCATAGTTACACGTCTGCATTCCTTCATTCCATGTTTTTGTGTTAAATTTATATCCATTTACAATATAAGTATTCCATGATGTAACCCATCTGTTAGGCCCCCATGCCAAATTTGTCAACAATGGATTTTGAACATTGTTTTCTGGATCTAGTACCTAAACAATCAAATATTATATTATTCTTATACATGCTATATATTTAAGGAGATAAAATGTATGCTTCAAAAAATGAAGATGCTTAACCTACATATTTACTGAACCACGTAGCAAAGTGAGAAGTAATTTCTCGATCAACCTGATCATTTGAAATGTCAAGTTGGAGATCCCTTAGAAAATTGCCGTACATCCTACATATGGGAGATTAACAATGAGGATGATTAATAATAATAAATGTCAATTGAACTTATTAAAGACGTTGTAGAAACTTACTCTAAATATGGCGCCACCTCTTCACAATTTTGAAGGATATACAGATGAGCAGCATTAATGTCACGCTGCTCCAAGAAATATCCTTTTGATTTGCCACTAAATCTGCCCGGATAGTTGAATATTGATATAGGAGGACTAGTTGAACATCCTTCGCCCGAATCAACGTTTCTAGGCATCCTTGTCCTTCTCGTGTTAACTTCATCCGGATAGTAATAAGAGGCAAAAGTGGAAGTCTCCTCTACTAAGTATGCTTCACAAATGGAACCCTCCACTGGTGCCTTGTTCTTGACTTTGTGTTTAAGGGAGTGCAGGAACCTATTAAAGATGGATACATACAAATAATTACTAGTTTTAGGGAAAGCTAAACTACTGCTCTCGTGTTCATGAATTTCATATGTATTAAGTAAAATAGTTGATGTTGTTTACCTCTCAAATGGATACATCCAGCGGTATTGGACTGGGCCACCAACTCTTGCTTCGTAAGGTAGATGAACTGGCAGGTGTTCCATGGAATCAAAGAAACTCGGCGGGAATATTTGCTCCAGCTTACATAACAAAACGGGTATCTTGACTTCCATATCCTTTAATTGATTCACATTTAGTGTTGTCGATGTAAGCTCCCTGAAAAAGTGGCTAAGCTCAACAAGTGAGTTCCAAATTTGCTTCGGTAATGCGTCGAACGCAATTGGAAGAAACCGTTGCATGAACACGTGGCAATCATGACTCTTCATTCCATGTAACTTTGCTTCCTTAATGTCAACACATCTACCCAGATTGGAAGCATACCCATCTGGTAACTTTAGTTCTTTAACCCACTTACAGACGACCAATTTATGTGCTTTGCTTAGTGTATAACTTGCCTTCGGTTTGATAAGTCTGCCACGACCACCGTCTTGCAACTCAAGCTCCTTCCGATTACAAATGTCAGCCAGGTCCAATCGGGCTTTATTTGTATCCTTTGTCCTCCCCTTGATGTCCATCACAATGTCAAACACATTCAAAAACACATTCCTCTCAGTATGCATGACATCAATCTTTGTGACGGAGTAGCTGCGTCCTCCAATACGGCAACCTCCAAAATATACTTTGTTTTGTCCAATTATGGTTGACGCCATAATCAGGAATATGTTCTCCTTGGGTTTCATGGACGAGCGGTAAGTACTGTACTCTGCGCCATACATTAGGACCAGTCAAACGTGGTGGAGGCGGTGTTCTCTCCGCACAACGCTTCTTGAATGCATTCTTGTTCCACCTATAAGGATGATCTTCTGGAAGGAATTGACGATGACAATCAAAATATGAGATCTTTCGACTGTTTTTAAGCGTGAATGCCTTCGATCGCTCCATACATATTGGGCATCCAAGCTTCCCCGCGGTCATCCAACCCGACATCATCCCATAAGTAGGAAAGTCGTTGATCGTCCACATTAAAGCTGCTTTCATGATGAAATTCTGCCTCAAAGATACGTCATATGTCAACACACCATCATTCCACAGCATTGTCAACTCATCTATCAGTGGCTGCAAGTACACATCAATCTTACCTTTTGGATTAGACGGACCCGGAATTATGACTGTTAGGAACATAAACTCCCGCTTCATGCACATCCCCGGGGGAAGATTGTACGGAGTCGGAGATACCGGTCAACAAGAGTATGCTTTTCCGGATCTGCCCAAAAGGATTAAATCCATCAGCAGATAACCCCAATCGGACATTGCGAGGGTCCTGCGAAAATGCCATATGAACCCTATCAAAATGCTTCCAAGCTTCTCCATCAGATGGATGACACAAGATATCTTGCTCCCTCTCATGCTCACTATGCCACCTTATGTGAGCTGCAGTGGCCATCGAAGAGTGCAATCTTGTAAGTCTTGGCACGAGCGGAAAGTACCACATCTTTTTTAGCGACCTCTTCTTCTCAATGCCCATCCTAGTGGTTGTCTTATACCGATCCGCACCACAAAATCGACAACACGTTATGCTTTCCGCTGAATCATCCTTATAGTACAACATACATCCATTTGGGCAACAATCAATTTTCAAACACCCCAGACCCAAATTTTCCACGGACTTCTTAGCATGATAAAAACTTGTAGGCATCCGATTGCCTTCTGGCAACGCCTTGGACACTGACCTGCTGAGGCGATTAAAACAACCTTCTTGCATATTGTAGTCAGATTTGATACTCAACCATTCCATGCACATCGACAACTCCGTGTACTTCTGACATCCTTCCCACAATGGAGATCGTGCAGCACTCAGCATATCATAGAATCTTTGAGCTTCGGGATTCGGATTCTCCTCTATGTATTGGGAACCCATTCCACCATCTTCTCCCCCATCTTCTTCTAGTACAACACCAACCGATGGTCCAGCATGATCCATTATCATCTGCTCGTATGGATTCAATTCTTCCCTCCCGTCACCACTTCCATAGTATGAACCTTCAGCCACAATCGGGTTTAAGTCAGGCAACGTCTCACCATGGTTACTCCACCAATAGTAATCGTGGCATGAAGCCCTTCTCATAAAGATCGGCTACAACTCCATCCACATTTTTGAAAGATTGACACTTGCATCTTTTGCAAGGACACCTCAATTGATCACCGCCCAACCGTATAAATCTCTCCTGGCTAACAACAAACTCTATAAACTCACCCACTCCAACTCTATACTCTTCCCTAAGACGTTTATTCCGATCCAACCTACGATACATCCATTTTCGATTCTCCGGAATATCCATTGCTGGCAATTAAATAGCCTGACCAATCCTACAATAACACTTATATATTACGGTGCATTCCAATAACTCCATCAATCTCGTTCTTATGACAAGGTATGAACCTATCCCATTCGAGAAGAAACCTTTGTCACACTCGGCTACTAATAGTTATTCCCATATTCAAACACCTTATACTTGACAAAATTTCGGCAGCATTTCCCATCGGTCTCCAAGTTACACGACTCGAGCACGGTCAGAATCACCGCCATCAAGTATGCACCAGGAGAACAAAAGGAAATGCATCAGACCGAGATTTCAACAAGTATATAAGGCATTTGAACATTGAAATGACTATTGTACGAGTGTGAAAAAGGTTTTTTCCCAAATTGTCCCACTTGGACAATTCAAAATTCAATACAATGAGCATGCATACCTTGATAAGTTACGCATGCTCATTAATATTGAATCTCAAATAGGAAACTAAGGCTTTCGTAAATTAATTATTAACTCTAACAGAAAATAAAACCATTAACCTATAAATATTGCAACATTGTTGAGTTTATATAAATTGCAGCGTAAATCAATACAAACTTAGATTAAATATTGTAGCAAACATCCTATTGAGCTCCTCTCTCCACTAACAAGTAGCAGTTAATTGTCAAACACATGCATAATTTCTAAATTATCAGCACACAACCAGCATCTCGCCTTTCGGACAGGATCACATCCTATTGAGCTCCGCTCTCCACTAACAAACAACACATATTGACAAACACATGCATAAACATTAAATTATCAGCATACAATCAGACAAGATCACATCCTATTGAGCTCCGCTCTCCACTAACAAACAACAAATATTGACAAACACATGCATAAACATTAAATTAATTATCAGCATACAATCAGACAAGATCACATCCTATTGAGATCAGCTCTCCACTACCAAACAAGACGATAATTCACATAGTACATTACACTGAGTGTTCAGAGAACTGACCTGAGAGAGAAAACACAACTGAGCAAGGATAAGTGGAGGAGCCGGTAGAAGAATATGACAACAAGGACCTATCGTGCATAAATGAAATTATTCATTTCAAATCAAATCACTATTCTATTATGTTAAATTGTTATACCTAAATAATTTATCTCATGAATATCTAGTGTTAAAGCATGTGCTCACGAAAAAATAATCAATGAAGCATAAAAAATAATAAGATTGGAGAGCTGAAGGTCAATTTATTTTGATTTCGACTTTTTTTTTAAAAATTATCCTTAAATCGGGCCTAACTGTTAACACAAATCGAATCAATATATTACATATCCAGTACCATAAAAAAATGTGGATAATGCTAGAATTTCTTTCTATCAAAGAGAAGATTTTCCATGTTGTTCAATGTTCATGTTAGTAAACATGACAGTGCCCATTAAAATAGAAAATAATAGAGAGAAAACTGAAAGGTGTAATTGATTGAATGAGAAAGTTTATTACATCAAGTCATATATAAAAGTGACTTATATTATATGTAAGATAAAGCAACTGATTTGTAACTAACCACTAATTAACTATATTAATTATATGATCTAATAGTCCATCCTAGATAGACAAGATGTTAGGGTCTTAGTTAGTAGGGAAAAATTGTCATAACTCACAAATTCCATTTCTATGATTTTCTAGAATTTAAATCATAAAAATCAAGGAATATGGAAAGTTGTAGCAACTTAGTGATTTGAATGAAAAACATGAAGAGAAAGGAAGGATGATCATTGATCACTAGACAAGCACAGATATCAAATTTGGAGATTTGTTTCCCTTTATGCAAAGAGTTACAAATTTTTGAAATCCAAGAGTAAAATAAAAGGGTATGGTTCGGCCAAGTGGGGGAAAATAGGGGAGAAATTTTTGTTCATCAAATCATTTGGCAAGCATGAAGAGTATGATTATAGAAGCACCAATATTAAGTTTCAAGACTTAAATCAATGGGTACAAAGAGTTATGATTTTTCTACCATTTTCAAGCTTAATTCTTTTTGAACAAAATTAAGAACAAGCATGAAGCTAATCAACTCAACATCAATTGTAAGGAAGAAAGGTTGGAGGAAAATTACCTCTAGATCCTTGAGTAAGAAATCAAGACACCTTGAGAAACTAAGAGAAAAGAGAGAAATGTGTTGGATGAAAAAATGAAAATGATGAGTAACAAAAACACACATCCCTAAACTCACACACATACACTAAACACACATCTCTGCACACACACACACACACACACACAAACATCCCAAACAGACACACACACATACACTAAACACACATCTCTGCACACACACACACACACACACACACACACATCCCAAACAGACACACACACACATACACTAAACACACATCTCTGCACACACACACACACAAACATCCCAAACAGACACACACACAGAGCACACACACACCTACCCTATGATTACAATCCAATTGAACACACAAACTTTAGTACACAGAACACACAACAAACACACACTCACAACACACACACACACAACACAACAAACACACACACAACACCAATGTACACACAACACACAACAGAAACACCAATGTAGAGAAAGACAACGAGAGAAGCAATTACCTCGGTCAGTGTGAGGGAGGGCGTTGTGGTGGTGGTGGTGTGAGCAATGTGACCAGAATGAGCCCTGAAATTAGGGGGGAAATTATAGACAGTGACATAGTGAGACAATGAGACAGAGAGATGGAGTAGAGGAGAGCTTACCTGAGCAGAGGGGAGATGACGGTGGTGACGACGACCGGAGGTGTCTTGGGGTGTTGAGGTGGCCGAAGCGTGATAGTGTGATTTTACATGATATTTTCTATATACTTTTGCATGCATTTTTCTTATAGATTAGGCATTCTTTAGTTGAGTTTTATTAGATTTTTCCTTGGAACGGGTGAAGCGGTTTCTGTGTGTTGTTTTGCAGAAATTGAAGGAAAATTGTGCATATTTGGCTATTATGAAGCTTGGATGAATTTGGAGCTTGAAAAGAGAAGAAAGTGAGCCAAGCAGAATACTGGAGATTCGCCCCGCGAGACTTGATTCGCCTCGCGACCCTGAAAGCTGACTGTTGCAGAAAATGCAAGCCTTTCTGGTTCGCCTCGCGAACCTTGTTTCGCCTCGCGAGTCTGGAAACCAGAAGCCATCACGCCCAGGCCCTGATGCTCCTCACGGGCATATTGGAAATGCAACTTCTTCGGTCTCGCGTCGCGAACAGACTCTCACCGAGCGAGAGTTCCAATCCTGAAGACGAAAAGTTTAATATTCGCCTCGCGAGAGTACATTCGCCTTGCGAGAGAGCGCAGAATAGATTGGTATAAGTTGCTGTTTTAGGGCAGAATTGGAGAGTCTCTTGGAGGATTGGAGGCAGACTTGGAGGCTGCGGCTGGAAGAGGGTTTCAAGCACTGAAGGGGATATTTTCCTTGCTCCGGACTGAAAGAAGATTGGAGAATCCTCCTATGGAGTTTGCTTCATCCCTTCTCTCTTTCTCTTTGTATTCTCTTTTTATGAGTAGTTAAATCCCTGTTGTTGGGATTAGATGTAGCCAACTGATGATCATGTATTTATCTTGACTGATTATTCTATGTTCATGTCTTCATATTAGTGATTAATTTTCTGTGCTTAATGCTTGTTGTGGCTAGCACCCCCATGACTCGATTTGTGTTTTAGTATGTAATGGAGACGTTCATATTAGAACCGGAATTGAATTTAATCACCTAGTAACCCTTTCATCTAGAGATGGAGTTAGGTTTACTAGTAATCGCGTAATCCCTAATCTTAATGCAATTTCATTAATCTAGGCCACCTAAGAGATTAGGGTCTATTAGTGGAATTAGGCTCTTGTCATCCGAGAGATCGGGGCTTGAGTAGTTTAGTGGATTGATTTTAATATCTGAAGCATGAATGGGAGGTATCTAGTCCTGATAGTACATGAGATAGAGGTTTGGTGAAGTCTGGTCCCAACATATCATTTCTGCACTCCAAGTGTTCGATAAAAAGACAAAAAGATTTTATTTCTTTTCTTTTGTTTATTTTGAATTCTCTTGATTTCTCTGTTTAGTCTAGATAGTTGCTGAGTTTGTGAATTGGTAGTTGACATCCAATCCCCGTGGATACGATAAACCGGTCTTACCACCGTATTACTTGCCGACTGGGTATACTTGCCCAGATTCGTCAAACAGAGCGCGCGCCGTAGAAAAGAGAAACAGTGGGTGGGAGAGAGAAAACGCCGAAAAAAATGAGGAAGAAGGAGGTTCTGTCGAATTTAGGGATTTCAGTTTTAGCGACCGAATTAATTCGGTCGCTAATATGGTTAGTCTTAATTTGAATTTGTAATTTTAGCGACCGAATTAAATTTCGGTCGCTAACACGCGCAATTTTATTTTTTCAACGCGCCATTTAGCGACCGAATTAATATCGGTCGCAAATATAAATAAAGTTTAAAGTGTGAATTCATAAATTTAGCGACGGATTTATAAATCGGTCACTAATATAAACACAGTTTGACCGTTGCATTTAATTCGGTCGCCATTTCGGTCGCTAACAATTCATAAATTTATGACTTTTACTTTCCTTTGTTTAACGACCGAAGTAGCGACCGATATCTCTGCTACGCTTTATTTCGGTCGCTATTTCGGTCGCAGAATCAACTCTAACCATTGTTTCATGTAGATCCTACAATCGGTCTCTATTTCGGTCGCAAAAAGGAACCTAAAAATTCGGTCACTATTTTCGGTCGCTAAATGACCTTTTTTTGTAGTGTTAGGATCAAAGAAGTACAAATTGGCCCAGTTAGGTCATATATGACCTAAAAAGTCAATTTGGGCTCTATTAGGATCAAATAAGTCCATTTAGGCTTCATTAGGACCATAGAAGTTCAATTGGGCCGATCGGGGCATTTGGCCCAATTAGGTCCTAACAAGTCAATTTGGGCTCTATTAGGATCAAACCAGTCCATTTGGGCTCCATTAGGATCAAAGAAGTACAAATTGTCCCAGTTAGGTCGTTTATGACCTAAAAAGTCGATTTGGGCTCTATTACAATCAAACAAGTCCATTTAGGCTTCATTAGGACCATAGAAGTTCAATTGGGCCGATCGGGGCAATTGGCCCAATTAGGTCCTAACAAGTCAATTTGGGCTCTATTAGGATCAAACCAGTCCATTTGGGCTCCATTAGGATCAAACAATTGTACTTCTTGTTTACTTTACTTCATAAATCTTGTAAGAAATATAAATCTTATTTAATTCACTTCATAAATCTTGTTTACTTTTAAATTTATTAAGATCAAATATTTTAATCATATTTATAAGATAAATTATTTAATATTTTTTCAAGGATAATATAAGATAAATCAAGGAAATATAAAAAATAACACAATCCGTCCGACATCCGTCCGAAATTTTCGGACGGATTTCGGACGGATCAAGGAAAATATAAAAACTAACACAATCCGTCCGAAATTTTCGGACGGATTTCGGACGGATCAAAGAAAATATAAAAATAACACAATCCGTCCGAAATTTTCGGACGGATCAAGGGAAATATAGAAACTAACACAATCCGTCCGAAATTTCGGACGGATTTCGGACGATTCAAGGAAAATATACAAAATAACACAATCCGTCCGAAATTTTCGGACGAATTTCGGACGGATCATGGAAAATATAAAAAATACCACAATCCGTCTGAAATCCGTCCAAAATTTTCGGACGGATTTCAGACGGATCTATGAAAATATAAAAAATAACACATTCCGTCCGAAATTTCGGACGGATTTCGGACGGATCAAGGAAAATATAAAAATAACACAATCCGTCAGAAATCCGTCCGAAATTTTCGGACGGATTTCGGACGGATAATGGAAAATATAAGAATTAACGAAATCCGTCCGAAATTTTCGGACGGATAATGGAAAATATAAGAATTAACGAAATCCGTCCGAAAATTTCGGACGGATAAAGGAAAATATAAGAATTAAGAAAATCCGTCCGAAATTTTCGGACGGATTTCTGACGGATCATGGAAAATATAAGAATTAACGAAATCCGTCCGAAATTTTCGGACGGATTTCGGAAGGATCATGGAAAATATAAGAATTAACGAAATCCGTCCGAAATCCGTTCGAAAATTTCGGACGGATTTCAGACGGATCAAGGAAAATATAAGAATTAACGAAATCCGTCCGAAAATTTCGGGAAATTTCAGACGAAAACATTTCCGTCCGAAAATTCCGTCCGAAAATTCAATTTTTCTAGTAGTGGAGGATTGCCCACTACTTATAAAGTCTTATTAGAGACTATCTCTAGTCAATGTGGGACTTGAGTTTTTCCCAATATACCCCATCACACCCATCACTATTGGGCTTGATGCCTGGATAATATGGTGGGTGGCCCAATAATGGATCTAGGATAGTCCTGATACCATATTAAATTTTGAGCCTAACTCAATCCCAAAAGCTAGCTCATAGGATAAGGATTGCTCACTACTTATAAAGTCTTATTAGAGACTATCTCTAGTCAATGTGGGACTTTGGTTTTTCCCAATATCAGCAAACATACCCAAACAAAAATAGATTATGATTATAATTGATTATTACAATAATCGATTATCAGTATAATCTTTTTTTTCCAACTTTCCCAAAAACACTCTTATTACTACTTAATTCAAAAGTTTGATTGTTTTAAAAAATACTTTTCATTTTTCAATAAATTATATTCATAACAAACAATCTTTTCTAAGGAAGGCTCGGGCAAGGGGATCCATTGTCGCCATATCTGTTTATCATGTGTGCAGAAGGTCTGTCTGCTTTGCTAAGGAAGGCTAAGGCTAGTCGTGATGTTCATGGTGTGAAAATATGTAGGCGAGCACCACCTTTCTCTCACTTGCTCTTTGCTGATGATTCCTTCTTGTTTTTTCAGGCAACAAATGGTGTGCGTCAAAAGATAAAAAATATTTTGAGCATTTATGAAAATGCTTCGGGTCAGGCTATTAACCTTACAAAATCTGAAATTTATTTTAGTAGTAATGTTAGTAGCCATGATCGTGTTTGGCTCTCAAATTTGCTTAATGTGACTGAAGTTGTTGGTTCTGGAAAATATCTAGGTATCCCTTCTTTGATTGGCAGGAAGAAGAAAGCGGTGTTTGGTTATCTGAAAGATAGAATTTGGAAGAAAATCAATTCTTGGAGTACAAAAAGTTTGAGCAAAGCTGGTAGGGAGATTCTCGTGAAATCTGTTGCTCGGGCAATTCCGACTTATGTTATGAGTGTCTGCTTGCTTCCTGCTACTTTGACTGAAGAGTTGGAGCGAATGGTGAACTCTTTTTGGTGGGGGTCGAGAAAAGGAGCAGCTAGAGGAATTAATTGGACGAGATGGGAGTACATGACGACTAAGAACGATTGTGGAGGTTTGGGCTTTCGTTATCTTGCTGGTTTTAACGTGGCAATGCTTGGGAAGGTGGGTTGGAAGCTCACTGATAATCCTGTACTATTATCTCAAGAGTCTTTAAAGCTAAATATTATCGAAATGGGGATTTCTTAGAGGCTAAGTTGGGTCACAACCCAAGCTTCATTTGGTGCAGTATCAGACATTCTCAAGTTTTGTTAAAAACCGGTTAGAGGTGGCGGGTTGGTAATGGATCAAATATTAATAGAGTTCTGGATAGTGGTGCCTTGAAGGTTGAAGGGAGCTGAAGTTTGTTGTGGAAAATTAGAGTTCCATACAGGGTGCGCCATTTCTTTGGAGACTTTGCAGGCAGTGCATTCCTACGAGATTGAGACTGCAATCTCGAGGTATTATGTGCCCAAGTACTTGCCCTTTTTGTGAGACTAACATGGAAAATGAGTGGCATATCTTTGTGGGTTGCAATGTTAGCAAGGAGGTGTGGCAGGAAGCAAGATTATGGGGTGCCATTGAGCATTTATATAGCAGCGCACAAGGCTTTGTGGAGCTTTTCTGGGCAGCTTGTGAGGTGTTTAATGATAAGCAGAGAAGTGATTTTGCTATGGTGCTGTGGGGTTTATGGAAGTCTCGCAATGATAAGGTTTGGAACAATAAAGTTACAAGCTCCAGTGATGTTGTTTTTAGAGCCAAAGTGACCTTGTGGGATTGGCTGCAAATATCGCAGCATGCACATAACTTACGTGAGAGGTCCCTCGACGTTATAGCTTGGAATGCTCCACCTGCAGGTTTTATAAAGTGCGACGTTGACATGACTTCTTTCCAGCAGGAGCAGCTTTGTGGAGTGGGAACTTTGCATCAGGGACGAGTGGGGAGGCTTTGTAGAGGCAAGAACAAATATTACCATGGGATACCCAAGAATTCATGAGGGGGAAGCCTTAGGGGTGAAGATGACTATCTTTGCAAGAGTTGGGCATCATCAATGAGATTATTGAGACTGACTGCAAAATGGTAGTTGATGCAATCCATAGTGCAAGAGCTGATTTTACAGAGTTTGAGGTCATTATTAGTCCGTGCAAGAAGCTCTTACTTATTTACCCAACCTATCAAGTTAGGTTTGTGAGGAAACAAGCAAATTTAATAACTCACAAGTTAGCTAGGGCTTCTAGTTTGTATGCTAGCTCCAATCGTTTTAGTAGTATTCCAAATTGTATTTCTGAACAAATTTATTTGGAAATGATATGAGTTTGGTTGTTTCAAAAAACAAAAACAATCTTTTCAGCACATTAGTGGTGTCATGTTTTTCAATAAATACACTCTAGATTAATCATTGGTTCTTACACTACAACAAAAAACACGACTTATCGATGGAAAAACCCGTCGGAAATGAAGAAATTCCATCGAAAAACTACATTATCGGTGGACTTTCCGACGGACACGGTTCCGTCGGTAATAGGCGTGTAGGAAGGCCTTTCTGACGGATCAAGTTCGTCCGTCGGAAATTTCCGACGGCCTTAACCGTGGGAAAACATGCCACACAGAACCCCTAATTACCGACGGAAATTCCGTCGGAAAATGTAACCAACAGTTACCGACGGAAATAACCGTCGGAAACAAGGCTTTTTTATTTTTTTTTATTTTGTTTTATATTAATAATTAATTATTAATTATTTTTATTAAATTTTATATATTCAATATTAAATATTATATTATATTTATTAATTATTATTATATTTTATTTTAATTAATTATATTTTATTTATTAATTAATATTATAATTTATTTATTAATTTACATTTTATTATAATTAATTATAATTTAATTATTAAATTTTATTTTAATTAAATATTATTATATTATCAATTACAAAACAAAATTGAAATTAAAAATAAAATTTAAAAAACAATTAAATTAAAATTAATTTAAAATAAAAACAAACTCAACATATAATCCATAAATAAAATATCCGTCTATCTACGAATCTCTACTACACCTATAATTATTCTAATACCCATCACCATAATATCCGTCATCGTCGTCCTGTCGAGGGGAGTCTGCCAGCATCACATGACCATCAAGCTGCGGCTCAGTAGACAGACCGTCATCATGCGGCTGCGGTGGTGGATCAGTAGTAGTAGTGGAGGACTGGGGCTGGGGCCGGGTGGCATGGAGGACTGTTGTGACTCCGGCAAGTGTACCGGGTCGTCGCAAGTAATAAAAACACGGTAAGAGTCTACCGAGGTCGAACACAAGGATTGGGTTACCAATTCGACTAATTTGTCAAGAAATCCGATAAGTTGGTTAAGTAGAGAAAGTGGTTGGAAAGAAACTAGATTCGCAATTCAAATTAACAAATAGAATCGATCAAAAATATGGTGATGAAATCTAGAATTAAAAGCATCTAAGGTTTCGAATCCACCTACCCAATCATGCAAAGTACCCAAGTGATGTTATTCTCCTCCCTAAGTTCAATTTTAATGTCAACCGGGACCCCTAAATTCTCCTAAATCCACTTCCGTGCTCATTAGGACGTATTCGATGATTTGAGTTAATTACTTGCTAGGTCTCTTAACCCTAATCTCGAATTCTATTAATTCTTGTTCCCTATAGGTTGCGTCGATCTCCTATTCACTCTCGTGCAATACTCGACCGATGTTCCCAATTCAAGTTCTAAAACGCGAATCGCCGCTAGGCCTCAACACGTTTAACTAGTTGATCACGCTAGCATATAATCGACACAATGAAAACAGAATTGGAAAATCATAATTGAATTAAAGGAGAGAGAGTTACATTACATGAACACTATGCCGCCATGGGTGGCTTCATCGATCCCTTAGACAAGAGGATTAGTTCCTCATGTCCGTAACAACAACGCACGTACAATCAGAATTCATCCTAAGCCTAAGAATTAAGAGAGGAGAAGAAGAAAAGAAACCCCAGAATAAGGATTACAAAAGGTCTCTGAAAATTCTGATCCAAAAAGTCCTCTTTTTATGTTCTGATCTGCTCTATTTATAAGGAGGCCACGCGTCACGGCCGTGACGGCCATCACGGCCAGGCCGTGACGGTTTCTGTTTCTGGCGCACTTCTGGAATTCGAACTCTCGCGACGCGAATGATGTCTCGCGACGCGAGCCCGCCTTTCACGGCCCGTGATGTGAATCACGGCCAGGCCGTGATGTTCTCTGCCTTGTGTGGATCTTGGGTCACGGCCGTGATATGAATCACGGCTAGGCCGTGATGGTCTCTGTCTTCGGTACTTTTCTGGAATTCACACACTCGCGACGCGAAGGACGTCTCGCGACGCGAATCTTCCTTTCACGCCCCGTGATGTAAATCACGGCTAGGCCGTGATGGTCTCTGTCTTCCCAGGTCTTCAAACTCTCGCGGGGCGAGATTCCTCTCGCGGGGCGAGAATCTCCAGAATAGCAATCTCCACTATTTCTTGACTTTCCTTAATTCTTAGAGCTTCACTTATGGACCTGAAAACAACACAAGCAACCACAAGCGTAATTCTATCCAAAAGAAGCTAAAAACTACACAAAAGACGCAAAACGAGTCAAAGTCCAACTTAGGAACAAAACAAGGCAAATTTGGGCGAAAACGAGAGTGAACTCGAATAAATTGGCACATAAACCCTAGTTCATCTAGTCATAAAACTAGATAAGCCAGAGGCTTATCAAGGACCCCCTGTCTGGTGGGAGGAAATCGAGCACGGCGGTCATGACCTTAAAGAATGTCTCCATCTGCTGCATGATGCGCTCGTTTGTCTCCCTTTGCTGCTGCACCTCCTGCCTTAGCCGATGCACCTCCTCCGTGTCCTGTGAGCCGGAGGATATAGGCTCCCTAATGGTCATGCTCGGCGTCGACCTCTGACGAATCGACCTGGCTAGGGTCGCAATACCGTAAATCCGTCCCTTGTTTTTCCCGCCCGCCACATCCATCCAGGCCTGGATCTATAGTCGCTCAACCTCGGCGGGGTCCAGCTGAGAAGGATCTGAGGCACCAGAGCAGGAGGCAGCCTCAGATGCTACCTGACTAAACCTGGCATTGTACTCCGCCTCCGATCAATACATTATAATCAATATGTATTAAACTATATATATATATATATATATATATATATATAATAATTACCAATAGTTTAAATATAAAAAAACATTTTAGCTCACCACTGTCTTCCTCAACCTCTCATCAACAAACTCACCCGTGTCCGAGCGAATATGTGTTTGCTCAAAGACCGTAGGGACAACAACGGACCGAGCTAGCTCTCCTGCCTGCAACCGACACACCAATAAAATCAATTAGTTATAAAACAAATTTCTAATAAAAATATACAGTTTATAAATAATGTTATTTATATATGCATACCATGTAAATGGCATGCTGCATGTGACTAATAGAACCACCAGTGTGCATGCTCCCACCCTTCTCGGAAGCCCGATTTCTCTTCGCCTGTTCACACTTCAGCTTGTAAGCTGGAGTGTCCCAGTACACACACAGTTGGGCCCAGATGTTGGGGCCGATGTAATCCGGACGTATCCGGCTCTCCCTACGCTCCCGGAGCATGTCCCTCAGTCGAGCAGCTGCTCAGTCGTCAAAGATAGCACGTATCTCTAAGGTATGCTCCGGTAACCAGCGAACAAGCTCCTGTTAACAAAGAAAATAATAATAATAACATTATACAATTGAATATATAAAATAAATGGAAAATTACATGAACTAATAAACAAGAACTTACCCCGAATCATCTGAAGATATGATCCCGATCCTCCCCGGGGATCACCCCCCATGATGGCCGAAAGCGACGATGTTGCGCCTTGATGGCGAAGGTAACATGCTTTGATCCCACTTTCGATGGGATGAAGCTAAAAAATTCATAATTTTATTAAATCAACAATATGATAACCAACATGTGGGAACCCTGGCCCACTCAGGCAAGTCCTCAGCCGCGGCCGACTGCTGCACAGACGATGATGATGGTATGGTTGTGTCGTGACCGTATGCGGTCCCGGATGATGAGGATGGAATGGTCGTGTCCGGGTGTGGCATCATCCCAGGAGTCGGCATAAATGATAATCCTGCTGGGTGTGTGACCGATAGATGATGATGGTGGTGCTGGGTGTGGGTGAGGGTGTGGTGTTGGTCCAGTAGGGGGTGGCGAGTAGCCAACTAGTGCGCGTCGTGACGCAAAGAAAGTGGAGGTCTGGACATGGGTGGAGGGTGGGGTAGTGTGGGTCGGGGATAGTGTAGTATGGGTAGGGGATGATGTAGTATGGATCAGTGAGGGTATAGAATGGGTGGGGGATGGTGTAGAATGGGTGGGGGAGGCTCCTGTAGGTGGCGATAGGGTAGGTGCGGTAGGGATAGGGGTGGGTGCGTTGGGTACATAGGGACCTCCAGGAATGTGAGCAAACACCTGGGACTTTACGGTGTATCGTCCCTGCTTAGCCTTCCCCTTCCCCTTATCACCGCTAGGCGGTGGGGGGCGGGGCAGCTGTGCTCCTGATGCTGACATATCTATTTTTATAGCACAATTACAAATTGGTGTAAAAACAATAAGTAATCGACATTTAACAGTCTAATCTAAGCAACTATTTTTATAGAACAATATATGTCAAGTCTTACATTATATTTCATAAGCAAATATTTAAAATACAATAAAAATAACATAATAGTAAACTTCCTATTCAAACTCGGTATCGTCATCTGATTGTAAGTCCGACTCTTCTTCTTCTTGAATTGAGTCATCACTTTGGATTTCTTCCTCTGATGATGCATGCATGGATGCTTGATTACCAATGACCACTTCTTCCCCTTCATTTGCAGATTCCAACATGCCAGTAATACGCTCGACCTCAATTACTTCATTGACATGTGATGATTCGTCCGCCTGGAATGGCGTCTCATCCTCTGCATCATCGGTTTCTATGCGACCCCTAGGCTTGGTAGTGACTGCAACACACCAACCTCATTTGTCTGTTCTCATTGCTGGATTAAGGGACATAATAAACTTATTTTGCATTCTGAGCAATTATAAACGGATCAAACTGTTAATATCTTCTATCCATGCGAATGTCCACAGTTCCATACTTGGGATCCACTTTTGTGCCTGTCCTCGATGGATCAAACCAGTTACAATAAAATAAGACTACTTTTTTTAGGATAAGTAGTAGTATTGTATTGTAACTCGTATATGTGTTTTATGACCCCATAAAAATCACCGGTACCTTCACCCTGTACGACAACCCCGCTTATTAATTATCTTTTTGCTCATGTTCCATTCATCTGTGTGGAATTTGTACCCATTAACAAAGTATGCATGCCATGATGTAACACAACTATAAGGCTCATACGTTAAATCTCTCAAGTGTTGATTAGTCACGCTTAACGGTTGTTGATACACCTACGAAAAGGTAAGTCATATTAAATAATTACTTTTTTCAAGAAGAAAAATTAAGCTTAATATAGTGTTTGCATCGTCATATTACACTTGTTGCTTGAACCATTCAGGAAAATCTGCATGTGTACGAGCAGAACCATCTTGTTCACTTAATTGATTAATTTGAAGGAACACACTGACAAATAAAATGTGTACTATGTGTTAAAGGAGAAATTATAATAACATGTGATACATTATTTCAAAAATAGGTCGTTAAGACTTACTCATGGTATGGTTTCACCTCTGTGCAATTTATCAAGACATGTACATGGGCCGATGCATACTCCTCATCAGTTAACCAGTAAGTAAGCTCCTTGCCAGCATGACGGCCAGGAAGGTTAAATATGGATAGCATATAAGGATACCCTGCATTATCAGCATCTACCTCATTCCTAACATGTCTTGGTGCCAACATAAAGTTGTTGAAATAGTGGGAACAGAAATAGGTTGTCTCACGGTATAAGTAAGACGCACAGATTGATCCTTCCACCCTAGCCTTGTTTTTAACTGATTGTTTAGAGTCGCCCATGAATCTACGTAATAAAAAACATCGTTGACAAGGCATTATTCAATGGTCGCTAATTATTTAAATGTCAAAATATAATAAAATTACCTTTCAAACGGATACATCCACCTATATTGTACTGGTTCACCAAGCCTCGCTTCATATGCAAGTTGGACAGGGAGATGTTCCATTGAGTCAAAAAATCATGGGGGGAAAACCCTCTCCTTGCACAGAATTATTGGAATGTTTTCTTCCATTTTCGTCAGACCAACCGCTCTTAAAGTTGCAGAGCATATATCTTTAAAGAAATGACTGATTTCTGTAAGCGGGTTCGAAACATGCTAGGGCAGCGAGCCGAAAGTAATAGGAAGCAAACACTCCATGAATACATGACAATCATGACTTTTCATCCCACGAAGCCTCCCTGTTCTTACATCAGCACATCGTGCCAAATTAGACGAATAACCATCAGAGGTCCTAAGGTCTTTTAACCACCGACAAATTTACTTCGGTTCATCGGCTGTTAGAGTGTAACAAGCTTTTGGTTTGACCATTTTTCCATTAGGCTGCGGCTTCAGCTCCAAATCCTTTCATCTAAAGTACATAGCTATGTCCATCCTTGCCTTCTCATTGTCTTTTGTCTTGCCAGACACATTCATAACCGTGTTAAAAATGTTGTCAAAGAAATTTTTCTCAATATGCATCATATCAAGGCTATGTCTTAACAGATTATCCTTCCAATACGGTAGTTCCCAAAAAATTCTTTGTTTTGTCCAGTTATACCATTCTCCATACTCGAGTAATTTTGACACACCTACTTCAGTGACTTTAGGAAGATCTCTAACCCGACCCCATATTTGTTCACGAGTCAACAAAGGCGGTGGACCTTCCTCTTCTGTCTGATTCTTTTTCAATGCTCGGACGTTTCTTCGGAAGGGATGGTCGGGATCTAAGAACCGACGATGAGAATCAAACCAGGAACTTTTGCCACCGTATCTAAGGGTAAAAGCCTTTCCATGTTCCATGCAATACGGGCACACCAATTTACCGTGGGTCCCCCAACCAGAGAGCATGCCATATTCAGGAAAATCATTGATAGTCCACATCAGTGATCCCCTCATCATAAAGTTTCACTTCTTTGAAATGCCATAAGTCAACACACCATCCTACTACTTCTTCAGATCATCGATCAGAGGCTGCAAATATACATCTATCCCAGCCTTCGGAGTAGATGGTCCCAGTATGAGACAAGTCAGAAACATATATGGTTTTGACATGCACATCTCACGACACTAGTGCAATAAGTGCTTTTTACGTCAGTTAAAATTGATTTTTTACGTCAGAATACTAACTGACGTAAATACAGCTAACGTTAAAAGTTAAACTTTTAACGTCAGTTGAGAACTGACGTTAAATATAACACTATTAACGTCGGTTCTTTAACACAACTGACGTTAATTTTGTCAAAATTAACGTCAGTTCTTTAACAAAACCGACGTAAATTTTGTTAAAACTAACGTCAATTGTTATCAAGAACTGACGTTAAAGGTCTTAATTTTAACGTCAGTTGTAATAAACAATTGACGTTAATAGTGTACTGCATATTTTTATAAAATACTTTTAACGTCAGTTGTATGATACAACTGACGTTAATAGTATTATTTTTTTTTAAATTCAGTTTTAAAATATCACTCCCCTAAGCCATCCCTGCATTCAGTAAATATCCCAGTAACACAGAATATCACACACATTACAGAATTGCAAAGGAAAAATGGCACAATGATCCATATGTATGCCTGTTCAAAACAATATATATTTATTAACATAGGTTATAAATGTATACTAAGTTTAAACTACCTATA
Source organism: Sophora flavescens (assembly GCA_030762895.1). Classification (NCBI taxonomy): domain Eukaryota; kingdom Viridiplantae; phylum Streptophyta; class Magnoliopsida; order Fabales; family Fabaceae; genus Sophora; species Sophora flavescens. Next base: position 160,439,027 of record CM061067.1, on the reverse strand, counting down.
TCAATATCCCTTCGTGATGATCATCACGAGTGGCATGTACATCGTCCACCTGTGTCTCCTCGATTATAGTAGGCATGTTTGTTGAAAACGAAGGAGTCTCAGGAATATCAAGATTTGAATCTTCATTTTCATCACTACCATTATACATGCTTTTTCCTTGGAGAACCACGGACAACCTTTTGTTAGAAGGATCAGTGATGTAGAACACTTGTTTTGCTTAGGAAGCCATTATGAAAGGCTCATTTATATGACCTAACTTGTTGAGGTCTACCAATGTGAACCCCAATTCGTCGGTTTGTACACCACTGTTACTATCAACCCACTTACATTTAAATACCAGCACCGTAAGCTTAGTGTAATCGACCACCCAAATATCTTCAATATATCCAAAGTAAGGTCTCGGTCTTTATAACGGGTTTTGTGTCCTTTGCACTAGAGAAGTGCATTGCTTCGGCCACGATCATAACCCCACTATTTTGCATGGTACTCTTGTTATCTTGTTCCTTTGTATAAAAGGAAAAGTTATTTATGTCGTATCCTCTCCAACATATGACGTTGAAGTTAGGCCCACGTGCTAGCCATTTTACGTCATCAGAAGCAGTACTACCATCCTTAAGCATTTCTTCCTTGAACCATGGTAAGAAAGTCTTGTTATGCTTGTTCAACAACCACCTTTCGCTCATTCGAGGGTTTTCTTGATTGACTTTTCTTTTATGTTCAAATAAGAAAGGCTGAACACATTCGATGTTGTTCAATACATACAAATGTGCTTGAAGCACTTCCTCCCGATCCTTCCTATTAATTCTTAAGTCATGTGTACCCTTACCTTGACATCTGATCTCATCATGCCAAGGCTTAGGAACCCCTATAGGATCTGTGTTATGAAGGTAGTCCGAACAAAACTCAATAGCTTCTTCTGCAACATACCTTTGAACAATAGATGCTTCCGGACGATGAGGATTCTTCACGTACCCTTTCAAGATCTTCATGTAGCGCTCAACTGGGTACATCCATCTCATAAAAACCGGCCCACATAATCTAATCTCCCTCACCAAATGAACAATTAAGTGAACCATTATGTCGAAAAAGGAAGGAGGAAAATACATCTCCAATTGGCACAAGATTGTAGCAGCCTCAACTTCCAAGTCATCCAACATACGGGGGTCAACGACTTTGCTACATATAGAATTGAAGAATGAGCACAACCGAGTAATGGCATGTCTCACATTTTTTGTAGCAATACCACGAATAGCAACGGGCAGAAGTTGTTGCATCAAGATGTGACAATCATGAGACTTCAAGCCAACCAATTTAAGATTACTAGAGACAAGCCTCTTCATATTTGAAGAGTAACCATGTGGAACTTTGATGCCCTGAAGACACCCGCAGAAACTTTGTCTCTCTTTTTTTGACAAAGTATGACATCTTTGGCAACAAAAATAAGTCCGCTTACCATCCTCAACAACTGGAGCTAACTGCTCTCGTATACCCATAGCAACGAGGTCGAGACGAGCATTCACACCATCCTTTGTCTTGCCCTGAATGTTGAGAAGCGTCCCGATCACACTATCACACACATTTTTCTCCACATGCATCACATCAATGCAAGATTATCGACATCAAGCTTGCGCCAGTATGGAAGATCAAAGAATATCGACCTCTTCTTCCATATGTTTTTCTCAACAGCTTTACCTTTCTTTTTGGACTTGCCGAATATAACATCGATGTCCTTTACCCTCTGATAAACCTGCTCTCCAATTAAGGCCGTCGGTGCTTCTTTTGTCTCTTGGCATCCATTAAAAGCTTTTTTCATCTTACGATATGGGTGATCACGTCTATGAAATCTCTGATGCCCAAGGTAAACCGTCTTCTTTCCATGATGCAACTGAGTGTAGCATGTGCCTTCTTCACATATAGGGCATGCTTTATGCCCCTTGACACTGTACCCGGACAAGTTACCGTATGCTGGAAAGTCGTTGATGGTGCAAAATAACATGGCACGAAGCTTGAAAGTCTCATGAGAATACCCATCAACTACATCAACACCTTCCACCCACAACGTTTTCAAGTCTTCAATCAAGGGACCTAGATAAACATCTAAGTCATTTCCCGGTTGCTTTGGGCCCGAAATCATCATAGACAACATCATGTATTTGCGCTTCATGCACAACCAAGGGGGCATGTTGTAAATTACCAACAGAACAGGCCATGAACTATGAATACTACTCATGTTACCATAAGGATTCATTCCATCCGTAACAAGTCCAAGCCTTAGGTTTCTTGGCTCATCGGCGAAATCCGGAAACATAGTATCGATATTCTTCCATTGAATAGAATCAGCAGGATGACGAACCTTTCCATCACATTTCCTCTCATCATTATGCCATCTAAGATTCTTCGCATCTTTCACATTGGCAAACAATCGCTTGAACCTTGGAATTATTGGAAGATACCACAACACCTTCGCAGGAGGACCCTTTTTTCTCACATCATCAAGATCATCATCATCATCACCACCCTTCACTTTGTATCGTGATAACCCACATTTGGGGCAATCGTGATTGTCTTCATGAACACCGGTGTACAATATGCAATCATTGGGGCATGCGTGTATCTTCTTATACTCCATACCCATAGGACACAATACCTTCTTGGCCTCATAGTTACGGTCAGGCAATGTGTTGTCCTCCGGAAGCAAGTCTTTCAACACTTCAAGCAATTCCGTGAAGCTTTTATCGGTCCAACCATTTCTCGCTTCACACAAACCAATTTTAGCACCGCCGACAACCGTGTATGAGTGTACCCTGGATATAAAGGCTTATCCGCATCACTGCACAACCTATCATACACATGCGCTCGATGAAAAGATTCTTGTCCAATATCACGGATCATGTCCTCTACTCGATCATCCTCCATATCTACGTCAACGTCCTCACTTTGGGAGACACTCGCCGTATTACTACTCAACAACAGATCACCATGCCATATCCATCTTGTATAACTCAAGCAAATCCCTTCACAAATCAAATGAGTACGTATATCCTTCACCGTACATTTCTTCGTATTCAAACACTTGACACAAGGACAACAGAACATTCCATTACTATTAGGAACATTCCTTTGAGCAAATTCTATAAATTCTCCCACCCCCTTCAAATACTCAGCACTAGTACGCTTACAAACCATCCAACTACGATCCATAACTAGATAGGTCATGTAGATATACAAAACATATATATATCCAATATAAGGACAATACGGGAGATTGAAAACTATAGGTTTTAAAGATTAATTGCCAAGAACTGGTCACGGCCTGGCAGTGATGTCCATCACGGCCGTAACGTGCAATCCGAATGCACCATGCCATCACAGGCGGGAACCGATCACGGCCTAGCCGTGATTAGCATCACGGCCGTGACAGATCAACCAGCAGAGCAACATGCACTCAAAACCAAAAACAGAGACGTACATTCCAAACAACTCAAACTCACGGTTTCAAGTTTCAACTACTGAGACTACAGTTTCAACATACACTCAAAACCAAAAATACAAAAATGTGCCCTAAATACTCACCAGAAATAGGTGCTCGCGTGGTGGTGGGGAGGGGAGCTCGAGTGGTGGCCAACGTTCGATGTGGTTACTGAGAGCAGAGGGACAAGGAGAGTTAGTGCGCGGGAAGGGGAAAGAGAGATGTACGTCAAGTTATTGCAAAGAATGAATGGAAAGACAAAGTTAGGGTTAATAGTGTACCTCACGGTGGTGGCGAAGAAGCCCTCGCGGTGGTTGCGGTGGAGATGAGCTCGCGATTAGGGTTCTGTGCTGGGTGAGAGTGAGAGTGAGGGTTGAGAGTGATTTAGGGTTGAGCGTGATGAAAAGAGAAAAGAGACGTACGTACAGAGCGATGTGCGTAGCGGCGCTACGGTGTAAACGTTTTATAAAACAACATTTAACGTCAGTTGTATTAAACAACTGACGTTACAATTAATTTTTTAACGTCAGTTTTATTAACAAACTGACGTTAAATATTAATATTTTTTTAAAAAAACACTTTTAACGTTCGTTGTTGAATACAACTGACGTTAAAAGTGTTGTGTAAAAATCATTCTCTATATAAAGTAACTTTCTTCAGATCGATCGATCAGTACACGCCTCTTCTTTTCCTCTATATTTCTATTCCTTCACAAAATGGCTCTGAGACCTGTGTTAATTGAATGACAACAGGGCATTTCAGATAGGGATATAGGATTATTTACGCCGGCTATTTATTTAATCAAGTAAAAATCACACTTTTAACGTCAATTGTATAAACAACAGACGTTAAAAATAAATATTTTTTATTTTAAAAACACTTTTAACTTCAGTTTTATTTAACAACTGACGTTAACAGTGTATAAGTTTCTGCAAAAACATTCATTCCTTTGACTACTCTGCTACTTACCCATTGACCTGTGTTAAGAGTGACAACAGGGCATTTCAGATAGGGATATAGGATTATTTACGTCAGCTGTTTATTTAACTGAAGTAAAAATCACACTTTTAACGTCAGTTGTATAAACAACTGACGTTAAAAATAAATATTTTTTATTTTAAAAACACTTTTAACGTCAGTTTTATTCAACAACTGACGTTAAAAGTGTATAAGTTTCTGCAAAAGCATTCATTCCTTTGACTACTCTGCTACTAAATTACCCATTACTGCTGTGCTACTTACCCATGCACATTGTAACATATAATACTCTTTATGAGCACTAAGTTTATACCTAGACTTAAAGGTCTATTTCTTCCTAATCCTTCGGGGCGTTTTCTTTTCTGCACGTTTATAATATATGACTGCCAACTCCCAATGCGCCTTGGAACCTAATGCTCTTAATGATCAATTTAATTTTTAGCAACTTACGACGCCTAGTAACTTCATCCCCTACTCCTATAAATAGCTTCCTTCCAACCTTTAATTTTTCTGCTTCACAATATGGCTCTGCCATGGAGATTAACTTCATCACTCTTTCTTCCTATACCTAGACTTAAAGGTCTCTGTCTTAATGGTCAAACAACTTCCGAGGTTGTGTAAATCGCATTACATGGTAGATAAGGGTGTGTAAATCGCATTATGTGAATTGCACACACCATCATCCTTCAGGAGAATCAGCAGCTACAGTTCCAAAACCTCAGCTTTGGAACCAAGTGGCTGTTCCAAGAATATTGCTGAAACAGATCGAGTGCACCCTTCACTCTGCCACGGCTCCAAAGTGACTGTGGATTCAGATGGAGCATCAAGGACTTCAAATGAGGGAGGGGATGCATTCAATGTTGGAGTTTCTGAGGACAGGACTGAGAAGAAAATGATGTTGAAGCAGAAACTTTTTTATATTTTAGTGCTATCTTGCGGAAATTTTTTATCTTTTAATCATGTAATTGTATCTTATGAATCGCTTCAATGAGATACGATTTGATTATACATATATAACTTGTTTTATGTTAAGTGTTTATTTATTTTAATTTGCACAAGAATTTGTTAATTTACTAATTCAAACTATTTAATTAAGATTAAAAATAAACTTTTTTTTAAAAAAAAGATTAGAAATAAACTGCACTATATGGAGTGATGATCTGCGTTAAGAGTGACAACAGGGAAATGACAACGAAAGAAAGATAGGAATGAGTTGATTATTTACGTCAGTTATTTATTTAACTGAAGTAAAAATCACACTTCTAACGTCAGTTTTATAAACAACTGACGTTAAAAGTGTTAATAATTTCTTGCAAAACACTTTTAACGTCAGTTCATTAAACAACTGACGCAAATAGTGATTTAATATTTACAAAACTGCCACCGCCTCACTTTTAACGTCAGTCCTTAAAACAACTGACGTTAACAGTGAATTAATGAAGTCTGATATTTACAAAACTGCCACCGTCCCCTTTTTAACGTCTAGTTTTTGGTTAACTGACGTAAACCTTTACCGTCTAATGTATATTTTCCACTAATGCGAGGAAGATTGTACGGTGTAACAATCACTGGCCAACATGAATATGGCGAGGCTGACGCCTGAATGTATGGGGTAAAACCATCTGAACACAGCTCAAGTCTCACATTCCAAGGATCTGCTGCAAAATCAGGATGAACCCGATCGAAGTGCTTCCAAGCTTCACCATCAGAAGGGTGGCGTATGACACCCGGAATTCTTCTATTTTCATGATGCCACCTCATTTGTCCTGCAGTTTGCATTGATACAAACAGTCTCTGCAACCTTGGAATTATTGGCAGAGAGAACATTGCCTTCGCAGGAACTGGTTTCCTCTTACTATGGTCACTACTTTGAACGCGGTACCTGAGACACCCCGTTGTACCCCGGTGTTTTATTAGATTAATTACCTTTTTAAATCAATTCTTAATCGCGTCCTTATCGTGAAAATAGGTAAAAATAAAAAACTTATTTAATTATCATATAACTTCTACAAATTTAAAACACAATAACTTTAACATATGTAAATACACACTTAGTTGTTCATTACAATACCAAAACATTGTTGAGGGTATCCTCTCAGTAGGATCCCTCACAGGCATAAACGTACTAACAGATATACTTAGCGGAAATATAAAAATGCTCCTTTGACACACTGACCATAATGCCTATACTCTAATCGCCATGGGTCACAGCTCGACCCCCAGCGTCTGGTTCGTAAGGAGTTCCATCCAACTCCTCAGCAATCTCCATTTAATATAGAGTTCTGTCTAACTCCTCAACAACATAACCCTCCATCGGGTCTTTTAACGTGAACCAAAGTAACCCACAAAAATACAGAAACATTGGGGATAAGAAGCAGTTCTATCATCAAAAACACCATAGCTGCACACCTATTTCCTAAGGTGGAAGTGGTCTCGCGAGAACTCTTGATTTTACGTGTACTATATTACCAATACACGGTGTATTATATTACTAATGTGTGAGATCCGGCAAGTGTACCGGATTCGTTGCCAAGTAATAAAAAGATCGATCCCACTGGGACCGTGATCTTGAATGACAATTAGTTATAAAATTGATTTTACTGAACTGAAATAAGGTTTTGAAAAGGTATTGATTTTTGAAATACGAATCAAGTAACAATCAAATTTAATATCGCAATTGAACAAAACAAGAAAGCAATTCAAATTGGGGATTTTCAAATTCAAAAGGGATTCCCAGGAATTGGGATACCACAAAACTGTTTATGTTACTAAATCGACTACTCTCCTTGTTAATTACCAAAATTTGATTTGAAGGCAAATTTATCCTAATTTAGCTAATGCTCCCTCTCGGGTTACAAAAACCGTGCCCAATTAAATCAATCCCTACTCTCGTGGCAATTGAATTTAGATCGGACCTTTTAAGTCCTGTGACAATTCGTGAGCCTCGAAGGACCGCTTCTAACTCTCGTGATTTAAGTCCTAAGTTTGATTACTATAGATCCGATACCTAAGTTCACCACTAGGTTCGTCCTTAGTGTATCCACGACACGTAAATAAGTGGCCACCAAATTTACGAGTAATTAAAACGATAGGGATCAAATCGAAAACAAAATCGGAATTAACAAGAAATCGAAAATTAATTCATCACCATAAACAAGTCATGGGCATAGCCCCAATTCCTAGAAACAAGACAAACTACTCAAGCATTTCCATGATTGTAGTAGGCTTAATCGAAAATAACATTAAGAGAAAAAACTAAGAGAAGAGAAGAAGGAGAAGAAGAGAATTCCTGAATTTTTCTAAGGTAAGCAGCCCCAAAAGTTCCGTCCCCAGACTTGAGCCCCTAGGTCCTATTTATAAGGTTGGACAATTTGAATCCTAAGCCAATACAAAAACCAGATCAAATCAGTTGTTGAAGATCCATAGAATGCGCGTCACGTCCGTGATGGGTATAACGGCCTGGTCGTGGCAGATTCTGCCTAGAAGGGGTCTGGCTCAGTTGACATGTCACGACCGTGATGGGCATCACGGCCTGGCCGTGACAGATTCTGACTTTTTTATTCTTCTTTTTCAGCTTCACTTGATCATGGCCGTGATGGGCATCACGGCTAGGCCGTGATCAGCTCTGTTTACCTCATTTTCTTGCCTTCCAAGCTCCATCTTCATGCCAGCTTCAACACAGCTGATCCTGAGCAATTTAGTCCTCGATTCCTGCACACAAGAACCACAAAACCACCTTACTCGTTCCAAGGTAAAATTAACGAATAATCAAATAAAATAAGCCTAAGCTATATGAAAATGCATGCAAAATGTCATGGAAATATGAGGTGAAATCACACTCATCAAACTACCCCAAGCTTAAAATTTTGCTTGTCCTCAAGCAATAACTAAGACCAGAAAAGGTAATCAATCGAAGCATGGACAGTGAATCTAGAACCCGAGTAATGAATTCAAGTAACAGGCATATTCAATAAGAAACCAAGAGACAATCGATTTTAAGTCCAATTATGAGCTTAGGTTCCCCAGATTCACATCTCTCACTAATTCGGGCACTCTCCTTACCTCACTCATAAGTTTGAGGGTATATGACAATTCGCTCAATTTCCTCAAGGAAGGAACCCTACCATTAGCTTGACTATTAACCAAATCTCTACTTTATTAATGAAAACACATCAGAATCAGGAGGTCTTTTATTTTGGTTGTAACGGGGCCATGAGAATTGTTAGGTGGGGAAATCAAGAAGAGGAAAATTCTAGAAGGCTAAGCAAAATCAAGCAGTGCAAAGCATGACACCTCCTAAAATTCCTTTTTGGGTTTTAGTTTAGTTTTCCACCTTTCTTTCTTTTCTTTTTACTTCTTATTTATCACTTTCTTTCTTTCTTTTTTCATCCATCCCCTTCTCCATTTTTTTTTGGAAAATGGGAGATTTTCAACTTTAGAGAAATTTTTCTACTTTTTATCCCACAATTTATTCTTCAAACTACCTTTTTTGCCCTTTTGCAACACTTTAAGAGGTGCCATACCAAGCATTGTTCATTAAAATAGATCAATGGTACCAAGAAAAGTATTTTATTCTTTTAGGCTCAAAATTGGGCAACTAAGGGGTAGCAATTAATCAGTCAAAGTTCAGAAGGCCAGAAAAATACCTAGTGCCTCAATCATTTTCAAATGTGTTTTCAAAAAATTTTAATTTTCGAAACGGTTTCAAGTCAAGTTCTAGAGGACACAATCCAAGATGAATAAAACACTCGATCACAAGGAATGGGGTAGATTTAGTGAGTACCCCCTTTTAACTCAAAAGCTCACATTTAGTAGTTTAAAAATCGATGAAAAACCCAAACCTGAGGAACCATATGCTGATTGTTAACTATCAAAAGATCATCTCAAGCATTTTTCATTTTTATTCTATCACATGAATACAAAAATTTGGTTCACGGATCCACTGTCCTAATTCAATTGGCACAAAGTTTTTCACTATTGGAGGCATATCCTAAGCAAGGGGCAGTCTAATCATGTGATATATGCAAAACTAATCCTAAATGAATGCAACATGCAAGAATGCAAAAATGATACCCCTACCCCAAGCTTAAAAACTTACATTGTCCCCAATATAAATAATTAAGTCGTAGGGAGGATAAAATAAAATAAAAAAAAAGGAACAAGAATAACTCACTGAGGTGGTGGGTGCTGGCTCAGATGCCAGTCGTAGAGCTGCTGGAGCATGGCTCTCTGCTCGTGCTGCTCCTCCATAATATGCTCCTGGTTCGCTAAGAAGGTGTCAAAAGTGGATGCGAACCGCGTATAGGGATCATCGGACGACGAACCTGCAGAGGAAGAAGATGGGTGCCCAGACGGACTAGCCTGCGGTGGCGGGCGTAACGGCCTTTGTACTCTAATAGGCTGAGGCTCCTCTTCCATTGTCACTTTCCAATTTGCCGGATTTGTTACATCTAAAAGTGTGGGGTTAGGGAGAGGGATTAGGTGCCTGCTTGTGTCAGGCAGTATATGTCATCCTCCTGGATGATCATCCCCATGGCCTCACATGCCTGCAAGGAGATACGAGTCCGTCCAGGGGCGGCCTCAAAACCATGTAGATCAAAGTTGAAGTGATGGCATATGGTGGTGATCCGACCACCAATGACAATAGTGCCACTCGAACTCTTGGCCACCTTTAAGAGGTGCCTAGCCAAGAATGACCCTGTGTCCATGTTGCTCTCAGGGTGGAGCATGGCCCATAGTATAAAGACCTCATCCTGGCAGACGGATCCGTCACTCTCTCCACGGCCAAACAGGGTATTGGCTATGACCCTATGCATATATCTAATACTAGGGTTAGCAAAGGCTGTGGACTTGGATGTCCGAGGGTCAAAACTCCTGCCCTCATGGTCAATTATTGACCAGAAACTATGCGCACTAAACCTTAAGGGGTATCTTCGGTCCCCCCTACCGGTAATCCAAAAATCTCATTAAATTCAGCTAGGGTTAGTACGAAGTCCTAGTTGAAGAGCCGGAATGTGATCCGTCCCTCTTGGCAATGCGGCCCTTGGAGAATTTCTGCATTCAGGGAGCTTAGGAACTCCAGAGTAGGGCCAGCATATGCAGGGTATCTAGTGGGAGCAAACTCGCTCCACCATATATTTTCTAACATCCAATTGATGTCAACAGTCAAGCCTAGGGTGTCTATGCATGCATCATCAAGATATTTGGTTTGGACTATCTTCCTATTTTTCAGAGCATTATATCTATCTTGTTGAGCATTATCCTTGAAAACTATCTTATACCCATGTTCATCAGTCTCAGAGCTAGAGGAGTCAGAGTCAGAGTAGTTACCTGGGTTCCTGCTTCCTCTGGTGCGAGTGCGTGAGGCTTCGGTTGCCCTTTGACGTTTGCTTGCCATGATCCCAGAGTACCAAAATCCACAATCCCCTTCACTGTTTTTGAAATTTGGTTTGGTTAGGGTTTCAAAATTGGGACTTTTTGAGTTTGCCCAAAATTGAAGGATTTGCCTTGTGGGTCTTGTTGGGTTAGGTCTAGGGAGGAAGGGAGTAGGGTTGGTTGGGTGGTTGGGTGTGGGTGTAATGGGGAGGTGATTTTTCGAGCTCCTTTGGTGAATGGTTATGGTGGAGGATGTGAGAGGAAGAAGAAGAAGAAGAATGGGTGAAGAGGAGGATTGTGGGTTTGGGCTAAGGAGGAAGATGCGTGATGAGTGTGATATGAGGGAAAGGAGGAGTTGGGAGGAAGGGGATAGATTTTGGTGGCTATGGAGGTTGAGAAGATGAAGGGAGTGCGTGGTTTGTAGTAAAGGAGGCGTTTTAAAACCTGGGTTAAGTGCGCGTCACGGCCGTGATGGCCATCACGGCCTGGTCGTGACGCGTTCTGTGTCTAGTAAATCCTGCATCACGGCCGTGATGCGTATCACGGCCTCCCCGTGATGGGATCTGTCCTGCTCTAGCTACCTGTCACGGCCGTGACCAATATCACGGCCAGCCCGTGATCCTTTTTGACCCTTCTTGGTCTTCACATCACGGTCGTGATAGGCCGTGATGGACTCTGATCTTCTGGGGCCTACTTGTCACGCCCGTGATGTCCATCACGGCTGGGTCATGATGGAATCTGACTTTTAGCTTTTGGTTCATCACGGTCGTGACCACCATCACGGCCTGGGCGTGATCCTTTCTGACTTTCTTTTCCATCCCCCTTTCACTCTTCATGACTTCCTGACCTGAAAACACTCGGCAAACCCATTAATTGATGACCTTTCTTCTCTAATTCTTCTAAAAAAACAAAATTCAAAACAAACTAAGTAGGGAAAGAAAGCTTGGGTTGCCTCCCAAGAAGCGCTTATTTATGGTCCTAAGCTTGACCATAGTCCTTTCAATCTTACGATGTTGGATCGAGGAGGGAAATCGCAACCTCCTGCTCAAGTGGATGTTCTCCAAGGTAGTGTTTCAGTCTCTGTCCATTGACCTTGAATGTTCCACGTTCCTGGTTCGCTACCTCGACGGCACCATACGGAAATACTTCCATTACTTTAAATGGTCCGGACCATCTAGACTTAAGCTTTCCTGGGAATAACCGCAACCTCGAGTTATAGAGTACCACTAGTTCTCCTTCCTGGAATTCTCTATGAAGGATATGCTTATCATGCCACTTCTTTGTTCTCTCCTTGTAAGATCGTGCGGACTCATAGGCATCCAATCTTAGCTCGTCAAGTTCCTGAAGTTGAAGGATTCTCTTTTCCCCAACGGCTTTTATATCAAAGTTTAGCATCTTAATAGCCCACAAAGCTTTATGATCAAGCTCGACTGGTAAGTGACATGGCTTACCGTAAATAAGTCTAAAGGGTGTCATCCCGATAGGAGTCTTGTAAGCCGTACGGTAGGCCCAAAGAGCGTCATCTAGCCTTAAGGACCAATCCTTTCTCGAACCTGAAACAGTATTTTCCAGAATGCTCTTTATCTCTCGATTGGAAACGTCGACTTGCCCACTTGTCTGAGGGTGGTAAGGTGTATCAACCCTATGAATGACTCTATATTTGAGTAGGAGTTTCTCAAATTGTTTTTCAATGAAGTGCGATCCTGCATCACTAATGACTGCCTTCGGAATTCCAAACCTTGGAAAAATCACCTTCTTGAATAGTTTGATTACGGTTCTTGCATCACTTGTTGGGGAAGGAATGGCTTCCACCCATTTAGAGACGTAATCAACTTGCTACAAGAATGAACTTATTATTGCAAGAGGAAGGAAAGGGTCCCATGTAATCGATTCCCCAAATATCAAATATCTCCACTTCTAGCATGGTGTTGAGTGGCATTTCATGCTTCTTAGAGATGTTTCCCGTTCTTTGACATGGATCACAAGCAAGAACGAACATCCGGGCATCTCTGAAAATATGAGGCCAATAGAAACCAGCTTGAAGCACCTTTGCTGCTGTCTTCGAGGCACTAGCATGTCCTCCGTAAGATGAGGAATGACAACAACTCAAGATACTTGGAACCTTGGCTTCCGAAATACACCTTATGTAAATGCTATCCGCACACTTGCGGAAAATGTAAGGCTCATCCCACACGTAGTTCTTGAGATCGGAAAAGAACTTCTTCTTTTTTTGATAATTGAGCTCCGGTGGTAGAATCCCGCATACAAAGTAATTCACAAAGTCCGCATACCATGGAGCATCCTCTCCCAAGATGGCGAACATTTGCTCATCGGGGAAAGAATCACCTATCAGCAAGTTGTCCTTCTCATGTTCCAATGGTTCAAGTCTGGATAAGTGGTGCGCAACTAAGTTCTCTATCCCTTTCCGGTCCCGAATCTCCAAATCGAATTCTTGCAGAAGGAGAATCCATCGGATGAGTCTTGGCTTGGCTTCCTTCTTAGTCATGAGGTGCTTTAGTGCGAAGTGGTCCGTGTACACTATGACTTTAGACCCCACAAGGTATGATCTGAATTTCTCGAATGCAAAGACAACCGCAAGCAACTCTTTCTCAGTTGTGGCATAATTCGCTTGAGCTCCATCTAGAGTTTTGCTTGCATAGTATATTGCATGGACCTTCTTGTCTCTCCTCTGTCCCAACACTGCTCTTACGGTGTAGTCACTAGCATCGCATATTACTTCGAACGGCTCATTCCAATCTGGTGTTTGCAAAATGGGAGCGATGGTCAAAGCTTCCTTCAACCTGTAAAATGCACTCAAACATTCCTCATTAAAATCAAATGGAACATCTTTCATTAACAGGTTAGATAAAGGTTTAGAAATTTTCGAAAAGTCTTTGATGAAACGCCGGTATAACCCGGCATGTCCCAAGAAACTTCTAACTCCTTTCACATTTATCGGTGGGGGCAAATTTTCAATAACATCTATTTTGGCCCTATCCACCTCAATACCTCTACCAGAAATCAAGTACCCAAGCACTATACCTTCTTTTACCATAAAATGGCATTTCTCCCAATTCAATACCAAATTGGTTTCTTCACATCACTGCAAAATCTTAGACAAATTTGTTAAACATTCATCAAAGGTAGTTCCATAAACAGAAAAATCATCCATAAAAACCTCCATGATGTTTTCAATAAGTTCAGAAAAAATTGTAGTCATGCATCTTTGAAAAGTAGCCGGTGCATTACATAGACCGAAAGGCATTCTTCTATAGGGAAAAGTGCCAAAGGGACAAGTAAACATGGTCTTTTCTTGATCACTAGGATGTATAGGAATTTGATGAAAACCGGAATATCCATCCAAGTAACAAAAGTATGAATGCCTAGCTAACCTTTCAAGCATTTGATCAATAAATGGGAGAGGGAAGTGATCTTTCCTTGTCGCCTTATTTAGCTTCCTATAATCGATGCACATTCTCCAACCGGTTACTATCCTAGTAGGGATTAGTTCATTATTTTCATTTTGAATAACAGTCATCCCCCTTTCTTAGGAACCAGATGCATCGGACTAACCCATTCACTATCAGAGATTGGATAAATAACCCCCGCATCTAACAGTTTAAGCACTTCTTTCTTAACAACCTCTTTCATATTAGGGTTCAACCTACGTTGATGCTCAATGGATGGTTTATGCTCATCTTCCATTAAAATGCGATGCATACAAAAAGAAGGATTTATGCCTTTAATATCATCAATTGTGTATCCTATCACTTTTCTATGCATTATAAGCTCCCTAAGCAATTTCTCAGTTTCCAACTCATTCAAGTTAGCATTCACAATTACCGGATAGGAAGAGTTAGGACCAAGAAATTGATACCTCAATGTAAAGCGAAGAGGATTTAGTTTTACCTTAGGGGCTTCTTCATCTTTCAGATCCTTACTCTTTGGTGTCAACTCAAGTTTCTCTCTCTTTGTTTTGTTGGGAGGAATTTCCGGACTAGCCTTCAGAAAGCGGGCATAATCTCTTACTTCTCCTCCATGAGCGTTTAAGTCTCCACCAGTCAAACACATCTCTAACGGGTCATCAACACAAGCTTGTGTGGATTCTTCTTTCACCACTTGGTGCATTAGGTCAATCTTGTAACAAGAATCTTCAAAAGAAGGGTGTTTAATAGATTTAGCTAAATCAAATTCAACTTTATCATCACCCACAGTCAAAGTCAATTTCCCATTTTTAACATCAATAATGGCTCCTGCGGTAGCCAAGAAAGGCCTACCAAGAATAATGGGGATTTGGGAATCCTCTTCCATTTCAAGTACCACAAAATCCGCAGGAATAAAAAATTTACCCACTCTAATAGGAACATCCTCCAAGATGCCTACTGGGAATTTGACGTACCGATCCGCCAATTGAAGGGAGATTGTTGTGGGTTTTAGTTCACCCATCTCCAACTTCTTGCGAACAGAGAGGGGCATAAGACTAACACTAGCCCCCAAATCACAAAGAGCTTTATCAAAACTAGTGTTACCAATTAAGTAAGGGATAGATAAACTACCTGGATCTTTCAATTTAGGAGGCAATTTATTTTAAATTAAAGCACTGCACTCCTTAGTTAAAGCTACTGTTTTATAGTCCTCTAGCTTTCTCTTATTTGACAAGATATCCTTAAGAAATTTGGCATATGTCGGCATTTGTTGTAATGCCTCAGTGAAGGGTACATTAATATACAATTTCTTAAGGACCTCTAGAAATTTCCCAAATTGCTTATCTAATTTGGCCTTAGCCAACCTTTGAGGAAAAGGTATCAGGGGTTGGTAAGGTGGTGGAGGGACATACTTAGACACTTTTTCACTAGGCTCTTCCTTTCCTAAGGGTTGTGCCTTAGTAGGTTCCTCCTCCTCAGCTACACTGTTGTTATCACTCTCCTCTTTAACCCCGGGATTCTCAAGTTCTTTACCACTCCTTAGACTCACGGCTTTACATTGTTCATTATTTGGGTTCACCTCAGGTTGTCCAGGAAACTTGCCCGGTTGCCTTATTGAATTTCCAGCTTGTTGGGCAATTTGAGTTTCTAACATCTTGTTATGGATGGCCAAGTTATCTACCTTAGATGTTAGTTCTTTTATCACCTCATTAACCGCCCTACCTTGTTGCCTAAATTCTTCGTTCTGCTTAGTTTGAGTAGCAACAAAGTTTTCCATAAGAGATTCGAGTTTAGATTTTTGTACCTGAGGGTACCCCGATGCGGGTTTCCTATTACCTTGTCCTTCTTGGAATTCGTGGTTCAACGTGTTTTTGTAGTTTCCGTAGGAAAGGTAAGGATTATTCTTCCTCTGGTTGTAGGGATTTGGGGGAGCATAGTTTGGTAGCTTCGGGTTCGTGTCATAGAAATTGTGACAAGAGTTCACTTGTTCCCCCGAAGCACCGGACTCAAGCGATACCATGTGGGCACTCCATTATGTCGTGTCCCTGCATTCCACAAATCTCACAAACAACATTAGTAGCACCGATTGAACTCACATGTGCCTTTTCAAGCTTATCAAAGTGTTTATTTAGTGAGTCGAATTTAGACATAATCAGATCGGTACTATTCATTTCGAACTTACCCCCCGAAAGATTTTTCGGGTTATTACCTCTTTCCAAACCCCATTGGTGGTAGTTGGTGGCCACGTTTTCAATGATGTTGAATGCCTCAGTCAGAGGTCTGTTCATAAAAGCTCCACCAGCTGCGGAATCGAGTGACACCTTTGATGAATAATCCAACCTGTTGTAGAAGGTATGCACTAACAACCACCTCTCGAGTCCATGATGTGGGCAAGACTCAAGCAATCCCTTGTAGCGATCCCAAGCTTCGGATAAGCATTCTCCGTCCATTTGGAAGAAGCCGGTGATCTGAGTCCGTAGGTAAGCAGTCTTGGATGGAGGGAAGAATTTATCTAAGAATGCTTGCTCTAGTTGGTCCCAAGTTGACAATATATTAGCGGGCACTTGCTTCAACCAAGCTTTCGCCTTTCCAGTCAGAGAGGAGGGGAATAACCTCAAGCGTATAGCATCGATCGGGGCACCTTGAATCCTGATTGTATCGGTGAATTCCAAGAATGTCTCCACATGATCAGTCGGGTACTCTGAGGGTAATCCTCCAAACTGATGTTGCCTAATCATGCTAATCAACTGAGGCGGTATAGTGTAGTTCTCCGCCTCAATTTCTGGCCTAGCGATCCCAGTTCGCAAACCCCTAGCATTTGGGGCTGCGTAGTCCTTCAGTGGTTTAGTATCCGGTAGATTCGCCATGAGTGGAATGGGAATCAACCTCTCTCTCTCTTTGTAGTCTCCTACGTCTATGAAAGGTCCTTTCAATCTCGGGGTCAACTTCAAATAGGTTTCCAAGACTTAGGGATCTTTGCATAAAAGAGAAGAAAAAAAAACTGATGGTAGAGAGATAGATATTCTAAAAAAAAGGAAAATAAATTAATAATAAAAATGTCCAAAAAAATCAATTAAAAATTAAATTGAAATTCAAGAAAACACAGTCCCCAGCAACGGCGCCAAAAACTTGATGTGTGAGATCCGGCAAGTGTACCGGATTCGTTGCCAAGTAATAAAAAGATCGATCCCACAGGGACCATGATCTTGAATGACAATTAGTTATAAAATTGATTTTACTGAACTGAAATAAGGTTTTGAAAAGGTTTTGATTTTTGAAATACGAATCAAGTAACAATCAAATTTAATATCGCAATTGAACAAAACAAGAAAGCAGTTCAAATTGGGGATTTTCAAATTCAAAAGGGATTCCCAGGAATTGGGATACCACAAAACTGTTTATGTTACT
This sequence comes from Sophora flavescens, assembly GCA_030762895.1. NCBI lineage: Eukaryota > Viridiplantae > Streptophyta > Magnoliopsida > Fabales > Fabaceae > Sophora > Sophora flavescens. The sequence continues at coordinate 160,421,372 of CM061067.1, read as the reverse complement.
AAATCGACTACTCTCCTTGTTAATTACCAAAATTTGCTTTGAAGACGAATTTATCCTAATTTAGCTAATGCTCCCTCTCCGGTTACAAAAATTGTGCCCAATTAAATCAATCCCTACTCTCGTGGCAATTGAATTTAGATCGGACCCTTTAAGTCTTGTGACAATTCGTGAGTCCTCGAAGGACCGCTTCTAACTCTCGTGATTTAAGTCCTAAGTTTGATTCCTACAAATCTGATACCTAAGTTCACCGCTAGGTTCGTCCTTAGTGTATCTACGACACGCAAATAAGTGGCCACCAAATTTACGAGTAATTAAAACGATAGGGATCAAATCGAAAACAAAATCAGAATTAACAAGAAATCGAAAATCAATTCATCACCATAAACAAGTCTTGGGCATAGCCCCAATTCCTAGAAACAAGACAAACTACTCAAGAATTGCCATGATTGTAGCAGGCTTAATCGAAAATAACATTAAGAGAAAAAACTAAGAGAAGAGAAGAAGGAGAAGAAGAGAATTCCTGAATTTTTCTAAGGTAGCAGCCCAGAAAGTTCCATCCCCAGACTTGAGCCCCTAGGTCCTATTTATAAGGTTGGACAATTTGAATCCTAAGCCAATACAAAAACCATATCAAATCAATTGTTGAAGATCCATAGAATGCGCGTCACTGTCGTGATGGCCATCACGGCCAGGCCGTGACAGCTTCTGCCTTGAACGTTGCTTCACTAAATGGTCTGTCACGGCCGTGATGGGTATCACAGCCTGACCGTGATAGATTCTGCCTAGAAGGGGCCTGGCTCAGTTGACATGTCCCGGCCGTGATGGGCATCACGGCATGGCCGTGACAGATTCTGACTTTTTCATTCTTCTTTTTCGGCTTCACTTGATCATGGTCGTGATGGGCATCACGGCTGTGAACACCCATTTTTGTCCGTCTTTTATCGTAACATTACACTTCAAGGAGACAAATAATAATAAATATAAAAAATGAAGAAAGTAGGGAACTCATAGCTAACTTGCTGTTGGACGGGGAAGCCCTGTCCATCTCATTTGTACTTGCTGTTGGACGGGGAAGTCCCGTCCATCACATTTGTATTTACTGTTGGACGAGGAAGTCTCGTCCATCACATTTGTACTTGCTGTTGGACGGGGAAGTCCCGTCCATCACATTTGCACTTGCCGTGGACGGGGAAGTCCAGTCCATCATGTGAGACTTGTTGTTGGATGGGGAAGTCTCGTTCACCACATTTGTACTTGCCAATGGACGGGGTGGTCCCGTCCAGTTATTACACTTGCTGGTGGACGGGGTGGTCTCGTCCAGTTATTACACTTGCTGGTGGACGGGGTGGCCCCGTCCATTGCTTTGCACTTGCTGTTGGGCCCGTCCAGTCCACTGCACTTGCCAATGGACGGGGTGGTCCCGTCCAGTCATTACACTTGCTGGTGGACGGGGTGGTCCCGTCCATTACTCTGCACTTGCTGTTGGCCCCGTCCAGTTCACTGCACCTGCCAATGGACGGGGTGGTCCCGTCCAGTCATTACACCTGCTGGTGGACGGGGTGGTCCCGTCCATTGCTTTGCACTTGCTGTTGGCCCCGTCCAGTCTACTGCACCTGCCAATGAACGAGGTGGTCCCGTCCAGTCCTGTCCCTCTTATTTCTGTTGGACAAGGGGGTTCCGTCCACTTCAATTATTTTAATTTCTGTTGGACGAGGAGGTTCCGTCCACTGCAATTATCTTTTCTTGTTGGACGAGGACGTCCGTCCAGTGTATATCTACTTTTGCATATCTAAGTTTCTGTTGGGACAAAGAGATTCTGTCCACTGCAATTTTATTTTCAAGCTGAAGGCTAAAGAATAAGGAAAGAAGAAGGAGAAGATAAGGAAAAAAGGACGAAGAGAATAGGGAGAAAAAGACAATCAACAAAAAGGAAAGGAAGCTGAGTTACGCCTCCTACCCACTTTACATACCAGGCAAGACCTCTTTTCCTCCTCTACCCATTGGTCCTCCTTCTTCCTTACCTCCTCCCTTGTTTTAACTTGGTAACCCTACTCCTAACCCTAAAAATCCATCATGCACATCAGACAAAAACCCCCATCTCCTTTCTCTTTTCAAGCGTGCAACCCTCACATCAAATCACCACCTTTCTGCTATTCATGCCACCCCGTCTGGGCACATGCTATTTCTGCTCAAAACCCCCCATCTCCTTTCTCTTTTCAATCATGCAACCCTCACATCAAATCACCACCTTTCTACTACTCATACAACCCCATCTGGACACACGCTATCTCTTCTCAAAACCCTCTTTTTTGAACCTCCTCTACCCATTGGTCTTTTCTTTTTTCTTCCATCTCCTCCCTCGCCTTAACCTAGCATCCTCACTCCTAATCCTAAAAAGCCTTCATACCCATCAGACAAAAACCCCCATCTCCTCCCCTTTTCAAGCGTGCAACCCTCACATCAAATCCCCTCCTTTCCGCTGTTCAAAACGGCCCAAGCCTTGGGTATTCGTGCAAGCCGACCTTGAAGTCAACAGAGAAGAAGCAAGAAGCCCTCTCCTCCGTCTATAAAAGGAGAAGAAAAAGGAGGGGGGGGGGGATTTTTTTGGAGGGAGAAGGACTTATGATATGATATTTTCTTAGGGAGATTTATTTTATTTTATTTTGGGGGGGGGGGGGGGGGGGGCAATTTCTTAGATGGGAGAACACTGTTCTTGAGAGGAAACGAAAGATCAAAGAGGAGATAGAGAGGAAAGATACAAAGAAAAGAGAAGAGAAAGAGAGATTTTTGTTGTGAGGAAGAGAGATCAGAAATCTGAGCTTCCTTTTCTCTTCTCTATTATTAGAAGTGGTTAAGAAGGAAGAGCTTAAGGAGCTGGGGAGATTGAATGTAAAGACTTCGATCTTAAAATCTTACCACTGGGAGTAAACAAAGTGATTCTTATTCTACTCCTGTTTGGTAATCTTTGTTCTTTTCGTTGATATTATTAATAAATTTCTCTTGACACTCTTATTTCTCTGTGCTCCTGTTTCTCTGAATAAGTTGGTAAAAATTTTCATTTCTACATTTCTGTCCCGTTTTCAAGAGATAAAAATTATTTATTTTACACAAAAAAATATAGAGGATGATCACTTGATTAAAACAACCTTTTTTGGGTTGCCCTATGAAAAGTGTCATGTTCAACCCTTCAGATTTAAAGGTTGCTCTGTGGACTTATGTGTCATGTTCAACCTCCTGTAGTTTTAATAAAGAGACTCACAACGGGTAAAACAAATATTTCAAAGTTACTAATAATTTACACAACTAATTTTGGGTAACCATTTATGGATGTTCTAGGGTGTCGTGGGGTTAAGTCTCCATGCCTTCCCTAGACGTAATCGACTCCCGAACCCAAAGCTTCTTCTTGAAGGGTTTTCCAACTTTCCCGAAATTAAATAAAGTTGGTGGCGACTCCATGTTTTCCCTCTAAGAGGAAAAACTAGTCTTGTTTTTAGGTCGCTACAGATGGCGGCTCCACTAGGGAATTCTTTTAAGAGAGTCAAGCCCATAAAAATTGGTTTTGCAAATTTTTAGTAACTTGTAGCGTATTTGTTTTACCTTTTATGGCTGTATCTTACCGTTTTTTTTCTCCTTGCAATAATTAAATGACAAAACATGTTTTTATTTGTAGTGCTATTTGTTTGGATTATCCTTTTGGTTGGGTTTTTCCTCTTATTTAAATAACAAGAGTTAGTGGTGCATGCGTTTTAACTCACGTTATTATTATATATGTTTCACTAACAATGTTTTTGTTTCCTCCTCCTTTCTTTTCTTTTCCCATGTTTTAACAATAGGATAGAGGACTTATAACCGTTTTTATATATATCTATGTTTGTGTTTTGCAGGTTTTTCTTGTCTTCTCTTTTTTTACTTTTAAGTGTTACAGGTTTGTATGCCCCCTTCACACACATCACTATCACATATTTGCACACACACTTAGCTCTATACCCGAGCTTGCTCAAAAACCCAAGGATTAGGCGGTGCTCTGACATTGTTATTGAAGAGGTCTTGTACCTCCCTAATACTAGTCAGTTCACCACTCAGATTGTACATGAGATCGTGGAATAGTCATATTGAGAGGGTTTATCCCTACTTGTGGCCAGATTCATGAATCATACTCTTATGAGGGCAATCTGGGGACCATGACTTTTAGAGGTCTAGACCCATCCCAACTCTCACTAATAGAGCAGACCTAGTGGCCAACCTGTTTAGAGTCCTAACCTTAAGAAGTGTCCATCCTTCGGTTTTACCTGGCTTAGGACAAAAGGGGGCGTACTTTCTTTCCCTCCTCTATCATCATAAGCATAAACCGTCATGCATGCTCATCGTGAATATTCACGAAACTAGGGGCACCACATTGCTGCCTCAAACCTGAATGACATGTTCGAACATTATTGCACATCTAATAGGCGCTATGTCATAATGAAGGTGATGCATACCCATCAGGGTTTTCAACCCCATTGGGTCCCTACAACATGAATCATGCAAGATATATTTGCTTCACTATACTCATTTTTTTGTGTGTCTCTTTGTTAGAAGATTTTGGTATTCACCTTATAGCAAGAAAATGGAAAAGCTTGGTTCAGAGACGAGTACTAGCAACGCTAGTTGTCCCAAGAAAAATATCAAGATTGATGTGACGCTCAATGACGTGAAGAGATTGTGTGAACTCAGCTAGCAAATGCCAGAAGAAGCACGCTCAGACTTTGCCAGCAAGTATGGTAGAATATTAGACTTGTTGCGTGTTCCAGTGGAAGCTCCCGCTCTGAGTGCATTGGCCCAATATTGGAACTCAACTTTGAGGTATTTTGAATTGCCTAACTTGGACATCACTCCTACCATGGAAGAGTATGCTTATATGCTAAGACTGCCCATTCAAAAGAAGACTCCCTTCTACATGTATTATGGCCAACATGTAACAGATCGGAAGATAGCAAGTCTATTGGAGCTTCAACCGGAACAGATAGAGAAAACATAAAAGGGAACCACCAAAGGGATGAAGAGGCGATTTTTGGAGGTGTATCTCAACATGTTGGGCCAGCAATGACGATGGGTTACTTTCAACAAAGTACTAGCCCTCATAATGTATGGGTTGGTGCTCTTTCCTTTTGTACCAGATTTGATTGATCAGTCAGCCATGGACGTTTTCTATAGGGTCGAAGAATATGGTGTAAACCCAGTCCCTGCTATCTTAGCTGAAACCTTCCTCTCCCTACAGGTTTGTCATCAGAATCAACAAGGGAAACTGCGATGTTGTGTGTCAATATTGTATGTCTGGATCATGACTCACTTGTACGCTCGTGATAAAATTGATAGAACAGATGACCCGCTGAAAGGATTCACTCGCATGCAACTAAAGTCACGTAAGTTATATGAGTGGAAGCAAGAGTTTGATCAGATCGACCTGCGGTCATTTAGTTGGATGTGTCCATGGGATAATGGAGATTCAGTTGTGCTCAGCTGTGGAATTTTGTCAAATGTTCCATTAATGGGTCCCAGAGGTTGTGTATCTTACTCACCAGCTTTGGTAATGCGTCAACTCAAGTGGACACAGGATGAACCCCCCAAAGAGCTGCTCGATGGGATATTCTTCCTATACCAAGAAGGTGAAGGCATCAAGAGTCAAACGATAGAAGTAAGGTCAGCATGGAATGATATCCATATAAAAGGACCGGAGGAATTAAGGTCAGCATGGAAGGCGAGTCATAGCTCACACAAAAAGATATGAAGTATGGAGAGAAGAAAGAAGAAGTTTCCCTCCAAGACCCACATCCCTTCTCTGTGAGGGAAATAATCCTCAATCCAAAGATCAAATGTTGAAAGAGATCGAAGTTTTAAAAGCTCAAATGAGGGTTTTTGATGAGAAAGACCAAGCTGCTGAAGTAACCATTATCAAGCTCCAAAGACAAGTGCAGAAGCTGAGTTTACAAATCGAGCATTTGAAGGATGAATGCGCCGATACCCATGAATCCCCAAATCATATAAAAAGGGCAAGAAAAGACAAAGAAGCAGAAATTCAGGGGCTGCTGGCAAAGATAGGATGTCAAGAGAAGATGCTTGTCAAACTTCAGAAAAGGAAATAGGAGCTTGAGACAAATATAGGGGTTCACGTTGAAACAATACATGTACTAGAAGAGAGGGTGGAATCCCTGCAGGAGTCCTTGGCCCAAACGGAAGTGTACTCTGACCGAGGGTGGGACGAAGCAGTCAAGTATCGCAAGCTATTAGCGGAAGCCAACATGAGAGAAAGTTGGCTCAGAAACAAGATAAAAAACTCTGAAAGGATTGAAGCTCAACGTCACGCAGAATGGGTAAAGGGATGGAAATTGGTGGTGAAAGATGTAATGAATGAAAAGGAAGCATGGAAGAGAAAATACAAGGACGTGATGGATAAGCTCCAATGTCACACTTCCCAGCTGGTGGAGCGTTTGAAGAGGCATCCGTCCACATTCGTATGAACCATTTCCTTCAGTTACCACCAAAGGTGACCGAATTCTTCGATCATTTTGAGAAACTTGTCAGAGAGTTCAGGAAAAAGAAGATGAGGCTCTTAACATAGAACTTTGTAGACCTCAGAAAGATGGAAACCATCAATGTACTGCTTTTATTTTGATCAAAGACTCACTATTTGTATCCGAATATTCATAATGGAAGAGAAGTTTTCATCCATGATTGTTGAGCGTTTTTTAGATGATATCTATCGAGGAGTGTATTCTCCCTTAGATATGTCATCAACTATATTTTTACCCTAAAAACGATGTGTCTTCTGCGTAAAAATGAGGACGTTGCTAGTACGGGTGTGGTCTATCGAGGAGTAGATTCTCCCTTGGACTTGACACCAACTGCATTCAAGATAGAAGGAACCATACCACTAGATTTGATTGCAGGATGAGTTTTCTTGCTATAGGTGTACACGACAGTCTTCCTGAGAGTACCCTCACGATCGAATAAAGGATGGTAACTTGCACATGCATGCATGCACACACACAAATTTTAGATTGACTAATGAGTTTTTCTTATCTGCTTCATAGAGTCGCATCCTTCTGAGGATTCAGGAACCATTGTGCGACCTAGGAAAGGTAATACCAACCAAACCCGAGTTCACGATAACAGATCTCGGACCAGGATGGCTGCCAATGCGTCTGAGGAAGGAAGAAATCTAAGCTCTGAGATAGATGATGTGAGGGGAAGAGTGAGCGAGATGGCTGAAACCCAAGCAAGATTAGAAGCCATATTACAAGATATGAGGGAATCTCTCAGCATACTCAGCGCAACCAGAGAGGCAATTAAACCTGGTAGGCAGCGAATTTCCTCTGTGATAATGATATGGTCCTAGAAAGGAACATATAAAATTTTGGATCTATCCTTAAGTGACTACCAAAATATGAAGAAGAAGAAATACAAAAATGGATAAGATGAGAAATGGAAGGTAGGCGCCACAAATCCAAGGGGATTTGATAAGCCGAGGTGAGGTTCGCCACAAGAATCTTGGATTCTTGATAAGAACAAGGGTGGTTCAACCAAGAACCTAAGAGAGGCTAAACACTCTCACAAATGGATTCAAATCCAAATTGAACTCAAAGTTATCATTCATCATGTTTGGGGCATGTACAAATAGTAGTGGGGCTGCCAACTCTTGGCTTATACAAAGTCCTCATAAGATTCCATTATTCTATAACCCCCTAATAACTATACCACTAATTGGTGTAATAAACCATTAGGTGGCTATTTAAACATAACTCTCCAATAATTGGATTTATTACCAAACTTAAGAGAATATTTAAAATGAAACATAACTAATAAAGAAGGAGTTACTTTAGGCATGCAAACCAAAAGACACACTCCTTTGAAGCTCAATCTCGTCCAAATATTCGTACCAAACTTCTATCCCATTTTTCACCATGATAGAAGCCGAATTTGGTCAAGAGGCCTGAGATATGATTTGTAGATAATTCCCTAAGCTTTCTAACGCACCAAATAATGCATCAATCAGAGATTCTTAGCTCAAGATATGACCAAATCAAGTATACGGGTTCAATCAGAAAATTCATCCTAAAAATATTACGAAAATTAAAAATAAAAGTATAAAAATTAGACTTAATTGTTATCTAATAAGCCGACTAATAATAGTGCACTAATATGGATCTGAATATGATTCTTTCCACATACTTAAGCCATCGATGCTTCTATCAGATAACAGCACCGACGTTTTCTAACGTTAGCACGGGTCTCATTCAGGGAGTGTCTAGACCCGACCAGACACATCACATGGCACCGATAATACTTCCCATTGGAGAAGGATACCCTCCTTTTGAAAATGCCTATCATGAAGTCCCGGGCTACACCGCGCCAACGTGGGAGCAACCACATGTGTCTACTCATAGTCAGTCAGCGGGAGTCCAGGCTGGTAAGGATAAGATGAGAGATGAATGGATGGAGAAAATGGAAGAACAGATAAAAGCGATAAAAGGCCCGATCACCTACGGCCCTCTCCAGATAGAATAACTCTGTCCCGCCACGGATGTCGTGATCCCCAAGGATTTCAAGATCCGTGACTTCTCCAAATATGATGGGAGTGGGAACCCATGATTTCACCTCATTAGTTACGCCACCAAGAAGGCAATCTGGTCCAAGGATGACAAATTCCTTATCAGCTTTTTCCATGAAAGCTTGACTGGCCTCGCCTTAGAATGGTACCTTCAATTGGACCATTCTAAGATCTCGTAGTGGACGGAATTGGCTAACTTATTTATGGACCAGTACAAATTTAACCTGGATGCAGCCCCAAGTCGTGAACAATTGACTACACTGCAGAAAAGGAGTGAGGAGCCCTTCAAGTAATGTGCCCAAAGGTGGAGGAGTTTGGCTGCACAAGTTCAGCCCCCGTTGACCTTATCTAAAATGTGCTCATACTTTCTAGGAACCCTCGGAGCACCTTTTATAGGGGCCATGGCTGGGGCTGCCTACAAATATTTCTCTGACTTGATCGTCGCCGGTGAAAGGATTGAGTTTTTGGCAAGAGCTGGAAAGCTCCCCATGAATGATGGTGAAGGAAGTGCATCCCGGAAGGGATTTCAACCAAAGAAGAAGGAAGTTGAGGCGAATTATGTACAACACCAACAGAATTTTAATCCTCAGCACCAAGCACCCTATAACCCTAACCAACATATCCCATGCCAGACACAAACCCCGCTTTATCCATCCTCTCAAACCAACACTTACCCGCAAAACCAAATCAGCAACATTCCTACCCCCAAACCATATAACCTTGCCCGCCCATCATACACCCGTTACCCGTCTGCACCCCCACAAAACCGTCCAAACTACCCTTCGCCTCGCCCAAACTTCCCAAACCAAGGACATTTCCAAAGTCCAAATCTGCCACCCCCCCGAAATTGTCCATCTCCAATGCGGATTTATTCCAACATTTGTTTGATCGCCACTTGATTGCGGGAAACCCTGTACGTCCCTTAGAACCACCATTTCCTGCTTGGTACAATCCAAATCAGACTTGAAAGTATCATATGGATGTCACAGGGCATTCTATTGAGGATTGCGAGGCTTTTAAGACGGCAGTAAGAAAACTGAGTGCTTATGGGAGGCTAGGATTCGAAGAAGAGGTCGGGCCTAACATCATTAAGAATCCAATCCCGGATCATAATGGAGGAAATCGAGTAAACAATTTGGAGGTAACAGGGTCCTCAATCAGGAAGGTGCTGGAACTACGAGTACCGATGCAGAAGATTTTCGAAGAACTGAAGAAGGTGGGATACCACATTGTTGCACCAGTGAGGATTCCAAGAGAAGAAAGGGGGTATGCCAAGGATCTAAGGTGTGACTATCATCATGGGCAAGTGGGGCAGGATATCAAAACTTGTTGGGATTTCAAAGTCCAGGTTCAGAGGTTACTCACCTTGGAGGTGATTCAAGCCAAACGAGGTGCGGCAGAGGAAGTCAATGTAGTCGAAAAAGTTGTACTCCGAGTACCACCCATGAACAAACCATCAGACCCAGAAAAAGTCATCATAAGGGTGAGCAAGCCAACTCCTTTTGCCTATGCTGATACACGTGCTGTACCATGGAATTATGAACAGAAAGTTGAACTAACTGGAGCTACGGGGGAGACCTCGAAGGCCCAAGTTACGAATATTGTGAGAATTGGAGGCATTACAAGGAGCGGACAGTGCTACACCCCTGCTGAAGAAAAAATGATGAAGGAAGCCGAAGAAGATAAAACTATGGATGAGAAAAAAGGCAAATAAGAAGAAGAGTTTCTGAAGATCATGAAACAAAGTGAATATAATGTGGTAGAACAACTGAAGAAAACTCAGGCAAGGATATCTCTCTTGTCGCTTGTCTTGACATCAGAATTGCATCGCAAGGCATTATTGAAGGTGTTGAATGAAGTGTACGTCAAACCCGACGTCACTTCGAAAAATGTGGTAAATATGGTGGACCCAATCAGGCATGTCAACATGATTACTTTCTCAGAAGATGAAGTGGCCTCGAAGTCCCACAGTAGCACTAAAGTCTTACACATCATCCTAAAGTGTAAGGGGTTTGTGATTGCAAAGGTGCTTGTAGATGGTGGTTCGGCGTTGAATGTGGTTCCAATGACCACGCTCAAGAACTGAATATAAGCGCGGCGGATTTGACACCACAAGAAATGATTGTGCGAGCATTTGATGGGACAACAAGAGGAATCTTAGGAGAGATAACTTTGTCCCTTGAAATAGGGCCTAGTTCTTTCCCTGTCCTCTTTAAGGTCATGGAAATCCAGCCAGCTTACACCATGCTTCTGGGGAGGCCTTGGATCCATGAGGTAGGAGTGGTCCCATCGACTCTGCATCAGTGTTTGAAGTATATTCAGGATGGATCTGTTATTACTGTCCGTGGTGAAGAGGAAATCATGCTGACAAAGCCCACCACAGTACCTTATGTGGAAGGCACATAGCGGATGGAAGATGACTAGCTCACTGCGTAGTTTGAGGTATTGAAGTCAGAGAATGAGAAAAGGGAGCCCCCAATGAAGAATGTGAATGAAGTAGTAGTCCGCATCATGGAAAAGAACAGGTATCAAAGAGGAAAAGTCCCAGGGCCTCAGCTGCAAGGGATCTCTTGGCCAATTGAAACGGCTGTGAGAGAAGGAAGGCGCGGATTGGGGTATAAGCCCAACCTAACAGAAGGAATGAAATTCATGACTCTTGAGAACAAGGAAGAAGAAGAGCGAGATAGAAAGTATCTTCCCCTCCAGACGGAGACTTTCCCAGTAGTTGCTGAAGTTATCAGTCCCGCAAAGTCATTTTCCCCTCACTTCACTATCAGCACACTTGAAGAAGAGCTGGACGAGAACCATGTCATCTATCTCCCCACTAGCAATGAAGTTCTCGACAATTGGCAATCTGAACCGTTTGTTGATATTATTTCCATGAAGTAATTGTCTTATTGTACTAATTATGAACTGATGCTTACTTACTTTGAGACATGAATGAGAATGTAGCACTTTGTCTGGTGTTTTCCTTTTGATTCCATCGTTTCTTTTCTCTCTTTCATTTCTTTACTTTGTTTAAGCTTTTCTTTCATCAATAAGACTCTTGCCTATACTTCCCTTATTCCCGACTTTTTCTTCCATGAATACTTCTTCCACTAAAGATTTACCTCAGGAGAGGAACTTTGAAACCTCATTTATTGATTCCCTCGCGGCCGCTGATGAATACAATCTTGAATCCGATGAGGAGGAAGAAGACATTGAAGAGTTCATAAAAGTGGTGAAATGGTCAGAGGAAGGGATTAGCTCGAATGATGAGATTGCATAAGTGATCAATATGAGAACCGAGGAAGATAAGAAGGAGTTAAAAATAGTGGATAACCCAGAGCAAGAAGAAATGGTTGCACTATTCAAAGAATATATGGATGTTTTTGCATGGTCCTACAGAGATATGCCAGGTTTAGATCCTGAGATAGCAACGCATAAAATTCCCTTATACCCAGATGTGGCTCCAAAGAAGCAAAAATTAAGGAGAATGCATCCTGAGATGTCACTGAAGATCAAGGAGGAAGTGACCAAGCAGTTGGAGGCTGGCTTTCTGGAAGTAGCTAGACACCCGGAATGGGTAGCTAATATTGTTCCGGTACCAAAGAACGATGGAAGGGTCAGAATGTGCGTGGACTACCGAGACCTGAATAAAGCCAGTCCAAAGGACGATTTCCCCTACCTCATATTGATGTCCTTGTAGACAGCACAGCCAAAAGTCACAGGTTTTCTTTCATGGACGGGTATTCTGGGTACAATCAGATCCTCATGGATAATGAAGATAAAGAAAAGACAACTTTTATCACTCCTTGGGGAACTTTTTGTTACAAAGTGATGCCTTTTGGATTAAAGAACGCTGGGGCCACTTACCAACGTGCTATGGTGGCATTGTTCCATGATATGATGCATAAGGAGGTAGAGGTATACGTTGATGATATAGTGGCCAAGTCCAAGGAAGGAGAAAGCCATGCGACAGTTTTGAGAAAGTTGATCGAGCGGCTAAGGAAGTACAAGCTACGCCTCAACCCTGCAAAATGTACTTTCGGTGCATCCGCAGGGAATTTACTTGGCTTTGTTGTAAGTAGAGAAGGAATAAAGGTGGACCCAAACAAGGTGGAAGAAATACGTGACATGCCAGCACCTAAGAATGAGCGAGAAGTAGGGGGTTTTCTTGGAAGATTGAACTATATTGCGCGCTTCATTGCAAATCTGACTAGCACATGTGAGCCAATCTTCAAACTCCTCAGGAAGAATGATCCAGGATGATGGGATTATGACTGTCAAGAAGCCTTCTATAAAATAAAGGCATATCTACTAAATCCCCCAGTGTTGGTACCACCTACCCAAGGTCGTCCATTATTACTCTATCTCACCATACTGCCAACCTCAATGGGGGCAATGCTGGGACAACATGATGAATCTGGCAGGAAGGAGCAGGCAATTTACTATATGAGTAAGAAGTTTAACGCCTGTGAGGCTCGTTACATGGAAATCGATAAGACTTGTTGTGCACTAGTATGGACCTCTAGGAAACTCAGACGGTACATGTTATATCACACCACTTGGCTAATTTCTCGAATGGATCCTTCGAAGTATATCTTCGAAAGTCCTTATATCTCCTTAAGGGTTTCGAAGTGGCAAGTGATATTGTCAGAATTTGACATCAAATATGTGACTCAGAAGTCCATCAAAGGAAGTGTCATTGCTGACCATTTAGCAGAGAATCCTCTTGAGGATGGATGGCCTGTCAATTCTGAGTTTCCATATGGAGAGGTAATGTCCCTTGAGGAAGACGAAGAATAGGAAGATGTGTGGAAAACGTATTTTGATGGAGCAGTCAATATGCATGGCAGTGGTATAGGAGCAGTGGTTATCTCACCAAATGGCAAGCAATACCCGATGGCCGTAAAACTGAAATTTGAATGTACAAATAATATTGCAGAATACGAGGCGTGTGCTGGTGATTTGAAAATGGCACTTGAACTGGGTATAAATCAGTTGAAAGTCTTCGGGGATTCAGCTTTAATCATTTACCAAGTCAATGGTGAATGGCAGACCAAGGACTCCAAGTTGATTCCGTATCAGAAATACTTGACTCGGTTGATTGCAAAGTTCGACGAGATTACTTTCTCGCATTTAAGTCGAGACAAGAATCAATTTGCTGATGCTTTAGCCACACTAACTGCCATGACCAAGCTGGATATCCATGTCAATGTCCAACCCATCCAAATTAGAGTGCAAGATGAGAACCGTCTTGTGCTCATGTGGAAGGAGAACCTGATGGTAAGCCTTGGTATCATGATATCAAGCGATATATTCAGACCAAGGAATACCCGGTAGAGGCGAGCGAAGTAAATAAAAAGACCATCCGAAGACTGGCTATGGCCTTTTTCTTAAACAAGGAAGTCTTGTACAAAAGAGGGTATGATGGTACCCTACTCAGATGTGTGGATGCTCGCGAAGCTAAATGGATCATGATTGAAGTTCATGAAGGAATTTGTGGGACTCATGCCAATGATCACATGATGGCTAGGAAGATTTTGAGAAGTGGCTATTATTGGTCTACTATGGAGTCAGATTGCATGGAGCATGTTCGTAAATGTCAAAAATGCCAGATGCATGCAGACCGGATTAATGAACCTGCGTTTCCACTGCACATTTTAGCATCCCCATGGCCTTTTTCGATGTGGGGAATAGATGTCATCGGTCCCATTAATCCCAAGGCTTCCAATGGTCATCGTTTCATTTTGGTGGCAATAGATTATTTCACTAAATGGGTAGAAGCTGCTTCATATGCCAGCATAACTCAAAGGGTGTTTCTCCAATTCCTCAGAAAGGACATTTTCTGTAGATACGGGATCCCAGAGAGGATAATCACAGATAATGCTGCCAATCTTAATGGTACCGAGATTCAAAAGTTTTGAGATGGTCTCAAAATCAAACACCACAACTCGGCTCCTTATAAGCCTCAAATGAATGGTGCAGTTGAGGCAGCAAACAAAAATGTCAAGAAGATCATTGCCAAGAAGGTTGTAAACTATAAGGACTGGCACGAAATGCTGCCATATGCTCTACATGCTTATCGGACTAACATACGATCAAGCATGGGGGCAACTCCTTTCTCTCTGGTGTACGGGATGGAGGCTGTCTCACCTATCGAAGTAGAACTCCCTTCGCTGAGAGTCTTGATGGAAGCAGACTTAGAAGAGTCTGAGTGGGTGAAAACTCGATATGAGCAATTGAACGTGATAGAAGAGAAAACGCTGGCAACTATCTGTCACGGGCAATTGTATCAAAACAAAATGGCAAGAGCTTTCAATAAAAAGGTTCATCCTAGAGAGTTTCGTGCGGGAGACCTGGTCTTAAAGAAAATCCTTCCTAGCCAAGAGGATGCCCGAGGAAAATGGGCACCAAATTATGAAGGCCCTTACATTGTTAAACAAGCGTTCTCGGGAGGTGCTTTGATTCTGCAAAACATGGATGGGGAAGAGCTACCAAGGCCAGTAAACTCTTATGCTGTGAAAAAATTCTACGCTTGAAGGCCCGCTAGGTTGAAAACCCGAAAGGGCGGCCTAGGCAAAAGTTAGGGCAAAAGAATAATAGAAAAGCAAAGGCCCACTAGGTTGAAAACCCGAAAGGGCAACCTAGGCAAAAGTTAGGGCAAAGAAACCCTAGGCTGAAAACCTGCAAGGGCAGCCTAGGAGGAGAATAGGGTCCAACACTTCTGCAAGCACCCACTGGGGCAATTTTATCCGGCTGAGTACACTGGGGCAAAATTATTAGGGAATGATCGAAGAAGGTGTGTTTGAGGAATCAGAAACAGGAGCCAAGATCTGTGTCATCAAAAGACTGAGGGGAATCAATTAAATGAAAATCAAGGGACCAACACTGGGGCAAATTTTATATGATTTTTGTAATTTTCTTTGCTTATCTTTGTTTTTTTTTCTTCATGATCCCTTTTATAACTTTGTTCCCATTGTTATTGTTTCTTAACAACCTAAATTCTCAAATTAAGGCAAGAGGATTTCTTCCAACACTCCCCTGTCGTGTTCACTCTCATGTCTCAATAAAAGTAAATATAAGTTTAATGGTATGATTTGATAACTCTAATGGTAGCACCAATGAATGGTTTAAACCAAGAGGGCTCAATACTTCAAATTCAGTGGAAGAGGTAGCATGCACTGGACGACAAAAGAATGATGCGAATAAGCTTACATAACATCCGGAGTCTATCAGATTCTTGGGTGACCAATGTTGTTAGAAGAATGAGTGATGCCTCATCCCAGAGTGGCCGGTGAACAAGGGTTTGGTTAGTCGAAGTTTTTCCAGGGAGCAATTGGTTTCGTTGTCCTCAAAAGGAAGGGATTTTCATTTGTTTCAGATCACTAAAAGTTTATTTTCGAGCTCTGAGGCTCACCACACCTTTATTTTCGAGCTCTAAGGCTCATTGCATATTTACTTTCTATTGGACGAGAAGGTTCCGTCCATTGCATGTTTATTTTCTGTTGGACGAGGATGTTCCGTCCATTGCATTTAATTTTCTGTTGGACGAAGAGGTTCCGTCCACTGCATGTTTGTTTTCGAGCTCTAAGGCTCACAGCAAGTTCATTTTCGAGCTTTGAGGCTCACTGCATTTTTTTTATTCTCGAGCTCTGAGGCTCACTGCAAGTTTATTTTCGAGCTCTGAGGCTCACTGCATTTCTTCATTCTCGAGCTCTGAGGCTCACTGCAAGTTTATTTTCGAGCTTTGAGGCTCACTGCAATTTTATTTTCGAGCTCTAAGGCTCGCTGCAAGTTTATTTTCGATCTCTGAGGCTCATTGTAAAGTTATTTTCGAGCTCTAAGGCTCACTGTACTTTTTATTTTTATTCTCGAACTCTGAGGCTCATTGCAAGTTTATTTTTGAGCTCTGAGGCTCGCTGCATATTTACTTTCCTGTTGGACGAGGAGGTTCCGTCCATTGCATCTTTACTTTCGAGCTCTGAGACTCACTGCAATTTCATTTTCAAACTGTAAGGTTTTCTTCTGAGCTCCTCATGTTTTTCGGACAAAATATGTGTTCATTTTCTTTACTTGTTCATTACTACAATACATGAGAATTCACGGCTAATCATGTCTTCTAGTATGTAACAAGTAAAGAGGGGCAACTGTGAACACCCATTTTTGTCCGTCTTTTATCGTAACATTACACTTCAAGGAGACTAATAATAATAAAAAGAAAAAATGAAGAAAGTAGGGAACTCATAGCTAACTTGCTGTTGGACGGGGAAGCCCCATCCATCACATTTGTACTTGCTGTTGGACGGGGAAGTCTCGTCCATCACGTTTGTACTTGCTGTTGGACAGGGAAGTCCCATCCATCACATTTGTACTTGCTGTTGGACGGGACTTGGGGAAGTCCCGTCCATCACATTTGTACTTGCTGTTGGACGGGGAAGTCCCGTCCATCACATTTGCACTTGCCGTGGATGGGGAAGTGCAGTCCATCATGTGAGACTTGCTGTTGGATGGGGAAGTCTCGTCCACCACATTTGTACTTGCCAATGGACGAGGTGGTCCCATCCAGTTATTACACTTGCTGGTGGACGGGGTGGTCCCGTCCAGTTATTACACTTGCTGGTGGACGGGGTGGCCCCGTCCATTGCTTTGCACTTGCTGTTGGGCCCGTCCAGTCCACTGCACTTGCCAATGGACGGGGTGGTTCCATCCAGTCATTAGACTTGCTGGTGGACGGGGTGGTCCCGTCCATTGCTTTGCACTTGCTGTTGAGCCCGTCCAGTCCAATGCGCTTGCTAATGGACGGGGTGGTCCCGTCCAGTCATTACACTTGCTGGTAGACGGGGTGGTCCCGTCTATTGCTTTGCACTTGTTGTTGGCCCCGTCCAGTCCACTGCACCTGCCAATGGACGGGGTGGTCCCGTCCAGTCATTACACTTGCTGGTGGACGGGGTGGTCCCGTCCAGTCCACTGCACTTGCCAATGGACGAGGTGGTCCCATCCAGTCATTACACTTGCTGGTGGACGGGGTGGTACCGTCCATTGCTTTGCACTTGCTGTTGGGCCCATCCAGTCCACTGCACTTGCCAATGGACGGTGTAGTCCCGTCCAGTCATTACACTTGCTGGTGGACGGGGTGGTCCCGTCCATTGCTTCGCACTTACTGTTGGCCCCGTCCTGTCCACTGCACCTGCCAATGGATGGGGTGGTCTCGTCCAGTCATTACACCTGCTGGTGGACGGGGTGGTCCCGTCCATTGCTTTGCACTTGTTGTTCGCCCCGTCCATTCCACTGCACCTGCCAATGGACGGGGTGGTCCCGTCCAGTCCTGTCCCTCTTATTTCTGTTGGACAAGGGGGTTCCGTCCACTTCAATTATTTTAATTTCTGCTGGACGAGGAGGTTCCGTCCACTGCAATTATCTTTTCTTGTTGGACGAGGACGTCCGTCCAGTGTATATCTACATTTGCATATCTAAGTTTCTGTTGGGACGAAGAGATTCCGTGCACTGCAATTTTATTTTAATGCTGAAGGCTAAAGAATAAGGAAAGAAGAAGGAGAAGATAAGGAAGAAAGGACGAAGAGAACAAGGAGAAAAAGACAATCAACAAAAAGGAAAGGAAGCTGAGTGACGCCTCCTACCCACTTTACATACCAGGCAAGACCTCTTTTCCTCCTCTACCCATTGGTCCTCCTTCTTCCTTACCTCCTCCCTTGTTTTAACTTGGTAACCCTACTCCTAACCCTAAAAATCCATCATGCACATCAGACAAAAACCCCCATCTCCTTTCTCTTTTCAAGCATGCAACCCTCACATCAAATCACCACATTTCTACTACTCATGCCATCCCGTCTGGGCACACGCTATTTCTGCTCAAAACCCCCCATCTCCTTTCTCTTTTCAATCATGCAACCCTCACATCAAATCACCACCTTTCTACTACTCATACAACCCCATCTGGACACACGCTATCTCTGCTCAAAACCCCCTTTTTTGCACCTCCTCTACCCATTGGTCTTTTCTTTTTTCTTCCATCTCCTCCCTCGCCTTAACCTAGCATCCTCACTCCTAACCCTAAAAAGCCTTCATACCCATCAAACAAAAACCCCCATCTCCTTCCCTTTTCAAGCGTGCAACCCTCACATCAAATCCCCTCCTTTCCACTGTTCAGAACGGCCCAAGCCTTGGGTATTCGTGCAAGCCGACCTTGAAGTCAACGGAGAAGAAGCAATAAGCCCTCTCCTCCGTCTATAAAAGGAGAAGAAAAAGAGGGGGAGGGGGGATTTTTTTGGAGGGAGAAGGACTTATGATATGATATTTTCTTAGGGAGATTTTTTTTTTTTGGGGGGGGGGGGGGGACATTTCTTAGATGGGAGAACACTGTTCTTGAGAGGAAACGAAAGATCAAAGAGGAGATAGAGAGGAAAGATACAAAGAAAAGAGAAGAGAAAGAGAGATTTTTGTTGTGAGGAAGAGAGATCAGAAATCTGAGCTTCCTTTTCTCTTCCCTATTATTAGAAGTGGTTAAGAAAGAAGAGCTTAAGGAGCCGGGGAGATTGAATGTAAAGACTTCGATCTTAAAATCTTACCACTGGGAGTAAACAAAGTGATTCTTATTCTACTCCTGTTTGGTAATCTTTGTTCTTTTCGTTGATATTATTAATAAATTTCTCTTGACACTCTTATTTCTCTGTGCTCCTGTTTCTCTGAATAAGTTGGTAAAAATTTTCATTTCTACGTTTCTGTCCCATTTTCAAGATATAAAAATTATTTATTTTACATAAAAAAAATAGAGGATGATCACTTGATTAAAACAACCTTTTTTGGGTTGCCCTATGACAAGTGTCATGTTCAACCCTTCAGATTTAGAGGTTGCTCTGTAGACTTATGTGCCATGTTCAACCTCATGTAGTTTTAATAAAGAGACTCACAACGGGTAAAACAAAGTTACTAATAATTTACACAACTAATTTTGGGTAACCATTTATGGATGTTCTAAGGTGCCGTGGGGTTAAGTCTCCATGCCTTCCCTAGACGTAAACGACTCCCGAACCCGAAGCTTCTTCTTGAAGGGTTTTCCAACTTTCCCGAAATTAAATAAAGTTGGTGGCGACTCCATGTTTTCCCTCTAAGAGGAAAAACTAGTCTTTTTTTTAGGTCGCTAAAACGGCTAGGCCGTGATCAGCTCTGTTTGCTTCATTTTCTTGCCTTCCAAGCTCCATCTTCATGCCAGCTTCAACACAACTGATCCTGAGCAATTTAGTCCTCGATTCCTGCACACAAGCACCACAAAACCACCTTACTCATTCCAAGGTAAAATTAACGAATAATCAAATAAAACAAGCCTAAGCTATATGAAAATGCATGAAAAATGTCATGGAAATATGAGGTGAAATCACACTCATCAATTACCAATACAGAGAAGTGTTTTACGTGTATTATATTACCAATACACGGTGTATTATATTACCAATACACAGAAATGTTTTACGTGTATTATATTACCAATACATAGAAGTGTTTTACGTGTATTATATTACCAATACACGATGTATTATATTACCAATACACAGATGTCCTTGCGTATTATATTACCAATACAATTTTGTCTTTGTGTATTATATTACCAATACACTTTTGTCCTTGTGCATTATATTACCAGTACACGGTTGTGGACAACAACACATATACTTGAATCTCACCAACCCGTTTTAACAACATCATCGTGCCTTAACCTTCCATTAGAATTTGACACATATTCTATGCCATAACACCTCTTTAACATACATCATCTAGGTTAGGCACTTCTAAATCATCATTATCCTCACATCCAAAACAATCATCTTTTAGCCAACATATATATCTTTGCTTAAAAACCACTAAGCATAATAATACAAACCAGGCAGATCATGCATAACACAATATCAATCAAAATATTCCGAGATCACAAACATAGCACAAAATCATTTCAATAAAAGGTAATAAAATCAAATCAACCATCAACAATATAAAATCAACCTAATATCGATAAACCTACAATCCCCAAATCGCCATTAGTTTTTCGGAAAAGGTTTCTAATGTGATTTTGGTCTTGTCGATTACTCGACTACTAGTAGGGTTTAGATCGCCCTACACAATTATTATATAATATACTACTTATCGATTCCGACGATAGGTTGATTCTTTCCCCCACCCGGGTTATCACCGGACTCCTGAACTCGAAGCTCCTCGTTGTCACACCACTAAGTACTAATTCCACCTTCTGTAAAGGTAAGGAGATTAGATGCTCGAAGAGGTATACCACGAACGTCCTCGTTTCCTCCGTGATGGAAGTCTAAGGTTATGAACACAAAATCATAAGTTAAAATCAAACAAGAACACTAAACCACAAGGTATAGGTTCGGCCAAGACTAGTTCTTAGGGTTAGAGATTCCCAAAAATTATACAACTCATGGATTTATGATCCTTAAGTGTTAGGAGTTCATAAACAATGATCACTTAACAAAGTTGAATTAAAATCCCACTAAGTTATAAACTTAGGGTATTCGGCCAAGGCTAGTAAAATAGGCTAGCATTCACTAAACTTTCTAATCTCTTAGGTTGAGCATCCATATGTATTAAGGAGATCAAAACCATGATCATTTTGGAAAAATAAGAACAAAGTATCCTAGGTCCACAACCTTCTAGGTTCGGAATTCATAGGATTTATAGGTTAGAAATCTTTAAACTTTCCAATCTCTTAGACTTAGCATCCAAATATCTTATGGAGCTCAAATCCATGATCATCTTGGAAAACAATGGAAAGTTAAACATTCCAATCTCTTAGACTTAGCATCCAAATATCTTATGGAGCTAAAGTCCATGATCATCTTGGAAAAATGAAAGTAATACATCCTAGCTTTAATAACAGAATAAACAAGTTAGAAATCCTTAAAATTTCCAATCTCTTAGACTTAGCATCCAAATATCTTATGGAGCTGAAGTCCATGACCATTTTGGAAAACAATGGAAACTTAAACATTCCAATCTCTTAGACTTAGCATCCCAATATCTTATGGAGCTCAAATCCATGATCATCTTGGAAAACAATGGAAACTTAAACATTCCAATCTCTTAGACTTAGCATCCAAATATCTTATGGAGCTCAAGTCCATGATCATCTTGGAAAAATGAAAGTAATACATCCTAGCTTTAATAACATAGAATAAACAAGTTAGAAATCCGTAAACTTTCCAATCTCTTAGACTTAGCATCCAAATATCTTATGGAGCTTAAGTCCATGATCATTTTGGAAAAATAAAAACTCACACATCCTAGCACCTAAACACTAAGTTTCGGCCATCATAGGATGATGAGGAAAATATTCTTTGTTTAACAATAACTCTTAGGTTTAGAATCACAAGGTATTAAGAGTTCTAAATCCATGATCATACTTGGAAAGTTAAAACATAGTATCCTAGGCTTACTTATTCATATTTTCAGTCATCATCGGAACAAGCTATCAAAACTTCCAAGATTTATAGACTTAAGATCAATGGATAGTTAGAAACTCAAACACATGATCATATTCCAAAAGTTCAAACAAAAACTTCCTAGGTCACAAATGCAAGCATTCTGCCTTCATTGGGAAGAGATAGGTAGAGATTTTTGTTTTACACAACCTCTTAGTATGTGAAAACATAAGTTAATACAAGACTATAGAAAGTGGTTTCAACTCAAAAGGAGTTTTCTACCATTTTAGAGAGATTTTAGAAGTTTAAAGCATATAAAGAATTCATAAAGTAAACTAAGAAATAAAAGATGAAAATTGCAAAAAGATTCATATGAGAACATTACCCTTAGTATAAGGAAGAACTTTAATGAAGAACTTAAGTAGAAAAGATGAATAAAAACTAAAGCTTTAAGAGCTTTAACTTTTAGAAGAAAGAAGAAGATGAAGGTTTAATGGAGGTTGAAGGAGGAAGATGATGAAGTGAAAATGAAAGGGGTATATATAGAGAGGGGAGAGAGTGTCACAAAATCTAGGATAGAGGAATGAGCTTGCAGAGCAAGTTTTGACCTTGTGCCTTGTTTGGTTGAAGAGGAAAAAGAAAAATAGGTTTTTAGAATATAATATGATATATTTCAAAATGTCCATCATGACCACTTTTTAGGAGGTAGCTTAGGCCATACCTCTAGTGAGTCACCTCACTAAGCCTTTTATGTCTCCTATTCTGTTCCATTTCGTACCTGGTTGCATTTCCGATCGTAATTCTTTCGATGTTTTCACCCGAATAAAATATTTTATTTTATTTTTGAACGAAAATTTTCAAAATAACCAAAGTTGAAGGAAACATAATAAAAACAATAACTATATCGTTCATGGGTCAAAATTAGGTTTTTTGCACAGTAAACTTGTACCGGCAGTGAAAACGCAGACCGGCTTTCGTCTGAATTTTCAACAGAAAATTTTACCGTAACCCTCTACCATAAAGTAGACTATGAATATGATTTTATTTTAATCAAAAACACTTTCTAACTCTCAAATTTAAAATATAATTTAATTATATTTTAACCGGTTGAACAGCATAATTAAAATCATGATGTTACATTACTACCCCTCTTAAAAGAAAATTCCGTCCTCGGAATTTACGTACCTTAGAAAAGATGTCGATATTGTTATTGCATATCCTTCTCACATTCCCAAGTAGCATCTCCAGTAGTTTTATCCCATACGATCTTAACCAAAGGAATTTGTTTACCGCGAAGCTCCTTAATCCGTCTATCTGCGATCCTTACAGGTAAAGCCTCATGCTCTAGATTCTCTCACAGTTGTAAAGACTCAAACTCAATGACATGTGAAGGATTTGGATAATACTTTCTCAACTGAGAAACATGAAAGACATCATGAAGGTTAGAAAGATTAGGTGGTAAGGCAATTTGGTAAGCTACTGGACCAATTTGTCGAAGAATCTGAAAGGGTCCAATGAATCGAGTAGTAAGTTTTCTGGATTTGATAGCTCTGCCAATTCCAATTTTCCGAGTAACTCTCAAAAACACGTGATCGCCTTCCTGGAATTCTGATGGTCTCCTCCTCTTGTCACTGTAGCTCATTTGCCTATCCTGTGCTTCCTTCATCTTTTCCCGTATCTTCTTGACTTGCTACGTAGTTTGTTGCACCACATCTGGACCCAAAACTTGGTTCTCACTAGTCTCATACCAACACAGCGGGGTTCTACACTTTCTGTCATATAAAGCCTCATATGGTTCCATTCCGATACTACTATGGAAACTATTGTTATAAGTAAATTCAATCAATGGTAAGAACTCATCCCAACTACCAGTGTGCTCCAACACACAAGCTCTCAATAGATCCTCCAATGATTGAATTGTCCTTTCTGACTGTCCGTCAGTTTGGGGATGATAATCAGAACTCATCCTCAACTTTGTTCCCAAGGCATTTTGCAATTGTCTCCAAAATCTAGATGTGAATCTAGGATCTCGGTCTGAGACAATGCTCGATGGCACACCATGCAATCTAACAATTTCTTTGATGTAAATCTGAGTCAACCTTTCCAAATTATAACTTTCACCAATAGATAAGAAGTGAGCACAATTCGTCAACCTATCAATGATAACCCAAATCGCATCATGCTTCTTAGGAGTTCGTGGTAATTCGACCACAAAATCCATAGATATACAATCCCATTTCCACTCTGGGATATCTAAAGATTGTAGTAATCCTACTGGCTTCTGATGTTCAATCTTAGCTTTCTGACACACCAGACAAGATAAAACATACTCCGCTACTTCTTTCTTCATCCTTGTCCACCAAAACATTTTCTTCAAATCCTGATACATTTTTGTGGATCCAGGATGGAAACTAAACTTACTCTTATGTGCTTCCTCTAAAATCATCTTCCTAAGTCATGCATCCTCTGGCACACATATTCTATCTCTAAACCTTAACACACCATCCGTTCCTCTATTAAACTCAGAAATTTTACCTTCATTGATTCCTCTACTTACTTCCTGGAGGTATAGATCCTGAACTTCTATCTTTAAAATCTTTAATAAAATCACTACTAATAGTGATCATACTTAAGCAAATCTTATTCTCAACCAATTCCATTCCTAAGTTCAAATCCCTGAACTGTTCAAGCAATTCTAACTCCTTAACCATCATCGCAGACACGTGTAAGGATTTCCTGCTTAAAGCATCCGCTACCAAATTGGCCTTCCCAGGATGGTACAGTAATTCAAAATCATAATCTTTGATAAACTCCATCCATCTTCGTTGTCTCATATTCAATTCTTTTTGATCGAATAGATACTTCAGGCTCTTGTGGTCACTAAAGACATTAAACTTTGCTCCATACAAAAAGTGTCGCCATATCTTGAATGCGAACACTATTGCTGCTAACTCCAAATCATGAGTCGGATAATTTCTCTCATGAATTCTCAACTGTCGGGAAGCATAAGCCACGACTTTTCCCTCTTGCATCAGGACACAGCCTAAACCTTGGTATGACGCATCACAATATACGTCAAATTGCCCTAGTGGATCTGGTAAGATCAACACAGGTGATGTAGTCAACCTGTCCTTCAGCTTTTGAAAACTTTGTACACACTTGTCCGTCCATACAGAAGCTATATTTTTCCTAGTTAACTGCATCATAGGCAACGCAATCTTCAAGAATCCCTCTATGAACCTCCAATAATATCCAACTAGTCCTAGGAAACTCCGTACTTCACTTAC
This sequence comes from Sophora flavescens, assembly GCA_030762895.1. Classification (NCBI taxonomy): domain Eukaryota; kingdom Viridiplantae; phylum Streptophyta; class Magnoliopsida; order Fabales; family Fabaceae; genus Sophora; species Sophora flavescens. The sequence continues at coordinate 160,396,065 of CM061067.1, read as the reverse complement.
TGACTTAGGTCGTTCCCACTTAAGAACTGACTCAACCTTAGCTGGATCTACGGCTATTCCTTCTTTATTAATCACATGACCTAGGAATTGTACCTCTTCTAGCCAAAACTTACACTTGGAAAGTTTGGGATAAAGCTGCCTATCCTTCAAAACTCGCAACACCAATCTCAAATGTTCCTCATGCTCTTCCCGCGTACGAGAATAAATAAGAATATCGTCAATGAACACAACAACAAACTTATCGAGGAACGGTCTGAAAATTCTGTTCATATAATCCATGAACACGGTTGGCGCATTAGTTACATCGAAAGGCATAACTAAATACTCATAGTGCCCGTATCTCGTCCTAAAATCCATCTTGGGTATATCTTCCTTTCTTACTCTGATCTGATGGTACCCAGATCTTAAATCAATATTAGAGAACACTACTGCTCCTTTCAACTGATCCATCAAATCATCTATCCTAGGCAACGGATACTTATTCTTAATCGTCACCTTATTCAACTGCATGTAATCAGTGCACAATCTCGCACTTCCATCCTTTTTCTTAACAAATAACACTGGTGCTCCCCACGGTGAAACACTCGGTCTGATAAACTTTTTTCCTAACATGTAATCCAATTGTTCCTTCAACTCTGCCAACTCAACCGGTGACATCCGATAAGGAGCTATAGATATAGGCCCTGTCCCTGGTACGAGATCTATAGTGAATTCCACTTCTCTTTCTGGTGGCAAACATGGAACGTCTGGAGGGAAAACTTCAGGAAACTCTCTCACAATATGCATGGAATCTATGCTGGGAGTCTCATTAGCCTCCACTGCGAAAAGCATCACAAACTGTTGAGAGTTGTCACTCCTCGTAGAAACTCCTTCATTGGCAGATGCTACACTAAAAGGTTCAAGAAATGATAAAGTCTTGCTAGAACAATCTAGCACTACATGGTTATTCGAAAGCCAATCCATGCCAAGAATAATACCTATCTGTTGCATAGGCAAACGGATAAGATCTACAATAAATGTCCTATTCTCAACAACGATAAGACACTGTAAACAAACAGACATAGTAGTCAAAGGATTACTGGTTGGAGTAGACACTGTGAGGGTATAAGGTAATTTGGAAATAGTTAAGTTCAAATGATCCACACACTCATGCGAAATAAAAGAATGTGTAGCGCCTGAGTCAAACAACACATACGAGCCCCACATACCTTGTATAAGATCAACAGATTGAGAGGATTCAGCTCCCCTCATGGTAAACACTCTTCCAGTGGCATGAGGTTTGGCCACTTGTGGTCATGCTACTGGGACTCCTCTTCCAGGTCCACCTCTATTGTCTCCAGTTCCTCTTCCGACAGATGTCGGTTGTGGCATAACCCTTTGTCTGCAATCTCGTGCCACATGATCTGGTTTCCCACAGTTGAAACAGCTAGGCCTATTTGTACAGTCTCTATCATAATGAGATCCTTCACATCTGAAGCAAACTAAGCCGTGTGGTTGCTGACCCGTTCTAGGCACTGGTGCTGGTGTCGATGTTTGCTCGGGTCGAGCATATGGCCTCTGTCTCCACTGAGAACCATTTTCTCCATGGTCGCGCTGTCGCGCACGCGCCAAAAAGGTCGAGCGGGTTTAAAAGTATAGTATAGTGCGACAACTCGGATGTCGTCTCTAAGGACTCTGAGAATATTACTTTTCACAAAAATAAGTTTTTTGGGGGGGGGTTTGGATTGGAATGCAATTAAGAAACACACAAAACAGAGCAATCAAAAACAAGGCAGTTGAAAAGGGATTATCAATAGTCAAAAACAGATTAATCTATTGCTCTTGATTTCCCACTATCATAGGTTCATACAATTTCCAGGCCCTAAGCAAATTCTTATCCCCTCCCGGTTGTAGCAACAATTTACAAACGAAACTACTGCTACAGATACATGTCCCTATTCCCGAATTAAACAAACGGGGTTAAGCCCTCATGAACTAAACGAACATGAACGTACACACGCGAATTAAACAAACGCGATTGATTATAGGAACATGATATCACCGGAAATAAATCAATACAATGCATTATACTCCTGAATTAAACAAACAGAAATACAAGGCATGGCATTGAAGAGGGAAAAGCATACAAAACAGGAAAGTATAAGAACCTCAAGTATGTGGAAATCAATTACAATAGATCAATCCTAAGAATTTAGTTCTCCATAACACAAACGAAATCACAGAGAAAAGTGTAAAACAGAAAATGGAGAAGCAAGAGTCTTTACAAAATATTCAGAACAGCCTTTTATACAATTTCAGAATTCAGAAGGCTCGCGAGGCGAACAACCATTCGCGAGGCGAATTTCATGAACTGTCAGCAACCCTTGGCATTCTCGCGAGGCGAATTTCTGCTCGCGAGGCGAGGATATGAAGAGTTTTATCCTTACGCCCGTTATGGCCATCAGGCCCCAACCGTGATGCTCTCTGACTTCCAGACTCGCGAGGCGAATTGATGCTCGCGAGGCGAGACTCTTCAACTTCAAAACTGCCACGGCCATGACCTTCTTCACGGGCAAGCCGTGATCGTCTCTGACTTTTTCAGGTTTGGAAGACTCGCGGGGCGAGACCTTATTCGCGAGGCGACCCAGAGACTTAGCAATTTCTTGGAACAAGTCGGGCTTCGGGTCGCGAGGCGAGCATGGCTTTCAGGGGCGAATCCCTGTTCTTTATTTTCTCAGCTTCTACTTAACTCGAAAACAAGGAAATAAGCATAAGTGTATTATTTTGACTTAAAACTTGCTAAATTAACTTAAAACTACTCTAGAGACTCAATACCTTGCTTGAGGACAATCTAATCTAATTTGGGTGAAAATACGATATAATTTGCACAAAACCCTGGTCATACTAGCTATAAAACTAGATGAGCCAGAGGCTTATCAAAATACCCCAAACTTAAACTTTGCTTGTCCCCAAGCAAACTAAGACTCAAAAATCAAAAAGACTCGGGACCTCGGCAAGCTTAAAAGATTCAACCAACATTGCACAAATTCAAGCAACTTCAAAGACAATTTTTCTTCATTGTTTCCCCCTTTTCAAACAGAGCAATCCCCACATTCATTTATTCCAAACAATTGAGAGTTTCATCATGAAAACAATCAGAAATCTAAGCAGGGAATCTAAGTCACACACAAGAGGGGATCACCAAATCCAAACAACTGCCTTCCTCACAAGGGCATTATTTGTTCACTCGAGTCCACTCGGTTTATGTCAGGCTAACAACTTGCACTCAGTTTCACTTTTCAAGTACACTTCCCACAAATTTGCTTTTCATCTCAAAATGGTTCCCACAGAGAACATGCAAGCAACATCAGAAGGTCTTTATTGGGTTGTAATGGGGCCTGGCTAAGGGTAGGATATACAAAAGGAACTAAGCTGAAGACCCTAGGAACTAAGAGAGCATGAACTATATTTACACATAGAAATTCACTTAAGCTCCTTTCTTTATTTTTTTCTTTACACTTCTGGGTGGCTACAGCTCTTTTTATTTCTTTTTGGCATTTTTGTCTTTTTATTTTTCTTTTTTTTCTTCTTTTTTTTTTTTTCATTTGTACACCCTTTTTTTTTTTTTTTTTTTTTTTTTTTTTTCAATCCCAACAACATTTTACACCACGCAGCCACCCCAAACTTTAGTTTCTTGCACCCATTCTAAGATTACATGCTCTCCTAATCCTAAGATCGGGTTAACATGGTTTTCCAGATTTTAGGGCTTATAACATTAGGTTATCAAGAATTAACAGGCTAATAGGCTCAAAAGGGCTAACTAGGGAACATGCATTAGGAATTGGTTTATTCAGGCCAAGTAGCTATTTACAAAGAAATTGCCTAAATCATTTGCTACACACATATAATCATGCAAACCAAAAAGAGATTCAATCAAATCCAGGGAAGTGCAACTTGAAAGTGATTTTCACACATTTTAAAACATGTTGGAGGCTCAAAACCTCACCTGGACATTATTTGCAAATTATTTGAACAGAGATACTATCCCTAGTGTGTGCTCCCTATCACCCCAAACTTATCATTCATCATGCTATCATAACAGAATCCCAAGGTTCAGTTTTCAATTTCACATGGGAATCACAAAAAATTTTCAAATTTTTCAGCCTAGGGGGAATCATCACATATCAATCATGCAAGCAATCTGTGCAACATCAATCAAAATCTAACAAACTTGCCAATCAAAAGACTCAACACACAAATGCTCCCGAGCTTCTCAAATTATTCAGGAGCTTTTATTCAAAGAAAAGAAAACTTTATTCTAATTCCCCCCCCACACTTAAAACATGCATTGTCCCCAATGAACAATGCAGAATTATAAGTTCATAGTGAGGGAAAGTATAAGAGTACTCCCCGATCAAGTGCGGTGTAAGCGGGAGCTGTCACACGGATCCCATTCCTTGCGCTCTAAGTCCAAAGAGGTAGAGAGGGCCTCCAGTGCTCCTTCATCTTCTTCATGTTTCTCATCCACTTTGCACCGACAATCTTATCACCCGCTAAACATGCAAGCAATCTCAAAGACAAACCACAAAATGGTTAGCGTTAGTACAATCAAGAAAAGAAAGAATATCATCACAAAGTAATTAAGTGGAGAATTAGAAAACAAGTTCTCATGGTTATCCTCAATAGTCTCAGATACCAGCTCAATGTGGAATACAGAGTGCTCTTCCGCTGGAAGTTTCATGTCATCAAATATGTTCAACTATGCAACTATATCCCCAAACTACATAGACATGGGTCCATCACCCACATCAATGTTAGTCTTGGCTGTCTTCATGAATGGCCGCCCAGGATGATTGGTGATTTCTTGGAATGTGTCTCGCCCGCCATGTCCAAGATGTAGAAATCAGTGGGAAGATCGGATCATCAACTTGCACTAGTACATCTTCCACCATTCCCATGGGGCGGGCACAGTCCTGTTGGCCAACCGAATGGCGATACCTGTACTTCAAAGGACCAAGATCCAGTTTGTTAAAGATGGAGGTAGGCATGACATTGATAGATGCTCCCAAGTCCAACATGCAGTTTTCAAACTTCTTGTCCCCAATAGTGCATGGGATAGTGAAGGTGCTCGGATCCTTGCACTTCGGTGGCAAGTGCACGAGTGAAAGCAACAACTTCTTCTCGGCTTAGACCGGATAAGCGCCGAGACATTTCTTCCCAAGTCAACCCTCTCATTAGACTTCATCTTCCTCTTGTTGGTGCATAGGTCCTTGAGAAATTTTGCATATCCGGGCACTTGCTTGATCATATCCAACAGAGGGATATTAACACCAACCTTTCTTAACACATCAAGAATTGCCTTCTCTTTATCTTCACCACCACTCTTCAAATTTTTCTCGGATTACGTGTGGGAATGGAATGGGTGGTTTATACACTCTCTCGCTTCAACTTCAACCACCTACTCAGGAGTAACTTCAACAAGAGGGCTCGGGAGTAGCCTTCATAGTTTCTTCATTCTTTCCAGGTGGCCTCAACAACCTTTCCGGACCTCGAGAGATATAGAACTCACATTGGGATTGGAGGCATTAGGATTGATCACTGGGTCTTTGGCCGGGCACTGGGTTGTTCCTTGACCTTGCTTTATATTATTTATGTCTCGTAGCCATCTGTCCAATCTGTGTATGCAATGCCTGAATACTCGCTTCGTTCTCTGCTGAAATTGTGCTGTGAGGCCTGGAATCGTGCTCGAATCGTAGATTTTGTGCAGCCATTTGTGCAGCCATTTTATTGAGCATGTCATCTATCAAGGTCCGGAGGGTGCTGAAGTAGTCACCGGAGGAAAATTCTGAGGTGCCATCGGCTGTTGGGATGAGTTCCCATACCGCAGATTAGGGTGATTACTCCACTGGGATGGTACCTATTTGTTGAAAGATCCGGAATGTCTGATCTCGCTCTGGTTATTGCCCTGATTATACTTGATGGACTGCAAAGGCTTGAGGTGATTCAGTATTTGATCCTCCTTGCAAAATAGGACAAGCTTCATATGGGTGCTCAGGAGAACTGCACATGCCACACAACACCGCAGGCTGAACCCTATCCATCACCAATTTCTCTACCAAGGAAGTGAGCCTGTCAATTCTATCATCACTGTCATGGCTGGAAGAGGAAGTGCGGACCTCATGTACACCTCTAGTCTCAACAGAATTTCTTCTTGTAGTGAATTGCTGGGAATTCATCGACATGTTCTCAATAAGTTGCTTAGCAGCAGTTGGGTCTTGTCAACCAATGCTCCCCACTAGCAAAGATCCAAAATATTCCTATCCATAGGCTGCAATCCTTCATAAAAATATTGGATGAGGAGCTGTTTCGAAATTTGGTCTTTGGGGGCAACTAGATGTCAACTGCTTGAACCTCTCCCAATACTCAGCTAGCGACTCATTTCCTTGCCTTATTCCACAGATTTCTTTCCTAATTGCAGCGGCTCTGGAGGCAGGAAAATATTTCTCCAGGAAGAGCTTCTTCAAGTCGTTCCATGTGGTAATGGAATTCGGCGCAAGGTATAAAAGCCAATCTTTTGCAGCTCCCTGGAGTGAGAATGGAAAAGCCTTCAACTTGATATGATCCTCAGTTACTCCTTCGGGCCTCAAAGTTGTGGAGCAGACAACTTGGAACTCCTTCAAGTGGTTGTGTGGATCTTCGCCGCAAGACCATTAAATCTTGGCAACAAATGGATTAGCCCGATTTTAACTCAAAAGGTGTGTCAGCACCAGGATAAGCAATGCACAAACCATTATAATTCACATCGGGGCAGCAAGCTGCCTCAAAGTCCTTTGGTCTCCCATGTTTTCAAAAGCGGTTTTAAAATTGGTATCACTACTAGTGCTAGCCCGAAATTCCCTACGGAGTGTGTGCAATGTTCTTTCAATTTCCGGGTCAAAATCACACAGTTCAGGGCAATTAGACCTAGTAGCCAGACCAATTCAAAACAAAACAAAATAAAAGAAAGAAAGAAAAATAAAATAAAACAAGTTGCGAAAAATAACAACTCAGAGTCCCCGGCAACGGCGCCAATTTTTGGTCGCGCTGTCGCGCACGCGCCAAAAAGGTCGAGCGGGTTTAAAAGTATAGTATAGTGCGACAACTCGGATGTCGTCTCTAAGGACTCTGAGAATATTACTTTTCACAAAAATAAGTTTTTGGGGGGGGGTTTGGATTGGAATGCAATTAAGAAACACACAAAACAGAGCAATCAAAAACAAGGCAGTTGAAAAGGGATTATCAATAGTCAAAAACAGATTAATCTATTGCTCTTGATTTCCCACTATCATAGGTTCATACAATTTCCAGGCCCTAAGCAAATTCTTATCCCCTCCTGGTTGTAGCAACAATTTACAAACGAAACTATCTACAGATACATGTCCCTATTCCCGAATTAAACAAACGGGGTTAAGCCCTCATGAACTAAACGAACATGAACGCATACACGCCGAATTAAACAAACGCGATTGATTATAGGAACATGATATCACCGGAAATAAATCAATACAATGCATTATACTCCTGAATTAAACAAACAGAAATACAAGGCATGGCATTGAAGAGGGAAAAGCATACAAAACAGGAAAGTATAAGAACCTCAAGTATGTGGAAATCAATTACAATAGATCAATCCTAAGAATTTAGTTCTCCATAACACAAACGAAATCACAGAGAAAAGTGTAAAACAGAAAATGGAGAAGCAAGAGTCTTTACAAAATATTCGAACAGCCTTTTATACAATTTCGAGATTCGGAAGGCTCGCGAGGCGAACAACCATTCGCGAGGCGAATTTCATGAACTGTCAGCAACCCTTGGCATTCTCGCGAGGCGAATTTCTGCTCGCGAGGCGAGGATATGAAGAGTTTTATCCTTACGCCCGTTATGGCCATCAGGCCCCAACCGTGATGCTCTCTGACTTCCAGACTCGCGAGGCGAATTGATGCTCGCGAGGCGAGACTCTTCAACTTCAAAACTGCCACGGCCATGACCTTCTTCACGGGCAAGCCGTGATCGTCTCTGACTTTTTCAGGTTTGGAAGACTCGCGGGGCGAGACCTTATTCGCGAGGCGACCCAGAGACTTAGCAATTTCTTGGAACAGTCAGGCTTCGGGGTCGCGAGGCGAGCATGGCTTTCGCGGGGCGAATCCCCTGTTCTTTATTTTCTCAGCTTCTACTTAACCTGAAAACAAGGAAATAAGCATAAGTGTATTATTTTGACTTAAAACTTGCTAAATTAACTTAAAACTACTCTAGAGACTCAATACCTTGCTTGAGGACAATCTAATCTAATTTGGGTGAAAATACGATATAATTTGCACAAAACCCTGGTCATACTAGCTATAAAACTAGATGAGCCAGAGGCTTATCACTCCACGCCGCTGGAAACTTGATCGGTTAGGACCTCCACTCCTCAGTTGTTTCTGTTCATTAGTCATCCTTAGGTCTATACTTTCAATGGCACTGCATCTCTCGACTAGTTCTGGGAAATACTGTATGTGAAGAGACACTACAGCCCTCTGCAGCTCATCTGAGTCCTTCCTCAAATCTTCTACATTGCCAGTCCTCACTTGGAAACCTCTGATAGAATTCCGAAAACTTGATCAAAGCTTCAAAACGTGATGCATACTCACCAACAGACATGTTGCCTTGTTTGAGGTTTGTGAATTCCTTTTCCTTCTCGCGTGGAACTAGACGCGGAAAATATTTTTCGAAAAAGAAATCAGTGAATAACTTCCAGTTAATGTTCCTATCCTCAGCTTCCAACAGTCTTTTCTTTCCCTTCCACCAGAATTTTGCTCCTTCGATTAACATGAAGGCAACATAGGTCACTTTCTTCTCCTCGCTACAGTGCATAGTAGCAAATATCTTTTCGATCTCTTGTATCCACCATTCTGCTTTCTATGGGTCATACTCTCCTCGGAATTGAGGTGGTTTTCCGTTCATAAAATTAGTCAATCCGGCATCTTCAGCTGCCATCGCACTTCTATGATTCTTAATTTCTAGTTGTTCTTTGTTCATCTGCAGCATCTCAGCATTCTGCTGGGTTTGCAGTAGCATAGTAGCAGCTGGGGTTTCCATTGCACTTGGAGTCGAAGATGATCCTCCTCCATTCTCAGTATTGTTGGCATTACCATTGACAGCTCCAATAATCCTTTCTGGAGTTTCATCACCACTGTTAGTTGGACGTCCTCTTCCGCGAGCCATGATTCTGTTAAAAGAAATCATCCGCTCTTATTAGTATGACATATAATACTACATAGACAAGTATATAAATACTATATGCCAGACTAATATTAGCCTCTCACATCAGATTCTGACACACTACCCAACTTCTAAGCATAGTCAACATCCGATGTAGATTCAACTAGACACGGCCAGTAACAACATCCTAAACCTCGCAGTCCTTGATTCTGATCAGACATAACCCACAGTCTGTTTTAGAACCAAACTGCTCTGATACCAAAATGAGACACCCCGTTGTGCCCCGGTGTTTTATTAGATTAATTACCTTCTTAAATCAATTCTTAATCGCGTGCTTATCGTGAAAATACGTAAAAATTACAAACTTATTTAATTATCATATAACTTCTACAAATTTAAAACACAATAACTTTTAACATATGTAAATACACACTTAGTTGTTCATTACAATACCAAAACACTGTTGAGGGTATCCTCTCAGTAGGATCCCTCACAGGCATAAACTTAATAACAGACATACTTAGCGGAAATATAAAAATGATCCTTAGACACACTAGCCATAATGCCTATACTCTAATCGCCATGGGTCATAGCTCGACCCCCAGCGTCTGGTTCGTAAGGAGTTCCATCCAACTCCTCAGCAATCTCCGTTTCATACAGAGTTCCGTCTAACTCTTCCGCAACATAACCCTCCATCGGGTCTTCTAACGTAAACCAAAGTAACCCACAAAAATATAGAAACATAGGGGATAAGAAGCAGTTCTATCATCAAAAATACCATAGCTGCACACCTATTTCCTAAGGTGGAAGTGGTCTCGCGAGAACTCTTGATTTTACGTGTATTATATTACCAATACACGATGTATTATATTACCAATACACAGAAGTGTTTTACGTGTATTATATTACCAATATACGGTGTATTATATTACCAATACACAAATGTTTTACATGTATTATATTACCAATACACAGAAGTGTTTTACGTGTATTATATTACCAATACACGGTGTATTATATTACCAATACACGGTGTATTATATTACCAATACACAAATGTCCTTGCATATTATATTACCAATACACTTTTGCCTTTGTGTATTATATTACCAATACACTTTTGTCCTTGTGCATTATATTACCAGTACATGGTTGTGGACAACAACACCTATACTTGAATCTCACCAACCCGTTTTAACAACATCCTAGTGCCTTAACCTTCCATTATAACTTGACACATATTCTATACCATAACACCTCTTTAACATACATCATCTAGGTTAGGCACTGGTAAATCATCATTATCCTCACACCCAAAACAATCATCTCTTAGACAACATATATATCTTTGCTTAAAAACCACTAAGCATAATAATACAAACCAGGCAGATCATGCATAACACAATATCAATCAAAATATTCCCATATCACAAACATAGCACAAAATCATTTCAATAAAAGGTAATAAAATCAAATCAACCATCAACAATATAAAATCAACCTAATATCGATAAACCTACAATCCCCGAATCGCCATTGGTTTTTCAGAAAAGGTTTCCAATGTGATTTTGGTCTTGTCGATTACTCGACTACTAGTAGGGTTTAGGTCGCCCTACACAATTATTATATAATATACTACTTATCGATTCCGACGATAGGTTGATTCTTTCCCCCACCTAGGTTATCACCAGACTCCCGAACTCGAAGCTCCTCGTTATCACACCACTAAGTACTAATTCCACCTTCTGTGAAGGTAAGGAGATTAGATGCTCGAAGAGGTATACCACGAACGTCCTCGTTTCCTCCGCGATGGAAGTCTAAGGTTATGAACACAAAATCACAAGTTAAAATCAAACAAGAACACTAAACCACAAAGTATAGATTCGGCCAAGACTAGTTCTTAGGGTTAGAAATTCCCAAAAATTATACAACTCATGGATTTATGATCCTTAAGTGTTAGGAGTTCATAAACAATGATCACTTAACAAAGTTGAATTAAAATCCCACTAAGTTATAAACTTAGGGTATTCGGCCAAGGCTAGTAAAATAGGCTAGCATTCACTAAACTTTCCAATCTCTTAGGTTTAGCATCCATATGTATTAAGGAGCTCAAAACCATGATCATTTTGGAAAAATAAGAACAAAGTATCCTAGGTCCATGACCTTCTAGGTTCGGCCTTCATAGGATTTATAAGTTAGAAATCTTTAAACTTTCCAATATCTTAGACTTAGCATCCAAATATCTTATGGAGCTCAAGTCCATGATCATTTTGGAAAACAATGGAAACTTAAACATTCCAATCTCTTAAACTTAGCATCCAAATATCTTATGGAGCTCAAGTCCATTATCATCTTGGAAAAATGAAAGTAATACATCCTAGCTTTAATAACATAGAATAAACAAGTTAGAAATCCTTAAACTTTCCAATCTCTTAGACTTAGCATCCAAATATCTTATGGAGCTTAAGTCCATGATCATTTTGGAAAAATAAAAACTCACACATCCTAGCACCTAAACACTAAGTTTTGGCCATCATAGGATGATGAGGAAAATATTCTTTGTTTAACAATAACTCTTAAGTTTAGAATCACAAGGTATTAAGAGTTCTAAATCCATGATCATACTTGGAAAGTTGAAACACAGTATCCTAGGCTTACTTATTCATATTTTCAGCCATCATAGGAACAAGCTATCAAAACTTCCAAGATTTATAGATTTAAGATCAATGGATAGTTAGAAACTCAAACACATGATCATATTCCAAAAGTTCAAACAAAAACTTCCTAGGTCACAAATGCAAGCATTCTGCCTTCATTGGGAAGATATAGGTAGAGATTTTTGTTTTACACAACCTCTTAGTATGTGAAAATATAAGTTAATACAAGACTATTGAAAGTGGTTTCAACTCAAAAGGAGTTTTCTACCATTTTAGAGAGATTTTAGAAGTTTAAAGCATATAAAGAACACATAAAGTAAACTAAGAAATAAAAGATGAAAATTGGAAAAAGATTAATATGAGAGCATTACCCTTAGTATAAGGAAGAACTTTAATGAAGAACTTAAGTAGAAAATATGAATAAAAACTAAAGCTTTAAGAGCTTGAACTTTTAGAAGAAAGAAGAAGATGAAGGTTTAATGGAGGTTGAAGGAGGAAGATGGTGAAGTGAAAATGAAAGGGGTATATATAGAGAGGGGAGAAAGTGACTCAAAATTGAGCAGAGAGGAATGAGCTTGGAGAGCAAGTGTTGACCTTGTGCCTTGTTTGGTTGAAGAGGAAAGAGAAAAATAGGTTTTTAGAATATAATATGATATATTTCAAAAAGTCCATCATGACCACTTTTTAGGAGGTAGCTTAGGCCATACCTCTAGTGTGTCACCTCACTCCCTCATCTCACCTCAAGCCTTTTATGTCTCCTATTCTGCTCCATTTCGTACCCGGTTGCATTTCCGATCGTAATTCTTTCGACATTTTCACCCGAATAAAATATTTTATTTTATTTTTGAACGAAAATTTTCAAAATAACCAAAGTTGAAGGAAACATAATAAAAACAATAACTATCTCGTTCCCTGGTCAAAATTAGGTTTTCTGCACAGTAAACTTGTACCAACAGTGGAAACGCAAACCGGCTTTCGTCTGAATTTTCAATTGAAAATTTTACCGTAACCCTCTACCATAAAGTAAACTATGAATATGATTTTATTTTAATCAAAAACACTTTCTAACTCTCAAATTTAAAATATAATTTAATTATATTTTAACCGGTTGAACAACATAATTAAAATCAGGCTGTTACAGTACCTGGGTGTCTGACAAAATTTACATTCTTCCAACGCACTGTCATTTGTGCCAGACTGACTACCATAATATAGCATGCACCCATTTGGACAACAATCAATCCTCTTAGCCCCCAAGCCTAGTTTCGACACCAACCGCTTCGCATCATAATAACTTTTTGGCAACAACTCTTTGAAGGGTGTCACATCTTGAAGCATTTTACAAAAGAACTCCAAACACTGCTCTGTGACATTCCAATTGGACTTGCAAGCTAGAAGCCTAACACAAATTGATAATTTTGAATCCGACGCCCCTTCAAACAATGGCTTATTTGTCTCTAACAATAGATTGTAGAATCTCTGCACCGATTCATTAGGAGGCTCAATCTTCCATGTCATCAGACTCATCCGCCTCAAATTTCCCATGTTGCCCAAGACAATCATCAACCATCATATGCATTGACTGGAGTTGTTCGACATATTCATCGTGGTAGCCACTGCCTGATGCACCCATTTCAAGATCGTCACCACTGACTTCGTTCAAATCAATATCCGGTAACTCCTCACCATGATTAGTCCATATCCAATAATTAGGCTTGAACCCACATCAGTATAGATGTAACTTCACGTCATCATCACTCAAAGCCTCCATACAATTGCACTTTGTTCACGGACATATAATCCCCCCCCCCTCTTCGGCATAATCACAATGTTGCTTTGATTTGGATATAAACTCCTCAACTCCAACTACAAATGATTGTTTTAGAAGTCATCTCCCAGACTCGTTCCTATCATACACCCAACTACGGTTCGAAGGATAATATTCCATCCTTCTACATTTTTAGATAAATTGAAGTATTTTTAAACATGATACTATGACCCCGAATCACTCTCTTTCCTTAAAAGGTGTGGCCCTATCCCATTCGAGGAAAAACTTTTTCATCACTATATTATACTAGTTACTCATCATTTCTCATGTCTTATAGCTGACGAAATTTCGGCAGCATCTCCCATCGGTCTCCAAGTACACGACTTGACCGCGGTGAAATACCACAATCAAGTATGGACCCGGAGAACAAAAGGAAATGCTTCGACCAGAAATTTAATCAACTATTTCACAAATGACAATCATTGAGTAACTAGTATATCAGTGGAGCAAAAGTTTCTTCCCAAACCGTCCCAATTGGACAATTCAAGATTCAATAAAATGAGCGATACCATGACCACGAGTACACATGCTCAATAATATTGAACTTTGAACGAGAAACTACGGTTTTTCTCAATTACGTATAATAATTGTACTCTAACAAAAAAAAACTTTAAGTAACAGGGATAATTTGCATAAAGTTTAACATTATTACAAAAACATCGTTAAGCAACCATTTTATTGAATAGTAACTAATGTTTTATTAAATCTTTTATGTTTTAAATTAATTTTAGTTAACAAAACATTTTATTGAATTAGTTAATTACTTATGTTTGTTTACTTAGACTTTTTATATATCAAGTTTTAAAATCTATTATTAGTATATTAGTTAATTGTTTGAATTAATTGTTACTAACAATTTTTTTAAAAATATTTTTTTACTCTTCCCACTTATTACGTTACTTTACTATTTAAAATCCTATGATGTTAATTACTTAAAAAATAATTAGTCATTCTTCCCAAAAGACTGATTTATTCAAATATGACATTTTAAAATAATAATTAATTACTTTATTTTAAATTAATGATTTTAATAATTAACTTCTTCACTAATATCAATTATTACATAACAAATAACTAATTACTCATTATTATGTAACTATTTTATTGATCAATTCAACATTAACTACGTACAAAGATCCCGATCACACTTAACCGATCACTATGAGCTACTGCCAAATCTGCTCATTACTGTCGAATCTAATTTAATTAACTTCTTAAGTATTATTTAATCACTTCGTTATTTACGTACAAATAATCCCGATCACGATTATAATGGATCGCCATCCTTAAGTCAAATCAGCTAGCTTCATCAATACTGCTGCAAGTATATGTGGGAGGAAAACGATTTTACCGGCTAACTAATTATCCTAGCTAGGTCTCATCCTATCAACAGTACTTGTCCTTATGAGTTTATATTAGAGTAAATTAATTAATTAATCTACATTCATTAATTAATTTATGTAATTAGCAAAAACAACAGCTTACTAAATTTTAAACTAATAAACACAATTTTGTTACAACTAGACAAATATATATATATATATATATATATATATATATATATATATATATAAATACACCCATAAAAATTAAACAGATATCTACTACAACAAATTAGACAAATCAAATTTATATAATTTCTTTAGCATGCATTGAACTGTTATAATTAATATCCCAAAATAGAAAAACCCAAGTACCTCTGACGGTCGGAAACTGCTCTATGCAACGGTGGTGATGGTGGCTAGTCTCACCCTCTGGTAGCCCTCAAAACAAAGAGCACAACAACAACAAAATAAATTAGATTCACCAAATTCCAGACATCAAAAAGCCAACAAAACACAAAAAAATAACCTTAATCAACATTAATTATAATAATCAATAAACCTAATTTTTTTAAAAATAAATAGTAATAAAATTAAATAGGAAAAAAATTAGGAGAATACCTAAACAGTGTGGTGGTGGTTTCAATGGTGATGGTGGTTTCAATGGTGGTGATGGTGGTTTTCCGTCGGAACATGGGTTGCTGGTGGGAACGGAGGGGAGGAGAAGGAGAAGGCGGGTTTCGAGTGGTGGTTCGCAGTGGACGTTGGCGCAGCTGAGACATCGGAACCGAAGAGGGGAGAGAAGAGAAAAGGATAGGAGGAAATGAGAGGAGAAAGGGGTAGAGGCAGTGGCGGTTTTCACGAGTCACGAACGGAGGCGGCGACAGTGGTGTTCGATGGCGACGATGGTGGTGCGTAGTGAGGGAAGTAGAGAGGGCAGAGAGAGAAAGTAAAGATGGAAAACAGAGAGGGAGAAGTGAGGGGGAAGAAGGGTTACGGCCTGGTTATTTAAAAGGTTACCGATGGCTTTTTCCGTCGGAAATTCAAAAAAAAAATTACCGATGGAATAATCTGTCGGTACATTTCCGACGGTCGTATCCGTCGGTACCTATATTTCAGAATTACCAACCGACTATTCCGTCAGTACACTCTCCCGCCAACAATTTGCCATTCCCGCCATCCCTTCCGACGGATTTACCTATGGATAAAGCCATCGATAATGTTACCGACGGGCTTTCTGTCGGTAATTTCTTCAACTTTTGGTATTCTAACTTACCGACGGTTAAATCCGTCGGAAATGCTCAAACTACCGACGGATACGAATTCCGTCGGTAATTTTCCGTCGGTAATATCATGTTTTCTGGTAGTGTTAAAAATATATAATTAACATAAAATATTCAATTAATTCTTCCAAGTTTATGTCTCGAAGAGAACATATATAGATTCACCAAACAGGATAATGATTTAAATTTTTATCTAAATTTTAAAAATTCTATATGGTACATGGATAGATTTCTAATTTATACGTATATATGTGTGTTATAAAGACATGTTAAAGTAAGACAGTATACAGCACTATAAAACTTGAATTTTCAGACGGAATTTTCGGACGAAAATGTTTCCGTATGAAATTTTATGAACATTTCGGACGGATTTGAGACGAATGTAATTTTCAATGAGATTCTGTCTCAAATTTTTCCCAAACTTTCACGGCAATAGCACGCCAAAATATTTTCCACAGATTTCGCACGGATCGGTTTCATATATTTTTTTTATCTTGGGTCTTTTTAACCATCCGTCTGAAATCTGTCCGAAAATTTGAGATAGATTTCACATGGATTTGTCATTTTTTATATTTTCTTGAAAAAGATTAAATAATTTATCTTACAAATATGATTAAAATATTTGATCTTAATAAATTTAAAAGTAAACAAGATTTATGAAAAAAAATTAAAAAAATATATTTAGACTAATAAAAAGAAAAATGTAAAATGTAAAATTAAATTCAAAAATTAAATTTTAGAAATTAAATTGGTGTAAAAATTTATAACAATAGACTAATATACAACAACAAAAAATAGGCAACATGATCACGCTGCCATAATTTTTTCACTAGGGGCAGGGGAATTTTCAGCTAAATTTCTCACTTCCCTCATTGTAAAAAATCTTCGGTTAAAGTAATACTTTAGTCCCTATACGTGACATGAATTCTCGGTTTGGTCCCTATACATAAAAAAATTATTAAAATGGTCCCTATGCGTACAAAAAATCTCCAGTTGATCCCTACAAATTACCCGTTTGGTCCCTATACGAGCAAAACATTATTAAACCAGTCCCTAAAATTTTGTACGGCAGGGACCAAATGGGGACTTTTTGTACGTATAAGGACCATTTTAATAATTTTTTATGTATAGGGACCAAATCAAGAATTTGTGTCACGTGTAACACCATAGTTTTTACACATATGATTAATTATTTTATTTGGATGTGTATGTTTATTTTGTTAAGTGGTTTAGTTTGAGTAATTAAATTACTATCTTCAAATTATTTTGTTGGGTGCGTTAGCACTGACTTATTTCAGTAAATGCACGGTTACTAGACAATAATTTACGTTATTGTCACTATTATTACCAGTACAGAAAAATGTTTTAAATAATATGATTAAGAGAAAAGCATTTTCATATTTTCATTCTATTTAATTTTAGATTTGAAAATAAATTAGTTTGACATTAATCGGAGATTAAATGTTGAACCATCGATTTTCTTAGTTGATCAATTCAACTATCAATCTTTACTCTATTTTGATTTTTAAAGTATATATTTATCACTCATTATTTTTAGATCTAATGAGTAATGCTATTTCCTTTTTTTCTAAACTCAATCTCAACCACTTATTTGGTACCTAATCACTAAGTACTTGAAAAACAAATAAATAAAACCCCAAGTCCTTCCCTTCCCCGTACGCGACAGAACCCCTCCTTTTGTTTTCTCTTTCATTTCTTCTTCTTCTTCCTCCCTCCAACTCCATCTCCTCCCTCCCTTCCCCGTACGCGACAGAACCCCTCCATCGTGTTCCTGCATGCTTCTTTGGAGCAACTCGCGTCCGGTTCCATCATTTTCTCTAGCGCTGCCCTCTGCCGCCGCGGTAAGGACCTTCTGATCACTGTCCATGGTGGTCTTCCACCATACCTTAGGGTATAAACCTTCTTTTCCTCCTTACATGAAGTTCACTCTTGCTTTTGTTCATGGGTATCTCAGAACCGCGTCACAGTCGTGTCGCCGCCTGCCACTGTGCCAGTTGGCCTTCCAGTCACCATGTTCTTTCCTCTTCACTTTGGGTAAGAGTTTTACCCTCTAATCTCTTCTAGATTGAAAATACCCAAATCTGATTTTAAAACCCTAACCCTAACATTTTGATTTCCGCTTTAGACTTTGAAATTAAATGTGTATTCATGCAATTGAGATTACAAATTGATGTTTTATTAAACTAATTTCATGATTCTAGGATTAGAATGAGTTTTCCCCAATTTAGGATATGAACCCTAAAACCCCAATTCGATTTTTATTGAAATTGGTTATGTTTGTTAAAATTAACTATGCATTTATGAAATTAGGTTGACGATTCCTAAGTTTATTTTCATGATCCTTTAATCAAAACAAAGTTTCCTCAAAGGGTATTGTGAAGCTTAAGCTCCAAACATGATTTTCTTTGAAAATGACCTTGTTTGGTAATAAGATTAAGTGTTTAGATCAAATTAGAATGTGTGTTTGATCATGTGTAATTGATTTCTTGATTTCTGGTTATTGGGTGTTGTTGGATTCCCTCCCTGAGACGTTTGACACGGCTATGCTTGCTTGATGGAGTAGATAGTTACACTCTTGGAGCTAACGTGAGCATTAAGACGAGGATCCTTTACTTGTCTTCAAAAGTAAGGGGAGCTTGCCTAGGGATATTCAATAACTATATGCATGTGTGTATGTGTTTAATTGAGTGTTGTGAATATTATTGTGATATTGAGTCAATACTTGAATAACTTGTTTACTTGAACTATTGTGGTTATTACTTGAAGTTGAAGTGATTTTAAGTTGAAGGAAACTACCTTTTTATGATCAAAAGTTTTGTACGAGAGAAAACCTTTTTGAACTGTGTGTTTTATGAAGGAAAAACCTTTTGAAAATATTTGACTTTATTCCATCAAGGAATTACAAAAACAAACGAATTTCCTAAATATTTTAGAGAAGATTTTGCAAAGGAAAAGGATTTTCTCCTAAATGATTTGGAAACGTTCCGGTTACTTGAATAAGTGACCGAGGTTTTGTTTTGGATTTGATTTTCACTGAGCGAAAAGTAAGCACATGTGAATTGAATCTAGTTCGCAAGACGTCGCTTCTAGTATTATGTAATATGCACATGTGAATTGATCCATCTAGTATGATTGTTTCATGTTTTACACACTTTAACACTATCACACATAATTAACATATTCTGCATTACTTTTAAGGAATTGTGGAATATAACTTATAACTAATTCCATTTTTCTTTTTACATTAACTTGTAACTAATTCTTCTTTTTGAAGGAATAAGTTATATTTGGTTTGTTGATTGTGTTGAGATTACAAGAGCTTTAGCAATAAAACACTATTAATTATTAGACTTTTTTGAATTAAACTCTCAAACCTCAAACTAAAGGATGAAGAAAAAGTTAGATGAAAGGCATTAGAAATCATTAGAGGAAAGACTGCCAAAAGTTACAATTGAATTTTTAACCTTAAAGTGGTTTAGCACATTATTCCAAGTTTTCCAACTTCGATTTTATGACAAGGTATTGTGGAATTGATCAGTGCGTACTATGAGATGAGGAGTGTAGTGGTGTCTACACTGGTGAAAGAGAAAGAAAGGGCAGAGGTCCTATATAATATGTTTACAAAACTCAATTTAATTTATGTGCATGTTCTCATAGTTGTCAACTACTCAGCTATACAGGGAAGCTATGTTGAATATGCAAATGTTGAATACGCAAATGGGTGTTGGAATGATAGGATCAGAAATTGAAACTTTGTGGTCTTATAGAAAAGTTATGAATTTGGAAGAGAAAAAAATTGAACATTTTGTCTTGTCATGTGTTGCTAATTGATTAGCGAGCATGTTTCAAAGTAGAGAGTATCTTAATGTGATGGTGTCCATTATGTGAGTACAAGCCAAATGGTTTGAATATCCATATTTTTTATCTTGTTATTTAAATTAGTTATAATGTCTATCGTCTTGTTACAGTGTGATGAATGCTTTCTCGGAAGGACTCACTATCTTTTATTTGATTATAGTAACATCATTCTCGTTTATGATGGTGGCCACGAATTAATCAATAACGATGATGATTAGATGACAACGACGATGATATGATGATGAGGAGGAGATGATGGATGATGTGCTAGATGAAGATGAAGAGTTTAGTGATCAAAGTAACAATAAGGAATAAATTTATGTCTTTGATGTTTGTAATGATATTTTAATGCTTTGAATCTTAATATATCATTCTTGTATTTCAAGATACTTTGTGTTTTTGTTTATTTGAAGCTTGATACTTGTCTAGAATGGTACCTTAATAATAATATTTTTTATTATATTATATTAGATTCCAAGTCTAGGTACCTAATTTGGTATGCATAAATATTTAAGTTTGGCCCTTTTTTATTAATAAACATGATTTGTTTATCAAAAAATATTATTTAAATATGATTATCTAATCCATGGGAAATCTGTCCAAAATAATATCATAACATTCGTCTGAAATCCGTCCAGAATTTTCATGAATAGCAATATTGAATCCGTCTGAAATTCGTCCGAAATTAAGTCAATATAACCAAAATTCAGATTTTTTGTGTTTGTCTGAAAGTTGTTCGAAATCTGTCTGGAACTAATTTTGGACAGAATTTTCAATTTGCAACAGGGTTTTTTCCGGACGGGGGATGTTCCGTCTAAAATCCGTCCGAAATTTATTGTCCGTCGAAAATCCGTGTTAAAAGTGTCCAAATTCCATCTAAAATCTGTCCATGAATCCTTCCGAAAATAACAATTTTCTAGTAGTGATATCACTCTATCATATCGTTTAATTTATTTAATTTATTGTTCTTCATGGTTTTTTTTAATTAAACACAGATTTTAGTGTTAATTATACAATTTGGCATTTTACCTTTTGTGGTTTGGCTTAAAAACATTTTGTCCAGACGTGCAATTGACACTTTATGTGGTTTGACTAAAAAATATTTTGCATTGTTCAGTATTGTATCATTTTACTCCCACCGTATATAACTAGAAGCTAGTTTTTTTTACCTGAAAGGTTCAAATGTTATAATACTGAACTCCATTCCATTGCATGTATTTTTCATGTTACTATCACCCAAAATAAACACCAGGCCCAAATTATAATACTGATATATCACCCAGACACCCACACACCTGATACGGTCCAAACACATGGAGCAGTTACAAAACCTAAATGAGAAGCCCATAAGTGTTATAATGAAACCCATTGAAAGCCTTTTAGTTGTAACCTTTTTAATTATGCAAACCTTTTATTTTAAAGTTGTTAGTACCTGGATGCTTTTAGAATGCCAGGTGGCTAGAGCAACCCACCTCTATTGTAACTAATTCCTTTATATAAGGAATGATGAAATGAATGAAGAATCAAGAAGAATTATGAACAATTTTAACTTTTGTTTCCCTTCTCTTCCTTAACTCTCTGGAGCTTCATCCTTGCTCGAAAAGGATACCCTATCATTGGTGCTTTCATTTTTGACTCTCATGCCTCCTCCAATTTTCTTCACCTTTGCTACCACCATCACCACCATTACAACACCTTCACCCAACCCTTGTTTCAACTATGGAAACCAACCACCATTGTTAAACCCCACAAACCAGTATGCTCTGAGACAATTGAGACAAACATGATATGTTTTGGATTATCACCTACAATTTGAAACTGTTTCTTGTCGTGTTTTATGCATTCCCGCCGCCGATCACATCGAATGCTTTATTTTCAGCCTCCGAGACGACATCCACTATGAGCCGCGGTTACTGTGTCCCTGCCCCTACCGTGTGTCTGAAGCATTTCAGATGGCAAAGGAAATCGAAGCAAAGTTGCTTACCTCCGAACCCTCGGGTGAGTCCATTCCCTGGATCGGGAGCTTTTCCGTTGTGCAGAACCGTGGTTTTCCCCAACATTCTGGCGCTAATGTTAACATCTCCAAACCCTCGAATGCCATCTCGTTTGCTTCATTCCACGTTACTGTGGAAACCAAACCCCACGCTATAAAACATGTAGCAGAAATGGTGCCATCATCCGAGCTCTTAGTCGATGGGATCAATCCCCTTACTATGGTCGATCAGAAGGAGAGTGTTCCCAAGGTCTTCAAAGACTTGGAGTTGCCGATTCCGGTTCTGGTTCGTTCGCAAAGGGTTCCTTGCAGCTTCGACAATCACATCACCAACCTCAATCCCGATCAGCCGCCGCCAGGATCAACCTCAGTCGCCACTGCCATCACAGGTCCCAATTCTGGTACCACCTCTCACACAACGACCGTTTCAGGAATCGCACCACCGCCCTCCACGAATTCCCTCCCTCCCCTCGGTGCCTCGGTTAACACCTTCGCCGCGGACGAGCCAATCTTCGACACTGGCATGCACGATTCACTATCCCCAACCACCATTACCATTCCTCCATGGTACACCTCCAAGACTCTCTACCCAGGGCCTATCACAGTGAAGGAGCTCATATAGTGCAGTTCCAAATCTAAGATTTCAATCACACTCGAAGTAGTCTGGGGAAGAACAGTCTCTCCCACCTCTATTACTGCCTTTGATTACAGAGCTTCATAGAGTGATTGGAGGATTGTGACCAACCCACCACCACCCAAACCGTCGAACCGTCATCCTTGTACAGCAAAGAAGATGTAGAAGCGGCTACGAAGAGAGCAGCGACAGCGACCGCGCCACCCATCTCGGCCAGCGGTGCTACTGGGAAGACAATGACGAGGGCGAACAAACCAACGACACCTCCTTTTCAAGCATCGGCCGACGTCATTCTGAAGGCGGAGATGGTCGTCATACAGGATAGTGGCCACACGAAGGAGAAGGAAAGGAGGGCAGCCAAGGCAAGCATGAAATCCAAGGAATCATATGACCTAATGGGCCAGGTCCATTTCAGGTATAACATGAAGTGGGTATTAGTTAACCAAAATTCACTCACTAATAAGCTCATTTATCAGGATTCTCTCCATATTGGGGCAGACTTGAGGAAGACTGAAAGGGTGAAGGGGACCACTAAGACAAAATTGGTTCAGAGGAAACTAAAACAAGCTAGGATGGATTTCCCAGTGGAAACTGAAATAAGGGCAGAAATGGCGACTGCCATGCCAAGCTCACCCCGTCGGAGCCACCAAACTGCGTTGGAGTCATAAAAGCAGTGCTCACATCATTTTCAATCCAAGACGATCCATATGGTGTTCTCTGCGTCAAAGTTAATTTTTCCCTTTCTGAAGGTATGCAATATGTACCACGGTCACTATCTTATACTCAGCTGCACCCATGTGTTAAATTCTTTTGAAGTACTGGAGATATTCTTAGGGATTTCATTAGAAGGGATGGAGTATAAGCCATTACATAAGTCCTTTCTAGGGTTATTTGATATGACCTTTAATTTTGTTGGGTACAATTATGTTGTTGATGATTGTGCTATTGTCATTGTCCCTTCTGGCCCTACTATTGGAAAAGATGATTTTCGTATTTGCCTTGCCAAGTGGTTGAAGGAACGCATTTTGAGACTAAGTCCTACAATCATTAACGGTGGCCAACACTATCACAGTGATGCTAGGAAATTGATGAGTGAGTTCTTATCAACCGGTCATTCATGGATGCACAGCACGAGGATTCGAAGGGTTGTGGTTTCACGAACTCGAGAGAAAGCGGACTTCAAGAATGGCTTCCTTCAACATCCGAACTTGGTTAATTCTCTTTTGTCATTTTGTGTTGAATCCACCAACTTGAATGATGCCCAGAACCTGTTTGATGAAATTCTCCACCGAAACCCTCACCCATGGACCATCATCATCTCGGGTTTTGCTCCAAATGGCACTTCATCAGAGGTGGTTTTGAGCCTTTTTAGAGAAATTTAGGAACATGGTGCATGTCCAAATCTGTTTGTGTTGCCTAATCTGTTGAAGTGTTGTTCATATGGAATCTGTCTTATATTGGAGAAGTCTTTTGATAGGTTCTGGAACTTGCCTTACAAGGATGTTGTGAATTGGAGTATAATAATTGATGGATTGATGCAATGTGGTTATCAAAATTGTGCATTAGAACAACTCTGGGTGGTGGAATATGAAATTAAGTTCTCTACTGTGACTTTAGCCATAGCTCTTACCTTGCTTCAAATTTCGTATCAACTTGAGAACATTGTGGTTTGCTTCAAAATAATCAATTGTTACCTGGGAATACAATGTGTTGTTGCCTTTGTTCAATGGCAGGGGTTGTCTCCTAGTGTCAAATCATGTGGGAATTGAGAATTTTGGAAGAACTTCTACAACCTTGAGGACAAGGTTGGTCTTGAAGGGGTAGGTAATGATACGGCCCAAACACATGGAGCAGTTACAAGCCCAAATGAGAAGCCCAAAAGTGTTATAATAAAACCCAATAAAAGCCTTTTAGTTGTAACCTTTTTAATTATGCCAACCTTTTATTTTAAAGTTGTTAGTAGCTGAATGCTTCTAGAATGACAGGTGGCTAGAGCAACCCACCTCTATTATAACTAATTCCTTTATATAAGGAATGATGAAATGAATGAAGAATCAAGAAGAATTATGAACAATTTTATCTTTTGTTTCCCTTCTCTTCCTTAGCTCACTAGAGCTTCATCCTTGCTCGAAAAGGATACCCTATCAACACCACAACACGTAGCTGATCTCTTTTTTTTTTTGGATGTCAAAAAATTTAGGGTGAGGAGATGTTCTCTCAATCCATGGCAGGGAAAACCTTCGGGCTCTATGAACACTTACAAAAGAATTTACATTTACCTCATCCCAAGGAGATTAGTGGGGGATCGAACCTGCAACCTGTCATATACATGATCCTATCATGCTCCACTAGATCAACCCCTTGAGGTTATACACAGCTGATCTCTATAGAATAAGTGAAGTATCTGTTGAATATTTCGCCTGAATTAAAAACATGCGCTTATCTGAAAGTGGAAACACTCATAACATGAACCACCAAATTATGTCTTAATTAATTACAAATGAATGGTATCAACTTATACAACTTGGATTTAGGAAGAGATAAATGACTGAAGTTATAGATTTCCATATCTATAAATAAATAAATAAATTATACAATATATATAGGGTGTAGACCTATTAGAGTTTACATATGACGGCTTTTTTCTTTTAAAAATAACGTCATTATGTAGGATTTTGGGGAAGTGGAATTCAAATTCACGCCACCACTTTTGGGGTGGGAGTGAGCTCTAGCTGCATGGGCTAACATCCATAAATCTTGGAACATTCTATCTTCAATGCTTTACGTTTTTATACATTGGTCTTCCTCGTAATGGGCTATTCCAACAAAACGTGAGAATTTGGAAAATCATTGTCTACTCTTAAATGGATGATTAGACAAAATCTTTTAATGGAATCATACCCTCAATTCTTGGTCTATTAGTGCCATCATTAGCAAAACCTTCTTTATCGTCCCAGTAAGTTTAACTTTTTTGGAATCCGTCCTTGCCGTTAGTCACTACTGTAACGTCCCAATTTCTATGTCTTTATGTAGTAGTAAATACACGTGTTTATATATTTATTTTTTGTAAAATCCAGTGATTGATTTTAAATAAACTAAAATCATTTTTCTTATGTTCTACTATCGTAGGAAGTCACGGTTAAATTTTCGGTTGAAAATTCAGATGAAAGTCGGTCTGCATTTTCACTGCCGGTACAAGTTTACTGAACAGAAAACCTAATTTTAACCCGTGAACGAAACGGTTGGTGGTTTTGTTGTGTTTTGTATAATACTGGGAATTTTCGAAAATCCTTGTTCTGGGTCAAAATTTAATATTTATTCCGGATGAAATACGATCAAAAACTTGAACCGGATACATAATGGAGCAGAATAGGAGACATGAAAGGATTGAAGTGACTTGTTGGAAAAGTAGGGATGGTGGTAGAAGCCTTTTGTCACATCCATAAAAAAGTGTCATCATTACACTTTTTCAAATTTTTACTATTTTATAATCAAATAAGCCATTTTTTCTCCTTTTTGCCAACCAAACATGGCATAACCCCAAACTTGGTCATCAAGTTCTCTCTCTCTCTCTCTCACTCCCCGGATCCCATGCGGTCATCTATCGCTGGCCGGTTAGTGAACTAAAAGGAAACGGGGAAGAGGGACCACATCAATGAATGCAGATAGTAGGAATGGTCTGGGTGTCACTACCACCCCCTTAATACTATCACTATCTACAAGTGTTGGGCAGAGGGGACAGCTTCACGAGCACCCACCCTTAGGAGTGCCACTTCCGGGAGTTGGGCCAGCTTCACCTATTGAAGAAGATCCGGAGGAAGATCCTAAGGAGTACCCCGAAGGCGAGCCGGAATATCACGTCCTTTACGACGACGACATTGGCGATGTGCCGGAATATGTGCCTGACGACGATCTTGATTTTGATGATTCCGACTCCCCCGATGAGGCGGAGAAGTGGTGGATGCGTTGCCGGGGAACTCCTCAAGGAGCTGGAGTGTTCAAACTGACCCTTTTTACGGCTATTAGTTGTAGACCAGCTTAGGGGTGTCCTTTTTGGGAATAGTGTATCCTGGCCCGACTGTATTTATTTGGCTTCATAGAGCCACGGTATTTTGATATGTGGTTCATGACCTTCCCCCGTTTTGCTTTATCTTGCTTGCAACTTTTCGCTTTATGTTTAGTGTTATCAATGGCCGGTACTATAAGGCCCTGACCTTTTGAAATATATATATATATATATATATATATATATCAAGTTGCAACTGTCACTGCTTAGATATTTATGTTGTTCATATATCATGTTCTGAGTGTTCATCTACTCTTTTAAATAAATATATATATAATCATCATTTTGAGAATATTTAATTATTAAGAGAATGTCATTTTCCGGAAGTAACCAGCATTTTAATCAGTTTTATTTTTTCGCAACGGGTAACCATGGGACTCCCAAGTTGGGGTGTTACATTAGTGTCGTTAAGTTGTTGATGTGGCCGACGGTGAGCCACGTCAGTCGTGCCAAGTTGCATGTCCTTGCTGATGTGTCAGCCATGTTAGCTGCCGCATAAATTTTTTTTTTAGAATTTTTTTTTATAAAAAAATTATCCTGATTTTCATTTAAAAAAGGTAAAAAACATATAAAAAAATTTAATATAGTTTCTGACTTTCCGTTTTAAAAAACCCTAACCCCCATCTTCTCCCACCCTTACTCTTCTTCCAGAAAACCCGCCGCCCTCCTACCCCACCGCTGCCTCCTCAACTTCCTCCACCAACTCCCTTCTCTTTGTGCTAGCCGCCGCCGCCCTTTTCCGGTGAATCTGCACGACTGTGGTTCTTTCGTTTGGACTTTCTTTCGTTTCTTTGTGCCCGGAAGTGGTGTGTTGCTTCTGTTGCTATGGTGGTCTACTTGCTCGGTCTCACATGAAGAATCTGCGCGACTGTGGTTCTTTCGTTTGGGCTTTCTTTGGTTTCTTTGTGCCCGGAAGTGGTGTGTTGCTTCTGTTGCTATGGTGGTCTACTTCCTCGGTCTCACATGAAGCAGGAGGTGGTTTTCGGCGCCGGTTCTGATCTGGGTTTTTGAATCTAACTTTTATGGATTCGGTTCGCCACCACCAACAAGATTCATTGCCACCTTTCTTCACTAAGTCTTAGATCTGCGTTTCTTGTTCTTGGTTCTTGCTGCTATTTTGGTTCTTAGATCTGCGTTTCTTGTACTTTGTTGTGATGATGGTCTTGTTTGTTGTTGATTTGGTTGGAGAAGGTTATGCTATGGTTGGAGAGGGAAGAAGTGTAAGGTTAAGCAACGATTATTCATCTGAAGAACACGATGGTGAAGAAATAGAGGTTGCAGAGGATGAATTGGAATGGGAAACGGAAAGGTGTAATTTTGAGGATACCCAAATGGGTTTTGAATCGGATCCAACATCGTCGCCGGCAGAAAGGGTAACATGATCACAGAATAATCAAAAATAAGAATCCAAACACGAGGCGCAAGAAACATCCAAAAAAAAAGGATGGAGAGTCTTAGTTTGAAGGCGGTGTTGGTAGAATTTCAATGCATGCTAGATTGGGGAACCTAACTCCATTAAACAAGCAGAGCTAGTTGCATTTGTCAATTTGTCTCCAAATTGTGATTACTTTATGAATTACGCATTTTGGTCTCTAAATGTTTAATAAAAAATGGGTTGAATATAATTTGTAGATTTTTTTTTAAAAAAATAAACAATTGTAGTAGCCTAGCACTAGAGAAAGAGGGAAGAGACGAAAAATAAACAATTGTAGCAGCCTAACACTAGAGAAAGAGGGAAGAGAGGTTGGAGTTAGAGGTGCTAAGTCTCACTCACAGTTTGGGGAAGAAGCTCAAGACCCAACTTGAGAAAGAAAGTGACCCCCATACTGTCTAATTTGGGGAAGAAGCTAAAGACTCAGCTTAAAAATGTGTGTGTGTTTTTTTTTGGTTTTTGGAATTTTTTATTTTATTTTTTTTTATTTTAAAAAATTTGATTATAGAATTAAAAAAAAATATGTGGCAGTTGACGTGGTTGACACATCAGCAATGATAGGCGACTTGGCACGGCTGACGTGGCTCACTATCAACCACGTCAGCGACTTAACGACAGTGACTAACGGCAGGGATGAATTCCAAAAAAGTTAAATTTACAGGAACGAAAACTACAGAAAAACTTTTACAGGAACGAATATCAAAACGACCCTATTTTATAGGGACTAAAAAGTTCATTAAACCTTTATTCTTTGAAGCACAATGTCATGTTCAAGACCCCGTTTATGGTTGTTTTGGAATAATCACTCAGCTTGTTCAACAAATCCATGATATAGAAAGTGAGTTAGCCAAAATACAAGCTCAGATTAGCATTCTAAAGTCCCAAATCCCACAACTTAAGATGAACCGAATTTCGATGTCTTGTGGACACAAAGCAGCATAGGTCAATTTCAGTTTGGCCCTCCAAGCCAAACTCCAGCTATGTTCAATTGAAAGTTTGAGACTTGTTCCATTATTCCGATGCAATATCTGTTGATTTTTCAGCCTCATACAATTGTTTTTTTTTTTTATGCTTTGCCGATTAAATAAAAGAAAACTCAATTACCTTTTTTTTTTTTTTTCCTGAGCAAATTAACTTCTAAGAATAGTTGGAAGTAAATAACGATTGTCATTACTGGACAAAGATTTACGTATTATAATTGATAATCTATTTGTAAGGTTAAAGTAATCTTTTGGTCCCTATACGTGACACTGATTTTCAATTTGGTCCCTATACATAAAAAGTTATCAATTTGGTCCCTATACGTGACACTAGTTTTCAATTTGGTCCTCACACCTAATTGGTCCAGGGACCAAATTGCAAATTATTATCACATGTAGGGACCAAATTGAAAATAATTGTCACATGTAGGGACCGATTTCAATTTTCTTTTTGTTGAATTGGTCTCTACATGTGACAATAATTTGCAATTTGGTCCTCTTATATATGGACCAATTAGCGGTGATGACCAAATTGAAAATTAGAGTCACGTATAGGGACCAAATTGATAACTTTTTACGTATATGGACCAAATTGAAAATCAATATCACGTATAGGGACCAAAACATTACTTTAACCTATTTGTAATTAAAAGTTTTGGAGTCACCCACTGAGAGGCTGAGACTAAGAACCAAGGGTAAAACTCTGCTCAATCAGTCGAACCAGGTGTTAGCCTTATCACAGGTAAAAGGGCTTAAGCTGTGAGATACTCTGGTGGATTCATTCGACCCAAAAAACTAATTAGGGTGGGTTCTTAATAAATAAAAATTCTAACTAGATGATTTTTGAAAAATTAATTTAATTAATGTCGATTATAAAAACCTCATACTAAAATTTTACGATTACAATGTGTTTACATCAATTTCAATTATAATGTATAATGAATGAATTAATGATTTGCCGTTTAGACATAGCTAAAAGCTACTTTGTATATGCGATACCATTTTCAAACTCTTTTGTAAAACAATTTGAAAAATTGATTAATCATTTAAAATCTACAGGACTTTTTATTAAAAAAAAAAACTTTTAGAATCTTAGCTGAATACACCTCCTTCAATTATAATTTACGTGTGAATTTTTTTTCATTATTAATTAATCATATAGTCACATTATTAAAAAAATACTTTTATAATAATTATCTTAAAGTCATATAAAACTCTTAATGTGTATCAAAATTAAACTATTTGATTCCCCCCCCCCCAAAAGAGTGATTCTGAAATAATGAGCAAGTTTGTCCTGCTACACAAAATATATTTGCAAGCTATCAATTTTACTTTGTGAGGTAATTGCTGATGTAGCTAACACGGTTAATTGGACTCGAAAATATTAATATATATATATAATTAAAATATATTTTAAAATATAAAATTATTGAATATAATAAATATTGAGTATTAATATATATATATATATATATACTAAAATATAGTAATTAGTTCGGTTTCAAAATTCTTAAACCTGATAACCGAATCGATGATTATTGGGTTTGGTATCTTTCCTGGCTAAAAACATGTAAAAATAAAAAAAATTATAAACTTTAAAAAATTAATAATAAAATAATATAAAAAATCCTAAGCAATAAAAATTGGTTCGGTTCGGTTGGCAATTCCTTCTACTGTTATAGGAACAGTAAAATAAAAGTTACCAATTGTTAAAGTGATATAGATATTGAATATTAAAATATATTAATTGGTTCGGTTCCAAAATAACCGAACTAATAATCATTGAGTTTGGTTCAATTCGGAGCCGGAAAAAAAAAAGAACCAATTTCATTGGTTAGTTCGGATTTTCAAATTCGTCGAATTATTGGTTCGAGTCTTACGACCCTAAACTTTTTCAAAGAACACGATAGCTAAAACCAACAAAATATATGTTTAAAATATAAATAATAAATTAAAATAGTCCAAAATAATCCACCGGTTAACAATTCCTTCTACTGTTACACGAACAGTAGAAGAAGAGTTGTCAATTGATAAAGTGATATACATATTGAATATTAAAATATAGTAATTGGTTCGGTTCCAAAATAATCGAACTAATGATCATTGGGTTTGGTACAATTCGGAGCCGAACAAAAAAAGAAAAAAACAAACCAATTTAATTGGTTGGTTAGGATTTTCAAATCCATCGAATTATTGGTTCGAGTTTTACGACCCTAAACTTTTTCGAAGAACGCGATAGCTAAACCAACAAAATATATGTTTTAAAAATAAATAAATAAATTAAAATAATCCAAAATAATCCACCGATTGACATCTCCTTCTACTGTTACAAGAACAGTAGAAGAAAAGTTGTTAATTGATAAAGTGATATATATATATATATATATATATATATTGAATATCAAAATATATATAAATATTAAAATATAGTAATTAGTTCGGTTCCAAAATAACCGAACTAATGACCAATGGGTTTGGTTGAATTCGGAGCCGAAAACAAAAAAGAAAAAACGAACCAATTTAATTGGTTGGTTCGGATTTTCAAATTCATCGAATTATTGGTTCGAGTCTTACGACCCTAAACTTTTTTGAAGAACACGATAGTTTTGCTACCTTTCTTGGCAAAAAATACTTAAAACAATAAAAATTATAAACTTTAAAAAGTCAATAACAATATCCAAACCAATGAAATTTGGTTTGGTTTGATTTGGTTCGAACCGGAAAATATAAAAAAAAATATATAAAAACAAAAATATATCAAATATTAAATTTTAAACCATTAAATTATATATACAATAAAATATAAATATATAAAAATTAAAACATCAAGAACATGACAACTTTACTTTTATGTTTGCCAATATATGATCGATTAACAGTGGACAAAATCTCTACACTCTCGGTGTATACAAATTAAATCTATAAATTGTTATTAAAACAAATTTATAAAAAAAATGTTATTAATAAAAACTAAGGAAAACGTAAAAAATATTATAAAAAAATTATTAAAAAAAAAAGAAAACCGTAAAAAAATTTATTAAAAAAAGTTTTAAAAAAAATTAAAAAAGTGAAACGTAAAAAATTATTAAAAAATTTTAAAAAAGGAAAACATAAAAAAAAGTATAAAACAAAAAGTAAAACGTAAAATTTTTTATAAAAAAATATTAGTAAGAGCACCAAAAATCAATTTATTATTAAATTTTTTAAAAAAAATTTATAAAAAAATAAAAATAAACAAACGGTAAATTTTTTTTAAAAAAATAAATAAATATTAAAAAAAATGGGATTTTCAAATCAATTGAATTATTGGTTCGAGTCTTATGACCCTAAACTTTTTCGAAGACACGCTAGCTAAAACCAACAAAATATATATTTAAAAAATAAATAAAATAATCCAAAATAATCCACCGGTTGACAACTCATTCTACTGTTACAGAAACAGTAGAAGAAAAGTTGTCAATTGATAAAGTGATATACATATTGAATATTAAAATATATATATAAATATTAAAATATAGTAATTGGTTCGGTTCCAAAATAACCGAAATAATGACAATGGGTTTGGTTTAATTCGGAGCCGAACACAAAAAAGAAAAAAATGAACCCATTTAATTGGTTGGTTCGGATTTTCAAATTCATCGAATTATTGGTTCGAGTCTTACAACCTTAGACATTTTCGAAGAACCTAATAGCTGTAACACCCCCTTGGGCATTACATGACTAACTCAAATTCGTAATAACATATTAAAATAAAATAATATTTGCTGGTTGCTTTCGGAAAATATCTCATGTAATTCTCTATAGGTCATGAAAGTGGGTATACAATTTTTTCCTGCTGTTGCGGTAAAACATAAACCTATTTTAAAATAATAACACCACATTTTAGAAATATACTTGAATAAAAAGCTAGAATTTTTACAAAAATTTCTACAGAGTCTCATCTGTAATTTCAACATCCCAAACAAAATACCTGCTAATATATTTATATTTTCATCCCAGAAGTTTCAGTCATACAAAATACATCAAGCGGTGTTATTCTGAAAATATTTACATCGAAATAATTGTACGTGACTAAAAGGAAAAATCTTACATTTTTCATCCAAAATAAAAGTTCTCCGAGCCATAAACATTCCATTTAAAATAAAGGCAATCTGAGCCATAAAAATATACTATCATTAATCAATAACGTCTCAAAAACCTAAGCTGATCGTTCTAAAAGATACTCATGGGGAAGACCCCCATGGTTCTCACCATTATAAATGACATCAGACATCTTCAAGGATTGGGATTAATATCCCCGAGTGAAGTTGGGAACTTCTCTGCCTCATCTATACACGAAAATAGTATACCACAAAAATAGAAAACCAAACAAAAATAATGCAAAGGTGAGATACCAATATATGAGCATTGTATGGTAGCCACATACACAACACACAAACAATGACATAACAACATGAACATGCATAACATAATTTCATAGTGGAGTAAAGAGTTCAATCCAACAACCAAATGCAGTTTTGTAAAAACTTTCATGTCACTTCAATGACTTCTCTCTAACTCATAATTCTCCGGAGATCCTAACTTCCCTTCGCCGAGCAGGATAGGCAGCGATAATGCCTATAACACAATTGTTTCGCGTTGGGTTGGCCTCTCAATTTAGGTCCAATCCCTAATTATTCTAGGGTATCGCGTCTCACCTAAATAATATTGAATAGTTCCTGATTGAGTATATTACGTGCTGGGTAATCGATTTCCACGGCCCGAGGTTGCAAAAGCCCGAGCCTTATGTGGGTTTTCGGGCCCGAATGTCCCTAATAGACCCAAAGACTAAAGGATCTATCTCTGATCCGTAACTATCCGATTTGTCAGTTCACCCTTTGTGAAACCGTAGCCCGATACACAATGGCACGTCTGGCACAATGGCACATTAGCCAGACTATGCATGTAAAACAAAGTTTTTCGTTTTCTTTTCTTGTTCTCATCATTCTTTCTTCGTCGAGGCTGGAAGCTCCCGACTACTTTTATTCAGGTATTAAATACATTTTTAATACCAATTCAAGTTTTTAGACCAAAAGCAATGATCTTAAAATCTCTTCCTCAATTCGAACACTAGCCCGGTGTCTCGGTGATCTAGGTTCTTCTCAACAGGAACACTAGTCCGGCTTTACCGGCACTCCGAATTCAGCTCGATATCTCGGAAATCCAAATACAGCCCGGGTTTATAGCTCGGTGATCTAAGTCCTTTCTTTTCCTCAAAACTCAAAACAAGAACTCTAGCCCGTCAATCCGGAACACTAGGTCCTTTCCACTTTCACTCTCTTTCCAGAGGTTTTTCGTTCAGTGAAAAACCAAATTGAAAACAAAACTTCTTTGTCTTCTAGACTTTGTATCATGAGTAATTCCTCATTCTTAGAAATACATTCTTCAAGAAAATTTTCTTTTAAAAATCCATTTTCCACAAACTTAGAAAACCACTAAGAACCTTTCCTAAATTTTGAACAAAATTCAAAACTCTCAATAAAGAGATTTATCCAATAAATTACTTTTGTCTAAAACTTTTCACTTTTGAAAAAGAAAACACCTTCGTAAAACTTGAGAGTAAAATCTTTGGTTTTTCAAAGAATTTCTCCATTTTTTTAAAAAAATCTTTGTTTTCGCAAAACATTTTTTGTAGACTTTGTACAATTTTTCATCTTCTTTCTCCTCCTAAACTTTTGCCCATCTCAACACTTTCTTCATTAGAATTTTCTTTCCACTTTGTTAAAGAAAACAAAACATCAATGTTTTAACCTTTCTGAGTTAAAGCATTTTAATGTCTTAGTCTTTGTTAACAAGCAATGACCAGTGTCATGCCATCAGCCAATCACAGTAAATCAAAACAATACTATAGCTCAATAATAGCATGTTCATTTTCAACAATTCCAATAATCATCAACACAAACAATTCCAAGAACATTATCACATAAACCATTCCAATAACATCAACATATCAACATATATATCTATTCACAAGTCACCAAGCAATTCTAACACACCCATTTAAAACAATCGTACAAACAATGTATATGACTAGCCAATTAGCTCCTCAGGTAAACTCCCTTTACCGTTGAAGACAAGAGAAATATCATTCATTCCGGGTTCCACAGACTACACTTCGGTATACGGAAGCCAAACAGACTACACTTCGGTATACAACTTTGACTCCTCCCTACCAGTGCGGCCGGACGATGACCGGAGACGAGGTGCAGGCTGAAGTTGACACAGGCAAACACAAGAAGGAGGTTGAATTGTTTTTATTAATAATTTTCGAAAACAACCTTTAAAACAAATTTTTGCACTCAAGTAGATTAGAAACAAAAGCAAGCACAAAGACAAAGATACTTTTCAAAAGTGTTTAACAAAAGCAATATCAAAACCCCGCAGTTAGTATAAGCGAATAAAGCTGAAGAGTTTAGGGATAGAAGATTCACGCAAGAGATTTTATCCTGGTTCACTCTCTTCTGATAAGCCTCTGGCTTATCTAGTTTTATAACTAGATGGACTGTGGTTTTTGTGCAAATTATTCGAGTTCACTCTCGTTTTCGCCCAAATTTGCCTTGTTTTGTTCCTAAGTTGGACTTTGACTCGTTCTAGGTAATTTTTGTAGTTTTTAGTCTATTATGAGTAGAATTACGCTTTTTGTTCTTTTTTATTGTTTCAGGTTATAAGTGAAGCTCCAAGAGTTAAGGAAGCATTTCGAGTCAAGAAAACAGTGGAAATTTTCATTCTGGAGATACTCGCCCCGCGAGTAGATGATCGCCTCGCGAGCCTGAAGATCAGCAAAACAGCAACAGTCATCAATTCTGGATCGCCACGCGAGAGGCTTCTCGCCTCGCGAGATCCTGAAGACCCTGGAAGACAGACCATCACGGCCTAGCCGTGATGAAGGTCACGGCTGTGACAGATTAAGGTTTGAAGACTCGCCCCGCGAACACACTCTCGCCTAGCGAGAATCCAAATTGAAAGCGCGCCAAAACTAATGTTCGCCTCGCGAAAGCTTGTTCGCCCCGCGAGCGGCCGAGAACCAAAATCCCTATTTATAGGCTATTTCAGATCAGAAAAGGGGATCCGAATCCTAGTAGTTTTTCCACTATATAGAGTAGTTTTAGGCCGATTTCTTGTCTCTTTGGAGCTGCGTCTCCGCTTTTCTTTTTATTTTACCAAGGTGGTTATGTCCGATTGTTTGTCTATAAGCATGAGGAACTAATCCCCTCATCTGAGGGAACAATGAAGCCACCCATGGCGGTGTAGATTCGATGTGATGTATGTCTTTCTCCCTTTTCCCAATTAATGTTTTCCAATTCTGATTTGATTGTGTTGATCGTATGCATGCGTGATTAACTAGTTAAACGTGATGAGGCTTAGGAGGCAATTCGTGTTTTAGAACTTGAATTGGGATCATCGGTCGAATATTGCACGAGAGTGAGTAGGAGATCAGTGCAACCTTATAGGGAACAAGAATTAATAGAGTTTGATGATTAGGATTATGAGACCTAGTAAGTAATTAATCCAATCATTGAATACGTCCTAATGAGCACGACAGTGGATTTAGGAGAATTTGGGGGTCCCGGTTGACATTGTAATTGAACTTAGGGAGGAATTCATCGTCACTTGGGTATGCATGATTGGGTAGGTGGATTTGTGACCTTCGACATTTTAATTTCAGAATTTTAGTTAATTATTTTATTACATTTGTTAATTTAGATTGCGACCTTATATTTTCTCTCTCTCAACCACTTTCCTCGCTTAACCAAACGAATCGGATTTCCCGCGAATTAGACAAATTGGTAACCCAATCCTTGTGTTCGACCTCGGTAAATTCTTACCGTGTTATTTTATTACTTGCGACGACCCGGTACACTTGCCGGTGACTCAACAAGTTTTTGGCGCCGTTGCCGGGGATTGGCACAACCAATTTTCCTAATTTTTAGGGAATTTGGTTGATTGGTTAAGTTGATTTTATTTTTATTTTTATTTTTATTTTTATTTTTCTGCTATTTATTTATTATTTCTCTCTACTTCTTTGATTCCACTTGGTCTTGCCGTGTTTTTGTATGCGTGGTACCCTTTCACAAGAGGACCTGCTATTTGATTCAGAGATCACCAAGACCGAGAAGCGCTTAAGGAAGGAAGTCAGAGAAAGAAAAAGGCTTGAAGCGAGTGATCTTGAGAGAATGGAAGAAGAAAATCCTCCCCCTCCTCCTCCTCCTCGTTACAAGCCTCTCTTCGAGTACAGTCTACCCAACTTGGGTGATTGTGATTCTTCCATCGTGAGAGGCAACCTCAATACAGACTCCTTCAGAGTGGAAGGATGTGTCACAGCCTATATCCGTGAGAATCAGTTTGATGGGAGTGGCAGACAAGACCCTCACAGGCACATCACCCACTTCCTTGAAGCTTGTGACTTGCAGAAGACAAGAGGTGTTTCTCAGGTTGAGTTCCGCTTGCGACTATTCCCTCTCTCTCTTAGGGATGTCGCTCGCGATTGGTTTGACAGCTTGGATAGGAACAGTATCAGAACTTGGGAGCAAATGGAACAAAAGTTCTTAACTAAGTATTTTCCTCCTCAGAAAGCGGCACAAGCAAGAGTAGTCGTTACATCTTTCAGACAGACAGAGGATGAAACTTTTAATGAAGCTTGGGAGAGGTACAATGTGCTCTTGAGAAGATGTCCTTCGGCTTTCTTTGACCCGGTCTCCAAAGTTCAACATTTCTTTAACGGGTTAAGGGGACGCTATCAGATGAATTGTGATGCCGCAGCTGGCGGTTCCTTTTCCTTTTTATCAGCTGAGGATGGATGGGCATTATTAGAGAAGATGTCATACAATGATTACAACCGTGGTAGGGAAACCTCAAGTGGAGTCAGTTCTGCAACAATGGAAGCCATTCTAGAGCAAGTTAAATCGTTGAAGATGCAAGTTGCGGCTTTGTCAGAGAACAAGAAGGTTAATGCGGTACACGACCTCCGGGTTGTTATAATTGTAATGGAAATCATGACACTCAGAGCTGTCCGTTCAACTTCTCTCGAGAACATGTGGACTCATGCCACAATTTCTATGACAGCGTGCCCCAGAACAACTATCAGAGGAACAGACAGAATGACTACAGTCAGAATCAGAATAGGGGATATATGAGGAGAGACCATCCGGGTTTCGTTTGGAGTAATGCTAGTGGTGGTCTAGCCGGGCAACAACAACCTCAACAAGGTCTGAGGCCAAACATTGGAATCCAGCAGCACAATACTCAGCAGGCTCTTCCGGGGCCTAATCAGTTGCAAATAACAGATGGTGGAAGGCAACCTTGGGAGTTGGGTTTTGAGAAGATGAATGCGGCAATGGAAAAGATGGTAATCAACACAGGCGCAACCATTGATAAGTTGGCAACTCACACGGGGTCAGCAATTCAGAATCTAGAGATGCAGATAGCTCAGCTCGCAAAGCAACTAAATGAGCGTCCCCCAGGCACTTTCCCAGGTGATACCGAGAACAACCCTAAGAACCATTGCAATGCCATAACAACTAGAAGCGGTAGGGTGTTGGGATCTAACAGGGGTGCAAACAGTTTAGAGGAAGACAAGGCCCCGGAACGACCACATGTTGAGGAAGAGAAACCTGAGAAAGAGGAGTTGGCAAGTGACAAGGCACCAGAGCAAGGGGGAAGGCTGAAGCTTGTGGATGAAGAGTTCCGAAAGAAGAAGTGGGTTGAACCCCAAGACCTCCCGCCCTACATGAAGGTGTCGTATCCTGAAAGATTGAAGAAGCCTCAACAGGATAAGCAGTTCAACAAATTCCTTGATGTCTTCCGCAAACTTCAGATTAACATTCCATTTGCGGATGCTTTGGAACAGATGCCATCTTATGCTCGGTTTATGAAGGAGCTTCTCTCCAAGAAGCGGAAAATAGTGGATGAGGAAACGGTTGCTTTGACCGAGGAGTGTAGTTCCATTCTTCAAAGAAAACTACCTCCAAAGTTGAAGGATCCCGGTTCTTTTTCTATACCATGCACCATTGGGGAGATGACTCTAGGGAAGGCATTGTGTGATCTAGGGGCAAGCATCAACTTGATGCCCCTCTCTATGATGAAGAAATTGGGGATCAAAGAAGTCAAGGATACACGGATGTCACTCCAACTAGCCGATCGTTCTATAAAATATCCTTATGGGGTGGTCGAAGACTTGTTAGTGAAGGTGGACAAGTTCATATTTCCGGCGGACTTTGTGGTTCTTGATATGGATGAAGACGCTGAGATCCCTCTCATATTGGGTAGGCCTTTCTTGGCCACTGGGGAGTGCCTTGATAGATGTGCAAGAAGGGAAACTCACTCTAAGGGTGCAAGATGAGAATGTAGTCTTCAATGTCTTCGAAGCAATGAAGCACCCCACTGAGAGGTCGGATGTGTATCGAGTGGATATGGTGGATTCGATTGTCAAGGCAAAGGCCACTAGAGAAGCCCATGGTTCTTCACTTGCACAATTGTTGGTAAAATCCCATGATGATGATAGTGAGGAAGAAGACCCTTTGGGGGATGAGGACTATCTTGAGTGCTTGAAACACATGGAAGCCTTACCGAGTCTCCCAAGGGATGAATGTGCAAAGTAAAAGCTCAACAAGGAAAGAATGGAGGAAGATAGCAAGGCACCGGAGTTGAAGCAACTCCCAACCCACTTAAGGTATGCATTCTTGGGGGAGAAGGGACAACATCCGGTAATCATTAGCAATGCCTTGAAAAAAGATGAAGAAGAGAAGCTATTGAGAGTTCTTAGGGAACACAAATCCGCCATTGTGTGGAAGATTTCGGACCTAAAAGGTATAAGCCCCTCCCTATGCATGCATAAGATTTTGATGAAGGATGATCATAAGCCGGTGGTTCAACCACAAAGACGGTTAAATCCCATCATGAAAGAAGCTGTGCGTAAGGAAGTGATTAAACTTTTGGATGCCGGAATCATCTATCCAATCTCGGATAGTAAATGGGTTAGTCCAATTCATATGGTCCCAAAGAAAGGAGGCACAACAGTGGTGGTCAATGAAATCAATGAATTGATCCCAACAAGGACCATCACGGGGTGGAGAGTACGTATCGACTATAGAAAGCTAAATGAAGCCACAAGGAAAGATCACTTCCCTCTTCCCTTCATTGATCAAATGCTAGAAAGGTTAGCCGGACATGAATACTATTGTTTTTTGAATGGTTACTCTGGCTATAATCAAATTGTGGTAGATCCTCAAGATCAAGAGAAGACGGCTTTCACGTGTCCCTATGGAGTATTTGCCTATAGGAGGATGTCCTTTGGATTGTGCAACGCTCCTGCTACTTTCCAAAGGTGCATGCTTTCTATTTTCTCGGACATGGTGGAGAAATGCATTGAGGTGTTCATGGATGACTTCTCGGTCTTTGGGACCTCATATGACAATTGCTTGCAGAACTTGACTTTGGTACTTAAAAGGTGCCAAGAGACTAACCTTGTGCTCAATTGGGAGAAATGCCACTTCATGGTCAAGGAAGGTATAGTCTTGGGGCACAAAATCTCCCAAAGGGGGATTGAAGTTGATAAAGCAAAGATTGAGCTGATTGAGAAGCTTCCCCCACCAACCAATGTAAAGGGGGTGAGGAGTTTTTTGGGGCATGCCGGTTTTTACCGGAGATTCATCAAGGACTTCTCCAAAATCGCAAGGCCGCTTTGTGACCTTCTTGTGAAGGATGTATCCTTTGAGTTTAATGCTTCTTGTTTAAATGCCTTCACTATTTTGAAAAATATGCTTGTCACCGCACCCATAATCACTGCGCCTAATTGGAATTTACCTTTTGAAATCATGTGTGATGCTAGTGATTATGCGGTGGGGGCTGTTTTGGGGCATA
Source organism: Sophora flavescens (assembly GCA_030762895.1). Lineage (NCBI taxonomy): Eukaryota > Viridiplantae > Streptophyta > Magnoliopsida > Fabales > Fabaceae > Sophora > Sophora flavescens. Next base: position 160,354,874 of record CM061067.1, on the reverse strand, counting down.
GGGTGGAAAAATTAGCTCATGTCATTTATTATGCAAGTAAAGTTTTGAATGAGGCACAAGCTAATTATTCCACCACTGAAAAAGAACTACTTGCTGTGGTTTTTGCTTTGGATAAGTTTAGATCCTACATTGTGGGGTCTAAGATTGTTGTTTACACTGATCATGCGGCCATAAAATACTTGATGACAAAACAAGAGGCCAGACCTAGATTAATACGGTGGATTCTTCTTTTGCAGGAATTTGATCTCGAGATTAAGGACAGGAAGGGATCCGACAATGGTGTGGCGGACCACTTATCTAGGTTGGTCAATCCCGACACCAAGGAGGAATTGTTAGACATCAAGGAAGAATTTCCAGATGAAAAGCTGTTTGCACTTATTGAAAATTCCCCTCCTTGGTTCGCGGACATGGCCAACTTCAAATCTTCAAATGTGGTTCCGCAAGGTTGGACTAGTCAACAAAGGAAGAAGTTCTTCTCGGATGCAAAGTACTATGTGTGGGAGGACCCATATCTTTTCAAGCAATGCTCGGATGGGATCCTAAGAAGGTGCATTCCCCATGACCAAATCGGAAACGTGTTGTGGCATTGTCATAGCTCGGATTATGGTGGGCACTATGGGGGAAAGAAGACAGCAGAGAAAATCCTCCAAAGCGGGTTTTATTGGCCAAATCTCTTCAAGGATGCCCACACTTTTGTTGAGAACTGTGATCGTTGCCAAAGAGCTGGCAACATCTCCAAGCGGCATGAGTTCCCCTTGAATAGCATGCTTGAAGTAGAACTCTTTGATGTATGGGGGATAGATTTCATGGGACCATTCCCACCATCTTTCTCCTATCAATACATTTTGGTGGCTGTGGATTACGTGTCAAAGTGGGTAGAAGCAATCCCAACAACCACGGATGATGCGCGGGTAGTCATGGAATTCCTAAGGCGCAATATCTTCTCAAGGTTTGGGGTTCCTAGAGTGTTGATTAGGAATGGGGGATCCCACTTCTGCAACAATCAAATGCACAAGCTTCTTGAGAAGTATGGGGTCAAGCATAGAATCTCTACTCCTTATCATCCTCAGACCAATGGGCAAGCAAAGGTATCCAACCATGAATTGAAGCGTATTCTTGAGAAAACCGTCAACTCCTCACGGAAGGATTGGTCAAAAAAGTTAGATGATGCCTTATGGGCTTATAGGGCTGCCTTCAAGACTCCAATTGGAAGGTCTCCTTACAATTTGGTGTTTGGAAAGGCGTGCCACCTACCGGTGGAATTGGAGGAAAAGTCTTATTGGGCAATTCGAGAACTCAACTTTGATTTGATGAAGGCCGGTGAGAAGAGGCTTCTGGACTTAAATGAGTTGTCCGAAATCCGCATGCAAGCATATGAAAATGCAAGAATCTACAAAGAGCGGACTAAGGCATGGCATGACAAGCACATCTTGCCTAGGAGGTTTGAGCCCGGACAAATGGTACTTCTTTATAACTCAAGGCTGAGACTCTTTCCTGGGAAGCTGAAGTCAAGGTGGTCAGGACCATTCAAGGTCCTCCATGTTTTTCCACACGGAGCAGTAGAATTAGAAGGGGCCTCTGGCAATTTCAAGGTAAATGGGCAAAGACTAAAGCATTATCATGGGGAACCAATCCCAAATGGCAAGCAAGTGCTTTTTCTGAGTTAACCCTTAGGGGCGACTTGAGTCAGGCTCGGGACGTTAAACAAGCGCTACTTGGGAGGCAACCCAAGCTAGGTATCCTTTATTTTTAGTTCTGTCATTTTCATTTATATATTACAAAAAAAAAAGCTTGATTCGCCACACGAATCCACAGTGGCCACGCGAGACAGAAGCCCTGAATCTCAGAGGCTTGCTCACGTTTCTGTCTCGCGCCGCGAGGGATGCTTTCGCCTCGCGATTCTGAGCATCATCATCTGTTAGAATTCCAGATTCGCCTCGCGAGATACTACTCGCCTCGCTATTCTGGAAAGTGTGAAAACAATTTTTCCATATTCGCCTCGCGAATCTGCAATTGAAGTTTTAATTTGCAGGAGTTCTTCCAGGATGCTATGCAACAGAAGGGAGCCAGTGAGACCAATTGGATGAGGAGGCAACCATGGAAACTTGATTAAGGAGCACCCTCTCCTTTCCTCACTTTTGTTTTTGTTTTTGTTTTTGTTTTTGTTTGTCGCTCTTGAATAATTTGAGAAGATCAAGAGTGTTGTGTATGAATGTGTGTCGGCAAGCTTGTTGGATTTTAATTAAATTTAGCATAGATTGATTGCATGAATTATTTTGACCATTGATGATTTCCCCTTAGGTTCTGAAATTAGAAAAGTTGATCCCCATGTGAAAAATTGAAAACTGAACTTTGAGAATTTTATTGTGATTACTTGATTTATGATAAGTTTGGGGTGAGGGGGTGCACACACTAGGAATCGTATCTCGGTCAAACAATTTGCAAAATGTCCAGGTGAGGATTTGAGCCTCCAACTTTGTTTCTGATTGTGTGAATCACTTTCATGTTACACTTTCCCGAATTTGCTTGAATCTCTTCATGATTTGCATGTTTATGTGTTGCATCAAATGATTTATGCAATTTTCTTTGAAATAGCTACTTGGCCTAAAAAGAACCATCCCGAATGCATGTTCCCTAGTTAACCACATTGAGCCTAATTGGCCTATTGTTTCTTGATGACCCTATACTATAAGCCAAAATCTGGAAAAAACCATGTTAACCCAATCTTAGGATTAGGAGAGCATGGAAGCTTAGCAAGAGAAGGATTGTGAGAAACTAAGTTTGGGGTGGCTACAAGGTGATGTGTCATTTTGGGGTGAGAAAAAGAAAAATAAAGGTTGAAACCCAAGAAAAAAAATTGCCAAAAGAAAAGGGGCAAAATAGAAAAAAAAAAAAATAGCAAGGAAAAGGCTGTAGTCACCCGAGGCAAAAAGAAAAATGGAAAAAGGAATTTGAGTTGAATATGTGTCAAATTCTCCTGCTCTCTTAGTTCCTAGGGACTTAAGCCTAGTATCATTGAATATCCTACCCTCAGCCAGGCCCCATTACAACCTTTATAAGACCTTCTGATGTTGCATGCATGTTTTCGTGGGAACCATTTTTGAGATGAAAATCAAATTCATGGGAAGTGCTCTTGATATGTGAAATTGAGTGAAAAGTTGATAGCCTAGACGAATTTGAGCGAATGAGTGAAATTTTACATACCCTTGTGAGGAAGGCAGTTGTTTGAAATTGGTGATCTTCCTTTTGTGTGTGACTCTGATCCTCAACTTAGATTAATGATTGCATGAATGATGAAGTTCTCAATTGTTTAAAGTAAATGAATGTGGGGATTACATTGATGCAAGGGGGAAATCATTGGAGAAAAACTGTTTTGATTGCATGAAATTTGTGCGAAATCGATTGATTCCTTTAGGCTTGCCAAGTCTTGAGTCCTTTTTGAGTTTTAGCTTGCTTGGGGACAAGCAAGGTTTAAGTTTGGGGTATTTTGATAAGCCTATGGCTTATCTAGTTTTATAACTAGATGGACTGTGGTTTTTGTGCAAATTATTCGAGTTCACTCTCGTTTTCCCCCAAATTTGCCTTGTTTTGTTCCTAAGTTGGACTTTGACTCGTTCTAGGCAATTTTTGTAGTTTTTAGTCTATTATGAGTAGAATTACGCTTTTTGTTCTTTTTTATTGTTTCAGGTTAGAAGTGAAGCTCCAAGAGTCAAGGAAGCATTTCGAGTCAAGAAAACAGTGGAAATTTCCATTCTGGAGATACTCGCCCCGCGAGTAGATGCTCGCCTCGCGAGCCTGAAGATCAGCAAAACAGCAACAGTCATCAATTCTGGATCGCCACGTGAGAGGCTTCTCGCCTCGCGAGATCCTGAAGACCCTGGAAGACAGAGACCATCACGGCCTAGCCGTGATGAAGGTCACGGCTGTGACAGATTAAGGTTTGAAGACTCGCCCCGCGAACACACTCTCGCCTCACGAGAATCCAAATTGAAAGCGCGCCAAAACTAATGTTTGCCTCACGAAAGCTTGTTCTCCCCACGATTGACCGAGAGCCAGAATCCCTATTTATAGGCTATTTCATATCAGAAAAGGGGATCCGAATCCTAGTAGTTTTTCCACTGTATAGAGTAGTTTTAGGCCGATTTCTTGTCTCTTTGGAGCTGCGTCTTCGCTTTTCTTTTTATTTTACCAAGGTGGTTATGTCCGATTGTTTGTCTATGAGCATGAGGAACTAAACCCCTCGTCTGAGGGAACAATGAAGCCACCCATGGCGGTGTAGATTCGATGTGATGTATGTCTTTCTCCCTTTTCTCAATTAATGTTTTCCAATTCTGATTTGATTGTGTTGACCATATCCATGCGTGATTAACTAGTTAAACGTGATGAGGCTTAGGAGGCAATTCGTGTTTTAGAACTTGAATTGGGATCATCGGTCGAATATTGCACGAGAGTGAGTAGGAGATCGGTGCAACCTTATAGGGAACAAGAATTAATAGAGTTTGATGATTAGGATTATGAGACCTAGTAAGTAATTAATCCAATCATTGAATACGTCCTAATGAGCACGACAATGGATTTAGGAGAATTTGGGGGTCCCGGTTGACATTGTAATTGAACTTAAGGAGGAATTCATCGTCACTTGGGTATGCATGATTGGGTAGGTGGATTTGTGACCTTGGACATTTTAATTTCAGATTTTTAGTTAATTATTTTATTAGATTTGTTAATTTAGATTGCGACCTTATATTTTCTCTCTCTCAACCACTTTCCTCGCTTGACCAAACGTATCGGATTTCCCGCGAATTAGACAAATTGGTAGCCCAATCCTTGTGTTCGACCTTGGTAAATTCTTACCGTGTTATTTTATTACTTGCGACGACCCGGTACACTTGCCGGTGACTCAACATCTTCCAACCAAGAGTTATGTCCAGTCCCTTCGACTTGAAGGATTCATCCATTATTTCTCCAAATAGATTACAACCAAGTATTCAACACCTCTCCAAGCTACAAGTATTCATTTCTTACCAAGCCTCTTCAGGTTCTAACTCTAACAAAGAGATTTAATGTTTGATCTTCTTAAATCACTATGTGTGAGAATATGACAGTTTAAGATCAGTTGAATATTACAACAATATTCAAACTAGAGAATACAGACTCTTGCTCTTGAAAGAATAATGGAATGAGTGATTATCAATTGGCAAAAGTTCAGTTAGCAAGATTGTGCAGGCAAGAGTTTTTTTTTCTTCAGTATCCGAGGTATTCAATTTATGGTGACCTTCTTCTTCACTTGTATTTCTTCAACGGTTACTTTGAATAATCCCGTTTAGAGATAACATTTAATACATGATATTCGTTGTGACTGATAGCTTGATTGTAGCAATGCTGAATAGTACTATTGGTTATCGAGGTAACATGAAATTGGAGGTTCACTCCTCTAAGTATTGCTGCTTGAGCACTTGTTGTTCCTTCTTTGTGTATAATCCAACTTTTTCAGTCATAAAGTTGTCATCATACAGATCATTTTGCAATATCTTATTGTACGATTCTGCTTTTTGCATTTCTTGATTGTACTATGTATCTTTTGTAACAAGGTGAAACATTTAAAGCAGATAAAACAAATGTGAAGAACAAATATTCTAATAAATATCAATAATTTGAAATAAATATAAGAGATTCAGATTGCATTTAATTCATTCAAAGATGGAGCTCGTCTAAAAAGAAACTCTGTCTACTCATTTATATGAGAGTCCATGTGCATTCTATATTACTTAGCTTGTCTGATGACATGGCATATCCTCTTGTCTATCAAGTCTTCGGACTTGCTATTCCTTAATGAGTGATAAAGATCTCTGTCTAGTGACGTGGTGGTTAGAGCTCGTCTACTAGATTACTTTATTTTTCAGTTCATTTACTTGTACTAATTACTTCCGTCTGCTTACGTGGCAAGATGGACGCGCTTATTATCAAGTCTTTGGACTTGCAGTACCTAACAAGTTATTTAGGTATTTATCTAGCAAATATTTGGAGCCTCGTCTACTCAAGAAAGTCAGTCTACTTAATTAAATAACAAAGTAACTTTACCAAAGTACTTGAGCAGCCCGTCTACAGGGGTGGACGCGTATTTTTCAATTAGAACTTATCCCAAGTTTATTTTTCTTATCTTAAAGTATTCCTGCATAACTGAAGGCACATGTTAGATCTCAACTAACACTTTGCCAAGCAAATTTAATCCTTTTTTTAGCATCAAAACTTAGAGATTATTAAATCCAAAACCATCTTGGTTCCAACAATCTCCCCCTTTTTGATGATGACAAAATTAATTAAATTTGAATAGCAAAGTCTAAGAGATCTTGCAAGGCTCCCCCTAAGACAAAGCATTCAAATACTTAAGCTGACTTATAAGCTAACAGATAGGTGCAACAGCTTATCATACTTAGAATCTATATAAACACAAGTATCAGAGCGGCAGATATCAAAACAAATAGGCAAACATAAGTATCAGAGCAGTTTAGCAAGTAGAAAAGAATATGCATGTGCAAACACATAAAAGCTTTTCAAAAACTGACTTTATATATATATATATATATATATATATATATATATATATATATATATATATATAATTCTCTTTCTTTTCCTTTCTCACCCTTTTTGTCAACAGCCAAAAAGGTAAAAAGAAGAGGACCATCATTGTCAGTACAAAAGAAAGAAAAAAAAATAAAGGCTAAGCAGAATGAGGTGGTGGAGGAGGAGGGTTCTGAGTTTGACTCTTCTTGAAGTCCATTAGGAATTCAAGCACTTTATTCACAACCTCCAAGGTTGGAGCCATTGAGGTATGAACTTGCTGATGAACATCCTCCTTGATCTTTTTAGCTATCTTTTCAAACTTCTCATCTACTAACTTGCCAACCCTTTCATCAACTAGTTTTCCAAGAACTTCTTCAATATTTGATGGCAGAGTCTGTTGCCTTGAGCTTTCTGTAGACTCTTGAAAAGTGCTCAGTGTTCTTGAATGATCTTCAGGGTACATTACAACTAGTGCCAAAGGTTGAGAAGATTATCTTTCTGATAAGCTCTGTTGGTGACAGGATTCAACAGTATCTTCAAAATTATCAGCAATGACAATTTGACTATTTTCTTCAGTAACAAGTTCATCTGTGATAGGATTTGGAGTAGGTTGGGGTTTCTTTGAGATCTCCTTTGCCCATCTAACAGGGTAGATAAATTCCACATTTCTAATGTTTATTGGAAGTCCCCAGAGGTCTTTATAGATCATATATCTAAAGTGTGAGAGACCACACTTTCCTCTGACCTTGGGAATATCATTCTTTTCTTTTTCAGACAAACCAGAGGAAGACGCCTCTCTGGTGCAGTGGATAATGTGAGACTTCCATAATTCAACAGCTCTGTGCTCATTGATCAACTCAATGGATTCAGTATTTAGAAGGAAATCCAACATCGAGTAGTCAAAGGTCTCTTGATCAAGATCAAGCATAGCTGATTCAGCTTCAGGCATCACTCCCTTGAATCTTCTGTTCTTTAAGTCCTTGTCCTTGTTAAGATCTAGCATTGGCAATCTTGAACAGATCATGTAGGGCTTGATTCCAATCCTAGTTGCTTCATTATGCCTCAGCCAAGATGGGGGGACAAAATGTGCAGCTCTATCAGCTCTGATTTGACTAAATTCTCACTTCAGCATATCATAGAAGAGCTGATCCAGAAAGAAGTCAGCAACCCTCCCATAGATTCTGGGATGCTCAAAGGACACCCATTTTGTGTCCCTTGGCATGATCATGGGAACATGCTTAGAAGATCTTCCTTTTCTCTCAGGAATAGTAGGAAGATTTTTCCTTTTGGGGTCAGTTTCCCAGAGGGGTATGATGTGTCTTGCAACTCCATTAGTGAGGGGTAAAAAGGGAAGAGTTTTGACAAGATTTGGGTAAATTTTCTGGGGGGGAATTTGGGTAAGGATAGGTGAGTGACTAATGGTCCTAAATCATTGTGCATTTGAGAAGCACTTTCTTGATTAATTTACACTCAGGCTGAGGTAGGTAAAGGGGTTCAACAGATTGGCTAACTTCTTCCTCATACTCAGGTAGAGGATACCATCTGTCTAGAATGTGTTCGGGTTCAGGTTGGTGAGAATGAAACAGAATTTTCCATTCCCTTTTTACCTTGGCCCATTCCTCAGATTTGCCATTGTAAAGGACAGAAGTTGGGGTGAAGGAAGGAAATAAAGTTCTCAGGGGTTTGGGGAAAGGTGCACCAGGGGAAATGCCTTCATCTGATTGATTTAACCAGGTATCATCGACTTGTGAAGTGGTTGTTTGTGTTGGTTGGGGTGAAAGGGGTGTGGGAATATACACGTCATTTGGAGAGGAGACAGGCACATCATCTATCCTAGTTTCTAAACTAGACACTAGGGCATCTACTACTATTTGAACAGGATCACCAGCAAAGATGGTTACCTTAGGAGTCTTAGTTGACATAGCTTTTCTTGCTGGTTGCCTCCTTGGTTTTGTTGGTACAATTGATGGATTAGGCACAACGGCCTCAGTAGCAGCAACAGAGGTCTTCTGCTTCTTTAGAATTGAACTGATAGGAATGCTATCCTCATCATCTTCCTCATCTTCATTGTGAGAGAGGATAAATTTTCTTTTCTTTTTTGCGGCAAGGGCATCAGAAGGCTCCCTCATAACAATCCCACTAGCTGGCCTCTTGGGGGCAGGCTTCCTTGTAGTAGTGGTCTTTTGCCTAGTTACCCTTTTAACACCTAGGACTTCAGCATTATTCTATTCAACCATCTCTTCTTTAGCCTTCATCAACTCCTCAGTCTTAGCCATTGCAGCAGCATCATAGGTATTGAGGTTCATGTTGGCTATGTTCGTCTTTCCAAAGTCTGCAGCAGACATTGGTTTATCAGTCAATAACCTAGCTTGCTCCTCAGGAGTGTTAGCAGCAAGAAACTCATGTATCCTTGGAGCCTTGAAAATCTTTGAGAGAAGATGGCAGAAGGGAAGTGCAGAGAGTCTTTTCTTGTTCATCACAGCGTCTCTGAATCTTCCATACAGGATTCTTGGAAGATTAATTCTTGTTTCTGTGAGAAGATGACAGAGACAGAATTTGTGAAGAGAGGAGAGGTTGTCGTTCGATCCAACCTTGTGAAGAACCACCTTGTTGAGAAGCTGATGAAGGATGCGAATGATGTCCTTCATTTCAACAGCCTTCCAAGAATGAGTTATGACTGTATCCTCCTTCATGTGACAGACTTCTGTAGTTTCAGAGCCACCCAAGTCTTCTTCCTATGACTCAGTGAAGACTAGACCTTCCTGAGCACAGAAGATTGCATCAGCAATAGTCTTCTTCGAGACTGTAATCTTCTTTCTTAACACCATTGAGTAGAAATCAATTTCAGTCAGTTAGACGTTTCTCCATAAACCCCTGATTAGGTTGGGAAAGATAGACTTTCTCCGTGAAGAGTCATCCCCACCCAGCTACATTGACATATTTTCTTATGTTAAGATTGTAGTCTTCCAGCATACCAAGGTTGAAATGATGCTCTATAGCTAAGTTGAGTTTGTCCACGCTGAATGTTGAAGAAGTCATTGTAGGAGATCAAGGAGCTTAGGGTTTGAAAGCAGAGAGAGAGGTAGAGAAAGAGATTGCTCGAAAGGTTATGGAAGCGTAAAGTTTTTCTCAGAGGGAAAATATTACTTTTAAAGAAATTTTGAATATCAAAGGTTTAAAAAAAACTTTTGACATGACATGTCATTATGATAAAACGGCATTGGTAACTTGGGACCATAAAAAGGTCTTGATGGGATTGATGGAAGTACTGACTCAGCAAAGAGAATAAAGGATAAATTTGTCTTGAGATAAAATAAATGCATTTATTAACACACAAAAAGAATATCTTTAATCATAGGTAGATGTGAACTCTTCTAAAACTATTCAATGGATGCGATAATCAATATCAGTGGACTCGTCATATGGACGTGCAGTACAATATGCAATAGGCGCATAACTTCAAATAGGTATTGGACGAGCATAGGTAGTAGACGCATGATCAATCAAAACAAAATTTGTCTCGAGGCTGGACGCCTAAGTTAATCCACACATATCATATTAAGATGCTTCCTAATAAAGATAAATCCGTCCTCTGCAAGAGGTTTAGTAAAGATATCTGCCCATTGATGGTCAGTATCTACAAATTGAATATCAATCACACCTTTTTGCATAATCCCTAATAAAATGATGTTTAATCTCTATGTGCTTAGCTCTAGAATGCAAAATTTGATTCTTAGATAAATTTATTGCAGCAGTATTATCACACATAAGCGGAATACTACTTACAAATACATTGTAGTCCTCTAATTGATGTTTGATCCAGAGAAGTTGTGAGCAGCAACTTGCAGCTGATATATACTCAGCTTCAGCAGTTGATAAAGCAATGGTACTTTGTCTTTTGCTTGACTATGAGACAAGATTAGCTCCAATGAAGTGACATCCTCAACTAGTTCTTTTCTTTCAATTATATCTCCAGCATAATCAGCATCACAGAAACCAACTAATCTGTAATCTTCATTTTTCTTAAAGCACAAACCAAGATTAGTAGTACCTTTTAAATATCTAAAAATTCTCTTAACTGCTGATAAGTGAGATTCTCTAGGATCAGATTGAAATCGAGCACATAAACATACACTGAACATAATATCAGGCCTAGACGCAGTAAGATATAAGAGAGATCCTATCATACCTTTGTATACCTTTTGATCTTCTTTTTTCTCTTTATCATCTTTGTTCAGTATGGAAGTGGGTGCTTAGGAGTATTCATTGGTTTATAGTCATCCATCTTAAACTTCTTCAGAAGTTCTTTTGTATACTTAGTTTGGTGGATGAGCACCTCGTCCATGGTTTGTTTTACTTGAAGTCTAAGGAAGAATTTGAGTTCTCCCATCATGCTCATTTCAAACTCTTTCTGCATTAACTTAGAGAATTCTTTGCATAGAGACTCATTAGTGCTACCAAAAATAATATCATCAACATATATCTGTACAACTATGAAATTAGACTTAATGGATTTTCTAAATAAGGTTGTGTCAACCTTTCCTCTATTGAATTCATTTTCCATAAGAAAGGAACTTAGTCTGTCATAACAAGCTCTAGGAGCTTGCTTAAGACCATACAAAGCTTTCTTAAGCTTATATACATGTTCAGGATGGGTTTCACACTCAAAACCCGGAGGTTGTATAACATATAGTTCTTCATTAATAAAGCCATTTAGAAAAGCACTTTTAACATCCATCTGAAAAAGCATGATACCATGATGTGCAGCGAATGAAAATAGAATTCTAATATCTTCTAATCTAGCAACAGGTGCAAAGGTTTCAGTATAATCTATACCTTCTTCTTGAGAGAAACCTTGAGCAACAAGTCTTGCTTTGTTTCTGATTACCTTACCATTTTCATCAAGTTTGTTTCTGTAAACCTACTTTGCTCCAATCACTGATTTATCTTTGGGCAGTGGAATCAGAGTCCAAACTTCACTTTTTTCAAACTGATTGAGTTCTTCTTGCATAGCTAGAATCCAACCATTATCCAGCAGAGCCTCGTCTATTGTCTTTGGTTCCAACTCAGAGACTAGTGCAGAATTGTCTTATTCTTTGAAGGTTGATCTGGTTCTTAGGTTGTCATTAGGGTTTCCAATGATCTGATCTTGTGGATGATAATTCTTGAAGTACCCAGATTTTTGAACTGTATCATGTTGAGAAGTGGAAGTTTCTGGTTGTTGTGTGGGGTCATCTTCTTGGTCATCAACTTTTATCTCAGGTGAGTCTCCTGGAGTGCTTAGATCAAGATCTGCCAAAGCTTCATCTTTCTGATAATTTCTTATCAGGCCGTTTGTCATCAAACTTGACATGAATACTTTCCTCTACTATCAGAGTCCTAGAATTATAAACTCTAAAGCCTTTAAATGTTTCAGAATATCCTAATAGTATTCCACTATCTGTTTTAGCATCAAACTTACCAAGTTGATCTTTAGTATTCAGTATAAAGCATTTACAACCAAATGGGTGAAAATAAGATATGTTGGGTTTTCTTCCTTTCCACAATTCATAAGGAGTCTTATTTAGGATAGGTCTAATATATATTATGTTCTAAATGTAACAGGCGGTATTAACAGCTTCTGCCCAGAAGTGTCTAAGGACAGAGTTGTCATTGAGCATAGTCCTAGCCATCTCTTGAAGAGATCTGTTCTTTCTCTCTACCACACCATTTTGTTGTGGTGTTCTCGGTATTGTGAAGTTGTGAAGGATACCACTCTCTTCACAGAATACAGAATACAGAAAAGACCTTAAAAGACTCATCCTTGTAAGTCAGGAACATAACCCATGTCCATCTAGTGTAATCGTCTACTATGACAAGACCATATTTCTTACCACTAACGGAGGCAGTCCTTGTTGGACAAAAAAGATCAAGATGTAGCAACTCTAGTGGTCTATTGGTACTAACAGCATTCTTAAATTCAAAAGAACCTTTGATTTGTTTTCCCTTTTGACATGCATCACAGAGAGCATCAGATTTGAACTTAAGGTTCGGTAGTCCTCTCACGAGGTTATGCTTGTTTAGCTTTGAAATTAATTTCAAGCTTGCATGACCTAGCCTTTTGTGCCAAATCATCGCTCATCTTCAATGGACACTAGACATGAGACACTTTGATTTGAGAGGTCCTCCAAGTCAATCTTGTAGAGATTGTTTTGTCTTTTTGCAGTGAATAAAAGTGATCCATCATCTTTCTTGACAGTACACATGTTCTTATCAAAAGACATTGCATATCCACTATCATATAATTGACTTATGCTCAGTAGATTGTGCTTCAAGCCATTTACGAAAAGAACATTATCAATGGAGGGAAAATGATGTTTACCAATTTTACCTATACCAATGATTTTTCCTTTCTGATTTCCTCCAAATGTGACCCAGCCACTATCTTTGGGCTTAAGGTTTTGGAATATAGACATTTCTCTCGTCATGTGTCGTAAGCAGCTACTGTCCAAGTACCAAGATATCTGTTTTCTTCCTGTTGTTAAGCAAATCTGCAACAGGTATTATCTTATCTTTAGGTACCCAAACTGACTTGGGACCTTTCTTGTTAGTTGTCACTGGACGGGTATGCTTAGCATATTTATTGTGTATGCATCTAGATGTAATATGCCCACTTTTTCCACACACTTTACAAAAGGTGTTGGACGAGCTAGACTTAGCTTTGGTATATTTATTTGGAACTTTTGAAGCTCTATGATGTTTAAGTGGTTTTGACTTTTTGTGAGATGCGTCTTACTTCTCTTTGTCATAACCAAGACCAACTTTATTATAAGGTGACCTAGAATACCATAAAATGAGACTGAGCTTATCTGAGCCACCTACAAGCTTTGACAGAGAATCAGTTAGATATGTTATATCTTGCTTCAGTTTTGCAACTTCACAAGAGACATCAGGTTCACACACCACTTTGTTAGCTAGACTGACATTCATTGATTTTAGCATGTCGTTTTCATTTTTGAGGTTTTGTTTCTCAGTGCAGACCCTATCATATTCTTTAAATAGTTTAGAAAATTTCTTTTTGAGATTCTTATATTCTCGTGATAGTATACATGACTCATGCAACAATTCATCAAAAGCATTTTGAAGAGTGGACGGGTCAGAGTCCATTACCTAAGCATCAGTGTATTCACTATCTGATGCAGTGTCTACCATGAGACAGATATTTGCCTCTTCCTCAGCTTCATTTTATTCATCTGAAGAAGACAGATCAAGATCCTCCCATGTGGCCATTAAGCCTTTCTTCTTTTTGAAGAATTTCTTTTTGTCTTTTAGCTCAGGGCAGTCAGCTTTGAAGTGACCAGGTTTCTTGCATTCAAAGCATAAGGGTGGACCTTTTTCCTTGGAGTCTGACTTCTCCTTGGAAATTTTTTTATTGAATTGCTTCCTTATGAAACCACCTTTCTTTCTCCACATATGTTAAATCTTCCTGGAGATAAAGGATAATTCATCCTCATCTGATTCTTCATTATCATCAGAAGATTCAGACTCATCAGATGACTCGGCAACTTTGAGAACTTTTGATGAACTTGCTTTCTTTTCCTTTAGGGCAATAGATTTTCCTTTTCTGGAATTTTCTTCTTCATTGAGTTCAAGTTCATGAACCTTGAGAGATCAAAGAAGCTCTTCCAGAGAGAGTGTATTCAGGTTTTTTGCTTCCTGAATAGCAGTTACTTTAGGTCTCCATTGCTTGGATAGACTTCTCAGGATTTTTCTGACATGATCTCTATTTTCATAGATTTTTACAAGAGATCTGATACTGTTGGTGGTGGTTTGGAATCTTCCAAACATTTGGTCTATTGTTTCATGTTCACCGATCTTAAACAGCTCATACTGATGAACCAGCATGCTGATCTTAGATTCCTTAACTTGTGAGGAACCCTCATGGGCTAGGGCAAGAGTATCCTAGATTTCTTTAGTACTATTGCAGCTGTGAACTTTGTCATGTTCAGATCTGGTGATAGCACACATCAAATAATACTTAGCTTTAAGATTGAGTTGATGCTTTGCCTTTTGATCTGCTGTCCAGTCTGCTCTAGCAACAGCAGCTCCATTTTCATTTCTGGGTTCGGTGTAACCAGTTTCTATGAGCTCCCAGATGTCTAGACTTTGTGCATCCAAAAATGCCATCATCCTCTTCTTCCAATAGTCATAATCAGAACCATCAAAGAGAGGGGGTCTGTTGATAGCTTGTCCTTCTGCATCCGTGGTTGTTGGATCGTACTCCCTCAGCACTTGTTAGATGCTCAACCCTTTCGAGGCTGAGCTCTGATACCAATTGAAGTTGACACAGGCAAACACAAGAAGGGGGGTTGAATTGTGTTTGTTAATAATTTTTGAAAATAACCTTTAAAACAAATTTTTGCACTCAAGTAGATTAGAAATAGAAGCAAGCACAAAAACAAAGATACTTTTCAAAAGCGTTTAAAAAAAGCAATATCAAAAGCCCACAATTAGTATAAGCGAATAAAACTGAAGAGTTTAAGGATAGAAGATTAACGCAAGAGATTTTATCATGATTCACTTTCTTCCAACCAAGAGCAACGTCCAGTCCCTTTGACTTGAAGGATTTATCCACTATTTCTCCAAATAGATTACAACCAAGTATTCAACACCTCTCCAGGCTACAAGTATTCCTTTCTTACCAACACTAGTGGAAATAATGTAATATACGGGAACGTTTTACATCAGTTGACCATATGTTTGACGTTAAAAATGAGGCGGTGGCAGTTTTGTAAATATTAAATCACTATTTGCGTCAGTTGTTTAATGAAATGACGTTAAAAGTGTTTTGCAAGAATTATTAACACTTTTAACATCAGTTGTTTATACAACTGACGTTAGAAGTGTGATTTTTACTTCAGTTAAATAAATAGCTGACGTAAATAATCAACTCATTCCTATCTTTCTTTCGTTGTCATCTCCCTGTTGTCACTCTTAACGCAGATCATCACTCCATATATAGTGCAGTTTATTTCTAATCTTTTTTTAAAAAAAAGTTTATTTTTAATCTTAATTAATTAGCTTGAATTAGTAAACAAATTCTTGTGCAAATTAAAATAAATAAACACTTAACATAAAACAAGTTATATATGTATAATCAAATCGTATCTCATTGAAGTGATTCATAAGTTACAATTACATGATTAAAAGATAAAAACTTTCCGCAAGATAGCACTAAAATATAAAAAAGTTTCTGCTTCAACATCATTTTCTTCTCAGTCCTGTCCTCAGAAACTCCAATATTGAATGCATCTCCTCCCTTACTTGAAGTCCTTGATGCTCCATCTGAATCCACAGTCAATTTGGAGCCAAAGCAGAGTGAAGGGTGCACTCGATCTGTTTCAGCAATATTCTTGGAACAGCCACTTGGTTCCAAAGCCGAGGTTTTGGAACTGTAGCTGCTGATTCTCCAGAAGGATGATAGTGTGTGCAATTCACATAATGCGATTTACACACCCTTATCACCCATGTAATGCGATTTACACAACCTCAGAAGTTGTTTGACCATTAAGACAGAGACCTTTAAGTCTAGGTATAGGAAGAAAGAGTGATGAAGTTAATCTCCATGGCAGAGCCATATTGTGAAGCAGAAAAATTAAAGGAAGGAAGGAAGCTATTTATAGGAGTAGGGGATGAAGTTACTAGGCGTCGTAAGTTGCTAAAAAACTAAATTGATCATTAAGAGCATTAGGTTCCAAGGCGCATTGGGAGTTGGCAGTCATATATTATAAACGTGCAGAAAAGAAAACGCCCGAAGGAATAGGAAGAAATAGACCAAGTCTAGGTATAAACTTAGTGCTCATAAAGAGGATTATAGGTTATAATGTGCATGGGTAAGTAGCACAGCAGTAATGGGTAATTAAGTAGCAGAGCAGAGTAGTCAAAGGAATGAATGCTTTTGCAGAACAATTTTAACGTCAGTTGTTGAATAAAACCGACGTTAAAAGTGTTTTTAAAATAAAAAATATTTATTTTTAACGTCAGTTGTTTATACAACTGACGTTAAAAGTGTGATTTTTACTTCAGTTAAATAAACAGCTGACGTAAATAATCCTATATCCCTATCTGAAATGCCCTGTTGTCACTCTTAACACAGGTCAATGGGTAAGTAGCAGAGTAGTCAAAGGAATGAATGTTTTTGCAGAAACTTATACACTGTTAACGTCAGTTGTTGAATAAAACTGAAGTTAAAAGTGTTTTTAAAATAACAAATATTTATTTTTAACGTCTGTTGTTTATACAATTGACGTTAAAAGTGTGATTTTTACTTCAGTTAAATAAATAGCTGACGTAAATAATCCTATATCCCTATCTGAAATGCCCTGTTGTCACTCAATTAACACAGGTCTCAGAGCCATTTTGTGAAGGAATAGAAATATAGAGGAAAAGAAGAGGCAGTATTACAGACTGATACAGAAGAATGTTACTTTATATAGAGAATGATTTTTACACAACACTTTTAACGTCAGTTGTATTCAAAAACTGACGTTAAAGGTGTTTTTAAAAAAATATATTAATATTTAACGTCAGTTTGTTAATAAAACTGACGTTAAAAAATTAATTTTAACGTCAGTTGTTTAATACAACTGACGTTAAATGTTGTTTTATGTAACGTTTACACCCGCGCGCCTTCTGCACTTCGCTCTGTACGTACGTCTCTTTTCTCTTTTCATCACGCTCAACCCTAAATCACTCTCAACCCTCACTCTCACTCTCACCCAGCACAGAACCCTAATCGCGAGCTCATCTCCACCGCAACCACCGCGAGGGCTTCTTCGCCACCACCGTGAGGTACACTATTAACCCTAACTCTGTCTTTCCATTCATTCTTTACAACAACTTGACGTACATCTCTCTTTCCTCTTCCCGCGCACTAACTCTCCTTGTCCCTCTGCTCTCAGTAACCACATCGAACGTTGGCCACCACTCGAGCTCCCCTCCCCACCACCACGCGAGCACCTATTTCTGGTGAGTATTTAGGGCACATTTTTGTATTTTTGGTTTTGAGTGTATGTTGAAACTGTAGTCTCAGTAGTTGAAACTTGAAACCGTGAGTTTGATTTGTTTGGAATGTACGTCCCTGTTTTTGGTTTTGAGTGCATGTTGCTCTGCTGGTTGATCTGTCACGGCCGTGATGCTAATCACGGCTAGGCCGTGATCAGTTCTGCCTGTGATGGCATGGTCTGTTCAGTTGGCACATTACGGCCGTGATGGACATCACTGCCAGGCCGTGACCAGTGCTTGGCAATTAATCTTTAAAAACTATAGTTTTCAATCTCCCGTATTGTCCTTATATTGGATATATGTTTTGTATATCTACATGACCTATCTAGTTATGGATCGTAGTTGGATGGTTTGTAAGCGTACTAGTGCTGAGTATTTGAAGGGGGTGGGAGAATTTATAGAATTTGCTCAAAGGAATGTTCCTAATAGTAATGGAATGTTCTGTTGTCCTTGTGTCAAGTGTTTGAATATGAGGAAATGTACGGTGAAGGATATACGTACTCATTTGATTTGTGAAGGGATTTGCTTGAGTTATACAAGATGGATATGGCATGGTGATATGTTGTTGAGTAGTAATACGGCGAGTGTCTCCCAAAGTGAGGACGTTGACGTAGATATGGAGGATGATCGAGTAGAGGACATGATCCGTGATATTGGACAAGAATCTTTTCATCGAGCTCATGGGTATGATAGGTTGTGCGGTGATGCGGATAAGCCTTTATATCCAGGGTGTACTATTCATACACGGTTGTCGGCGGTGCTAAAATTGGTTTGTGTGAAGGCGAGAAATGGTTGGACCGATAAAAGCTTCACGGAATTGCTTGAAGTGTTGAAAGACTTGCTTCCGGAGGACAACACATTGCCTGACCGTAACTATGAGGCCAAGAAGGTATTGTGTCCTATGGGTATGGAGTATAAGAAGATACACGCATGCCCCAATGATTGCATATTGTACACCGGTGTTCATGAAGACAATCACGATTGCCCCAAATGTGGGTTATCACGATACAAAGTGAAGGGTGGTGATGATGATGACGATCTTGATGATGTGAGAAAAAAGGGTCCTCCTGCGAAGGTGTTGTGGTATCTTCCAATAATTCCAAGGTTCAAGCGATTGTTTGCTAATGTGAAAGATGCGAAGAATCTTAGATGGCATAATGATGAGAGGAAACGTGGTGGAAAGGTTCGTCATCCTGCTGATTCTAATCAATGGAAGAATATCGATACTATGTTTCCGGATTTCGCCGATGAGCCAAGAAACCTAAGGCTTGGACTTGCTACGGATGGAATGAATTATTATGGTAACATGAGTAGTATTCATAGTTCATGGCCTGTTCTGTTGCTAATTTACAACATGCCCCCTTGGTTGTGCATGAAGCGCAAATACATGATGTTGTCTATGATGATTTCGGGCCCAAAGCAACCGGGAAATGACTTAGATGTTTATCTAGGTCCCTTGATTGAAGACTTGAAAACGCTGTGGGTGGAAGGTGTTGATGTAGTTGATGGGTATTCTCATGAGACTTTCAAGCTTCGTGCCATGTTATTTTGCACCATCAACGACTTTCCAGCATACGGTAACTTGTCCTGCATGCGTGTCAAGGGCATAAAGCATGCCCTATATGTGAAGAAGGCACATGCTACACTCGATTGCATCATGGAAAGAAGACGGTTTACCTTGGGCATTGGAGATTTCTTAGACGTGATCACCCATATCGTAAGATGAAAAAAGCTTTTAATGGATGCCAAGAGACGAGAAAGAAAGCGCCGCGGCCTTAATTGGAGAGCAGGTTTATCAGAGGGTAAAGGACATCGATGTTATATTCGGCAAGTCCAAAAAGAAAGGTAAAGCTGCTGAGAAAAACATATGGAAGAAGAGGTCGATATTCTTTGATCTTCCATACTGGCGCAAGCTTGATGTCAGACACTGCATTGATGTGATGCATGTGGAGAAAAATGTGTGTGATAGTGTGATCGGGATGCTTCTCAACATTCAGGTCAAGACAAAGGATGGTGTGAATGCTCGTCTCGACCTCGTTGCTATGGGTATACGAGAGCAGTTAGCTCCAGTTGTTGAGGATGGTAAGCGGACTTATTTGCCGCCAGCATGTCATACTTTGTCAAAAAAAAAGAGACAAAGTTTCTGCGGGTGTCTTCAGGGCATCAAAGTTCCACATGGTTACTCTTCAAATATGAAGAGGCTTGTCTCTAGTGATCTTAAATTGGTTGGCTTGAAGTCTCATGATTGTCACATCTTGATGCAACAACTTCTGCCCGTTGCTATTCATGGTATTGCTACAAAAAATGTGAGACATGCCATTACTCGGTTGTGCTCATTCTTCAATTCTATATGTAGCAAAGTCGTTGACCCCCGTATGTTGGATGACTTGGAAGTTGAGGCTGCTACAATATTGTGCCAATTGGAGATGTATTTTCCTCCTTCCTTTTTCGACATAATGGTTCACTTAATTCTTAATTTGGTGAGGAGATTAGATTATGTGGGCGGTTTTTCCGAGATGGATGTACCCGGTTGAGCGCTACATGAAGATCTTGAAAGGGGTACGTGAAGAATCCTCATCGTCCGGAAGCATCTATTGTTCAAAGGTATGTTGCGAAAGAAGCTATTGAGTTTTATTCGGACTACCTTCATAACACGGATCCTATAGGGGTTCCTAAGCCTCGGCATGATGAGATCGATGTCAAGGTAAGGGTACAAATGGCTTAATAATTAATAGGAAGGATCGGGAGGAAGTGCTTCAAGCACATTTGTATGTATTGAACAACATCGAATGTGTTCAGTCTTTCTTATTTGAACATAAAAGAAAAGTCAATCAAGAAAACCCTCGAATGAGCGAAAGGTGGTTGTTGAACAAGCATAACAAGACTTTCTTACCATGGTTCAAGGAAGAAATGCTTAAGGTTGGTAGTATCGCTTACCGATGACGTAAAATGGCTAGCACGTGGGCCTAACTTCAACGTCATATGTTGGAGCGGATACGACATAAATAACTTTTCCTTTTATACAAAGGCACAAGATAACAAGAGTACCATGCAAAATAGTGGGGTTATGATCGTGGTCGAAGCAATCCACTTCTCTAGTGCAAAGGACACAAAACCCGTTCAAAGACCGAGACCTTACTTTGGATATATTGAAGATATTTGGGTGCTCGATTACACTAAGCTTACGGTGCCGGTATTTAAATGTAAGTGGGTTGATAGTAACGGTGGTGTACAAACTGACGAATTGGGGTTCACATTGGTAGACCTCTACAAGTTAGGTCATATAAATGAGCCTTTCATAATGGCTTCCCAAGCAAAACAAGTGTTCTACATCACTGATCCTTCTAACAAAAGGTTGTCCGTGGTTCTCCAAGGAAAAAGCATGTATAATGGTAGTGATGAAAATGAAGATTCAAATATTGCTATTCCTGAGACTCCTTCTTTTTCAACAAACATGCCTACTATAATCTAGGAGACACAGGTGGACGATGTACATGCCACTCGTGATGATCATCACGAAGGGATATTGATATAGGTAGTTTAAACTTAGTATACATTTATTTTTATTTATATTTCTGTATTTATTTTGAGTTATAACCTATGTTAATAAATATATATTGTTTCTGAACAGGCATACATATGGATCATTGTTCCATTTTTCCTTTGCAATTCTGTAATGTGTGTGATATTCTGTGTTACTGGGATATTTACTGAATGCAGGGATGGCCGAGGGGAGTGATATTTGAAAACTGAATTTAAAAAAAAATACTATTAACGTCAGTTTTATCATACAACTGACGTTAATAGTATTTTATAAAATACACAGTACACTATTAACGTCAGTTGTTTATTACAACTGACGTTAAAATTAAGACCTTTAACGTCTGTTCTTGATAACAATTGACGTTAGTTTTAACAAAATTAACGTCAGTTTTGTTAAAGAACTGACGTTAATTTTGACAAAATTAACGTCAATTGTGTTAAAGAACCGACGTTAATAGTGTTATATTTAACGTCTGTTCTCAACCGACGTTAAAAGTTGTCAGCTGTATTTACGTCAGTCAGTATTCTGACGTAAAAAATCAATTTTAACTGACGTAAAAAGCACTTATTGCACTAGTGCAAGCCTCCTCATGCTCTAACTCTAACAAAGAGATTTAATGTTTGATTTTCTTAACTCACTATGTGTGAGAATATGACAGTTTAAGATCAGTTGAATATTACAACAATATTCAAACTAAAGAATACAGACTATTGCTCTTGAAAGAATAATGGAATGAGTGATTATCAATTGGCAAAAGTCCAGCTAGCAAGATTGTGCAGGCAATAGTTTTTTTTTTCCAATATCAGAGGTCTTCAATTTATAGTGATCTTCTTCTTCACTTGTATTTCTTCAACGGTTACTTTGAATAATCTCGTTTAGAGATAACATTTAATGCATGATATCCGTTGTGACTGATAGCTTGATTGTAGCAATGCTGAATAGTACTATTGGTTATCGAGGTAATATGAAATTGGAGGTTCACCCCTCTGAGTATTGCAGCTTCAGCACTTATTGTTCCTTCTTTGTGTATAATCCAGCTTTTTCAGTCATAAAGTTGTCATCGTACAGATCGTTTTGCAGTATCTTATTGTATGACTCTGCTTTTTGCATTTCTTGATTATACTATGTTTCTTTTATAACAAGGTGAAACATTTAAAGCAGATAAAAAAAATGTGAAGAACAAATATTCTAATAAATATCAATCATTTGAAATAAATATAAGAGATTCGGATTGCATTTAATTCATTCAAAGATGGCCCTCGTCTAAAAAGAAACTTTGTCTACTCATTTATATGAGAGTCCAAGTCTGTTCTATATTTTTCTCAGCTCGTCTGATGACGTGGCATATCCTCTTGTCTATCAAGTCTTCGAACTTGCTATTCCTTAATGAGTTATAAAGATCTCCGTCTAGTGACATGGCGGTTAGAGCTCGTCTACTAGATTACTTTATTTTTCAGTTCATTTACTTGTACTAATTACTTCCGTCTTCTTACGTGACAAGATGGACGCGCTTACTATCAAGTCTTTGGACTTGCAGTACCTAACAAGTTATTTAGGTATTCATCTAGCAAATATTTAGAGCCTCGTCTACTCAAAAAAGTCAGTCTACTTAATTAAATAACAAAGTAACTTTACCAAAGTACTTGAGCAGCCCGTCTACAGGGGTGGACGCGTATTTTTCAATTAGAACTTATCTCAAGTTTATTTTACTTATCTTAAAGTATTCCTGCATAACTGAAGGCACATGTTAGATCTCAACTAGCACTTTGCCAAGCAAATTTAATCTTTTTGTTAGCATCAAAACTTAGAGATTATTAAATCTAAAATCACTTTGGTTCCAACACAGGTGGACAGCGCTCACAGGGCGGCGGCGCACGACTGAGGAGAAGGAAGGAAGGTGTTTGATGAAGGTTTAGGAAGATGAAGTTTGAGATGGAGAGATGGCTTGGTTCAACAGAGAAGAAGAAGGAAAAATGTTGAGGGGAATGGTATCAGGTTCGTGAATAAAAAGAGGAGAGAGAAATATGTTTTTAACTTAATATTTAGTGATAGGTGTAAAAATGAGTGATAAATATTATGCCTAAAAATAAACACATTTTTAGTTTTTGAATATAAAAATAAAGGGTGACAAATATATGTTTTCAAAATTTAAAATAAAGTAGAGATTGATAGTTGAATTGATCAACTAAGAAAATCCAACATTTAATCTCCGATTAATGTCAAACAAATTTATTTTCAAATCTAAAATTAAATAGAATAAAATATGAAAATAATTTTCTTTCAATCATATCAATTAAAATATTTTTCTAAATAAATACTAGTAGTGACAATAACATAACATTATTGTCTAGTAATCATGCATCCACTGAAATAAAGCAGTGCTAACGCACTTAATAAAAATCAACTATTCAATTAAATAATCAATCCAAAATAAATTATATAAACATATATATATATATATATATATATATATATATATATATTTATTGAAAAAGGGTAAAAACTGGGTTGTTACAATAGCTAAAACCAACAAAATATATGTTTAAAAAATAAATTAATTAATTAAAATAATCCAAAATAATCTAGCGGTTTACAACTCCTTCTACTGTTACATGAACAGTAGAAGAAAAGTTATCAATTGATAAAGTGATATATATATTGAATATTAAAATATATATAAATATTAAAATATAGTAATTAGTTTGGTTCCAAAAAAACTGAACTAATGACCATTGAGTTTAGTTCAATTTGGAGCCGAACACAAAAAAGAAAAGACGAACCAATTTAATTGGCTGTTTCGGATTTTCAAATTCATCGAATTATTGGTTTGATTTGGTTCAAACAGGAAAATATTAAAAAATATATGTATAAATAAAAATATATAAAATTTTAAATTTTAAACCATTAAATTATATATACAATAAAATATAAATATATAAAAATTAAAACATGAAGAACATGACAACTCTACTTTTACTGTTTACCAATTTATGATTGGTTGATAGTGTGTAAAAAAGATTTACACTGATAGTGTATACAAATTAAATTTATAAATTGTTATTAAAATAAATTTATAAAAAAATGTTATTAAAAAAAATTAAGGAAAACGTAACAAATATTATAAAAATTTATTAAAAAAAATGAAAACCGTAAAAAAATTTATAAAATATATTTATAAAAAATTTTACAAAATATTATTAAAAAAAAGGAAAACGTAATCTTTTGGTCCCTATACGCGACACTGATTTTCAATTTGGTCCCTATACTTGACACTGGTTTTCAATTTGGTCCTCACTTGGTCCCTATATAAGAGGGACCAAATTACAAATTATTATCACATATAGGGACCAAATTGAAAATAATTATCACATGTAGGGACTGTAAGACTAAGACCTCATTCATGTTTTGATGTATGACAAACAAAGTGTATTTTGCATAAGATTTGTAATTCTGACTACGTACTCATTACGTGTTAAGTTGCATGCAAGATCACTCGTCCAACAAAGCAAAACTAGCGCACGTCCAACACAGGGAAAATATAAGCGCTCGTCCAATGAAGTGAACCGAGAATGACGTCCAACAAAGTAAAAAGCTGACGCCCACTGAAAGAAACAGAAGAGTTTGTCTGCTGACGTGGCAAATGAAGCGCGTCCACTAAGGAAACAGAAGATCTCGTCTACTGACGTGGCACATGAAGCGCGTCCACTAAGGAAACAGAAGATCTCGTCTGCTGACGTGGCACATGAAGCTCGTCCACTGATGAAAACAGGAGAGCTCGTCTACTGATGTAAAAGAAAAGCGCGTCTACTGATATAACAGAAGCACGCGTCCACTGATATAAAAGAAGCTCGCGTCCATTGATGTAAAAAGGAGCTCGCGTCTACTGATGAAACATAAGCGCGCGTCCACTGATGTAAATAAGAAGCTCCGTCCACTAACATGATATATAAAGCTTGTCTATTAGTTGGAGCCCGTCCAATTACCTTGAGCTAATACTCCCGTCGCTAAAGTGGCAAATGGACGCGAATATTTTTCTCTTCAATTAAACGCGGATATTTTTCTCTTCAAATAAACACGGATTAATTACTCTTCAAAAAAAAATATTTGGCTATCCTTTCAGATGGAAACAGTTATATCTCAAGAAGGACGCAATCTCTACAAAGATCAAACAGAATCACATTTTGAGATCAAGAATCAAGAAAGCAGATTTTGTCAAATCAGATCCAAATCTATCTTTAATGATCCCAACGGCTATAATTTGTCTTCTATATAAAGAGGGATCAAAGGAACACTTTTCTATACAACAAACAACAACAACAACAACGCAACTCATACTGATCGTGAAACAAAGTGCTTTATCTCTGAGAAAAGTGTGATAGTTAGAACTTCAAATTGTTTTATCAGGCTTTTAGAGTCTTGCTTCTACTCAATTCTTTTCGTGAATTAGAGTGACTAAGAGAGGGTATCTCTTAGGTTCAACAAGGATAGAAGGGATCCTTGGGTAAAGAAAGCTAGTGTGCTTTCTGGAGATTTTTCAAGCAAGGAGGGTATCCTTGTGTTGCTGTAATTAGAATTGTGTAAATTGCTGATTATAGTAAAGAAATCCACAGAGGTGTGGGACTGGATGTAGGCTTACCAAAGGAGGTAGCCGAACCAGGATAAATTGGTTTGCGTGTTCTTCTAATCCCTAAACTCCATATACTTGTTAAACTTGAATCTTTAAATCTGCAATCTGTGTTAAAATCTGTTGTTACTACTTATAATTCTTCTTGTCATCATTACATGTTCCATAACCTAATTCTTGGAATTAAAATTGAGTGAAAACCAATTTTCTTTAAAGAAACATTGTTTTGCTTTAAATTGTTGAATAAATTTTCAATATCTCAATTCACCCCCCCCCCCCCCCTCTTGAGACCGTAGCCACTACCAACAATTGGCATTAGGGCTAAAACTCTTGTTACAAAGCTTAATAGCTTCAAGAGATGGCTACAAATGATATCCTGGGTGATGGGGCTTCACTAACTAGACCCCCTGCCTTTAATGGCTCCCAATACATGTACTGGAAAGAAAGAATGCTTATCTTTCTTGAGGCTGCAGGTTTAGATGTTTTAGATGCTGTTGAAAATGGTCCCTATGTTCCATTTATTCTTGATGCTAAGGGAAATAAACAATCTAAACCAAAAGATGACCGGAATGATGATGATAAAAGAAGAGTTGGTTATAATGCTAAAGCAAAGAATATTATAACAGCTGCTTTGAATTATGATGAGTTTTTCAAGGTCTCAAATTGCAAAACGGCAAAGCAGATGTGGGATACTCTTCAACTCACTCATGAAGGAACCAACGATGTGAAAAGAGCAAGGATGAATGCACTAGTCCATGAATATGAACTCTTTCACATGAAGAATGGTGAGGAGATAGATGATCTGCAAAAGAGGTTTACACACATTGTGAACCAGTTAGAAGTACTCGGATATACAATCACAGATGAGAAAAAGATTAACAAGATTATGAGATGTTTGAGTCGTGAATGGCAGCCAAAAGTTACTGCAATTGCTGAAGCAAAGGATCTTGACACAATGCAGATTGATACTCTATTTGGCAAATTGAAAGAACACGAATTGGAACTAAATAGATTGAAAGATCATGATGATAAGGAGAAAAAGAAGAAAGGACTCTCACTCAAGGCTCATATTTCCAAAGAATCAATAGAAAGTGATGAAGATGAACACCTTGATGAAAGTGAAGAATCCGAAGAAGAAGACATGGGATTGTTTCTGAGGAAATTTAAAAGATTCATCAAGAAGAATAGAAACAAGAAGCAATTCAGTTTTCCTACCAAAAAGAACACGAACAAAGGTGAAAGCTCTTCCTCAACAATCAAATACTTTGAATGTGGAAAGCTTGGACACTACAAAAATGAATGTCCAAAGCTACAAAAGAAAGAAAAATATGAGAAGAATGACAACAAAGAAAAGAAAGGAAGAAAGCCCAAAAGAGCATACATAGCTTGGGAAGAAAATGATATGGATTCCACCAGTAGTGAATCTGAAGATGAAGAAGCCAACCTTTGTCTCATGGCAAATCATCAAAGTGATAGTGAAACCGAGGTAAATGATTCCTCTCCTACCTATGATGAGTTACAAGATGCTTTTAATGAATTGCATGAAGAATATGTTAAAATTGGTAAACAACTTAAATCTTCTAGAAAGATCATCGTAAAACAATGTAGTGATAATGCATCTTTACAAATAAAGCTTAAAGAACTAGAAGATGAAAATTCAAAATTACTTACATCTAATTCAATTTGCACCAAATGCACTACACTAGAAAAGAAAGTTGAAAAACTGAATACAACTCTATCTAAGTTTACTTTGGGTAGAGATAACTTGAATGCCATACTAGGACCAAGGTTTTGAAAACCGGACCGGACCGGCCGGTCCGACCGGGAACCGGGACCATGGCCGGTCCGGTAAGTAGCAAAAACCGGTCATGCATTGAACCGGTGAAAAAACCGGAAAACCGGTTCAAAACCGGTAAAACCGGTCATAACCGGTAGTGAATCGGCCTGAACCGGTTTTCTTAAAAAAAAAATTAGTATAAAAGGATTTGGATCATCCTAGCCAAAACCCAATTCTTTTGTTTTCTAACATATATGGGCTGGTTGTAGATTTTGGGTTGGTTTTCCCTATGAAGATGATTTTAACATATATCTTTATATTTATTTAGTTTAATTTCAAAATAATAAAAATTGTGCTTAATAATTTTAGTTGTTATGTTGTTTTTTTATTTAATATTGTTATAAATATTATATTAAAAATTAAAATAATATTATTTAATTATAACCGGTTCAACCACGGTTCAACCTCGGTTGGACCATTGAACCTCGAACCGCTGCCTTCACCGGTTCGATGACCGGTCCGGTTTTGTAAACCTTGACTAGGACAGCAGAAGGGTGTGTATGACAAAGCTGGAATTGGATATAAGCCAATGGTACATGAAAAAGCTTTTAAAAAGCTTTTTGTTCCACCCATTTCCTCATCTAGTCCTTTTGTTAAATGCTATTATTGTCTAAAGAAAGGTCATACAGCTGCTACTTGTAGACTTAGAAAGAACATTCATGTTGGAATTAAACAAATTTGGGTTCCAAAAGGAACTTATGTTGCTACTAACACTAAAGGACCCAAATAGATTTGGGTACCTAAAGGAAAAGCATAAAAGAATCTGTTTTGTAGGTGTGTTAGAAGGCCAAAACCTCAAGCTGGTTTTTGGACAGTGGCTGCTCCAAACACATGACCGGAGACATCACAAAATTTACATCTTTCATTCCCAACAAAGGAGGAAATGTCACCTATGGAGACAATAACAAAGGAAGAATCCTTGGTGTTGGAACAATAGGAAAAAGTCCAGCAATCAAGATTGAGGATGTTCTCTATGTGGAAGGGCTCAAACACAATCTACTAAGTATAAGCCAATTATGTGATAAAGGCTACAAGGTAAACTTTAACTCAAAATTGTGTATGATCGAATCTATTCATGATAATAACATAAAACTGATTGGAAATAGAATCAATAACATCTATATGCTAGACATAGACAACTTAATTTCCAATGATGCATGTTGCTTAATTTCCAAAGAAGATGAAAATTGTCTTTGGCATAGGAGAATAACTCACATTCATATGGATCACTTGAATAAATTAATTTCCAAAGAACTTGTAATCGGTTTACCAAATATAAAGTTTGTTAATGAAGGCCAATGTGATGCATGCCAAAAGGGTAAACAAGTGAAAACCTCATTTAAGGCTAAAAACACTGTTTCAACTAGTAGACCCTTACAATTACTGGACATGGACCTTTTTGGACCATCTAGGACAAAAAGCTTTGGTGGAAATCTCTATACTCTTGTAATTTTTTATGACTTCTCTAGATTCACTTGGACCTTTTTCTTAGCACAAAAGAATGAAGCCTTTAAAGCTTTTAAGAAAATGGCTAAGGTTGCTCAAAATGAGAAAGTCGTGATAATTGTTTCAATTAGGAGTGACCATGGAGGAGAATTCCAAAATGAGGAGTTTGCTAACTTTTGTGATGAACATGGTATAAAACATAACTTTTCTGCACCTAGGACTCCACAACAAAATGGAGTAGTTGAGAGGAAAAATAGGTCACTTGAAGAAATTGCTAGAACCATATTAAGTGACTCTAATTTACCAAAGTATTTTTGGGATGATGCTGTGAGTACTGTATGCTATGTTTTAAATAGAGTTCTAATAAGGCCAATTCTGAAGAAAACTCCATATGAATTTTACAAGGGAAGAAAACCTAACATTTCTCATTTTCATGTCTTTGGTTGTAAATGTTTTGTACTAAACAATGGCAAGGATAATCTTGGGAAATTTGATCCCAAAGCTGATGACGGTATTTTCCTAGGTTATTCATTAACTAGCAAATCATATAGAGTGTTTAATAAGCGAACTTTATCAATAGAGGAATCTGTTCACATAACATTTGATGAGTCTAACTCCAAAAGGTTGGGAAAGGACATTTTTGATGATGCAGAAACTCTTGAGGATGAAGTGATATCTGATGAAGGAAATGAGAGCAACAAGGAAAAGGAAGATGAAGAAAGCAATAAAGAACCTCAAGCAGAACTTCAACAAGATAATCTTCCTAAGGAGTGGCAAGCTTCAAAGAATCATCCTCTAGACAATATAATTGGTGAGATCACCAAAGGGGTAACCACTAGAAACTCTTTAAGGAATATTTGCAATACCATGGCGTTTGTATCTCAAATAGAACCAAAATGTGTTGATGATGCTATTAATGATGAACATTGGATGATTGCAATGCAAGAGGAGTTAAATCAATTTAAAAGGAACAAAGTTTGGGATTTAGTTCCAAAACCCAAAAGTAACCAAATAATCAGAACTAAATGGGTGTTTAGAAACAAAATGGATGAGAATGGAATAATAGTAAGAAACAAGGCTAGACTAGTAGCTAAGGGATACAATCAAGAAGAAGGAATTGATTATGATGAAACATATGCTCCCGTAGCTAGATTAGAAGCCATAAGAATGCTCTTAGTCTATGCTTTTATAATGAACTTTAAACTGTACCAAATGGATGTAAAAAATGCCTTTTTAAATGGAATAATACAAGAAGAAGTATATGTAAGCCAACCCCCAGACTTTATTGATAGTGAGTTCCCAAATCATGTCTATAAACTGACTAAAGCCCTCTATGGACTCAAGCAAGCTCCTAGAGCTTGGTATGAGAGGTTAAGCAATTTTATCCTAGAGAAAGGCTTTAAAAGAGGAAAAGTTGATACTACACTATTTACTAAAACAAAAGCACACAATATCTTACTTGTTCAAATATATGTTGATGACATTATTTTTGGTGCTACTAATGAGTCTTTATGCAAGGAATTTGGTGAACTAATGCAAAGTGAATTTGAAATGTCCATGATGAGAGAACTTACCTTCTTTCTTGGACTTCAAATTAAACAATGCCAAGATGGAACCTTCATAAGCCAAACAAAGTATTGCAAGGAACTACTAAAGAAGTTTGGAATCGAAAGCGCAAAGGAAATGGCAACACCAATGAGTCCAGTCTGCTACTTGGACAAAGATGAACATTTTTAAATCTATAGATGTATCCAAGTATAGAGGTGTTATCGGATCCTTACTTTATCTCACTGCTAGTAGACCAGATATAATGTTCAGTGTGTGTATGTGTGCAAGGTATCGAGCTAATCCTAAAGAATCACATCTTATTGCAGTTAAAAGAATCATGAAGTACCTCTTAGGAACAAAAGAAATGGGGCTGTGGTATCCCAAGGGATCCACTTGCACATTAATAGGATATTCCAACTCTGACTTTGCTGGATGCAAGTTAGATAGGAAGAGCACAAGTGGAACATGCCATTTATTAGGAAATTCCCTAGTGTCCTGGTTTAGTAAAAAGCAAACTAGTGTGGCCTTATCCACAGCTGAAGCAGAATATGTTGCAGCTGGGAGTTGTTGTGCTCAAATCCTATGGATGAAACAACAATTAATTGACTATGGTGTTTATCTAGATCATGTACCAATAAAATGTGATAACACTAGTGCAATAAGTCTAACAAAGAACCCAATTATGCACTCAAGAACCAAGTATATTGAAATTAGGCATCATTTTAACAGGGATCATATTCAAAGTGATGATGTTGTGATTGAACATATAGATACAACCAAACAATTAGCTGATATATTCACCAAACCACTAAATAAGGAAAGTTTCTTCTTTAAAAGAAGAGAACTTGGCATAATTGATCCTCAAAATAATTAATAACAGATGGTACGCAAGGCAGCACAAGTTGCTGAAAATTATGAAGGACATGGGCAAGATGCTAAGCGTCCTTAGGTGTCTGTAAATTTTTTTTGGTATTTTGGATGTTTTGATGAATTACATAAATTCTAAAATGCTTTATTAATCAATAAATGCAAGACTGTTTTTAAGTTTGATTTCAATATTCTCCATAGTTTCTTTTTGATAATGACAAAGGGGGAGAAAAATGAACCATACATTGGAGAAAGATGAACCATACATCTGAGATGAACAAGAAAGATAAACCATACATCTGAGAAATATGAACCATAAAAATGAACCATGCATTTTCTGATATGCAAATTTTTTAATTTTTATTTCTCTGACAAAAGGGGAGAAATATGAACCATAAAGATGAATCATGCATTTGCTGTAAAAATTTTTTTTAATATGTAAATTCTTTTTTCTCTGATACCTGAGTATGAACTACTTTGAAAAGACATACTTGAACTTGTAATAAATGCAAGATGATTTTTTTTCTGATAATGATATGATAACACTTGATATTTTGAAAGATATCAATGACACAGGGGGAGGACGAAAATAACTCAAGAACCATGCTTACTGAATAGCTGCACTCTGATTTCTTAATAACTAAGGTTAAGTATGGTAAGGTTTGTCATAATCAAAAAAGGGGAGTTTGTAAGACTAAGCCCTCATTCATGTTTTGATGTATGACAAACAAAGTGTATTTTGCATAAGATTTGTAATTCTGACTATGTACTCATTACGTGTTAAGTTGTATGCAAGATCACTCGTCCAACAAAGCAAAACTAGCGCACGTCCAACACAGGGAAAATATAAGCACTCGTCCAATGAAGTGAACCAAGAATGACGTCCAACAAAGTAAAAAGCTGACGTCCACTGAAAGAACAAAGAAAGCGCGTCCACTAAAGGAACAACAAAGTAAAAATCTGACGTCCACTGAAAGAACAAAGAAGCGTGTCCACTAAAGGAACAACAAAGTAAAAAGCTGACGTCCACTGAAAGAAACAGAAGAGCTCGTCTGCTGACGTGGCAAATGAAGCGCGTCCACTAAGGAAACAGAAGATCTCGTCTGCTGACGTGGCACATGAAGCGCGTCCACTAAGGAAACAGAAGATCTCGTCTGCTGACGTGGCACATGAAGCTCGTCCATTGATGAAAACAAGAGAGCTCGTCTACTGATGTAAAATAAAAGCGCGTCCACTGATATAACAGAAGCACGCGGCCACTGGTATAAAAGAAGCTCGCGTCCACTGATGTAAAAAGGAGCTCGCGTCCACTGATGAAACAGAAGCTCGCGTCCACTGATGTAAAAAGAAGCTCGTGTCCACTGATGAAACAGAAGAGCGCGTCCACTGATGTAAATAAGAAGCTTCGTCCACTAACATGATATATAAAGCTCGTCTACCAGTTGGAGCCCGTCCAATTACCTTGAGCTAATACTCCCGTCTACTGGCGTGGTAAATGGACGCGGATATTTTTCTCTTCAATTAAACGCGGATATTTTTCTCTTCAAATAAACACGGATTAATTACTCTTCAAAAAAAAAAAGATTTGGCTATCCTTTCAGATGGAAACAGTTATATCTCAAGAAGGACGCAATCTCTACAAAGATCAAACAGAATCACATTTTGAGATCAAGAATCAAGAAAGCAGATTTTGTCAAATCAGATCCAAATCTGTCTTTAATGATCCCAACGGCTATAATTTTTCTTCTATATAAAGAGGGATCAAAGGAACACTTTTCTATACAACAACAACAACAAC
Organism: Sophora flavescens; assembly: GCA_030762895.1. NCBI lineage: Eukaryota > Viridiplantae > Streptophyta > Magnoliopsida > Fabales > Fabaceae > Sophora > Sophora flavescens. The sequence continues at coordinate 160,321,600 of CM061067.1, read as the reverse complement.
AACAACAACAACAACAACGCAACTCATACTGATTGTGAAACAAAGTGCTTTATCTCTGAGAAAAGTGTGATAGTTAGAACTTCAATTTGTTTTATTAGGCTTTTAGAGTCTTGCTTCTACTCAATTCTTTTCGTGAATTAGAGTGACTAAGAGAGGGTATCTCTTAGGATTCAACAAGGATAGAAGGGATCCTTGGGTAAAGAAAGCTGGTGTGCTTTCTGGAGATTTTTCAAGCAAGGAGGGTATCCTTGTGTTGCTGTAATTAGAATTGTGTAAATTGCTGATTGTAGTGAAGAAATCCACAGAGGTGTGGGACTGGATGTAGGCTTACCAGACAAGGTAGCCGAACCAGGATAAATTGGTTTGCGTGTTCTTCTAATCCCTAAACTCCATATACTTGTTAAACTTGAATAATCTGCAATCTGTGTTAAAATCTGTTGTTACTACTTATAATTCTTCTTGTCATCATTACATGTTCCATAACCTAATTCTTGGAATTAAAATTGAGTGAAAACCAATTTTCTTTAAAGAAACACTGTTTTGCTTTAAATTGTTGAATAGATTTTCAATATCTCAATTCGCCCCCCCCCCCCCCTCTTGAGACCGTAGCCACTACCGGCAGGGACCGATTTCAATTTTTTTTTGTTGAATTGGTCCCTACATGTGACAATAATTTGCAATTTGGTCCTCTTATATAAGGACCAATTAGCGGTGAGGACCAAATTGAAAACCATTGTCACGTATAGGGACTAAATTGATAACTTTTTACGTATAGGGACCAAATTGAAAATCAGTGTCACGTATAGGGACCAAAAGATTACTTTAACTTAAAAAAAGGAAAAAGTAAAAAAATTTATTAAAAAAAGTAAAACGTAAAAAAATTTTAAAAAGAATATTATTAAAAAAAATTATTTTTAAAAACAATAAAAATATTTTTTAAAAAAATAAATTATTTTTAAAAAAAGGTAAAAATTTATTTAATATATATATATAAATATTTTAAAAATTAAAATAAAAAAATGCAAAAAATCCTGGCAACGACACGTGTCCGGATACCGTTCCTGTAACAGTAACCGGAACTTGTCAATTATATATGTGTATTGATTCGGTCGACCCAATATTTTGCAGCCTCTATTAAATTTCAACTTTCCCTCTCTAAAAAAAGTAAAATTAAAGTTAAAAGCGGTCCCTAAAAAATTTAGGGGACCCATTTTTAGTCCATGATAAAAAATAAATAAATCACCTATTCCTCTAATTTACAAACATGGGAGACATCAGTCTCATCTTCCACTTTCAATAACGGTTTATTTGTCTATGTGTCACGTCAATCATCCGGCATGACGTGTTAATGGTCTTGCGTAGTGTATGACAAATTTTCACCGTAAAAAACAAATAAAAAGTATAAAAAAAATACACCATATCAGGAATATGGGTTTTAAAGTTTGGCACATTTTTTTCACTTTCGTTCATTTTTCACTGTGAAAATTTGTCTTAGGCCACGCAAGACCGCTACCGAGTCATGCAGGATGATTAACGATGACACACAGACAAGTAAACAGATATTAAAAGTGGAAGATAAGACTTGTAACACCCTAGTTTTTCCACCTAGGATTAATTATTTTATTTGGATGATTATGTTTATTATGTTAGGTGGTTTAGTTTGAGTAATTAAATTACTCTCTTCAAATTATTTTATTAAGTGCGTTAGCACTGACTCATTTCAGTGAATGCACGTTTACTAGACAATAATTTATGTTATTGTCACTATTATACCAGTACAGAAAAATATTTTACATAATATGATTAAGAGAAAAATATTTTCATATTCTCATTCTATTTAATTTTAGAGTTAAAAATATGTTGGTTTGACATTTATCGGAGATTAAATTTTGGACTGAGTATTTTCTTAGTTGATCAGTTCAATTATTAATCTTTACTCTAACTTGAATTTCGAAAACATATTTGTATCAACCTTTATTTTTAGAATCCAAAAAGTAAAAACATGTTTATTTTAGACCTAATATTTATCACTCATTTGGTACCTATCACTAAATAATTAGCTTAAAAGCTAAGCTTCCTCACTTTTCTCTCTCTCTTTCTCGACGTGCTCTCTTTGTTTCTCTTCTCTTTCTCTATTTCTTTCTCTTTTCTTCTTTCTTTCTTCCTTTCTTCTCTTTTCTTTTTCTTCCTTCTTCTTCCTCCTCACACCATCTTCTTCCTTCCCCCTCAAACTCACCTTCTTTCCTTCCTTGAAGCAGCCGCGCGACCGCCTCCCGTCCGTAGACTCCGGGCGCGACACCACGCCTGGTTCGCGTTCCGATCGAGCCTGCTGCGTCTGGTTCGAGCTCCGCCGCAAGCCGCCGTCTCGCGTCGCAGGTGAGCAGTCCGACCGCCATATATGGTGGTCTTCCACCAAAGTTGTGTTGTTTGAACCTCATTTCTCTTCTTCCATGAGTTTTAGTTTCATTTTGTTCATGGATGCCTTAGGAACACTACGCCGCCATCAGCCGCCGCTCTCAACACCGTCCGCCGTCCGCCGCCACCACAGCACCACCTTCAAGATATCTTCTTCCTTGGGTGAGTCAAAACTCTCTCATCTCTTCTAGATTCAAAACCCCCAAATTGATTTTAAAACCCTAACCCTAACCCTCTGATTTCAGATTTTAATCTTGAAATTTAAAGTTGTTTTATGAGATTGGGACTGTGAGTTTGTGTTTTCCCTAAACCAATTTCATTATTCAGAATTTTCCCTAAATTTTAATAAGGAGCCCTAAAACCCCAATTTGATTTTATTTGAATTTGGGTATGTTTTGTGAAATTAGTTATGATTTAGTGTAATTAGGACTCTTAATGGATAATTTCCAAAATTCTTTTTCAAGATCTTTTAATCAAAACAAAGTTTCCTAAAAGGGTATTAGGAAGCGTGAGCTTCAAACATGATTTTCTTTAAAAATAACCTTGTTTGGTAATTAGATTAAGTGTTTAGATAAAGTTAGAATGTGTGTTTGATCATGTGAAATTGATTTCTTGATTTTTGGTTGTTGCGCGTTGTTGGACTTCCTCTCTGAGACGTTTGACACGGCTATGCTTGCTTGATGGAGTAGATAGTTACACTCTTGGAGCTAATGTGAGTATTAAGACGAGGATCATTTACTTGTCTTCAAAGGTAAGGGGAGTTTGCCTAGGGATATTCAATAACTGTATGCATGTGTGTAAGTGTTTAACTGGATATGTATATGTTAATTGAGCTTACTTGGTTATCTGATGTACTTGAACTGTTATGCTATTATCTGATGTTGGATTGCACTCGTTCTAAATGTTATGATGCATATCTGTGATGATCTGCTTTCAACTGTGATATTAGCGTTGACCTGATAATATATACTGCTGTTGATTGAAAGTTTGCTAAGCCAGACTTGTGTCTGTGCTCAACTGTTATAAGGATTAAAAACCTCAATAAGCTTTGAAGATGAAGGGATTGGTGTCCTTTTCCAAAAGCTCATTAACTTAAAGTACTTGTTTTAAATGTTGAAATGGTTTTGGTGAACTATTGTTATACAAGAGAAAGAAAATCCTTTTCGAAATATGTGTCCTCAAGTGAAAACTTTCAAGATGATTTGGCAATGCTCTATTGGGGGAAATATTTCAAAGATAAAAGAATTTCAAAGATGCTTTATAAAAGATTTTCAAAGAAAAGGTTTTTCCTAAATATTTTAGAAACTTTCCGATAACCTGGATAGGTTATCGAGGATTCGGTTTTGGATTTGTTTTTCACTGAACGAAAAATAAGTACTTATGAAAATGAATCTAGTACGCGAGACGTCGCCTCTAGTATTCAGTGATGTGCACGTGATCTTGGATCAGTGTTAATTCGGGACTACGAGTCCTGGCTATGATATTATGGACTTAGGTCCTAATCACGTTGTGTTGGACTGTGTCTTCTGACCGCGTGTGATGATTATGATTAAAGGTGAAGGTTGTTTTCTACGACCACAACCCTTGACTGTGGCCACGGTCTTGGGCATTGTGATTGAGCATTCGGACTATGAGTCATATGCTTCTGAGTTTTCAATGCGATGGGGAAATGATGATTTAAGTCGTTAGCCTTGAGCAGCGACAATGAAAATGATGAACACAAAGAAATCCTTTTAAATAAAATATTTTCTCATGTGCATTTCCCCAAGCAGACGTGCTATTGATGATTATGACAGATACAAGGTGGTATCTGGGGAGTCTGTCCATGTAAACCGAGTTAAGAGGCACATGTGACGTTGCCCGTCCTGAGACCTTAATGCATGAGGGTAAGGGGGTAATCGCCGGTGGGCTAGAGCTTGACCAACTCTAATGATGATTCAGTGAAAAGAAATGGTGTTGATATCTCATGAGATTAAGTTAGAGCCTGATGATTGAAGTGTCATGCATATTTTCAAAAGATTGACTGTGCGGGTTTGAGACCCTTTGATATAACACTGTTATGTTACGTATATGCATGATTTAATTGCTTATATGATTATGTGATGCATGTATCATGTGTATGGTTGTTGTGGGATATATCTTATGATGGTATCTCACCCTTACAAACATATCAGGTTTCTTCTGGTTTGCTATTGTACCTCGGGTATTTTAGTACAGATGTGCAGAGGAGTCTTCCTAAGTCACTCAGAGACTTAGATCTAGTTGCTTGATGAAGTATTTGATTGTGGAACGATCACGTGAGTTCTTCTCAGGAATAACTTTTTAGAATGACCAGCTTAGGGTTTGAGACTTAGATTATTTTGATAAGTATGTATGAGTATGGCTCAGAGAACCTTTATTTCAAAATGGAATGTTATGGCTCTGAGAGCATATCTTTTAAATGAAAATTTAAGCTGTTTTCTTTGGTCTTGTAAAGTTTATGGTTATAGCTATTATTTTTATATATTGCTGTCTGGTGGGATTTGGTGTAATCAAATTGCAGGTGAAAATGTAATTATTTTAGCAGGTGTTCTTTTACCTGGGATGTCCGAATTACAGAGGAGACTCTGTCGAAATTTTCGTAAAATACTAGCTTTTATTCAAGTATATTCTTTAAATTAAATAGGCTTGCCATACTGTGATAGTAAGACCGTGTGCCAATCAAGGCTTAGGAGTTGTGACAAAATTTTTATACCCAATTTCAGACACTTATATACTTATATAAATTATTTTCCGAAAGCACCAGCAAATTATATTTTAATTTTAAATTCCGCACGTGTTACTTAAGTAATGCCCTCAAGGGGGGGCGTTACAAGGTGGTATCAGAGCTGGTCGAGTCTTTCGGGATCTTTGGGGAATAGGTCTGTTAAGTTTTTGTTGTGTGATCTCTAGCTTGCTCTTGTTTGAATTGTTTCTTGTTGAAGCAATGTGTGTTGACGCACAAGTATATGTTTTCTTGATGGTTTTCCAAGGGCTTTATGTCCTGGGATACCTTAGATCTTGAATGTTACTTGGGTTCGAATATGACATTCGATTATTCTTGCAAATCGTGTCAGACATTCGAAACAAGATGCTTGTGTAAAAGGATTTTTCCGGGAGTGTTCCCTGGAAATATTATAGGTTTATGGTTAGCAAAGGACATTGATTTTGATTGAACTAGTTTCTGGATTCGGTCAGATCTCTGTCGCTTTGTGTAGGATGTTGCCTACGAAGTTAAAACGAGTTAGATGACTCATTCAACTAAAAGATCGGTGGTTTGAACCGTTTGTTAGACCGAGTGTTTTCCTTGTGAAGCACCAATGTTGTGTGAAGGCTCGTGTCACCGTCTGGATTCCTGACGACTAAGTAAAGGACGAATTATGAACAAGTATTTTCTGACTTTAATTTGAAATCTGTCAAGACTCCTGAATTAGTTATGCTAATTCATTAATTTCCAGTTATTCATTTCTTTGTTTGTGAGAAGTCGTACTCACACTTCTAAACGATCCTCGATGTATTAGACATTTGAGTGAATTGGTTTAACGGAATCCATTGGTCTGGATACTTTCACATTTTGTTGAGAGAAGTGGCTATCACTATTTCTTGAGTTATAACCCAGATAATTTCGTGATAGCAGAAGTTTCTTGGTGAAACTCAGTTTCGTCACTTCTATTTTTGATAGAGGTGAAAGTCATCATTTTGTAAATCCTTTGTATTAAGAATAAGAATTAATCCTCTTTGGATTAGAAGTTATTCACCATTTGATTCCTTAAATCCGCTGGAAGATTCTTGTGGAAGAATGAACTTTATTAGATTCATGTTTGTAAATGTGTATTGATCATGCATTTTTACATCCACGAACCTGATGGAATGATCTTTTTCCATACTGGATGTTCTGATATCCTTCAATTAATGAAATTCTTTCTATGCTTATGTGAAAGTGAAATCAAGAAAAATTTTCTTTTCTTGAGAAATTCTTTTATGATCACCAAGGTCTTGTCTTATTGCGGTTCGACCGTACTTTTCGTCATTGATCATTTTAATTCTACATATTTTCCAAATGTTGTCGATGTGTGACTTATCTCATCAGTCGTGAGTTGGATATCTCCACATCAAGATGTACAATTGAGACCTTCCTTGTTGAGATGTTGGCATTCCTTCAATCTTTGTTATGCGTTTTCTGAAGACCTACATGAGTCTTGTGTGAATTCAAGTGATCGTGGATCGACTGGTGAAGTTTACATCTTCTTACGAGTTAAGATCCACAAGCAGAGTTAGTGAACCGAATAATGTATCAGAAGATTGTTCAGATTTCATGGAGTATCTTCAAGTGTTGTTCAGATGAAAAACGGAAGTTTATCAACCTGTGTTGGTTAAGTTTACTTTAAGTGTTGAAGACTAAGTTGAGACTAAGTCCAACTAATCATCCTCCGTGGGATGGATAAGGAATGAGGTGACCTATCTTTAGCAGGTTAGTTGGGAGATAGTGTGGTATCTAATTTTTGTCATCTCTATGGTAGGACGAACCAGAGTTGATAGGAGTTCCGTTAGTGTATGAATGTGAATGGTACTATGAGGACCCTTAAGTTCAACGTCGTTGAGAGAGATGATTACGATGGATTTTATCATGATCGAGGCAGATATATCATTAAAGGAATTTAGAGTAGTGATCAATGTTTATGGTTAATGTTGACTTAGTGAGTCCGAGGATTAACGGAAAAATATATGGTAGCTTTCCTTAAGCTGAACGGACGTAGTAAAGAGGAGTTCTTGAGTGAAACTAAGTTGTTAGAAAAGTTTAAGAATTATGATTTGGATAATTCAAACTGAAGTGATTCCCTTTGGTTGTAGTTGCATGGAGAAATGTAATCGTATTCTTTAAGATTGAAATAAATGACTATGATATAATTTGGAGTGGTGAAATATGTCCAAAGGAAACTAAGACTATAATTGTGTGCTTTGGGTGGAAAGTTGATATATGTGATAGAGTTAAAGTTGAACTTGATATTCGTAGTGTGGATAAGGTGTTGAAGAAGTTTTGCTAGCGGACTAATTATGAGGCAAGAAGTGATTAAGATTTGACTATGTCTTTCGAGTGTGATAAACTATGACGAAATATTTATAATCTTTGAGGTCTTATTCTGGTAAATATGTGGTTGATGATCCATAATAGAAACTGGACATTTTAAATTCAAGATTGCCATTGGGGAGTGTCCACCTAGATTTCTTGGCTTTGTTTTGGTGCAACTCTTAGGGGTTATGGCCTTAGAGAAACTATTTTATAATCTCTTTTCTCAGCTGCAGATATATAAGATAAGGGCAGATAGGATACAAGCACTTCCTTGTATGAGTGATAGAGCTATGTCTTCAGATGGAGGAATTGTTAGGAGTTGTGTATTTTCCTTGGACAATAGGGTAAAGGTGCATAGGAAATTTCTTAAACTAGGGATACTAACGGGGCTTGAGAACTAAATTGAAGATGAGAGTCAAATGAAGGATATGAAATCAAAGTAGGCAAAAGATCCGAGAGGAATTAAGAAGAGGACGGACTATGTTGGATGTGGTAAGACTCAATTTTAATAAGATTGAATTTCTTAGGTTCTTGGAGCAAAGGTTATCATGTGCAACTCAGGAATGTTACGACGTTTTGATTGAAGATTTGAAAGTGTGAATTTGATATGACTAGAAGAGTAGATTAAGCCCAGATGAACTAAGACTATGATCGCATCTCTTGAGTAGAAGGTTAATTGATGTTATGGTAAAGATATTGTTGGTTTTAATGTTAGTTGTGAAAGTTGGATATTGGAGAAAGTTTTTCTAATGGATCATTGAGAAGTGAAGAGATTAAGCGTTGATTTTGTTCTTTGAAGTGTAATAGACTTAGATGAAATATCAAAGGTAATGGGGATAATGCGGTAGTGAAAAGTCTCGAGGATAAATAGAATGGCATAAGAATTGATTCTGTTATAGTGTTATAGATGAAAGGAATGAAGCAATGAGAATACAAAGCAAGATTTTAGAGTTAAGGCATGATTACAACATCATGTTTAGTTTTGAGCTACGAAATTTCGAGGACGAAATTTTTTTAAGAGGGGTAGTAATGTAACACCCTAGTTTTTACACCTAGGATTAATTATTTTATTTGGATGATTATGTTTATTATGTTAGGTGGTTTAGTTTGAGTAATTAAATTACTCTCTTCAAATTATTTTATTAAGTGCGTTAGCACTGACTCATTTCGGTGAATGCACGTTTACTAGACAATAATTTATGTTATTGTCACTATTATACCAGTACAGAAAAATATTTTAAATAATATGATTAAGAGAAAAATATTTTCATATTCTCATTCTATTTAATTTTAGAGTTAAAAATATGTTGGTTTGACATTTATCGGAGATTAAATTTTGGACTGAGTATTTTCTTAGTTGATCAGTTCAATTATTAATCTTTACTCTAACTTGAATTTCGAAAACATATTTGTATCAACCTTTATTTTTAGAATCCAAAAAGTAAAAACATGTTTATTTTAGGCCTAATATTTATCACTCATTTGGTACCTATCACTAAATAATTAGCTTAAAAGCTAAGCTTCCTCACTTTTCTCTCTCTCTTTCTCGACGTGCTCTCTTTGTTTCTCTTCTTTTTCTCTATTTCTTTCTCTTTTCTTCTTTCTTTCTTCCTTTCTTCTCTTTTCTTTTTCTTCCTTCTTCTTCCTCCTCACACCATCTTCTTCCTTCCCCCTCAAACTCACCTTCTTTCCTTCCTTGAAGCAGCCGCGCGACCGCCTCCCGTCGGAGCTCCGAAGGCGCGACACCACGCCTGGTTCGCGTTCCGATCGAGCCTGCTGCGTCTGGATCGAGCTCCGCCGCAAGCCGCCGTCTCGCGTCTCAGGTGAGCAGTCCGACCGCCATATATGGTGGTCTTCCACCAAAGTTGTGTTGTTTGAACCTCATTTCTCTTCTTCCATGAGTTTTAGTTTCATTTTGTTCATGGATGCCTTAGGAACACTACGCCGCCATCAGCCGCCGCTCTCAACACCGTCCGCCGTCCGCCGCCACCACAGCACCACCTTCAAGATATCTTCTTCCTTGGGTGAGTCAAAACTCTCTCATCTCTTCTAGATTCAAAACCCCCAAATTGATTTTAAAACCCTAACCCTAACCCTCTGATTTCAGATTTTAATCTTGAAATTTAAAGTTGTTTTATGAGATTGGGACTGTGAGTTTGTGTTTTCCCTAAACCAATTTCATTATTCAGAATTTTCCCTAAATTTTAATAAGGAGCCCTAAAACCCCAATTTGATTTTATTTGAATTTGGGTATGTTTTGTGAAATTAGTTATGATTTAGTGTAATTATGACTCTTAATGGATAATTTCCAAAATTCTTTTTCAAGATCTTTTAATCAAAACAAAGTTTCCTAAAAGGGTATTAGGAAGCGTGAGCTTCAAACATGATTTTCTTTAAAAATAACCTTGTTTGGTAATTAGATTAAGTGTTTAGATAAAGTTATAATGTGTGTTTGATCATGTGAAATTGATTTCTTGATTTTTGGTTGTTGCGCGTTGTTGGACTTCCTCTCTGAGACGTTTGACACGGCTATGCTTGCTTGATGGAGTAGATAGTTACACTCTTGGAGCTAATGTGAGTATTAAGACGAGGATCCTTTACTTGTCTTCAAAGGTAAGGGGAGTTTGCCTAGGGATATTCAATAACTGTATGCATGTGTGTAAGTGTTTAACTGGATATGTATATGTTAATTGAGCTTACTTGGTTATCTGATGTACTTGAACTATTATGCTATTATCTGATGTTGGATTGCACTCGTTCTAAATGTTATGATGCATATCTGTGATGATCTGCTTTTAAAGTTTGGCACATTTTTTTCACTTTCGTTCATTTTTCACTGTGAAAATTTGTCTTAGGCCACGCAAGACCGCTACCGAGTCATGCAGGATGATTAACGATGACACACAGACAAGTAAACAGATATTAAAAGTGGAAGATAAGACTAATGTGTTGCACGTTTGCAAATTTGATGGACTAAGGCTATGTTTGGATTGATGGAGGATGATGGAATGGAATGGAACGGGACATAATGGAGTGGAATGGAACGGAGCGGAACAAAAATACCATCCTATCGTTTGGGTATTTTACGATGGAATGGAACAAAACTTCCATTCCATTGTTTGGAAAATGAACCGAATGGAATGGTTATAATTTCATTATTCCTTTTTTACCCTTATTTAAAAGGAAAGACTATTATTTTTGTAAAATAAAAAAAATCAATAATTAAATATAGTAATCAATACTAATTTCCCCTCCCCTGTACCGAACACACCTTAAAGCTCAAGCTCCAACAAATAAAATCATGAACACTCCCTGGTCTTAACCCATCATCAAAGCCAAAAAATAAAAAAAAAAACACCCAGAATCCATATCTTCTCCAGCACCGGTATTTGATGGGTTTGATGAGAAGATGAAACAACGAGAAAAAGAAAGAAAGAAAGAAAAGAATAGGGATTTGAGATCATATTTGATACAAGACCACCAGTAGTTACACTCGTTTAGATCAGAGCCAAAAAGGGACATCACCATGAAAATAGAAAAAATGCAGGGCAAAAGGGGGACGCTTCAAGCAAGGCAAAACCAGAATGCAGGGCAGTGCGATGGTTCCTCAGCCTGTGAATGCCGAAATGTTCGTTACTGATTAAAAGCTTCATTCACGGTTTTCTCTAAACCAGTCGTGGCGGACCCGGTCGAACCGGAACCTCCGCCACTGAATAATCTTCTAAGTAATCCTCCTATGTCGGCGGTGGCGGTTCTGGAACAGGAACGGTAGAACTTCTTCCCTTGATCTGACAGGAAGCGCCACATGTCGTCGGTGGAGAAAATTGGACGGTAGTGGTCCTTGGTGGCGAAGAGCATCGCGGTGAAGATGGCTCCGACACCGGAGCCAGCGGCGACGTCGAAGTAATCGGCCATGGGAAGGTGAATGGAGCTTGGCAGATGCTTTGAGGAGAGGTGGGAACTGGAAAGGTGAAGGAGTGAGGAGTGTCGTGGGAAAATAGGTGAAGAAGAACTTTTTTGTGTTACTGCACTAGTTTGGGAAAGAAGAGACTCGTTTTTTTTTTTTGAGCATGTGTATGTAAAATAGAATAGGGATAAATTGGTAACTAATGAATTAGGATGAATGATTCCATTACATACCTTCCAAATTGGAGGGGAAGAAAAACAAAAGGAGGGGATGGAATGGGATGGAATAGATACCACCATGTTCCATTCCATTCCATCCATTTTTTAAATATCCAAACAGTGGAATTTTATTCCATACCATTCCATCCCACTCCATTCCATCCAGTTCCATCAATCCAAACAGACCCTAAGTGTGTGTTTGTTTCAAGTTATCTTTACCTATTCTTAGAAACATAAGGGTCGGAATAAAATGTTCCTATATTTGTTTTAAGTTTTGAAAAAAGATTTCTAGAAAATTATTATTCCCAAGAAAGTGACATGCTCATATTTTTGCCTCCTCTTATTCCCCGGGAATGAGGATGAGAATGTCTCATTTCAATAGTAATATTGTAACGAAAATATCTAAATACTCCCCCACTCCCCTGGCCCTTTCCTATTCACTCCCCGGCAGTTTTTTTAATCATTGCAACATGGTTTTCTATAGTTATTATTGTTTTATTTTACATTTTAAGATTTATTTTATTAAATTGAATAAATATTTGTATAAATAAATACTACTAAATATTTATTAAATAATATAGGTATAATAATCACATTGTTTATATTATTTTTATCAATTGTGTTAGAGATGATATTAAAATAATATTTTATAAATTAGAGGTATTTTGGGAATTATGACATAAAGTATGTATATCATATTTTTATTTTATTTATATTAATTATTACATTGAGAAATTGATATTTAATCATTTTATATAGCAGGGGTATTTTGATAATTTTGATGTATATTTTCATGAATATACACTCCAAACCAAACATACTTTTGAATTATTCTTGGGAATTTCTAGAAAGATTCCCAAGCACTTTAATTGCTAACCAAACATGTTCTATAACATTCCCGGGAATATAATTATAAACCTTAGGTGGTGTTTGGTATCTGGAATGTTTTATTTTCAGACAAACTACATTCCTGGGAATGTGATTCACAGGAATAAAGTTTTCTCACCTTCACACGTGAGAATAGAGTTTTCCTAAGTTTATAAGTATCATTCACTAATTTTATTCCTGACAATCTTTTATGCTTGTGAATAACTTTTTAAAACTTGTACCAAACAAGAGAAACTTTTATTCTCATACATATATTCTCGAGAATATTTTTATAAAACTTATACCAAACACTATCTTAAAAACAAATCTAAGTAGTTAATTTATTTTTTTTAGAGATTAAAAATGGGTCTCCTTGTTTGTCCTCAAATATGGTTAATCGGAGACATACTCAAGTAAACGAAATTGGAAGCAAAGAAGAGACTATCCCACTCGAGAGACTAAACTTTTTTTTTTTTTAATCAAAAGTTCCGAAATTTTTTAAAGATTAATTTGAGCTTTTAGTACTTAAAAAAAGGGTGTAGTTGACAAAATTGTAAAGGTGCAGGGGCATTTTCGCAAAATAGAAAAGGGGGAGATGCGTCATGTGATCATCGTGTATTTATTCTTTTGGGTTGGTCAGAGAACAAAAATATCTGCGATTTTCTCTGCTCTGCTTAGGCCAACACCTCTCACTCCTCTCTTGCCAAGGTAATCCACCGTTACTCGATTCATTCAATTCCCATTCCCATATATATAAATCTCATGTCTCAGCTCTGATTTTTATTAAAATTAAAATAATTCCTTTTGCCTCTTTTCAAGTAGCAGGAAAAACCAAGATCTGAGATCTGGTACCGTCCGATTGAAGATTTTGATCGATTATTACTTTATAGTCTGTGATTTTTTTCTAGATCTGACGACCCTCTGTCCCGATTTGTTCTGAAAAGTAATTTTTTTTTGCATCCCCATTATTTTTCCACATGAATTACTTTAATGTTTTTTAGATATTTTATTCTTCATATTCTTGATCCCAATTTTTTCAATTTTAGATGTGGGTTTGGGTGGTGGTATGGGAACTGTGACAAGGAAGAGTAGTGCTAGAATTTTTGTTGTTTGTGTTGGTTATTTTTTGTTGTTTTCTTTTGCAATGGCTTGTAGCAGATGCTTTTTCAAGATTCCATTTGAATGTGATGCTTAATTTTATCAGAAATGATATGTGTTAGCATTATTTGTTTAATTTACCCTGTTATGTAATAAGCATGTACAGAATCTTCAAGGGGTTAGTGTATTCTTGAGTTCAGAACCAAATGAATTGTCTTAATTTTAAAAATCTTGCATTTAAGCTTCTCGATGCCTGCATAATGTGGACATCGAATGTTGAATGTTTCTCAACTTGTGTTCAGGGAAAATGAGGCCTATTTTCTGTGGGAATTTTGAATATGATGCCCGGCAGTCGGAGCTGGAGCGGCTTTTTAGACGATATGGGAAGGTTGATAGGGTGGATATGAAGTCTGGTATGTTTTATTTTTCTTTTACAAATCTCTTTTCTACATTTTCAAGATGGATGCCTTAATAGTCGTTCCACCTCTCTGCTCATTTTTGTTTGAGGGAAAAAATTATCATGGACTGGATATTCAAGGTTGAACTGCCATATGGGATATTTCTGCTGTCATGGTTCCTGGTGGAACAGCGAGCTCATGAAAGAATTGATTTTTAAAACTCAAGATACGTGATTCTTCAGTTGAGCAGACTCTATTATTTTTTAACAGGCTAGTTTATTTTGTTGGTAATAGTTTTCATACACGAGTCTTCACTTTTCAATCCAATTATTAAAGGAGAACCAAGTTTATTGTTACATGGAAACTATGGACTGAATTAATATCCATATAAATGAAACAGAAAATAAATAAAAGTTCCATGTTATTATATCTGCTCCAGGGGATTGCAGGACGAGTTATGGTGGGACAGGGTCTCAGTCGATAACTATCCTGGTAACAAGATTTGGCTTTTCATAATAATAAATCTGTTGATTTATAATTTAAGTGTTCAACTTATGAACTGAAAATACTTGACAATAAAAGTACCTGGATGGCTTGTCATCCAGAATACTAAGTTGTAGATGGGAATTAAAAAAAGATTGCATACCATGCACATTTGCAATTAAACCTTTAAGACATCCAGCAGCAAGGGAGCAGCAGCAGAGCCATTATCCCATGTTTGGCATCATAACCCGTGGTTCAGTGGCTATGTCTTCCAAGATTAGTGATTCAGTTTCAAGAGCTGGGCTTTGATGAACGGCACCTTGTTGAGCATTTGTTGGGGGTTCAAGATATCTTTAAGTAAAAAAATCATGTTTTTTGACGCATCAACCCCCATACTCAACATTTTCTTTGGCGCAGGATTATTTTGGCATATCCATTTACTCCCAAGCTAATGGATGGGCTTTTCAGAAATCCATTTCCTGCCTGTGACGCACATCTTCCTTTAGCGAAGAATCATTCAATTTGATCTGCCACGGAACAACCTTCCACGTATTCCTCAGTCACATTTGCCTTTCAATTTTCGTGTCTTTTGCCCAGCCTTCAATTTCGGACATGTTTCGAGGTTGCAATATTGCCAACCTCGCAGCAGTGGCAGCAGAATTGATGGAGAAGGCACTCACTTTTCATAGACCCACCATGAGACCTACACTTTTGGATTCCTGTTCTTGACACCAATTTGTTTATTACTCAAGGTCTGTTACTAAATCTACTGGTCAAATTAGTTTATAGAAATAAGGAGGTTTACCAAAATTTTAATTTACGAGTAGCAAGTGTTCAGATGGTTGGTGCATAGCTGAAGGGTCGGTTGTTGCATAAGAAGTGGAGTTTTCATTGATTGGAGAAATGGACCAAGTTGTCCCTTTTCAGTGTATGATAAGTTTTAATTCAATACTTAATGGAAAAAACTTTGCTTTTTCTGTAGGATTTGCTTTTATCTATATGGAAGATGATAGAGATGCTGAGGCTGCAATTCGAGCTCTTGATCGGGTAGAATTTGGTCGGAAGGGGCGCAGACTTCGTGTGGAATGGACAAAGGTAATAATTCTCTATTGTCACTCTTGATGAGAATGTTCAAAATTATGTTGTTTCCTACCATGTTTTAATCATCATTGAACATACTGTGTTGCAGCAAGAACGCGGCATTAGAAGGCCTGCTGCTTCAAGAAGACCTGCAGCAAATGGGAGGCCGTCAAAGACGTTATTTGTAATTAATTTTGATACATACCATACCAGAACAAGGGACTTGGAGAGGCACTTTGAGCCGTATGGTAAGATAGTCAGTGTGAGGATCAGAAGAAATTTTGCTTTTGTTCAGTATGAATCGGAGGATGATGCTAGCAAAGCACTGGAAGCTACAAATATGAGGTAATTCAGTGTATTTACTTGCAAATTTGATTCAAATTTTGGCTTACAACTGGAATGATAACATATCTTTTTAAATGGTAATGTGCAGTAAGTTACTGGATCGAGTTATTTCAGTTGAATTTGCTGTTAAAGATGATGATGATAGGCGGAATGGATATAGCCCTGAGAGAGGCCATGATCGTCAACGTGATAGAAGCCGTGATGGAAGGCGATCACCAAGTCCTTATCGTAGAGAAAGGGGTAGTCCTGATTATGGACGAGGGCCTAGTCCATACAAGAGGGAGAGGGGCAGCCCTGACTATGGTCGTGGCCGTAGCCGTAGCCGAAGTCCTCGTCGGGGAGAGCGTGCTAGCCCTGCTTATGGGCGCAGAAGCCCCAGTCCATATAGAAGAGAGAGGGATGGTTCGGACCCTGTTCGAGGCTCCAGCCACAGTCCTTATCACAAAGAGCGAGTGAGAGCTGACAGTGACATCTCTCCCTCCCGTAGCCCCAATGCAAGAGAGAGAACAAGTCCTCAAAATGGTCGTGGTTCTAGCCATAGTCCTTATGATATGGAGAAGGGTAGCCCTGTAAACCGCCATGGCTCCAGACATAGTCCTGATGCAAAAGGAGACCCCAGCCCTTACAATGGCTATGGAGACAGCCCAAATGCTATGCCTGAGCCCCAGGACAGTCCCAACTATGGTGGCCCTGAAAGTCCTGAGCATGAACGATACCGCAGGTTTGCAAATATTTATTTATCGCATCGTGCTTTTGCTATTCTTGTTTATTTTCTATAACATTCTTTACATCCATTTGATGTCTTAGTTGTTTTAATTGTTTACATTTGTGATAATGCAGCCAGTCACCCCCTGCAGAAGAATGATTTCAGTGGTCGATGAGAAAAGCCGGAAGGATCTACTATGTAATAGTGGGTCGTGACAGGACTAAATTTAATTTCAACAAATTACTTCAGTGTAGTAGTGATAAAGCTTTGGAACTTGTGGTGTTGTGACAATATATTGGTCATCCTTTATTCATTTTAGGCAGTTTAATGCTTCATTGTCAGATTATTATTATAGAATCTTTGTTTGCAGTCAAATAGTGGTACTATATATCTTTGGTCAATATTAGCAAACTTATAGATGTGTGTCCTTGAAGCAGTTGACGTGATTGACTGCAATTTCACATAGTATAATGGTTTTTGAATGAACAGAATCATTAGTCTTGCTGGGATCTACAAATGGCACGGTAGGAGGCTGTCCCAGCAATGAATGTTGAAAAGCATTAGGTTCCTTGTATGATTGCCTGGATTTGTCTAGGTCTGGTAACAGTTCAGATTTATTGTTATAGACAGCATAATAGTGTATGGCTACAAGCAAAAACGGGCTAATAATGCAGGCAGCATATTCAGTTCAGGAAAGCAAGCTAGCATGTTGCAGAAAATGTTTATACCGGAAGTGAATCTGCTGCGTTTGAACAATGCCACAAACTCATCTCTGATGAGTAGTGGATTTAAATTGTTCCTTGCGTTGGAGTCTTCATCTCTGGTGCCACCTGGGATAAGGACTTTTGATGTTATTTACTCACGTGATATGAGGAGTGTTTTAAAAACCAAGTCGAGGAATCAGAGAACGAACTGGCCAAAACTATTGACAAAGGATCGATCTCACTGCAAACGTAAGAAAATGAGTACCACTGCAAATGTGAGAAAAATGAGTTTTGATGCATTTTTTCAAAAGTTAGATGAGAGGAGTTTTTGGCCAACTTGATTTGTAATGGGGTTTTGCCGTCGCAAAATCTAAAATAAACAGTCTTAATGGGTTAATTGTTGCTTTAACCAAGGCTTGGTTCAGCTTTAGTTTATAAAATATTTGTGTTAAAGTAAAGAAAGATGCTAACCAGTCCAGTTCAAAAGAAAAATACGGAATAGAGGTAAATTTTATCATAATTGTTTTATATTTTTACCTCTCGAAATATGATTTTCCATCCTAACATTCAAGGCATTAAGAATGCATGTCTGATCAGTGTAAAAAAAGAATAAAAACAATATGATGCTGCATATGATTTAATTTAATAGAACCAAATAGAGGCAGTGGTCATCTTTCTAATGAAAAATGTTAATTTTTTTTTGTTTATTTGTAATTTAAGAGAAAGAAAAGGGGGCAATATCAAGTAAGCAAGTGATGTACCGAGTGAACTTTTGGGGATTTGATTTACCATATGATATCCGGTTGGCATGAGTCTTTCGTGGTGACTTCAAATATGTTACCCAATAAGGGAAGCGTGTATCGTGCACCCTCCTTTAAAGTGGAGCAGTGATGTATCGTCCATATGTTACTATATCCATTAATGGAGTTATCATGTGTGTTGTCATGTATCAATTTGACTTTTCAAACTTATATGTGGTTAAAAGTAAAAAGGCTCACATGACTACATGATTGGTTAGGGAGCTGTCATGTGGGCGGTGGACCACTATATCATTATGGTAGGTGGTCCACCATAGATTTAACGGCAGAGTTGGAACCGGAAAATAAGCGCTTGAAGCAGAAGGTGGCTGAGGTTTAGATGAGTGAATTTGTAAAGACGACTTTGGAGAACGAGTAACTGAAAAAGGACTTATCTCAAGTTAAGAGCAGCATTTTAAAGCAATCTTGTGCTAATGTATTGTGTCTCTTAGAGTTACTATCAAATAGCTTATAAACTACTAATGTTATTTTACACTATCAATCAATCATAAAAATTTATATCATTATATTTGACTCTTATCAATGTCTTCATTTTTTTTCATTGATCAATATAGAGGAACAACTCCTCTAAAGCGCATGGAACCTCTAGTTGAGGTTCTCCTTCCTTTGTCTCTCTGATTCAACATGATTCGTTGGTTCATCTCTGCTATTTACTTATTTTGTTTCTCCTTTTTGGGACTTTATTTTTGTTCCACACATGGTCCTTTACTACATAAGCTCAGTCAGAGGTTCTATGCGCTTAGAGCAATGGTTCCTCTCAGTTTATCATTGAGAAATTGACGGACATTAGACAAAATGATCGGATTTGCAACATTAAAAAAAAGGGAACCGAATATGGAAAAAGAAACACTATAGTGGCAAAAATCGCATATGACCAATAGTTGGATGATCAAAAGTGAAATTAAGTCTAACATATATCGTTCTATAAGTGAGAGCAGCTAAAAAAATTTAACCACTTTTAACATAATATACAATATTTTGTTTTATGACATGTTGTGTCGTTTTATTTATATTGTCCCTCATCCCTCAATATATGAAATGCTCCATTAAATCCTTTCACTTCATAAAAAGTTATTTTAGACAAAATAGCTTATCCCTGAAATGAAATAAATTTCGGTGAACAAACAATTTGGAACCGTCTAATTTGGACAATCTTTTAACAACCAAATGGGAATGGCTTTTCCTGAAATGAAATAAATTTCGGTGAACAAACAATTTGGAACCGTCTAATTTGGACAACCAAATGGGAATGGCTTTTCCTCTTAAGACAAAAGACAGAAATGTGGCTCGAGAAATGGCTTTAATAAATATGGTAAATTAAGCATAATGCGTTATTAGATGAAAAACTAGGTTTCATACGAGTTGATTTTATCTGTAATGCAGGATTTGAAGCTTACTCGAAGTGAATTGCAGCCAGACTAACCACATTTTTGCTTATAAAAAAAAAAACAGAAAATGACAAAATCAACAAAGGAAATTTAAGATTTCTGTTGTTGAAAGTTTTTTGTAAGCAAACGATAAAAGTTAAGCTATAGTAACATGATTATTTTTGGTAGAAAGCTATAGTAATATGATGTAAAACAATAGCAACAACAGACTGAGATTTTAAGAAGTGAAATCTTTGATAACATCCCTTAGTCTTCGACCTATCAATTTGCGACCCAATTGTATTTCTCTTGGATTGGACCCTTCCCTTTTGGAAGATAGAATGTGAACAACTTTTTGTAATAATGACCAAGTGCTTCATTAAGCTTGTCGTCTTAATTTCTAGGAAACCATAGGGTGTGATCACTTCATTGTTATCCCTTTTGAACGTTTAACACAAGGATAAGATTTTATGGTTGTTCAACGTGTGGTTGAGAGTAACAAGACTTGATTGCTTTTTGACTACTGGCCTTGTTAGAGCACTAATCAACTTATGTGAAAGTCAAGTTGCTCATGGCTTGAATCATGTTTTGTCTTCTAAAGAGTACATTGAAGGTTAATTAGAGATTACATATATGGATCTTAATTATTACATGTTAATATATGTAATTACCAAAACATGATTAATTAATTACATATTATGAGAGTTTATGGTCTTGCAAAATGTTCTTACAAGAAATAAGAGCCCCCGAGACCAGAGTGGTTCTCGAGAACTATGTGTGTGAATAGATGAGAATTGCTTAATTGTTGGAAAATGGGGTCTGACCTGCAACAAAGAAGAGAAGAACAAAGGTAATGCGCAATCTCCAAGGAGTGTAGGAATACTAGGCTTTAGGTTCGATTCGCCCCCACCAATCTCTCCTCGTAGATTGGATGCAACAAGTAAAACCGGCAAATCCCCTTCAGGATACAATGGAGAACCTTGGTTAGGTTTGCACACCCTAAACCAAGCGTATCGACAATGGTAGTTTACAGGACAATAGTCTTCCTAACTCTCTTTGCGCACAAGGGAGAAAGAAGGTGATTTGGAGTGAAGAGTGCTTGGGAAACTATGAGAATTTTAGTGTCCTTTATTGTACGCAGATGGTTCTATTTATAGACCAACTCATACCACTTGGTGAAAGAAAACAACCCTCCAAGGGTTTCACCAAAGGTAAAATGCAAGAGTTAAATAACATTTACGGTTAGCAAATGACACAATATAATCGTTGGCCTAGTGGCCAATGGTTGTGTCCCTTTACCTTGCGTTTCCGGGTTCGAGTCCTCTCACGATACCTTTTCCATTTTAAACATTTTAAATAAAACTGTCAAAATTAAACATATCAAAATTACCTTAAGTGAGTTTCAAACCGTGACCAAACGAATACCAGGCCTAGGTTTTACCACTAAACCAAGGCATCAAATATTGCAAGGTAACAGCCGTTAATTGTATTTAACACTTAATATCATGTAACCTTCCAAACATTTATTTTGGAAATATCTCACAATCCCCCACCATTTTCAAAATAAACCCAAATCCCATTATTCAGGAAATCGCATGCTTTTAGACAAAGGTATCTTGGGGATTTGAACCTTTGCTTAGTAAGCCATGGGTTTCACTCATCCCCAAATAATTTGGTAGACAAGCTTTGAACCAAATATTCATTAGTACAAGCGTGCATGACTTACACATGAAATCTTGGTACCATTAAACGACGTGGTAGTGTGACACATTTGGTAAGGCCTTGTGTCGTGTATCCTTTTCATAAGAGCTTACAGAGTCAAGCCCAACTCTAAGAAGCGGCCCCACTTCACTCTCATATAGGTGGACTTTACCAAAAGCACCTCCATAAGTTGGGCACATCAGCACATATATGCTATAGGTCCATTAAGAGTAAAAGTTCACCCTTTTCCTTTTTGTCCTTATGGTTTCCAAGTACTTTTAAACCTTGGGATGTATCTATTCGTCAAATACTTGCAATCACTCTCATAGTGTACTTTGGCCCATTGAACTCAAGACTTGATGCTCCTCAAGTGTGAGTCGGGTTTCCACCATTGGTGATCATGTAGATATGGGCTTGAGTATCATCCCTGATGATGTTTTCAACACCATATCCCTTGTCAGTCCTTTCGTCAAAGGATCCGCAAGATTCCTCTCTGTTTTCACAAAGACTATGGATATTACTCCATTTGTAATCAATTCTTTTACATAGCTATGTCTTAGCCCAATGTGCTTGGACTTTCCATTATAAACCTGGCTATATGCCCTTGATAGTGTTGATTGACTATCACAATGTATGGATATTGGTGCCATTGGCTTTGGCCAAATCGGTATCTCATACATCAAATTTCTAAGCCATTCAGCTTCTTTGCTTCCTGCTGCCAATGCTATGAATTCTGCAGCCATGGTGGAGTCAGCAATGCAAGTTTGTTTCTTGGATCCCCAAGAAATAGCACCCCCACCAAGTGTGAAGACCCAACCGCTTGTTGAAGCATGATCTTCTGTATAAGTCACCCAACTGGCATCCGTGTAATCTTCTAATACTGAAGGATACCAATTATAGTTCAAACTATAATTCAATGTCCCCTTCAAGTATTTCAATACTCTTCGGACAACATGCCAATGGTCTTTGCTTGGATTACTTGTATACCTACTTAGTCTCCATATAGCATATGCAATGTCTGGTCTAGTACATGTCATGACATACATTAAGCATCCAATTACTTTTGAGTATTCAAGTTGTGCTACTGGACAACCTTTATTTGGTACTAAATTAATGTTATGATCAAAGGGAGTAACAACAGATTGACAATCAAATTCATTAAATTTCTTTAACACCTTTTTTATATAGTGAGATTGGGACAAACCTATGTTCTCACCATCTCTTATTATTCTAATCCCTAGTATCACACCGGCTTCCCCTAAGTCTTTCATATCAAAGTTACTAGAGAGGAAATTCTTAGTTTTTTCACCTCATCTAGATCAGTACCAAATATTAACATATCATCAACATATAAACAAATCATAACACCTTTTCCATTATGGAATTTACTATAAATATACTTGTCGGATTCATTTATTTTATATCCACTAGCTAGCACAACTTGATCAAACTTCTGATGCCATTGTTTAGGAGCTTGTTTTAGTCCATACAGTGACTTATTCAATTTACACACCTTCTTTTCTTGACCGTTAAACACAAACCCTTCAGGTTGTGTCATATACACCTATTCATTTAATTCCCCATTAAGAAATGCCGTTTCACATCCATTTGATGAATGACAAACTTATAGATGGATGCAAGTGCCAATATCACTCTAATTGAGTCAATTCTTGCCACAGGTGCATAGGTATCAAAATAGTCAATGCCCTCTTTTTGTGTAAATCTTAGAAACTAGTCTAGCCTTAAATTTATCTATGGTTCCATCTACCTTCATTTTTCTTTTGAAAATCCATTTACAACCTATAGGTTTGGAACCGGGTGGGAGGTCTACTACTTTCCACGTTTTATTCCCCATTATTGAGTCTATTTCCTCTTGTATAGATTCCTTCCAGAAAGCGACATCTTGAGACTTTATTGCCTCTTCAAATGTTTCTGGATCACTTTCTGTATTATAACATATTGGTCCATAACTGTCTATGGACTTTCTTGTTCCTTCAACAAGGAACATGAAAAAGTCTGGTCCATAAGTTTTCTCTTTCCTAGCTCCCTGACTTCTTCTAAGTTCTGAACTCTCTAAAGTATTATTATTAAAAACATTGGTTTCTAGATTATGTGCATTACTATGAACATTATTTTTGTGACTTGGAATTGAGTTAAACCTATCTTTTTGAAAGATAGCATCCCTAGACTCAATTACTGTATTTACAGGATATGAGTCATTAGATTCTATAACCATGGATCTATATGCTTTGCTATTTTTAGCATAGCCCAGGAACACACATTCAATTCCCCTTTCACCTAATTTCTTTCTTTTTGGTTTAGGAACTTTTACTATTGTCCTACAACCCCAAACTTTGAAATAGTCAAGGTTGGGCTTTCTATTTTTCCAGAGTCCATATGGGGTTATTTTGTTCCTTTTGTTTGGAACTCTATTCAAGATATAACAAGACGTCAACAAGGCTTCTCCCCAATAACCCTTTGCTAGACCAGAATATGATAACATTGCATTTACCATTTCTTCTAATACCCTATTTTTCCTTTCAGCTATGGCGTTTTGTTGTGGGGAATAAGGTGCAGTTGTTTGGTGAATTATTCCAGTAGACTCAAAGTAACTAGGGTTATAGAACTCTCATCCTCTATCACTCCTAAAACATATAATAAATGTTTCATGTTGAAGTTCTACTTCTGTTTTAAATATCTTAAATTTATCTAACACTTCATCATTTGAATGCATTAAATATACATAGCAATATCTAGTACAATCATCTATGAATGTCACAAAATATTTTTTACCACCTATAGTGGGCCAATGATGAGCCTCTGTTTGACTGGTTTTATAACTAGTAAAGACCTTGGCTTTGTGCTAATTTTATATCATTTTCACCCAAATTAGACTTGATTGTCCTTAAGTAGTATTTTGAGTCTGTAAAGTGTTTTTAAGTTAATTTAGTTGATTTAGAGTGAATAAAGTATTTACTTTTATTTTCTATTTTCAGGTTAATAAAAGGAATAAATCTGGAGTCTTTCGCCCCGCGAGAATGCTGTTCGCCCCGCGAACCAGAAGGTGACTGTTCCTGAAATTGCAAAACTTTCTGTCTCGCCCCGTGAAGAAGATCTCGCCTCGCGAGTCACCCAACCCTGAAAAGTCAGAGACAATCACGGCTTGCCCGTGTTGAAGGCCACGGGCGTTGCAGTTTGGGAATTTGAAGAGTTCGCCTCGCGAAGATATTCTCGCCTCGCGAGAAGACCAAGAGTTGCAGACCTTTCATGTTATTCGCCTCGCGAGCAGTGCTTCGCCTCGCGAGGACTTGGATTCCAGAAACATGTATATAAGACAGTCTTAGGCAGAACTGAGGAGTCTGGTCAGAATTAGCCAGTTTTGGCTAGTTTCTGAGTTTGTTAGTCTTTTGTTTTTCTCTTAGTTTAATGTTTTGCTTCTGTAATGGAGAGCTAGTCTCCTAGGATTAATCTACTGTAATTGGTTTCCATTACCACACTTGAGGTTCTGTGATTCCTCTTTCATTTGCTTTTCTCTTTTCAATGCAATGCTGTATGTTTCTGTTTGTTATTTCAGGAATATATAGTGTGGTATTGTTTCATTTCGGTGATGTTATGTTCCTATATATAATCGCATTTGTTATTTCGCGTGTGTTCATTCATGTTCGTTTGTTCATGAGAGCTTAACCCCGTTTGTTATTTCGGGAATAGGAGCATACATCTGTAGTAGAAGTTTTCGTTTGTTAATTGTTGCTACAACCGGGAGGGGATTAGTATCTGCTTAGTAGAATATGCATGAACCGATGATAGTGGGGAAACCGAGAACAGTAGGTTAATCGTCTTTAGTTTATTTGTTAATCTCTTTTCTTACTCTGTTTTTATTTTGTTTCCTTTATTTTATTTTAATCTCAAAACCCCCATTTCTAACTTTTACTAATTTTCTGTTAATAATAACAACAACTAAAGAGTCCTTGAGAGATGATACTCGAGTTGTCGCACTATACTGCATTATTTTATAATCGCTCGTTCTTTTTGGCGCGTGGCGACAGCGCGTTCAAAAATTGGCGCCGTTGCCGGGGACTCTGGTTTGTTGTTATTAGCAGAAAATAAAATTCAAAAAAATATATATATAAAAAAATTCTTTGCTAATTAGTTTTGTCTGCATTGTCTGGTTGTGAATTTTGCCCCATGGATAATTAGATGCGAAATTATGTGCCTAATGTTTATTATGAGCAACCATGCATGTATTATCCTAATTTTAGTGAGCCACCACCATACTATCCTAGCCAAGTGACCACCTCTGCACCTTCCGAACCTTCCCTAGAGGACCTGTGCAAACAGATGACTGCATAGATAAATGCACATATGGAAGGAATGATGCAACAAATGGCCGAGCAAACTCAACAGATGATGGAGGCGAGCAATCTTGAATTTCAACAGAAGATGGAGGCTCAATACCAGAGGGACCAAGCTGAATCTCGGAAGTTGTGGGCTCTAATTGATCAAGTTACCGCCAACTCAGCTGCAATGCTAACTCCACAGCCCATTGAAGAACATAAAGATTCACAAGTCATTCTTGAAAATATTTCTGATGATGATTTTGATAATGTTTCTGTTGATGATGAATTATGTGTTGAATCCCCTGATCCTAATGCTTGTTATTGTGATGGAACTGCTTTGTGTGTAGAATGTTTTACAGGTTTATACTTTTCAGGAAAAATAGAAAATGCAGATCGTTTTGCAGGTTTATTTTTTTCAGGAAACTTAGAAAAGGAGGATCAAGAGAACATTTGCTCCACCGTGCTTGAGGATAAAGAAGACTCTTTGGTCTTAGATGCATGTGTTGAGAGTAATGGGGTGGATGCACTGTGTGAAGAATTCCCAGACATTCTAACTTTTTCTGATTCATTTTCTTGTAATATATGTACTAACTCTAACCTTTGTGTGGTGTGTGCTGAAATCTCTGCATGTATAGCAGGTGAAAAATTTGTTAGTGCAGTGGATGAAGACCTTGCAGAAGTTGCAGCAAAGACACCGAAGCACCAAGAACCCCCTAGCTAATCGTTTGCCACCTCCCCCTGTGGAACCAAAAGTTCTGGACTCTGCACCCTTGGATTTTGCACCATGGCCGGTCCAAGAGGTTGAGCCCCACTTCTATTGGGGAGACTTTGTAGATAAAGAGGTCAGATGTGACCCGAAGGGGAGTGAGAAGTCCGCCGCACTCGGCGAAGTCATCATAGTTATTAAGTGCTCACCCCCACATAAAGGCTGCAAGTTAGGGAAGCATGAAATGAACTTCTACCCTTTGGCTACCACGTGGGCCTTATGCTACAAGCAATGGGATCCTGGTGGAACCGCCCTTCAATGAGTTTTCTTTACCTTTCTTCTTTTTAATTTTCTTTTCCTTATTTTATTTCTGTTTTATTGTCAATAATGCTCCTGAATAATTTGAGAAGCTCAGGAGTTGTGTTTGTGTCTTGGTTATGGCAAGTTTATTGGATTTGATTAATTTTTGCATAGATGGATTGCATGTTATGTGTTGACTGTTTACCCCTAGGATTTGAAAAAAAAAAAATTTTTGAAAGGAAAAATGATCCCCATATGATTGAAAACTGAACTTTGAGATTTTGTTATGATGACATGATTTATGATAAGTTTGGGGTGATAGGAAGCACACACTAGGGATAGAATCTTTGTCAAATAAATTGCATGAATGTCCAGGTGAGGTTTTGAGCCTCCAACATGTTCTTTGACTGTGTGAAAATCACTTTTTAAGTTGCACTTTCCTGAATTTGATTGAATCTCTTTTTGGTTTGCATGATTATATGTTTGCTTCAGATGATTTAGGCATTTTCTTTGTAAATAACTACTTAGCCTAAAATAACCAATTCCTGATGCATGTTCCCTAGTTAACCCCATTGAGCCTATTAGCCTGTTAATTCTTGATAACCTAATGTTATAAGCCCAAAAATCTGGAAAACCATGTTAACCCGATCTTAGGATTAGGAGAGCATGTAATCTTAGAATGGGTGCAAGAAACTAAAGTTTGGGGTGGCTGCAAGGTGTAATATGCTGTTTGGGATTAGGAAAAAGAAATATATATATATAAAATAAAAAAAAATATTTGTGAAAAGAAAAGAAAAGAAAAACAGAAAAAAAAATATAAAAGTGCAAAAATGCCAAAAAGAAATAAAAAGGGCTGTAGCCACCCAGAAGTGTAAAGAAAAAAATAAAGAAAGGAACTTGAGTTTAATTTTAAAGTGTAAATGATGTTCATGCTCTCTTAGTTTCTAGGGTCTTCAGCCTAGTTCCTTTGTATATCCTACCCTTAGCCAGGCCCCATTACAACCCATAAAAGACCTTATGATGTTGCTTGCATGTTTTCTGTGGGAACCATTTAGAGATGAGAACCAAATTTATGGGAAGTGCTCTTAAAAGTGAAATTGAGTGAATTGTTGATTGCCTGACAAAAATTGAGTGATGAGTGAACACAAATTTCCCTTGTGAGGAAGGCAGTTGTTTGATTTTGGTGATCTCCTTCTTGTGTGTGACTTGGATCCCCTGCTTAGAGTAATGATTGTTTGAATGATGAATTTCTCAACTGTTTAGAATAAATGAATGTGGGGATTGTTTTGTTTGAAAGGGGGGAACATTGAAAAATATTTTGATAAATTGCTTGAAATCTGTGTGAAAGTTGATTGAATTCTTAAGCTTGCCATGTTTTGCCAAGTCTGAGTCCTGTTTAAGTTTTAGTTTGCTTGGGGACAAGCAAAGTTTAAGTTTGGGGTAGCCAACCATGTAAATCACATACGTCAAAATGAATTAAATCTAACACTTTAGAACTCCTTTCAACTCTAGGAAAAGGAAATCTAGTTATCTTAGTTAGCATACAAGTTGTACATGCATCCGAAATCCTACTTGTTTTAGGAATTAAACATGAATTCATCATTTCATCCATTTCCCTAAAATTAACATGTCCTAAACGAGAATGCCATAAATTACAAGACTCAACAATATAAGCATAAATAAATCCATTATCATTAATAATATTGAGTTTGAACATATTCTCACAAAGGTATCCCTTTCCTACAAACATTCCTCCCTTAGAGAAAATAAACTTGTCTCCCTCAAATACACATTTGAACCCGTACTTATTAAGTAACGGTACAGAAATTAAATTCTTCCTAACATCTGGTACATAATAAACATCTGTAAGAGTGACTACTTTTCCCGAAGTGAATTCTAGTTCCACCGTCCCTTTGCCTTTAACTTGGATAGTTGATGCATTTCCCATATATAGAACGGTTCCATCTTCTTCATTAATTGTCTTGAAGAGATCCTTGATCTTACACACATGGCGAGTTGCACCGGAGTCAATCCACCATGATCCAACATCTTCTATCATGTTGATTTCGGAAATGACTGCAACAAGATTGTCCTTTGTTGCATTAGATTCCTTCTTTTTTTCCTTTTTTAGGAGACGACAATTCCTCTTGAAATGTCCCGGTTTTCCACAATAGAAACAACCATTTTTCTTTTTCTTTTTCTTGTAGTCATTCTCATTGTTGTTTTCATGAGATTTTCCAAAATCTCGATTCCTCTTTTTAGAGGACTTACCAAATTTCCCTTCCTCTACTACATGCACCTTCTCATGAACAGAATGTTCTTTAGTATCATCTTGTTTACGATACTCTTCTTCTAAACGAGGGTGATTACCCAATTGTTCAAGAGAAATGTCATCTTTACGATGTTTAAGACTTCTTTTAAAGTCTTTCCATGAAGGAGGAAGTTTGTCAATGATTGAGGAGACAATGATGGTTTCATCCATGTGCTTATTATGTTGTTTGTAGTTATTGAGAACACGTTCAATTTCATGCATTTGTTCCATGATAGGCATACCATCAACCATTTTATAATTATTAAAACGACTAACAAGAAATTTCTTACTTGTTGCGTCCTCCATCATGTATCTTACCTCAAGTTTCTCCCATAGTTCTTTGGAGGATCCCGTATTTTGATACACATCGAACAATGAGTCGGTCATGCCATTCAAAATATGCCCCATGCAAATGTAGTCATCATTAACCCACTTGTTCCTCTCACGAGTCTCATTGATGGTCTCATCTTCTCTTTCCTCTGGTCTTGGTGTGTTCAACACATATGCCACCTTCAATGTTGTAAGAAGGAAGTGCATCTTCTTTTGCCAACGATGAAAGTTTCCGCCTTCGAACCTCTCAAGTTTCATAAAGTCAGAAGTCATCTCCTTCAACGTTGCAGCCATTGTTACAGAAATCGAACCTAAAGATTGTTGGAAAAATGGGGTCTGGCCTGCAACAAAGAAGAGAAGAACAAAGGTAATGCGCAATCTCCAATGCGTGTAAGAATACTAGGCTTTAGGTTCGATTCGCTCCCACCAATCTCTCCTCGTAGATTGGATGCAACAGGTAAAATCGGCGAATCCCCTTCAGGATACAATGGAGAACCTTGGTTTGGTTTGCACACCCTAAACCAAGCGTATCGACAATGGTAGTTTACAGAACAATAGTCTTCCTAACTCTCTCTGCGCACAAGCGAGAAAATAAGGTGATTTGGAGTGAAGAGTGCTTGGGAAACTATGAGAATTTTCATGTCCTTTACTGCATGCAGATGGTTCTAATTATAGACCAACTCATACCACCTGGTGAAAGAAAACAACCCTCCAAGGGTTTCACCAAAGGTAAAATACAAGAGTTAAATAACATTTACAGTTAACAAATGACATAATATAATCGTTGGCCTAGTTGCCAACGGTTGTGTCCCTTTACCTTGCGTTTTCGGGTTTGAGTCCTCTCACGGTACCTTTTCCATTTTAAACGTTTTAAATAAAACTGTCAAAATTAAACATATCAAAACGACCTTAGGTGAGTTTCGAACCGTGACTAAACGAATACCAGGCCTAGGTTTTACCACTAAACCAAGGCATCAAATCTTGCAAGGTAACAACCGTTAATTGTACTTAACACTTAATATCATGTAACCTTCCAAACATTTATTTTGGAAATATCTCACATTAATTTCTCCCGAGGCGAGGTTGTCGACATTACTGCGGCCCCACACCGGGCGCCAAAATGTTCTTACAAGAAATAAGAGTCCCCGAGACCAAAGTGGTTCTTGAGAACTATGTGTGTGAATACATGAGAATTGCTTGGTTTCTCCTGAGGTGGGGCTTCCTTTATATAGCCTCAAAATGCCGACAATGCTATCAATGTCATTAATTGCTGAGGAGAGAATCTCTCGTCCCAATCTGCTCGTTATGTTATATCCTTGATCTCCTCATATTTGATTCATCCGAATATCTCTTAACAAGTATCTCGCCATGTTCTCATCATTTGATTCAGGGATGTAGGAACACAAAATCTATTAACCTTGTCCAACATGCTTATAGCCTTTTTTAATAAACAAATAGAGTATTTATTGATGAAAGTACAATAATACTTTGACCCATATACAAATTAGTAAAGTAAAATACACATCCTATGGACAACTAAACAACAGCCCCTGTACTAGGTCAATTAAACCATTGTACATACAACCCCTATACCTATACAACCTGGAACGAGTTTGGATTGTCTTGTGCCTCTCCTGCGGTGCAGCAACAAAAACAAATAGAGGAGAGAGAGATAGAGAAAAGAGAGGGGAGGCGTAATGATGACTAAAAAGAAAAGAAAGGAAAGAAGAAAGAGATAGAGAAGATGAAGAAGGGATGGAGAGAAAAGTAAAAGAGAATCCAAATCGCAACAATATCAGCCCAATACTGACCACCCAAAATACATCAATCTGGGATAATTACAACATAGCCATATACACCAAAAAGCATATTAGTTGTCATTAAAGTTTAGATATCGTATGTGACATTGTATTGTTTATTTTTATCTCTCATTTATTTTTCATCATCTTTTATAATCACGTATATCGAAAATACACTTCAAAAACAAAGACGACACCCCAATTTGATGTTGAAAAAACATTGTTGAAAGCATATAGCCCGAGGCTTAGAAGGAGCACATGACGCATATGCTCTTGCCCAAAGCCTCAATTCAAGATCACCAAAGCTATTCTAACACTATAGGACACAATCAGAACATGAAAAACGCATCCCGTGTGTTCCAAACAGCAAAAACAGATACGCCAAAGGACACAGCCAAAAGTGTAAGCAATTAACATGTACCGGTCTGAATAAGAATAGCCACCAGCTCCATGCTTTGCCAAAAAGTAAGTCAAATTCATAAGCAAAGAAGTTGACACCAAAACTACTAACGAAAATTTATTCAATGTATAAAAGAATATTAACGTGCGACCATGAAATAAATAATTCCGTGTGGACAACTAAAACATGATATTCAAACAGATTTTTTATTCATCATGGTTTTGTCTAAAGGACTTGAGTCACAATAAATAAATAAGAAAAATACAAGAATGCAATGCACATAATCTCACGTCAATAAAATTCTAATACCAATAAAATATTTGAAACATAATTAACATAATCCCAAAACAACAAGTGCATTGCACCAATAATAGAATACATCAAAAACACCATATCAATATGATACGGTAATTACAATTTACAAATGAAATGAACTTACAATTAATTAAAAAAATTGAATTATGCAAGTATACGTACATAAATTCTTAATGGAGAAATTAAATTACTCAATTTTCAAAATATTTTGCATAATTTCACTCATTATAAGTGACATTTTATTCCCTCTGAAACTAGGATCAACTTTGTAATTTTACTAACTAATTTAATATATAAAGATTTGTTATAATAGTTTCAAGCTATTATCTACATGGATTCTAGGATCATTTACTCGTCATAAATAACACATTTCCACTTTGCAATGATTTTCAAAATTCAATTTTCAATATATGTTCATTTAACAAGTTGCAATCTTTTCGATGCTTTGTTGTTTTTCTTCATATTTTTTAATTTTTAATTTTTATTTTTTAAAAAATTTAGTGCAAAAGTTAATATATTAATATTACTTTAATTCCAAAAATTTTAATTTTTCTTATATCCTTTATTTGATTGTAGCTCCCACGGTTGCACAAAACACTTCCCTTCATCATTCTTTATTTATATGAATCTTTATATCTTTATCTTTATATATAAAAGAGTATTCGCTGGATATTTTTTTCCCTCTGAAACTCGGTTCAACTTTGTAATTTTACTAAATAATTTAATATATAAAGATTCATTATCTTTATATACAAAAGAGATTTTTTCCCCTCTTGAAACTAGGGTCCAATTTGTAATTTTACTGACTAATTTAATATATAAATATTTGTTATAATAGTTTCAAGCTATTATCTACTTGGATTCCAGGATCATTTACTCATCATAAATAACACATTTCCACTTTTTAATGATTTTCAAAATTCAAATATCAATATCTATCCATTTAAGAAGTTGCTATATTTTCGATGCTTTGTTGTTTTTCTTCATATTTTATATTTTTTATTTGTTTAAAAATTTACTGTAAAAGTTAATATATTAAATATTACTTTAATTCTACAAATTTTTATTTTTCTTATATCTTTTAGTTGATTGTAGCTCCCACGGTTGTACAAAAAACCTCCCTTCATCACTCTTTATTTATGTCAATCTTTATATCTTTATATTTATATATAAAAGAGTATTCGCTGGGCATTTTTTCCCTCCGAAACTAGGGTCAATTTTGTAATTTTACTAACTAATTTAATATATAAAGATTTGTTATCTTTATATATAAAAGAGTATTCACTGGACATTTTTTTCCCTCCGAAACTAGGGTGAACTTTGTAATTTTACTAGTTATTATCTACATGGATTCCAGGATCATTTACTCATCATAAATAACACATTTCCATTTTGCAATGATTTTCAAATTTCAATATCAATCCATTTAACAAGTTGCTATATTTTTTATGCTTTGTTGTTTTTCTTCATATTTTTTTTATTTTTTATTTTTTTAAAAATTTAGTGCAAATGTTAATATATTAATATTACTTTAATTCTACAAATTTTTAGTATATCCTTTAGTTGATTGTAGCTCCCACGGTTGCACAAAAAACTTCCCTTCATCATTTTTTATTTATATTAATCTTTATATCTTTATCTTTATATATAAAAGAGTATTCGCTGGGCATTTTTTTCCCTCCGAAATTAAGGTCAACTTTGTAATTTTTTTTATATAAAAGAGTATTCGCTGGACATTTTTTCCCTCCGAAACTAGGGTCAACTTTGTAATTTTACTAGCTATTATCTACATGGATTCCAAGATCATTTACACATCATAAATAGCACATTTCCACTTTGTAATGATTTTCAAAATTCAAAATTCAATATCCATCCATTTAACAAGTTGCTATATTTTCGATGCTTTGTTGTTTTTCTTCATATTTTTTATTTTTTATTTTTTAAAGAATTTAGTGAAAAAGTTAATGTATTAATATTACTTTAATTCTACAAATTTTTATTTTTCTTATATCCTTTAGTTGATTGTAGCTCCCACGATTGCACAAAAGACTTCCGTTCATCATTCTTTATTTATATTAATCTTTATATCTTTATCTTTATATATAAAAGAGTATTCGTTGGGTATTTTTTTCCCTCCAAAACTATGGTCAACTTTGTAACTTTACTAACTAATTTAATATATAAAGATTTGTTATCTTTATATATAAAAGAGTATTCGATGGACATTTTTTTCCCTCCGAAACTAGGGCCAACTTTGTAATTTTACTAACTAATTTGATGTATAAAGATTTGTTATAATAGTTTCAACCTATTATTTACATGGATTCCAAGGTCATTTACTCATCATAAATAGAACATTTGCACTTTGTAATGATTTTCAAAATTCAAATTTCAATATCTATCCATTTAACAAGTTGCTATATTTTCGATGCTTTGTTGTTTTTCTTCATATTTTTTATTTTTTATTTGTTTAAAATTTAGTGCAAAAGTTAATATATTAAATATTATTTTAATTTTACAAATTTTTATTTTTCTTATATCCTTTAGTTGAGTGTAGCTCTCACGATTGCACAAAAACTTCCCTTCATCACTCTTTATTTATATTAATCTTTATATCTTTATCTTTATATTCTTTATATATAAAGGAGTATTCGCAGGACATTTTTTTCCCTCCGAAACTAGGGTCAACTTTGTAATTTTACTAACTAATTTAATATATAAATATTTTTTTATCTTTATATATAAAAGGGTATTCGATGACCATTTTTTTCCCTCCGAAAATAGGGTCAACTTTGTAATTTTACTAACTAATTTAATATATAAATATTTGTTATAATAGTCTCAAGCTATTATCTACATGGATTCCAGGGTCATTTACTAATCATAAATAACACATTTCCACTTTGCAATGATTTTCAAAATTCAAATTTCGATATCTACCCATTTAACATGTTGCTATATTTTCGATCCTTTGTTGTTTTTCTTCATATTTTTTATCTTTTAAAAAAATTTAGTGCAAAATTTAATATATTAATACTACTTTAATTCTACAAATTTTTATTTTCTTATATCCTTTAGTTGATTGTAGCTCCCACGGTTGCACAAAAAACTTACCTCATCACTCTTTATTTATATTAATATTTTTAATATTTTCGTTCTATTATTTTAATATTTAATATATTTATAAAAAATAAAAGTAATTATAAATTTCATAATTAATAACCTTTTCCAAAAAACAAATAGCCTTTCTTTCTTACTTTAATAATATTTATTCTTGGGTTTGTTTTTCTTATATGTAGATGTAAGTGACAATTAAGTACTTTGTGGACTCTTTATTTTTTTTTCAAATTTAACATAATCATGTATTTTTTTGAAAATATTATGAAATTATATCGCTAACGTATATTTCACCCGTGCATTGCATGGATCCATCGTCTTGTTGCACCAATAATAGAATACATCAAAAACACCATATCAATATGATACGGTAATTACAATTTACAAATGAAATGAACTTACAATTAATTAAAAATTCGAATTATGCAAGTATACGTACATAAATTCTTAATGGAGAAATTAAATTACTCAATTTTCAAAATATTTTACATAATTTCACTCATTATAAGTGAGATCACAACCATACAAAACAATAGTCATGGTCCTGAACAGAATATCAAAAAGTTCCAAAGCCACCTCCCTCTCAATCTTTTCTCTACTCCTCTTTTCCTTCTTCCTCATCCACTGCAAGGGAGTGGTTTTGGACCATTTTTTGACTGGAAATGATTCATCTACATCGGTTTTTCTTTCCTTTTATCTAAATAAATGGTTTTTCCACATAGATCTGGTTTTTCTTTCGTGTTTTTTCGTGTTTTTGTCGTTTACGTGCGATGGTGTTTTGTTCGTCGTCTTGTTGCGGAGTCGTTTGGTTTCTCATCTTGTTGCAGTGTTCGTTTGGTTCAGATTGCCATATTAGCATCGATCCATTACAGATTCAATCAAGACTTGAGCGTCAACGTTACAGATCCGGATGCATGGTATTCCGATTACTTTGATTTTGTCACATTTATAGGCATTTTGTCATGTTATGCTATTAACCTGGGTGCTTCGAGTTTGTTCGCAGATGCATCATTTTCGGTTTTTAGCGACGTTGAATTTGTATTGTTTTCGATGTATTTTGCTAATTTGAATGAATTAATTAATATCCTTTTTAGTAAAAAAAACAAAGGTGATACACAAAAATCACATCAATTTAACCAAAATTATATTAGCTTCAAGCCATATCAGAATCCTAGAATTAATTCTATGAACAAAACGTGTTACCAGTAAGAGTACCTAAGATAAACCCATTACTGGGTAAGGAGCATGTTAAAAAAATTCAGGTCCAACAGCCGAGAGTATAATAATGAAAAACAGTATTTATTCTTAGAATAAATTAAATAAAGTATATATAAGTTGTATTAAAATTTTAAAAAATATATAGCCGAGTTTGGATTGTCTTATGCCTCTTACGTGTGTACACGAGCCTGACGTGCGTGTAGAGGTTGGCAAGACTTCGTTTGCCCTACCTAGGGTGTATTTGGGTAAACAACTTAATTAAGAGCTTATCACATAAGATCTTATCGTATGAGAGCTTATGCAATAAGCGCTTAAAGAAAGAAAAAGAAAGAAAGGGGCATGAGAGATTGGAATAGTGAAAAACACGGAGAGGGTGTTTAGTGCATAAGCTCTTATGATAATTCCATAAGCTTCTCCCAATGACTTATGAAAATAAGTCAAAAACTCCTTATGGGATGACATAAGTTATTTTTATAAGCTCTGCCAAACACACTGCATAAGAGCTTATGTCATCAGATAAGTCAAAAGGAGCTTAAATAAGCTCTTCCAAACACCACCATAGTTCCAATTAAACTGCTTTTGACCCGCGATGCAACCCGTCAGTTTGCCCAATTTCCCTCAAACTAATTAAAATTAGGGTTTATGTTATCAAATGATTATTCAAATTAAATTAATAACAAAAGTTTATATGAACAGTCATAATTCATATGCATTTACTTAGGCTCATAGCTATTGATGAAGAATAGTGAAATCACTTAATTTTATCATGTAAGTTCATATTATAGCATATATTCAAGGAGATAAATATTGAGAATAGGGATTTCCATCTGATGACGTAACCAAAGTTGCTATTTCATTTGAGTGTAAGGGGCCAAGGGGGTGTATTCAATCATGATTTTAAAAGATTTTAAAGGATTGTTTTATGATAAAAAAGTCTCAAGGTATTGATCAGTTAAGATTTTTAAGTAGTCTAAAAATGTATCATGGTATTTAGGGATGACAATGGGTAAGGTTTGGGTAGGGTACTATAGTACCTGTCCCCATACCCGCATTTGAAAATTTACCCGGACACGTACTGTGGGTAGCAACCTCAGTACCCTTACCCATACCCTCTGGGTACCTAAGTACCCACACCCGCACCAATTACCCACACTTTAACAAAGAAAACAAATAAATAACAAAAGATCATAACTTATTTAAAAACCATACAACGATGTTTCGAATGTATTCATGAAACATTATAAACCAGTGTATTATACTAAACAAAAACATGTAAAATATCCAAAACACGTAAATAACAATAAGCATCCAAAACAATAAATTCATCAAATTGTAATTCCCGAGCCGATGTTGTCCAAAACCTGTAAAATAAAAAACATACATTATATTAGTTATTAGTTATACATTATAAACTTGTAAAACAATAATTAATAACAAATTGTTGGATTATCTTATCTCATCTTCTGAATGAGTCTTGAAAAGACCACAAATGTTTGTCTTTCATATGTAAATATTGCTTTGGTCCAATTATATCAATAGAAACTAGAACAAAAAATTAAATTAATGGTTAGATTAAACACAAATTTCATTAAACAAATATATTAATGCAACATTCATTACCTTCCTTATCATGCTTTATCCAGCTTTGTGCACATATAAGCGCCTCCAAAGTATTCTCATGAAGCCTGAAATGATGAGGACTCAACAATCTACCTCATGTGTTAAAAGTAGATTCAGAAGCAACAGAAGAAATTAGGATGGCCAAAATATCCTTAGCAATTTTTTACAATGTTGGAAACTTGATCCCATTTGTTTTCCTCCATCCAAGTATATCAAATGTAGCACTCCTAGGCAATACCTTCTCTTCCAAGTATTATCCAACTCGGACTTTGATTGTATGTCATTGGTATCATCGACAAAGGAGTTATAACCATCTAAGAAAATTGTTACAAATAAGATTATTTATGTTTGTGTGTGCGTGTGTGTGGGTAGTGGTGGGGGGGCGGGGGGGGGGGGGGGTAGAGATATTTGAGAAAGTTTGCGTTATTTTTACATATGTTTTGGTTAATTCATCAAGTTTATGAAAACTTCTTTATATCTCCCCGTATATAATCACACTACTACAGAAAAGTGCTTTAATAGTGCACCTTTAATAACGTTTTAGTAAGAAACACTACTTAAAAATATGCGGAAGACTTTCACTAGCGCTTCCTTGAGAAAGCAATATCTATTCCTTGTCCTAAGACAGCGCTTCCTAAAGGAAACACTATTGAATGTTGATGGATAGGAATAGATAGCATTTCTTTAAGGAAGCGTTGTCTTAGGGCAAGGAATAGACAACGTTTCCCCAAGAAAGCGCTATCTATTCCTTATCTAAGATAGTGCTTCTTCAAGCAAACGCTATCTATTTCTTTTCTAAAATCTACATGTTCCCTCCTACTCACTTTTTCCCACTCATTCTAAAATTTGCAACCCTCGTGCCACACTCCATTTGCCCTAAAAATTCACTCTGCCAAAGCCAGCCAGCCTCCGCCAACCTCGTCACCGTCCAGTCCATCCGCCAAAAGCCATGCCCACGGCCACCACTCCTCTAGTTCCTCAACCGCCGAGCCTCGCGAGACGTACCGCCGTCTGAGACCAGAACCGTAATGACCAGAGTAGATCCGGTTCCTCCTTCACAACACAGCACCGTACCGCAGCCCATCAACCAGCATCTGGCCGACCAATGTGAGCAGAACCCCTTACCGCTCCGACTCCGGGCACAGCCACCGTCCAGTTCTGGTTCTGGTCTCAACATTTTCCTGAGTTGATACCTGAGGAGTGAAGCCTCTGGGTTCGGTTCTAGCTCTCTTTGTTGCTTCCTCTCTCGGTCCTGGCCCTTTTTCATGGCTCATAACATGGAAATCGATTCACCCTCCGATTCTCAACCCCTCAAGTCCCGTGATCGAATCATTGAGGTAACAACTCTTATTTCTCGATTCTAATCGCTTTTTCTTCGAGTTTACACTCGATTAGTGCTTAATTCACTGATTAATTTAGGTTATTTGAATCCTTATTGATTAATTTAGGTTATTGTAATTTGTTTTTCCCCTTTTAGAATTGAATGAATTTTTCATATTTTTTAAATTTGTTTGATTTTTTATGTTGATGAATTTTGCTTGATAATGTGTTTTTTTTTTGGCATGGTTCAGAGGCTTGTTAAGTTTTGGGTTCCTAAGGAGCAGCTTGACCAGCCTAGTTTGGTTGCTTTTGTTAATGATAAGAGGGAGTTGATACCTGAGCCAGTGTCTGTTATATTGCCTATTGATGTGGAAGTGGGTGAAGCATTGCAGGAATCTAAGTTGGGTACGAAGAAATCGACATTGCGTGTTACCATGAGGAAGACCTTTCGTGAGAGTATGGTGTGGTTGCAGCACTGAGCTTTTTCCCAAGTACCGAGCTCTTATATGAAACGGTGGCTCTTTGATAAGTGTGATTTCACCTCATATTTCATTGTTATTTTGCATGCATTTTCATATAGCTTAGGCATATTTAATTTGATTTTTGTTAGTTTTTACCTTGGAACGGGTAAGGCGATTTTGTTGTGTTGTTGTGCAGGAATTAAGGATTAAAATTCTCGAGATTAGCCATGATGGAGCTTGCATGAAGATGGGGCTTGAAAAGTAAAGAAAATGAGCCAAACAGAGCCCATCACGGCTGTGATCGAGTAGAGCTTAAAAGAAAGAATGGAAAAGTCAGAACTGGTCACGACCAAGCCGTGATGTCCATCACGACCGTGACATGTCAGCTGAACCAGACCCTCACAGGCAGAACTGATCACGGCCTAGCCGTGATGAGAATCATGACCGTGACAGACCAATCAGTGAAGCAGCTCCCAAGGCAGAATCCGTCATGTGACGCGCAATATTTGGATCTTAAGAAACTGATTTCATCTGAATTTGTATTTGATTGGGATTCAAATAACCCTAATCTATAAATAGGGCAATTAGGTAGAGACTAGGGAGACTTTTGGGTTGCTACACTTAGGCAAAATTAGGATTCTCTTCTTCTTCTTCTTCTCTTAGGTTTTCATTTATGATGTTGTTAGTCAAGCTTGTCATCACCATGGCAATGCTTGAGTAGTAGCTTTATTTATAGGGATTGGGGCTATGCCCAAGATCTGTTTTTATGTTGTGAATTGATGTTTTACCTTTGTTAATTTCAATTTTGCTTTAGATCTGATTTTTATTGTTTTAATTACTCGTAAATTCGGTGGTCACTTATTTGCGTGTCGTAGATATTCTAAGGAGGAACCTAGCGGTGAACTTAGGTATCGGATCTATAGAATCATACTTAGGACTTAAATCACGAGAGTTAGAAGCGGTCCTTCGAGGATTAACGAATTGTCACAAAACTTAAAGGGTTCAATCTAAATTCAACTACCACGAGAGTAGGGGTTGGTTTAATTGGGCACGGTTTTTGTAACCCGAGAAGGAGCATTAACTTATTTAGGATAAATTCACCTTCAAAGTAATTTCGATAATTAACAAGGGGTAGTCAATTTAGTAACATAAACAATCTTGTTGGTAACCCAATTTCTAGGAATCCCTTTAGATTTGAAAAAACCCAAATTGATTTACTTCTCTGTTCCAGTTAATTGCGATATTAAATTTGATTGTTACTTGACTCTTATTTCAAAAACCAAAACCTTTTCAAAATCCTTTTTATATAGTCCAGTTTATTTGATTTGATAATTAGTTGTGGTTTGAGATCACGGTCCCTGTGGGATCGATCTTTTTATTACTTGGCAACGAATCCGGTACACTTGCCGGAGTCACGCGACATCAAGTTTTTGGCATCATTGCCGGGGA
The DNA here is from genome assembly GCA_030762895.1 of Sophora flavescens. NCBI lineage: Eukaryota > Viridiplantae > Streptophyta > Magnoliopsida > Fabales > Fabaceae > Sophora > Sophora flavescens. Next base: position 160,280,721 of record CM061067.1, on the reverse strand, counting down.
CTGTGCTTTCTCGAATCTCAATTTATTTTTTAAATTGATTTTTCTGGACCTTTTCTTTTTATTTAATTTTTATAAAAAAAAATTATCTCTTTTTCTCTCTAGAGTATCTATCTCTCTGTGTTTTTCTCTTTTATGCAAAGATCCCTAAGTCTTGGAAGCCTTATTGGGGTTCACCCCGAAATCGAGAGGACCTTTCATAGACGTAAGAGACTACAAAGAGAGAGAGAGGTTGATTCACATTCCACTCATGGCGAATCTTTCGGATACCAAGCCACTGAAGGACTACACAGCCCCAAATGCTAGGGGTTTACGAACTGGGATTGCTAGGCTAGAGATCGAGGCGGAGAACTACACTATACCGCCTATGCTAATTAGCATGATTAGGCAACATCAATTCCGAGGATTGCCCTCAGAGGACCCGACTGATCACGTGGAGACATTCTTGGAGTTCACCGATGCAATTAGGATTCATGGTGTCCCGGTCGATGCTATACGCTTGAGGTTATTCCCCTCCTCTCTTACCGGAAAGGCAAAAGCTTGGCTGAAGCAAGTGCCCGCTAATACCTTGTCGACTTGGGACCAACTGGAGCAGGCATTCTTGGAGAAATTCTTTCCTCCATCCAAGACGGCATACCTACAAACTCATATCACCGGCTTCTTCCAATAGGACGGAGAATGCTTATCCGAAGCTTGGAATTGCTACAAGGGATTGCTGGAGTCTTGCCCACATCATGGACTCGAGAGGTGGCTTTTAGTACATACCTTATACAACGGATTGGACTACTCTTCGAAGGTGTCACTTGACTTAGCAGCTGGCAGAGCCTTTATGAACAGAACTCTGACTGAGGCATTCAATATCATTGAAAACGTAGCCACCAACTACCATCAATGGGGTTCAGAAAGAGGTAATAACCCGAAAAAGATTTTGGGGGGTAAGTTTGAAATGAATAGTACTGATCTTATTATGTCTAAAATTGACTCACCGAATAAACGCTTTGATCAGCTTGAAAGGGCTAATATGAGTTCAATAGGTGCTACTAACATTGTTTGTGAGATTTGTGGAATGCAGGGACATGACATAATGGAGTGCCCACGAGGTATTGCCTATGGATCCGACGCTTCAGGGGAACAAGTGAACTCTTGTCACAACTTCTACGACACGAACCCGAAGTTTCCAAACTATGTTCCCCCAAATTCTTATAACCAAGGAAGGAAGAACAACCCTTACCTCTCCTACGGGAACTACAACAACACCCTGAACCACGAATTCCAAGAAGGCCAAGGTAATAGGAAACCCGCACCGGGGTATCCTCAGGTACAAAAGTCTAAACATGAGTCTCTCTTGGAAAACTTTGTTGAAACTCAAACAAAGAAAAATGAAGAGTTTAGGCAATAAGGTAGGGCATTCAACGAGGCAATAAAAGAGTTAGCATCTAAGGTAGATAACTTAGCCATCCATAATAAGATGTTAGAAACTCAGATTGCCCAACAAGCTAGTACATATTCTAGGCCTAAGGGTACATTTCTGGGACAACCCGAAGTTAATCCCAATGAACATTGTAATGTCATATACTTGAGGGATGATAAGCTTGGGGTGGTTAAAAAGGATGTGGAGTGTGAGGAGGACATTAGCGAAGATGAAGAGATAGAACCAAAGTATGCCCCTCCACCACCGTACCAACCCCCAATACCTTTCCCACAAAGGTTGGTCAAGAAAAAGAAAGTAGAAAATGAAACTAAGAGCTTAATTGAGGAGCACAATGCCATGATAAAAACTAATATGCCTCATAAACTAAAAGATCCAGGTAGTTTCTCTATTGCTTGCTCAATTGGAGAAGTGAAAATAGACCAAGCCTTATGTGACTTAGGGGCTAGTGCGAGTTTGATGCCGCTTACTATCTTTGAGAGGTTATGAGCCGAGAAATTGAGTCCATCCAAATTCTCTTTACAATTTGCGGATGGCTCAACTAAAACTCCTCTAGGCATACTAGAGAATGTCCCCGTAAAGGTAGGGAAATTTTTCATTCCTACCGACTTCATGGTGTTGGATATGAACGAGAATTCTAAATTCCCTATCATTCTTGGACACAGCTGGAGCGATAATAGACGTAAAAAATGGCAAGCTCTCTTTAAATGTAGAGGAAGGTAGGGTAGATTTTGATTTGACTAACTCGTATAACAACCTTCCTTTTGATAGTCATGTGTGCAGGATCGATATAATGTCTCCAGAGGTGAAGGAAGGGCTTAAAATGGAAGCAACTCCGAAGCTTTGCGAGACAAATGATGCACCAAATGGTGATGAAGTTAGAGTTGCCCATCATGTGGAAATAAAACTTCCGTCAGGAGGAAGTAAGGCCATGAAACTCAAAGTGAAAAGAGCAAAGCGAAAGCACAATTGGCCATATGAACAAAATCGACTCTTTGAAGGACTTCCATGGAAGAGAAGTGTTCTTGCACTTCCAAGCCCAGTCGATCCCGGTTGATTGAAAGAAGCACGGTCAAGCTTAAGACCGTAAATAAGCGCTTCTTGGGAGGCAACCCAAGTTTTCTTTCCCTTTTACATTTATTTTTGAATTTTGTTTTTGAATAATTTGCGGAGATTAAACGAATAAAGATCACTAATTGAATGTTTTTCCAAGAATTTTCAGGTTATGAAAGCAGTAAGAGCAAAAAGGCAAAGAAAAATAAAGTCAGAAGTCATCATGCCCAGGCCGTGACAGTGGTCACGACCGTGATTATCTAACCATTGAATATCAGAAAGGATCACGGCCCAGCCATGATATCCATCACGGGCGTGATGAGAAGGACCCTGAAGATCAGAATGTATCACTGCCTAGCCGTGATGGAAGTCACGACCGTGACAGTCCAGCTCCTATAGACCAGAATTGATCACGGCATAGCCGTGATGAGCTTCACGGCCGTGACAAATTTTCCAGCATCTCTTTGACTGGCATGTAAGCCGGTACCCGCTACCACCTCGGTGAGTTGTTCCATTTTTCTCCTCTCTCTGACTTGATTATTTGCATTGGGGACAATGTAAGTTTTTAAGCTTGGGGTAGGGGTATCTTTGCAATTTTTTGCATTTTTACATTTTTCATGTTGCATTCATATAGGCATAGTTTTGTATGATCACATGATTAGATTGCCCCTTGCTTAGATCATGCATCCAATTGTCAGAACTTGGTGCCAAATAAATTGAGATGGTGAATTTTTGAACCCAATATTTTTTTTATTCTTGTGATAAGGCTAAAAATAAAAATGCTTGAGATGATCTTTTGATAATTGATAATTAGAATGTGGTTCCTTAGACTTATGTTTCTCATTGATTTTAAACTACTAAATGTGAGATTTTTGAGCCTAAAAGGGGTACTCACTAAATCTACCCCGTTCTTTGTGATTGAGTGTTTTATTCCTCTTGGATTGTATTCTCTAGAACTTGACTTGAAACCGTTTTGAAACTTAAAAAATTTTTAGAACATTTTTGAAAATGATCGAGGCACTAGGTATTTTTCTGGCCTTCTGAGCTTTGATTGATTAAATGCTACCCCTTAGTTGCCCAATTTTGAGCCCAAAAGAATAAAATACTTTTCTTGGTACCTTGAATTATTTTGATGAATGATGTTTGGTATGGCACCTTTTAAAGTATTGCAAAAAGGGTAAAAAGGTAGTTTGAAAAATAAATTGTGGGATAAGAAAGTTAATATATATATATATATATATATATATATATATATATATATATATATATATATATTTCTCTTAAGTTGAAAATCTCCCCTTCTCCACATAAATAAAATAAAATAAATAAACAAAAAAAAAAATGAAGAAGGGGGGGACCAAAATAAAGTGAGAAATAAAATAAAAAGAAAGAATGAAAGGTGGAAAAGTGAACTAAAAAGCTCAAAAAGGTATTTTAGAAGGTTGTCATGCTTTGCATTTTTGATATTCTGTTAAGCCTTCTTGAATTTTCCTTCCTTGGTTTCCCCACCTAACAATTAATCCCATGGCACCATTATAACCAAAATATAAGACCTCTTGATTCTTATGTATTTTTATTAATAAAGTAGAGATTTGGTTAATAGTCAAGCTTATGGTAGAATACCTTCCTTGAGGAAATTGAGCGAATTGTCATACACCCTTAAACACTTGAGTGAGGTGAGAAGAGTGCCCGAATTAATGAGAGACATGAATCTAGAAAACCTAAGCTTCTAATTGGACTTGAAATTGATTGTCTCTTGGTTTCTTATTTGAAAATGCCTGTCACTTGGATTAGTTACTCGGGTTCTTGGTTCACTATCCATGTTCTGATTGTTTATCTTGACTGGCCTTAGTGATTACTTGAGGACAAGCAAAATCTTAAGCTTGGGGTGGTTTGATGAGTGTGATTTCACCTCATATTTCATTGTTATTTTGCATGCATTTTCATATAGCTTTGGCATATTTAATTTTATTTTTGTTAGTTTTTACCTTGGAACGGGTAAGGCGGTTTTGTGTTGTTGTTGTGTAGGAATTAAGGATTAAAATGCTCGAGATTAGCCATGATGGAGCTTGCATGAAGATGGGGCTTGAAAAGTAAAGAAAATGAGCCAAACAGAGCCCATCACGGCTTAGCCGTGATGACCATCACGGCCGTGATCAAGTAGAGCTTAAAAGAAAGAATGGAAAAGTCAGAACTGGTCACGGCCAAGCCGTGACATCCATCACAGTCGTGACATGTCAGCTGAACCAGACCCTCACAGGCAGAACTGATCACGACCTAGTCGTGATGAGAATCACGATCGTGACAGACCAATTAGTGAAGCAGCGCCCAAGGCAGAATCCGTCACGGTCTGACCGTGATGGTCATCACGACCGTGACGCACAATATTTGGATCTGCAAAAACTGATTTCATCTGAATTTGTATTTGATTGGGATTTAAATTACCCTAATCTATAAATTGGGCAATTAGGCAGAGACTAGGGAGACTTTTGGGCTGCTACACTTAGGCAAAATTAGGATTCTCTTCTTCTTCTTCTTCTTCTTCTCTTCTCTTAGGTTTTCATTTATGATGTTGTTAATCAAGCTTGTCATCACCATGGCAATGCTTGAGTAGTAGCTTTATTTCTAGGGATTGGGGCTATGCCCAAGATCTGTTTTTATGTTGTGAATTGATGTTTTACCTTTGTTAATTTCGATTTTGCTTTAGATCTGATTTCTATTGTTTTAATTACTCGTAAATTCGGTGGCCACTTATTTGTGTGTCGTAGATATTCTAAGGAGGAACCTAGCGGTGAACTTAGGTATCGGATCTATAGAATCAGACTTAGGACTTAAATCACGAGAGTTAGAAGCGGTCCTTCGAGGATTAACGAATTGTCACAAAACTTAAAGGGTTCAATCTAAATTCAACTACCACGAGAGTATGGGTTGGTTTAATTGGGCATGATTTTTGTAACCCGAGAGGGAGCATTAACTTATTTAGGATAAATTCGCCTTCAAAGCAATTTCGATAATTAACAAGGGGTAGTCAATTTAGTAACATAAACAATCTTGTTGGTAACCCAATTCCTAGGAATCCCTTTAGATTTGAAAAACCCCCAAATTGATTTACTTCTCTGTTCCAGTTAATTGCGATATTAAATTTGATTGTTACTTGACTCTTATTTCAAAAACCAAGACCTTTTCAAAATCCTTTTCATATAGTCCAGTTTAATTAATTTGATAATTAGTTGTGGTTTGAGATCACGGTCCCTGTGGGATCGATCTTTTTATTACTTGGCGACGAATCCGGTACACTTGCCGGAGTCACGCGACATCACTCTTGTCCTTTTTAACCAATTTACATGATTCCAAAAAATGGGTAAGTAATTAACTTGGATCTCACTCCAAATCTGCTAAGCATTCATCCATTTTTTCTTTTTCAACTATCTATTATTAAATTGTGTGCATTAATGTTCAATTTACACTGAAATCAAAGTTCTGATTCATGTACATTTATTTGGCCTATGCTATGACTACTTGTGCCAATAAGAATATAATTCTATGATAAGTTCTGCAAGTTGTTCCTTCTATTTAGACAAGTCTAATGTTTGGCTTTGTACTATCCCATTACTTAAACCATTTCTTAGTTGCCAACCAATTGATGTGTAACCCAAAACCAAGATATCTTGTGTATAAGAGAATTTTTATGGGCAAAATTTCAGATCACAGACATTGAAGCTGACCTATGTGATATTGTTAAATGGACAAGAAGAAGAGTTGGTTTAGTCTAGTGAAAAGGCTCTTTGTATGGAACACATATTCCACACAAGAGAAGGTAAAGTCTTGTGCCTTTTTAAACTAACTCTTTTGGTAAGATTATGTTTCTCATGAGACATAAACTTGTTTGCAGAAGGAGAAAAGAAGGAAATGGATGTCAAAGACCAAGAGGTTACCTTCAATTACAGCCCCACCACCACCATCAAAAGAAACAACAGTAAATGAAGCAGAGGAAGAGAAGACCAAGCATGCTTTAACAGTGACCATTGCTTCAGCTGCTGCTGCTCAGGTTGTTAGGCTCACTGAGGTTCCACCATCTGCCTATCAAGGTAAAGAAAACTAAGAATTCCAACCTGTTAAAACTAGGAGGAATGATGCTCCTCAATGCCAGAGAGAGATTAAAGAATCTGCAACCATCAAAATTCAAACAGCCTTTCGGGGTTACCTAGTGAGTTTTGTCTAAGCACTTTTCTTTGATGTGTGTCGGCTTAAATACTCTTTGCATAATCTTTACCTTTACTGCTAAGTTGCTCACTGAAAGATTAAAATCAACTTGAAGAAAACTAGAAAAATAAAACCAAATATACTTAATGATAGACAAACTGAAGGTGAACTAAGTTTTAGAAGCTGAAACTTGTCAAGTTGTTATAAAATCAGCAATTGCTAATTTACAAGATTTCTTCCACCATTTAGTGATTTCTCAAATTCAACTCTAGAGAGTAAAAGAAATAATGAAAATTGAAGGTAATAGGAATTAACAAGTAGAAGAAACCATTGTCACCTTACTATATTCTTATTCCTGGTATTGTTTGGAAACATGTTAGAGGGGAGAGAAATGAAAGAGTTCACAAATTGAGATTTTACTCAATGGTGAAAAAGTGTGTTTGTCAAGTCAATCATGTGGCTTATATAGAACAAGAGATGTAAGTGACTAGTAAGTAGTAACTAATTTGCTGTGTCACTTCTAACAGATAGTAGCCACACTCTAACCATATTCTTACTAGGGTAATATGTACCTTTTTATTCTCTGACTGGTAAGATATTACAAGCAAGAAAGGCTTTGAGAGCATTGAAGGGGATAGTGATGCTTCAAGCTATCATTCGCGACAAAGCAGTAAGACGCAAGCTATGAGTACTCTGAAGTGCTTGCAGTCCATTGTGAGTATCCAGTCAAGGGTTTGTGCAAGGAGGCTCCAAATGGTTGAAGGAAGATGGGATTGCACTGAAAATGAAGAGATGCAAGACTCAAAAGACAAGATAATAAGGGTGAGCATGACAAGTTTTAACAGTATATCATTAGCTCTCTTTCACATTGCAAACAGAAAGTTCCAATAGTCCAAACCACTTTCTAAATTTTATCAGCTGTTATCCTTGTACAATTTAGAATATGAAACATAGATTTCATATTTTTTTAGATGGACTCAAACAGTGAAAGAAAGTGGGATGACAACACATTATTGAAGGAAGAGGTAGATGCCTATTGCATAAACAAGAAAGAAGCAGTTCTAAAGAGAGACAGAATAAAACAATACTCATTTAACCATAGAGTAAGCTCCTAGCTCTTTTGTATATTTTTGCTTTGTTCTTTTGCACATTAAGGTTCTCAGACTAACTTGTATAAACCTCTCAGAGGTCAGCTGAGTCAGAAAGAAATAAAGTACAAGGTAGATGGAGGTACTGGCTGGAGCAGTGGGTAGATACACAACTTTCTAAGAGTAAAGAACTTGAAGATTTGGACTCAGTTTTCAGCTCACATTCTAGAGTTGGAGATGAATATGGAGGAACAAGACAACTTAAGCTGAGAAATACTCAGACAAAACACGGTTGAAGGATTAGATTCTCCAATACTTGCATCAAGAAAATCTTTTCCTCATAGGAGGCAGTGTTCAGTGGGAGAAGACCACTCATTTTCAAGCTCTCCAGCAACTCCAGCATACATGGCTGCCACAGAATCAGCAAATGCAAAATCAAGTTGTAGCTTATATAATTTAATTTCTCTTAGATTTGATCATTCTAATTTGATTTAATTTTTATTTTGTAGTATTTTCCTGAATGTAATTGGTTATATGCATTATTTTGATATTTGGTTTGGTTTATATATACTTACCAATATTGTATCCAAGCTTTGTACATTATATATGTGTGGCTATTTTTGAGTACTTCTAGTACTCTTTCAATACAAATTTGATTTATCAACAAAAAAAACTGTGAATTTCTGAGTGTAGGTGAGAAATGTAGAAAAACAAAGTGAATATTAATAAAGGAAAAATGGGAATAGTTAGCGCTTCCTTGAGAAAGCGCTATCTATTGCATACTTTAGACAACGCTTTCTCAAGGAAACGCTGTCTAAAGTATATGAAATAGATAGCGCTTTCTTCAGGAAGCGCTGTCTATTTTTAACTTTAGACAACGCTTTCTCAAGGAAGTGCTATCTATTCCCACTTTCAATAGCGCATTTTTAAGCGCTGCCTATTTGTTTCACCTTCAATAGCGGGTGAATATATAGATAGCGCTTGTAAGCACTACTAAAGGCAAAAAAAAAAACGCTATTAAAACCCTTTTCTGTAGTAGTGTCAGCATTTAGAAAAGGCTAATGAAAAGGTGTGTCAAGGGATAGTACAAGTTGTTAGATTAAGATTTTGTTTATCTCAAATGCACCTTTTCAGAGATAAAAGGCTTTGGGTTCGAAAAGTCATCATAAATCCTAACTTTATATATATATATATATATATATATATATATATATATATATATATATGCGGGTATGGGGCGGGGTGGGTACTAAGGTACCCGCACCCATACCCTCTTAGATTTGCGGGTAGTTACACGTGCCCGTACTCATACCAAAAAACGGGTTTTTACCCTACCCATCGTGGGTATTTTTTGCGGGTACCCGACGGGTAGGGTTCGGATTGCCATCCCTAGTGGTATTCAATCAGGATTATCGGGATTTTTTAAAGAATATGTCCAAATCCGGTGGTATTCAACCAAGACTTCTTATAAGTAATAAAAAATCACGTGGTATTAAAAAAACTTCCTGATTTTGATGGATTACTTTCTAGGGTGGATTTCATGAGATTTTTTAGAGAGAAATATAAATAGCAAACCCATCTCAAAATCCTAACATTTAACCAACAAATCTCAGTGTTATTAGACATTTACAAATTTGCAAAGGTATCATTATATGATTATAGCTAATTTCATTTGAATTTCTACGGATTTATATTCTGATTCTGCTACCTCATCATAATTAAAGAGACGACTCCTCCTTATGTGCACCAAGCATTTTTTATATTAGCTTGCTAATGTATGAGTATGACCTAATTCTTGCATGAGGCATTACAGAAAATAAAAACTCCATATGTTAGGTACTTCTTATCTGGCATGTTAGCTTCATATCTACATCATAAGAGCAGAATGCTTGAATTCAAAATATTCACATTCTTAGGTATCCGTACGCAATTTGAATAAGTTTTTTTTATCTACAAATGGGTAAATTGGATATATTCATCCATTTCAAACTCAGCAACCTTTGACACTGTTGATTTTTTAAGATCAAGAGAAGAAATATCAAGGTTTTTTTTTTTTACTGATTAACTTTTACGTCAAAGTAATCATGATGCCTAATATAGTAATATATATGTAGCTTAGCATATATACAATAATAGCAATGAACCATATACCTTTTTTGTTTTTTTGTGGTAGAGAGAATGAGGGTTTGTTGGGGGTTCATGTCTCATATGGCGAAGTACAAAATGACAAATCACAAAGCAACGGTAAGAGGATAATTTTGGATTTGGATTCCCTGCATTTAAAAAAGTACATATTCATGCATTCATATATTAGTATATACCATTAGATCAATTATAGACTTTCTCAAATATTTTTTATAATTGATCCAACGATACATCAATGCACGAATGTGTGAATGCGTGATAATTTGAATGCACGAAATCCATTTTCGACAATTTTGGGTTGGCATTAAGCAATATATTTAACTCCAAATACTGCTGATGCAGAAACAGAACTCCTCATATATCAAGGAGGGTGGGCATTGATGGACTCTAATGGGCTCTTGGCTTTTGGTTTGCTTACAAAAACGGGTCCTTACTTTGTGTAACTGTCCAAGGAGAACCTTTTGTCTTAGAGTAACTCTGGCCCTTAATACTACAGGAACTGGAACTCTTGTCTCCACCATCACTTTTGGATGATCCTCTCTATCTTGTCTTTTAGCCTATGCATAAATTAGAACGATTTGGTTTTAGTTTGATTGTCTTGATTCTTGAATTTAAACTTCCAATAAGGGGAAAAAGCTAACATAAATAAAATTAACCTCTAAATCTTACTCTTCCAATGTGGATAACGCACCTCAAGGTAATGTATTAAATAACTTTTAGGCCGGTATATGCTGAATAGTGAATACTTTAGACAGTTAAGGATGAAGATTTTATGTTTTACGTTGCTGTTTCAAATTTCGTCCCTTATCAATATTAACTTATCATATCAGTTAAAAATTTCATATAACATTAAAAAGGTGGAATAGAGGATAAGATAATATTAATGGAGATAGTGTGTGAAACATGGACAAAAGATCTTCATTTCATTAGACCCTCCAAAAGTGCCTAAGGATAGTTTCGAAACCCATTCTCCCACCCAAAATTCCCTTTATAAAACCACCCACACAACCCTTTCCACAACCTGCTTTCCTCAAACCTCTCTCTCTCTCTATCTGTGTTTCAACTTTCAATTCTTCTCTAAATCATTATCTTTTCTCTGCCAACACACACAAAAAAAAATAAAGAAACCATGTGTCCGCTAACTTCTGACCGCACCAGCAAATGTAATTCAAATTCCGAGTACCTAGTTTTAATCAAAGACCCAGAGGAAGAGCAACCCGACATGCTCAATCCATTGTTCCAAAAAGGCACACCCACATGCACAATAGCATGTCATCAGCAACAAAAGAATCCAACAATGCAAACCAAGAAAACTCATCACCTCAAGTGTGCCTTCAAAGAATTCATATCCATAACCAAAATAGCTCTTCCCATGATCCTCACTGGCCTCTTGCTATATTGCCGCTCCATGATCTCCATGCTCTTCCTTGGTCACCTTGGTGAGCTTGCCTTAGCCGGTGGTTCACTCGCACTTGGTTTTGCTAACATTACTGGTTACTCCATCCTTTCTGGTCTTGCAGTTGGAATGGAACCCATTTGTGGGCAAGCCTTTGGTGCCAAAAAATTCACCCTGCTTGGTCTCTGCTTACAAAGAACAATTCTCTTGCTCCTCTTTATCTCTATTCCCATATCAATTCTTTGGCTTTACATGAAGAATATTCTTCTCTTTTGTGGCCAGCATGAAGCTATAACCACACAAGCCCAAACATATATTCTCTATTCCATCCCTGACCTCTTAGCACAATCCCTTTTACACCCATTAAGAATTTACCTTAGAAGCCAATCCATTACTCTGCCTCTGACCCTTTGTGCCACTTTATCAATTTTTCTTCACATACCCATCAACTACTTTCTTGTTTTTCACCTTAATATGGGAATCAAAGGTGTTGCTCTAAGTGGGGTGTGGACAAACTTCAACCTTGTAGCTTCTTTGATTCTGTATATAGTTTTCTCTGGCACACACAAGAAGACATGGGGATGCTTCTCTTCTGAGTGCTTCACAGAATGGAAATCACTGCTCAATTTGGCAATTCCAAGTTGCATTTCTGTGTGCCTTGAATGGTGGTGGTATGAGATCATGATTTTGCTATGTGGGTTGCTGATGGATCCAAGAGCAACCGTGGCTTCAATGGGCATTTTGATTCAAACCACTTCTTTGCTCTACATTTTCCCATCATCAATAAGCTTCAGTGTGTCCACTAGAGTTGGTAACAAACTAGGTGCACAAAAGCCTTCAAAAGCAAGGATTTCTGCTATTGTGGGCCTCTCTTGCAGCTTCATGTCAGGTGTCACAGCTTTGGTTTTTGCTGTGATGGTTAGGAACACTTGGGCTAGCATGTTCACCAAGGACAAAGAGATAATAACACTGACCTCTATGGTGTTACCTATAATAGGGCTTTGTGAGCTTGGAAATTGTCCACAAACAACGGGGTGTGGGGTTCTAAGAGGCACAGCAAGGCCTAAAGTTGGTGCAAATATCAACTTGGGCTGCTTCTACCTTGTGGGAATGCCTGTGGCTATTTGGCTAGCTTTCTTTGCTGGGTTTGATTTTCAAGGCCTTTGGCTTGGGTTATTGGCTGCTCAGGGTTCATGTGCAGTGACCATGTTGGTGGTTCTGAGTCAAACAGATTGGGATTTTGAGGCACAAAGAGCCAAGAAACTAACCGGAAATGTTGTTGATGCAGAGAAGCCACCAAAAGCTGGAATCAAGGAAGATTCTTTATCTTTAGTTGGCTCAGATGAAGATAAGCAACCTTTGGTTTAACTTTAATTAATCTCGTTTTCTTGGATCAAAACAAAAACCAAAATAATCTCAATCCTTTCATGAATTTGTCTTTAGCTGTATAAGGAAGGAGATAATAGAGACAGAAGATGACTTTTTCTTTGTTTTTTTTATAGCATTTTAGATGACAAGGGTGGTTGGGGAATTTGACTATAATGTTACTAATACATAGAAGCTTTCTCATGTAACTTGTTATCATTGTTCATCATTATTATTTTTGTCTTTCTCTAATGATCTATAGTCTGCTATTTGAATCATACCAATGTGATAAGGATTACTGATTTAACAACTTCTACTTCTAGTGAAATTCAGTTTCATTCTGTAGATCATTCGATGTCCTGGGAAGTCGGAACAAAAAGGTAAACTTCAAGGTGGAGTAACCATTATTTCTGTAACATTCTGTGATTTTGTCAGCCTTACGCATTAAAGACATCAGTTCATAATATCAGTTAATTATCGACTTTCTAGTTTCTACCTCTACAACATCACGTTTCGTCCTCTTTCCTTTGCTCCTGTAATCCTGTTCCTATAAAAAAGAATGCATTATTCAGCTACAAACAGATATACACATGCTTAACCAAATTTGCCTACTCTGTTTTATGTTCTATTTAATTAGCAAACTTCAAGAAAAATAGCAATTAATTAAAGAACAATATTTCAGTTTAAGAAAAACCAAACTTAAAACAGAGGATTCCGCTCCAGAAAATAAGAATGTTTTAATGTACTTTGACTTAGGAATTTTTCAATTTTTTTATATTGATGAAAGTAAGTGCGAGGGATTTCCAAAATAATGGAAGTCCAAAACATCAAGTTGGAAAGATGTTGAAGGATATCAATCATGGTTTTCAAATCTTTCCTAATAGGTATGTTTTTTTTATGATTAAATGTGTTCATTCATCAAGTGTACATTCATGCATTCTTTCAAATACATGAAATATTATTTCATTCACCAAGAGGCATAAGTTGGTCTATAAATAAAACCACTTGTGCATGCAGAATGATGTCTAAAAATTGGCTAAACTTCTTCAAGCCAAATCACTTCTTTTCTTCCGTTATGCACAGAGAATTAAGGAATGCCATTGACGATTGGTTCAGGGTGTGCAAACCAAATCAAGGTTCTTCATTGTATGTTGAAGGGGATTCGCCGATTATACCTGTTGCATCCAATCTACGAGGAGATATTGGTGGGGGCGAATCGAAGCTAAAACCTAATATTCTTACACGTCTTGGAGGATGTACATATCACTTATTCCTCTCTTCTTTATTGCAGACAAGACCCCACATGATCTAACAGTAAGCTGGATTATGCTTATTATATATGTTTGGCAGGTACTAGATGAATCTTAATTATATCCACACACATACACACACATATATATATATATATATATATATATATATATATATATATATATATATGCTTAGCTATTAGCTTTTGTGCAAACGCATTTCTATTTTATTTATGTATAGCACTGGCGGCCACTTATTTCGGGCATGAATTACTCACAGTTGTAAATTTTTAGGTCAGTGGGTATAAAATAATGCTTTCTATATATATCCACGTAAATTAAAAGATTTATCTCACTATTCTCACTATTGATCTAACGTTGGGATGACAAAAATATCCTTATATGTGACGATTATCAAGGATTACTTATGACAGGTTGGGGATGGGTATTCGTTTAATTGGTGAATGTGGGGTGGGAATCATAATATTCACGTCATGGGTATTCATTAGTATTTTAAATTATAGAAAGATACGATGATATATATAAATATGTGATGTTAAAGTTTATTCTATTATATTTTCTAGTATTACAAATTTAATTTGAATTGTTTGATATTCATTGATACTCGTCTCCCCCATGAGAATCATATATTCTCTGCCCCCATTTCATTGCCATTCCTAACCTTACACATGGCTAAATGTACATTGAAAATGTGGTCCAAGTGGTTTGGAGGAGGAACATAAGAATTGGAGTGATAACGAGGTCATGGGTTCAACTCCTTATATCGATCTCTAATGAAATCTATTATCTCAGTCTATGTGCTAATGATAGTCTTAGCTAGAGTTTGTTTTTCTGTTAATCTGTTTTATCCCTAAAGTCTATTAGTTGTTAGGGAATTACAAAAGTAAGTTAGTTAGCTTATTATCAAAGCTAACATTGCATCTATATATGCACAAGACCATTGTACTCTCAGCAATTCAATTGATTCAATCATAATACATACAGAGAAATATTCAGTCATTATGCTTTATCAATTTCTACATGGTATCTAGAGCAGGCATCCTGGATAATCATATTTCCCCTTCAACATGACGAAAATAGATTACAAATCATCTTCAAGCAATGATGATGATGATTCCAAATCGCCCACAAAGCCAAAAGTAGAAGCTCACAAAGGAGATGAATCGGTCAAGAACGAGGAGACCCGGATCAACCCTATGTCACCATTCTTTCTTCACGCTTTTGATCACCCAGGCCAAGTCTTTGTTAACGAACCTCTCCATGATGGCAACTATGGAGAGTGGGTTCTTGACATGAACAACGCCTTATGCGCCAAGAACAAGATGGGGTTTATAGATGGCTCGATTCCCATGCCAGATGTGAGATCCCCAAATCTTGGTCATTGGATTTGTAACACCCCCTTGGGCATTACCTCCTAATCACATGTAGAAATAAATTAAAAGGAAAGTTGACTGGTTTCTTTCGGTAAAACCTATACTATTTTCATAAGTCTGTAAATGTGGAGTAAAAATTTTCCTTTTTCTTTTCTGCGGAGTACCTAAAAATAGTGCACACAACACAAAAGTAAAATCATACCATGCTTAATAACACACAAAAACTAGATTTATTTATAAATCAAGACACTTCAACATATAAAATTTCATGAAATAATCTTTCATACTAAAATTTATAAAATCATTACAATGCTCTTCAAAACCACCTATAATGACTTTCTCAAAACACCCGTCCCAAAGGAAACATCCTAAGTTGGTCGTTCTAAAAGGCAACTACTGGAAAGAACTCTATAGTTATCACCATTAAGATAATCACCCACCTCTTCAAGGGTCGGGATTTATATCCCCCAAGTGAGATTAGGAACTTGTCGGCATCCACCTGCTCTCGTGTACCAAGGTACAACAGCAAAGAACCAGGAAAACCTGATATATTGTAAGGGTGAAATACCAATATATGGATGAATTATGACGACCACATGCCCAAGCACAGAGCAACGGATACAAATAAATATTCATAATCAACATATAAATTCTCACAAATAATCATATAAATCAACAATCGTCGTCGTTTTTTAAAACATGGCACTTCTATAGTTCAACATTTTGTCCTAGTCTCCGGAGACACCAACTCCATGTAGTTTTTGAAAAACAGTGAGCTGATCAGGCTCAATAGCCACTCAGGCACAAATAGCCAACACATGTACATGGCTCAACTTAATTCCCATAACAACTGTCCAACTCAAGGCACAGTAATCAACGCATGTGGGTTCCAGAGCACACTGTCATACACAAGGCACAGTGAACAAGGCTCATGGAAAGTCATGGTCCATCAAGGCATCAATGACACACCGCTGCATGAGATACCTCTTCCTTCGAGGCATTCACACAAAACATTTTGGGCACGTCTACCAAATTCATGTAAAAAAATCATTTTATTCTCGCAGCTTTTCTTTGTGTTTCATTCTTTCCTTGTCGAGGCCCAAGTTCACGACCACCCGTGAATTTTAAATGCTTTAAAGTTTTTATTGTCAACACAGGACATTAAAGTCCGAGTGTCCAATCACAATCAGTCCTAGACTCGTGCACTAGTCTAGAATTTTGTGGTAGTAGAAAAACAGTCTTTATCATTTTTACTCCAATTTCCATGTTTAACACAACGTTTATAGGACACACAGTCCACAACAACGCATATAAGACACACAATCTACAGCAACGTATATAGGGCACACAGTCCACGGCAACGTGTAAAGGACACTCAGTACACAGCGTTGTGATACGGATCATGGATCCACGTGTTATAACTCTAGTGTCCCGACGTCTCGGTTACTAGATTCATTTTTCAATGTTATTTTTCGTTCAGTAAAAAACAAATACAAAACCGAAATTTTCCGTAACTTGTCCAAGTTATCGAACATCTCTTTTTGAATAAAAATATTTTTAAATAAAAACTTTTCTTTTGAAATTCCTTTGTCTAAAACTTTAAGTTTTGGAAAAATCCATTTTTATTTCCATAAAACATTTTATTTTGAAATCTTATTTTTCCCAAAACATTTGAAACCTCCAAATAAATTCTTTTCAAGTTCCAAAATAAACTTCTGTTTTCTTTAACACATTTTTTAAGAAATTTTTTTTTTTGTATAAAATTACTTAAACTTTGCCATTGAATTTTCTTTATAAAAAAAATTGTTTTGTATTTTTCTAAAATTTTCACCACTCATTTAAAATTACTTAACTTCCCCTTTTTATCAAAAACCTTGTTAAAAGAAATCCTTACTTGTGATTTTATTCATAAATATTTTCTTAAAGTTTTTATCTTCATTATTTTAGCTCTAACAAATGGTTAGGCTTCCATGCAACAACTTCAACCCTTATACCACAACGTCAACATATATAAGCAACATGCATATTTTCATAAATCATCAACTCATATACAACAACTTCAACATATATAAGACTACATGCATATTATCATAAATCATCAACACATCATGAACTCAAAATCCAACCAAAATAGCCACAACAATAACAACATCAATGAAACACATCAAAACAAACACACATGGAATATAGTCATCATAAAATAATTATCCCTCGGGCTTTCTCCCCTTACCTGATTCAACGGGTAGAAAAAGTCTTTATCTTCGTGTTGCCCAGAGCAAACTTCCTTTGCCCACCGCGTGCCGCAAGTTTAGGAATTAAGTGAATGACTTGAATTAAAACAACAAAGTCATCTTATCTTTCTAAGTATAGGTTTTGGCCATGGCTATAAAAATAATGCTAGAGATGTCTAGTCCTTTACAAATTCTTGGATTACATTTTGTCCAAGATTTACTTATATATATATATATATATATATATATATATATATATATATATATACACACTTTAATCCCATATTTTTATATGTTTACGCTAACACTTGTTTATAGTCCATTTTATACCAAGATCTTTACTTGATCATGTTAAAAGATATTATTTTCAAAATCATATTTTTCATTCAAAAATTATGATGAACTCTTTTATAAAAGCATTTTCAGAACAACAGTGGGTATAAGTTGTGAATGATCACTCAAATGACCTTTAAAATTTTTGAAAATTTAATTGAAGGTACCCAACTCACATATAAACATATTGTAGTTGGTCTCATGTCAAAATTCGAAGGTATTAATTTATTAAAAATCACGCACTGCCTCTGATTATACAGGATTTTCCAGAAATCCGAGTTCACCAACATGTAACTTTATGAAATTGTTTCTCTTTATATACATATGTAAAAAACTCAAATATTCAACCAAACTTTAGTTATACTTCATTATTAACCCAGAAAATTATATAAAGAATTTAACTTTCAAAATCCCATATAAAATCATCATGCAACCAATTATGTTCTTATTTTTGCAGACAGAGTTACTTTGACAGGTGTTTTGATCTAGTAAATCTTATCCAAATACTTACATATTATACATCAAATTAAAGCCTCAGAAGTCTTATTTCCAAATATGTATTTAGTTTTCAGAAACACGTTTTATATAAAAAGTTATGGGCTTACGAATAAATGTATATCATTCTGCCAGAATCACATTTTACCCATGTTTATCCACACCAAGTTATTATATTCACTCTAGCATCATCCACAAGCCATAAAATCAAAATGCAAGGGTCCTAGGCCCTCCAAAACATACATGAAAACATACAATATAAGGAAAATCATAAAACCACCCTATTTCTCTTATGCATGTAAATTTTTTTAACAAAACATTCATTTTTCTACATATAGGATCTCGGCCACCCTATTAAAAATGTGGTTGGAGCTAAGTTTTTCACCACATACAAACCAACAAGATGAGAGTATAGATGAGTAGCAGTTTATAAAAATTGGTTTTATGTCAAAAAGGTTTTTTTCTAAAGATTTTTCTTAAAAAAAATTTAACTAGAACATGAACATGCAATATAAAGAAAAAAAGGCATGCAATTGTACAAGATGGTAGTAGGAATGAGTATGAGTTCATATAAATTCATTTCATGCTCAAAAGATTTTTCTACAAATTTTTAAGCTAATTTCATAAACATTCAACACAAAATAATTGACATGCATGTGAGGAAAAATGCATTTTTTTTTTGAGGAAATAAAGAGTAGAGGAGAAGAGATTATATCCTTGCTGTTGATGATGAGAGGTTGAAGATGAAGGTAGTCCCAAGCTTACAAGACTAACAATGGTGAAGTGAGTGTGTGAGTAGGAAAATATGCAAGTGAGTGAGTTTTGAGAGAGAATGGAAAGTGAAGTAGGGAGTTGAAATAAGGTATTTATAGAGAAAAGAAGGGGGAGGGGCGCTGCTACATAGGTGAGGAAATGGGGGATTTTTTATTTTTTTAAAAAAAATACAAATGTATTTTAAATAATATAATGGTTTCTTGTAAAAATTGAAAAAAATTAATTAGGTGTAAGGTAATGATGTTAATTAGTAAATATAAACACTATTCATGTCATTTCAAGTCTCTTCAAATCTACACCAAATCTGATTTTAATAATTCTTGAATTTTAAAATGGTTAAATTAAAAGATGGTTTCTTGCCAAAAATTCATAAAAATGATTATATGCAATTAACGAAAGTACTATTCAATGAAAAGTCTTGTCAAATTTTCACATCAAGCCTTATCAAGTTTACACCTAATATATTTTAAATAAATTTTGTTTTGTTCCGGCTCCATCGAATTCCCGATTTGTAAAACCGATTTTCTTTGTAAATTTCTACTCGAAAAATTATTTTGAAATGACATTTTTTAAAATCATGGAAATTGTTGTAATCTTGTTAGAAATTTTACAGTTTCATTTTACAGGTCAAAATTCATTTTTCGGGTCAGTAGAGCCTTACTGACAGTGAAAACGCAAACCGTTTTCGTTTGAAATTTCAACCGAAATTTTAAATAGTAGCTTCCTACTATAAAATAAATTATGAAAGTAATTTCGGTTTATTAAATTAATTTCTCAAATTTAAAATCTAAATATACTAAACACGCACACACATACATAAGCACAGATTATAGAAAAACAGAAAAATCAGGGTGTTACATTACTACCCCACCAAAAATAAATTTCGTCCTCTAAATTTCGTGACTCGAAACTAGACGGAAACTCTTAGTCCAAGGTTTCCCATATTTAATCGTAACTTAATAACGAAGTTCGCGCTTATCATTCGTTCTATTTATCCTCAACTCTTACTCCCTACCCTTAACAATTCTATTTTAATCTCCCACACATAAAGATTAAAACTTAAACCCCTCTTTCTTTAACACTAATCCATTAAAAAAATTTCCTTCGGTAACTATTACTATTAACACCAAGATTTAAACTAAGATTCCCACTTCTCTTATGGCATACACATCAGTTCCCATCCAAAATTCTATGTCGTATTTTCAGTCGCTTCCTTCCTCCTATGGCTAACTCCAGAACATAATTCATCCCTATGTCGTTCTACTTCATTCTCGAAATTTTCTACCATTACATTGTAGCTACTATTCATGACATTGAATCTTAGGTCCTCCCATATGAGGAACAAGATTAAAACTTAATCACATATTTTTAATCACTGATCCATTAGAAACTGCTTTCTCACATCTAATTCTCATATTTAACACCAAGGTCAAAACTAATCTTTACTGCAACATATATCAACTTTCTACTTAAAGTATGCCATTATAGTCTTAATCCCTCTGACCGTAGGCTACTTTTCTAAGTTATACCAAAATCACATATTTCAAGTCTCCAGTCAATCATCGTAATATTTCTTAAGATAAAATGAAATAAAAAAGGAACCATCGTTGGATAGGATTATCTAACTCATCAATTCTTGAACTCCTTCAGAAACTTAGTTTCTTTTGTATCTATTCCACCACTCCAAATCATATCATAATCATACATTTCAATCTTAAGGATCATGATCACACTCCTCCATGCAACTATAACCAAAAAAAAGAATCACCTTGGTTTGAATCATCTAAAATCGTAAATCTTGAACTTTTTTTACAACTTAGTTGTTGTTTTGGCTTCAACGACTCGAGAGGGGGGGGGGGGGGGGTGAATTGAGTCTTCTTAAAGTATTTCCCTCTTAACAACTTTTCACAAACTTTTCAAATCAGAGTTGCGGATTTGTGGCCTCAGGATCTTTTACAAAATCAATGAAGGGTTTATATAAAATCTTGAATTGGAAGATGATGAAGATAATAAAGATTAATCCAGAATAGGTTCGGGTTCGAGATTCAATAATAACAAAATACAGAAACTGATTAAACCTTTAAAGATTAAGAACAAGTTATGCAAGTTTCAGATATAAGCATTAACAATCAAGAACAAACTTACAGGTTTCAGTTTCAGTAATTAGTTCAGTTTCAGCAATCAAGAATGGTTTTGATCAACTCAGTTTTGAACGCAGATAACACAGACTTGATTGCAATCACACTCAGGTTTCAATACAGTTTATACAGATCAAGAACAAAAATTATATTGAACTTTAAACATCAAAATCACAGGTTCTTGAACATAAACATAAATTAGGGAGTTTGAGTTTAGAGATACCACACAACCAGATTTATTCTGGTTCAGCCACCTCTACTGTGACCTACATCCAGTCCCCACTCCACCTTTGGGATTTCACACACCAACACACAAGCTTTGCCAGGTAGCTTGAAAAACCTTTACACCACAGAGCACTCCTTCACCTCGAGATACCACACTCTTGTGAAGAGCCTCAATGTTAAACCTTAGGGATACTTCACCCTAATCACTCAGAGAGACTCCCTCTCTCTTTACAATCAAAAGTAAAACAAAAATTGATTTGTAACTCTCAATAGTCAGATAAACAAATTGAAGCACTTATAAGTATTGAAACACTCTTTTCACAATAAGCTCAAGAAAGATGATGAATGATATGTGTATCGTTTCGATATTGTTATGCGTTCTGTAAAAAGTGTTCCTTTGATCCCTCTTTATATAGAAAACAAGTTATAGTCGTTGGGATCAATTAAAACAGATTTGGATCTGATTTAACAGAATCTGTTTTCTTGATTCTGATTCTTGACATAAGATTCTGTTAGTTCTTATAGAATTCGCGTCCATCATGAAAATAACTGCGTCCATCTTGCTATTTTGAATTTAAGATTTTACATTCGGACGGGCTTGTAGACGAGCTCTATATACCATATCATTGGACGGATACTCCTTAAGGACTTAGCAAGTCCAAGGACTTATGTAGGTGAACACTTCTGTCACTTTAGTGGACGAGCGCTTGTATTACTTCAGTGGACGTGCGCTTCTGTCACTTGTTGGACGAGCGCTTCCGTCACTTATTGGACGAGCGCTTCCGTCACTTGTTGGACGAGCGCTTCTGCACTTGTTGGACGAGCGCTTGTATCACTTGTTGGACGAGCGCTTGTATCACTTGTGTTTGG
Organism: Sophora flavescens; assembly: GCA_030762895.1. Classification (NCBI taxonomy): domain Eukaryota; kingdom Viridiplantae; phylum Streptophyta; class Magnoliopsida; order Fabales; family Fabaceae; genus Sophora; species Sophora flavescens. The sequence goes on along the minus strand of CM061067.1, from coordinate 160,258,335 downwards.
ACGAGCGCTTGTATTACTTCAGTGTTGGATGAGCGCTTTGGACGAGCACTTCTTAATTCCAAAAATCATTTTCAATAACGAAAACTTATTCCTTTTAATGCAGGTTATGAAAATTGATTTTCTTCATCCATCTTTTTAGTTGAGCTATTTGTGAATAAGTGATAAGCCTCTGGCTTATCTAGTTTTATGACTAGATGAACTAGGGTTTACGTGCCAATTTATTCGAGTTCACTCTCGTTTTCGCCCAAATTTGCCTTGTTTTGTTCCTAAGTTGGACTTTGACTCGTTTTGTGTCTTTTGTGTAGTTTTTAGGTTATTTTGAATAGAATTACGCTTGTGGGTGCTTTTGTTGTTTCAGGTTAAATAAGTGAAGCTCCGAGAGTCAAGGAAAGTCAAGAAGCAATGGAAAAAGCACTTCTGGAGACACTCGCCCCGCGAGTGGACGCTCGCCTCGCGAGCCTGTAGAACAGATAAAACAGCAAGGTCATCAATTATGTCTCGCCACGCGAGAATATGTTCGCCCCGCGAATCATGAAGACCTGCAAGACAGAGACCATCACGGCCAAGCCGTGATGAAGACCGCGCCCGTGACAGTTTAAGGTGAAGTCTCGCCCCGCGAGAAGCCTCTCGCCCCGCGAGAGTTTGAAGACCCTGGATGTCAGAGACCATCACGGCCCAGCCGTGATGAAGGTCACAGCCTAGAATTGAAGACTCGCCTCGTGAACATACTTTCGCCTCGCGAGAGTTTAAATTGAAAGCGCGCTAATTTTAATTCTCGCCTTGCGAGCGAGCGCAGATCAGGATTCCTATTTAAAGGCTGTTGCAGATCAGATTGGGGGATCCAACTTCAGGAGGCTGGAGGGCTTTTGGAGGGCGGCGAATCCTAGTAGTTTTCCACTGTTTAGAGTAGCGTAGGGTAATTTCTTTTCTCTTTGGAGCTGCGTCTCCCTTTTTCTCATGGAGATTATGTCCGATTGTTTGTCTATGAGCATGAGGAAATAATCCCCTCGTCCGAGGGAACGATGAAGCCACCCATGGCGATGAAAATCCGATATGATGTATGTCTTTCTCCTTTAATTCAATTCTTGTTTTCCGATTCTGATTTGAATGTTTGATCATATGTTTTGCGTGATTAATCAGTTAAACGTGTTTGAGGCCTAACGGCGATTCGCGTTTCAGAACTTGAATCGGGATCATAAATGTTTTCCAATTCTGATTTGATTGTGTTAATCATATGTGTTGCGTGATTGACTTGTTAACGTTGATGAGGCTTAGTCAGCGATTCACGTTTAGAACTTGAATTAGGATCATCGATCGAATATTGCACGAGAGTGAGTAGGAGATCGGTGCGACCTTATAGGGAACATGAATTAACAGAATTCGAGATTAGGATTATGAGACCTAGTAAGTAATTAATCCAATCGTCGAATACGTCCTAATGAGCACGAGAGTGGATTTAGGAGAATTTAGGGGTCCCGGTTGACATTGTAATTGAACCTAGGGAGGAATTCATCATCATTTGGGTGTACATATTGGATAGGTGGATTTGTGACCTTGGACATTTTAGTTTTCTGATTTTTAGTTAATTAGTTTATTTAGACTTGTTAATTGAATTTCGATTCCATACTCTCTCTCTCAACCACCTTCTTCCGTAACTTGACCGAACATATCCGATTTCTCGCGGATTAGTCGAATTGGTAGCCCAATCCCTGAGTTCGACCTCGGTAATTACTTACCGTGTTTATTTTATTACTTGCGACGACCCGGTACACTTGCCGGCGTCACAACAATAAGGGATTTCATTTCTTACAAATCATATAAGACTTAACTTCTAAATTTCTCCGTTAAGCTTTTGTCTTGATGATTCCTTGATCTTTGTCTTTGCTCTTTGATTCCTCCATGTGACTCTTTTGATTTCTTCAAGTTATTCCTTGTCTTTGCTCACTGAACTTATTGATTACTGCTTGATACCTGTCTTTGCAATTTGACACTAAAACACTTGCATACACATTAAGTTGTATTTGTCATATATCAAAATCCCTAAGTCATTGAATATAACAAGTTTTACTTAAGAACTCCTCTTTACTGCTCCTGTTCAGCTTAGGAAAACTATTATAGACACTTCTCTATAAATCTTCAAACTCATAAAATCAATCTTAACCATGGATACTGGTCATCACCCTAGATTTCTTTAACAACGTTCTGCCTCGATTAACATCTGATTCATAAAAATTTCCTCACTTACTGTCATTGATCTTAAGGATTCACATCTTACCAACCACAACTATACCTCAATAAAACTTTCATCACTTCTTGTCCATCCAGCTAAAGAGATGATCGTAGCCAAATACTACCCTTACTCCCGAACCAACTTCCTAAAGGTCATATTATTTCTATCGCTCGTCCCCTTGAGTCGAGGGTGATCTGTTGAAATCAATCTTAACTTGGCCCTTAACACTTGGAGCGGATTCTCATTACAACATTTGTAAACTTCGGGTCTTCATTTTGAAGCGCAATTTGGAGACATTCTATGGGGTATGATCAGCCCTCTGATACCCACGTCGGTTAGATTATCCATTGCATAGTGGATCTTGCCAGGTAAGGAGGATGTTAACTTCATTCAGCATGACCACGATTGTTCGAACAAAACGAATCTCTCAAAGGTCCTCGATAAATTCATAATGAAATCCATCGCCACACTAACTTCTTTACAAGGAATATATCAAGCGTCAAGTTATCTCTCTTTCACTATACTCGAATAACTCACATCCTGGTGTGAATCAGATACCCACCCTCATGACTCATGAGGTAGGTTACATGTCAATGACTTTTGGTAAAATACGTAGGAAAAAATTTGATCAAGGATGACAAATCCTTTCGAGCTACAATAAGGCATGGTCTTGGAGATTACAGAAGGAAATTTTCAAGAAACTAAGTTTCTTGATTTCATTTTCACAAAAGCTTAGCAAAAAATTCCATCAATTTGAAGGATACAGGAACATCCTATATGGAAAAAGATTCTTAAATTAGGTTCGTGGATGTAAAAATGCATGGTCAATACACATTTATAAACATGAATCTAACAGAGCTACTTCTTCCATTAGAATTCCCTCGGATAGTTTTAACTCTAAGAGTATTCTGCGTACTACAAGACGTTCGTCATAGGATGATTTTAAAGGGAATTTAGTCTGACAAAATTGGACTGGATCACATTTACCAAAAGTAAAAGTGACTAATATGAATTTTATCAAGAAACTTTTGTTACTAAGAAATTATTTGGGTCACAACTCAAGAAATATTTATAACCAGTTTAGGAGTCCTGATAGATTTCAAATCAAACTCAAAATTTTGTCTGACACACGCAAACTTGATTCACTACGATTGTTTGATACAACCATAGGGACTCGAGGAACAAACGTCACCTGACACCTTCATAAAGAATCAAGTAGTACAGTAAAGAGTTTTCTTAAACATGAGACACTCATTCTAAAAGTGAAGATTCGGATTGGCTTGACTCAAATTCGTACAAGCACGAAGGTCTTTCTAAACATGCTTGATCCGGTTTGTTGTCGTCTTCCGCATTCTTCTCTGAACTGCGTACGGTAACCGATGACTTAGTCCGTCTCTCAGTCATGCAAAGAGTTTGGTCTTTCCTTGCAAGGTGAGTCAACGGCTCCAAAGTCTTAGACAGTTCCTCGATGAGACTTTGAAAATAACCCGTTAGCCTAACAACTACAGATTTTAGTCACCGCCCGCGGTCACTTTCACAAAAGTGATGCTTCATCCTTATGAGCAGGACTGACACTCTCCTCGGGACACACATGGTCCCCAAACTGTTCTAACATTAATCTCCCATTTAAGTCAAGTCATCTAACTCGACTGACTTTGGAGGCGATATCCCACACGAAGCGACGGAGATCCGATTGAATCTAGGAACTAGTGATGCGTGATTTTCAGAATATAAAGGCAAGTGCACCTCGTCGCAATCAAGTAATACGGTGGTAAGACCGGTTATCGTACCCACAGGGATCGGATGTCAATTACCAATTCACAAACTTAACAACTATCTAGACTAAACTATGGTATGCGAGATTAAAACAGAAAACAAAGAAATAAAATATTTTTGGTCTTTTGGGAATTTTATCGAACACTTGGTATGCAAACAGAGATGTGGCTAAGATTGTTAGGGTTAGACTACACTAATCCTCCCTTAATTGCAATGAAATGGTTATCAACACAAGTCCTACTTCAATTATGACAATCAAGCCTTTTCTAAAATACTCAAGCCTAATTCCTTAGGTGCATTGAGCCTAAAACCCCAAATTAAACCTTAATTCCTTAGGTGGATTAACCTGTGATTTTGCATTAAGTCAAGACTTATAAGATTGCAAGCATTCAACACCTATGTCTAGATTCTTGAACTACTTGGCATATGATTCATGAGCATGCCTTAACACCAACCTTCCAGTCATCTATCAAAGCAACATATCATTCCTATGGGTAGCTAATCCAAGGAAAGCATTAAGCACAGAATCACATACTCGTAAAGAAATAGAGACTTGCATTAAAACACCAATTCAAATACAAACAAGTTCAGAAAAGCTACATCTAACCCCAACAATGGGGGATTAGTTACTCATATTTACAGAAAACCAAACCAGGGAAATAGGAGAAAAGGAGAGGAGAGACTCCATGGGAGCTTTCCTTCTTCTTCACAGCAACCCCTCTCAGCAACTCCCCTCTAAGGTCGAAACCCTAGCTCAGTCGCAGCCTCCAAGTCCCCAAGAGCTCTCTCCACCAAAAGCTCCCCCTTTCTGCCCTAAAACAGCAATGATAAGCCTCTGGCTCATCTAGTTTTATAGCTAGTATGACCAGGGTTTTGTGCAAATTATATCGTATTTTCACCCAAATTAGATTAGATTGTCCTCAAGCAAGGTTTTGAGTCTCTAGAGTAGTTTTAAGTTAATTTAGCTAGTTTTAAATCAAAATAATACACTTATGCTTATTTCCTTGTTTTCAGGTTAAGTAGAAGTGAGAAAATAAAGAACAGGGGATTCGCCCCGCGAAAGCCATGCTCGCCACGCGACCCCGAAGCCTGACTGTTCCAAGAAATTGCTAAGTCTCTGGGTCGCCTCGCGAAGAAGGTCTCGCCCCGCGAGTCTTCCAAACCTGAAAAAGTCAGAGACGATCACGGCTTGCCCGTGTTGAAGGTCATGGCCGTGGCAGTTTTGAAGCTGAAGAGTCTCGCCTCGCGAGCATCCCTTCGCCTCGCGAATCTGAAAGTCAGAGAGCATCACGGTTAGGCCCTGATGGCCATCACGGGCGTAAGGAGGAAACTCTTCATATCCTCGCCTCGCGAGAATCACTTCGCCTCGCGAGAATGCCAAGGGTTGCTGACAGTTCATGAAATTCGCCTCGCGAATGGTTGTTCGCCTCGCGAGCCATCTGAATTCTGAATTTGTATAAAAGGCTGTTCTGAACATTTTGTAAAGACTTTTTGCTTCTCCAACTTTCTGATATACATTTTTCTCTGTGATTTCGTTCTTGCCATGGAGCACTAAGTCCTAGGATTAGTCTACTGTTTGAGGATCCTATATACTTGAGGTTATGTAATCCCTATTTTAATTGCTTTTCCCTTTTCAATACCATATTTCATATTTCTGTTTGTTATTTCAGGAGTGTGTAATATTGTATTGATTTGTTTCAGTGATGTAAATTTCCTATACATAATCGCGTTTGTTAATTCGCGTGTGTTCATTCATGATCGTTTGATCATGAGCGCTTAATCCCGTTTGTTATTTCGGGAATAGGAATTTGCATCCATAGTAGCAATTACGTTGTTAGTTGTTACTGTAACTGAAAGGGGATTAGAATCTGCTTAGGGCTTGGGTTTACATTAACCAAGGATAGTTGGGAATTCTTGACAGTAGATTAATCGTTGTTTGATAATTGATAATCCCTTTTCAACTACCTTGTTTTTGATTGCTCTGTTTTGTTTGTTTCTTAATTGCATTCCAATCCAAACCCCCCCCCCGCCAAAACTGATTTTTGTGAAAGATAATATTCTCAGAGTCCTTGAGAGACGACATCCGAGTTGTCGCACTAGACTACAGTTTTAAACCCGCTCGTCCTTTTTGGCGCGTGCGCGACAGCGCGACCAAGCAACTTATACCAATCAGATCTGCGAGCGTTCGCGAGGCGAGACATGTCTCGCGAGGCGAATGTTAAAAATCTGCATTCAGAGAATTGAACTCTCGCGAGGCGAGAGTTTCTTCGCGACGCGAGACCGAAAGGTTTTTCTTTAATACGCCCGTGAGGAGCATCAGGGCCTGGGCGTGATGGCTTCTGTTTCCAGACTCGCGAGGCGAGACGAGGTTCGCGAGGCGAACCAGAAAGATGACATTCTGCTGCAACAGTCAGCTTTCAGGGTCGCGGGGCGAATAAAGTCTCGCGGGGCGAATCTCCAGAATTCTGCTTGGCTCAATTTCTTCTCTTTTCAGGCTCTATTTCATCCAAGCATCCATCAAGGCTAATTCTGAGCATTTTTCCATTAAATCCTGCAAAACAACACCAAGACACCGCTTCACCCGTTCCAAGGGAAAATCTAACTAAATCAACTAAATAATGCCTAATCTATATGAAAAATACATGCAAAAGTATATAGAAAATATCATGTAAAATCACACTATCAAATCACCCCAAGCTTATTCAATTGCTTGTCCTCAAGCAATCATTAAGGCCAGAAGAATAAACAGAACATGGATAGTGAACTAATAACCCGAGTAAATGATCCAAGCAATAGGCAATCCAAACAATTCAGCAAGAGACAATCAATTCAAGTCCAATTAGAGGCTTAGGTTCCTTAGACTCATATTCTCACTGATTTGGGCACTCTTTCTCACATGAAGCTCACCCCAAGCTTGTTCATTTGCTTGGCTCTCTTCCTCACCACTCAAGTGTTTAGGGGATAAGACATTTCGCTCAATTTTCCTCAAGGAATGGATCCTACCATAGGCTTTACTATCAACCAAATCTCTACTTTATTAATAAAAACAATTAAGAATCAAGAGGTCTTTATTTTGGTTGTAACGTGGCCATGGGATTAATCGTTAGGTGGGGATAACAAGAAAAGGACCTTTCAAAAGGCTACATAAACATCAAGCATTGCAAACATGACCTTCTAAAATACCTTCTTGGATTTTTAACTTATTTTTCCACCTTTCTTTTCTTTCTTTTTCTTTTTATTTCTCACTTTTCTTTTTGTCATCCCCTTCTCTATTTATTTTTCTTTTTTTTCTTTTCTTTTCTTTTATTTGGAGAAGGGGAGATTTTTTTCAACTCAAGAGAATTATTTTTTTCCGATTCTTTCATCCCAAACTTTCAACTACCTTTTTCACCCTTTTGTAATACTTTAGAAGGTCCCTTATCAAGCATATTTATAAAAACATTCCAGGGTACCAAGAAAAGCATTTTTTTTTTCTTTCGTAGGCTCAAAATTGGGCAACTAAGGGTAGCATTTCATCATTCAAAGCTCAGAAGGCCAGAAAAATACTTATTGCCTCAATCATTTTCAAAAATGTTTCCAAAAATTTTCAAGCTTCAAAATGGTTTCAAGTCAAGTTCTAGAGAAAACAAACCAAGAGGAATAACACTCTAACACAAAGAATGGGGTAAAATTTAATGAGTACCCCTTTGGCTCAAAATCTCACATTTTTTTAGCAGTTCAAAAATCAATGAAAAACACAAATCTTCAGAACCCTATGCTAATTATCAACTATCCAAGATTATCTCAAACATTTTCATTTGCAGCCATATCACAAGAATGAAAAAAATTTTGGGTTCAAAAATTCACTATCACAAGTTATTTGGCACTTAGTTCTCACAATCGGATACAAAATCTAAGCAAGGGCAATCTAATGTGTGATCATGCAAACTATCATGCAAGACTATATGAATGCAACATGAAAAATGCAAATGCAAAATACCCCTACCCCAAGCTTAAGAATTTACATTGTCCCCAATGTAAACAATCAAGTTGGAGAAAGGAACGAAAAATAAAATAAGATAAAATGGAACGGCTTACCGAGGCGGTAACAAGTGTTGGCTTACATTCCAGTCAGAAACTGCCTGAGAATTGGGTGGTTTTTCTTGTCTTCTTGCTCTTCCCTCCTTCCTTCCCTGAAATTACTTGACAATTTTATTAGTAAAAGAAAACTCTTGATCTTCTCAAATTATTCAAGAGTTTAAAATCAAAAATCAAATCTAACTAAACAAAAAGGAAAAAGGAAAAGGAAAAGAAAAATTGGGTTGCCTCCCAATAAGCGCTTCTTTAATGTCACTAGCTTGACTTATTGAAAAGCATCACCTGGATCCTCCTCCCGGATCAAATGGAAATTGGGATGGTGATTGTAGCAGTAAAATAACTTTATTCTCAATTCCACCCACCCATTGGGTGGAAATTCCATTGACCTTTACAATTATAAACTCACTTCCTCTCGGGTCAAATGGAATTGTCAAGAGGAAGTGTGATGATACAAGTGGGAGGGGCTAACTTACCAATGTCCACACATGCATGCAAGCCAACATATTTATCTAGTGCAGTAAAATCAGATTGCTCAGCATGCATGGTGGAAGGAGTGCTATCTAGATGCCCTGCCTCCTCACTTGTTGTTTCCCAAGGATTTGTGGAAGGTAATTCCTCTTGTTGTGGTTCACTCACCACCACCACTTCGTTTTCAATTTGGTCCATTCCCATAACTAGATTTTTCTCAACTTCCACTTCATGTGGCTCTATGGGAATCATACATGGTGGTGGAGGTGGTAAATAAGAACAAAAGGTTTCCCAATCCTCCTCGGTATATATATATATAAGCTCACCAGTCATAGGATCGACTCGTGATGGGATGTTATGAGATAGAGAAAACTCCTCGAAGAATTCTCCCAAATTTATATCGTCTTCCCACCACAAGTTGTCCTCCAAAACATGACTGGAAGCTTCCTTATCAGGTGGATAATAAAAATTTTCCATGACTTTTGTCCACCTTACAAAACAGAACTCAAAACAAAAAGATCAAATATATACAGAAAAATATCAAATATACACAGGAAATAAAAATAAAAAATAAAAAATTGTCTAAACTAGTTGTCTCATTTGTTACTACTGATATTGGCAAAGCCAATCCCCGGCAACGGCGCCAAAAACTTGATGCGTGATTTTCAGAATATAAAGGCAAGTGCACCTCATCGCAATCAAGTAATACGGTGGTAAGACCGGTTATCGTACCCACAGGGATCGGATGTCAATTACCAATTCACAAACTTAACAACTATCTAGACTAAACTATGGTATGAGAGATTAAAACAGAAAACAAAGAAATAAAATATTTTTGGTCTTTTGGGAATTTTATCGAACACTTGGTATGCAAACAGAGATGTGGCTAAGATTGTTAGGGTTAGACTACACTAATCCTCCCTTAATTGCAATGAAATGGTTATCAACACAAGTCCTACTTCAATTATGACAATCAAGCCTTTTCTAAAATACTCAAGCCTAATTCCTTAGGTGCATTGAGCCTAAAACCCCAAATTAAACCCTAATTCCTTAGGTGGATTAACCTGTGATTTTGCATTAAGTCAAGACTTATAAGATTACAAGCATTCAACACCTATGTCTAGATTCTTGAACTACTTGGCATATGATTCATGAGCATGCCTTAACACCAACCTTCCAGTCATCTATCAAAGCAACATATCATTCCTATGGGTAGCTAATCCAAGGAAAGCATTAAGCACAGAATCACATACTCGTAAAGAAATAGAGACTTGCATTAAAACACCAATTCAAATACAAACAAGTTCAGAAAAGCTACATCTAACCCCAACAATGGGGGATTAGTTACTCATATTTACAGAAAACCAAACCAGGGAAATAGGAGAAAAGGAGAGGAGAGACTCCATGGGAGCTTTCCTTCTTCTTCACAGCAACCCCTCTCAGCAACTCCCCTCTAAGGTCGAAACCCTAGCTCAGCCGCAGCCTCCAAGTCCCCAAGAGCTCTCTCCACCAAAAGCTCCCCCTTTCTGCCCTAAAACAGCAACTTATACCAATTAGATCTGCGAGCGTTCGCGAGGCGAGACATGTCTCGCGAGGCGAATGTTAAAAATCTGCATTCAGAGAATTGAACTCTCGCGAGGCGAGAGTTTCTTCGCGACGCGAGACCGAAAGGTTTTTCTTTAATACGCCCGTGAGGAGCATCAGGGCCTGGGCGTGATGGCTTCTGTTTCCAGACTCGCGAGGCGAGACGAGGTTCGCGAGGCGAACCAGAAAGATGACATTCTGCTGCAACAGTCAGCTTTCAGGGTCGCGGGGCGAATAAAGTCTCGCGGGGCGAATCTCCAGAATTCTGCTTGGCTCAATTTCTTCTCTTTTCAGGCTCTATTTCATCCAAGCATCCATCAAGGCTAATTCTGAGCATTTTTCCATTAAATCCTGCAAAACAACACCAAGACACCGCTTCACCCGTTCCAAGGGAAAATCTAACTAAATCAACTAAATAATGCCTAATCTATATGAAAAATACATGCAAAATTATATAGAAAATATCATGTAAAATCACACTATCAACTAGATCAATCGAAAACTCTATATCCTTCGTAGGGACAAACCTGAAACATTCTCAGGGAATACTCCCGGAAAATCCTCCACAGCGGATACCTCATTCAAATTTCTGACACCATCCGAAAAGGATAGACGAACGTGTCAACATGAATCAACGTACCATTCACTAATCATGAGTTCTCATAAGGTCTTGACCAAAACAGAACCCATCAAAACACACCTACAGGTGCGTCAACATACATTGTTTCGGCAAGGAATCAATTCAAGCAATGACCAAACAGAGATCACACAACAAAAACATAACAGACTTATTCCCCAAGTTCCCGAAAGACTCGACCAGCTCTGATACCACCAATTGTAACACCCCCTTGGGCATTACCTCCTAATCAAATGTAGAAATAAATTAAAAGGAAAGTTGACTGTTTGCTTTCGGCAAAACTTATATTATTTTCATAAGTCTGGAAATGTGGGGGTAAAAAATTTTCTTTTTATTTTCTACGGAGTACTTAATTAAAATAGTGAACACAACACAAAAGTAAAATCATACCATGCTTAATAACACCTAAAAACTAGATTTATTTATAAATCAAGACACTTCAACATATAAACTTTCCTGAAATAATCTTTCATACTGAAATTTATAAAATCATTACAATGCTCTTCAAAACTACCTATAATGACTTTCTCAAAACACTCGTCCCAAAGGAAACATCCTAAGCTGGTCGTTCTAAAAGACAATTACTGAAAAGAACTCTATAGTTCTCACCATTACGATAATCACCCACCTCTTCAAGGATCGGGATTTATATCCCCAAAGTGAGATTAGGAACTTGTCGGCATCCACCTGCCCTCGTGTACCAAGGTACAACAGCAAAGAACCAAGAAAACCTGATATATTGTTGATCAGTGTGATTTCACCTCATATTTCCTTGTCATTTTGCATGCATTTTCATATAGTTTAGGCATATTTAATTTGATTTTTGTGAGTTTTTACCTTGGACCGGGTAAGGTGGTTTTGTGGTGTTTGTGTACAGAAATTGAAGATTAAAATGCTCAGGACCAGTTATGTTGGAGTTTGCATGAAGGCGGAGCTTGAAATACAAGAAAAATGAGCCAAACAGAGCCCATCACGGCCTGACTGTGATAGGCATCACGGCCATGATCGAGTAGGACTGAAAAGAAAGAAGAATGTTAAACTCAGAACTGGTCCTGGCCAGGCCGTGATGGCCATCACGGCCGTGACATGCAAACTGAACCAGACTCTCACAGGCAGAACTGATCACGACTAGGCCGTGATGACCATCACGATCGTGACAGACCAAGCAGTGAAGCCATCTCCAGGTCGTGACAGGCATCACACCCGTGACGCGCAAAATCTGGAATTTTGATTTGCTGATTTGATATAATTTTGCAATTGCTTTAATCCCAAGTTAACCTACACTATTAATAAGGCAATTAGGCTCGAGAATAGGCATCTCTTGACTGCTACCCATTGGAAAAAATTAGGATTTCTCTTATTCTCAATTTCTTCTCTTCTCTTAGGATTTTTATGCTTTTGTTATTCAAGGTTGCTATGAATATGGCAATACGTGAGTACTCTTTTTATTTCTAGGAATTGGGGCTATGCCCAAGACTCGCTTTATGTGATGAATTGACATTTTGCTTCTTGTTAATTTCAAATTTTCTTTCAATTTAATTCCTATTGCTTAAATTACTTGTAAATTCGGTGGCCACTTATTTGCATTTCGTAGATACTCTAAGGACAAACTTAGCGGTGAACTTAGGTGTCGGATCTATAGGAATTGAACTTATGACTTAAATCACGAGAGTTATAAGCGGTCATTTGAGGGTTCATTGAATTGTCATAAAGCTTAAAGAGTTCAATTTAAATTCAATTACCATGAGAGTAGGGGTTGGTTTAATTAGGCACGATTCTTGTATCTCGAGAGGGAACATTAACTTATTTTGGATAAATTTACCTTCAAAGCAAATTTGGATAATTAACAAGAAGGGTAGTCAATTTAGTAATATGAGCAGTCTTGTTGGTAACCCAATCCTTGGAAATTTCTTTTAATTTGAAAATCTCTATATTTGATTTGATTGCGATTTTAATTGATTTTGTTTTAAATATTAGATTTGTTAGTTAATCCTTATTTCAAAAACCAAATATTTTCCAAATCTTTTTCTTTGTTTAGTTCAATGAATTTAATAATTAATTGTTGTTTAAGATCACGGTCCCTGTGGGTTCGATCTTTTTATTACTCGACGACGAAGCCGTACACTTGCGGATTCACGCTATCAATTGTAAGGGTGAGATACCCATATATGGATGAATTATGACGACCACATGCCCAAGCACAGAGCAACGGATACAGATAAATACTCATAATCAACATATAAATTCTCACAAATAATCATATAAATCAACAATTGTCGTCGTTTTTGAAAACATGACACTTCTATAGTTCAACATTCTGTCCTAGTCTCCGGAGACCCCAACTCCATGCAGTTTTTGAAAAACAGTGAACTGATCAGGCTCAATTGCCACTCAGGCATAAATAGCCAACACATGTACATGGCTCAACTTAATTCCCACAACAACTGTCCAACTTAAGGCACAGTAATCAATGCATGTGGGTTCCAGAGCACACCGTCCTACACAAGGCACGGTGAACAAGGCTCGTGGAAAGTCATGGTCCATCATGGCACCAATGACACACCGCTGCACGAGATACCTCTCCCTTTTAGGCATTCACACAAAACATCTCAGGCACGTCTGCCAAATGCATGTAAAATCATTTTATTCTCGCAACTTTTCTTTGTGTTTCATTCCTTCCTTGTCGAGGCCCAATGCTCACGACCACCCATGAATTTTAAATGTCTTAAAGCTTTTATTTTCAACACAGGACATTAAAGTCCGAGTGTCCAATAACAATCAGTACTAGAGTCGTGCACTAGTCTAGAACTTTGTGGTAGTAGAAAAATAGTCTTTACCCTTTTTACTTAAATTTCCATGTTTATCACAATGTTTATAAGACACACAGTCCACAACAACGCATATAAGACACACAATCCATAGTAACGTACATAGGACACACGGTCCACGTCAACGTGTATAGGACACTCAGTCCATAACAACATATATAGGACACACAGTCCACAACATCATATATAGGACACACAGTCCGCAGCGTTGTGATACGGATCATGGATCCACATGTAACAACTCTAGTGTCCCGACATCTCGGTTACTAGGTTCACTTTTCAATGTTACTTTTCGTTTAGTAAAAAACAAATACAAAACCGAAATTTTCCGTAACTTATCCAAGTTATCGGACATCTCTTTTTGAATAAAAATCTTTTTAAATAAAACTTTTCTTTTGAAATTCCTTTGTCTAAAACTTTAAGTTTTGGAAAAATCCATTTTTATTTCCATAAAACATTTTATTTTGAAATCTTCTTTTTCCCAAAACATTTGAAACTTCCAAAAAATTGGTTTTATTTTTCTAAAATTTGCACCACTCATTTAAAATTACTTAACTTCCCATTTTTCATCAAAAACCTTGTTAAAAGAAATCCGTACTTGTGATTTTATTCATAAATATTTTCTTAAAGTTTTTATCTTCACTATTTGAGCTCTAACCAATGGTTAGGCTTCCATGCAACAACTTCAACACTTATACCACAACTTCAACATATATAAGCAACATGCATATTGTCATAAATCATCAACACATCATGAACTCAAAATCCAACCAAAACAGCCACAACAATAACAACATCAATCAAACACATCAAAACAAACACACATGACATATAGTCAGCATAAAATAATTATCCCTCAGGCTTTCTCCCCTTACCTGATTCGACGGGTAGAAAAAGTCTTTATCTTTGTGTTTCCCAGAGCGAACTTCCTTTGCCCACCGCGTGTCGCAAGTCTAGGAATTAAGTGAATGACTTGAATTAAAACAACAAAGTCATCTTATCTTTCTAAGTATAGGTTCTGGACATGGCTATAAAAATGATGCTAGAGATGTCGAGTCCTTTACAAATTCTTGGATTACATTTTGTCCAAGATTCACACACGCGCACACACACACACACACACATATACTTTAATCCCATATTTTTATATGTTTAAGTTAACACTTGTTTCTAGTCCATTTTATACCAAGATCTTTACTTGATCATGTTAAAAGATATTATTTTCAAAATCATATTTTTCATTCAAAAATTATGATGAACTCTTTTATAAAAGCATTTTCAGAACAGCATTGGGTATAAATTGTGAATGATCACTCAAATGACCTTTAAAATTTTTGAAAATTTAATTGAAGGTACCCAACTCACATATGAACATATTTTAGTTCGTCTCATGTCAAAATTCAAAGGTATTAATTTATTAAAAATCATGCACTACCTCTGATTATACTGGATTTTCCAGAAATCCGAGTTCACCAACGTGTAACTTTATGAAATTGCTTCTCTTTATATACATATGTAAAAAACTCAAATATTCAACCAAACTTTAGTTATACTTCATTATTAACCCAGAAAATTTTATAAAGAATTTAACTTTCAAAATCCCATATAAAATCATCATGCAACCAATTATGTTCTTATTTTCGCAGACAGAGTTACTTTGACAGGTGTTTTGATCCAGTAAATCTTATCCAAATACTTACATATTATACATCAAATTAAAGTCCCAAAAGTCTTATTTCCAAATATGTATTTAGTTTTCAGAAACACGTTTTGTATAAAAAGTTATGGGCTTACGAATAAATGTATATCATTCTGCCATAATAACATTTTACCCATGTTTATCCACACCAAAACATACATGCAAACATACAATATAAGGAAAATCATAAAACCACTCTATTTCTCTCATGCATGTAAATTTTTTTAACAAAACATTCATTTTTCTACATATAGGGTTTCGCCCACCCTATTAAAAATATGGTTGGAGAAGTTTTTCACCACATGCAAACCAACAAGATGAGAGTAGAGATGAGTAGGAGTTTATAAAAATTGGTTTTATGTCAAAAAGGTTAAGATTTTTCTTAAAAAAAATTTAACTACAACATGATCATGCAATATAAAGAAAAAAAGACATGCAATATTGTACAAGATGGTAGTAGGAATGAGTATGAGTTCATATAAATTCATTTCATGCTCAAAAGATTTTTTTACAAATTTTTAAGCTAATTTCATAAACATGCAACACAAAATAATTGACATGCATGTGAGGAAAAATGTATTTTTTTTTGAGGAAATGAAGAGTAGGGGAGAAGAGATTATATCCTTATTGTTGATGATGAGAGGTTGAAGATGAAGGTAGTCCCAAGCTTACAAGACTAACAATGGTGATGTGAGTGTGTGAGTAGGAAAATATACAAGTGAGTGAGTTTTGAGAGAGAATGGAAAGTGAAGTAGGGAGTTGAAATAAGGTATTTATAGAGAAAAGAAGGGAGAGGGGCGCTGCTACATAGGTGAGGAAATGAGGGATTTTTATTTTTTTGTTAAAATACAAATGTGTTTTAAATAATATAATGGTTTCTTGTACAAATTGAAAAAAATTAATTAGGTGTAAGGTAATGATGTTAAATAGTAAATGTAAACACCAGTCATCTCATTTCAAGTCTCTTCAAATCTACACCAAATCTGATTTTAATAATTCTTGAATTTTAAAATGGTTAAATGAAAAGATGGTTTCTTACAAAAATTCATAAAAATGATTATATGCAATTAATGAAAGTACTATTCAATGAAAAGTCTTATCAAATTTTCACATCAAGCCTTATCATGTCTACACCTAATATATTTTAAATAAATTTTGTTTCGTTCCGGCTCCATCAAATTCCCAATTGTGAAAACCGATCGTATTTTCTTTGTAAATTTCTACCCAAAAATTAATTTTGAAATGAAAAATTTTAAAATCATGGAAATTGTTGTAATCTTGTTAGAAATTTTACAGTTTCATTTTACAGGTTGAAATTCATTTTTCGGGTGAGCAGAGCCTTATTGACAGTGAAAACACAAACCGTTTTCGTTTGAAATTTCAACCGAAATTTTAAATAGTAGCTTCCTACTATAAAATAAATTATGAAAGTAATTTAGGTTTATTAAATTAATTACTCAAATTTAAAATCTAAATATACTAAACATGCACACACATACATAAGCACATATTATAGAAAAACAGAAAAATCGGAATGTTACAGGATTTGCTGCAATGCTATGGTGAAGGGCTGGCTTATGAGTGGGATGGATAAAGAAACAGTGTCAGATATGCAAATACTGCCCAAGAAATTTGGACAGAGCTAACTGAAAGATTTGCAAAAGGAAGTGTTCCCGGATCTATGAGCTTAGGCGTGCTATAGCACTTCTCAAACAAGAAAAATTGTTTGTTCCAGCCTATTACACCAAGCTTAAAGGATTGTAGGATGAAGTCTTGTCACTATCACCATGGCCCAAATGCACATGTGGTAGATGCAGATGTGACCTTCATAAGGATCTTGCCCAAATGCATAAAAGAGAGCGATTATATGACTTTCTTATGGGCCTCAATGATGTTTTCAATACTGTTAAAACACAGATTCTAAGTATGGCCCCAACCTTTAGTCTTGGACATGCTTATCACTTAGTTGCTGAGGATGAACAACAAAGGATTATCTCTACAATGCACAAGCCAGTGACAGAAACAACATCTTTTCAAACTCAAAATGCCAAGTATGCTGGAGAGGAAAGGAAAGGGAATAGGAAAGAAAGATCAAGGTGTGATCACTATCAAAAGATAGGGCTCACACAAGATGAATGTTGGGAGATTGTTGGTTATCCACAATATTGGAGAAAACCAA
The DNA here is from genome assembly GCA_030762895.1 of Sophora flavescens. Taxonomy (NCBI): domain Eukaryota; kingdom Viridiplantae; phylum Streptophyta; class Magnoliopsida; order Fabales; family Fabaceae; genus Sophora; species Sophora flavescens. Next base: position 160,240,857 of record CM061067.1, on the reverse strand, counting down.
ACAAGAAAGACAAAGGCAATTGGAACAACAAGAAGCCAAACACCAAAGCAGCTCAAGTCACTGCAGATAATAGTCCTATTCCTGGCCTCACTGTGCAGCAATATGACAGGCTTATACAACAACTAAGCATGGACAATGATGCAGGATCAGGAACATTACAGTCCAGAACAAGTGCTAACATGGCAGGTAATTTAGTTTTTGATAAACCTTGGATTATAGACTCTGGTGCAACAGAGCACATCACATGTGATTTAAAGACTCTTAAAGAGGTTTGTTCAAATCACCAAGCATCTATGCACATTCCTAATGGTGCAGATGTTCCTATAAAAGACCAAGGAAAAACAATTTTATCAAATGGAATGCATCTTTGCACTGTTTTACACATACCTGATTTTAAGTGCAATCTTATTTATGTAAGTAAGCTAACAAGGAAGCACAATTGTGATGTAATCTTTGTTGCTAATTCTTGTTTCATACAGGACTTGCATTCCAAGACCCTGATTGGGAAGGGTAGTCTCAAAGGAGGATTGTATCTCCTTGAGCCTGTCCAAGACAGAACAACTGCCTTGAAGGTTAACAGAAATGATGATCAACTATGGCATGCTAGACTTGGGCATGCTTCAGAGGCTAAAATCACTCCTTTAGGATTAGACTTAGTTAATAAATCTGATATGTCACACTGTGACTTTTGTGTAAGAGCAAAACAATCTAGATTACCTTTTTCTTCCAGTTCTATAAAATCTAAATTTTGTTTTGAACTCATACATTGTGATATATGGGGACCCTATAGAACTTCCTCTTTAACTGGCGCACACTACTTTTTGTTCGTAGTTGATGACGAGGTAGAGGGATTTGGGTTTATCTTATGAGGCATAAATCTGAAGTTGATCACATATTACCTATGTTTGTTAACATGATAGAAAATCAATTTGGAAAACAAATTAAAAGGGTTAGGTCGGACAATGGCTTAGAGTTCATATCTAGGCATATGCAAGATTTCTATGCAGGTAAAGGCATCATAATGGAGCTGTCATGCGCCTACACACCCCAACAAAATGGGGTTGTGGAAAGAAAGCATAGACATATACTTGAAACTGCTAAAGCTCCGAGGTTCCATGCTGGACTGCCTATCACCTTTTGGGGAGAGTGTGTACTCACTGCAGTACACATTATAAATAGGTTGCCATCAAAGGTAATTGATAACAAGACCCCTTTTGAGATTCTTTATGATAACAAACCTGCCTATACACATTTGAAAGTATTTGGTTGTTTGGTCTATGCTTTGAAACATAAAGGAGAAGGGAAGTTTGACGAGAGGGGGAGTGCTTGCATTTTCATAGGTCCTATAGGCCAAAAGGGGTACAAAGTGTACAATATTAAAACTAAAGAGAGCTTTGTTTCCGGGGATGTTGTGTTTTTTGAAAATGATTTCCCTCTTGAGATAGATAAAACAGTGACTGCTCAACAGCCACATTCAAACTCATGGGAAGACCATTTGTAAGAAACACAATTAGATGCTTCTGTCAGTAACACAGAAGACGTGACAGATGAAACTGAAATGTCTGGCATAGATCATTTTCCTGATACACAAATAACAGAACAGACTAATTCTGATAAAGAAGAAACAAAAAGTAGGGAACACATAGAGCCAAGAAATATTGATAAGAGAATTAGGCAAATACCAACTCATTTAAAGGACTATGAGGTGGACCTCCCACCTTCTATAGATAATCTTCCTACTGACAACGCTAACCCTCATCCTTTATCAAATTATGTTTGTTATACTACGTTTTCATCTGCTCACAATGCCTTCTTAGCTGCCATCTCTTCTCAAGATGAGTCAAGAACTTTTTCACAGGCTGTCAAACATAGTCACTGGAGAGAAGCTATGCAAAAAGAAATTAAGGCACTGGACGATAATGAAACATGGAGCTTGACAGATCTGCCCCCAGACAAACATGCAATATATTCCAAGTGGATCTACAAAATCAAGTACCAACCAGATGGCAAAATAGAGAGATATAAACCTAGAATTGTTGCCCACGACTTCACTCAGTAGAGGGAGAAGACTTCCATGAAACATTTGCTCCAGTATCCAAATTAGTGATTGTTAGAACTCTACTAACAGTTGCAGTTGCAAGAGGATGGATTGTTTATCAATTGGATGTAAACAATGCATTCCTCCATGGAGACTTAACTGAAGAAACTTACATGAAGATTCCTCAAGGATTTTCAAAAGAGGGAGACAATAGAGTATGCAAACTAAAGAAATCTCTTTATGGATTGAAGCAAGCAACCAGGAATTGGTATGAAAAGTTTACCAAAGTCCTTGAAAAGCTAAACTTTCAACAATCCAGAGAAGACCATTCCCTATTCATTTACAATAGGAAGGGAGTATTTCTTACTGCTCTTATATATGTTGATGATGTAATTTTAGATGGGAATAATTTTACTTTTCTATAACAGGTGAAACAGCACCTGGACAAGACCTTTAGCATCAAAGATTTGGGACCTTTAAAATACTTTTTAGGTATTGAGGTGGCCAGGTAGGCAAAGGGAATCATGCTAAATCAAAGGAAGTATGCCATAGACATTCTTAAGGAGGCTAGGATGCAGAATTACAGACCAAGCAGAATCCCTATGGAACTGAATTGTAAATTGAAGACGAACACTGATGATCCAGATGTCGAGGCAACAAGATATAGAAGGATCCTAGGTCGTTTGCTATACCTCACAATAACCAGGTCAGATATCACCTACTCGGTCAACACTCTATATCAATTCATGTTAGCACCTAAACAAATCCACAAAGATGCAGTGGATAGGGTCCTAAGGTACATAAAAACTACAGCAAGACAAGGTATTCTTCTACCAAGTGACATCAACTTGCAACTAGAAGCTTATCGTGGTGCTGATTGGGGAGGATGTCCCATTACCATAAGATCTTGCACATGGTATTTGATCTCTCTTGGTGGAACTCCCATATCATGGAGAACTAAAAGACAGTCAGTGGTTGCTAAATCCTCAGCAGAAGCTGAGTATAGATCTATGGCAAGCACTGCCAGTGAAGTTATCTGGCTAAGGTGGTTACTGCAAGAACTCACAGTGAAGCAAGAGGGACCAACCAGGCTTTTCTGTGACAATCAGGCAGCCCTACCCATAGCTGACAACCCTGTCTTTCATGAGAGGACAAAACATGTGGAGATGGACTGCTACTTTGTGAGAGAAAGGATACAATCCAAGGACATTGAAGCACTCAAAATTGGCAGCAAAGGTCAGATAGCAGACATGTTGACCAAGCCTCTGGGGAAGGATAGACTGATTTTTCTACTTAGCAAGTTGGACATTGTGAACTTTCATGCTCCAACTGAGGGGGAGTGATGAAATCTATTATCTCAGTCTATGTGGTAGTGATAGTCTTAGCTAGAGTTTGTTTTTCTGTTAATCTGTTTTATCCCTAAAGTCTGTTAGGTGTTAGGGAATAACAGAAAGTTAGTTAGCTTATTATCAAAGCTAACATTGCATCTATATATGTACAAGACCATTGTACTCTCAACAATTCAATTCATTCAATCATAATACATACATAGAAATATTCAGTCATTATGCATTATCAATTTCTACAATCTCAAGGGATATTCAGGTGAAGGATAATTCTTTTGGTACTCTAATTAAATATGCTTATCCTCACTCTCTATTATTGACTAATTATAATTATAAATTTTATTTTATAAAAGAGTTTGATTTTGATATATTTTTAAAGTAAAGTTTTTTTATATTATCAACCAATCAGAATTTATACTATGTATAACTTTTATGATAATTATGATGAGAGTCAAACAATTTTTAATGATCTTACAATTTATTCGGTAAAAAAAAATGATCTTGCAATTTATGATTAGTTGACGGAGCAAATATTTTTTACATTGATCATTCATCCTAATTATTTTTTTTATAAAATTATGATTTGTTAATAAATCTATAAATAGATAATTAAAAGTATCAAGAGTCTTGCCTTCGTATGAACCCTTGGTTTTGACATGGATAATTGGTCTTTAACCAAACTAGTCTTTAAAAGTATCAAGAAGATCTTCAAGTCTGTCTTCACAAAGCCATGGAACTCAAAACTAACCCGAGCGCGTCATTATGGGTAAGAAGAGAGTGGAGTCAAACAAATTAATTATTTGTAATACGAGTCGTTTTCTGGATTTGATTATGCAATAATTGAGATGGAAGAGATCAGAGAGCAGAGAAAGAATCATTGAGAGAAAGAGATGAATGTATCTTGTATTGAATCAGTGTGGAAGAGGTCACTGTTGGTTATACAATTGAATATTACTTAATCTCATGATGGTGACCTTGAAGAAAACGTGACATTTCATTTTATTTAGTTCAAATTATCTTCCTCCTTTCCCATTTGGTATTGTCCCCAAAAATATCTCTCATCTGCCGTGCGGAATTTCGTTTGCCAAAAATAAGATGGGAATCATAGCAAAAATGGAATCACTAATAATTTAAGACTGCATGACCACTTAAGGGGTAGAGAGTTTGAACAATTGATATGGGAATTTCTAACTGTTCAAGATCCACATTCCGGGCGTTGGTACGTATTGAAACGACATTAAATGAAGCACAATATGAATATCTCAGTTTCAATGCTATAGTGGCCTCAGTGTTTGGAGTATATAAAATGATTAGAACTTGAGTTTCAAATCAACCTCATGATGGGTAGGGACGGTCATTAATCACCCAAAGGGTTGTTATAGTGAAAACTTGTTAGATCCGTCGGAAGAGTCTCGAAAATATGAGAGGTCTATGACTTGAATCCGACGAAAAATAAACTTCTTGGTGAGGGTCGTATCCATGTTGCTTCGAGCTTTAGAATGATACCTCATTCCCCGCCATTTTATTAACCGACAAAAAAAAACTTTACTAAAAAAAGGTAGGTCAGCAATCAGCAGAGTATTTATTGGGTTGCCATTGCCTGAGGCCGACTTCTTAAGTGACCACTATGATGACTTGGTCTCCTCTCCTCCTTTTATGGTCAATTGGTCATTATGCCTTTTGTGTGTTATTGTGAGATGGGTAGAGAATCTGATCTGGACACAGTGTCCAGACTTTTCGTGGACATGATTTGGTGTTTTACTATTAATAAATACAATAATGTACTAAAAATATACATTAGAAAAGATACCACAAAAACAATTAGTTGAACACAAAATGAAATGACAACCTTCAAGTTGCAATTTGATATTCAGCTCTAGCCTCAAGACTTGAGCAGAAACAACTCCTTATTTTGTTTACCTTTGTTTATTTCATTATTAATTAATGACAGTGATAAGGAAGACATCTTTTTCTTAAAGTTAGAGATCTACTTACAATGGAATACAAGTTTAACCATTTTTTTCCTCTGTTTTTTTTTTGGGGTGCTCATCCTCTGTTTTTCTTCTCCTCAAAAAGATCTAATAAGTTGATTTGAAATATTGGGTGGCCAGTTATTATGCCATAATTCCTTTTTTCGTAGCATATGCTAAAGTACAAGTATATGATTATGGGTTTTGATCATTAGACTTTGTATCTTGTTCCATCAAAGGCTTGCAGAAATTATGTTCAAATATCAAGTTTTAAATATCAGAATTCCTTACTGTAATGCTTGTTACGAATTTTTTGTGCACTAAGTAAGCAAGCTTAGGCATCCCAATTATTGATATTAAATTTTTAGGTAAGAAAATTGTCAATAATATTAGAAGGAATTTTTGAGAGATTAAGTTTGGTCAGTGTTAATAGTTTTTTTTTCTTTTTCTTTTTAAGGGATCAATTTGTTGGGGCAAGAAGCTCACAATGCTTCACACACTCACACTAACACAATAGAGAAATTGAGAGGGAATAGAGAGAGAGAAATCAGAAAAATTTGCACATAACACTTGCATACATACACTTCCACACACTTGCACTTTCTCTCCACATTTATACTATAGCACTAAGTCTATTTATAGACTTACACATACACTAACTAACTCTCCTAATAACTTTCTAACTAATCACTCTAGTTACAACAAACTAATCACATTTTAACAAACTCCTAACAACTAACTAATTTGGATTATCTCCAACACACCCCCTTAATTCAAATTAGCCAAAAAATACACAAAACACAAAACAATTTTACACCCAAATTTGCATTTCTATAATGCACACATTATTAACACTAACACACACATTTGTCTAAACAAATTTTTCCAGGATCCCATACTTTGAAGCATAATGATCCAACCTCCATTGAAATGCACACATATCCACCAGGATCCCAAAATCTCAGAACACTTATGTATTTGCAAAAACAAATCATTAGCACATCGGATTCATTGGTCTGGTGGTCACTATCACTTCGCTGAAACTCTGCGTCACTGGAGTCTTGTGTTCTACTCCTACCTTCAGCAATTTTTATGGATTTTAAACCTTTAAGCAAATTTATCAAAAATAAAACAAGCAACATGCTGGTGACCAGAATCGAACCCACAACACGATGCAAGCACCTCCGACGGCTTACCACTAGGCTGAAGCAAGCACTGATGAAAATGGTCCATCGCAAAATGTACTTACCTTGAGCGAAATTCTTCTTTTGCCAGAAACAGAACCCTTTATCTTCTCCTTTATGTCGATCTGCATTTTCTTCATTCTTGGACAACCATGGCGGCAGATCTGAAAACGACCCCCCTCTTTTCACATCTAGGCTCGCGGTCTCCATCTCCGGTGGTGGTTGGGACATGGACGAACTCCATGGAACCCCAAGCTTCTTGGACATCTCAGTCCACCCATCTTCTTCTTCCATAACTGCGTTGCTGTTTCTGATCGCCACCGTCATCTGACGATGAGGTTCCGGTGGTCCAGTCACTCTTGTCTCCTTCTTCACACCCAATATCTCCTCATCGCTGCTCTTCTTGCGAAGTTTCTCTCGCATCTCCTTCTCCATTTTCTCTGATGGCAAACTCAGCGACTGCAGCAATGGTGGAGGATTCGAAGAGCTCGCCGGAGCTGGTAATTGTGGCGGCATCTCCGGAGACATTGTAACAGACAACTCCTCTATAGGCTCCTCATTATCCATTTCTGAAAATTTCGAATCTTGACCACTCTTCCTTGTAGAACCTTTGGACTGAGACAGAGAGTGCTCACAAAGTGTTTGATGGAATGACCCACTAAACACAACATCAGATTCTTCACTGCCACCTTTTGTATTTTCCACATCTTTCCCTCCTCTTGCATCATCATCATCAAGAATTGCACTTCTAGCTCTTTGCTTGCAATGCTCCTTCCCAGTAAGGGGTTTTTCATTTGGAGCCAATGCAAGCATCTTCTCCTTCTCCTTCTGCACAGACTTCTCTGCCTCTTTGTTGCTGTCTTTATCACTCATTGTTGCACCCCCTTTCTGGTTCTTTTGCTTATGCTTCTCCTCCTCTTGTGAACTTGGATCACTCTCCACTCCACTTTCACCTTCTCCTATCCTTTCTGTGCAAGAAACCCTTTGTCTCTCAGCTGCTGCTACTGCCTTGTTTGTTCTCTGCTTCTCTTTTCTCCCTATGTCCTCTTCTTTATTCTTTTTTACACTTTTGATCTCCTTCTTGCTTGCAACACCTTTCTTCACATTTTCAGCATCTCCATAGGCTTGTTGCAAGATTTTCCATGCTTCTCTTGCATTTTTGGCTGAAGCAATCTTCCCAAGATTCACATCATCCAACTTTCTTCTCAGCCGGTCTGGTATATGCCTGTAGCATACTGCTCCAAACACCTTAAAATGTGTCACTGTTGGCCTGCAGCCTGACCAAGCTTCCTCTGGTGTCACTCCTTGAAGTCTCTTGGATGGACTTCTATTCAAGATGTAGGCTGCAGTGGATGCTGCTTCTCCCCACAGAAACTTGGGAAGATTCTTGGATTTCAGCATGCTTCTGATCATATTCAGAATGGTCCTATTCTTTCTATCTGCAGTTCCATTGTGTTGTGGAGTGTAGGGTGGTGTGCATTCATGCACAATTCCTGCCTCATCACACAGAGTCTGGAATTCTTCAGAAACATACTCTCCTCCACCATCTGTTCTCAATACCTTTATGCACAAACCACTTTGTTTTTCCACAAGTGTTTTGAACCTTTTAAAGGTTTCTAACACATCACTCTTTCTTTTAATCAAATAAATCCAAACCTTCCTAGTAAAGTCATCTATGAAGGATACAAAGTATTTGTTACCTCCAATAGTTTCAGTTTGGATAGGTCCACACACGTCTGAGCAGATTACCTCAAGCTTGTTGCTGGCTCGAATTGGGATTTGTTTCTTGAAGGGCTTCCTGGATTGCTTGCACTCCAAGCATTCCTCACACACTTCTTGTGGTACAGTGATCTGTGGAAGACCATGAACCATGTTGTGCCTGGACAAAAGACTCAAATCTTTGAAGTTCAAATGTCCATATCTGTAGTGCCATAGCCACTCATCTCTACATGCTGCAGCAGCTAAACATTTATGATCCATGATCTCAATTCCAACTTGAAAAGTTCTATTCTTGGACAAGGGGCACTTCAGAATCAGATTTCCTTTGTTGTTAAACATTTTAAGCATGCCATTCTTCATGTCCATCACATATCCCTTCTCTAATAGTTGTCCAAGACTTAGCAGATTATGTTTCATACCTGGCACATACAGTACTTCAGAAATGAATGACCTCTTGCCATCCCTTCTTTTGATTAACACTCTGCCAGACCCTTTTGCTTTCATGGTTCTATCATCAGCAAACTTGACCACACTCTTTACTGTTTCATCTAGATCAACAAACCAATCTTTGTGGCCTGTCATGTGTGTGGAACATCCTGTATCTAAGTACCAGGAATCTGCACTGCATTCACCCTCTTGAGTTGTCACCATAAGAAGCACTTGTTCTGCATTTGAATCATTTTCTTGCACAAGTTGAGCCTCCTCATTTCTGTTCTGCTTGGTATAGCACTCATCTGCGAAATGACCCCACTTCTGGCACTTGTAGCACTGAATATTGCTCTTGTCAAACCTTTCTTGCCTCTTCTTGCCACCTCTGCCCCGATTACCTCCAAAGCCTCCTCTTTTGTTGTTAAAGTCACTGTTTCTTTGATCATCAGAACCTTTGTTTTGATTCTGAGTGTGGCGATTTCTTTCTTTGTTCCCCTTCCATCTTCCTTTCCCTCTCTTGCCACGGCCATACTCCTTTGACTCCTTTGCTTGACACTGAACCTGTAAAGCTTGTTCAGATGTCTTTTCACCATTTCTTGTAGGAGGCACTATCCTCCTCTTCTTTGATCTCATCCTTCACTGTTTCCAACACTTCATGGAAACCAAAGATTGCTTCCATTTTCACAACCCAATGATTGAAGTTCTTGCTATCAAGAACTGGTAATGGGATTTCAAAATCCCCACTCACCATCTCTTCAATTTGCACAGCCATGGACCCATCACAAGTCCCTAATCTTGTAGCTCTTATACCATTTGTTGGGGCAAGAAGCTCACAATGCTTCACACACTCACACTAACACAATAGAGAAATTGAGAGGGAATAGAGAGAGAGAAATCAGAAAAATTTGCACATAACACTTGCAAACATACACTTCCACACACTTGCACTTTCTCTCCACATTTACACTATAGCACTAAGTCTATTTATAGACTTACACATACACTAACTAACTCTCCTAATAACTTTCTAACTAATCACTCTAGTTACAACAAACTAATCACATTTTAACAAACTCCTAACAACTAACTAATTTGGATTATCTCCAACACAATAATGGTTTCTCACTCCCTATTTACTTTTACCAATTGAACTGTTCTGCTCATCAATAAATGACCCGATTTGTTTATTGGTCCAAGAATGTGTGCAATAAATGCAAATATATGACCTGATTTGTTTTACTAATTCTTTTTCATATATATGTATTATATGAACTTGGTTTGGCTAGTCTTTTATCAGAATTTTAAAGGGCAAGATAAGAATGATAAGGTATTGAAGTAGACATTTTAGGATCTCAAATTTGTAAGCAGGGAGTTCTCAAAGTAAATGCTAAAAGTAAAAAAATCAAGAGATTGGTTTCAATGATATTGTTCATGTCAAAGAGTCACCATGTTAGGATGATTAAGAAATGCAGACGTAGCTATAATGTATTAATTTTTTGGTGCTAAGTAGTTTATATCTTGATGAAGTTTATATAAGTCAATCTAAACTAATATCTGTTACACATTTATCAGATCTATATAATAAAAAAAACAAAAAGAAATTCTTGGAAATGATTGTTTGAATTTGGGATGGTTGAAAATTTACAAATAGAGACTTTCAGATTATATTTGTTTGTAACAAACATCATGCTAGTCGTCTAGGCACGCTCATATGAGAGATTAAAAGAGCTTCCATAGGGACTAAAGAACATTCAGCTGGCTGTTAAATGAACATCGCATTTTAATTAAGAACATGCTTCCTTTTCCTTGTCTAACTAAGGGTGCGTTTGGGTAAACAACTTAATTAAGAGCTTATCACATAAGACCTTATCGCATGAGAGCTTATGCCATAAGCGCTTAAAGAAAGAAAAAGAAATAAATGGGCATGAGAGAATTCGAATAGTGAAAAACACAGAGAGGCTGATTAGTGCATAAGCTCTTATGATAATTCCATAAGCTTCTACCAGTGACTTATGAAAATAAGTCAAAAACTCTTTATGGGATGGCATAAGTTATTTTTATAAGCTCTGTCAAACACACTGCATAAGAGCTTATGTCATCAGATAAGTCAAAATGAGCTTAAATAAACTCTTCCAAACATCACCTAAATCAGAGGGAAGGAAAGCTAAGTTGAAAAATCATTACGCATTCTTTGGTTCAAGAGAAATTGGAAAGAGAGAAGATGGGAGGAGAGAAGTGAATAAGAAAAGGTAGTTTTATGTTATTTGGCCGGAGAGAGAAGTAAATTAAGAAGAGAGAGGGAAAAAAAAGTATGAGAGTCGCTCCAGATAAAATCTCTCTATGAACGAGAAGAAAAGTGAAAAAGATGAGATAATGCTTTATTAGAATACACTTTTATCCCTTTGCCTAAATACATCCTACCACATGTTTATGTTTTTTTATTTTTATATTATATTATATTATTATGAACAAATATATCTTTATAAGAAAAATTCATTTTCTAGATAAGAAAAATTTATATTCCCCTTATCTTCACTTTTATATTCATTCAAACATGTAGATAAGAGGAAATATATGTGCAAACATAATCTTTTGAATCACAACGAAAAATGTAAACATATATTTCCTGTTACATTAATATTTTGTATTTAACACAACGTTTGAAGGGTCTGAAAACAGATGAAAATGTATTGTTTGGAGGAATTTCTAAAAATATCTCCAATGATGCAACTCATTAAAGTTACTTAACTCCTCTTTCTATGGATTATTGGCCATATCATGCAATCTCACTAATTTTACTTTGAAATACTTTAGTGTGTGTTTGGATGAGGTATTTGTAGAGGGTGAAATATTTTAAGAGGGTAATTATAAAATATTTCGCTAAAAAAATACTTTGTTTGGGTATTAAATATTATGGATTTTAGAAATAAGGGATTTTATGGGGTATTTTGTTTAAGGTAAATTTGAGGAATTTGAAATACCACCTAAAGAGGTGGTATTTTGAAATTCCCTCTCCTTACTCATGTGCCCCTGAATACCCGATGGGGTGTAACACCCCCTGGGTATTACTAGGTAACACATGCGGAAGTAAATTAAAAAGATAATTTGCTGGTTACTTTCGGAAAATTGTTTTCTTTTAAGTCAGAAAACTAGGGTATACAATTTTTCTTTAAGGATAACTTTAAAATCCATAATACAAACATTTAAAACGTAAAGTCACATTCGTAACAAAGTTACCATGACACACGACATTTCTCTAAGTTTCCATTTTCGAAAGAAAAAGTTTAAACTGCAGATGGACGTATATAACACTGCATTTACCGACCTCTTTAGATATACAACCCAACTCAGACTCCGAAGCTAGTCATTCCGGCGTGTGGTCATCCCCCAATCAGAATACTTTCCCAACCTCTAACACTAGGTCTTCAAGTGACTTAGAAAGACTCTTCTGCAACATCGGTACTAGAGTACCAATGTACTACAGCAAAACCCGAAGAGACCTGATATAACTGTAAGAGTGAGACACCGACAAATGGATATATCATACAACAACCATATATATGATACATACAACACATTGGCATATTAGCATTTAAGCATTATTTATAGATAAAACAACAAGTGTTATATCAGTGGGTCTCATACCCGAATCAATCAGTTTTATAAAGATAATGCATGACACTTCAATCATCAGGCTCTAAACTTAATCTCCGGAGATCCCAATATCCTCAAAATGAGTTGATCTAGCTCGATACACCGTCTCATTGGCTAGCTAAGCACAATGAGAATACACTATCTCATTGGCCATTTAGGCACAACGATTATGCACACTGTTTCATTGTCCATTTAGGCACAACGATACACGTACACCGTCTCATTGTCCATTTTAAAAACAACAATAATACACCGTCACATGATACCTTTCCTGTTAACGTCTCACGTTAAAACCACACCGGGCACGTCTGCTGTAAATGCAAATGTAAAACATTTAGTTCTTGATGTTTTCTTTATGTTCGTTCTCATTCGTTATCGAAGCTTAAAGGCTAGCGACTATTCATAAATTTCATCATCACCTGAAAATCAATAACACAGGACGCGCAGTCCGAGTGCTCAATCACAACACCTTAGACCGATGCTGCAGTCAAGGTTTGTGGTCATAGAAATCATTTATGATTTTATCCATGTTTTATTCTAACAAGATAAGGAATCCTAGTTCGCAACAACGAAATCAGGACGCACAGTCCTCAATTCCGAGATTTGGACTATTAGCCCATAACATCATGATTAGGACCCTTGGTCCATAATTCTTGACACGGATCCTAGATCACGTGCATATCACGAAAAACTAGAGCGACGTCTCGCGACTAGATTCCTATTCGCACGTGCTTACTTTTCGATCAGTGAAAATCAAATCCAAAACAAAACCTCGGTCACTTATCCAAGTAACCGGAACGTTTCCAAATCATTTAGGAGAAAATCCTTTTCCTTTGCAAAATATTTTATAAAGCAATTAGGAAATTCGTTTGTTTTTTAAATCCTTGATGGAATAAAGTCAAATATTTTCAAAGGGTTTTTCTTTCATAAAACACATAGTTCGAAAAAGTTTTTCTCTCGTACAAAACTTTAGATCATGAAAGGGTAGTTTCCGTTGACTTAAAATCACTTCAACATTTATTTTAAAAACGAGAATCTTATTCTTTTTGAAGTAAGCACTTTAAACACAGAACTTTTATAAATGAAACCAAAACTTTCAAAGTTCTATTCAAGGCTTTTTAAGTCTTTTAATCCTTATAATCATGGAGCGCAGACTCAAGTCCGGCTTCTCAAACTTCAATCAACAGTAATATATCTCAAACAATAATATCACAGTTAATGACAGTTTATCACATATATATAATTCATAATACTGTAAAGCAAGTAATAATCAACTTCAAGTAATAATCACAATAGCTCAAGTAAACAAGTCATTCAAGTATTGGCTCCATATCATAATAATATTCAAATCACTCAAGTTAAGCACATACACACAAGCATATAGTCATTGAATATCCCAAGGCAATCCCCTCTTACCTTTGGTTAGGTAGAGATATGAGATGCTTGGATAGAAGTACCGCGAACGTCCTCGCATTCTCCGGGATAGAAGTCTAAGGTTATAAACACAAGATCACAAGTTAAAATCAACCAAGAACACTGTCGCGACCATCCCGTCCGGGAGCCGCGAAGAGATGGTAAAAACAAAGGAGTCGCCACCAATATTTTATTTGGAAAAAACATTGGAAAAAACATTTATTTTAAGGAAATTGGTCTTAAAAAAATATAGAGATTTGGATTCGGGAGTTGGTTACGAGTAGGAAAGGTGTCAGCACCCTACACCGCCCGTTTAAAAAAATGGTACCTCAAGTTAATTGTGCAAAAATTTTAGTAACTTTTTAAATATTTATTTTACCCCAAATTTTATTTACAAGAAAGAATCGTTTTTTATTTTTAATATCTTAAATTTTTATTAATTTTTACATTTTTAAATTTATTGTTTATAAAAACTAAATGAGGTTGAATATAGCACATGAGTCTATAGGGTAACCTCAAATCTAAGGGACTGAACATGACACCGTATCCATAGAGCATCCCTAAGAATATAAAAGTTTAATTATTTCGATTAATTATTTTAACATAAAAAGAGACACAAAAAAAAGGAAAATTTAGTTTTGGCTTGATAAGATGATTTATCTTGCTCATACGTATTCCCGAGTGCGATGGGAAACGCAAAGACACGTAGTTCTTTAAAAAATCTTGATTGGTTGATTGGTTTTAATTTTTGAAAATGTTTGATTGATAACATGATTTTATATAGCTTAAAACCATGTCCTCATTGCAATTATTCATTGATTTTTGGCTATTAAAGAGATGGATTCTCGTAACTTTGATTCTTTTTGCAAATTATTAAGAGTGGACTAAGTTGGAGCATAAATTGGAGGAACAATGGTATTTTTAGAGCTTAAAAACGGGGTGAATTAAGAGCTGGGGCATGAGACACAGCTCTGTGTCCTGATAGACACAGTCGTGTCTCTAAAAAGTGGACGTTTCTCTCTCATGGAGTTCGACACAGCTGTGTCTTCATTAGACACAACTGTGTTTAATCATCGCATGTGCTGTCTTCCGAGAGACACAGCTGTGTCTCCTAATAGACACAGCTGTGTCTAGTCCCTGGAGCGTGTTTTGTCAAGAGACACAGCTGTGTCCCCTATTGGACACAGATGTGTCTATTCTGTTTGTTCTGAAAATATCAGTTTTACCCTTTTTATTTTAGTTTTAAATAGGGTTAAAACCTTTGTTTTGAGGGAGGATCTCTTTGGGAAAGACTGAGACGGCAGAAACACTGTTCTTGGGGTTTAGCTATTGTGGGAGTTCTTCCAAATCATTGGAGCGATTCAAGAGCAAGGCAAGGCGCTTGAAGAATCAGAGTGGAGATTATACCACTGTAAAAGGGGTTCTTTTTCCTTGTTTCTTCATGTACCTTTATTTAGATTTGGTTCTCTTTTATTCTATGGATAGCTAAATACCATTACTAGGGTTATGGTGGATCTTGCTACTTGAAACTCTTTTCCTAATTTAATATAATTTCATGATTTTGCTTTCATATAGATTATTCTATTGCTTTAATTCATGTTAAGTTTTGATCACTCTTGACGTGTTTGAGTTGATTGATTGATCGGGGCCGTACCGTAATTAATTGACAGACATATAGAATAATCGATGTTAGGATTATTGCATGATCAAACTTTAATCCTAGTATTTCAATCAGGTTAATCAATTAGATTAATCAACCTCTCCGTGCTTTATGCTTTCTCCGGATTTGAATTTCTTACATGACCAAATAGGAAATTAATTCGGGGAAAAGATTATTAATAGCGAATGACCAAACGTATTAATAGAATTCGTTGAGGGATTGATATATATTGCTTAATTCAAAAATCATAAAGAATTAGGAATTGGGAATTAAAAGTGCAAGTGAGACCTTGACCCTAGGCTTTCTCATAATTGAATCCTCCTTTCTGTATATTTGTGTTCTTGCTTGCGAACTCTTGTCTTTGTTGTTCCTTTCTAAAATTCATCATTTCACCAATTTGATTTGTCTAAATAACATAAGAATTTCTCTCGTTTGGTAATTATTAATTAATCCCTGTGGGTACGATATTTGGAGTCCCAAATACTCCTATATTACTTTTGCGATAGGGTGCACTTGTCTAAAGTGTGTTCTGCACGCATCAAGTTTTTGTCGCCGTTGCCGGGGATTTATTTAGTAATATCAGGTAAAAGAGATTCTAGTTAATTTAGACACCATTTCAAAAAAAAAACTATTATTGTCTTCCTTTGATTCTTGTATGCTAACACGTTCTCAATATCCTGAATTGCAGTATAATCCTGAAATAGAAAGAACCGCACGGAGAAATCGAAAGCAAGCTAGAGAAAGGAGAAACATGGCTGAGTGAATGACATTAGGATATTATTTCACACCCACTGCTGAATTAACCGACAGCATTGCTAATCCGGCTGTGGAGACCAATAATTTTGAGATCAAGCCAGCTTTGATCTCCATGATTCAGGCTTCTACGCAATTTGGGGGGTCACCTTCTGAAGACCCCAATGCTCACTTGAAGAAATTTTTGAGGATCACAGAGACTGTCAAGTTCAATGGTGTTTCCACGGATGCTATCAGGTTGAGGTTGTTTCCATTCTCTTTGACAGACAGAGCCATTTTATGGTTGTCTTCTTTACCGGGAGGTTCAATCACTACTTGGGATCAATTGACTCGCAAGTTCTTGGCTAAATATTTTCCTCCTTTGAAGTCTGCCAAGTTTAGAGCTGATATTACGAACTTTGCACAATATGAGCATGAGTCCTTGTATGAAGCTTGGGAGCGCTTTCAAGATTTGATTAGGAGATGCCCACATCATGGTTTTCCGGTGTGGCAACAGATTCAGATGTTTTATAATGGACTTTCTTCTCATAATAGATCCAGTATTGATGCTGCATGTGGAGGAAGTATCTGTAAGAAAACTCCTGAAGAAGCGTATGCTTTGATTGAAGAAATGGCTGACAATAATTACCAGTGACCATCAGGTGATAGACATATAGTCAAGAGGCCAGCTGGAGTTTATCAAGTGCAGCTCTGGAGCTTAAATTGGAAGCTATCACTAAGAAATTGGAGATGTTGATGCAAGCACAGACACAATCCATACCTGCATCTCCTGTTCCTTGTGATCATTACGGAATGGTAGGACATGAGAGCATGGACTACCAAGTGGGTAATCCTTTCGCCCAACCAGCCGAGGAGGCTAAGTATGTTGGCAATTCCAACCGGAATCAGAATGATCCATTTAGTTCTACTTATAATCCTGGTTGGAGGAACCATCCTGATAAGCCTCTGGCTTATCTAGTTTTATGACTAGATGAACTAGGGTTTATGTGCCAATTTATTCGAGTTCACTCTCGTTTTCGCCCAAATTTGCCTTGTTTTGTTCCTAAGTTGGACTTTGACTCGTTTTGCGTCTTTTGTGTAGTTTTTAGCTTCTTTTGGATAGAATTACGCTTGTGGTTGCTTGTGTTGTTTTCAGGTCCATAAGTGAAGCTCTAAGAATTAAGGAAAGTCAAGAAATAGTGGAGATTGCCATTCTGGAGATTCTCGCCCCGCGAGAGTTTGAAGACCCGGGAAGACAGAGACCATCACGGCCTAGCCGTGATTCACATCACGGGGCGTGAAAGGAAGGTTCGCGTCGCGAGACGTCCTTCGCGTCGCGAGTGTGTGAACTCCAGAAAAGTACCAGAGTCAGAGACCATCACGGCCTAGCCGTGATGTATATCACGGCCGTGACCTAAAAGCCACACAAGTCAGAGACCATCACGGCCTAGCCGTGATGTGTATCACGGTCGTGACCCAAAATCCACACAAGGCAGAGAACATCACGGCTTGGCCGTGATTCACATCACGGGCCGTGACAAGAGGGCTCGCGTCGCGAGACATCCTTCGCGTCGCGAGAGTTTGAATTCCAGAAGTGCGCCAGAAACAGAAGCCGTCACGGCCTGGCCGTGATGGCCATCACGGCCGTGACGCGTGGCATCCTTATAAATAGAGCAGATCAGAACAGAAAAAGAGGACTTTTTGGATCAGAACTGATTTTAGATCTTTTGTAATCCTTATTCTGGGGCTGCGTCTCCTCTTCTCCTCTCTTAATTCTTAGGCTTAGGATGAATTCCGATGGTACGTGCGTCGTTGTTACGGACATGAGGAACTAATCCTCTTGTCTAAGGGATCGATGAAGCCACCCATGGCGGCATAGTGTTCATGTAATGTAACTCTCTCTCCTTTAATTCAATTATTGTTTTCCAATTCTGTTTTCATTGTGTCGATTATATGCTAGCGTGATCGACTAGTTAAACGTGTTGAGGCCGAGAGGCGATTCGCGTTTTAGAACTTGAATTGGGAACATCGATCGAGTGTTGCACGAGAGTGAATAGGAGATCGATGCAACTCTTAGGGAACAAGAATTAATAGAATTCGAGATTAGGGTTAAGAGACCTAGTAAGTAATTAACTCAAATCATCGAATACGTCCTATTGAGCGCGACAGTGGATATAGGAGAATTTAGGGGTCCCGTTGACATTAAAATTGAACCTAGGGAGGAGATCAATATCACTTGGGTACTTTGCATGATTGGGTAGGTGGATTCGAAACCTTAGATGCTTTTAATTCCAGATTTCATCACCATATCTTTGATTGATTCGATTTGTTAATTTGAATTGTGATCCTAGTTTCTCTCCAACCACTTTCTCTACTTAACCAACTTATAGGATTTCTCGCGAAATTAGTAGAATTGGTAACCCAATCCTTGTGTTCGACCTCGGTAGACTCTTACCGTGTTTTATTACTTGCGACGACCCGGTACACTTGCCGGTGAGTCAACAAGTTTTTGGCGCCGTTGCCGGGGATTGGCACAACCAATTTTCCTAATTTTTTAGGAAATTTGATTGATTGGTTAAGTTGATTTTATTTTTTATTTTATTTTTCTGTTATTTCGTTATTATTTTTCTCTGCTTCTTTGATTCCACTTGGTCTTTGCCTGTTTTTGTATGCGAGGTACCCTCCTACAAGAGGACTTGCTATTTGATTCCGAGATCACCAGGACCGAGCGGCAATTAAGGAAAGAAGCCAGGGAACGGAAAAGAATTGAAGGAATTAAAATAGAGGGCATGGCTGAAGAAAATCCTCCTCCTCCTCCTCCTCCTCGTTACAAGCCTCTCTTCGAGTACGATCTACCAAACTTGGAGGATTGTGCTTCTTCTATTGTGAGGGGCAACTTGAATACAGACTCCTTCAGAGTGGAAGGGTGTGTCACAGCCCAGATCCGCGAGAATCAATTTGACGGCAGTGGCAAGCAAGACCCGCATAGACACATCACTCGCTTCCTTGAAGCCTGTGACTTACAGAAGACAAGAGGAGTCTCACAGGATGAGTTTCGCTTGCGACTTTTCCCTCTCTCTCTTAGGGATGTCGCTCGCGATTGGGTTGACAGCTTGGATAGGAACAGCATCAGAACTTGGGAGCAAATGGCACAGAAGTTCCTAACCAAATACTTTCCTCCTCAGAAGGCGGCACAAGCAAGAATAGCAGTCACATCATTCAGGCAGACGGAGGATGAAACTTACAATGAAGCGTGGGAGAGGTACAATGGTTTATTGAGAAGATGTCCCTCTGCGTTCTTTGACCCGGTTTCCAAAGTGCAGCATTTCTTTAATGGGTTGAGGGGACGCTATCAAATGAACTGTGATGCCGCAGCTGGCGGTTCTTTTGTATATTTATCGGCTGAGGATGGATGGGCACTGTTAGAAAAGATGTCATATAATGATTACAACCGTGGCAGGGAAACCTCGAGTGGAGTCAGTTCTGCGACAATGGAAGCCATTTTAGAGCAAAACAGATTGTTGAAGATGCAGAATGCGGCACTATCGGGGAACAAAAAAGTTAATGTGATACACGAGGGGATGCCTCCGGGTTGTGACAACTGCAATGGGGATCATGACACTCAGATTTGCCCACTGAACTTCTCTCAGGAACATGTGGATTCATGCCACAACTTCTATGACACTGTGCCCCAGAACAATTATCAGAGAAACAGACAGAATGACTACAATCAGAATCAGAATAGGGGGTACATGAGGAGAGACCATCCGGGTTTCGCATGGAGTAATGCTAGTGGTGGTCTAGCCGGGCAGCAACCTCAACAAGGTCTGAGGCCACACATAGGGATTCAGCAGCGCAATACTCAGCAGGGTCCTCCAGGGACTAATCAAGTGCAAACAACAGATAGTGGAAGACAACCGTGGGAGCTGGCTTTTGAGAAGGTGAGTACAGCAGTGGAGAAATTGTCAATTAACACGAATACTGCCATTGACAAGTTGGCGACTCATACAGGTTCTGCAATTCAGAATCTTGAGACACAAATAGCACAGCTCGCGAAGCAAATGAATGAGCGTCTTCCAGGCACTCTCCCAGGTGACACTGAGAACAACCCTAAGAGCCAGTGCAATGCCGTGACCACTAGAAGCGGTAGAGTGCTGGAATCTAACAAGGGCGCACCTAGTTCTCCGGAAGTTGAGGTCTCGAACCATCCACATGTTGAGGAAGAACAACCTGAGAAAGAAGAGAAGTTAGAAAGAGGTAAGGCACCGGAGCAAGGAGGGAGGTTAAAGCTTGTAGATGAAGAGTTCCGTAGAAAGAAGTGGGTAGAGCCCAAGGACCTCCCGTCCTACATGAAGGTACCATATCCGGAAAGATTGAAGAAGCCTCAACAGGATAAACAGTTCAACAGATTCCTTGATGTCTTCCGCAAGCTTCAAATTAACATCCCATTTGCGGAAGCCCTGGAACAAATGCCATCGTATGCTCGGTTTATGAAGGAGCTTCTCACCAAGAAGCGGAGAATTGTGGATGAGGAGACGGTTGCTTTGACCGAGGAGTGTAGTGCCATTCTTCAGAGAAAACTCCCTCCAAAGTTGAAGGATCCCGGTTCCTTTTCGATACCGTGTACTATTGGGGAGATGAATATAGGGAAGGCATTATGTGATCTAGGGGCAAGCATCAACTTGATGCCCCTCTCCATGATGAAGAAGTTGGGAATTAAGGAAGCCAAGGATACACGGATGTCACTCCAACTAGCCGATCGCTCCATCAAATACCCCTATGGGGTTGTTGAAGACTTGCTAGTGAAGGTGGACAAATTCATATTTCCGGCAGATTTTGTGGTGCTTGATATGGATGAAGACGCCGAGATCCCTCTCATATTGGGGAGGCCTTTCTTGGCCACAGGGCGTGCTTTGATTGATGTGCAACAAGGGAAGCTCACCCTTCGCGTGCAAGATGAGAATGTAGTCTTCAATGTCTTTGAAGCAATGAAGCACCCTGTGGAGAGGTCGGAAGTGTACCGGGTGGATTTTGTGGATGGTATTGTCAAGGAAGAGACCACTAGAGGAGCCCATGGTTCTGCACTTGCACAAGTGTTGGTAAAATCCCATGGTGATGATAGTGAGGAAGAAGACCACTTGGGGGATGAGGACTATCTTGAATGTTTGAAACAGATGGAAGCCTTACCAAGTCTCCCAAGGGATGAATATGCAAAGGAGAAGCTCAACAAGGAAGGCAATGAGGAAGATGGAAAGACACCGGAGCTGAAGCAACTCCCAAATCACTTGAGGTATGCATTCTTGGGGGAGGAGGGACAACATCCGGTGATCATTAGCAATGCCTTGAAAAAGGATGAAGAGGAGAAGCTGTTGAGAGTTCTTAGGGAACACAAATCCGCCATTGGGTGGAAGATTTCGGACCTAAAAGGTATAAGCCCTTCCCTATGCATGCATAAAATCTTGATGGAGGATGGTTATAAGCCGGTGGTTCAACCACGAGAGACGGCTAAACCCCATCATGAAATAATCTGTGCGTAAGGAAGTGATTAAGCTTTTAGATGCCGGAATCATCTACCCAATCTCGGATAGCAAATGGGTTAGTCCGATTCATGTGGTCCCAAAGAAGGGTGGAACAACCGTGGTGGTCAATGAAAACAATGAATTGATCCCAACAAGAACCATCACGGGGTGGAGAGTGTGCATCGACTACAGAAGATTAAATGAAGCAACAAGGAAGGATCACTTCCCTCTCCCCTTCATAGATCAAATGCTTGAGAGGTTAGCCGGATATGAGTACTACTGTTTCTTGGATGGTTACTCCGGCTATAACCAGATTGTGGTGGATCCTCAAGACCAAGAGAAGACGGCTTTCACTTGTCCGTATGGAGTCTTTGCCTACAGGAGGATGCCCTTTGGATTGTGCAACGCCCCTGCTACTTTCCAAAGGTGCATGCTCTCTATTTTCTCGAACATGGTGGAGAGATGCATTGAGGTGTTCATGGATGACTTCTCGGTCTTTGGGACCTCCTATGACAACTGTTTGAAGAACTTGACCTTGGTGCTTAAAAGGTGCCAAGAGACTAATCTTGTGCTCAACTGGGAGAAATGCCACTTCATGGTCAAGGAAGGTATAGTCTTAGGGCACAAAGTCTCCCAAAGGGGGATTGAGGTTGATAGGGCGAAGATTGAGTTGATTGAGAAGCTGCCCCCACCAACCAATGTGAAGGGGGTGAGGAGTTTTTTGGGGCATGCCGGGTTCTACCGGAGATTCATCAAAGACTTCTCCAAAATCGCAAGGCCGCTTTGCGACCTTCTTGTGAAGGATGTATCCTTTGATTTTAATGATTCTTGTTTAAATGTCTTCACTGTTTTGAAAAATATGCTTGTCACCGCACCCATAATCACTGCACCTAATTGGAATTTGCCATTTGAAATCATGTGTGATGCTAGTGATTATGCGGTGGGGGCTGTTTTGGGGCAGAGGGTGGAAAAATTAGCTCATGTCATTTATTATGCAAGTAAAGTTTTGAATGAGGCACAAGCTAATTATTCCACCACTGAAAAAGAACTACTTGATGTGGTGTTTGCTTTGGATAAGTTTAGACCCTACATCGTGGGGTCTAAGATTGTGGTTTTCACTGATCATGCGGCCATAAAACACTTGATGACAAAACAAGAGGCCAAACCTAGATTAATTCGGTGGATTCTTCTTTAGCAGGAATTTGATCTCGAGATTAAGGACAGGAAGGGATCCGACAATGGGGTGGCGGACCACTTATCTAGGTTGGTCAATCCCGACACCGAGGAGGAATTGTTAGACATCAAGGAAGAGTTTCCTGATGAAAAGCTGTTTGCACTTATTGAAAATTCCCCTCCTTGGTTCGCGGATATGGCTAACTTCAAGTCTTCAAATGTGGTTCCGCAAGGTTGGACTAATCAACAGAGAAAGAAGTTCTTCTCGGATGCAAAATATTATGTGTGGGAGGACCCCTATCTCTTCAAGCAGTGCTCGGATGGGATCCTCAGGAGGTGCATTCCCCATGACCAAATCGGAAACGTGTTGTGGCATTGTCATAGCTCGGATTACGGTGGGCATTATGGGGGAAAGAAGATTGCAGAAAAGATCCTTCAAAGTGGTTTCTTTTGGCCGACGCTCTTCAAGGATGCCTACACCTTTGTTGAAAACTGTGATCGTTGCCAAAGGGTTGGCAATATTTCTAAGCGACATGAACTCCCCTTGAATTGCATGCTCGAAGTAGAGCTCTTTGATGTATGGGGGATAGATTTCATGGGACCATTCCCACCTTCCTTCTCTTACCAGTACATTTTGGTGGCTGTCGACTACGTGTCGAAGTGGGTGGAGGCAATCCCAACAACCACAGATGATGCGCGGGTAGTCATGGATTTCTTGAGGTGCAATATCTTCTCTAGGTTTGGGGTCCCAAGAGTGTTGATCAGTGATGGGGGATCCCACTTCTGTAACAATCAAATGCATAAGCTTCTTGAGAAGTACGGGGTCAAGCACAGAGTCTCTACTCCCTATCACCCCCAAACAAATGGGCAAGCATAGGTATCCAACCGTGAGTTGAAGCGCATTCTCGAGAAAACCGTCAACTCCTCACGGAAGGATTGGTCGAGGAAATTGGATGATGCTCTATGGGCTTATAGGACCGCCTTCAAGACTCCAATTGGAAGGTCTCCCTACAATTTGGTGTTCGGAAAGGCATGCCACCTACCGGTGGAGTTGGAGGAGAAATCTTATTGGGCAATTAGGGAGCTCAACTTTGACTTGACAAAGGCCGGAGAGAAGAGGTTGTTGGACTTGAATGAGCTGTCTGAGATCCGCATGCAAGCTTATGAGAACGCACGAATCTACAAGGAGCGGACGAAGGCATGGCATGACAAGCACATCTTGCCTGGGAGGTTCGAGCCCGGGCAATTGGTGCTTCTGTATAATTCAAGGTTGAGGCTCTTTCCTGGGAAGCTGAAATCAAGATGGTCGGGACCATACAAGATCCTACAAGTCTTCCCCCATGGGGCAGTGGAATTAGAAGGGGCCTCCGCAACTTCAAGGTGAACGGGCACAGGTTAAAGCATTATCATGGGGAGTCAATCCCAACTGGAAAGCAAGTGTTTCTTTTGGATTAACCCTTAGGGGTGACTTGAGTCAGGCTCGGGACGTTAAACAAGCGCTACTTGGGAGGCAACCCAAGCTAGGTATCTCTCTTCTCCTAACTTTTGTTCTGTTTTTGATTTTTGTTTATGTTTTTGTTTGTCACTCTTGAATAATTTGAGAAGATCAAGAGTTGTTGTATGAATGATGTGTCGGCAAGTTTTTTGGGATTTTGATTAATTGGAGCATAGATGGATTGCATGAATTGTATTGACCATTGATGATTTCCCCCTAGGTTCTAATAATAGAAAAGTTGATCCCCACTTAAAAATTGAAAATTGAACTTTGAGATTTATTATGATTGCTTGATTTATGATAAGTTTGGGGTGAGGGGGTGCACACACTAGGAATCGTATCTCGGTCAAACAGTTTGCAAAATGTCCAGGTGAGGATTTGAGCCTCCAACTCTGTTTTTGAATGTGTGAATCACTGTTAAGTTGCACTTTCCCGAATTTGCTTGAATCTCTATATGGTTTGCATGTTTATATGTTGCATCAAATGATTTAGGCAATTTTCTTTGAATTAACTACTTGGCCATAAATTGAACCAACCTTGATGAATGATCCCTAGTTAGCCACATTGAGCCTTGAAGCCTATTGTTCTTGATGACCTTACATCACAAGCCATTAACTCAGAAAAACCATTATTTTCCCCTATCCTAGGATTTAGGAGAGTATGGAATTTTAGCTTTGTAAGTGTTGTTGTGGAACTAAGTTTGGGGTGGCTACAAGTTCATGAATCATAGTTGAGAAAAAGAAAAACGGAAGTAAGGGCCGAAGGCTTGAAAGAAAAAAAAAATGGGTGATAAAAAGCATTGAATATGTGCCAAAAAGGGCAAAGAAAAAATAAATATAAAAAGGAAGAGGTGTGTAGCCACCAACTGCAAGGAAGAGAATAATATGAGAGTAAATTCAATTGTTGTGATATTAGTTTCATGCTCTCATTGATCCTAGGGACTTAGCTTCTATCCTTTGATTATCCTACCCTTAGCCAGGCCCCATTACAACCTTTGAAAGACCTATTGATGATGTATGCATGTTTTCGTGGGAACTATGTTTGAGATGAAAATCAAATTCATGGGAAGTGCTCTTAGAATGTGAAAGTGAGTGAAAAGTTGATAGCCTAGACAAACTTGAGCGAATGAGTGAAATACTAAATGCCCTTGAGAGGAAGGCAATTGTTTGAAATAGGTGATCTTCCTTTGTGTGTATCTTTGAGCCTCAATTTAGAGTAATGATGGCATGAATGATAACTTCTCAATTGTTTAAAGTAGATGAATGTGGGGATTACATTGATGAAAAAGGGGGGAATCAAAGAAGAAAAACTGCTTTGTAAAGTCGCATGAAATTTGTGCGAAATCGATTGAATCCCTTAAGCTTGCCAAGTCTTGAGTCGTTTTTGAGTTTTAAGCTTGCTTGGGGACAAGCAAGGTTTAAGTTTGGGGTATTTTGATAAGCCTCTGGCTTATCTAGTTTTATGACTAGATGAACTAGGGTTTATGTGCCAATTTATTCGAGTTCACTCTCGTTTTCGCCCAAATTTGCCTTGTTTTGTTCCTAAGTTGGAATTTGACTCGTTTTGCGTCTTTTGTGTAGTTTTTAGCTTCTTTTGGATATAATTACGCTTGTGGTTGCTTGTGTTGTTTTCAGGTCCATAAGTGAAGCTCTAAGAATTAAGGAAAGTCAAGAAATAGTGGAGATTGCCATTCTGGAGATTCTCGCCCCGCGAGAGTTTGAAGACCCGGGAAGACAGAGACCATCACGGCCTAGCCGTGATTCACATCACGGGGCGTGAAAGGAAGGTTCGCGTCGCGAGACGTCCTTCGCGTCGCGAGTGTGTGAACTCCAGAAAAGTACCAGAGTCAGAGACCATCACGGCCTAGCCGTGATGTATATCACGGCCGTGACCTAAAAGCCACACAAGTCAGAGACCATCACGGCCTAGCCGTGATGTGTATCACGGCCGTGACCCAAAATCCACACAAGGCAGAGAACATCACGGCTTGGCCGTGATTCACATCACGGGCCGTGACAAGAGGGCTCGCGTCGCGAGACATCCTTCGCGTCGCGAGAGTTTGAATTCCAGAAGTGCGCCAGAAACAGAAGCCGTCACAGCTACGCGTGGCATCCTTATAAATAGAGCATATCAGAACAGAAAAAGAGGACTTTTTGGATCAGAACTGATTTTAGATCTTTTGTAATCCTTATTCTGGGGCTGCGTCTCCTCTTCTCCTCTCTTAATTCTTAGGCTTAGGATGAATTCCGATGGTACGTGCGTCGTTGTTACGGACATGAGGAACTAATCCTCTTGTCTAAGGGATCGATAAAGCCACCCATGGCGGCATAGTGTTCATGTAATGTAACTCTCTCTCCTTTAATTCAATTATTGTTTTCCAATTCTGTTTTCATTGTGTCGATTATATGCTAGCGTGATCGACTAGTTAAACGTGTTGAGGCCGAGAGGCGATTCGCGTTTTAGAACTTGAATTGGGAACATCGATCGAGTGTTGCACGAGAGTGAATAGGAGATCGATGCAACTCTTAGGGAACAAGAATTAATAGAATTCGAGATTAGGGTTAAGAGATCTAGTAAGTAATTAACTCAAATCATCGAATACGTCCTATTGAGCGCGACAGTGGATATAGGAGAATTTAGGGGTCCCGTTGACATTAAAATTGAACCTAGGGAGGAGATCAATATCACTTGGGTACTTTGCATGATTGGGTAGGTGGATTCGAAACCTTAGATGCTTTTAATTCCAGATTTCATCACCATATCTTTGATTGATTCGATTTGTTAATTTGAATTGTGATCCTAGTTTCTCTCCAACCACTTTCTCTACTTAACCAACTTATAGGATTTCTCGCGAAATTAGTAGAATTGGTAACCCAATCCTTGTGTTCGACCTCGGTAGACTCTTACCGTGTTTTATTACTTGCGACGACCCGGTACACTTGCCGGTGAGTCAACACATCCCAACTTCTCTTACGGAGGTCAACAGAAGGGCCAAAATCAGAATGTCTATAGACCACCACATTTGCAAAATCAAGGTCCTAGACAAGAAGATAGAAAGCCAAGTCTTGAAGACACAATGATGAAGTTCATAGAGAAGACTGATGGTAGAATCCAAACATTGGAAAATCAGGTGTCTACTCTGGCAACCTTAATGTCTCAAAGGGTGCAAGGTACACTACCCACTCAAAATGAACCTAATCCAAAGGAGCAAGCTAAAGCTATCACCCTTAGGAGTGGCAAAGAGTTAAGTGCAGCACCTCAAAAGGAAGAACAAGTGGCTGCAAAAGAAAATAAAGCTCTTATTGAAGGGAGCACTTCTGAAGAGGGTGAAAAAGGTAAGGTTGATCATGAGCCAAAAAAGGTAAACATCCCTTTCCGTCAAAGGTTAAAAGATGAACATCATGAGAAGCAATTTACTAGATTTATGGAAATTTTTAGAAAATTGCATATAAATATTCCATTTGTTGAAGCTATATCTGAAATGCCCAAATATGCAAATTTTTTGAAAGAAATAATCTCTAATAAAAGGAAATTAGAGGGCTTTGAGTTGGTGAGGTTGAATGAGGAATGCTCTGCTATTCTTCTTAAGAAACTACCACCTAAATTGAAATATCCAGGGAGTTTTACTATTCCTTGTTCCATTGGTAATTCTTATTTTGAAAAAGCATTATGTGATTTGGGTGCCAGTATAAATCTAATGCATTTCTGTCTTTAGAAAACTTGGCATGCAGGAACCTCAACCCACTAACATCTCCTTGTAGTTAGCAGACAGATCCATCACTCACCCACGTGGTATCGTGGAAGATGTTTTGGTTAAAGTCGACAAATTTGTTTTCCCTGCAGACTTTGTTGTTTTGGACATGGAAGAAGATGAGGAGGTCCCAATTATTTTGGGAAGACCTTTCTTAGCAACAGGAAAGACGTTAATTGATGTCCAACAAGGGAAGATGACTTTACGCTTTGGTGATGAAGAAGTTGTTTTTAAAGTCTTTAATTCTATTAAAAAACCTTCTTCTTTTGCTTCCTGTAATTTTATTCAGGATGTTGATGTCACTCATGTGGTTGTTTCTAGCAACTTTCAGGATCTAAGGATAGAGGATGCTTTGGAGAAAATTCTTACTACAGAGGATCATGATATATTGGTGAGCAATGAAGATGAAGAGATTTTTCTATATCTTGGAGCTCATCAATTGCAAGGAAAATGGAGAGATCGCCGGTTTGATGAGTTGGAAAAGGGCAGTGCTCCAAAACCCAAGCCTTCGATTGAAGAAGCCCCCGAGCTTGAATTAAAACCTCTCCCCTCAAATCTTAAATATGCATTTTTGCAACCTCCCTCTTCTTTGCCAGTAATTATTTCAGCTGCTTTGACAGGTACCATGGAGGAACAGCTCATGAGAGTTTTGAGGGATAACATGGAAGCCTTTGGGTGGACAATTCATGACATCAAGGGTATTAGTCCCGCCATTTGCACTCATAGGATTTATATGGAGGATGATTTTGAGCCTCGAGCACTACCACATCACCGCCTCAACCCGAACACGAAGGAGATGGTTAAAAAGGAAGTGATCAAACTTCTTGATGCAGCTATTATCTATCCTATTTATGACAGTAAATAGGTAAGTCATGTTCAATGTGTTCCTAAAAAGGGAGGTACCACTGTCATGGAAAATGATAATAATGAACTTATAGCGATAAGGAAAACAACGGGGTGGCGCATGTGCATTGATTATAGAAAATTAAATGAAGCCACTAGAAAAGATCATTTTCCTCTACCTTTTGTAGACCAGATGCTTGAAAAATTAGCAGGGCACAAATATTATTGTTGTTTAGATGGGTACTCCGGTTATATGCAAATACCAGTGGCATTACAAGATCAAGAGAAAACAACTTTTACTTGCCCATATGGTACTTTTGCATATAAAAGGAAGCCATTTGGTTTATGCAATGCCCCTGCCACTTTCCAAAGGTGCATGATGGCAATTTTTTCTGATTTAATTGAGGAATGCATCGAAGTTTTCATAGATGATTTTTCTGTCTTTGGTTCCTCATTTGATAATTGTTTGCATAATTTAAATCTGGTATTGAAAAGATGCAAGGACACTAATTTGGTGCTAAATTGGGAAAAGTGTCAATTCATGGTGCAAGAGTGTATTATTTTGGGGCACAAGGTATCCACCAAAGGTATTGAGGTAGACCCTGCCAAGGTAGAGGTGATTGTAAAATTACCTCCACCGAATTCTGTGAAGGCAGTGCGTAGTTTTTTGGGACATGCAGGTTTTTACAGGAGATTTGTTAAACATTTTTCTAAAATTGCTCAGCCCATGACAATCCTTTTGGTTAAAGATGCCACTTTTGATTTTTCTAATCTGTGCTTAAAGGCATTTAATTTACTGAAAGAAAAATTAGTTAGTTCCCCTGTTGTTGTGGCCCCTGATTGGACTCTTCCTTTTGAGTTGATGTGTGATGCCAGTGATATTGCTGTGGGGGCAGTTCTGGGTCAAAGGAAAGATAAGGCATTTCATACTATATACTATGCTAGCCGCACTCTAGATGATGCTCAAAAGAATTACACTACCATAGAAAAAGAGTTGCTAGCAGTAGTATTTGCTTTTGACAAATTTCGTCATTATCTTGTCCTTTCAAAGGTTTTTGTCTATACTGACCATTCTGCTATTAAGCATTTACTTGAAAAACAGGATGCGAAGCCTCGGTTGATTAGATGGATTCTTTTGCTCCAAGAGTTTGACTTGGAAATTAGAGATAAAAAGGGTACAGAGAATCTTGTGGCAGATCACTTGTCACGTCTTGACCAGAGTGCGATGCAACCTTCAGATGATGGGGAGATCAAGGAAGTGTTTCTTGATGAGCGTCTCTTGGCTATTTCCACTGCTCCATGGTATGCAGACATTGTTAATTATCTCGCTGGTAAGGTTGCCCCTACACACTTCTCTTATCAACAGAAGAAGAAAGTTTTTTCTGATGCTAAACACTATATGTGGGATGAACCTTATTTGTTTAAAATATGTGGGGATAAAATGATTAGACGTTGTGTGCTTGCCGACGAGATACCTTCTATTCTTGAACATTGTCATTCTAGGGAGACTGGGGGTCACTTTGGCCCGAATAGAACTGCATATAAAGTTTTGCAATGTGGTTTTTATTGGCCTACCATCTTTAAAGATGCACTTGAATTTGTGAATGCTTGTGATAGTTGCCAGCGTAGCGGTAATATTTCTAGGCGACAAGAGATGCCCTTGAATAATATTATGGTGTGTGACATTTTTGATGTTTGGGGAATTGATTTCATGGGACCTTTTCCTAAATCCTTTTCAAATGAGTATATTCTTGTTGCTGTGGATTATGTTTCTAAATGGGTGGAAGCAGTGGCCTTACCCACTAATGATGCTCGGGTTGTGGTTAAATTTTTGAAAAAAAATATTTTTACACGATTTGGCATGGCTAGAGCAATCATAAGTGATGGTGACACCCATTTTTGCAATAAACAATTTGAAAATCTCTTGAGAAAATATGGTGTCACCCATAAAATAGCCACTCCCTATCACCCCCAGACAAGAGGTCAAGTGGAAATTTCTAATAGGGAATTGAAGAGGATTTTGGAAAAAACTGTTAGTGCATCCAAAAAAGATTGGTCTTTAAAATTGGATGATGCATTATGGGCATACAGGACTACATTTAAAACTCATGTTGGTGAAGAGCGGTTGCTCCAACTTAATGAATTGGATGAGCTTCGTCTTGAAGCTTATGAAAATGCCAAGTTGTATAAGGAGCGAACAAAAAAATGGCATGATAAGTGCATTCAGCAGCGTGAGTTTCATATTGGTGAAAAAGTTTTAATTTATAACTCACGTTTACGTCTTTTTCCAGGAAAATTGCGCTCACGTTGGTATGGACCTTACACCGTGACACAAGTTTTTCCTTCTGGTGTGCTTGAGGTTTCTAAGGATGATTCTAGCACTTTCGAGATCAATGGACAACGTGCTAAACATTATGAGGGGGGTGTTCTTCATTTGAAATATGTTACCCGCCTTCAGGATTGACTGCCTCTATGATGACCGTCAGGCTCAAGACGTTAAACAAGCGCTGCACAGGAGGCAACCTGTGTTTCTAAACCTTTTTATCCTTTTTATTTTATTTTGTTAACTTAGGACTTAAGTGTAGGTGGGGAGAATTTTCTTTTCTTAATTTGTGTTTATCTCTCTTTGTTTTCAAAAAAAAATCAAAAAAAAAACTTAAAGGAAGACACAGCTGTGTCTCTAAATGACACAGTTGTGTCTAACTCTCGTATGTGGTGGCCTCTCAATAAGACACAGCTGTGTCTCTGAATGACACAGCTGTGTCTCATCCCCTTTAACGCTAAAGGACGTGTCTTTATAAAAAAATACTTAAAGGGAGACACAGCTGTGTCTCTAAATGACACAGCTGTGTCTCATCACCTTTAACGTTAAAGTATGTGTTTTTTATTTTTTTAAAAAAAACTTAATTTTATAAACACCCCGTAGCCTCAGGAGGTCAAACCTCCTATTCCTCTTCTCTACTTTATCTCCCCATCTCTCTTTTTCTTCTCTGTTCATAAAAGCCACCTCTTATTCCTCTTCTCTACCTTATCTCCCCATCTCTCTTTTTCTTCTCTGTTCATAAAATCTACCACCCACACTTGTTCCTTGCTCATTTCATCACAGCCGTGCGCCGCTGCTGTTCACCACTGTCGTGCGGTTCTCCGTTTGGCCGTCACCACCGCGCGATTCTCCTCCACGCGTTCATGCTCCGCCGCGCGTTCGTCTCTGCTGCTGTTATACGCTGCCCCATCTCTCATTGGGTTTCTTGATTTGGGTTTTGGGGCACCATTGGGGTTAAGGTTGTTTGTGTTATATTGTATTCATCCCCTCTACCAGGAACTATGCCGCCCAAGCGTCAGCGCCCTACTGACAGGGCCAGTACTTCTCGAGTTGCTCTTCCTGATGTCTCTGTTGCCCACACGCTAGTATTTGAATCTTCTGTGCATCATGAGCGATTTGAAATACTTCAGAAGTTCCAGCTTGTCCCATCCAAATGCCTCGATGCTCAGACCATTGATGACTTTGGCGTCCGTAGGCAGATTGAGGATTATTTATGTAGCGCTGGATGGGAGCATCTAACCGCCATTCACTGTGATGCTTATCGAGAGCCCACTCTCGAATTTTGGGTAACATTGAACTTTGATTGCTCGGTGCAAAGCCCGGAGGAGCCTACGACCATAGGATTCCGTCTTAATCGGCGCAACTTTTGCATGTCGCTGACTGAGTTTAATATTCACATGGGTTTTGAGACATCTGCTTCTGTGCAGACCCAAGCCTACCAGGGGGCCCTATTTTCTCCTCCGCCCGATTTCTTTGATGCCATCTTTTGGATAGAGATTAGCCGGCCAGGACAGCCTTATAATCCTAGTCAGAGTAAGGCCTCTATGCTTTGTGACCCCGTGCTCCGTTGGTTGCATCGATTCATATCTCATGGCATTAATGGTCGTCCTCAGAGCACGGCCGTTGTGACTAAGATGGACTTGTTCTTTCTATGGTGCTTAGTGCATGGCAACCACTGCAACCTGGGATACTTATTCATGCAGCATCTGAGGAAACAGGAGAAGCCCAACGGTAGGGACCAACAACGATATTTTACCTTGGGTTCCTACATTACACATATGGCTCGTAACCTTGCTGCCTTGCACCCGGATGTCACACAGGCAATCCCCATGGAGCCTATTGATCGAGACTTGTTACTTCGTATGGGTGTTGTTCATCAGGTTCGACCCGGGCATTTTTCATTACTTAGAGCTGCTCCAGTTGACCCTCAGGAGGCCGATGTAAATGTTGGTGGTGATGATGATGTTCCTGCACCGCCTCCTCCTACTATGGATGATATTGTGGCTCGCTTAGATCGTTTGGAGGTAGATATTCATCGACGACTTGACCAGCTTTTCAAGTTAATTGAGGCTCGCTTGCCGCCTCTTCCACCTCAGTGACTGTATTTCTCTCCTTCGTCCTCTGATGACCTTCACCATGTGCCGAATCACTTCAGGGAAGCTTCACTCTTCTTTTTCTTATGGGTGATGGTTTTGTTTTTGCTATTTTAACATTGAGGACAATGCTGGGTTTAAGTGTAGGTGGTGGGGTACCGATTAATTACCCCATTTATTTTTGAAAATGTGAAGAACTACACTTGAGTATTGTGAATAATTAGGCAAGATGTGATTTTGAATTTTTGGAATTAATGTTAGGCAGATAGAGATATTTTTCGAAGGGCACTTCATTGCTTATGAGAGATTGTTTTGCTAAGTGATCTTTTTCCAGCTTGATATGACATGATGTGATCCTAGTTGAAAATTAGCATGTTTGCTTACATTTGCTTTTCTTCTCAACTTAGCCCCAGAAAGTGAGTTTTGAGCCAAATTGAATGGATTTTCATTTTGAATCCAATTTTCTTTTGGGAGTGATACTTCTCTAGGTTTATGTATTCTAGAACTTGCTTTGATATCTTGTTGAGACTTCAATAATTCGCATGCATGCTTGAAGGTGATTAAGGCAATTAGGATTTATTTTTCTTGACCTCCTGAGTTGCGTTGACAAAATTATTCCTTTAGTTGCCCGTTTTGAGCTTGATATAAAATTTCCTTGGTTACCCCTTTTTGAGAATTTTAGGTTGAATGTATTTGATTATTTTGATTATTTTGATTATTCTTGACATTGGGTGAAGCATGTAAATGGGTTGATAAAAGGTCATTGAAGGTTATTTGTGTGTTGATGGATAGAAAAGCAGAAAGTGAAAAAAAAAAGAGAAAAAAAGAAAAAGAAAAAAAGAAAGAAAAAATCAATCCATATGGATTCAAATAAAAAAAAATATGATAAAAGGAAGATTTTTGGTGAAGTATAATGGAAATAAGGTTGGAAGTGAAAGATTATTATGTGCTTGTGCATTGAGTTTCACTTGTTTTCTTTTCAACCTGATTTTACTATGTTGTGACTTATCCTAAATATCTCCATCCTTTTTATCCTACCTATTATTGTTCCCCCGTAGCCCTGTTACAACCATTGCAAGTCCTTTTGATTCATGTTGTGCATGTGAATAAGAAAGTGGAGATGAGATCGACAATCAAGCCTATGGTAACGTATCTTCCTAGAAGAAGTTTGGAGTGATCTTTTTGTCCTTAATCAGTTGAGTGATGGAAAGTTGAGTGACCTTATTTGTTGATTAGGAAGTGATGCTAGTTGAACTCAAGCTTCTAACTGTACTAGGTACTGATTGTTCATATTTAACTGATTTTGATCCTTGGCTTGACTGGATTCATTTGTTATGAAAGCCCTTTGATTTGTGTCTTTGGAAGCTGAAGTCAATACTGAGTTTAATGTTATTTCTTTGCTTGAGGACAAGCAAAACTCAAGTGTAGGTGGTTTGATAGCATGATTTTATATAGCTTAAAACCATGTCCTCATTGCAATTATTCATTGATTTTTGTCTATTAAAGAGATGGATTCTCATAACATTGATTATTTTTGCAGATTATTAAGAGTGGACTAAGTTGGAGCATAAATTGGAGGAACAATGGTACTTTTGGAGCTTAAAAACGGGGTGAATTAAGAGTTGGGGCATGAGACGCAGCTCTGTGCCCTGATAGACACATCAGTGTCTCTAAAAAGTGGACGTTTCTCTCTCATGGAGTTCGACACAGCTGTGTCTTCATTAGACACAGCTGTGTCTAATCATCGTACGCACTGTCTTCCGAGAGACACAGCTGTGTCTCCTAATAGACACAGCTGTGTCTAGTCCCTGGAGCGTGTTTTGCCAAGAGACACAGCTATGTCCCCTATTAGACACAGATGTGTCTATTCTGTTTGTTCTGAAAATATCAGTTTTACCCTTTTTATTTTAGTTTTAAATAGGGTTAAAACCTTGTTTTGAGGGACGATCTGTTTGGGAAAGGCTGAGACGGCAGAAACACTGTTCTTGGGGTTTAGCTATTGTGGGAGTTCTTCCAAATCATTGGAGCGATTCAAGAGCAAGGCAAGGCGCTTGAAGAATCAGAGTGGAGATTACTACCGTAAAAGGGGTTCTTTTTCCTTGTTTCTTCATGTTCCTTTATTTAGATTTGGTTCTCTTTTATTCTATGGATAGCTAAATACCATTACTAGGGTTATGGTGGATCTTGCTACTTGAAACTCTTTTCCTAATTTAATATGATTTCATGATTTTGATTTCATATAGATTATTCTATTGCTTTAATTCATGTTATGTTTTGATCACTCTTGGCGTGTTTGAGTTGATTGATTGATCGGCGGCCGTACCGCAATTAATTGACAGACATATAGAATAATCGATGTTAGGATTATTGCATGATCAAACTTTAATCCTAGTATTTCAATCAGGTTAATCAATTAGATTAATCAACCTCTCTGTGCTTTATGCTTTCTCCGGATTTGAATTTCTTACATGACCAAATAGGAAATTAATTCGTGGAAAAGATTATTAATAGCGAATGACCAAACGTATTAATAGAATTCGTTGAGGGATTGATATATGTTGCTTAATTCAAAAATCATAAAGAATTAGGAATTGGGAATTAAAAGTGCAAGTGAAACCTTGACCCTAGACTTTCTCATAATTGAATCCTCCTTTCTGTATATTTGTGTTCTTGCTTGCGAACTCTTGTCTTTGTTGTTCCTTTCTAAAATTCATCATTTCACCAATTTGATTTGTCTAAATAACATAAGAATTTCTCTCGTTTGGTAATTATTAATTAATCCCTGTGGGTACAATATTTGGAGTCCCAAATACTCCTATATTACTTTTGCGATAGGGTGCACTTGTCATAAGTGTGTTCTGCACGCATCATTGATTTTTTTGAATTTGTGATTTTTTTTTTTGTTTTTTTATATATATTTTTAAAAAGGAACTTCTTGAATTTTTTATTTTTGAAAAGTTTTTTTTCTTTTAAAAAAAAGGGAATTAAAATCTTTCTAAGAGAACCTTTTTCCATTCTTGTACTTTTTTGTTCTATTCTAGCTTTGGCCCAAGTTATAATAATAATTAAAAAAACGACATGATAAAAAAAAAACAACTGGGCTGCAATCATAAGCCCAAACCATCAAAACTTAATAACCTAACAAGTAATAACATGAAGTCTGAATAATAACAAAGAAAATTAAAAGGAGAGCATTCAGAGCCTCCATCGTTACCAACAGAGACCAAGGGGCCTGACAGACGTGTGGAGGAGGGCAGCGCGATGGAGGCAAGTGTGGAAGTCTGACCCATGGCGGCTTGCACGGTGGGTGGTGCTGGCGGTGGTGGACGTCAGACCCGCGACGGCTTGCAAGGTGGTGGCTTGCACGGATCTGAGATGGAGACGTGATGGATAGCGAGCGACGAGGATGCGAACGGCAAGGACGAGCGGATCTCGTGGGTCTGGTGCAAGTTATGGAGATCCGAGACTGAGCTCGCGGGTCTGGTGCGGGTCTGCGACTTGATATGGCGGAGCGACGGTCGTACAGTGAAGCGGCGACGTCTGAGGCGGGCAGCGATGCGAGGCAGATGTACTGTAGTGTGGCAGAGCTGGGACACGACGAGGATGGCGGGTACTGTAGTGTGGCGGAGCTGGGTCACGACGATGATGGCGGAGGTCCGAGGTGAGGCTTTCCTCTGCTTCTTTTTTTTCCTGATTGTTCTCTTCTTCTTTGTTGTTTTTTTTCTTTTTCTGATTTTTTTTTGCTTATTTTGTTTTTGTGAGAGGATGAGATGACAAGGGGACAGTAAGAAGAAAATAATGGAAGGCAGGAATGAAGATTATGTAAATTGGTGAAGAGAAACTCAGAGGATGGCTGAGTAACTGAGGAAGGAACTGTGATTAGAGTTTTGAGCAAAAGCATTGAATCCTCCCTCTAAACCCATATTTTTGCACACTCTGATTTTCTGCGTTCTGCTGATAAATCAACAAAACACCCCCCCCCCCCCCCCCTCTGAAATGTAACGTGTATATATGTATGATGAGGAAGAAAACAAAAATCTGTTATTTGCTCTGAAAGGGGGAGGACGAAAATTGGACAGATTGTGGACCATGGTGCGGTGCTACCACAACTCTGCCTGGCAAATGCAAGGGCAGGGATGTTGTCCCCCTCTTTCTGGAAAAAAAAAGTGAAAGAAAACAAAATAAGGGAAATAAAAGAGAAAGCTAGTTTACCTCAAATGGAAGAGGACAAAGTAAGGATGGGAAAAATCATCAGAGGCAAAAACCAACGTCTCTCTTGTAACAAAAAGAATAAAATTGGCTACATCTAATTCTATAATGGATCAAAAACAAAAAACATTTTTTTGTTTTTTTTGCATTTTTTATTTTTATTTTTATTTTATTTTATTTTTTCAAAAATATTAATTAAGAGAAAAAATACCAGCACAAAATTAGGCGTTCATAGCTGCACCTCTTTACTTGTTTCTTATTAGATAGTAGGTGTAACCGTAGTTAACCTATTATCGTTATAAGAAACGAGTAAAGACACGAACTCCAATTTTGGTCGGGATACGTAGGCAAGCAAAAGGACCCGTGACTACAAAGCGATTTCCTATAAAGAACCAGTGGGTTGGATTGCCCACTGTGGTCTACACATGAAAAGCTTGCATGGTGGATTGCATGCTAAGCTTAAAAACAATGATAAAGAGCTTACGTGGTGGATTACACGTTAGAAGCCCGAACAGAAATATAAAATAGCTTAAGGGGTGGATTGCCCGTCAGAAGCTCGAACAAAAAGATAAAATGAGCTCACGGGGTGGATTTCCCGTCAAAAGCTTGAACAGAAAGATAAAAGTGAGCTCACGGGGTGGATTGCCCGTCAGAAGCTCGGACGGAAAGATAAAAGGCTTACGGGGTGGATTTCCCGTTAGAAGCTCGAACTGCAAGATAAAAGAGCTTACGGGGTGGATTGCCCGTCAAAAGCTCGATCATAAAACATAAAAGAGTTTACGGGGTGGATTGCCCGTTAGAAGCTTGAACAGAAAGATAAAAGAGCTTACGGGGTGGATTGCCAGTCAAAAGCTCGAACAGAAAGATAAAAGAGCTTACGGGGTGGATTTCTCGTTAGAAGCTCGAACTGCAAGATAAAAGAGCTTACGGGGTGGATTGCCTGTCAAAACCTCGAGAAGAAAACATAAAAGAGTTTACAGGGTGGATTGCCCGTTAGAAGCTCGAACAGAAAGATAAAAGAGCTTACGAGGTGGATTGCCCGTCAAAAGCTCGAACAGCAAGATAAAAGAGCTTACGGGGTAGATTACCCGTCAGAAGCTCGAACAGCAAGATAAAAGAGCTTACGGGGTAGATTACCCATCAGAAGCTCGAACAGAAAGATAAAAGAGCTTACTGGGTGGATTGCCCGTCAAAAGCTCGAACATAAATATAAAAGAGCTTACGGGGTGGATTACCCGTCAGAAGCTCGGAACAAAAAGATAAAGGAACTTAAGGGGTGGATTGTCCGTCAGAAGCTCACCAGATAGACAAATGCAATGCATGAGTGTTGGTTTTACCCATTGACGGAATGACAATGTATGAGATGGTTTTCGTGATTGATGAAAACTCAAATAACTATCTTTCAATTCAACACACAATGAACGCTGATGATGAAAACCCTTAT
The DNA here is from genome assembly GCA_030762895.1 of Sophora flavescens. Taxonomy (NCBI): domain Eukaryota; kingdom Viridiplantae; phylum Streptophyta; class Magnoliopsida; order Fabales; family Fabaceae; genus Sophora; species Sophora flavescens. The sequence goes on along the minus strand of CM061067.1, from coordinate 160,201,862 downwards.
TATACTTTTGTACGATGCGAGAGATACTTTTGATGAGAAAATATTTCTTCTTTACTGTTTCTTTTTCATTATTGGATCTTTGACCCCTTAAAAGCATCAATCACAGTCAATCTTAAGGATGAACTAAAACGAGGCCCCTCTTTTCGGGGAGAGATATCTTGCACTTTTGTTTTCTGATGGTAAACACCCTTGATGATAATCATCCCAATGATTGATTCTTGATATTCATTTCTTTCTTCAGTGCCCTTCATCGGGGAACCATCGTGCCTCCCCATGACCTTTTGAGGCTTTCTAAGGAATTCTAACTGCTTAAAAAACCATTACTTGTTTCACATTTCAGTATATACTTATCAGGATGAATGCACACACACAAATGACAAAAGTTAAGAGAAAGGGACCAAGGTAGCGAAATAAAATAAAGGAAGTCAATGTCATTATATTTGGACTGGAAAGGTGTACAAAGCAGGTATTACAATGGAGTATGGGATTGCAAAAAGGTTATGGAGTGGAATCATATCTCCTTAAGTGACATCTCTTCCCCTGACTAGTGTTAGTATTTCTCATACCATCTCGACTGTCATTAATCATCATCTGAGCGTGCTATCTGCCCCAGGCTTCATACATCCAACCTACTGACTGCCCCAGTTCACTGCTTGACGACACATCTGTTGTGATTTATTTTTATTTATTTATTTATTGAACCCTAACTTTTGCCTAGATCGTCTTTTCAAGTTTTCAGCCCAGCGGGTTACTCTAACTTTTGCCTAGACTGTCTTTTCAGATTTTCAGCCTAGAGAGCTTTTCTTTTTTCATTTTCCACTCTTCTTTTCTTTTCTTTTCTTTTCTTCTTGGGAAGTGCGTTCAAGCATAATACTTTTTTACTGCATCTGAGTTTACAGGGAGTGGAAGATCTTTCCCGCCCATCCTGGTGAGAATTAAAGCCCCTCCAGAGAAGGCCTTTTTCACAACGTAAGGTCCTTCGTAGTTCGTAGTCCATTTCCCTCGATGATCCTTTTGGATTGGTATAATCTTTTTAAGCACCAGGTCACCCTCCCGAAACTATCGCGGGTGTACCTTCTTCTCATAAGCTATCATCAACCTTCTTTGGTACAATTGACCGTCACACAATGCCGCTAATCTCTTCTCTTCAATGAGGTTCAATTGGTTGAGTCGATCTTGAACCCACTCAGCTTCTTCCATTTCTTCTTCTCTCAGTACCCTTAATGAGGGGATCTCTACTTCAATCGGGAGCACTGCCTCCATCCCATAAACTAAAGAATATGGCGTTGCCCCTGTCGAGGTGCGAATAGAGGTACGATAGCCGTGTAAAGCAAAAGGTAACATCTCATGCCAATCCTTATACGTCACCACCATCTTTTGGACAATCTTCTTGATATTTTTATTTGCGGCCTCAACTACTCCGTTCATCTTCGGGCGGTACGGGGAGGAATTGTGATGCTTTATCTTGAAGTTTTCTCACATCTCCTTCATCATCTTGTTGTTCAAGTTGGTCGCATTATCAGTGACAATCTCACTCGGCAACCCCTAACGACAAATTAATTCTCTTTTTACAAATTTGATCACGATATTCCTGGTCACATTGGCATATGATGCAGCCTCAACCCACTTTGTGAAATAATCAATGACAACAAGAATGAAGCGATGCCCATTTGAGGCTTTTGGTTCGATTGGCCCGATCACATCCATTCCCCACATTGAGAACGGCCACGGTGCCGATATGACATTCAAGGGAGCTGGCAGTGCATGAACCTTATCAGTATATATTTGACACTTATGGCACCTCTTCATATAATTAATGCAATCGGCCTCCATTGTCAACCAGTATTGGCCAGCCCTCAAGATTTTTCTTGCCATTACATGACCGCTCGTGTGTGTTCCAAAAGATCCTTCATGGACCTCCTCAATTATCCGTTTAGCTTCTTTTGCGTCAAGACATCTCAACAACACCATGCCATGATTTATTTTGTAGAGAATACCTCCATCTAAATAGAAACCCATTGTAAGTCTTCTTAGAGTTCTTTTGTCATTTTCTGAAGTGCCCGGAGGGTATTCCCTTCTTTGGATGAAGCATTTGATGTCATGGTACCACGGTTTTTTATCACTTGACAATATGCAGGATGATCACGACTTTCCATTTTGATGAGTGGCAGGTTCCTCTCGTCACTTACTTTGAACATCGTGGACAAGGTAGACAACGCGTCAGCTAATTGGTTATCTTCTCGGGGAATATGATGAAATATGACTTCATCAAACTGCTCAATCAAACCTTTGATGTAATCATGGTACGGGATTAACTTGGCATCTTGGGTTTCCCATTCCCCTCTTAGCTGGAGGATGACTAATGCAGAGTCCCCATATACCTCCAGCATCCTTGCCTTTGATTCTATCGCTGCCAGGATCCCGAGCACACAAGCTTCATATTCGGCTATATTGTTTGTACAATCAAAGCAAAGCCTTGCAGTGATAGGGAAATAATCATTTTCCAGTGATATTGGTATTGCCCCAATTCTATGTCCCAATTCATTAGAAGCTCCGTCAAATAACAAAGTCCACTTTTATTTTTCTGGTGATTGCTCACAATCAAACAAAGCCATTATATCTTCATCTGGGAAATCACATTGCATTGATCTATAATCTTCTACGAGTTGATTGGCTAGATATTCTGTAAGAGCACTCCCTTTTATTGCTTTTTGGGTGACATAGACAATGTCATATTCTGATAGCAGGACTTGCCAACGAGCAATTCTTCCAATCAGAGCAGGCTTATCAAAGATATACTTGATTGGATCCATTTTGGACACCAATCAGGTAGTATAAAACAACATGTAATGCCTCAAACAGTGAGCCGCTCATGCCAAAGCACAGCAAGTGTGTTCTAGCAGTGAGTAGTTGGCTTCGCAACTGGTGAATTTCTTACTTAGATAATAGATGGCATGTTACTTTCTTCCCGACTCATCGTGTTGCCCCAGTACATAGATTCATCTAACACAGTCAAATACATGATGAGAGGTCTTACCGGCACTGGGGGAACCAAGACTGGAGGCTCCTGTAGGTATTGTTTGATCCTCTCAAAGGCTTTTTGACAATCTTCATTCCATGTTACAAGCTGATTTAAGCGCAACAATTTAAAGATTGGTTCACATGTCGCGGTTAATTGGGAGATGAACCGGGCAATGTAGTTCAATCTTCCTAAAAACCCACGAACTTCCTTCTCCGTTCGAGGTGCTGACATATCGATGATTGCTCGAAACTTTTAAGGATCAACCTCTATTCCTCTTTGACTAACAATGAACCCCAGAAGCTTGCCTGATTTGACTCCAAAAGTGCATTTGGCAGGATTCAGTCGGAGCTTAAGCTTCCTTAACCGCTCAAAAAGTTTATGCAGATTATCAACATGGTCGTCTTCGGATCTGGACTTGGCGATCATATCATCTACATAAACTTCTATCTAGCTCTTTATGCATCATGTCATGGAACAAAGCCACCATAGCCAACTGATATGTTGCCCCAGCATTTTTCAAGCCAAATGGCATAACCTTGTAGCAAAAGGTCCCCCATAAAGTGACAAATGTAGTTTTCTCCATATCTTCTGGTGCCATCTTGATCTGATTATATCCCGAGAATCCATCCATGAAAGAGAATAATGCATGTTGGGCAGTATTATCTACAAGAACATCAATGTGAGGCAGAGGAAAGTCATCTTTGGGGCTAGCTCTGTTCAGATCTCGATAGTCAACACACATTCGAACCTTTCCATCTTTCTTGGGAACATGAGCAATATTAGCGACCATTGAGGGTACTTTACAACTTCTAGGAAACCTGCATGCAGTTGCTTCTTGACCTCCTCCTTGATCTTTAAGGAAATTTCTGCTTTCATCCTTCGTAGCTTCTGCTTTACTGGAGGACACTCCAGCTTTAATTACAGTTTGTGGTCTGCTACACGAGGGTCTAACCCTGGCATATCTTGGTACGACCATGCGAAAACATCTTTATAATCCATTAACAACTTGATCAACCTGCTTCGCTCCTTTTCTTTCAGGGAAAGGCCAATCTTGACCTCTTTTTCATCTTCTTCGGTTCCCAAGTTGATTAGTTCACTCAACTCTTCATGGGGTCGAATTTCCCTGAATTCTTGTTCTACCAACCTCAATAGTTCAGGGGGAACTTCCCCGTCATCATCAACAACCTCCTCAGCATGATCAACGAGATAGTCAAAATTGTATGATGAGTTACTAACACTGTCATTTTCAAAAGAGTCACTTTTTGATCTGCATTTTGATAGTTACCAGGGAAAGATAAATGAATAAAGGTTAAAGCCAGGAAACTGCATTTATTGGTGAGGAACGATGAATAAAAATGAAAGTAAAAAATAAGAAGGATAAGAACATAAAGATATTGAATGCGTGCATTTATTGATAAGTCATACTGAAACGGAAACAAGTAAGCCCATTACAACAAAATTCCTAAAGCCTTGGGTAGAGCTAAAGGATAAGCATTACAGAATTACTTTGAAAAAAACTCTATGGTCCTGGGGAACTCGATGACCTTCCAATTGTTGAGCTCTGTATCCGAAGGGCATGGATATACCAGATTGACAGCTCTGTATCCGAAGGGCATGGATATACCAGATTGACACCATTATCGGCGGGATAATCATTTTCAACAGCTGCTGCTTGGTCCAGGAATGTGAACCCTACACTTCGAAAGCTCTGTTGAATGTCACAGATGGGAACCCTTTCAGCCTCGTATTCACGATTTTCCAGCTGAGCCAACCTTTCTTTTCTTCTCTTCCATAACCCTCATCTTATCGACCTTGGTGGGTTTGTATCCCAACACAAACCTATCCTTGTTCTCGGTGAGAATGAGGATATCAGCGACACCTTGGCTATTCTTCCCCAAACCGCTTCCAGGTTGGTATCCTCCTTCGAGCATAACCTTAGCCATCATAATGGACACTTTAGATGACTGAGGTTTCAAGAGTGGAGCACCATCCCCAACATTGGTGGCATTGGCAATTTCAAGCGATTGGAAAGCGGTCTCGAAAGCTTCTTCGGCGGCTTCAATGTAAGGGGTTGTTGATGGCTTACTTACTAACATATCCTCCTATCCAGAAACAATTATCAACTTACTATCGACAATGAACTTCACTTTCTAGTGCAATGTGGAAGGCACAGCTCCAGACGAATGGATCCATGGTCGTCCTAGGAGACAACTCTGAGTTGGTGTGATGTCCATTACTTGGAAGAGTATTTCAAAGGTGCAGGGGCCAACCTGAATGGGAAATTCAATTTCCCCCATGACTTCCCTCCGTATACCATCAAAAACCCTTACAATCATTGTCCTAGGCTTCATATGAGTTCCATCGAAAGGCAACTATGCCAGTGTTGACTTTGGCATTACATTCAAAGAAGAACCATTATCAATGAGGACCCTAGCCATGACATGATCTCGACACTTCACAGAAATGTGTATCGTCTTGTTGTGCCATATTCCTTCAGCTGGAATTTCATCATCAGTGAAAGTAACATAATTATCAGCAACGATGTTACCCACGACGTTATCGAGCTTGTCAATTGAGATGTCATGAGAGACATGAGCTCGATTCAACACCTTCATCAGTACTCTCCTGTGTGGCTCAGAGTTCATCAATAGAGACAAAAGAGATATATGAGCCGGAGTTCGATTTTAACTAATCCACAACCCTATATTCACTCTGCTTGATGAACTTCAAGAATTCACCGACTTCTTCATCAAATACCTCCTTTTTATTCTCACCCCCGTTTGCTTCCTTGTCATCTAGAATTCCTTCCACCTTCTCTTTCCCCTTACGATCCTTTCCTTCCTTTTCTGTTTCCTCCCTTTGCAATACCTCTGGAGTGTAAATGCGACCACTCCTAGTCATTCCACCAATTCCTGAAATGTTGGTAACCACAGTAGTCCCGTCGGAAGGATTGGGTTAAACCTGCATCTCATATTTCCATGGTACAACTTTGGTGTCCTTGTAAGGGAAAGGACTTGGAACTCGGATGACGATTGGTGTTGGCCCACTTGGAACCGGCAAAGGTTTCTTCTCAGTATAGTATATCACCACTGGTTTCAGAGTGACTTGCTCAGGAACTGGTTGAGGATTAACCACAACAGTAAAAGGGTTATCTTAATTGGGGTTGGGGAAATTGTAGATTCAGTAACCATATTAATGGCATACTCATTTGATTCACAACCAATTAAGATAATCTTCATATCCATTAACCGCTGCACAACTTGCCGAAACTCTGCACTGTCTTCAATCTAATGCCCCATATTCCGGTCGAAGTCACACCTTATCTCTTCATCGAGAGCCTTTTCTTCCATGATCGGGATTTGGATCAATCCGCATTTGCACATCTCTATGAAAATAACTATCATAGGAGTCCTAACATCGACCACCTTACTCTTGAGAGTATGTTCCAAGAAGCTTTCAATGGCATTGACTCCCGAACCCCCATGATTTGGCATAGAACCCTGTGCCACATTTGGAGCATCCTTCTGAAAGCTCAACCATTTGGCATTAATCAGGTCTTGCACCTTAAACATCAAAGCTTTACAATTCTCGATGGAATGACCTGTGGCCCCATCGTGATACTCACATTGAGCATTTGGGTCATACCACTTTGGATAAGGAGGGTCTATTGGTCTTGTCGGGATGGGAGTTAGCACGGATTTGCTCACAAGTTGGTGGAATAGTTCAGTGTAGGTCATGGGTATCGGGTCAAAACGCACTGACTTTCTTTCCGAGTTATATGGTGGTCTTGTTTGGCTTGTGTTAGGGTTTGGATTCAGGGGTTGAACAGTTTGAGGTGGCATGGTAGGGTGTGTTTGAGGCTGAGAAGGGTATGATTGTCGGTAGGGAGCCATATGTTGGTGATATGGAGGTGGTTGGTAATATGGGGCGTATTGGGCTTGGAAGGTGGGTGTTTGGTTCGGTCTCCATTGGTTCGGTTTCTTTTGTTCAAAGGTTACTGCATGTGCTTCTCCCTCCTTCCTTTTCGCAAACGGGGCTTTCTTTGGGCCGTTCGCTAATGAAGACTCGGTGATCTTGCCATTCCTCAGTCCACTTTCAATTCTCTCACCGATGATGACCATATCATAAAAGTTTGATGACACGTTCCCAATCATTCTATCATAGAAGGGCGACTGGAGAACATTGCCACAATTTCTTTCTCGGCCAATAGAGCCTCTACCTGAGCAGCCGGTTCCCTCCATCGTTGTGCATACTCCTTGGAAGTCTCTGTGTCTCTCTTTGCCATATTTTGGAGGTACATCCTATCGGGAGCAATGTCAATATTGTACTTGTATTGCTTCAGGAATGTATCTGCTAGATCTTTGAAGGATCGGACGTGGGCCCGTTCTAGGTGTGTGTACCAATTTGAAGTTGTCCCAGTTAAACTGTCTTGGAAGAAGTGAATCAAGATATTATCATCTTGAGTGTATGATGCCATCTTCCTTACATACATGGTCAAATGGTTTTGGGGACAAGTGGTTCCCCGATATTTGTCGAAATTGGGTACCTTAAATTTTGGTGGAATTACAACATTTTGCACCAGGCAAAGCTCTGAGGCATCCCGAAGACCATAACTATTTGCCCCTTCAATGGCCCGCAATCTCTCCTCTAACACTTCCAACTTTTCTTTAGATTGGGAATTCTCTCCCGACTGATTCACTGGAGTTTCACAATACATATTCTGGGGAAAGGGGTATGGCATGTAGGAGGATCCAAAGTTTGGCATCATTTGAGTCCCCTGGGGTCCATAATGTAGGGTGTATTGTGGAGTTTTTGGATTGGCAGAAAGTGTCACTGTCGGGGTGCTACCATCTGTAGGGTTGACAGTTTGTGTTTGTGGCACCTCGACAGCATTGGTGTGGGATTGTGTCTGAGTAGTATGTTCAGAGTTTTGAATGCCATCTTGTGGGCTGGGGGAAGTTGGTGGAACAAATCCACGAGGTAAGCCGTATGGGGGATTGTTCGGTTCAAATGAAAGATGGGTTTGGTTGCTTGGATAAACGGTGAGAGGTATCATGACCCCTGCTTGGTTGTAGCCTTGAATAAGAGACCGAGCAAAACCAGGAAAGATAAGAGGTGTGGTCGGATGTCCTTCGTTTGAGGCTGGAGGGTTCCCCTCTGTGTTCTTTTCCTTCTGCATTGCTTGTAGGATCTCCATCATCTTAGTCATCTGATCTTTGATTTGACTGACTTCATCCCTGATCTCTTGGACTTCTTCTAGTTCTTCCGCCATGGCTCATTGTCTGTGATCGAGTGCGATAAGGGTGTCTTAGAGCAATTGTTCAAAAACCACACTGTTTTATTTAATAAAAGAAAGAATAAATGAATAAAATCAAAAGAAAGAGCAGAAACCAATTAAACTCCATTTTTGACAGGAAGACCGTCGCATACACTTATAGCAAGAATACTCATCCTGCAATCAAATCTAGTGGTATAATTCCCTCTAGCTTGACTGCAATTGATGTCAAGTCCAAGGGAGAAATCACTCCTCGATAGACCACATCTGTACTAGCAATATTATTGTTTGATGATACCCATATTTTTATGCAGAAAACACATCGTTTTTAGGGTAAAAATATAGTTGATGAAGTATCTAAGGGAGAATTCACTCCTCGACAGATATCATCTAGAAAGCATTCCACAAAAATTGATGAAAAATTCCATTTCATTAGATGAATATTGCAATACAAACATGGGTCTTTGGTCAAATAGAAAAACAATACATCGAGAGTTTTCATATTTCTAAATCCACCTTCGGGGACCGCAAAATACAATTTCAAGAGCTTTATCTTCTTTTTCCTGAATCCCTTTGCAAGCTTCCCAAAATGCTTGAAGAACTCAGCCACCTCTGGCGGTATATGGAGGAAAGGGTTCTTGTAAACCTGAATTGATACTTCTTCAAATTGCTCCACCAACTGGGAAGTATGATATTGAATTCTACCAATCATGTCTTCATATTTTCTTCTCCATGCTTCCCTTTCATAGATTACATCCCTCACAACAAATTTCCATCCCTTTACCCATTTTGCGTGACGTTGAGCTTCTCCTCTTTCATTTTCTTGTATTTTGGTCCCGAGCCAATTTTCCCTCTCATTATCTTCTGCTAATAATTGACGATATCTGGCAGCTTTGTTCCATCCTCGATCAGAGTAAAGTTCGGTTTGGGCCAAGGATTCTTGTAGAGATTCAACTCTCTCCTTTAGTATCTGTATTGTTTCGACACGAATCCCTACGTCCCACTCAAGCTCTTCTTTCTTCTTCAGAATTCTGACTAGCGTGTTTTCTTGATATTCCACCTTTGCTTGCAACTCTTGAATCTCTGCTTCTTTTTCCTTTCTTGCCATTTTCATGCAACTTGGGGCTTCGTAGGAATCAGCACATTCATCTCTCAAATTCTTGATTTGTAAATTCAGTTTTAGCACCTGGCTTTGGAGTTTGACAATAGTTACTTCTGCAACTTGGTTCTTTTCATCCAAAACCCGCATCTGAGCTTTTAGAACTTCAATTTTCTCCAGCATTTGATCTTCTGTAAAAGGATTGTTTTTAGCACTGGGTGGGGTTTCCGGTTTTGAAGGACAACCCTTTCTTGCCTCTCTTCATGCTTCATATCTTTTTGTTCGAGCTATGATCCGCCTTCCTAACTCATCACGTCCTTCTATGTGAATATTGTCCCATGCTGACCTTATTGCCATTGTCTGACTCTTGATGCTTCCACATTCTTGATATAAGAAATATACTCCACCAAGCAGCTCTTTTGGGGGTTCATCTTGTGTCCACTTGAGTTGGCACATTACTAGAGCGGGTGAATATGACACACATCCTCTGGGTCCCATCAATGGGACATTCTGGAAACTTCCACAACTGAATATAATCGAATCTCCATTATACCATGGGCACATCCATCTAAATGAACGTGAGTCGACCTAATCAAACTCTTGTTTCCATTCATATAGCTTGCGTGACTTCAGCGGCATGCGAATGAATCCTTTTAATGGATCATCTGTTCTATCAATTTTGTTACCAGCATACAAGTGAGTCATAATCCAAACATATAACATTGGTGCACAACATCGCAACTTTCCTTGTTTATTCTGATGACAAACTTGTAGTGAGAGAAAAGTTTCATCTAAAATAGCAGGGACTAAATTCACCCCATATTCCTCAACTCTGTAGAAGACGTCCATAGCCGATCGATCAATCACATCCGGAATAAAGGGAAAAAGCACCAGTCCGTAGATAAGGAGAGCCAACAACCTATTAAAAGTAACCCATCATTGTTGTTGAGCCAACTCCCTAAGGTAACCTTCCAAGAATCGCCTCTTCGAGCCCGTAGTGTTTCCTTCTTCCACTTTATCCAATTGTTCCGGTTTAAGTTCCAACAGACTTGCTATCTTCCCATCTGCCACATATTGTCCATAATACAAATAGACACGTGATTCCTTTCGGATAGGCAATCTCAGCATGTAACCATACTCCTCTATGGACGAAGTTATATCTAGGTCAGGCAATTCAAAATATCTCAAAGTTGAGTTCCAATACTGAGCAAATGCACTCAGAGTGGAGGCATCCACCGGAATACGTAATAGATCTAGTATCCTCCCGTACTTGTTGTTAAAGCTTGAACGTGCCTTTTCTGACATTTGTTGACTAATTTCCCGTAAGCTATGAACTTCATTGAGTGTCACATCAATCTTGATGCTCTTCTTGGAACTACTTGCATTGCTAGTACTCTTTCCGATGCTGGGTCCCTATGTCGAGTACACAGTCAATGCATTACCTTCACTATGACATGGCGCTTATTAGAAGTGCAATAATATTCGAACATGTCATTCGGGATTGGAGCGACGATGTGTGCCCCCCCCCTTTTATAGAAAACTTCATAGTAAATATGTATGTGCATGGTAATTTATGTTTATGATGTCAAGAAAAAATGGAGAGAGAGAAAGAGTATGCTCCCTTTGTCCTAAATTAGGTAAAACTTAGGGTTGGACAAACCTGAGGTAATGACTCTAAACAGGTTGGCTACTAAGTTTTCTCTATCAGTGAAAATCAGGTAGGGTCTAGACTTCTAAAAGCCATGGTTCCCAAATTGCCCCTATCCCGAAAGATAAGGATCCGATTCATGAATCTAGTCACAAGTAAGGATAAACCCTCCCAATATGACCATCCCATGATATCAGGTACAACCTGAGTGGTGAATCAACAAATATCAAGGAGGTACAAGACCTCTTCAATGACAATGTCGAGACATCGCCTAATCCTTGAATTTTGAGCAAGCTCGGGTATAGAGGCAAAAGTGTGTCCAATATGTGATAGTGATGTGTGTGATGGGAGTACACAAACCTTAGCAAAAACCTACTGAAATAAAACTACCCCAAACTTGCAAAAGGAATAAACAACACAAACACAATAGTTCTCTACCATAAGGTTGCAAGAATATACAAAAACAGTTATGAAAGCATAAGAAAAAGAAATAAAATAAAAAAGGGTAAAGCAAATATTTTCAAATCTGTAAAACAAAAAAAAAATCACAACCCACTATGATAGGCTTGACTCTCAAAATTCTCCAACGGAGTCGCCAGCTGTCGCAACCGTCCCGTCCGGGATTCGCGAAGAGATGGTAAAAACAGAGGAGTCGCCACCAATATTTTATTTGGGAAAAACATTGGAAAAAAATCTATTCTAAGGAAACTGGTATTTAAAAAAAAGATAGAGATTTGGATTCGGGGGTCGGTTACGAGTAGGGAAGGTGTTAGCACCCTACACCGCCCGTTTAAAAAAAATGATACCTCAAGTTAATTGTGCAAAAAGTTTAGCATTTTTTTAAATATTTATTTTACCCCAAAAATTATTTACAAGAAAGAATTATTTTTTATTTTTAATATTTTAAATTTTTATTAATTTTTACATTTTTAAATTTATTGTTTATAAAAACTAAATGAGGTTGAACATGGCACATGAGTCCACAGGGCAATCTCAAATCTAAGGGACTGAACATGGTACCGTGTCCATAGAGCATCCCTAAAAATAGAAAAGTTTAATTATTTTAACATAAAAAGAGGCAAAAAAAAGGAAAATTTAGTTTTGACTTGACAAGATGATTTATCTTGCTCCTACGTATTCCAGGGTGCGCTGGGAAACTCAAAGCCGCGTAGTTCTTTAAAAAACCTTGATTGGTTGATTGGTTTTAATTTTTGAAAATGTTTGATTTTTTTTGAATTTTTGAATTTTTTGTTTTTTTATATATATTTTTAAAAAGGATCTTCTTGAATTTTTTATTTTTGAAAAGTTTTTTTTCTTTTAAAAAAAAGGGAATTAAAATCTTTTAAAGAGAACTTTTTTCCATTATTGTACTTTTTTGTTCTATTATAGCTTTGTCCCAAGTTCTAATAATAAAAAAAACTACATGATAAAAAAAAACCAAATGGGCTACAATCATAAGCCCAAACCCTCAAAACTTAATAACCTAACAAGTAATAACATGAAGTCTGAAGAATAACAAAGAAAATAAAAAGGAGAGCATTCAGAGCCTCCATCGTTACCAACAGAGGGAGGGACCAAGGGTCCTGACAGACATGTGGAGGAGGGCGGCGCGATGGAGGCAAGGGTGGACGTCTAACCCGCGGTGGTGGCTTGCGCGGATCTGAGATGGAGACGTGACGAATAGTGAGCGGCAAGGACGAGCAGGTTTCGTGGGTCTGGTGCAGGTTATGGCGATCCGAGGCTGAGCTCGCGGGTCTGTGACTTGATATGGCCGAGCGGCGGTCATGCAGTGAAGCGGCGACGTCTGAGGCAGGCAACGACGCGAGGCGGAGGTACTGTAGTGTGGCGGAGCTGGGACACGGCGAGGATGGCGGAGGTACTGTAGTGTGGTGGAGCTGGGTCACGGCGATGATGGCGGAGGTCCGAGGTGAGGCTTTCCTCTACTTCTTATTTTTTCTGATTGTTCTCTTCTTCTTTTTTGTTTTTTTCTTTTTATGATTTTTTTTAATTATTTTGTTTTTGTGAGAGGATGAGATGACAAGGGGACAGTAAGAAGAAAATAATGGAAGGAAGGAATGAAGATTATGTAAATTGGTGAAGAGAAACTCAGAGGATGACTGAGTAACTGAGGAAGGAACTGTAATTAGAGTTTTGAGCAAAAGCATTGAATCCTCCCTCTAAACCCATATTTTCACACACTCTGATTTTCTGCATTCTGCTAATAAATCAAGAAAACCCCCCCTCCCCTCTGAAATATAACGTGTATATATAGGATAAGGAGGAAAACAAAAATCTGTTATTTACTCTGAAAGTGGGATGACGAAAATTGGACAGATTGTGGTGCCTTGGTGTGGTGCTCCCACTACTCTGCCTGGCAGGTGCAAGGGCAGGGATGTTGCCCCCCTCTTTCTAGAAAAAAAGTGAAATAAAACAAAATAAGGGAAATAAAAGAGAAAGCTGGTTTACCTCAAATGGAAGAGGACAAAGCAAGGATGGGAAAAAGCATCAGAGGCAAAAACCAACGTCTCTCTTCTAATTTTTAATTTTTAATTATTATTTATTTTTATTATTTTGATTTGGGTTTGGATCATGGGCTTGTAACAAAAAGAATAAAATTGGGCTACATCTAATTCTATAATGGATCAAAAACAAAAAACATTTTTTTTTGCATTTTTTTTTCAAAAATATTAATTAAGAGAAAAAATACCCGGACAAAATTAGGCGTTCACAAGCACTAAACTACAAGGTATTAGGTTCGGCCAAGACAATAAATTAGGGTTAGAGATCCCCGAAAATTATACAACTCATGGATTTATGATCCTTAAGTGTTGGGAGTTCATAAACAATGATCATTCAACAAGGTTGAATTAAAATCCCACTAAGTTATAAACTTAGGGTATTCGGCCAAGGCTATTAAAATAGGCTAGCATTCTCTAAACTTTCCAATCTCTTAGGTCTAGCATCCACACATAGTAAGGAGCTCAAAACCATGATCATTTTGGACAATGCAAAAACAAAGTATCCTAGGTCCATAACCTTCTAGGTTCGGCCTTCATAGGATTTATAGGCTAGAAATCTCTAAACTTTTCAATCTCTTAGACTTAGCATCCAAATATCTTATGGAGCTCAAGTCCATGATCATTTTGGAAAACAATGAAAACTTAAACATTTCAATCTCTTAGACTTAGCATCCAAATATCTTATGGAGCTCAAGTCCATGATCATTTTGGAAAATAAGAAATAACACATCCTAGGTACAATAACATAGAATAAACAAGTTAGAAATCCTTAAACTTTCCAAACTCTTAGACTTAGAATCCTTCTATATTAAGGAGCCTTAGTCCATGATCATTTTGGAAAATGAAACTCAAACATTCTTGCTATAAAACATTTAAGTTTCGGCCTACATAGGATAATGAGGAAAAAATTCTTTGTTTGATAACAACTCTTAGGTTTAGAATCACAAGGTATTAAGAGTTCTAAATCCATGATCATATTTGGAAACTTGAAACATAGTATCCTAGGCTTCCTTATACATATTTTCGGTCATCATAGGAAAACAAGCTATCAAACCTTTCAAGATTTATAGATTTAAGATCAAGGAATAGTTAGAAACTCAAACACATGATCATATTCCAAAAGTTGAAGCAAAAACCTCCTAGGCCACATATCCTTAGCATTCGGCCTTCATAGTAAGAGATAGGTAGAGATTTTTGTTTTACACAACCTCTTAATATGTGAAAATATAAGTTAATACAAGACTATAGAAAGTGGTTTCAACTCAAAAAGAGTTTTCTACCATTTTAGAGAGATTTTAGAAGTTTAAAGCATATAAAGAACACATAAAGAAAACTAAGAAATAAAAGATGAAACTTGCAAAAAGATTCATATGAGAGCATTACCCTTAGTATAAGGAAGAACTTTAATGAAGAACTCAAGTGAAAAAGACTAATAAAAATGGAAGCTTTAAGTGTTTGAAAAAAAAAGAAGAAATGGAAGAAGTTGAAGAAGTATGAAGATGGAGGAAGAAAATGAGAGAATGAAGATGAGAGGTGATTATATAGAGGAGGTAGAGGGGAGCATGAAATTTTGGATAGAGGATGAGCTTGGAGAGCAATTTTTGCCTTTAAGACTTGTTTGGTTGAAGAGGAAAGAGAAAATTAGGTTTTTAGAATATAATATGATATAATTTGAAAAGTGTGATGATTACACTTTTAGAGTGTATCATAAACCTTTCCCACCATGTCCCATCAAGTCACTCCACTTCTTTTGTGCTCCCTAATCTGCTCCATTTCGTACCCGGTTGCATTTCCGATAATAATTCTTCCGACGTTTTCGCCCGAATAAAATATTATATTCTATTTTTGAACGAAAATTTTCAAAATAACCAAAGTTGAAGGAAACATAATAAAAACACTAACCATCTCGTTCATGGCTCAAAATTAGGTTTTCTGCACAGTAAACTTGTACCGACAGTGAAAACACAGACCGACTTCCATTTGAATTTTCAACCGAAAATTTTACCATGACTTCATATGTTACAGCAACACAAGAAAATGATTTTAGTTTAATTAAAATCATCCTATGAGTTTAATATAAAATAAACATATTTAAATATGTATTTACTGCTACATAAAGCATAGGAAAAACAGGGTGTTACATGGGGGGCGCCGGCCCCCGGACACCCAATAATCCCAATTAGTTAA
The DNA here is from genome assembly GCA_030762895.1 of Sophora flavescens. Taxonomy (NCBI): domain Eukaryota; kingdom Viridiplantae; phylum Streptophyta; class Magnoliopsida; order Fabales; family Fabaceae; genus Sophora; species Sophora flavescens. The sequence goes on along the minus strand of CM061067.1, from coordinate 160,186,112 downwards.
ATGAATATTTAAAAAAATTTAATTGAAGGTAATTGAAGTGTTTTATCTAAACAAAGAATTTGAAATACAAGGTATTTGAATTACCTTATCCAAAAAAAGTATTTTCAAAATGAAAGTAATTCAATTGAAGTAATTGAATTGACTTGTATTTCAAATTCCTTGGAATTTTGAAATACCCTATCTAAATACACATTTAAGGAATTCTCCACTTCAATAGTGCAATTCTAACAAGTTCATCAAATTAAATGTGTCCGACAAGTTACTTTATATCTTTATTTACTTTTATTCTGTATTATTTTTTCTTTCTTTATTGGATTTTTATATAAGCCAATTACTTAAAGAAGTGGTTGTCCTTGTGAATGTTGTAACATCCCCGACTGCTTTATGGATTGACGATTGTCCCCCACAAACCAACCCGAGTATTTTCAGCGTGCTCTGTCCTCACTCACACGCTTCCTGTGAAAACTTCCCAGGACCTCACCCATCCCAGAATTGCACCCAGTCAAGCACGCTTAACTGTGGAGTTCTGAAGTGATGGGCTTCCGAAAAGAAGATGCATCTTGTTGGTATAGGTAGTACCAATCAATTCATATAAGTCGTCATCAACTGTATAGTCCCATACCTGCACAGTCTCAAGATCTCTCTCATTATGGTGTGTAATCGGTTCATTCACGTGTCCCTCCGCCTAGAAGTCTGCCAGGAGCCACTCCTTGTCCATGCCTTCTTGCATTGGCGACCACTCCCCGCCCTCGTCAGCCCCGGGTGTCACAAATGTGATATAATGTCATTTCAATAATACAACCCAACAAGAATCAATTCTTATTTTTAAGAGCGGTGGCTTCTAAGGTGAGGGAGCAACTAAATCCCTCACCTGTGAGGGAGCAAAAGTGACTCGTTATAGCAGGTAAATATCGACTTTACTTTGTCAATTTATGTATTTTTCAAAAAAGTCCTCTTCCACATTTGCTGTTTGAAAACCCAGACGTGTAAAAAAGAGAAGAGCGGTCGTTGCTGCATGTCTGTCGAATTGGGTGTGGTGGTTGACAAATTGCGGCGAAGAGGACAAATTGGGATTTGGCGAAAGGCCATGGTGGCGGTGACGAAGTCACGCGTGGCGGCTGATCTAGTAGGCGACGCACGGTGGCAGGATTTGGTGGTTCTTTGCTGTGTTTCTTTGTGCATTTAACGAAAAAATTGTGGCATTGGTTTCTGTAAAATAGGTCGACCTGTCTGGCGGTAGGGGATGAGATTGAAATGTTGCTTTCCATTTAATTTAACTTCAAAAATATACTAGTATGGCATATTGATAAGTGTGGTGTAGTGGTTAGTTTAATTTCCCATAATTTTTGGGTCACGAGTTCGATCCCGAGTTATGCATTTTTTTTAGTCACTATGTTATTTAGTTAATTAAATAAAAGTCAAGGTGCCGTAAAATTAAAGAAAACTTGGGTTAGGTAGGAATCATAGTATTGTTGACACTAAATTTATATTTCTAGTTTAAAACAAAAGCCACATATGGATGTTTTCTCTTACCTCCGGATGTGATTCAATTTATCAGCTATATCATACCAGATCCGACCTCCCCTCCTTCCGTCCAGATCTACCGCACGACCTACCCTCCACCGCATAGTGCAACGCAGAGCCACATCCCCACCGCAAACCACTGTGCCTTTCTCACCGCCACAACCGCCGCCCCTAATGAAATGGCTTGAAAGAGTATGCGAACCACCGCATCCGCATGGGTGTGTCTAGCTCTGGTCAATCCGTTTCATATTCATCATTGTTTTAGGAAGTTCATATTAAAAGTTGGTGATAATGGTGGGTGGTGGTGGCCAGATTATATGGTGGGTGGTGGAACTCTTGTTGCTGTGAGGAAAGGAAAGAGAAAATCGTGGGGAGAGGATTAATTTGCAAATGACAAAACTTTTAAAAAAAAAAAACAGGGACCATTTCGCAAAATAGGAAGTGACCTCCTTTACCTACTAGCATCATCAGATCATGACCATTTGATTATTTTACATTATATCCAACGGCTGATTTTTATCCCTCATGGGTTGGCAACTTCTATTGAATTTGTTCTAACACATTAAATATTAGTCTCACGCTCAATTAATGTAAAAAATACTTCGACAAGGAACAAAAAAAGTTTGCATAATTAATGCGTTTTGTATTAATCCAAATGTCGTATATAATTACTATAGAGATTCTTTGGAAATGATATTCACATTGACTTATTATTGAAGTCATTTTCAATTTCGATCTTTCAATATGGGTAAAGCTAATTTCTTTCATATGTATTCATCTGCATTGAATTAATAGTGGTTTTCAATTAGTCTTTTGTACCATTAAACAACCAATTAAAATAACCAATATATATATATATATATGCATGCTATATCTTTGTGTAATCCTTTGACAAGGACGAAGGTGTTGATCACTGCATCGGAGGCATACACGAGAAATGTCGCAGTTAACATGACTCGTGTCTCGAAAATGATCACAAATAATGATTTGATAAACTGTCCAAATAAGTTTAATGATTTTCTAAAGAATGTTTTCTTGCATGCTCTATATCCAAAGTAGAGCATATTGCAAACATATGGAACCCTCTCTCGGAAACCCTTCAAAATTCAAAGTAAAACGTAATCTCTTATTACTACATTTAGTGAACTTGAAAAGCCTCAATTGAGGTGTCAACTTGCACCTCTTGGTGACGAAAAGGCAAAACGCGTGTATCTACTATCTAGCTAGCTAATCTCTTTTATTTATGTTATCATCTTATAAGAATCTTACAACACATGTTATCGGTTAGGCTTAGGGCATGCCATATACCGGCCTAAGCCTTGGAGTCTTTTTTTACTTCTTGATTTGATAATGGATGGACTCTTTATCTCCAAATAAATTATCACAATGCAGAAATTGAAGACATGGACATGATCTTTGAAAAGTTAAAGGGTGCTTAGCGCGCTGAAGTTCTATCCTCACGTTTGTCTACCTAATCTTTTATTTTCTTAATTATTATTTTTTTATTTCTGATATTTCCATTAAATTGTTTCTTCTCATAACGACATTCTTTTTCAAATTTATTTTACTTCACAAACTATTAAATTCTATTTTTTATTATATACTAAATTAATGTTATAATTTTTTTTTTAAGAAATAGACTAAAATTTATTATTTATTATTTTAATTTTATATAATTTTGTTTTAATAACTCTTGCATCGCAAAGGAAGACATGCTACTCTCGATTAAGCCAATAAGCCAAAAACAAATCCTAAATTTTTGACTTAGTTAAAATTATCCTAGTATCATGCTCATCATCGTCCAATCATCTCACACCATTGAAAGTGTCGACAAAATTGGTAGTGGCTCCCTCACGTGCAGACAAAGTTGGCTACGGAAACGAAGCCAGGCCCTTCAGTTGAGGCTCGGGAACCGAACCTACGTGTACCACGTTCGATGGGGAAGCTTGGGATATAGGCTCGTGTCGCATCGATCTGCTGTGAGACAGCTGCTTTTGTAACCAGAATGATAACTTGTCTCCTCAGAGTATCTGTGACGATATAATCATATTTTAATTTTTATCTATTATTGTGTGGGTTCATAGATGCTAATGTGATATGATAATCTAATATATTTTTCATTTCAACGAAAAAACTCATTTTAATTCTTAGGTGGATCTCACAATTGATTTCACTTATTATTTATATTTATTTTTATTCAAATTTTTTTGGTGAACAAAGTTTTTTGGCAAGAGCACTTCTTATATAAAAACCGTTCTACATGGTGTCATTTAGGAACATCAAGATCATCCATCTCTAATGGGTGAATTTTTAAAAATCAATTCTTACAAAAAAGAACTTATGTAAGAACCATCATTGGAGATGGTTTTAGGGCATTGGTTAAGGAATCAAAAACATCAGGTTTCTATGGTAAATGCTTCTTTATATACTACCTTCGATCCTTAATAAAAGAAACAACGATTTATCTAGCCTGTGCAATATTCTTGCACATGTTAATAAATCAAAATTAGAAATGTTGTCTTGAAAGTTGTGTATTCAATTTCTCGAAAGTTTAAAAGCTATTCTTTCTAATACAACATTTCTATTTTTTGATTTCTTAACATGTACAAGGTTGCACAGGTTGGATGAATCCAGAAAACAAAACCCTGAAACACACAGAGAAAGAAATACATTGAAATGAGCTAATTGTAATTAATATTCAAATAAAATTCCAAAAATATCATTCTAATTAATGAACAAACTCATTTGTATGAAAAGTTGATATATCTCGTAAATATAAATCTTATTATAAATAAGGATAATATTGAAAAATTAATATTTAATATGTGTGAAAATTGATGTATGTTTCTTATATTTTTTATCAAAATAAAATATCAATTTATTTCTTATATTAAGAATTGGAGATAGTATTATGCACAATTCCATTGTCGCTGGCTTTTACATTTTCAAGTTCAGCTTTTTGCAACTAGCATCGCAATTTAGACGATACTTTTTTGGGATTAAATTGAGTCATGATAGAATTTTTAGGAATTAAATTTAATTATGATAAGAAAAAGTATTAACTCAAACGAAGATAAATTTAAACATATAGAGGATGCTAGAAAGATTAACACATCCCACATTTATAAATTTTAAAGATTAAATGATTATTATTTTAGTGACTATAAGTATCCTTGTAATGTATTTTAGGGAATGCTTAGCTCTTTATTCTATACTTTTTCTTACAAGCTTTATTCTATACTTTTTAAAGAATGTTTTTCATTTTTTTTCATTTAGTTTCTAACGGATGAATGTCAGGGGGCTGTTTCTTATTATTAAAAATAATAATGACAAATGCTAACGATTAAAAATCAAAGATAGAAAAATTACATTAATAAGTGGTGTACTTAAATTATTATTATTTTTTGACTCAAGGTGTATTTAAATTATTGAATGTTTAAAAGTTGTACTTTTCTATTAAAAAATTTATTTGTAGATTCCTTAATCAGGACACTAATTAACCAGGCCCAATAATAATTATTTATTTATATGAAAAAATTGAACCGCAAAGTTTAAATGCTTCGGTCATATAGGTCTATGGATAAGTTTTAATTAGTTTTTTTTTTACTAAAAAATATATCAATTCATTCAAATTGGTAAAATACATCAAAAACAACATAAATTCAATATTGTGAACACCTAATTTTGTCCGGGGATTTTATCATTTTAATTAATATACTTGAAAAGAAAGAAAGAAAAAACAAAAGTACAAATTTGCAAGAAAACAAAAAAATTATTTTGTTCATGCTCATGGCCTAATTTCTTTTTGGTTGCAAGTCTTTTTTGAGTCCAACTTCTAAGCAAAAAAAAAAAGAAAAAGAAAAAAGAAATAAGGAATAAAAAAAAAGACAAAAAAAGAAGAAGACAAATTTTCTGAATCTTAAAAATAATAAAAAATGTCTTCTCCTATCACCGTGATTTTTTTAGGAAGAGTCAAATGTGTTTTACACCATCTTTTGGTTTGGACTCCTTTTTACACAAAAATGGCATCTGATACACTTTGGTCCTCTGCACCCAAATACTGATCTGTGGCAACACCACACAAGTCGGTCCCTTTCCTCCACAATGGCCAACAGAGATGTTTGTCATCTTCTCCCCTTTGATGTCAATATAAGTCGCACAAAGAGAAGAAGCAGAGGGGGAGCAAAAAAGAGACTTCCCCTGTTTCTCCATCTTCCCGCCTCGTCACCTCCATCCTACCATTACACCATTCAACTAGAATCTCCATTAGTATCAAACTTTCCCAAACCATTTATCTTCCAACCATAACCCATCACCATCAAAAAAAAACCAAAATAAAGTAAAGATAAACACCATTTATCTGCCATTCCTCACCTTTTCTTTGTCCTTTTTTTCCTTCTCCCTTTCACGATTTCCTTCTCCTTCTTCCACGTTATTTTTTCTTCTGCTTCAGCATAATACCTTATCATCTTCCATCTAACCTTTCTCCCTGAACTTTGAAAACCCACTTCTCCTCCTTCTCTCCAAAAAACCACAACCTATCACCATCATCTCAGCAAAACAAACCAAAAATAAAATAAACAACATACCCAGACAGAACACCCAACAAATCATAACCGCACCCTCCGCCGTGCGCCGCCCTCTGGGTCGTCTTCCTCCTCCGCGCGAGACGTCCACTCACCGTCATCACCACAAGACCAGCACCGCACGTCCCTGCTTCCTCCGCCATCTCCGTCACGAACCAGAGCCCCACCGCACGTTCCTCTATCCAACCATCTTCAAGCCAGATCTGTCATTCTGCTCTTCCCACCGCGCCACTGCCATGAGACACCGTCATTGCGTCATTGCGTCACGAACCTACCGCCGTCTCCGCCATCTCCCCTGCTCCTCTCTTCCGTTGACCGCCGCGGGCTCCTCTGCTACGTCCTGTTGCGCGCCGCCGTCGTCCTCCAGTGGAACCGCCTTAGCACATGTCCAGTTTGCCGTCTGTTCCGCCGCCGTTGGAGGTCGTCGGCACCACACCTGTATCAGTCACCCCCCATTCCTGGACTCTGTTGGTGGCGTATGAATTTTCACCCGTACCTGGACTCTGATGGTAACGTTGGAAAGAGCAATCCTTCTGTGATTTGTCCTTTCTTTTTGTTTTTTTTTGTTTTTACTTTTATTAAATGATATGTTACTGAAATTTGGTTGGGCTTTGTACTCAGTTTTGGGCCAAAAGTGTCAAACATAATCTCATTTTGTTTTCAACAAAAAATATATAATATAAAATATAAAATCTTTTTAAAAATATATTTTCAATCCTTATTCTACTAAAATATTTTGAAATAAAAATCTCTTTTAAATTCACGCAACAATCTACGTCGTTGATGTATGAATTTTCATCCTCATGTGGCGTATGAATCGTAAGGGTTTATCGTATAGCACTGTTGCTATCTTGAACTCTGTGCAAAAGTGAATTATTTTTGAAATAAAATCTATTTTCAAAATCTTTTCAAAATCAAACCTCTTTTTTCCAAAAATAAAATCAGCCAATCAAATCTTTTCTAAAAGAACTACGTGGCTTTGAGTTTCCCATCGCACCTGGGAATACGTAGGAGCAAGATAAATCATCTTGTCGGGCCAAAACTAAATCTTCCTTTTTTTGTGTCTCTTTTTATGTTAAAATAATTAATCAAAAATATTTAAACTTTTCTATTTTTAGGGATGCTCTATGGACACGGTGCCATGTTCAGTCCCTTAGATTTGAGGTTGCCCTGTGGACTCATGTGCCATGTTCAACCTCATTTAGTTTTTATAAACAATAAATTTAAAAACGTAAAAATCAATAAATTTAAAATATTAAAAATCAAAAAATAGTTCTTTCTTGTAAATAATTTTTGGGGTAAAATAAATATTTAAAAGGTTATTAAAATGGTTTTTGCACAATTAACTTGAGGTACCGTTTTTTTAAACGGGCGATGTAGGGTGCTAATACCTTCCCTACTCGTAACCGACTCCCGGACTCATCTCTCTTTTTCTTTTCTTTTTAGACCAGTTAACCTTTAAATAATTGGGTTTTCTAAGATTTTCCCAATAAAAATCTTAGTGGCGACTCATCTGTTTTTATCCATCTTTTCGCGGCTCCCGGACGGGACGGTCGCGACAGCTGGCGACTCCACTGGGGATTTAGAGAGTCAGGCCTATCATAGTTGGTTGTGCAACTTCTTTTAATAACTTTGAAAATATTAGTTTTACCCCTCTTTGTTTTATTTGTTTTGTAAATTGCTGTATGCTTTAATATATGTCTTTGTACATTCTTGCAACCTTAGGGTAGAAAACTCTTGTAAATGTTGGCTGTTTTTTTTGCAGGCTTGGGGTTAGTTTTTTGGGTTTTGTGCAGGTTTGCTTGCTCCGAGCACACACATCACCATCCCATACTCACACACTTTTGGGCTCTATACCCGAGTCTTGGAATGCCGTAGGATTAGAAGGAGCTTCAGTGATGTTATTGTGACGCTTTTGCGCCCCTGACAGACATTGATTCTCCCGCTCGGATTGCTACCGAAACATGGACCGCCATATTGTGACTTTTCAGTCCCTGTGGTGAGGTTCATGGATTCGGATCCTTATCTTTTAGATGAGGGTAATCCGGGGACCATATGTTTAGGGGTCTAGATCTGTCCCGAAAGTCATGCACATAAAATGCCATTAGTAGCCTACCAAAATAGGGTCTCGACCTCAGAAATTCAAACTTTAGGATATGACCCATGTAGGACAAAAGGGAGCACATTCCACCTTTTTCTGCAACATGAATAATCACGTTTATATCTCATGCATTTCCATAAATGGTAAAAAAGGGATTTGTGTAAATCATCTTTATGTAACTCATTCATATTCTTTGTATATTTTGTATCTTATGCAATAAATATTTTGTTAGGTTCATAAAAAAAAAAAACATTTTCATACATTCCTCTCATGCGTTCATTACAAAAAAAAATTATCTCAAGCATTCATAAGAAGAAAAAAAGAAAAAATAAGAAGTCGTGCATCTCCTTCATTTTATGCATGCATCACTAAAAACTTTTCAGACCAATAAAATAAAATTCATACATTTCATGCATCAATTACCTTTTATGTCAATCTCATCATTAAAAAAAATTCATATCAGCCGTTCATTAAATAAAAATCATTTATCTCAAGCATTAATAAAAAAATTGATTCATCTAAAAAATAAGAAGCTCATCTCATGCATTGCCGTTTTTGTGAATAAAAAGTGCCTTCGTGCATCACATTCATTAAAATTTTGAGTCAATATAAATATTCCTTTTTCATACATATCATGCATTAATACCTTTTGGGTAAAAAAAAAAAAAACTTTTTTTCATACATTTCATATACTCATTCCTTTTGAGTTAAAAGTTTATTAAAAAATAAAAAAATAAAAAATCATTCCATGCATTGTGCTCCTTGGAGAAAAGTAAACCACTGCACTTTCAATAAAAAGGAATATCAACTAAACCTTGGATCATGAGGTGGAACTGGAGACAATATTTGCTCAAGTGGCCGAAAAATGTAGGCACAACCTTTTGCCTAATCATGGATGTTTGGATGTCAATGTGAAGGATTTTATATAGTCCTACTGGAGTCAGGTAGCACATATTCATGCTCTTATGGAGTGATCTTTGGAAAATCATGCAAATTCGGGATAATAAGGCCCTGACCGAGGAAGAAAGAAATCATGGTAAGGACAGTCTCAATCAACTATGGAGAGTTCAAGATGAAGGCTATGCTAACATCATCAGAGATTCAATCCTAGTGATTGAAAAGAGCCAATACTTTGTGATCCCCATCTTGAGAATTTCTAAGCAACCAAGGCTAGATTTGTTTATCAGGGATTTACCATGACACAATGGTTATGTTGTATTCTATCATGTTCACTTTCTTGAAGCATTAATGTAATGAATTTGCATGCGTACCTTGTCTCATCCTTTCTTTATATCTTCATCTCCACCATAATGTTTCTCTCGTCATACTCATATATCATATTCCCTTTTTTTCTTCCCCAAGTACCTTTTTTGGTTTGGTTAATAAGGCCCACTTTCTTGAAAGTTCTTTGTGGACAACAATGAAGCCCACATGTGCACATACCTTTTCAAAAAAAAAAAAGGAAAATAATACAAATAAACGAGGAGCAAATAAATAAAACTTGGTGAGCACCATCTCTTTGTCTCTAAAATAAAGTTTTAAAAATAAATAAATAAACAATCATGATTTGAAATGAAGATTGGCCATTTTTTTCTTTACCCTTAGCAAAATATCATCATTATCCCTTGTTACCCCTTTTGAGCCTGAAATTTTTCTTCAAAGAACCTTGGACAAGGATCACCACTAAAAAAGGGGCAAGCAAGAAGGAAATGGTGATCATGAAGCATAACATTGAAAAAAAGGATTAAAAAAAGAAGAAGAAGAAGAAGAAGAATAAAAAGAAGAGAAAGAAAGAGGAAAAAAAAACTCATGTAAAACAGAAAAAAAAAAAAAAAAAAAAAAAGGGAAAGTTAGGGGCAAACAAATGTCCTTGGAAATCGAAAAGATCATGGATCCTTGGTCCTATTCAACCTTAAAACATTTGTTTGAGCCTTATATCCTTTTTCATGACCCCCAACCATTAGCCACGTTACAAGCCTCAAAAGTCCACTCTGATCAATGAATGATTGCTACTTTTTCATCAACTTCATTTTGAGACAAAAAGTTTGTGCTCTTCTAGTTTTTAATTGATTGCTCCTCTAAAAAAAAAATCCAAAAAGAATGAAAAAAGAAAAAAGAAAGCCTGTTAGACTGAAAACCTTCATAGGCAGTCTAGGCAAAAGCTTGGGCAAGATCTACATGGGGCAAAACTTTGCTTTCAAGGGCCTTATTCTAGAGCATCTCCATTATTGGATGCCCTACATTGGGGCAACATCATTCTCAAGTTTTCCATATCAAGCGCCCTACATTGGGGCAGTTTCATTCTGGGAACCCTACATTGGGGCACTTCATCCTCAAGGAAACTACTCTGGGGCAATTTTGTTCTTATGAATATCGAGACAATCGCCATGATCAAATCAATCCAAACTGGGGCAATGCCTTTCTGATCTTCATATCACCTCTTGTGCATCTTGCATCATTTCTGTTCTTTTGAATACTATTTGAGTTGTCAAAATACCCATCGAGAGGCTGTTCAGGCAATAATGTCATTTCTTATCATACTTTTGAATCCATGCATGTTTGTTACGTGATGCTTCAGGTAAGGTAAACATGAGTTCAATGATACAATTTAACCATTTATGGTAATTCTTTGATGACCAACTCTGACCGGAAGAATTCTTGATACAAGGGGAAAGTGGTATCTCAGTCGACAATCAAGCAAGAAGCTTTGATCTTCACAAAAAGGGTGACAAAACTGTCCGCCTAAAAAAAAATTCCAAATCAAAAAGAAAAAGAAAATAAAAAGTAAACAAAAATGCTCGCCAGATTGAAAACCTGAAAAGGCAGCCTGGGCAAAAGTTAGAGCGACCCGGTAGGTTGAAAACTCGCAAAGAGCGACCTACGCAAAAATTAGGGTCAAATACAAACAAAGTACAAGAAGTCTCCTCAAACTGATAAACTGGGGCAGTTTAAGAGGACAAGCCATGAAAAGGTCCCAATACATGAAGGCTGGGGCAAGTCACATCCTTGAAAGATTGATCAGGCAATCTCATCCAATTGGGATAATCATTACGAAGAAGCATATCTCAGCCAAGAAACTAAGCATCAGTTGAGCAAGTTAGTGATCAAGGTGTCTTCCTCTAGCTCATCCCCAATCTCGGCTGCAATCAGGACTCTAAGGAGCCAATGATCAAAGAGTTTTTCGCAAAAAAATAAAAATAAAAAGTAAAATAAAATCAGAGTTCCCATCAATGATAAAAACATCTCATGCATGAAAAATAATCAGGATCATAAAAAGCATCTCATGCATCATTAAAAAAATTATCACAGTTTTCACCAATCATAAAAAATCGTCTCTCATATCATACATTGTCTCATCATTTCATGCATCAACAAAGTCAACATCACTTCTTGCATTTGTTCGACTTTAGCGGGCACAGGGCCCCAAAAGTCATGTTATTGTAGCTTTAGTAGGCATAGGGCCTCATAAGCTTTGTTTTGTTCGACTTTAGCGGGCACAGGGCCCCAAAAGTCATGACTTGTTAGCTTTAGTAGGCATAGGGCCTCATAAGCTTTGCTTTTGTTCGACTTTAGCAGGCACAGGGCCCCAAAAGTCATGTTATTGTAGCTTTAGTAGGCATAGGGCCTCATAAGCTTTGTTTTGTTCGACTTTAGCGGGCACAGGGCCCCAAAAGTCATGTTATTGTAGCTTTAGTAGGCATAGGGCCTCATAAGCTTTGTTTTGTTCGACTTTAGCGGGCACAGGGCCCCAAAAGTCATGACTTGTTAGCTTTAGTAGGCATAGGGCCTCATAAGCTTTGTTTTGTTCGACTTTAGCGGGCACAGGGCCCCAAAAGTCATGTTACTGTTAGCTTTAGTAGGCATAGGGCCTCATAAGCTTTGTTTTGTTCGACTTTAGCGGACACAGGGCCCCAAAAGTCATGTTACTGTTAGCTTTAGTAGGCATAGGGCCTCATAAGCTTTGTTTTGTTCGACTTTAACGGGCACAAGGCCCCTAAGCATGTCTTGTTAGCTTTAGCAGACATAGGGTCTCTAAGCTTTCGTCTGTTTTAATGGGCATAGGGCCCATAAGCTTTGTCTTGTCAGCTTTAGCAGGCATAGGGCCTCTTAAGTTTTGTTTTGTTGTAGTTTGGCTTTAGTGGGCACAGGGCCCCAAAAGTCATGTCTTGTCAGCTTTAGCAGGCATAGGGCCTCTTAAGTTTTGTTTTGTTGTAGTTTGACTTTAGTGGGCACAGGGCCCTAAAAGTCATGTCTTGTCAGCTTTAGCAGGCATAGGGCCTCTTAAATTTTGTTTTGTTGTAGTTTGACTTTAGTGGGCACAGGGCCCCAAAAGTCATGTCTTGTCAGCTTTAGCAGGCATAGGGTCTCTTAAGTTTTGTTTTGTTGTAGTTTGGCTTTACCGGGCGCAGGGCCCTAAAAGTCATGTCTTGTTAGCTTTAGCAGGCATAGGGCCTCGTAAGCTTCGTTTTGTTTAGCTTTAACGGGCAGAGGGCTCATAAGCTATACCTTTATTGGCTCCTATAGGCATAGGACCACGTAAGCTTTTTACATTTTTTTTGGTCAAGCTTCAGTGGATAACCGACTCCACAAGCTTTTTATCCTTTTGCTTTCAAGCTTCAGCTTTTGATCCTTCCCTTCAAGCTTCGGCAGACAACCGACTCTGCAAGCTTTCAACTTTTCTTTCAAGCTTCAGTGGATAACCGACTCCGCAAGCTTTTTACATTTTGTTGTCAAGCTTCAGTGGATAACCGACTCCACAAGCTTTTTATCCTTTTGCTTTCAAGCTTCAAATGATAACCGACTCATGAGCTTTTGATCCTTGCCTTCAAGCTTCATCTGACAACCGACTCCGCAAGCTTTCAACTTTTCTTTCAAGCTTCAGTGGATAACCGACTCCACAAGCTTTTTACATTTTGTTGTCAAGCTTCAGTGGATAACCGACTCCACAAGCTTTTTATCCTTTTGCTTTCAAGCTTCAGCTTTTGATCCTTCCCTTCAAGCTTCGGCGGACAACCGACTCTGCAAGCTTTCAACTTTTCTTTCAAGCTTCAGTGGATAACCGACTCCACAAGCTTTTTACATTTTGTTGTCAAGCTTCAGTGGATAACTGACTCCACAAGCTTTTTATCCTTTTGCTTTCAAGCTTCAGCGGATAACCGACTCCGCAAGCTTTTGATCCTTCCCTTCAAGCTTCAGCGGACAACCGACTCCGCAAACTTTCGACTTTTCTTTCAAGCTTCAGTGGATAACCGACTCCACAAGCTTTTTATCCTTCTGCCGTCAAGCTTCAGTGGATAACCGACTCCACAAGCTTTTTACCTTTTCTGTCAAGCTTCAGTGGACAACCGACTCCGCAAGCTTTTAATCTTTTCTTTCAAGCTTCGGCGGACAACCTACTCCGCAAGCTTTCAACTTTTCTCCTCAAGCTTCAGTGGATAGTCGACTCCACAAGCTTTTAATCATTTTTGCTTCAGCGGATAACCGACTCCGCAAGCTTTTAAACTTTTTGTCAAGCTTCGACGGGTACCGTACCCCGTAAGCTCTGCTTGTTCAAGCTTCAGCGAACAAACGACTCCGCAAGCTTTTATCTTTCTGCTCGAGCTTCTGCAGGCGGTCCGTCCCGTAAGCTTTTAATTATGCACCTGTTTACTTGTCAGTGAACTCCGGCCAAAATTGGAGTTCATGTCTTTACCCGTTTCTTATAACGATAATAGGTTAACTGCGGTTACACCTACTATCTAATAAGAAACAAGTAAAGAGGGGCAGCTGTGAACACCTAATTTTGTCCGGGGATTTTATCATTATAATTAATATACTTGAAAAGAAAGAAAGAAAAAACAAAAGTACAAGTTTGCAAGAAAACAAAAAAATTATTTTGTTCATGCTCATGGCCTAATTTCTTTTTGGTTGCAAGTCTTTTTTGAGTCCAACTTCTAAGCAAAAAAAAAAAAGAAAAAGAAAAAAGAAATAAGGAATAAAAAAAAAAAAGACAAAAAAAGAAGAAGACAAATTTTCTGAATCTTAAAAATAATAAAAAATGTCTTCTCCTATCACCGTGATTTTTTTAGGAAGAGTCAAATGTGTTTTACACCATCTTTTGGTTTGGACTCCTTTTTACACAAAAATGGCATCTGATACACTTTGGTCCTCTGTACCCAAATACTTATCTGTGGCAACACCACACAGTGCGGTCCCTTTCCTCCACAGCTGGCCAACAGAGATGTTTGTCATCTTCTTCCCTTTGATGTCAATATAAGTCGCACAGTAGAAGAAGCAGAGGGGGGAGCAAAAAAAGAGACTTCCCTGTTTCTCCATCTTCCTGCCTGCGTCACCTCCATCCTACCATTACACCATTCAACTAGAATCTCCATTAGTATCAAACTTTCCCAAACCATTTATCTTCCAACCATAACCCATCACCATCAAAAAAAAAACCAAAATAAAGTAAAGATAAACACCATTTATCTGCCATTCCTCACCTTTTCTTTGTCCTTTTTTTCCTTCTCCCTTTCACGATTTCCTTCTCCTTCTTCCACGTTATTTTTTCTTCTGCTTCAGCATAATACCTTATCATCTTCCATCTAACCTTTCTCCCTGAACTTTGAAAACCCACTTCTCCTCCTTCTCTCCAAAAAACCACAACCTATCACCATCATCTCAGCAAAACAAACCAAAAATAAAATAAACAACATACCCAGACAGAACACCCAACATATCATAACCGCACCCTCCGCCGTGCGCCGCCCTCTGGGTCGTCTTCCTCCTCCGCGCGAGACGTCCACTCACCGTCATCACCACAAGACCAGCACCGCACGTCCCTGCTTCCTCCGCCATCTCCGTCACGAACCAGAGCCCCACCGCACGTTCCTCTGTCCAACCGTCTTCAAGCCAGATCTGTCATTCTGCTCTTCCCACCGCGCCACTGCCATGAGACACCGTCATTGCGTCATTGCGTCACGAACCTACCGCCGTCTCCGCCATCTCCCCTGCTCCTCTCTTCCGTTGACCGCCGCGGGCTCCTCTGCCACGTCCCCTGCGCGCGCGCGCCGTCCTCCAGTGGAACCGCCTTAGCACATGTCCAGTTTGCCGTCTGTTCCGCCGCCGTTGGAGGTCGTCGGCACCACACCTGTATCAGTCACCCCCCATTCCTGGACTCTGTTGGTGGCGTATGAATTTTCACCCGTACCTGGACTCTGATGGTAACGTTGGAATGAGCAATCCTTCTGTGATTTGTCCTTTCTTTTTGTTTTTTTTTGTTTTTACTTTTATTAAATGATATGTTACTGAAATTTGGTTGGGCTTTGTACTCAGTTTTGGGCCAAAAGTGTCAAACATAATCTCATTTTGTTTTCAACAAAAAATATATAATATAAAATATAAAATCTTTTTAAAAATATATTTTCAATCCTTATTCTACTAAAATATTTTGAAATAAAAATCTCTTTTAAATTCACGCAACAATCTACGTCGTTGATGTATGAATTTTCATCCTCATGTGGCGTATGAATCGTAAGGGTTTATCGTATAGCACTGTTGCTATCTTGAACTCTGTGCAAAAGTGAATTATTTTTGAAATAAAATCTATTTTCAAAATCTTTTCAAAATCAAACCCCTTTTTTCCAAAAATAAAATCAGCCAATCAAATCTTTTCTAAAAGAACTACGTGGCTTTGAGTTTCCCATCGCACCTGGGAATACGTATGAGCAAGATAAATCATCTTGTCGGGCCAAAACTAAATATTCCTTTTTTTTTGTGTCTCTTTTTATGTTAAAATAATTAATCAAAAATATTTAAACTTTTCTATTTTTAGGGATGCTCTATGGACACGGTGCCATGTTCAGTCCCTTAGATTTGAGGTTGCCCTGTGGACTCATGTGTCATGTTCAACCTCATTTAGTTTTTATAAACAATAAATTTAAAAACGTAAAAATCAATAAATTTAAAATATTAAAAATCAAAAAATAGTTCTTTCTTGTAAATAATTTTTGGGGTAAAATAAATATTTAAAAGGTTATTAAAATGGTTTTTGCACAATTAACTTGAGGTACCGTTTTTTTAAACGGGCAATGTAGGGTGCTAATACCTTCCCTACTCGTAACCGACTCCCGGACTCATCTCTCTTTTTCTTTTCTTTTTAGACCAGTTAACCTTTAAATAATTGGGTTTTCTAAGATTTTCCCAATAAAAATCTTAGTGGCGACTCATCTGTTTTTATCCATCTTTTCGCGGCTCCCGGACGGGACGGTCGCGACAAATATCACAAAAAATCGAAAAGGATGAATCCGCGAAAAAACTCACAACATCCAGATTAATAGCATAACACGATAAAATGCCTACAAATATGACAAAATCAAAGTGACCAGAATACCTATACCTCCGGATCTGTAACATTAATGCCCAAGTCTTGATTGAATCTGTAATGGATCGAAGCTAACTTGCCAATCTGAATCAAACGAACACCGCAACAAGACGAGAAACCGAACGACGCTGCAACAAGAAAACAAACAAAACACCACCGCACGCATGCATTTAAAAACACGGAAAATCACTAACGAAAAACCAGATCTATATGAAAAACCCACTTATTTGGATAAAGAAGAGAAAAAACGATGTAGGTGGGTGATTCTAGATCAAAAAATGACCTAAAATCACCCCCTTCCGGTGGATGAGGAAGAAAGAAAAGAAAAGAAAATTAGAGGAAAGGTTGAGAGAGGGACGGTTCTTGATTTTTAAAATTTTAATTAGTTGACTTCTCGTCTATTGGATTTAAGATATGATTAAAATAATTAACAAACTCGTACTTCAGATGACACTTCATTAACTTTTTAAAATTTGGTAAAAAAAATGAATTTCACAAAAACAAAGCATTTAAAATTCCAGTAGGGTAATATTATTAGAAATCTGATTACTCAGTAGGCCATTTATCTACATTACTCAGGTGGGCTTTAAAAGATTGACACCTAGCCCATTTGAGCCTATAGACAGGGAAATGATTATTTTCTTGCTTGTTATGAGAAAAGTAGCCATGACTAGGGGTAGTAGGCATGACAATCAAACTTGAACCCACGGGTACCCATTCGAACAAGACCTGATTTTGACGGGGAAAACCCGTTTTGATTGGGGACGAGGGCGGGATAGGCATATAGATACCCACCACCGCAACGACCACGAACTTACCCTATTGTTTGCGTGTAATTATGATAATATCCTCATATATCTATGTAAGGTATTTGATTTGTTTTGATTGAAAGGCTTCATTCTTTACAAAAAGGTACTTTTTTTTTGTGCAAAATTACAAAACATTTGATTGTGCTTTTATTACGGTGTTGTGATGCTGTCAGTGTTATTTGAACTATAACGAAGTGCTTCTAAAACATTATTTTATTTTAATTTGTAGCAGAAAGAAAACTAAGTATGGTTGATTGTTTTGATTGTATGATTATTTGTTTATTTTTTAAAAGTACAATTTTTAAGTTGTTAACTTCAATTAAATCAAAATAATTTTTAAATTTGGTTACTCATTGACGGGGTAGGGACTCGCAGGGAAACCCGACCCCGCTGGGGGATGAGGATCTATTTTCTAAACTCGAAGGAGAGCGGGACGGAGTTGGGGAAGCAAAACCCGCCCTTCCTCGCCCCGTTGCCAACCCTAGTGGGTAGTGTCTAACCACTACTTGATTGTCGTCCATCAATAGGTTGGGCTCAAGGATCGATTGATAATATACATCAAATAATTTTTTTTGGTGGTCATAAATAAGGGAAACGCTAACGAGTGTACATTCGTTAAGGAATTAAGAAAAGAAAATTTGTATTGGGAATTGATGTATTTAATATTTGAAGAAGTGAAATACTTAGTTTTTCAATGAAAACTTGTTTTTATGATTCCTTAACGAATGTCCTAACCCGTTAAATAATTTTATATCAATAGAAAAGAATATCAAACTTTTAATATGAAGATCCCTCTATTATCAAGGCAAAAATCAGATAGACTCAAAAAATATTTAACTATCTAAAGGATAATTTTAATATCATCTTCATAGTCTCTCTTACACAAGAAACATATAGCGTTTTCAATGAGACTTGAATGCTACAATTCTTATATTTATTGCCCTGACAATTATTTACCTGACCCTGATTTGGGGAATGAGCAGTGCTAAGGATACACAGGAGCTTGTGGAGATGGTAAACACTTGAATACAATCCGAAAAATTTAAACGACCCACTTTTGGTCCTGAAAAAATAAATTATCCATTTAGTTCCTCAAATTTATAAACGCGGATACATTAGTCCTTTCTTTCACTTCCAATGTTCGTTTCTTGCTTATGTGTCCTGCTAACCATTCTCGCCTACTTCGTTAGTGGTCTTGTATAACCTATTACAAATTTCCATAGTGAAAAACATGCACAATTTGCAGGTATTTTAAAATTTTGCACCTTTTTTCACTTCTTTTTTTTTCACGATGAAAATTTGTTATAGACCACACAGGATCACTAACAAGTCAGACTTAACTGGACACATAGGCAAGTAAACAGACGTTGGAAGTGGAAGCAAGGACTAATGTGTCCCGAGTTTATAAATTTGAGGACTAAATGGGTAATTTATATTTTTCAGGGACCAAGAATGGGTCATCTAGATTTTTTGGAGACTAATTTGGATCTTTACTCGATTATCTATTTACCTTACAGCTATGGGAAGGAAACAAAAAGAGGGAAGGCAAGAGAAAAAGCATTACTGGGCCATAAAGAAAGAAGCCCATCTTACCCGAAAAAGAAAAGGTACAGGAGCCCAATACAGGCGAGTTAGTTGTCTTTTGAAAATTAATCTTGTCCTAGAGCAAGGAGGCTTAATCAGGACATATACTATGAAGAGAGAAAATAAAGCTGAAACACTGTGTAAAACAAATATTGTAATATTTTTAGCTATATTTTTGTGCTTATGAAACGATCGTTTCATAACATAAAAAACCTATTTAAACATTTAAAACAAATACTTTTCAAATATTATATCCAAACAAAAATGTTTTGAAAAATATATTTCAAAAATAGCTTATATATATATATATATATATACTATTTAAACATTTAAAACAAATACTTTTCAAATATTATATCCAAACAAAAATGTTTTGAAAAATATATTTCAAAAATAGCTTATATATATATATATATATATATATATATATATATATATATATATATATATGTATAAAAAAAACTTCTTTTAAAGCTCATCTAAAGCATTGCATTACCCTAGTGTTTATACAGGATAGAAATAGGTGATGTGCTTACTGGATGAGCCCCATATGAGTGGGGAGACCCACCCCACTGTACTGTTTGACTACCGCATGTACTGGGCTGTCCAGCAAGACTGCAAGGCTCAACTAAGCCTCTCCAACACGAAGTCTATCACCCTTAGGCCCAAACACTACAGAAACCATGGTTTCTAGTTGTATGTTTGTGTAAACTTATGTTATGTCCTCTGAATTGATTGGATTTTTTTTATATGCAAATATTAAATTGTTAGTATTTATTATGTTAATGGGGGAGTTGAAATTGCATAAGTATTGTGCGTTTATCTATTTTTTTTATTTTATGTTTTTTTTATTGTAGTATCATTCAACTTGTAACCTTATGAGTTGTGACATTTTTCAAGCTTAACTGACAAATAAAATAGTCCTTCGATAATCAAATAAATCAAACTTTTTTATCCATTCTTTCCTTGTATAAGACAGTAGTCTATGATTATTTGCATAATCAAATTTTGAACAATTTTCAAAATTCAATAATCAAAATGAAAAACTTGGCTGTACCACTCACAACTAATTAAATGGTTTTGGTATCATGGGTGCGAAATTCTGAACCTTGTAGCTGGGAAATTTTTAAGTTCCCATATTGAAACAGAGAATACACAGTATAGATGTGAATGAACTTCACTGATTAATTCACATGTGCCAGATGAAGTATACATTATGAGTTTAGATACAAGAAATGTGCTAACTAACTGTTAACTAACCCTAGACTAGTCACACTAAAAAAAAAAGAAACACGACTTATCGATGGAAAAAACCCGTCGGAAATGAAGACATTCCGTCGGAAAACTACATTACCGACGGACTTTCTGACGGACACGGTTCCGTCGGTAATAGGCACGTAAGAAAGCCTTTTCGACGGATCTTGTTCGTCCGTCGGAAATTTCTGACCGCTTTAATCGTGGGAAAACTTGACATACAGAACCTCTAATTACAGACGGTAATTCCGTCGGTAACTCTCTGTGGAAGTTACCAACGAGAAATTCTGTCGGAAAATGTAACCAACAGTTACCAACGAGAATATCCGTCGGAAACAAGGTTTTTTCTATTTTTTAAATTATTTTTTTTATTTTGTTTTATATTAATAATCAATTATAATATGTTGAGTACCTGGTGAAACGAACTAAGTTATTTGCAACGTGAAGTGTACCATAAAAGCAAATATACACTCCACGGCATAGGGAATATAATTATGGAGAGAATTGCCAAGATACTGTTGAACCTCCTCTCCGCTTTGCTCGCTTACAGTATGGGGTAATGATTTCAATGCGAGTTGAATGCATGTGGATAATAAAACTTTGTATTCACCATGTGCATGAGTACAAGATTTTCTGATTAATATAACGGTTATGTTAGTCTGACTGTCTGAGAGACTGAGAGGATATATTTTCATGGTCTTTCCTCTTTTTACTGGCTATAAAGAAAAGGATGTATTTTTTTTTTTTTAATACTCCATCTCCAATTTAATGGAAAAGTTGTCAGAAAGAATCATTTCAGTCAATGTTTACAAAATACTTGCGTTGTTAGTGTAATAGTTGTGTACACTGTCACTTGAGATTAAAATAGTATATATTGTTAGTATAAATTTTTTTATATTTATATTTATTAATATTTTAATATGTGTGTTTTTATTTTAATAATTAAGAAAGAGAAATAAAAATGATATCGATTTGTCAATATATTATTGGATGTTTTGTGTAAAAATCCTTATATTGAAAGTGCATAAAAATTAAACTCATCACATATAATAGATGCATGCACTATCTCATTAAAAATGTTTAGCTCTTAGAAACGATTTTGTGAACGAAAAATAACTAAGCTTAATTAGTTTTTGTTAATTTGAGTCCTGCAAGTTAGTTTCACTTCTCAAGAATTCTAGTATTCTCCCATAGAAATATGTTCATATATAGAATCATATGGTGTCGCACAAGACTGTCAACCTCTTTAGATGATAAGCATATATAAGATAAGTCAACTCTTTCAAGTTGTGTGCAGGTACCATTTTCTAACTTTGTAGTCTATCTTGATTTAACATTTTGTCATAAGAAGCGAAAACCTATAACCTACATCGAACTCAAGGACTACTTTTCTTTCCTCTTTCCGATAACCTTACATAATTGAGTTATAATCTGAGGAAAGGTTGGTCCTTGTACCGGCCAGTATTTTGAGATCCGCAGCGGAGCTTATTAATAGATTAGAACATATAATTTATGGATTAAGATAAATATCTATATCTGATTAACAATCTTATTTCGATATAAGAGATAGATCTTATCAACTAAGTCCCTTATCAGTAAGTTACAAAGATCATTATAAATAGAAGGTAACCCCAAAGGAAAAAAAATATCTAAGATTAAATAGAGAATTGCGTTAGCTTTGATTCCTTCTGGGATACGTAAGATCAGAATATTACATCTGTCAAGCTATATTCTAAAAAAAAACCTAGTATTCATTCTTGATTATACTCATTCCGGTTGAATTCCGGCAAATACGGATTTTGGTAAGAACATTTGGCTTTCACCGTAGGACCGAGGTAAACTTTCCCCGATCGCACATCCAACTTCAACTGCTGAGCGGGTCACCAACTCAATCAAAAAATATAAGGATGAACATCAATCGACTTTGATGTTTTCATTAGGAAGGAACTCATGGAAGGAATAACTCTTCCATCTTATTCTTTATTCATTACTAATTATTGGCATATTGTACACTAAAATATTAAGTTATTGATGTCGTGTACCTAGAGGTGGGTAAATGGATCACTCCGGTCCGTTTAAGTCTGATCCGCATAAATCCGCATTTAAACGGATCGGATTTTATAGTCCGCATGAAAAATAGACTTTAAAAAATAGAGTCCAAATCCAGTCCGCGGACTCTACACTTTTTTTTATAAGGTAAAAAAAGAAAATATTACAAGTGAGCTGGAAGAATTGTTGTTGGTTCATAAAGGTAAACCCTTTAAATAAAATAACCATAATTGTAAAAAAAAAAAAATTAGTAAACCAGATTTTTTAGCTCTCCCTCAATTCTTTAACACAATACAAAGACAAACCTCTGGTGTCGTATGCCTCACGATGGTGAGAGAAATACACGTCAAAGATTTTGGTCAAGTACTGAGCAAATTTTCCATTCGAACTTATTGCCAACTTTTCTCGATCAGAATCTATTCATTTTTTTTATGATATTAGAGTAAACCAGAACAGTGGTGACAGAAGAAGATAAATCGTGTGAGACATAATTAAAATAGCAGCATGCTAGTCATGCTGTTCAATTGATGTCAACATCTCGTCAAAGCTAAGAGTCCAAATATGAGACACAAAGATAACAGCAAGGACAGTGACGGTGGCTGCGTGCGTGAGTACTGAGTTGAGTAGTTTAGGGTTTGAGATGGGTGAGTGAGTAGTGAGTAGTTTTGGATTGGGTTGCAGCTTTTTTTTTTGTTGGCGCAGCATCCATATATATATATATATACATATATATATATATATATATATATTTTTAAACAGTTATAGTCCCAGAGATGGGTCAGTGAATCGTGGACCCACCCATTGTCAGGTAAATTTAAGCAGATCGGATCCAAAAAATTCGTATTTTTTTGGACTCGTATTTTAGGGTGTCTAAATCCGTGCGGATGACGATTTAACGGACTGTCTGGGAACCCGAGTCCAAATACCCACCTCTACCAGTATCAATTAATATCCCATTTGAAAGTGACAATGAATATGCGAATTGATTATAACTAATCGTTAGTATGAATGTTATTTCATATCTTTGTAGCTCATGGCTTAAATTGGTATCATTCTTACCCAGCATGAATGGCGAAAGTCCTCCAATTAGGAGGTTGATTCTCCACCCTTGAATATCGTGACCTAACAATAGGTGGAAAATTTGATTCAAATCTTCCATAGGATGAGGAAGGTTCGTGGAAGTGTCTTTTTTATTTAATTTTCATTACTATATTGACATGGCTTGTTAATTAATATGTCTTCTTGATATTGATGTGACCCTGCCCGGACTCGGAGAGACTTAGACGCGTTTAGTTTGTTCCACAACTTCCCGGGCCAGCGTTGTTTCTTGAAGAAGCGGAGGAGGCCGGCTTTGACGGGGGTGGCAAGGAAGAGCTCGTTGAAGCTTTTGCTACTTCTCATACAATATATATAAAATGTAGGTTATAATACCATTTTAGTCCATTAATTTATTTTTTATATTTAGTTTGGTTTCCTAACTTTTAAAATATTTAATTTGATCTTTTAGCTTATTTTTTAGATTGAGTTTGCATCTTAATTTTCAAATGGTTCAATTTGGTCGCTAAATTTGTGTCTGTTGACATAAGTTAGTCATCTCCGTCAATGAGTCAGTAATGATGTTAACCTTTTGAAGATTGGGTTGAAATTCACTAATAATTTAAAGGATCATTTTGAATCTCATTAACAATTAAAAGAATCAATTTGAAACAAGTTAACAATTTAAAGGACTAATTTGAAAATCACATAATGGATCAAATTGAAACTCATTTAACATTGTTACTAACTTTATTGACAAAAATGACTAATTTGGGTCAAAAATAAATAAATTAAGGGACCAAATTGAACCTTTTAAAAGTTAAGGGATCAAATTGAATCTGAAAAATAAGTTAAGGGACCAAAATGATTAATTGACAAAGAGGATTAATTTGGATCAACAAAAACAAATTAATGAACCAAATTGAACCTTTTAAAAATTAAGGGACCAAATTGAATCTGAAAAATAAATCAAGCGACCAAAAATGATATTTTAGCCTAAAATGTAAAAGTCAAACAAAGATATGACAATAGTCATGTAAATGACAGACTTAGTGTTATCATGACCATGTCTTTTTATTTATTTGCTGTCACATGCATCTTTATATATATATATATATATATATATAATATTAAAGGATTGAAATGATGAATAATTGCCAAATTGGTTTTTATTCTGGAGGGTAACGTTGGCATAAATATTATTGTGTCATTCTTCATTTGACTTGGCAATATATAATGCAAAGAAAATTGAGTTTATCATAATATTTATTAGAGTTTTTTGCTGACTTACATATTAAATAAGGCATGTTAAATACACTTTTTAATTTGGTTGATTAATTCATCCAAACTCGTCTAGGTGATTATCTCTTATCATATTTAAATATGACAAATCTCTTATCTCATCTAATATAATAATCTCTTATGAGATCAATGTATAATATTCTATCTAGTATGAGAGTCTCTTATCCTATCTAATCTAATAATCACTTATTAGATCATTGTATCTTATCCTACTTGATCTGATAATCTCTTATTAGAATTTAAATTAACTAAAGACCTAAAGAGGTTGATTGAGCTAAAATTGAAATGTCGGACCTAAAAAGGTAAACAAAGCCTAAAGATGTTGACCGTGCTAAAATCGAAATGCCGGGCATAAATGGCCGACCGAGCTAAAATCGAAATGCCGGACCTAAAGAGGTAAACAAAACCTGAAGAGGTCGACCAAGCTAAAGTCGAAATACCGGGTCAAAAAGGTCGACCGAGCTAAAGTCGAAAATGCCATACCTAAAAAGGTAAACTAAAGACCTAAAAAGGTTGACCGAGCTGAAGTCGAAATGTCGATCCTAGAGAGTTAAACAAAAACCTAAATTGTCAAACAAGCTAAATTGAATTGCAAAATTCACGAGGTCTGACTAAGCAAAAGCTAACATAAGTGGACAACTTAAAATTTCCTATCTGTTAGAAAACTATTATGTATCCGTGTTAAAAAAAAGAAGGACAGAGCTTGGGATAATATTCGAAAAGCATAAAGTCATTTATATTATAAGCAAAAGAAGTACAAAAGGACGTTGTCGAGGATACAAAATATTTTAAAGAAAATATTCTAAGCCATTCATGGGTGTCCCCATGAACAACAATTTCATCAAGATTAGAAAGAACAACATTTTCAACCTGAGTAGGGGCAACCGAGGAGGGCTCCATCACGGTAGCTTCATTTCCATTGTTGCCATCTTCTTCATCTTGTTCTTCGTTATTTTCTTTCTTTTTTTCCTCCTCCATTTCAGATAAAGGAGTCATAACCCCATCTTTATAATCTTTGTTTACATCGGCTCTTGAAAGATCAGCGTCAAGAAGAAAGGGTATGAGCTAGAAATATTCTTCGCTGAGAATTATGCCGAGTTGAAGCTTTGCTTCGATCGAGAATATGTCGAGCTGAAGCTTTTCTTCACCGAGAATTATGCAGAGTTGAAGCTTTGCTTCGCCGAGAATATGCCGAGCTGAAGCTTTGCTTCGCCGAGAATATGTCGAGTTGAAGCTTTACTTCACCGAGAATTATGTCGAGTTGAAGCGTTGCTTCGCCGAGAATTATGCCGCACTGAAGCTTCTCTTCACCGAGAATATGCCAAGTTGAAGCACCACTTCACCAAGAAAACACCAAGATAGGCATAGCTTCCTTGAGAAAAGTCCAAGCTGAAGCATCGCTTTACCAAGAAACCACCAAGGTAAGCGTCGCTTTAGAAGTTGAAAAACACTCCTTTACTAAAGTTACAATGTTAACAAAACATTAAGAAAATAACTAAGGTACAAATTAGTCGTTGAGATGATAAATTTGGTGAAAGTTTCATTATCAAGGTAATTATATAGCAAAGAGTTTAGTTGCCAAATATGTTAGTCCATCATTAAAATCCTTGGCAAGTCAAGCAAGGTAAATTCAAAACCCTCGGTAAGTTAACCGATGTATCAATAAAATCCTTGGCAAGACAGTCAAGGTAAATTCCAAACCCTCATTAAGTTGACCGAGGTATCAATAAAATCCTTGGCAAGACAGTCAAGATAAATTCAAAACTCTCGGTAAGTTGACCGAGGTATCAATAAAATCAAGGTAAATTCAAAACCCTAGGTAAGTTGATCGAGTGATGAGAGTGATTTCACCTCATATTTCCTTGTCATTTTGCATGCATTTTCATATAGTTTAGGCATATTTAATTTGATTTTTGTGAGTTTTTACCTTGGAATGGGTAAGGTGGTTTTGTGGTGTTTGTGTGCGGGAATTGAAGATTAAAATGCTCGGAACCGGTTATGTTGGAGTTTGCATGAAGGTGGAGCTTGAAAAAAAAAGGAAAATGAGCCAAACAGAGCCCATCACAACGTGGGTCGTGATGTACATCACGTCCATGATCGAGCAGGGGCTAAAAAAGAAAGAAGAACACAAAGTCGAGAACTGTCATGGTCGTGACGGACCAACCAATGGTCAAGTTCTCCAGGAGCGACCGCCACGGCCTGGCCGTGACAGCATCACGATGCGTGACGCCGCAAAATCGGGGAATTTTGATTTGCTGATTTGATTTAATTTTGTAATGTTTCAAATCCAATTTAACATACTCTATAAATAGGGCAATTAGGCTCGAAAATAGGATCTGTGGATTGCTACCAATTGGCAAAAATTAGGATTTCTCTTCTTCTCAATTTCTTCTCTTCTCTTCGGATTTTTATGCTTTTGTTATTCAAGGTTGCAATGAATATGGCAATGCGTGAGTAGTCTTTTTATTTCTAGGAATTGAGGCTATGCCCAAGACTCATTTTATGTGATGAATTGACGTTTTACTTCTTGTTAATTTCAATTTTGCTTTCGATTTGATTCCTCTAAGGATGAACTTAGCGGTGAACTTAGGTATCGGATCTATAGGAATTGAACATAGGACTTAAATCACAAGAGTTGGAAGTGGTCCTTCGAGGGTTCATTGAATTGTCACGAATCTTAATAGGTTCAATTTAAATACAATTATCACGAGAGTAGGGGTTGGTTTAATTGGGTACGGTTCTTGTACCTCGAGAGGGAACATTAACTTATTTAGGACAAATTCACATTCAAAGCAATTTTGATATTTAACAAGAGGGATAGTCAATTTAGTAGCATGAGCAGTCTTGTTGGTAACCCAATTCCTGGAAATCTCCTTTAATTTGAAAATCTCCAGATTTGATTTGATTGCGATTTTATTTGATTTCGTTTTAAATACATGATTTGTTAGTTAATCTTATTTCAAAAAACCAAATCTTTTCCAAATCTTTTTCTTGTCTAGTTTAATTAATTTAATAATTAATTGTTATTTAAGATCATGGTCTCTGTGGGTTCGATCTGTTTATTACTTGACGACGAAGTCGTTCACTTGCGGATTCACGCTATCAAGTTTTTGGCACCGTTGTCGGGGACTGTGCTTTCTTGAATTTCAATTTAATTTTTAAATTGATTTTTTTGGAAATTTTTTTATTTCTTTTTCTTTTTCTAAAGTATTTATCTCTTTCTTTGCAGGTATTTTTGTCTTTTATGCGAAGATCCCAAAGTCTTGGAAATCTTATTGAAGTTGACCCCGAGATCAAAAGGACCTTTCATAGACGTAGGAGATTTCAAAGACAAAGAGCGAGAGAGAGGTTGATTCCCATTCCACTCATGGCAAATCTACCGGATACCAAACCATTGAAGGACTACGCAGCCCCAAATGTCAGGGGTTTGCGAACTGGGATTTCTAGGCCAAAAATTGAGGCAGAGAACTACACTATACCGCCTCAGCTAATTGGCATTATTAGGCAACATCAATTTGAAGGAATACCCTCGGAAGACGCGACCGATCATGTGGGGACATTCTTGGAATTCTGTGATGCAATAAGAATTCAAGGTGTCCCGATTGATGCTATTCGCTTGAGGTTATTCCCTCCTCTCTCGATCGGAAAGGCAAGAGCTTGGTTGAAGTCGAGTGCCCGCTAATATTTTGTCAACATGGGACCAATTGGAGCAAGCATTCTTGGAAAAATTCTTTCCACCATCCAAGACCGCTTACCTACGAACTCAGATCACCGGCTTCTTCCAAAAGGACGGAGAATGCTTATCTGAAGCTTGGGATCATTACAAAGGATTGCTAGAGTCTTGCCCACATCATAGGCTTGAGAGGTGGTTGTTAGTGCATACCTTCTACAACGGATTGGATTACTCTTCGAAGGTGTCACTTGACTCAGCAGCTGGTGGAGCCTTTATGAATAGACCACTGACTGAAGTGTTCAATATCATTGAAAACGTAGCCACCAACTATCATCAATGGGGTTCAGAAAGAGGTAATAACCCGAAAATTCTTTCGGGGGGTAAGTATGAAATGAATAGTAATGATTTAATTATGTCTAAAGTTGACTCATTGAGTAAACACTTTGATAAGCTTGAAAAGGCTAATGTGAGTTCAATAGGTGCTACTAATGTTGTTAGTGAGATTTGTGGAATGCAGTAATATGACATAATGGAGTGCCCACATGGTATCGCCCCTGGATCCAGTGCTTCGGGGGAACAATTGAACTCTTATCACAATTTCTATGACACAAACCTGAAGTTGTCAAATTATGTTCCCCAAATCCTTACAACCAAGGAAGGAAGAATATTCCTTATCTCTCTTACAGGAACTACAACAACACGTTGAATCACGAATTCCAAGAAGGCCAAGGTAATAGGAAACCCGCATCGGGGTATCCTCGGGTACAAAAATCTAAACTTGAGTCGCTTATGGACAATTTTGTTGCTACTCAAACTAAGCAAAATGAAGAATTTAGGCAACAAGGTAGGGCGGTTAATGAGGCAATAAAAGAGTTAACATCTAAGGTAGATAACTTGGCCATCCATAACAAGATGTTAGAAACTCAAATTTCCCAACAAGCGGGCAATTCAAATAGGCAACCGGGTAAATTTCCTGGACAGCCTGAAGTGAATCCTAGTAACGTACAATGTAAAGCTGTGAGTTTGAGGAGTGGTAAGAAACTAGAGGATCCCGAGGCTAAATGGGAGAGTGATAACAGGAGTGTAGATGAGGAAGAGGAACCTACTAAGACACAACCCTTAGAAGAGGAAGAACCTAGTGAAAAAGTGTCTAAGTATGTCCCTCCACCACCTTACCAACCCCCGATACCTTTCCATCAAAGGTTGGCTAAGGCCAAGTTAGATAAGCAATTTGGGAAATTTCTAGAGGTCCTTAAGAAATTGTACATTAATGTACCCTTCACTGAGGCGTTGCAACAAATGCCCACATATGCTAAATTTCTTAAGGACATCTTGTCAAATAAGAGAAAGCCAGAGGATTATGAAACAGTAGCTTTAACTGAGGAGTGCAGTGCTTTAATTCAAAATAAATTGCCTCCTAAATTGAAAGATCCAGGTAGTTTCTCTATTCCTTGCTTGGTTAGTAACACTAGTTTTCATAAAGTTCTTTGTGATTTGGGGGCTAGTGTTAGTCTTATGCCCCTCTCTGTTTGCAAGAAGTTGGAGATGAGTGAAATAAAACCCACAACAATCTCCCTTCAATTGGCATATCGGTCCGTCGAATTCCCTGTAGGCATCTTGGAGGATGTTCCTATTAGAGTGAGTATATTTTTTATTCCTGCAGATTTTGTGGTACTTGAAATGGAGGAGGATTCCCAAATCCCCATTATTCTTGGTAGGCCTTTCTTGGCTACCACAGGAGCAATTATTGATGTTAAAAATAGAAAATTGACCTTGACTGTGGGTGATGATAAAGTTGAATTTGATTTAGTTAAATCTATTAAACACCCTTCTTTTGAGGACTTGTGTTGCAGGGTTGACTTAGTGCACCAAGCGGTGAAAGAAGAATCCAATCAAGCTTGTATTGATGATCCATTGGAGATGTGCTTGATTGGTGGAGACTTAAGTGCCCATGGAGGAGAAGTAAAGGATTATGCCCGCCTCTTGGAGGTTAGTCCTTAAATTTCCCCTCACAAAGCAAGAAAAGAAAAACTTGAGTCGGAACCAAAGAATACATATATGAAAGATGAATAAGGTCCTAAGGTAGAACTAAAACCTCTTCCTTCCACATTGAGATATGAATTTCTTGGTCCTAACTGTTCCTATCCGGTAATTGTGAATGCTAGCTTAAACGAGTTGGAAACTGAGAAATTGTTTACTTAGAATGCATAAAAAGATGATATGATATACAATTGATGATATTAAAGGCAAAAATCCTTCCTTTTGCATGCAATGTATTTTAATGGAAGATGAGCATAAACCATCCATTGAGCATCAACGTAGGTTGAACCCAAATATGAAAGAGGTGGTTAAGAAAAAAGTGCTTAAGTTGTTAGATGCGGGGGTTATTTATCCAATCTCCGATAGTGAGTGGGTTAGTCCGGTGCATGTGGTTCCTAAGAAAGGGGGGATGACTGATATTCAAAATGAAAATAATGAATTAATCCCTACTAGGACGGTAACCGGTTAGAGAATGTGCATTGATTATAGTAAGTTAAATAAGGCAACAAGAAAATGTCACTTCCATCTCTCATTTATTGATCAAATGCTTGAAAGGTTAGTTAGGCATTCATACTTTTGTTACTTGGATGGTTATTCCGGTTTTCATCAAATTCCTATACATCCTAGTGATCAAGAAAAGACCACGTTTACTTGTCCCTATGGCACTTTTGCTTATAGGAGAATGCCTTTTGGTCTATGTAATGCACCAGCTACTTTCCAAAGATGCATGACTGCAATTTTTTTCTGAATTTATTGAAAACATTATGGAGGTTTTTATGGATGATTTTTCTGTATATGGAACTACCTTTGATGATTGTTTCGTAAATTTGTCTAAGATTTTGCAGCGTTGTGAAGAAACTAATTTGGTATTGAATTGGGAAAAATGTCATTTTATAGTAAAAGAAGGTATAGTGCTTGGGCACTTGATTTCTGGAAGAGGTATTGAGGTAGATAGGGCCAAAATTGATGTTATTGAAAAATTGCCCCCACCGGTAAATGTGAAAGAAGTAAGAAGTTTCTTGGGACATGTCGGGTTTTACCAGCGTTTCATCAAAGATTTTTCAAAAATTTCTAAACCTTTATCTAACCTATTGATGAAAGATGTTCCGTTTGATTTTAATGAGGAATGTTTGAGTGCCTTTTGTAGGTTGAAGGAAGATTTGACCAACGGTCCCATTTTGCAAAGACCGGATTGGAATGAGCCATTTGAAGTAATGTGTGATGCTAGTGACTATGCCGTGGGAGCGGTGTTGGGACAAAGGATAGACAAGAAGGTCCATGCAATATACTATGCAAGTAAAACTCTAGATGAAGCTCAAGCCAAGTATGCCACCACTGAGAAAGAGTTGCTCGCGGTTGTCTTTGCATTTGAGAATTTCAGATCATACCTTGTGGGGTCAAAAGTCATTGTGTATACCGACCACTCCGCACTAAAGTACCTTATGACTAAGAAGGAAGCAAAACCAAGGCTCATCCGATGGATCCTTCTCTTGGAAGAATTTGACTTGGAGATTCGAGTCGGAAAGGGACAGAGAAACTTATCTAGACTTGAACCATTGGAACATGAGAAGGACAACTTGCCTATAGATGATTCTTTCCCCGATGAGCAATTGTTTGCCATCTGGGAGAGAGTGCTCCATGGTATGCAGATTTTGTGAATTATTTTGTATGTGGGATTCTACCACCGGAGTTCAATTACCAACCGAAGAAGAAATTCTTTTCCAATCTTAAGAATTACGTGTGGGATAAGCCTTACATTTTCCCCAAGTGTGCGGATAGCATTTACAGAAGGTGTATTCCAGAGGTCAAGGTTCAAAGTATCTTGAGTTGTTGTCATTCCTCATCTTATGGAGGACATGCTAGTGCCTCAAAGACAGCGGCCAAGGTGCTTCAAGCTGGTTTCTATTGGCCTCATATTTTCAGAGATGCCCGAATATTCGTACTTGCTTCTAATCCATGTCAAAGGACGGGAAACATCACCAAAAGGCATGAAATGCCACTCAACACGATGCTAGAAGTGAAGATATTTGATGTTTGGGGAGTTGACTACATGGGACCCTTTCCTTCCTCTTGCAACAATAAGTTCATTATTGTAGCCGTTGATTACGTCTCTAAATGGGTAGAAGCCATTCCATCCCTAACAAGTGATTCAAAAACCGTGATCAAGCTATTCAAGAAGGTGATTTTCCCAAGGTTTGGAATCCCAAGGGCCGTTATTAGGGATGGAGGATCGCACTTCATTGAAATTTTTTTAAAAAATCCTACTCAAATATGGAGTCACTCATAAGGTTGCTACACCTTACCATCCTCAAACAAGTGGTCAAGTCGAAGCTTCCAACCGAGAGATAAAGAGCATTCTAGAGAAGACTGTTTCAAGTTCGAGAAAGGATTGGTCATTAAAACTTGAAGATGCTCTTTGGGCTTACCGTAGGGCTTACAAGACTCCTTTAGGTAGACTTATTTACGGGAAGCCATGTCACTTACCATTCGAGCTTGAGCATAAGACCTTGTGGGCTGTTAAGATGCTAAATTTTGATACCAAGGCCACGGAGAAAAGAGAGTCCTTCAACTTCATGAACTTGATGAGCTAAGATTGGATGCTTATGAGTCCGCAAGATCTTACAAGAAGAGAACAAAGAAATGGCATGATAATCATATCCTTCGTAGAGAATTTCATGAAGGAAAACTGGTGCTACTCTACAACTCAAGTTGCGGTTATTTCCAGGAAAGCTCAAGTCTATATGGTCCTGGACCATACAAAGTTATGAAAGTATTTCCATATGGTGCAGTTGAGGTTTGGAACCAAGAATGTGGAACATTCGAAGTCAATGGATAGAGGTTGAAGCACTACCTTGGAGAACACCCACTTGAAAAGAAGGTTGCACTTTCCCTCCTCGATCCATCATCAAAGGATTGAAGAGAGTATGGTCAAGCTTAGGACGTTAAATAAGTGCTTCTTGGGAGGCAACCCAAGCTTTCTTTCCCTTTTTAATTTGTTTTTGAATTTTGTTTTTGAATAATTTGAGAAGATTAAGAGAAGAAAGATCACAAATTAATGGATTTTCCAAGTATTTTTTAGGTTAGGAAGGAATGAAGAGCAAAAAGGCATGGGAAAAATGAAGTCAAAGGATATCATGGCCTGGCCCTGATTGCCATCATGGCCATGACACCAAAAAAAAGGTTGAGACAAGAATTGATCACGCCAGACCGTGATAGGGGTCACGGCCGTGATGGGCCAGCAGCTGAAGATCATGAGAACACGGCCCAGCCGTGAAAGCCCTCCAGGGCGTGATGTGAAGAATCCAGGAACAGAACGCATCACGGCCCAGCCGTGATATACATCACGCCCGTGATGGAATGAGCCCAGTAGAAGCAGAATTGGTCACGGCTAGGCCGTGATGTCCATCACGCCCGTGATGAAGACTTGCACCATGACCCGAATTGGTCACGGCCCAGCCATGCAATGGTCACGGGCGTGACACGATGCTGCTGCGTTTTTAAACCAAAATTCGTCCCCTGCTTCAGTATTTCACTAACACAACCCTAGCACCCTTGTTCAACCTTTCCACTTCTACCTCCATAGCCAACTACCAAGCTCCATTCCTCCACCACTATTTCGCCAAAGCTTCATCATAAATCACTCCCAAACACAACCATCATCATCTCTCTTCTCCTTTTCATCTTCTTCTTCCTCTCACTCTCTCCACCATACCCATTCACCCAAAAAGCTTCAAAACTCACCCTCTCCATGACACCCATGCCAAACAAACTTAGGTTCCTTCCGTCCTAGACCCAACCCAACAAAACCCACAAGTCGTTTCCTTCAATTTAGACCAATTCAAAAAGTCCCAATTTTGAAACCCTAGCTTCTAAAATTCGAATTTGCAGAAAAAGTTCAAGAAGGGATTGTGCATTCTGGTGCTTTAGGATTCATTGGAGCAATCATGGCAAGCAAGCATCAAAGGGCAAGCGAAGCCTCACGCCCTCATACAAGGGGAAATGGGAACTTAGGTAACTCTTCTGACTCTGACTCTTCTGATTCTGAAACCGATGAGCATAGATATGGGATTGTTTTCAAAAATAATGCTTAACAAAATAGGTTTAATGTTTTGGAAAATAGAAAAATAGTTCAAACAAAGTACATGGATGATGCCTACATAGACACTCTAGGGCTGACTGTTGACATCAACTGGATGTTGGAAAACATAGGGTGGAGCGAGTTTGCTCGCACCCGATACCTGCATTTACTGGCCCTACTCTGGAGTTCTTGAGCTCTCTAAATACGAAAATTCTGTAAGGGTCGCATTGCCTTGTGGGACGGATTACATTCCGACTCTTAAACCAGGATTTTGTGCTAACCTTAGCCGAGTTCAATGAAATTTTTGGTTTACCTGTAGGGGTGACAGGAGATACCCCTTGGGGTTTAGTGCACATGATTTTTGGTCAATAATTGATTATGAGGGTAGGAGTTTTGATCATGGATGTCCAAGTCCACAACCCTTGTTAACCCGAGCGTAAGGTATATGCATAGGGTCATAGCCAACACCTTGTTTGGCCGTGGAGAGAGTGACGGATCCTTCCGCCAGGACGAGGTCTTTATACTTTGGGTCATGCTCCACCCTGAGAGCAATGTGGACACGGGGTCATTTTTGGCTAGGCACCTCTTAAAGGTTGCCAAGAGCTCAAGTGGTACTATTGTCATCGGTGGCTTAATCACCACCATATGCCATCATTTTAACTTTGATTTGGATGGTTTTGAGCCCGCCCCAGGACGGACACGTATTACCTTGCAGGCCAGTGAGGCCATGGGGATGGTCGTCCAGGAGGATGACACCTACTTCCTGAAACACCAAGGGCACAGGCACCCAATTCCTCTCCCAAACCCCGCACTCTTGGATATAAAAAATCCGACAAATTGGAAAGTGCTAGTGGTGTCGCGCGTATGCACGCGCTCGTGCGATTCCGGCAAGTGTACCGGACTGCCGTCAAGTAATAAAAGATATCGAACCCACAGAGACTGTGTTCTCGAATCGCAATCGGCTTTCGAATCGATTAGTTCTGGACAGTTTTAAAGAGGGTTTTGAAATTGGTTTGAATTTGAAATTAAAAGATAGACGAGCAGAAAAACAAATGTTTTTTTGGGGTTTTCGATTTAAACGGATTCCTAGGGATTTGGGTTACCTTTGAGGTTGTTTATGTTGCTAATCTGATTTACCTTTGTTGATTACCGAAATTGCCTTGAAGGCGAGTTTATCCTCTGATAGCTTAAGCTCCCTCTCGGGTTACAAAAGCCGTGCCCAATTGACCCGACCCCTACTCTCGTGGTAGTCGATCCCAGATTGGACCCTTTGCGTTCCGTGAGAACTCGTTGCTCCTCGAGGGACGGCTTCTAACTCTCGTGATTTCAGTCCCAAGTCTGACTTCTATAGGTCCGACACCTAAGTTCACTGCTAGGTTCCTCCTTATAATGTCTCAGTCATGCAAACAACCTAAGTTCACCGCTAGGTTCCTCCTTAGATCATCCACTTCTCACAAACAAGCGGCCGCTGGACTTTACGAGTGAAACACACTAGAAATCCTAAGTTCACTGCTAGGTTCCTCCTTAGAACGTCTATGTCACGTAAATAAACGGTTGCCGAAATTTATGAGTGATTAACATACTAGAAATCAGATCTAAAACAATTATGAAATCAACAACGATTTTTACATCAAATCAACATCATTTACAAACCTCGGGCAGAGCCCTAGTCCCTAGAAACTAACTACTACTCCAGTCTTGCCATGGAGATGACAAGCTGGGTTGACAACATAGTGAAAATCAGAAAAGAGAAGAGAAGAGGAGTAGAGAGATCTAAGCCTAGAGTCCTAGTTGTTATGGATCATCCAATCTAATCTCTCCAATGTGTGATGATCTCTCGTATCGATGCCTTGGTCCATATTTATAGAAATGGGGAAGTTAGAGTCCCAAACCAACTCAAAATCTGATCTATTTCGGTTTCTTCAGGTCCAAGTAATGCGCGTCACGGCGTGATGGCCATCACGGCCAGGCCGTGACGGTCTCCTCGCTTCGGAAGTTGTGCAAAATCCGGTCTTTCGCGACGCGAATATATCACTGCTTCGACGCGAGCCTCTGTTTTGGCCCGTGATGAATTTCACTACCGGGCCGTGATGTGCTCGACTTGTGGTGGTTTTGGGTCACGCGTGATGGCTATCACGGCCAGGCCGTGACGCACTCGACTTCAGCCTTTCTTCTTTTTCAGTTTTGCTCGATCATGGCCGTGATGGGCATCACGGCTAGGCCGTGATGGGCATCACGCTAGGCCGTGATGGGCTCTGTTTGGCTCATTTTCTTCAGTTTTAAAGCCCTATCTTCATCCAAACTTCATCATGGTTGATCTTGAGCAATTCACCCTTGATATCTGCAAAACAACACACGAAAACCGCCTTACCCGTTCCAAAGGAAAATTAACCTAAAATCTAATAAAAATATGCCTAAACTACATGAAAATGCATGCAAAATGATAGACAAAGATGATGTGGAATCACACTCATCAAATCACCCCAAGCTTAAAACTTTGCTTGTCCTCAAGCAATTACTCAGGCCATAAGATAAATCAATCAAAGCATGGATAGTGAACCAAGAACCCTAGAAGCTATTTCAAGTAATAGGCATTTTTAATAAGCACTCAAGAGATAATCAAGTTCAAGTCCAATTAGAAGCTTAGGTTCTTCAAGTTCATGTCCTCACTGATTTGGGCACTCATCTCACCTCACTCAAGTGTTTTAGGGTTTATTGACAATTCACTCCATTTCCTCAAGGAAAGTATTTTACCATAGGCTTGACTATTAATCAAATCTCCACTTTATTAATGAAAACACTTAAGAATTAAGAGGTCTTTTCCTTTGGTTGTAATGTGGCCATGGGATTTATTGTAAGGTGGGAAAATCAAGGAAAGGGAATTTCAAGAAGGCTAGACAGATTATCAAACATTACAAAGCATGACACCTTCTAAAATACCCCTTTTTGGGCTTTGGTTTACTTTTCCACCTTTCTTCCTTCATTTAATTTTTTTTTTCTTTTCATTTCTCACTTTCTTTGTCATTCCCTTCTCCATTTTTTTTCTGTTTATTTCATTTTTATTTGTTTGGAGAAGGGGAGATTTATAGCTCAAGAGAAATTACTTTCTAGCTTTTTTTTTTTTTTCCAACTACCATTTTGCCCTTTTGTAATACTTTAAAAGGTGCCATACCAAGCATTATTTATCAAATTAATTCATGGTACCAAGAAAAGTATTTTATCTTTAGGCTCAAAATTGGGCAACTAAGGGGTAGCATTTATCATTCAAAGCTCGGGAGGCCAGAAAAATACCTAGTGCCTCAATCATATTCAAAAATGTTTTCAAAAATTTTTAAGTTTTGAAATGGTTTCAAGTCAAGTTCTAGAAAATACAGTCCAAGAGGAATTACAACACTCTATCACAAGAAATGGGGTAGATTTAGTGAATACCCCTATTTGGCTCAAAATCTTACATTTAGTAGTTCAAAAATCAGTGAGGTACACAAGTTTAAGGAACCATATGCCAATTATCAACTATCAAATGACTATCTCAAGAAATTTCATTTTTAGCCATATCACAAGAATAATGAAAAATTGGGTTCAAAATTCACTATCTCAATTCATTTGGCACCAAGTTCTTACATTTGGATGCATGTTCTAAGTGAGGGGCAATCTATAGAATGTGATCATACCAATCTATGCCTATGTGAATGCAATATGAATGCAACAATGCAAATGCAAAAATAAATACCCCTACCCCAAGCTTGATTACTTACATTGTCTCCAATGTAAATAATCAAGTCGGAGAGAGGAGAAAAATGGAACAACTTACCGAGTCGGTAGCGGGTGTTGGCTTCACATTCCAGTCAAAACTTGGGTAGAAATTTTATCACGGTCGTGAGGCTCATCACGGCTAGGCCGTGATCAATTCTGTCCTCAGGAGTTGCCCTGTCACGGCCGTGATCTTCATCACGGCTGGGCCGTGATGCTCTCTGGCCTTGGCATCCTACTCATCACGCCCGTGATGGTTGTCACGGCTAGGCCGTGATCCTTTCTGTGCTCTTGTTTATTTCATCACGGCCGTGACCACTGTCACGGCCGGGCGTGATGGCCTCCGACTTTATCTTTTTTATGCTCTTCTTCTCTTTCTCAACCTTGAAAACACTAGACAAACCTATTAATGATATTTTTGCCTCTTGATCTTCTCAAATTATTCAAGAGGTTAAATCAAAAACAAAAGGAAAAAGGGAAAGAAAACTCGGGTTGCCTCCCAAGAAGCGCTTATTTATGGTCTTAAGCTTGACCATACTTCCTCAAGTCAACCGGGGTCGGCTGGGCGTAGAAGTGCAGGCACACTTCTCTTCCAAGGAACTCCTTCAAATAGTCGTTTCTGTTCATACGGCCAGTAATGCTTCCGCTTTGCTCTTTTCTCTCGGAGCTTCCTAGCCTTCCTTCCTCCCGGCGGAAGTTTTGTTTCCGCATGGACAGCAACTCCAACTCCATCACTGCTGGGTGCATCATTAGCCTTGCATATCTTTGGAGTTGCTTCCATGTTAAGTTCTTTCTCTACCGCTGGAGACGTTACATCAATTCTGCACACATGGCTCTCAAAAGGAGGGTTGTTATAAGAGTTAGTCAACTGAAAATTTACCCTACCCTCCTCTACATTTAGAGAGAGATTGCCATTCCTTACGTCTATTACCGCTCCAGCGGTTGCCAAGAATGGCCTTCCTGAAATGATGGGGAATTTAGAATTCCCTTTCATGTCCAATACCAGGAAGTCGGTAGGGATGAGAATTTTCCCTACCTTTACAGGAACATTCTCTAGTATGCCTAGAGGAGTCCTAGTTGAGCCATCCGCAATTTGTAAGGGGAATTTGAATGGTCTCAACTCTTTGCTTCCCAACCTTTCCATGATAGTGAGGGGCATCAAGCTTGCACTAGCCCCTAAGTCACACAAGGCTTGGTCTATTTGCACTTGTTCGATCGAGCAAGAGATGGAGAAACTACCTGGGTCTTTCAGTTTAGTAGGCATTTTAGTCTCCACATCTACTTGCTTTTTCCTGACCAACCTTTGTGGGAAAGGTATCGAGGGTTGGTACGGTGGTGGAGGAACATACTTGGTTCGGCTCTTCTTTTCGCTCGTGTCCTCCTCCTGGGTTCCACCTCCATTTCAGCTACCCCCACCCCAAGCTTATCATCCCTCAAGTGTATGACATTGCAATGCTCATTGGGATTTGCTTGGGGTTGCCCCTGGAATGTACCCTTAGGTCTCGAGTACGTCTTTGGCTTGTTGGGCAATTTGTGTTTCTAGCATCTTGTTATGAGTTGCTAAGTTGTCTACCTTAGATGCTAGATCCTTTATTGCCTCACTCACTGCCCTTCCTTGTTGTCTAAACTCCTCATTCTGTTTTGTCTGAGTTTCAACAAAACTTTCAAATAAAGTCTCGAGTTTAGATCTTTGTACCCGAGGATACCCCTGTCTGTTCTCTTATTACCTTGACCCTCTTGGAACTCATGATTGAGCGTGTTCTTTGTAGTTGCCGTAGGAGAGGTAAGGGTTGTTTCTTCTTTGGTTGTAGGGATTTGGGGAGCATAGTTGGGCAGCTTCGGGTTCGTATCATAGTAGTTGTTACAAGAGTTCACTTGTTCACCCGGCGCCGGGATCCATGTGGGCATCCCATCATGTCATGTCCCCGCATTCCACAAATCTCACAAATAGTGTTAGTAGCACCTATTGCACTCACATTAGCTCTTTCAATCTTATCTAATCGTTTATTTAGTGAGTCAAATTTAGAAATAATCGATCAATGCTACTTACTTCAAACTTACCCCCGAAATCTTGTTCGGGTTATTACCTCTTTCGGAACCCCATTGGTGGTAGTTGGTGGCGACATTCTCGATGATGTTGAATGCCTCAGGTGAGAGGCCTATTCATAAACGCTCCACCGGCTGCAGAATCTAGTGACACCTTCAAGAGTAGTCCAATCCGTTATAGAAGGTGTGCACTATTAACCACCTCTCGAGTCCATGATGTGGGCAAGACTCCAGCAGTCCCTTGTAGCGATCCCAAGCTTCTGATAATGATTCTCCGTCTTTCTGAAAGAAGCCGGTGATCTGGGTTCTTATGTAGGCCGTCTTGGATGGAGGAAATAATTTCTCCAAGAACGCCTGCTCCAATTGGTCCCAAGTAGTCAAAGTGTTAGCGGGGATTTGCTTAAGCCAGGCCTTCGCCTTTCCAAAGGAGAGATGAGGGGAACAATCTCAAACGCACAACATCGACTGAGGCTCCATTAATCCTGATTGCGTCGGTGAACTCTAAGAATGTTTCTATGTGATCGGTCGGGTCCTCCGAAGGCAATCCTCCGAATTGATGTTGCCTAATCATGTTGATTAGCATAGGTGGTATGGTATTGTTTTCCGCCTCAATCTCTGGCCTTGCAATCCCAGTTCGCAAGCCTCTCGCATTTGGAGCTGCGTAATCCTTCAAAGGCTTTGTATCCGGTTGATTCGCCATGAGTGGAATGGGAATCGACCTTTCTTCCTCTCTTAGTAGTCTTCTACGTCTGTGGAAGGTCCTCTCGATCTCCGGATCAATCTCACTAAGGCTCCCAAGACTTAGAGATCTTTGCATATAACACACAGAGAGATGGATACAATAGAAGGAAAAGAATTTTTTTTTTTTGATTTTTTTTTTTTTTTGTTTTTTCAGAAATAAAAATCAAATAAAAAAAAGAAAAGGTCCAGAAAAATCAATTCAAAATTTGAATTGAGATTCGAAAAGGCACAGTCCCCGGCAACGGCGCCAAAAACTTGGTGTCGCGCGTATGCACGCGCGCTCGTGCGATTCCGGCAAGTGTACCGGACTGCCGTCAAGTAATAAAAGATATCGAACCCACAGAGACTGTGTTCTCGAATCGCAATCGGCTTTCGAATCGATTAGTTCTGGACAGTTTTAAAGAGGGTTTTGAAATTGGTTTGAATTTGAAATTAAAAGATAGACGAGTAGAAAAACAAATGTTTTTTTGGGGTTTTCGATTTAAACGGATTCCTAGGGATTTGGGTTACCTTTGAGGTTGTTTATGTTGCTAATCTGATTTACCTTTGTTGATTACCGAAATTGCCTTGAAGGCGAGTTTATCCTCTGATAGCTTAAGCTCCCTCTCGGGTTACAAAAGCCGTGCCCAATTGACCCGACCCCTACTCTCGTGGTAGTCGATCCCAGATTGGACCCTTTGCGTTCCGTGACAACTCGTTGCTCCTCGAGGAACGGCTTCTAACTCTCGTGATTTCAGTCCCAAGTCTGACTTCTATAGGTCCGACACCTAAGTTCACCGCTAGGTTCCTCCTTATAATGTCTCAGTCATGCAAACAACCTAAGTTCACCGCTAGGTTCCTCCTTAGATCATCCACTTCTCACAAACAAGCGGCCGCTAGACTTTACGAGTGAAACACACTAGAAATCCTAAGTTCACCGCTAGGTTCCTCCTTAGAACGTCTATGTCACGTAAATAAACGAGTTCTGCAAATTTATGAGTGATTAACATACTAGAAATCAGATCTAAAACAATTATGAAATCAACAACGATTTTTACATCAAATCAACATCATTTACAAACCTCGGGCAGAGCCCTAGTCCCTAGAAACTAACTACTACTCCAGTCTTGCCATGGAGATGACAAGCTGGGTTGACAACATAGTGAAAATCAGAAAAGAGAAGAGAAGAGGAGAAGAGATATCTAAGCCTAGAGTCCTAGTTGTTATGGATCATCCAATCTAATCTCTCCAATGTGTGATGATCTCTGTATCTGATGCCTTGGTCCATATTTATAGAAATGGGGAAGTTAGAGTCCCAAACCAACTCAAAATCTGATCTATTTCGGTTTCTTCAGGTCCAAGTAATGCGCGTTGATGAGTGTGATTTTACCTCATTTTTCATGTACATTTCGGCATGCATTTGCATATAGTTAGGCCAATTTAGTGTTGATTTTGTATAGTTTTTCCTTTGGAACGGATGAGGTGGTTTCATGGTGTTGTTTTGCGGGATTTAATGGAAAAATGCCCAGAAATGAGCCTTGGGGGTGCTTGGCTGAAAAAGAGCTTGAGAAGTGAAGATTGAGCCAAAAGTCAGAAGCTGTCACGGCCTGGCCGTGATGGCTATCACGGCCGTAACCTGCTAGTTGGAAAAGTCAGAAACGATCACGGCCTGGCCGTGATGACCATCACGGCCGTGATGAATAAGTGAATGAAGAGGCGCCCAAGTCAGAGACCATCACGGCCTGGCCGTGATGGCTGTCACGGCCGTGACGGGCGACGGACCTATAAATGAACCTGCACTGAACAGAAAAGGGGACTAACTTTGTACCAACTTTTAACCTAAAATAAGGGGCACTTGGAGGCGAGGCTAAGGCTGGTGGTCGGAGAGGGTTTCTACCCAAAAAGGGGGCATTTTCTCTGCTCTTGGATGGAGAGAAGATTGGAGGAAGCTTGTCTATGAGTGTTCTCCATCCCTTCTCTTTTTCCTTTTTGTATTTCCTTATCATGAGTAGTTAAATCCCCATTGTTGGGGTTAGATGTAACTTTTCTGAACTTGTTGTAATTGATTTGGTATTTTAATACAAGTTTCTATTTTGTTATGAGTATGTGATTCTGTGTTTAATGCTTTCCTTGGATTAGCTACCCATAGGAATGATTTGTTGCTTTGATAGATGACTGGAAGGTTGGTATTAAGGCATGCTCATGAATCATATGCCAAGTAGGTCAAGAATCTAGACATAGGTGTTGGTCGCTTGCAATCTTATAAGTCTTAACTTAATGCAAAATCTCAGAGTTATTCCACCTAAGACATTAGGGTTTAATTTGGGGTTTTAGGCTCAATGCACCTAAGACATTAGGCTTGAGTACTTTAGAAAAGGCTTGATTGGCATAATTGAATTAGGACTTGTGTTGATAATCATTTCATTGCAATTAAGGGAGGATTAGTGTAGTCTAACCCTAACAACCTTAGCCACATCTCTCTTTGCCTTCCAAGTGTTTGACATAATTCCAAAAAGACAAAAATATTTTGTTTCTTTATTTTCTGTTCAATCTCTCATATTATAGTTTAGTCTAGATAGTTGTTGAATTTGCGAATTGGTAATTGACATCCAATCCCTGTGGATACGATAACCGGTCTCACCACCGTATTCTGATTGCGACAAGGTGCACTTGCCTTTAATTATAATCTTAAAAAATTCACGCAACACGCGTCACGGCCGTGATGGCCATCACGCCAGGCCGTGACGGTCTCTCGCTTCGGAAGTTGTGCAAAATCCGGTCTTTTCGCGACGCGAATATCTTTTCGCTGCGACGCGAGCCTCTGCTTTTGGCCCGTGATGAATTTCACGGCTGGGCCGTGATGTGCTCTGACTTGTGGTGGTTTTGGGTCACGGCCGTGATGGCTATCACGGCCAGGCCGTGAGATGCACTCGACTTGACCTTTCTTCTTTTTCAGTTTTGCTCGATCATGGCCGTGATGTGCATCACGGCTAGGCCGTGATGGGCTCTGTTTGGCTCATTTTCTTCAGTTTTAAAGCCCTATCTTCATCCAAACTTCATCATGGTTGATCTTGAGCAATTCACCCTTGATATCTGCAAAACAACACACGAAAACCGCCTTACCCGTTCCAAAGGAAAATTAACCTAAAATCTAATAAAAATATGCCTAAACTACATGAAAATGCATGCAAAATGATAGACAAAGATGATGTGGAATCACACTCATCAGCTAGCGGGAGAGGAGCTTGAGCCTATTGAGATACAAAGGCAGTTACACCCGCCACCACCGGCTAGGCCATCTAGGCACCCATCTTCTTCTTCCTCTGCAGGTACATCATCTGATGATCCTTATGCACGGTTCTCGTCCACCTTTGATACTATTCTAGTGAACCAGGACCGCATCATGGAGGAGCAGCGCTAGCAGATGGCCATGATCCAGCGACTCTATGGATCGGCATCTAAGCCGA
Organism: Sophora flavescens; assembly: GCA_030762895.1. Classification (NCBI taxonomy): domain Eukaryota; kingdom Viridiplantae; phylum Streptophyta; class Magnoliopsida; order Fabales; family Fabaceae; genus Sophora; species Sophora flavescens. Next base: position 160,141,735 of record CM061067.1, on the reverse strand, counting down.
CACCCACCACCACCTCAGTGAGTTGTTCCATTTTTATTTTTATCCTCCCTCAGCCTTAATTATTTACATTGAGGACAATGTAAGTTTTTAAGCTTGGGGTAGGGGTATTATTCTTATTTTTTCATTCTTGCATGTTGCATTTATATAGGCATAGTTTTGCATAATCACATGATTAGATTACCCCTTGCTTAGAGTATACATCCAATTGTGAAAATTTTGTGCCAAATAAATTGAAACAGTTGAATTTTTTAACCCAATTTTTTTTTTTATTCTTGTGATAGGCTAAAAATAAAATGCTTGAGATGATCTTTTGATAGTTTATAATTAGCATTGGTTCCTTGAATTTATGTTTCTCATTAATTTCAGACTACTAAATATGAGATTTTTGAGCCTAAAAAGGGTACTCACTAAAACTACCTCATTCTTTGTGATTGAGTGTTTTATTCCTCTTGGATCGTATTCTCTAGAACTTGACTTGAAACCGTTTTGAAACTTAAAGTTTTTTGAAAATGATTGAGGCACTAGGTATTTTTCGCGCCTTCGAGCTTTGACTGATTAAATGCTATCCCTTAGTTGCTCAGTTTTGAGCCTAAAAGAATAGAATGCTTTTCTTGGTACCTTGATTGATTTTGATGAATGATGCATGGTATGACACATTTTAAAGTATTGCAAAAAGGGCAAAAAGGTGGTTTGAAAAATAAACTGTGGGATGAAAAAAGTTAGAAAAATATTTCTCTTAAGTTAAAAATCTCCCTTTCTCCAAATAAAAAAACTAAAACAAAAAAAAATGGAGAAGGGGATGAGAAAAAAAGAAAAAAGAAAGAGAGAAAGGTGGAAAAGTGGATTAAAGCCCAAAAATATATTTTAGAAAGATTGTCATGCTTTGCATTGTTTGATATTTTGTTTAGCTTTCTTGGATTTTCCTTTCTTGATTTCCCCACCTAACGATTAATCTCATGGCCTCATTACAACCAAAATAAAAGACATTTTGATTCTTATGTGTTTTCATTAATAAAGTAGAGATTTGGTTAATAGTCAAGCTTATGGTAGAATACCTTCCTTGAGGAAATTGAGTGAATTGTCATATACCCTTAAACACAAGAGTGAGGTGATAAGAGTGTCGAATTAGTGAGAGGTATGAATTTAGGGAACCGAAGCTTCTAATTGGACTTGAAATTGATTGTCTCCTGGCTTCTTATTGGATATGCACATTACTTGGATTTATTACTCGGGTTCTTAGTTTACTTGTCCATCTGATTGTTTATCTTTTCTGGCCTTGATGATTGCTTGAGGACAAGCAAAATCTTAAGCTTGGGGTAGTTTGATGAGTGTGATTTCACCTCATATTTCCTTGTCATTTTGCATGCATTTTCATATAGTTTAGGCATATTTAATTTGATTTTTGTGAGTTTTTACCTTGGAACGGGTAAGGTGGTCTTGTGGTGTTTCTGTGCAAGAATTGAAGATTAAAATACTCAGGACCAATTATGTTGGAGTTTGCATGAAGGCGGAGCTTGAAAAAAAAATAAAAATGAGCCAAACAGAGCCCATCACGACCTGGCCGTGACAGGCATCACGGCCATGATCGAGCAGGGCTGAAAAAGAAAGAAGAACACAAAGTCAGAACCTATCACGGCCAGGCCGTGATGTCCATCACGGTCGTGACAGGTCAACCAGTGTCAAGTTCTCCGGGACAGAATCTGTCACGGCCGGGACGTGACGGGCATCACGGTCGTGACGCGTAAAATCTGGAATTTTGATTTGCTTATTTGATTTGATTTTGTAATGGTTTCAAAACCAAGTTAACCTACTCTATAAATAGGGCAGTGAGGCTCGAAAATAGGATCTCTGGACTACTACCAATTGGCAAAAATTAGAATTTCTGTTCTTCTCAATTTCTTCTCTTCTCTTAGGATTTTTATGCTTTTGTTATTCAAGGTTGCTATGAATATGGCAATGCGTGAGTAGTCTTTTTATTTCTAGGAATTGGGGCTATGCCCAAGACTCGTTTTATGTGATGAATTGACGTTTTGCTTCTTGTTATTTTCAATTTTTCTTTTGATTTGATTTTCTATTGCTTGAATTACTTGTAAATTCGGTAGTCACTTATTTGCATGTTGTAGATACTCTAAGGACGAACTTAGCGGCGAACTTAGGTATCAGATCTATAGGAATTGAACTTAGGACTTAAATCACGAGAGTTAGAAGCGGTCATTCGAGGGATCATTGAATTGTCACGGATCTTAATGGGTTCAATTTAAATACAATTACCACGAGAGTAGGGATTGGTTTAATTGGACACGATTCTTGTATCTCGAGAGGGAACATTAACTTATTTATGATAAACTCACCTTCAAAGCAATTTTGATAATTAACAAGAGGGGTAGTCAATTTAGTAGTATGAGTAGTCTTGTTGGTAACCAAATTCCTGTAAATCTCTTTTAATTTGAAAATCTCCAGATTTGATTTGATTGCTATTTTATTTGATTGCGTTTTAAATACTTGATTTGTTAGTTAATCTTATTTCAAAAAACCAAATCTTTTCCAAATATTTTTCTTGTCTAGTTTAATTAATTTAATAATTAATTGTTATTTAAGATCACGGTCTTTGTGGGCTCGATCTTTTTATTACTTGACGACGAAGTCGTTCAATTGCGGATTCACGCTATCACCGAGGCATCAATAAAATCCTTGGCAAGTCAGTCAAGGTAAATTCAAAACCCCCAGTAAGTTGACCGTGGTATCAATAAAATCCTTGGCAAGTCGGTCAAGGTAAATTCAAAACCCTCGGTAAGTTGATCGAGGTCCCACAATTATTCAAAATATTCATTATGAAAATCGAATATTTATTAAGACGTTTAAAGAATAAAAGGGTAGGAGCTATAAAAGCAATCAATGTATATATTGATTAAACTTTTATTTAGTCTTGATACGAAAGTTGTACAAAATTCATCTAAGAATAGAAAAGACCTAGGCCTAAAATCGGTCCTTGATGCTAGCCCGACCTCAACAAGTGAAATTCAGTTGAAGAAAGAGAATGAGACAAGTCATCTCAGTGGAAAGGACAAAAATTTGAAAAGGCAAGGTCAAGCGCATCTTCCTTGCACTAAAATACTGAGGTCGAGCAAAACTTCCCTCGCACCAAAAAGCCGAATTCGAGCTTAAGAATACTACCTCAAATTTTTAATGATCAAGTTTGAACCAAAGAACCAAATTTATGAATCCAAATTATTGAACCGGTCTCCCAAAATTCTAGAATATGTTAAAATTCGACCTCAGCAAGTTGTATAAATAGTAACAAATTTAACGTCTTGCAAATCGTCTGGCCATCCTCGGCAGAAAGTAAGTTAAGATAAACACGTCGACATTTAAGTTGTTTCGCTTATCTCAAAACTCAAAGCTCTGGGGCTTATGGGGATAAAGGAAGGATACTTTCTTAGGCCTACACCAAACTCAGAAGAAGGGTGTCTCTTAGCCTATAGCTCGGTAATTATACCTTGGAGATCGGTTATGTCCTATCGCCTATGCTAGCTACTTAAGATAGTTGCTTGGCCTTTTCATCTTTCAGGATTGACAGATTGTTATTATGAAGGACTTATGTGACTACTATTTTCCTATACAAGTTGGAAGAGCTATCAAGAAAGCTTATTCTGAGGCACACCCTGAATATCATATAAATAATGATATTCAAGGTCAAGCTTTAAGTTAGTGGGTATTTCAATATTCATTGGTATTTTAAAGATTTAATAGTAATAAAATATTACTGGGATAAAAAGCTAAAATCTTTTTTTATGAAAGGTTCCAAAGGCCATGCTACACTCGGAAAAAGGTGAGTCGAGTTCAAACTCTCAGGATAAGCATCTTGAGTTGATCAAAGCTTTCAGTTAGCATACAAGCCTAAAGTAAATTTCTAATGGTCGCGTTTGAGCTTGACTTTCCGGAGGCCGGTTTGAGCCTGAATCATTGATAACCTGAAATATCTGCTTGTCTTAACAAAGGCAAGTTTGAAATATCTGCTTCTATTCATAACATGTTCTTATTACGTCTATTAGTAACCATGAGGTTTTAGTGAAAATCAAGTTCTATTACACTCAACTAAATCCAAGAAAGAAAAACTCAATTTTAGAAGTCCAGATGGACAAGGTAAACAGTCCAGTGCCAAAGTATGAATAAGCTCGACAATGCAAAGACTTCAATAAACTCTTTCGCTTTTTTCAAAGCTCAGAGCTTAGGGGGCTTGTGTACCTGCCAGGATTTTGAGATCGGTTGCCGAGCTTATTAATAGATTAGCATATATAACTTATGATTAAGTTAAATATCTTTAACCAATATAACTGATTTAACCAAAATGTTAATATAAACTGATAATGATTAATATCATTATAATATATAAGATAGCACTTATCTATACCTGATTAACAATCTTATATCGATATAAGAGATAGATCCTATCAACCAAGCTGCCTTATCGGTAAGTTAATTAGACCATTATAAACAGAAGGCAATCCCAAAGGAGAAAAATACCTAAGATTGAATAGAGAACTATGTTAGCTTGGATTTCCTCTGAGATACGTAGGACCATAATATCACATCCCGTCAAACTATATTCCAAAAGAATCCCGATATTCATTATTGGTTATACCCATTCCGGCTGAATTCCGGCAAATGCGGATTTTGGCAGTAAGATTCGTATATATTTTCAATCACAGCACTGACTCGACTATATATAATTAGAAGACTTTATTTTATTGCATGAATTATCAAGCGTTACTTCATGCCATCACTGAAGTAACATAGAAAACCCAAAGGTAAAAAAATAGTACCCGTCCTCACTGGTAAGGCACATTGATGATTAAGCTGTACTTTGTTACAAGTTTATACATATTTATTTGTGCGAATTAATTGGCATTTGAGTGTTGTTTTCTTCCGCTATTTCATTACCGCCAATTTTGTTTTTTGTAAATGCAATTTCATTACCATTAATGTCTAGAACATCGTAGTTGATTTGTGATGATTGCAGAGACATTTTATTATCTGCTATACTACCAAATCATTACGTGCATTATTATAACGCGTTTTGATTAAAGAGCTGCAACCATAGGTGAAGGTAATAGGTATCATAGCCTCGTAGCTTCAAGCGACCCGAAAGGAAGGTTTCTATTTTTATTTTGACAGGCGAAAGAAGGTGGTTTCTATATCCGGAATAACTTATGGAACACAGCGAAATCACTAAACCTACTGGCTCATAATTAGTTAAACCAATCCACAATTATCATTTAATCTTCTCTGCTCTTAAACCACTTTTCATTTCATTTCCACATTTGTCTTGTTATCAGTGGACGGATTAGTTATTTCATCATAAGAAATAAAACACTTTAATAGATGCCTCTTTTTGTCAGTTTGTAGCCCCCACATGAATTAGAATTAGAACAAGCCTGTAGGCTGTAAATGATGCTAATAGCAAAAGCAAATCTATAAATGGAATTATGGATTCCCAAATACAGCTCTACTTAAGTTCAGATGATTAAATTTTTTAATATTATATTATATAAATAAAAATAAGACCATAAATTGGGTAAGTGAATTTGTAGGACACCAAAATATCACAAAAAAGAAAAGGGAGAACTGCTTTATGATAATCACTATCATAGCAACCCTGTTTATTTCCAGTGAAGTAAATGACAGACTAAAGGGGTTGCTAAACAAATCTAAATACAGAAAAGAATGTATAACATATAGCACTCCAAGTGGAAGACAAACCCAAATCACATCCTCACAATTACAAAACACGTGGTATGCTACTATTTAATCGAAGAATTCCCAGTTGAATTTGGGATGAACTGAATTATTGGTCCCTGAGCTGGCTGTGGATGTGGATGTTGATGTAGAAGTGACTGGAATTAATGGTGGTAGATTGTCAAATGTCTCCCATTTTGTGGTAACTACTATTTCTGAGGTAGAATGCCTTGAGGGTTGGGGTTGCTGAATTAATAGAGAATGCCCATTTGAGTTCCTTCCTTGTTGTTCTTGCTGCTCCTGAATTGGTGGTAATTTATGATGCCCATTTGATTGCTTTTGTTGAGGCTTCACTGGGGCATGACCTCCATTGGTATTGGACACAGAATTCTTAATTTTAAGCATATCAAGAGTTTCAACATACTTTTGAACTCTTTTTACCTTCAAAATTACTCATTACCATTAGAACTCAGATTGTATAAGTATATACCCGATAAAATGAATTTGAGAGAAACTAAGGTGCAATAATTTAAAAATTAGTAACACCAAAGAGCAAATGTGTAAAAATCTCACCTGCATTTTCCTCTGCAATTTGACATCGCCATCAACCATTATACCATCCAGTTTAAGCAGTTGATTCATCAATAGCTCAATCAGACCAAGCACATCTGTTTCTGCAACCTTCCCACCTTTACTAATTATTGATTCAAAAGCAGACACCTAACCAATTCCAAATCACTAATCAGCACCCAACTACTCAAAGCATTTAATTTAATTTAATACAATCCCACCTTATTCTAAATGAAGTGTAACAAAAAAAGAAAGAAAAAGAAAAACATACCCTTCCTGCAAGCCTATCTACTTCCAAGCTGATTTCTGAGATAGATTTAGCAGCTTTCTCCATCTTAGCATTCTTCCTCATTTCCAAGTACCTCTTCTCTTTACTAACAGAGTCCTCCATCAGCACTATCTTTGATTTGTCTTTGACCCCTACCATGTCGAGGAACACCTTTGAATCTCTCTCCTTGTCTTTATAATATAGCTTTTGGTCTTGGTGATGCAACCCAGTTGGCCCAGACAACATTTTCTTCAATTCCCCTATAACAACAACATAAGCACAGAACAAACACAGTAAGCAAAAGTGAAAAACAGATTAATTTTAGAAAATAAAAAGAGAGAAATTGAATGTTACCAAATGTAGCTTGAGAACTAATGTTGAGTTCATGGTAGGTTGAGTCATATTTAACCCTAACTCGAATAGTGGGTGGAGGCACCGAGTTCCGATCCGAGTCAGCGGTTCGGCGTTGAACCAGCATTCCTCCTGGCCTCATCTCCCATTCCATGGACCTTTGCTCAGTTCCTGAACTTCCATTTATTGGGGAACCCTTTTCCCTATTTGTCATGTTCCTCATCCTCATCATCTTCAATCTCTTTCACAAAAAGCTGTGTTCTGTTATGTGAACCCAAAAACTCAAACAGAGAGGCTTAGATCTCTGAGAACTTGGATTCTGTGACAGAAATCTGAGCGACCCAGTTGACCCAAACGCTATTACAACCTCTTATACACACCTCTGACCTCGGCATTCGACGAGTCCAATCCTCACACCCACGCGTAGCGGAAGAGAGAGAAAAACAAAGGAAAAAACAAAAGCTTTAAGTTTCAAGAGAGAGAAGCTTCAACTTTTTTTTTACCAAAATCAGTGGCGTTTGGCTGAAGAGAAACACCGACACATCAAAACCCCATAAATCTTAGCCTTCACGGAAACCCGAGAAAAGAGGATTAACCCCCTGCAATAGCTCAAAGCAGTGATCTTTGCAGCAAAATGTGTGATAATTTTTGTGTGCAAAAGAAGAAATGAAGAAGGAGAATCTGAAGCCTCGATTACTCTGAAGAAATCAGAGGGGACGGGTAAATCAATGTGAAGTCAAACGAAATCCAGAGAGAAAACAATTCCAATTATGAGGATTTGATTTTCTCTCTCTTGCAGGCAGTTCTGGAGGAATCGATGAAGAAGGAAAAGAAACTACAAGCAAATAAAAATGAAAATTCAATATTAAAAACGAGTGGACAGCTAACTATGCTGGCAGCGTGTGACTTTCATATATACTAATAATTAATTTGAATTTACCATTTTTAATGAAGGTTCCATAAAATATCAACATATAATTAAACAAGATTAATTATTATTCTTTATTTATGTTTTTTTTATAACTTTATTATTACCAAACAGATTTTATCTATAAAAAGAAAGATAATATTAACCAGTGTTTTTAGAATATTATTTAAGAAATAAAAAAAATTATATAAAAAATAATATATTTAATATTTTGAAGAATATAATATTTAATTTTTCATTATAAATTTCTCTCAAACCAATCCTCTTAGTCTAAGAAATTTAGGATACTGGAGGAAGATACAGAAGAAAAGGAGAAAAAAGTTGTGTAAGAAAGGGAGATAGGGAAGGAAACAAGGAAAGCCGCCAAAGGCGAACTATGGTTAAAAAAATCTGGAAGTGGAAATTTGGGTGTGTCGGATAATTATGAGGAAGTGTTTCGGTGTGTGATGCTTTAGTTGAAGATGCTGAGTCTGGCGTTTTCTAAAAGACACGTATCAGTTTAGGGGTAGTTTGGGAAATGAGAGATAGGCTAAGTGATATAGTTGGCTAATCACAGGAGGACACGTAGCGTGTTAGTGGCAGTTAATTTTGAGGAGGCAGCAGTTGAGCGCTAAAACTTTTATCCCGCCAGTGCTTCTGTTGAGCTCACCTTCTTGCTTACACGTGTGCTAAGTTTTACCCTTCCATTTTTTTTTGTCATTATTATGGTTATGATTATGATAAGTAAGATTATTAATCAGTGTCTTTATGTTATTAGTTGAGAAATAAAATAAATAATGTTTTTTTAGGCAAGAAAATAATGTTTTTATTAAAAATTATTTATTCAGAATTTTGAACAATATTATTTTTACTTTTTTAATAAAAACTTGCGTTTATTGGATTTTTCAATTAACACTCTTAAAATACTAGCTAGCAAGATTTTTATGATAATTAAGTTTAGGGAATGTCTTAACTTTTCTTTTGATCCACGTAAATACTCACTAGTGGTTAGAAACATTTCTCTTTTTCAAGTTTGTTACAAATTAGCAAAAGAGGTAATTCAAAATTTCAAATAGTATGATTTTGAACCTTTAAAAAAGAGTTTAATTCATTACTAGAAAATTGTTATTTTTGGATGGATTTTAGACGGAATTTAGACACTTTTTTCACGGATTTTGGACGGACAATTAATTTCAGACGGATTTCAGACGGAACATCCACCGTCTGAAAAAGCCTCGTTACAAATTGAAAATTTTGTCCGAAATTAGTTTCAGACAGATTTCGAACAGCTTTCAGACAAACACAAAAAATCTGAATTTTGGTTACATTAGCTTAATTTTAGACGAATTTCAGACGGATTCAATATTGTTATTCATGCAAATTCTGGACAGATTTCAGACTAATGTTATGATATTGTTTTGGACAGATTTCCCACAGATTAGATAATCATATTTAAATAATATTTTTTGATAAACAAATCATGTTTGTTAACAAAAAAGGGACCAAACTTAAATAATTATGCATACCAAATTAAGTACCTGGACTTGGAATCTAATATAATATAGTAAAGAATAATTATTATTAAGGTACCACTCTAGACAAGTATCAAGCTTCAAATAAACAAAAACACAAAGTATCTTGAAATACAAGAATGATATATTAAGATTCAAAGCATTAAAATATCATTACAAACATCAAAGACATAAATTTATTCCCCATCGTTACCTTGATCACTAAACTCTTCATCTTCATCTAGCACATCATCCATCATCTTCTGATCATCATCATATCATCGTCGTTGTCATCTAATCATCGTCGTCATTAATTAATTCGTGGCCACCATCATAAACGAGAAAGATGTTACTATAATCAAATAAAAGATAGTGAGTCCTTCCGAGAAAGCATTCATCACACTGTAACAAGATAATAGACATTATAACTAATTTAAACAACAAGATAGAAAATATGGATATTCAGAGCATACACCAAATTACATTCGGTATATAAATATAGGAAAATACAGTAGAGGCCATTTACTGACACAAGATAAACACAAAAACCAACTTTTCAGATAACTAACTAGTGCATCATTGTGTCAATTTTTAAAATAAAATAATAGAGAAACAAAAATTGAGATGCATCAGAATCTCGGGTCTGCATCACCCATGATGTCTTGAAGGGGAATCCAAGTAACTCAACTTATGCATAGATTAACAGAGTATACATTCAAGTGAACAAAACAAATAATAGATCATGCAAAAATATCTAAATAATTGGAGTGTAAAATTCAAAAGTTGAGCATTTAAAAGCAAAACCTTACAAAGGAACTCTAAATAAAACTAAAATCTTTTAAGAATAGTTTTATATAAAAAGCAACCCAATATATAAAAATAATAAATAAGCACAATTAATATACATCAATAAGCATGCAAATGCTAAGAGTGACAAAGAAGAGGAAATAGTCATTGAAATTATATATAGTAGATAACACCACAATAATGACAATAGACTACAAGCAATATATTAAATAACTTGACAAAGAAATAGCAGAATCGCACTATTGGAGTTGAAAAAGAAAATATTAGATCGATGCAAAAGTTGTTGCACAACCAAAAAAAGAAGAGTTAAATCCACAAGTCCTTCTTTGAGGGCATACTTGACCCAAAATTTTGACCCATAAATATAAGGAAAGAATGAAAATCATATTAAATAACTAGAAATAAAATGTGAAATGTATAACTCTCTCTTAAATTTGTCAAGAAAATTATAACCACATCTGATCAGGCTGAGCAACATCTGAAAATATCACATCTATCATGCCAACCAACATCCTGTACTTGGCTGGATGTCTAGCATCTTCAATAATGGGTATAACGTTAGTACACTTTTTTGCCATATTGACCAAGTCACACCCACTTCTAGGAGAGAATTCTATTGCATAGACAACTCCTGTCTACGAACAAAGAATAGCATAACATAAACATCCTTTTCAAAACACACAAGTAATGTAAAAAAAAACATATGGATGTCAATACTACAGTATTTGGAGCACAAAATATGTTATATAACAATGAAACTTCTTACAGTCCATATGTTGTCAACCCCGCCAAGGATAGCAGCAGCCAGCTTGGAGCGAAAAGGATTCCAAATCCTATACTCCTCTTTGGATCCATCTTCATTCTGCACAATGTACGGATACATATATCAACAAATAATGAAATACAAGTGTATAAAAATATCTTAAAGGGACTGAATTACAAAATATACTATATTGCAAGGCCCAACGATGTATCTATCACTCAACAACATCAATAGAGCAGATTAATTTTTACCTTTAAAGGCTAAATAGAAATACAATTTTGCTAGCTTGGACATGACATTACAATAAATATTTCAAAATTTTAATTATATTTATCGTTACCAAGTATCCAGATCTAGACGACTGAAAAACAAAATTAAACAAGTGAAAACATTAATGTGTCTAATAAGTACAACACAAGGGAGTGATTCCAAACTGCAAAGCCAAAGTAAAGAATAAACATAAAATAGTAGTTAAAAACAAACTGACCCAACAACACAAACTTTCTGCTTATTATTTTCATAATTTCGTGCAGACCTGCTTCCCCAATAATTTCTTGCAGACAACTCCTGTCAGCTCCCGAAAAATGTAAAACCTGCTTCCCCAGGCAAACACAACCACTTTAACATCCCGGAGAGGGAGTCCAAGCATTTTCAACAACTAGACAATTCAAACAATCTGTTACTCATCATCAAACGTTCACTCTAAGTTGATTTAAATTCTTATTTCACAAAATAGAATCAATTTCAATAAAAAATCAAATTTGGGAAAAATAAGACGATCATCATCAAAATTGGGGAAAATTCAAATTAATCATAGATTGATAAAATTGATTTAGGGAACGCTTAATCATGCTCCCAACCTAAGAAAACACCAATTAATTTCAAATAAATTAAAATCTGAAATCAAAATCTTAGTTAGGGTTTGAGGAGAAATTGGGGTTTTTACAAATGTACAAAGGATGGTGAGAAATCACTCACCCAAGGGCAGAAGAGGACTTGTGGTGATGATGTGGTGGCTAACGTTGCGGCGGACGGTGGTCATGACGGTGGTTCTGTTCAACCATGAACCAAAAGCGAGAGAGAAAGAGTGATTAAGATATATAAATCCAAGGGAAGGAGAAGAAAAAGGAGCTCACATGGTGGAAACCACCATGGGGGCGGCGGCTTAACACGGCAGAACCACGTTCGCATGACGGCGTTCGCGCAGTGGAGCTCGACCAGACGCGAGCAAGTGGCGATCAGAGCAGGAACCAAGGCACGGTGGTCGTGCAACTCCGACGTACGGGCGCGGTGGTCGCGACCTTGGAGGGTGGTGGCGTGCTGTTCTAGGGACGAAAGGAGGAAGAAGATGAAGTTTAAGGAGGGAGAAGGAAGTGAGATGTGAGGAAGAAGGAGAAAGAAGAAATAAAAAGAAGAAGAAGAAGAAGAAAGGAAAGAGAAAATAAAAAAGAAGGAGGGTTCTGTCGCGTACCCTATTTATTTGTTTTTCAAGTAGTTAGTGATTATGTACCAAATAAGTGGTTGAGATTGAGTTTAGAAAAAAGGAAATAGTATTACTTATTAGATCTAAAAATAATGAGTGATAAATATATACTTTAAAAATTAAAATAGAGTAAAGATTGATAGTTGAATTGACCAACTAAGAAAATCAACGGTCCAACATTTAATCTCTGATTAATGTCAAACAAATTTATTTTCAAATCTAAAATTAAATAGAATGAAAATATGAAAATGCTTTTCTCTTAATCATATTATTTAAAATATTTTTCTGTATTGGTAATAATAGTGACAATAACATAATTATTGTCTAGTAAGCGTGCATTCACTGAAATAAGTCATTGCTAACGCACCCAATAAAATAATTTGAAGAGAGTAATTTAATTACTCAAACTAAACTACATAACAAAATAAGCATACACATCCAAATAAAATAATTAATCATATGTGTAAAATGTTTTGTATGTATAGGGACCATTTTAATAATTTTTTTGTACGTATAGGGACCATTTTAATAATTTTTATGTATAGGGACCAAATCAAGAATTCATATCACGTATAGGGACTATAATATTACTTTAACCGAAGATTTTTTACAAGGAGGGAAGTGAGAAATTTGGCTAAAAATTCCCCCGCCCCCAGTGTAAATATGTTTTAAATTAGTCTAAATATGTTTTTTTTATTTTTTTCGTAAATCTTGTTTACTTTTAAATTTATTAAGATCAAATATTTTAATCATATTTGTAAGATAAATTATTTAATATTTTTCAAGAAAAATATAAAAAATGATAAATCCGTGTGAAATCTGTCTCAAATTTTTGGACAGATTTCAGACGGATGGTTAAAAAGACCAAAGATAAAAAAAAAAATGAAACCGATCCATGCGAAATCCGTGGAAAATATTTTGACGCGTTATTGGTGCGAAAGTTTGGGACAAAGTAGAGACGGATTTGAGACGGAATCTCATTGAAAATTACATTCGTCTCAAATCCGTCCGAAATGTTCATAAAATTTCATACGGATACATTTCCGTCCGAAAATTCCGTCTGAAAATCCAAGTTTTCTAGTAGTGATTGGTATGCACCGTTAATGAAAAAAAAAATTACACTGTCAACCAATCACAAATCATAATATGAATGACTTTTAAGGTTATTTGGATAAGAATCAAATATTTTTAATGACGTGATGATTTATTATTGATTGACATTATAAAAAATATTTATCTTTGACAAATGTATATCAATTAAACTCTTAAAAAAATAGTATGTTTTTGAATTAAAAAAAATTATCTAGCAATTATTTCTATATTTGTAGTTTTTTTCCTTGTTAGAATTGGTGTATGAATTATGATAGCTAGCGACAGCTAGGAAGAGCTCCTTCAGAAATATTGTTTTCGTTGTTAATTAATATCTTGCATTTGAGTAAAATAATTGGTTTAATCAAAATGTATGAATGACACACTCAAATATCACTTAAATCAATTTTATAAGTGTAACCCAATTGATTGTGCGATTGAGTTTGTGGAGTGAAAAATCTTAACCATGACTAAACACCCGAGTGCAGATTGGTCTAATATCGAATTTAAAAGATCTAAGCTTATATAAATGGATCCGTCGAGAAGTCAAAAACCCTAATTACAGTGAGTTCCAACGAAAAATATTTCAGTGAAATCAAATACATTGATTGAAGAGTTTGTGTAAAGTTTTTATATCGTCAAACAATCATAAAATATAATATAAATAACTTTTAAGATAGTTATTATAAGATTTAAGCATCTTTAGTTCTATGACAATTTTTGATTGATTGTCTCTATATAAAAAATTATATTGATAGTACATACCAATTAAACCTTTGATTGAAAAGATTTTATGTTTGATTTTATTAGTTCTAAAAATAAATTTTATCATCAAATTAATTGTCTCCATTTTGAATAAAAGTTGGCAACTAATGTTACTTGATATTATTTTTAAATTTTATTTTTGTATTAATTGGAGTTTGATATCACTTACTTGAGGACATATTAGTCAATTTGACACGAAGTATAATTTATTTAATTTCTATTTAAAAATAAAAAAATGAAAATCCCTATTTTTAAAAATTCTTAGTTTAATATATAAAAATTTGGTTTTTATATTTGTTCACATTCAAAAAATTATATTATAAAAATGTAGAGACCGGTTAAAGTTTATGTGTCTAACTAGTAAACTATACAAAGAAAAAAGTCCAAACATTTTGTCGAGATGAAAATTTTCTGTCTCTAAAATCCATCTCTACCTCTGTTAGTGTGGACGGAAAACAAGTTATAATGGAATTTTTGGAGGAAATCACAAAGGTAAACTGACAAATTTTATAGCAAAGATGATTTTAGGCCAAGGCATTTGGGGTAAAATGTAATTTATCCTATGTTTTGTATAATATAATTTTCATCAATCGAATGATTGAATTATAATCATTTATATTTGGTCATTTATATCAAATTTCGATGAACTTAAACATCGATAAAAAAAATAATAATTAAATATACAAAAAAAAGGATCATTTAAGGACCTAGAGATTGGTTTTGGCTATATCAATTCCTAAAATGACTAGTGACTGATTTTGGGGACTAATTTGGCTTAAATCGATCTCTAAATAACTTTTTTTTATAGTTGTGAACACCTAATTTTGTCTGGATATTTTTTTATCCTTTTAATTAATTTTTTAAAAAAAAAAAATAATGATAAATAAATAAATAAATGCAAAGAAAAATAATTTGATTGTTATTGGCCCATTTTGTTTTGTTACAAGATGTCTTTTAGTCCACCATCCAACCCATCTCATCTTGGCCCATTTACTTGATCAGACTTAACCCAGTTGCATTTTATGGTTAACATTTTGTGAACCCAAGATCTAAGCCCAATTTAAATAATAAAAATAATAGTAAAAATAAAATAAAAAATCTGCAGTATCCTCTTGGTTTCTCACGTACACTATCTGCCTTGTATCCTCCATGTTTTGTTGATCCTTCCCCTCAACCTTCCTCTTTAACCAACAAACATCCAAGCAAATTTTTTCATATGTAAGCAAGTAACATTCAAATTGGGGGACTCCCAAGGATTGTAACAGCCAAGAACACTTTCCCACAAGGCTCAAGAAATCAGAATCCTTTTATAGTTAAATTTCAGAGTTTGGGAAGGGGGGTTTCCCTTGATCAGAGAAGAAAAAATAAAAATGGGATTGAAGAGGACTAGAGCATGGGTTTAACAACTGCAACACTCCAATACATATTCTGGTTCCAATGTCAAAGCCAGGGGATTTTCACTTCATTTCCATCAATAAATACTAATAAAAAATTACAGTGAGGGGAGGGGGGGAGAGCAACAACAAGGAAAATTGAAAATTGCTAAGAAGAAGAGAGCCTTGTGTGAGAATAGAGGGACACTAAATCAGATTACTTGAACCCCATTGTTCCGCCGCAGCTCCACCGTTTCAGATCCCATCGGAATCGCGAGCCGTCCTGAAGCTCTGTTCAGTCTGCGATCTACTCGGACCGTCACCTCCGCCGCCGTTTCTGCCGAGGACTCTATTCGGACCCCCAGTCTTTTTCCATCGCTCCCGATCTACTCCGCTTGCTCAGTCCCTCATCACCATACACGAGCCACCACCATCGCGTGTCACCGTCGCAAAGCCGCTTCCTCTGACCGTCGCAAGCTCGCCGTCACCGCCATGCCTCCACCCCGTCTACCGTGCGTTCCACCAGTCACCACCAAGGCCGCCGCTCACCAACCCTCACCACCTCGAACCACCACTCAAATCCGCGAACCAGAGAAGTCTTTGTCCGGAACCACCGCAGAAACTCCCAACCCGCGTCATCCATTGCTGCGCCGCTCAGTCGTGTCGGACCACTGCGAGACGCCGCCGTTTGTCCTCCCGATTCAGTCATCATCGTTCCCCTCCGTGTGCTTCTGGGTATTGAGAACTCAGAAGCTATAAGCTTCTGAGTTTGTTTCTTGCCTTGTTTTGTTGTTATTTATTTATTATATTTATGTTGGTTTATTTGTTTGGTTTGTTGGGTTGGGCTTCTGATAAGGGTTTATAGGTTTTTTTTTAGTTATGATGTGTCTTGGCTTGTGGGCTTCTGGTTTTTTTGTATTAAATGAATTAAAAAAATCCTTCAATAAAAAATCTATTTTGAGTTCACGCAACAATCTACGATGTTGATATATGATTTTCATCCTCAAGTGTCGTATGAATTGTAAGGATTTATCGTATAACTTGGCTATCTTTAACCCTGTGTAGGAGTGAATTCCTTTTTTTTTTTGTAAATAAATAATAATAAATGTTTTCAATTTACTCTTTTTAATAAAATTTTATCCAATTTTATAAAAAAGGAAAAAAATTCTTTTAATTCACGTAACAATCTACGACGTTGATGTATGAATTTTCATCCTCAAGTGGCGTACAAATTGCAAGGGTTATCGTATAACGCTGCTATCTTGAACCCTGTGCAAGACTGAATTTATTACAAAATAAAATCCATTTTTTATAAAATCTTTCCAGAATCAAATCCCTTTTTCAAAAAAAAAATAAAACCAATCAACCAATCAAATCTTTTCTATAAGAACTACGTGGCTTTGAGTTTCCCATCGCATTTGGGAATACGTAGGAGCAGAATCAATCATTCTGTCAAGCCAAAACCCTTTTTTTCTTATCTTAGTGTCTCTTTTTATTTGTGAATAGCTAGTTAAAATATTTAAACTTGTGTTATTTAGGGATGCCCTATGGACTCGGGTGCCATGTTCAATCCCTTAGATTTGAGATTGCTCTGTGGACTTATGTGTCATGTTCAACCTCATTTAGGTTTTATCAACAACATTTTTGAAATACAAAATTGATAAATAAATACAAAATATTAAACAATGAAAAATAATTCTTTCTTGTAAATAATTTTTGGGGTAAAAGAAATATTTAAAAGGTTATTGAAATGTTTTGCACAATTAACTTGAGGTACCGTTTTGTAAACGGGCGATGTAGGGTGCTAACACTTTCCCTACTCGTAACCGACTCCCGGACTCAAATCTATTTTTCTTAAAAAATACCAGTTTACCTTAAAATAAATGGTTTTCCAAGGTTTTCCCACAATAAAATTCAGTCGCGACTCCTCCTTTTTTACCTTCTTTTCCCAAGCACCGGACGGACAGATCGCGACATTGGCAACTCCGCTGGGGATGTTAGAGAATCAAGCCTATCATAGTTAGTTGTGCTTTTTAATGATTTTTATTTAAGTTGACTTACCCCTCTCTTTTTTTTAATTTGTTTTTATAAATATGCTTTTATATGCCTTTGTATATATTTTGGCAACCCTAGGATAGAAAACTATTGAGCTGTTTGTTCTTTTTACAGGTATGGGTAGTGTTGTTTTAGTAGGTTCTTGTGCAGGTTTGCTTGCTCCCAGCACACACGTCACCATCACATATTCACACACTTTTGGACTTTATACCTGAGTCTTGGAATGCCATAAGTTTAGAAGGGGCTTCAGTGATGTTATTGTGATGCTTTTGCATCCCTGACAAACATTGATTCTCCTGCCTGGATTGCTACCGGAACATGGACTGTCATATTGTGACTTATTGGTCCCTGTGGTGAGGTTCATGGATTTGAGTCCTCATCTTTTCAGATGAGAGTAATTCAGGGACCATATGTTTAGGGGTCTAGATCTGTCCCGGAAGCCATGCACATAAAATGCCATTAGTAGCCTACCAAACTAGTGTCTCGACCTCAGAAGTTCAAACTTTAGGATATGACCCATGTAGGACAAAAGGGAGCGCATTCCATCTTTTTTCTACGACATGAATAATCATATTTATATCTCATGCATCATAATGATTTTCTGCATGCATTCCACAGACGCCTTAATATGCCATTCATTCATGCATCATGTTACACTCATTATTATTCATTGTATGCTCGTGAATGTAGTACTTTAAGTCATGCATTGTGAATATGTCATTCATGCATAAATAAATTTGCTTTCCAAATGTTATTAACAAAGTAAAATTTCCCTCCACGGATAATTTGGTTTGAGATAACACCTTTGATTACAAGAGATGGAAAAAGTCAGACACACTAGCAATGCTCCCACCACCAAGAGCTCCAAGGTGATATTGAACTCATTAGAGAATCTGAAAGATTTGAGCCAATCTTTTCCTCAAGAACGTCGAAGAAGCTTCGCCAAGAAGTATGGAGGGATCTTGGACCTAATTTTCATACCGGTTGAGACTGCTGCTTTGAGTGCCTTGTGTCAGTATTGGAACCCCCACCTCAGATGTTTTGAATTGCCAAACATGGACATTACTCCCACCACTGAAGAATATGCTTGCCTGTTAAGGTTGCCAATGCAGAAAAACCCCGTCGTGTACTTTCACTTGGGGCAATACTTGACCACTACAAGCATAGCAGGGTTACTAGGGCTTCCTGAAAATGATGTGAAGTTGACCGGGCACTCAAACTCGCGAGGGTTGACCCGAACTATTCTTGAAAATCATTTTAAGAAATTAATGGACCGGCAAGATTGGGAAACCTTTGAGAGGGTATTGGCACTAACAATATATGGGTTGGTTCTATTTTCATCAGTGCTAGACATGATAGATCAAGCGGCAATGGATGTATTCTCCACAGTAGAAAGAAAGAAAAACTCGATCTCTGCGTGTGTTAGCTGAAACGCTTTTGACTCTAGAATTTTACCAGCGGCATCCAAAAGGGAAGCTCCGATGTTGTGCACAGTTGCTCTATTGTAGGCCATGACTCATATGTATGCAAAAGGTCATATCAACCACCATTCAGATCCACTAAGAGGCTTCTATAACATCCCTATAAGACAGCTAAATGAACAGGAATGGAAGAGCGAGTTTGACAAAGTGGAAAGGGACTCTTTTAGGTGGATATGCCCATGGTACGAAGGTTAGCAAGGGAAATATATCATTTATAGTTGTGGTGACTATCCCAATGTTCCTTTGATGGGCCCAAGAGGGTGTATATCCTACACGCCTGCCATAGTCTTACGACAGCTTTGTTGGACGCAAACCGTGCCAAGAGAAGAACAACTCGGCGGATGCTGTTTCCGGTACGAGGATGGAGAGAATACCAAGTTGTTAGCAAAAGCAGTTAGAAATGCATGGAAAGATGTGAAGATGGCAGGGAGAGCACAATTGGGCCAGCCAATCCTAATCATTGTCTCAGAATATGAAGCATGGAGAAAGTCAAGGAAAGGTCCCGTCAACATTCCTGTAGAAAGTACGAAAGGTAAAGATTACTCCCCTTTGGTAACTCAAATGGCAGAACAATTGAAAGTTCTAGAAGCACAAATGAAGGAAATGGAACAACAAAAGCAAGATGCCGAGTTAAAAATAGCTATTGGACAGAAGCGTTGTGAGAAGTTAGCAAAGGAAAATAAACACTTAAAAGATTTGAGTGCAGATATATCCACAACCTCAAGAGTCCAGAAGAATACAGACAATGTCTCACCAAGCATCATGGCTAAGGTCCAGAATCTTGAAAGTAAAGTATTGTCCTTGACAACGGAGAGGCATCAGCTAAGAAAAGAAAAGCGTTAGTTAGAAGAAGTCATCCAGCAAGAAGGTATGAGAAAGTCATTGGAGGCGGAGGTTGATCGACAAAGGGGAATCAACAGCAACTTACAGAAGCAAATTTGTGCACAAAGTAGGATGACTGATGAATTGGTACAAAAGGTCAAAGAACTGAATATCCTAATGGTCAAAATCAAGAAGCAGTGTGATTTAGGGTGGACCTCAACAAAGCATTATCATCATCACGTGGTTCAAGCAATGGATGCCGTAAAATGGGGGAGAGAAGAAGCGCGACAGCAAGGGATAGATATTGACATATGGAAAAAGAGATATGTGAGCATGAGTTTGGATCTAATCCATTGCGTTCCGAATTTTGTCTGAAGCTTTGAAAAGGCAGAACAACAAATATGTGCGGACCCTATGCTTCGTCTCCCGTCTGAACTGGACGATTTTATGCAAATGTGTGGAGGGTTTGCTCGAGGGCTAAAAAGAAAGAGACCTAAGCTGTTGAATTTATGATGAAATGTTGTAAAAATGTTGAAAATTATGACTTGACAATGATGTAATCCCAATCTATGTATTGCTTTGAAGAACTTTTAATGAAATTTGTTCTTGCCTCTATGATTCCTTCGCACTCCAACTCTTACACTTGACTTGTGACGACACCTATCGTGGAGCATGGTCTCCCTTTAGTATGTTGTCAACTACATCTTTGCCTTATAGGATTCATCCTTCTGTGCAAAGGGTAGGTCGGGATGTCCCAATTCAGAATTCGCATTGCTAGTGTGTTTAAGACAACATCTATTGTGGAGAGATGTTTTTCCCCTAGATTTGTTGTCAACTCCATTTCATATTATGAGCACAATGCTCTCTGTGTGGGATGGAGGGATCATCTCTTGTCAGTCACAAGGTGTTAACTCGAAAAAAAATAAAAAAAATTAAATAAATAATAACTCCAAAGGTGGTTTTCACTAAATCTTTTACTTTTTTGCTGTCATGTTCTTACTTTTTTGTTCTGATTAAAACAGTGTGACTCTTCTGAACAATTGCTCTAAGACACCCTTATCGCACTCGATCACAGGCAAGGGCCATGGCGGATGAACTAGAAGAAGTCCAAGAGATCGGGGATGAATTCAGTCAAATCAAGGATCAGATGACTAAGATGATGGAGATCCTACAAGCAATGCAGAAGGAAAAGAATATAGAGGAGAACCCTCCAGCCTCGAACGAAGGACATTCAGCCACACCTCTCATCCCGCCCGGTTTTTCTCAGATTCCTATTCAAGGCTTCAACCAACCAGGGGCCATGATGCCTCTCACTATTTATCCAAGCAGCCAAACTCATCTTTCATTTGACCCGAACAATCCCCCATACGGTTTGTCTCGTGGATTTGTGCCACCAACAGCCCCCAGCCCATAAGATGGCATTCAAAACTCCGAACATATCACTCAGACACAAACCCCCACCAATGCTGTCGAAATACAACAAACACAAACTGTCAACCCTACATATGGTAACTCCCCGATAGTGACACCTTCTGTCAATCCAAAGCCCCCACAATACACCCTACATTATGGACTCCAGGGGGCTCAATGATGCCAAACTTCGATTCCTCCTCTATGCCATATTCATTTCCCCATAATATGTACGGAGAAACTCCAGTGAATCAGTCAGGAGGGAATTCCCAATCAAAAGAAAAGTTGGAAGTACTAGAGGAAAGATTGCGAGCCATTGAAGGGGTAAATAATTATGGTCTTTGGGATGCCTCGGAACTTTGTCTGGTGCCAAATGTTGTAATTCCGTCGAAATTTAAGATGCCCGATTTTGACAAATATCGGGGAACCACTTGTCCCAAAAACCATTTGACCATGTATATTAGGAAGATGGCATCATATGCCCAAGATGATAAGCTCTTGATTCACTTCTTCCAAGACAGTTTAACTGGGGCAGCTTCAAATTGGTACACGCATCTCGAGCGGGCACACATCCGATACTTCAAAGATCTAACAGATACATTCCCGAAGCAGTACAAGTACAATATTGACATGGCTCCCTATAGGATGCAACTCCAAAATATGTCAAAAAAGGACGTAGAGACTTTCAAAGAGTATACACAACGATGGAGGGAACTGGCTGCTCAGGTGGAGCCTCCCTTAGCCGAGAAATAAATCGTAGCAATGTTCATTGATACACTCCAGTCGCCCTTCTATGATAGGATTATTGGGAGTGTGTCATCAAACTTTTATGACATGGTCATCATCGGTGAGAGAATTGACAGTGGAATGAGGAATGGCAAGATCACCGAGACTTCAGTAGGGAACGGCCCAAAGAAAGCCCCGTTTGAGAAAAAGAAAGAAGGAGAAGCACATGCAGTAACCTTTGAACAAAAGAAACCAAACCAATATAGACCAAACCAAACACTTACCTTCCAAGCCCAATACGCCCCATATTATCAACCACCTCAATATCACCAAGTCAACCAGCCATACATCGCTACCACCTCACAATTTTCAAATCCCCGACCACACCATTCGATGACACCCGATCGACCATTACACGCTTCTCAGCCTCAAATGCACCCTACCATGCCACCTCAGTTTGTTCAACCCCTAAACCCAAACACAAGCCAAACCAGACCACCGTATAACTCAGAAAGAAAGTCAGTGCGTTTCGACCCGATACCCATGACCTACACTGAACTATTTCACCAACTCGTGAGCAGATCCGTGCTAACTCCTATCCCGACAAGACCAATAGACCCTCCTTATCCAAAATGGTATGACCCAAATGCTCAATACGAGTATCACGATGGGGCCACAGGTCATTCCACAGAATATTGTAAGGCTTTTAAGTTTAAGGTGCAAGATCTAATTAATGCCAAATGGTTGAGCTTTCAGAAAGATGCTCCAAATATGGCACAAGATCCTATGCCGAATCATGGGGGTTCTGGAGTCAATGCCATTGAAAGCTTCTTAGAACACACTCTCAAGAGTCAGGTGGCCGATGTTAGAACTCCTACGAGAGTTATTTTTAGAGAGATGTGCAAATGCGTATTGATCCAAATCCCGATTATTGAAGAAATGGTTCTCGATGGAGTAATACGATGTGACTTCGACGGGGGTATAGGGCATTCAATTGAAGACTGTGTAGAATTTCGGCAACTTGTGCAGAAGTTAATAGACATGAAGATTATCCAAATTGGTTGTGAATCCAACGAGGGCGGCATTAACATGGTTACTGAATCTACAAATTCCCCAACTCCAGTTAAGATAACTCCTTTTACTGGTGTGGTTAATCCTCAACAGGTTCCTGAGCAGGTCGCTCCGAAACTAGTGGTGATATACTATACCGAGAAAGAACCTTTACTGGTTTCGAGTGGGCCAACACCAATTGTCATCCGGGTCCCAGGTCTTTTCCCATACAAGGACACCAAAGCGGTGCCGTGGAAATATGATATGCAGGTTCAACCAAATCTTTCCAACGGGACCACTGTGATTACCAACATTTCGGGGATTGGTGGAATGACTAGGAGTGGCCGTATTTATACCCCGGAGGTACTGCAAAAGAAGGAAACAGAAAATGAAGGAAAATATTACAAAGGGAAATAGAAGGTGGAAGCAAGAGGGGATGAGAATAAAAAGGAGGTATCTGATGAAGAGGTCAGTGAATTCTTGAAGTTCATCAAGCAAAGTGAATACAGGGTTATGGATCAGTTGAATGAAACTCTGGCTCGGATATCTCTTTTGTCTCTGTTGATGAACTCTGAGCCACATAGGAGAGTACTGATGAAGGTGTTGAATCAAGATCATGTCTCCCATGACATCATAATTGATAAGCTCGATAACATTGTAGGTAACGTAGTTGCTGATAATTATGTCACTTTCACCGATGATGAAATACCGGCTGAAGGTATCGGGCACAACAAGGCATTGCACATTTCTGTGAAGTGTCGGGATCATGTCATGGCTAGGGTTCTCATTGATAATGGCTCTTCTTTGAATGTAATGCCAAAGTCAACACTGGCAAAGTTGCCTTTCGATGGAACTCATATGAAGCCAAGGACAATAATTGTAAGAGCTTTCGATGGCACCCGAAGGGAAGTCATGGGAGAAATTGAATTTCCCACTCAGATTGGCCCTTGCACCTTTGAAATACTCTTCCAGGTAATGGACATCACACCAACTTACAGCCGTCTCCTAGGACGACCATGGATCCATTCGTCTGGAGCTGTACCTTCCATATTGCACCATAAGGTGAAGTTCATTGTTGATAGTAAGTTGATAATTGTTTCTAGAGAGGAGGATATGTTAGTAAGTAAGCCATCAACAACCCCTTATATTGAAGCTACCGAGGAAGCTCTCGAGACCGCCTTCCAGTCACTTGAAATTGCCAATGCCACTTATGTTGGGGAGGGAGCTCCACTCTTGAAACCTCAGTCATCTAAAGAGTCCATTATGATGGCCAAGGTTATGCTCGAAGGAATACACCAACCTGGAAGCGGTTTGGGGAAGAATAGCCAAGGTGTCGCTGACATCCTCATGCTCACTGAGAACAAGGACAGGTTTGGGTTGGGATACAAACCCACAAAGGCCGACAAGATGAGGGTTATAGAAGAGAAGAAAAGAAAGAGGTTGGATCGACTAGAAAATCGTGAATACGAGGCTGAAAGGGTTCCCATCTGTGACATTCGACAGAGCTTTCGGAGCGTAGGGTTCGCATTCCTAGGCCAAGTAGCAGCTATTGAATATGATTATCCCGTCAATCATAGTGTCAATCTGGTGTATCCATGTTCTCCAGATACAGAGCTCAACAATTGGGAGATCATTGAGTTACCCAGGACCATAGAGTTTTTTTCCAAGTAATTTTGTAATGCCTATCCTTTAGCTCTGCCCAAGGCTTTAGGAGCTTTGTTGTAATGGGCTTACTTGTTTCTGTTTCAATATGACTTATCAATAAATGCATGCATTTAGTATCTTTGTGTTGTTATCTCTCTGTTTTTTTTTACTTGCATTTTTGTTCACCATTCCTCACCAATAAATGCAGTTTCTCATCTTTAACCTTTATTCATTCATCTTTCCATGATAACTACCAAAATGCAGATCTAAAAGTGACTCTCTTGAAAATGACAGTGTTAGTAACTCAGCATACAATTTTGACTATCCTATTGATCATGCTGAGGAGGTTGTTGATGATGACGGGGAAGTTCCTCTAGAACTATTGAGATTGGTAGAACAAAAAGCCAGGGAAATTCGGCCCCATAAAGATTCGAGCGAACTAATCAATTTGGGAACCGAAGATGATAAAAAAGAGGTCAAGATTGGCATTTCCCTGAAAGAAAAGGAGCGAAGTAGGCTGATCAAGTTGTTGATGGATTATAAAGATGTCTTCGCATGGTCATACCAAGACATGCCAGGGTTAGACCCTAGTGTAGCAGAACACAAGCTACCATTAAAGCTGGAGTGTCCTCCAGTAAAACAAGCTACGAAGGATGAAAGTGGAAATGTCCTTAAAGATCAAGGATGAGGTCAAGAAGCAACTGGATGCAGGTTTCCTAGAAGTCGTAAAGTACCCTTAATGGCTTGCCAATATTGTTCTTGTTCCTAAGAAAGATGGAAAGGTTCGGATGTGTGTTGACTATCGAGATCTGAACAGAGCTAGCCCAAAAGATGACTTTCCTCTGTCACACATTGACGTTCTTGTAGACAATACTGCTCAACACGCATTATTCTCTTTCACGGATGGATTCTCGGGATATAATCAGATCAATATGGCTCCCGAAGATATGGAGAAGACCACATTTGTCACTTTATGGGGAACCTTTTGCTACAAGGTTATGCCCTTTGACTTGAAAAATGTTGGAGCAACATATCAGCAAGCTATGGTGGCTTTGTTCCATGATATGATGCACAAGGAGTTAGAAGTTTATGTAGATGATATGATCGCCAAGTCCAGATTCTAAAATGAGGATGTTGATAATCTGCAGAAACTTTTCGAGCGGTTAAGAAAGTTTAAGCTCAGACTGAATCCGACCAAATGCACTTTTGGGGTGAAATCAGGCAAGCTTCTCGGCTTCGTAGT
The DNA here is from genome assembly GCA_030762895.1 of Sophora flavescens. Lineage (NCBI taxonomy): Eukaryota > Viridiplantae > Streptophyta > Magnoliopsida > Fabales > Fabaceae > Sophora > Sophora flavescens. Next base: position 160,115,681 of record CM061067.1, on the reverse strand, counting down.
TAGTCAAAGAGGAATAGAGGTGGATCCCAAAAAAGTTCGAGCAATCATCGATATGCCAGCACCTCGAACAGAGAAAGAAGTTCGTGGGTTTTTAGGAAGATTGAACTACATTGCCAGGTTCATCTCCCAATTAACAGCAACATGTGAACCAATCTTTAAACTGCTGCACAAAAATCAGGCAGTAACATGGAATGAAGATTGTCAAAAAGCTTTTTGAGAAGATCAAACAGTACCTACAAGAGCCTCCAGTCTCGGTTACCCCAGTGCCAGGAAGACATTTCATCATGTATTTGACTATGCTAGATGAATCTATGGGTTGTTTACTGGGGCACCACGATGAGTCGGGAAGAAATGAAAATGCCATCTATTATCTAAGTAAGAAGTTCACCAGTTGTGAAGCCAACTACTCACTGTTAGAACGTACTTGTTGTGCTTTGGCATGGGCGGCTCGCCGTTTGAGGCATTACATGTGTGTTATACTACTTGGTTGGTGTCCAAAATGGATCCAATCAAGTATATCTTTGATAAGCCTGCTCTGACTGGAAGAATTGCTCGTTGGCAAGTCCTGCTATCAGAATACAACATAGTCTATGTCACCCAGAAAGCAGTAAAAGGTAGCGCTCTTGCAGAATATCTAGCCAATCAGCCGGTAGAAGATTATGGATCGATGCAATGTGATTTCCCAGATGAAGATATAATGGCTTTGTTTGATCGCGAGCAATCACTGGGAAAAGAAAAGTGGACCTTGTTATTTGATGGAGCTTCTAATGCATTGGGACATGGAATCGGGGCAATCTTAATCTCACCAGAAAATGATTATTTCCCTGTCACTGTGAGGATCTGCTTCGATTGTACAAACAATATGGCCGAATACGAAGCTTGTGCACTAGGGATCCTGTCAGCAATAGAGTAAAAAACAAGGATATTAGAGGTATATGGAGACTCTGCATTAGTCATCCACCAGCTAAAAGGGGAATGGGAAACCCGAGGTGCCAAGTTAATCCCGTATCGTGATTACATCAAAGGTTTGATCGAGCAGTTTCACGAAGTCACATTTCATCATATTCCTCGAGAGGATAACCAATTAGCCGATGCATTGTCTACGCTGTACTCGATGTTTAAAGTCAGTATTGAAAGAAATCTGCCACTCATCAAAATGGAAAGTCGTGATCATCCTGCATATTGTCAAGTGGTAAAGGAAGAGCCCGATCAAGAGCCGTGGTACCATGACATCAAACATTTCTTGAAAAGAAGGGAATACCCCCCAGGTGCTTCAGAAAATGACAAAAGAACCCTAAGAAGACTTACGATGGGTTTCTATTTAGATGAGGGTATTTTCTACAAAAGGAATCATGATATGGTACTGTTAAGATGTGTTGATGCAAAAGAGGCTAAACAGATAATTGAGGATGTACATGAAGGGTCGTTTGGGACTCACGCGAATGGTCGCGCAATGGCAAGAAAAATCTAAAGGATAGGCCATTACTGGTTGACAATGGAGGCTGATTGCTTTAATTATGCGAAGAGGTGCTATAAATGCCAGACATATGCTGATAAGGTTCATGCGCCGTCGGCTCCCCTGAATGTCATGTCGGCACCCTGGCCATTCTCAATGTGGGGAATGGATGCTATCGGACCAATCGAACCAAAAGATTCAAATGGGCACCGCTTCATTCTGGTTGCTATTGATTATTTCACAAAGTCGGTGGAGGCTGCATCATATGCCAATGTGACCAGGAACGTCGTGATCAAGTATGTCAAAAGAGAGTTAATTTATTGTTATGGGTTGCCGAGTGAGATTATCACTGATAATGCGACCAACTTGAACAATAAAATGATGAAGGAGATGTACGAAAGCTTCAAGATAAAGCATTACAATTCCTCCCCATACAACCCAAAGATCAACGGAGCGGTCGAGGCAGCTAATAAGAATATCAAGAATATTGTTCAAAAGATGGTTGTGACATATAAGGACTGGCACGAGATGTTACCTTTCACTTTGCACGACTATCACACCTCTATTCGCACCTCGACTGGGGCAACTCCGTATTCTTTAGTTTATAGGATGGAGGCAGTACTCCCGATTGAAGTAGAAATCCCCTCATTAAGGGTACTGAGAAAGGCAAAATTGGAAGAAGCTGAGTGGGTTCAGGATCGATTCGATCAATTGAACCTTATTGATGGGAAGAGATTGGCGGCATTGTGTCATGGTCAATTGTACCAGAGAAGATTGATAAGAGCTTATAAGAAGAAGGTACGCCCACGACAGTTCCGGGAGGGTGACCAAGTGCTTAAAAAGATTCTACCAATCCAAAAGGATCACCGAGGGAAGTGGACTTCGAACTACGAAGGACCTTACGTTGTGAAAAAGGCCTTCTCTGGAGGAGCTTTAATTCTCACCAAGATGGATGGGGAAGATCTACCACTCCATGTAAACTCATATGCAGTAAAAAAGTACTATGCTTGAACGCACTTTCAAAAAACAAAGAAAAAAAAAAGAGAAAAAGAGGGCTCGCTAGCCTGAAAATCTGAAAAGACAGTCTAGGCAAAAGTTAGAGCAACCCGCTAGACTGAAAACCTGAAAAGGCGGTCTAGGAAAAAGTTAGTGTTAAAAGGAAAAAACATAACAAAGGAAGTGTCGTCAAGCTAATAAACTGGGGCAATGAGTGTCCAAGATGCATGAAGACCGGACAAACAACATTCTCTGAAGTCAATTGATGAGAAGCCAAGACTGTATGAGGGATACTAACTCTATTCATTGAGAGAGATGTCACTTGAAGAGGTGTGATTCTACTTCATAACGTTTTGCAATTCCATATCCCATTGTAATATCTGCCTTGTATACCTTTTCGATCCTGATATAATGACAATGACTTCTAATTTTGTTGTTTACCCTTGTCCTTCTATTTTACTTTTGTCAATTGAATGCATCCATCATGATAAGTCTATACTGAAATGTGAAACAAGTATTGGTGTTTTTAAGTAGTTAGAATTCCTTGGAAAGTCTCAAAAGGTCATAGGGGTACGATGGTCCCCCTATAAAGGGCACCGAAGAAAGCAAAGAATAGTAAGATCAACCACTGGGATAATTATTATCAAAGACGTCTACCATCAGAAAACAAGAGTGCAAGATAACTTTCCTAGATGTGATGTTCCTTCTTTTAGTTCATCCTCAAGAATGACTGTGATTGATGTTTTTAAGGGGACAAGGATCCAACAATGAAAAATGGCAAAGAAGAAATAATTTCTCATCAAGAATCTTTTGCATCGTGCCCAAAATTAATAAGGGTTTTCATCAGCAGCACTCATTGTGTGAATTGAAAGTTTAGCTATTTGAGTATTTGTATTATCATACCGTCAAATGAGCAAAAACCAACATTCGTGCATTGCAATTGTTTAAATAGCACTACAAACCCTTTATCTTTCTGTTTGAGCTTCTGAAGGGCAATTCACCCCATAAGTTCTTTTACCTTTTTGTCCGAGCTTCTGACGGGCAATCCACCCCGTAGGCTCATTTATATTTCTGTTCGAGCTTCTAACGGATAATCCACCCCGTAAGCTTTTTATCTCTCTGTCCGAGCTTCTGACGGGAAATCCATCCCGTAGGCTCATTTATCTTTCTGTTCGAGCTTCTGACTGATAATCCACCCCGTAAGCTCTTTTATCTTTCTGTTCGAGTTTTTGACGGGCAATCCACCCCATAAGCTCTTTTTTATCTTTCTGTTCGAGCTTCTGACGGGTTCCGTTTGAGCTTCTCACAGGCAATCCACCCCGTAAGCTCATTTATCCTTCTGTTCTAGCTTCTGACGGGAAACCCACCCCGTAAGCTCTTTTTTATCTTTTTGTTCGAGGTTCTGACAGGCAATCCAACCCGCTAGTTCTTTACAGGAAATCGCTTTGTAGTCACAGGTCCTGTGCTTGTTAGTACCCCAAACAAAATTGGAGTTATTGTCTTTACTAGTTTCTTATAATGATAATTGGTTAACTATGGTTACACCAATTATCTAATAAGAAACAAGTAAAGAAGGGCAGTTGTGAACACCTAATTTTGTCCGGGTATTTTTTTATCCTTTTAATTAACTTTTTTAAAAAATAAATAAAAAAATAATGATAAGTAAATAAATAAATGCAAAGAAAAATAATTTGATTGTTATTGGCCCATTTTGTTTTGTTATAAGATGTCTTTTAGTCCACCATCCAACCCATCTCATCTTGGCCCATTTACTTGATCAGACTTAACCCAGTTGCATTTTATGGTTAACACTTTGTGAACCCAAGATCCAAGCACAATTTAAATAATAATAAAAAAAAATTTTGCCAATATCCTCTCGGTTTCTCACGTACACTATCTACCTTGCATCCTCCATGTTTTGTTGGTCCTTCCCCTCAACCTTCCTCTTTAACCAACAAACACCCAAGCAAATTTTTTCATATGTAAGCAAGCAACATTCAGATTGGGGGGCTCCCAAGGATTGTAACAGCCAAGAACACTTTCCCACAAGGCTCAAGAAATCAGAATCCTTTTATAGTTAAATTTCAGAGCTTGGGAAGGGGGGTTTCCCTTGATCAGAGAAGAAGAAATAAAAATGGGATTGAAGGGGACTAGAGCATGGGTTTAACAACTGCAACACTCCAATACATATTCTAGTTCCAATGTCAAAACCAGGGGATTTTCACTTCTTTTCCATCTATAAATACTGATCAAAAATTACAATGAGAGGGGGCGGGGGCAACAACAAGGAAAATTTGCTAAGAAGAAGAGAGCCTTATGTGAGAATAGAGGGACACTAAATCAGATTACCTGAACCCCACTGTTCCGCCGTAGCTCCACCGTTCCAGATCCCATCGGAATCGCGAGCCGTCTTGAAGCTCCGTTCAGTCTGCGATCTGCTCGGACCGTCACCTCCGCAGCCGTTTCTGCCGCGGACTCTGTTCGGACTGCCAGTCTTTTTCCATCGCTCCCAATCTGCTCTGCCCGCTCAGTCCCTCGTCACCATACACGAGCCACCACCACCGCGTGTCACCGTCGCAAAGCCGCTTCCTCTGACCGTCGCGAGCTCGCCGTCACCGACACGCCTCCACCTTGTCTACCGCGCGTTCCACCAGTCACCACCAAGGTCGCCGCTCACCAACCCTCACCACCTCGAACCACCACTCAGATCCGCGAACCAGAGACGTCTTTGTCCGGAACCACCGCGGAAACTCCCAACCCGCGTCATCCATCGCTGCGCCGCTCAATCGCGTCGGACCACGGTGAGATGCCGCCGTCTGTCCTCCCAATTCAGCCATCATCATTCCCCTTTGTGTGCTTGTGGGTATCGAGAACTCAGAAGCTATAAGCTTCTGAGTTTGTTTCTTGCCTTGTTTTATTGTTATTTATTTATTATATTTATGTTGGTTTATTTGTTTGGTTCATTGGGTTGGGCTTCTCATAAAGGTTTATAGGTTTTTTTTTAGTTATGATGTGTCTTGGCTTGTGGGCTTAAAATCAGTAGGTGAGTTTTTTTTTTTTCCTTTTGTTGTTTATTGGGCCAAAGTTTATAAAAAATATTTAATTAAATGAAAATTTCTTTTAAAAAAATATTTTCTGGTTTCTTTGTATTAAATGAATAAAAAAAATCCTTAAATAAAAAATATATTTTGAGTTCACGCAACAACCTACGATGCTGATGTATGATTTTCATCCTCAAGTGTCGTATGAATTGTAAGGGTTTATCGTATAACTTGTCTATCTTTAACCCTGTGTAGGAGTGAATTTTTTTTTTTTAAAAAAATTAATAAATATTTTCAATTTAATCTTTTTAGTAAAATTTTATCCAATTTTATAAAAACAAAAAAAAAATCTTTTAATTCACGCAACAATCTACGATGTTGATGTATTAATTTTCATCATCAAGTGGCGTACGAATTGTAAGGGTTATCGTATAGCGCTGCTATCTTGAACCCTATGCAAGACTGAATTTATTTCAAAATAAAATCCATTTTTTATAAAATATTTCCAAAATCAAATCCCTTTTTCAAAAAAAAATAAAATCAATCAACCAATCAAATCTTTTCTATAAGAACTACGTGACTTTGAGTTTCCCATCGCACCCGGGGATACGTAGGAGCAGAATCAATCATTCTGTCAAGTCAAAACCCTTTTTTTTCCTTATCTTAGTGTCTCTTTTTATTTGTGAATAGCTAATTAAAATATTTAAACTTGTGTTATTTAGGGATGTCCTATGGACTCGGATGCCATGTTCAATCCCTTAGATTTGAGATTGCTCTGTGGACTTATGTGCCATGTTCAACCTCATTTAGGTTTTATCAACAACATTTTTTGAAATACAAAATCGATAAATAAATACAAAATATTAAACAATGAAAAATAATTATTTCTTGTAAATAAATTTTGGGGTAACACAAATATTTAAAAGGTTATTAAAATGGTTTGCACAATTAACTTGAGGTACCGTTTTGTAAACGGACGATATAGGGTGCTAACACCTTCCTTACTCGTAACCGACTCTCGGACTCAAATCTCTTTTTCTTAGAAAATATCAGTTTACCTTAAAATAAATGGTTTTCCAAGGTTTGCCCACAATAAAATTCAGTCGGCGACTCCTCTGTTTTTTACCTTTTTTCGCGACACTCGGACGGGATGGTCGCGACAATAATGTTATTTTCATATATGTTAATCTTGATGTATATTAATAAAATACTATATAATTTTGGATTCATGTGAAATTCTTTATAAATGGTCTGTATGTTAGGAGTTTTCTATTCAATAATTGATTTTATAATAAACTTGTCCAATAAAAAATTATTTCCAAGTTTATATATATATATATATATATATATATATATATATATATGTGTGTGTGTGTGCATAAATGAAAAATTAATATCTCATGTGTGTGATAAAGTATGTGATGTTTAATATTTGAATAGATGGACATTGTTCAATATTATATTATTATTTTTTATATAAAAGGGAAAAAGAACAAAGAGACAAAATTAAGTGACCTTAGGAGGATAAATCCTTTGAGTCTTTCCTAAGCAGAATGTCTAGAAGGGGAAAAGCATTGTCAATCTAGACCAAGTTAAATGGAGCTCGATGTCCCTTGTCAGCAAGCATATCCGCACAGACATTTGCTTCTCTGGCCACCGCACTGTTCTGAGTCTTCCAATTCGGTCGCTTGAGCAAAATCATTACCTCTTTGAGGAGGGCCTTTAAGGAGGAGGTGGTGGTGAATCCTCTGGAAACCATATAAGAGACTACCCAAGAGTCTACTTGAAAAATAACTTGATGAAGAGCCATAGACTTCGCGAGAGAAATTCCAACGAGGAGGGCCTCCAATTCTGCCCGTAGGAAGTTGCAGGGGTTGAGTTTTCGATAGAAGCCCTCTAGATAATCTCCTTGCTCATTGCGAATGAGGCCACCAATGAAGAACTTCGATTTCCTAGAATGAAAGAGTCGTCAGTGTTCACCTTGTTCCAGTCCGGGGGAGGTTTTCTCCAGACCAACTCCCTCAGATCCCTACAGTTCTTTGACAAAATGCTGGGATTCTTCTATTCCTTTTCAATCAAATGGACTTGGTTTGTAACCTCAAACCAAATTAAAGCTCTTTGAATAAATGATAATTAATTACTCATAGAAAGAAGTATTTCCAATGAAAGAATATATTGCTTAATTGAAGCAATTATAAATAGCTAAGAGGGAAATGAAACATTTCCTTATCTCAATCAAGTGAGTTTTTTTTTTTCCATCAAATTTAGAGGCCGGCACTAAAAAAGAAAGGAATTACGAGATAGAAAATAGTTTCCATTGTTATTACAAGTTCATGATTGGAAGCATCAACTTTTAACCATAGAGAAAGATTAATGTTTCTGTTCATTCTACTTGTGAAAATTATGAATTCTCAATATCCTTTTTTTTTTATGACGCTCATGAATGAATTGTTTACAATGTATACCTAAAAAAGTGACACACTCAAACATTATTTTATCAAAATGTGTTAAAAAATACAAATGATAAAAGAAATGCTACCTTACAAGTATGAATATAATTGTTATTGGTACTTGACGACTCGAGGAAAAGAAGTAAGTCAAATGGGGCTGGGACATTCTGGTCTCTTTCGCTTAAGGTAAAATTTCATTTTTAATGACATTACATGCTAATAGTTTCATTTAATGTAAGTATTTTCGTAGCTTTTGCTTTCCTCTATTAAACCGGCAAGTAAGATATATGTCCTTTTTGCCATTTTAATATTTTTAGAATTCTTTTAACTAAATTGCTATTTGAAGGAGTCTTTCTTTTTTTTTCCTTTTTTCTTTCCGGTTTATTATATTATCTTTGGACTAATTAAATTTGTCGTTAAGTCCAATACTTGAATCTCATCAATGGCTTAGGTGATTGTAAGCATGAAATTTTGGTCATAGAATGGAAACAAGAAAGGGGCCTCCTTGTCTGTGACCACTTGAAATTATTGGAAAGAGACACTACACTTTTTGCTTTCTGGTGAAACTAGGGGCTCATGACTAGCGCTCGCCAATTATTCGTTCCAAAACTAAAATCATTAGGACAGTGCCCTGATTAGGAATAGACAAGTACTGATCTGTGTTATCTGTTCGCGCAAAGTAGTTCAAAAGTCAGGAAATTTTATATCAATTCGCAGTACTAAGTTACGACTGAGCCAAATATCATAGGCTAAAAAATAAATGTACGGTCATCTAATTTGCATTTAACTCATTTTTTACCAATTAAATTTTAACACTCAAGTTTAAAATTTTAACATTCTTTCTCTCATATGTGAGTTTTAATCTAAGTGAAATGGAATTGACGATAGTTTGATTCTCAATTTTACATATGGAAAAAGTATTATTAAAAAATGTAGTTGTTTATGTACCTAATATTATTTCGAAAGGTTCGGTCTCTCACTTTTCAAATAAGAGAATATTGATCAGTAAAAAAAAAATGGAGAATACCGATGCTTGAAGAAATAAAATAAAAAAAAGTGAATTCTAACATGAGTATTTTCCACCTCAGGCAAATTCATTTATTTTTTGGCATATAGAATTAAAACTAATATTAAAAACAATTAATATTTTTCTTTGTCAATCTCCAATGCCATTTATTTTAAAGTTTAATTTCTATGTACTGACATTGTAAAGATCTTAAAGATTTTTTACACCGATAACCAATCAAAAATCATGAAATTGATGACTTTTAAGATATAAGAATCAAAGATTTATAATAATGTGTCTATTTTTGATTGGTTGACAGTGTAAAAAACTTTACACTGTCAGTATAAACCAATTAAATCATTTATTTTAAACTATAAAGAATCAAATTAATATCAAGAAGATTTATTAATCAATTTTTTTGGTTAAATACCTTTATATTTGAATGTCATATTGGATCTAACTAATTTAAGTTGAATCGAATGAATTTATTTTAAAGGATAAAATTTTCCCAACATCTATTTATAGCTTGTTTACATCCACCAAATATATATATATATAGCTTGTTTAAAAGGATTAAGCTTTTTATCACTCGTAACAGCTTTGATTTTTATTAATTCACCACACAAAAAAAGCTTTGATTTTTATTATCAATTTTTTCCCCTGAAATTGTTATTATCAATTTGACACTTAGATAGTTAAATTAGATACCAATTTAAATATTTACTTCATTGACTAAAATAAATAAATAAAAATTGTTGAATTGAATAAATATACTGTAAGTACATAACTGATTTTTTTTTTGATATAAGTACATAACTGAATTTTAGTATCTATAAAACTGATCAAAACGATAAATGATGAAAATTTCTGACTACATCAAGAGTTAAAAATGAAACGTAGCGCGCATCAGATGAATCGAGGACGGTGCTAAAAAAAAAAAAAAAGAAAAGGTCAAAGTAATTTTTTGATCTTGATAGATGATATTGATTTTTAATTTGTTTTTTATATGTAAAAATTTATCAATTTGATTTCTATACGTGATATTTATTTTTAATTTGATCATCACCCCTAATTGGTCTCTATATAAGAGGATCAAACCTCACCGCTAATTGATCTCTATATAAGAGGACCAAATTACAAATTATTATATCCATTCAATAAAAAAAATTGAAATCGGTCCCTACATGTGATAATTATTTTCAATTTGATCCTTATATATGATAATAATTTATAATTTGGTCCCTTTTATATAGAGATCAATTAGCAATATGACCAAATTGAAAATCAATATCACATATAGAGATCAAGTTGATAAATTTTTATATATAAGGATCAAATTGAAAATCAATATAGACCAAAAAAAAATTACTTAAACCAAAAGAAAAAAATCTAATCCAAAAACACAGACAACATTTTCTCTCTAATTTTCTTCCTTTTTTTTTTTTTTTTACTCAGTGTTCGAAGTCTGACTCCATTACTCCCTCCAGTCTCCACCGACACTTTGGCACGCCCGAGTCTCGCCGCACGTGATACTCCTAAGTCGTCCCACGTGAGAAACTGCGTCTTGAGGTGGGATCCATTGCTGACGCGTTGTTATGGAGGCGGTGCAACCTACTGTGGTCGTTGGCTTGTTACACTTTGTTTGATTTAACAATTAATTTGGGATTAGATACAGTTATTAAGCTGCCATCTGAATTAGTTTTAAAAAAATATAAAATTACTTTTTTTAGGGATTGAAGCATATTTGATTAGAGACAAGGTACCGACCAATTGGGATTTTAATTGATTAAACAATATTTGATCCATTTGTCCAGGCATTATGCATATGTAAACTTTTCATCACAATACCAAATCGTACCATAGTAATGAATATTTTATATCTTATTGTTATCATCGAGTTTGTCAGCTTCTTGTTTCCTATTCATACAAGCCTCTGCTAAGAGATCTTTAATATTTTTACGAACCAAGTTAAAGTAATTAATTGAATGCGAACTAATTGCATGTAACTAGTCCCTTCGAGCGTTAATACAAGAAACAAATCGATATTGTTTTATCTAAAATATAAGAAATATGTATCAATTTTCATACATATTAAATATTAATTTCTAATATCAGCCTCATTTATAATAAGATTTATATTTACGAGATATATCAACTTTCCATATGAGTGAATTTATTCATTAATTAGAAGGGGTCTTTTAGAAATTTATATGAATATTAATTATAATTAGCTTATTTCAATGTATTTCCTTGGTCCGTACTCCCTCAGTTTTTTTCGTTGGTGTTTTTAGCTACTTATTTTTGTTCCAAAACAATGGATGTTTTATAAAGCCAATGTATAATTGACCAATTTTTTCTATGTATACCCTTATATAGATTTTTTTTTTGACGGGAAAACAAGCAGAATATCATTGCATTAAAACAGTATCATTATAAATAGCAGACAGTAACTGAGTTGAGGCATTCCCCACCCAATTTCCGGATCCAAGCTGGTTTGCTAATTTAGCCATGACATGAGCAGCTATGTTTAATTGTCTTTTAACAAAAGTAATAGAGCTACCTTCAAGCTGGTTCAAAAGCTCCCTGCAATCATGGATGATTGGCTCAATGGCAGCCAGGAAAGACTTCTGGTTTATGCACTTCACCACCACCTCAGTATCCGATTCAACAATAACATTTTTTAGCCTTTGTTCTTTAGCTATTTGAAGCCTCCACCTTATGCCTAACGCTTCAGCAAGAACATGGGTTATTTCCTGGCTCTCCTTCTTACAAGCTGCGAATAAGACCTCCCCCAAGTGGTTTCTAATGACCAGCCCCCATCCCACACACCCTGTGTTAAAACATCCAGCATCCACATTGATTTTTAGACCATTGACATCAGGAGGAGACCAGCTCAGGTTGGGAGATTCAGTGAAAGGGCCTACAACTGATGAAACTCCTTGGTTGAATTCCACAACAAATTCTTGTGCAGCAGCTGCAACCACAATTGGGTCGAAGGCTTTGTTTTCAAAAACTGTCTTGTTTCTTGCACACCAAATCTTCCATAGAGTAGTGCAGAAAATTTGCCCCACCAACTGGTCATCACACGTGAGCCATTCAAGAAGCCAGACGTTTAAGTCAGTGTTGCTAGGAACATAGAGTCCCAGTTGAGAAGAGAACCAGACCAACTGAGCCAATGGACAATGCATAAAAATATGCTCAGTTTTTTCCACAGTCATGCAGCACAGGGGGCACAACAGCTCTACTTTAACTCCTTTATTTCCAACATTAAACCGGGTAGGGAGGATATCCTTTGCAAGTCTCCACAGGAAGTTTTTAATTTTATTTGGGACCGGGGCATGCCAGATTGCTTTCCAAAGGTTCCTATCAGGCAAACTCGAAGGACCAGGTTGTTGGCTGAAGCGACTTTCACACAAAATGTGGTAGGCTGTTCTAACTGAGTACATTCCATTTTTTCCCAATGCCAAATCAGTGTATCTTCGGGGAGTCTAAGAGATATGGGAATATTAACAATTTGTTGGGCCTCATAGGGGTTGAAACATTGAGATATCAAATCTCTTCTCCATTGTTTAGTCTCCGGATCAATTAGGTCACAAACCATGGCATCAGAAGGGAGGGTTGCAACTCTGCTTCTAACCTTAAAGTCTGGCTAGGCAGGGAGCCATCTGTCATGCCAGATTTTGATCTTTCTTCCATTTCCAACTACTCATCTTGCTTCTTTTACAATGATATCCCGGGCACTGGTCAAACTTCTCCAAGCATAGCTTGGTAAAAAACTTTTGCCTGCCTCCATGAAAGAGGACCTAGGATAGTACCTACTCTTGAAGATTCTGGCCATTAGTGAATTTCCATCAGTGACCAACCTCCAACACTGCTCCCCCAGTAAAGCACTATTGAAGTCACAAAAGCCCCGGAACCCCATACCACCTTTGTTTTTGGCTCGAGAAAGTCTCTCCCAACTCATCCAGTGCAGTTTCCTGTTATCATCTTTAGATCCCCACCAAAATCTAGCCAGCATTGCTTCAATTTCTTTGCAACAGCCCTCTGGAATCTTGTAGCAACTCATAATATAGCTGGGGATGGCTTGCGCAACAACTTTGATAAGAACCTCTTTGCCTGCTTTAGATAGGCATTTCTCTTTCCACCCCTTGAGTTTCTTCCATACCCGGTCTTTGACAAAAGAAAATATATCCTTCTTAGATCTTCCAAAGACAATTGGAAGGCCTAGGTACCTTGAGTGAGACTCCACTGTCTTAACCCCCATCCTGTTACGGATCAAGTTTCTATCTTCTTCAAGCACATTTCGACTGAAGGAGACCTCACATTTGTCCAGGTTGACCATTTGTCCAGATGCTCTTTGGTAGGTAGCTAGCACTTTGAGTATCTCATCTCATTCCTTCTGGTTCGCTCTTGCAAAGAGGAGTCTGCCATCTGCAAAAAGGAGGTATGAAATCTGCGGGGTTGCTCTTGCCACTTTGAGCCCATGAATTGCCTTTTCCCTAGCTGCTTTATGCAATAATCCAGACAAAACATCAGCACACAAAATAAAAATGTATGGAGATAAAGGGTCACCTTGTCTTAGGCCTCTTTCAGGGGAGAAAATTCTGCTGGGTTGACCATTTATAAGGATTTGATAAGAGACTGTGGAGATACACCTCATGATGGTTGCAATACGATGCTCCAGGAACCCCATAGCCGAGAGTACTTCCTGACACGACTTTTCTAATATATATATAGGCAAGTGCACCTAATCGTACAAGTAATACAGTGGTGAGACCGGATATCGTCCACAGGGATCGGTTGCCAATTACCAATTCACAAACTCAACAACTATCTAGACTAAACTATGGTATGAAGTAAGATCAAAACATAAAACAAAGAAACAAAGCAATACAATATTTTTGGTCTTTTTGGACTTTTAACAAACACTTGGAAGGCAAAAGAATTGTGGTTAAAGTTGTCAGGGCTAGACTACACTAATCCTCCCTTAATTGCAATGAAATGGTTAGCCACACAAGTCCTAATTCAATTATGACAATCAAGCCTTTTCAAATACTCAAACCCTAATGTCTTAGGTGGAATGAGCCTAAAATCCCAAATTAAGCCCTAATGTCTTAGGTGGAATAACCTGAGATTTTGAATTAAGAGTCAAGACTTATAAGATTGCAAGCATTCCAAGACCTATGTCTAGGTTCATGAACTACTTGACATTTGATTCATGAGCATGCCCTAACATCAATCTTTCAATTGTCTATCAAAGCAACAAATCATTCAATGGGTAGCTAAGCCAAGAAAAGCATTAAGCATAAAATCAAACACTCATAAAGAAATAAAAACTTGTATTGAAACCAAATCAAATAACAATCAAGTTCAGAAAAGCTACATCTAACCCCAACAAGAAGGGGATTTAACTACTCATAGTAATAGAATTTACAAAGGAGAAAGAGAGAAGAGAAGAAGAAAACTCCATGACGAATCCTTCCATCTTCTTCCAATCCAAGAGCAGAGAAATCGCCCCTTTTAGGGTTCCAATTTGCCGCCAGCCGCAGCCTCCAAATACTCCAATCCTAGGGTTCCAAGCCTCTGCAAAAAGTCCCCCCAATTCTGTTCAGTGTGGCTCTATTTATAGATCAGTCGTGCGTCACGGCCGTGACAGGTTCTGTCCTGAGCGCCTCTTCACTTTTTGATTCATCACGGCTAGGCCGTGATCGCTTCTGCCTTCACCAATTGGTCTGCCACGGCCGTGAGGGACATCACGGCTAGGTCGTGATAGGTTCTGTCTGGTCCAACTAGCAGGTCACGGCCGTGATAGCCATCACGGCCAGGCCGTGACCAGTTCTGACTTTTGGCTTCTTTTCTCTTCAGTTATTTCTCCATCACGGCCGTGATGGTCATCACGGCTAGGCCGTGATGGGCTCTGCTTGGCTCATTTTCTTCTCTTTTCAGGCTCTATCTTCATCCAAGCTTCATCATGGCCAAATCTTGGGCATTTAATCATAAATTCCTGCAAAAAACACACAAAACCGCCTTTCCTGTTCCAAGATAAAAACTAACTAAAAATCAAATTAAATATGCCTAAACTACATGAAAATGCATGCAAAATGGACATGGAAAATGAGGTGAAATCACACTCATCAAATCACCCCAAGCTTATTCATTTGCTTGTCCTCAAGCAATCACTAAGGCCAGAAGAGATAAATAATCAGAGCATGGATAGCGAACTAAGAACCCAAGTAAATGATCCAAGTAACAGACATTTCAAATAATTCAGCAAGAGACAATCAATTCAAGTCCAATTAGAAGCTTAGCTTCCCTAGACTCATATTCTCACTGATTCAGGCACTCTTGCTCACCTGAAGATCACCCCAAGCTTATTCAGTTGCTTGGCACTCTTTCTCACCTCACTCAAGTGTTTAGGGATATATGACAATTCGCTCCATTTTCCGCAAGGAATGATTTCTACCATAGGCTTGACTATCAACCAAATCTCTACTTTATTAATGAAAACAATCAAGAATCAAGAGGTCTTTTACATGATTGTAACGGGGCCATGGGATTAATCGTTAGGTGGGGAAATCAAGAAAAGGAAATTTCAAAAGGTTATACAAACTATCAAGCATTGCAAAGCATGACCTTCTAAAATACCTTTTTGGGTTTTGATTTACTTTTCCACATTTCTTTCTTTCTTTTTCTTTTATTTCTCACTTTTCTTTTTGTCATCCCCTTCTCTATTTTATATTTCTTTTTCTCTTATTTTTCTTTTTTTTTCGGATTTGGAGAAGGGGAGATTTTTCAGCTCAAGAGAAACATTTTTATGATTTTCTCATCCCAAACTTTTTCAACTACCCTTTTCCCCTTTTTGTGCAATACTTTAGAAGGTGCTCTACCAAGCATGTTCATCAAAGTAATTTGAGGTACCAAGAAAAGTATTTTATTCATGTAGGCTCAAAATTGGGCAACTAAGGGGTAGCATTTAGTCATTCAAAGCTCAAAAGGCCGGAAAAATACCTATTGCCTCACTCATTTCCAAAAATGTTTTCAAAAATCTTTAAGCTTCAAAACGATTTCAAGTCAAGTTCTAGAGAAATACAATACAAGAGGAATAACACTCTATCACAAAGAATGGGGCAGATTTAGTGAGTACCCCTTTTTGGCTCAAAATCTCACATTTAGTAGTTGAAAAATCAGTGAGGAACACAAATCTACGGAAACACATGCTAATTATCAACTATCCAAGATCATCTCAAGCGTGTTTATTGTAGCCATATCACAAGAATAAAAAAAATTGGGTTCAAAAATTCACTAGCTCAATTTATTTGGCACTAAGTTCTCACAATCGGATGCAAAATCTAAGCAAGGGGGTAATCGAATCATGTGATCATGCAAAACTATGGCTAAATGAATGCAAAATGCAACAATTCAAAAAAATTTACAAAAAAATACCCCTACCCCAAGCTTAAGAATTTACATTGTCCCCGATGTAAAAAAATTAAGTTGGAGAGAGGAAAAAAATTGGAACAACTCATCGGGGCGGTAGCGGGTGATGGCTCACAAGCCTAGGCACAGATAGGCTGCAGATTGTGTCACGACCGTGACCACCATCACGGCTAGGCCGTGATCAATTCTGGTTCATAGGAGTGGCTTGTCACGGCCGTGACCTTCATAACGGCTAGGCCGTGATGGCCTCTGATCTTCAGGGACTTCTCATCACGTCCGTGATGGGTATCACGACTAGGCCGTGATCCTTTCTGTCTTCACATTAAGCTTATCATGGTCGTGACCAGTGTCACGGCCTGGGCGTGATGGTTGCTACCTTTGTTTCTCCCAGCCCTTTTGCTCCTCCTTCCTTCTAAACTTGAAAGTACTTAACAAATCTATTAATTTATGATTTTTGTCCTCTTGATCTTATCAAATTATTCAAGAGGTGAAATCAAAAATAAAAGAAAAGGAAAAGAAAACTTGGGTTGCCTCCCAATAACCGCTTCTTTAACGTCACTAGCTTGACGGGTGATTTCTAAGAGGGTGCCTTGAGAGGGATGGAGACTGCTTGGCGATCAAAGTCTCCTCCAAGGTAGTGCTTGAGCCTTTGCCCATTAACAGTGAAAGTATCTCCGGATGATGGATCTTCCAATTCAACTGCACCAAATGGAGAAACTGACTTGACATAGAATGGACCCGACCATCTTGATCTCAACTTGCCTGGAAACAGCTTGAGACGTGAATTAAAGAGCAAAACTGATTGGCCTTCTTCAAAATGCTTTGGGAGGATGTACTTATCATGCCAAAATTTTGTTCTTTCCTTGTAGATTCTTGCACTCTCATATGCCAAGAGTCGGAATTCATCCAACCCATTCAATTGCAGCAGTCTCTTATCCATGGCCAGCTTTGTATCAAAGTTCAGGGCCTTCACTGCCCAAAAAGCACGATGTTGGAGCTCTACCGGAAGGTGACATGATTTTCCAAACACTAATTGGTAAGGTGACATACCAATAGGTGTTTTATATGCAGTCCGATAGACCCAAAGTGCATCATCCAGCTTCTTTGCCCAATCCTTCCTAGCATTATTCACGATTTTCTCCAAAATCCTCTTCAATTCCCGATTGGACAACTCAACTTGCCCACTAGTTTGCGGGTGGTATGGTGTGGCAACTTTATGATTGACCCCAAACTTGGCAAGCACTGCATTGAACTCTTTGTTGCAAAAATGAGTACCCCCATCACTAATAATAGCTCTAGGGGTTCCAAATCTGGTAAAGATGTTCTTCCTCACAAAACCAACCATCGCTTTTGCATCATCCTTCACAGTTGGGACAACTTCTACCCATTTGCTCACATAGTCAACCGCAACAAGAATATACTTGTTGTTGTAGGATGATGGAAAATGACCCATGAAGTCGATCCCCCATACATCAAAGAGCTCCACCTCTAAAATATCCTTCAAGGGCATCTCATTTCTTCTGGATATACTTCCGGTTCATTGACACTTGTCACACTTCATCACCCAAGCTCTAGAGTCTTTAAAAATGGTGGGCCAAAACAAACCACTCCGCAATACCTTCATGGCGGTTTTGTCACCACCAAAGTGTCCTCCATAGGGTGAGTTGTGACAATGAGTCAACACCCCAGCAACCTCTTCTTCTAGAATACATCTTCTCAGAATTCCATCCGAACCTCTTTTGAAAAGGTAAGGCTCGTCCCATACATAATATTTATAATCATGGATGAGCTTCTTCCTTTGTTGTGCATTGAAGTCCTTCGGAATCTTGTTGGCGGCCTTGTAATTTGCAATGTCCGCAAATCAAGGTGCCACTTACACCACAAACAACTTTTCATCAGGGAATTCCTCTTGAATTGGCAACTCAGCTTTTGCTTGAACATCTGCTTGTGGAAGCCTAGACAAATGGTCGGCTACCACATTCTCCACTCCTTTCTTGTCCTTTATATCCAAATCAAACTCTTGGAGCAGTAGTACCCACCTAATGAGCCTTGACTTAGCATCCTGTTTAGTCATGAGATACTTCAAAGCAGAATGATCAGTGTACACAGTAGTTTTAGAGACAATCAAGTAGGATCTAAATTTATCAAATGCAAACACCACAGCAAGCAATTCTTTTTCAGTCGTGGTATAGTTCAATTGAGCATCATTCAGCACACGACTGGCATAGTAAATAACATGCAACACTTTATTTTTCCTCTGACCCAAAATGGCTCCCACCGCATAGTCGCTTGCATCACATATTAACTCAAATGGTAAACTCCAATCTGGAGGTGCAATGACCGGTGCGGTGGTGAGTTTTTCTTTCAAAAGTTGGAAAGCATGCATGCAATCATCATCAAATACAAAAGGAGTATCAACTACTAAGAGCTTGCATAAGGGTTTCACAATCTTTGAAAATTCTTTTATAAATCTCCTATAGAAACCCGCATGTCCTAGGAAGCTTCTAACACCTTTCACATTTATGGGAGGGGGAAGTTTTTCAATCACTTCAATTTTTGCTTTATCAACTTCCATCCCCCGTGATGAAATTTTATGACCAAGAACTATACCTTCCCTAACCATGAAATGACATTTTTCCCAATTTAACACAAGGTTAGTTTCTTGGCATCTTTTCAAAACACATGCAAGATTTTTAAGACAATCATCGAAAGAATTACCAAACACAGAAAAATCATCCATAAATACCTCAATGAATTTTTCAGTCATATCAGAGAATATGGAAAGCATTCACCTTTGAAAAGTGGCGGGTGCATTGCACAACCCGAATGGCATCCTCCGGTATGCGTAGACGCCATAGGGACAAGTGAAAGCGGTCTTCTCTTGGTCCTTTTGGTCAACCACAATCTGGTTATACCCTGATTATCCATCAAGGAAGCAATAAAAGACATGGCCCGCCAACCTCTCTAACATCTGATCAATGAAGGGCAAGGGGAAGTGATCTTTTCTGGTGGCCTCATTCAATCTTCTGTAATCAATACACACTCTCCATCCAGAAACGGTCCTTGAGGGGATGAGTTCATTTTTTTCATTTGCAACCACCATCATCCCCCCTTTCTTAGGGACAAGTTGGACCGGAATCACCCAAGGACTATCGGAGATTGGATAAATTATACCCGCATCCAGGAGCTTCACAACCTCCTTCCTTACAACTTCCTTCATGTTTGGGTTGAGTCTTCTTTGGGGCTATCTAACCGGCTTGAAGTTTTCCTCCAAAAGGATTTTGTGCATACAGAATGAGGGACTTATCCCCTTCAAGTCGGACATAGACCACCCAATTGCAGATTTGTGCTCCCTGAGCACCCTTAACAGCTTCTCTTCCTCCAAAGAGTTCAATCCGCTACTAATGATCACCGGGAATGAAGAATTCACCCCAAGGAAAGCATAACGGAGATGAGATGGAAGTTCTTTCAACTCTAGCACAGGTGGTTCACCCTTGTCTTCAATCCGCACATCCTCCACAACTTTGTCTTCATCAGTATTCAAAACTAGACAAGCCTCAAGAGATTTAACCATGAACTCAACTTCTTCCTCACTTGCCTCTTCTTCTATATTCTCACCCATAAGAGCCGCTTCCAATGAATCTTCAAAAGTTTGTTGCGCACTCTTGTCAGTCAATGATTCCACAAGGTTCACACTCATACATGTGTCTTTGTCGCTTGGATGTCTCATTGCTTCAAACACATTGAAGGTGACATTTTCATCTTGGACTCTCAGCACCAACTCCCCTTGATTTACATCGATCAAAGCTCTACCCGTGGCTAGGAATGGTCTTCCAAGAATCAACGGAGTCTCACAATCTTTTGCTATATCCAACACCACAAAATCTGCCTGAAAGATGAATTTGTCTACTTTAACCAATAAGTCCTCCACTACCCCATAAGGATACGTAATGGAACGATCCTCCAATTGGAGAGAAATCCCGGTTGGCTTGACTTCACCAATTCCCAGCTTCTTGAAAATGGAGAGAGGCATAAGGTTTATACTTGCACCAAGATCACACAAGGCTCTTCCAATGTTCAAATGACCAAATAGTACATGGAATAGTAAAGCTACCCGGGTCCTTCATCTTCACCGGTAGCTTCCTTTGGAGTATGGCACTGCATTCTTCAGTGAGCATGACCGTCTCCTCCTTCCACCTCCTCTTGTTAGTAAGAATCTCCTTCATAAACTTGGCATAGGAAGGCATTTGTTGAAGAGCTTCGACAAAAGGAATGTTAATTTGCAACTTTTTAAACACATCCAAGAACTTAGAGAATTGTTGATCCTTTGCTTCCTTCTTCAACCTTTGAGGATAGGGTATCTTGAAATACGGAGGCAACTCCTTAGGATTGTCAACTTCTTCAAGAATTTGCCTTTTAGTCTTCTTTCTTGCAAACTCTTCATCAACCAGTTTTTCCCTCTGTGGTTTTTCAGCTTCAACAACAATAGGACTAGAGGTAGTGGCTTGGGAAGTCTCGGGTTCTTCATTGGTTACATCTTCAACAGTCACCTCATCAACTCCCTCACCAATTCTTTTTTCTTCTCTCTCTTTTTCATGTGGAACTAACACTTTCCCGCTTCTTGTAGTAATTGCCTTGCAATCCTCCCTAGGATTCTTCTCGTTATCTCTCGACAATTGTCCTTGAGGTCTCTCCGTCATTTGCTTTGCCAATTGGCCTATTTGGTGTTCTAGATTCTTGATGGAGGCATTTTGATTCTTCATATTATCTTGAGTTGCTTGCATGAATTGGGCTAGAATATTCTCCAATTTACTTGAATTCTTTTGAGGAGGCTTTGCTTGAGAACTTGAACCTTTCCCTTGTCTCCAACCAAAGTTAGGATGGCTACGCCGCCCCAGATTGTAGGTGTTAGAGAAAGGATCATTCTTAGGCCCTTGGTTTCCCATGTAGTTCACTTCTTCTTGTCCAGAACTTCCAACCACATTAATCTCACAATTGCCATTGGCATGGTTACCTCCACAGAAGTCACACACTGAGGCAGCTTGAACTTGGACCGCTTGTAATTGAGAATTATGCAGCTGAACGGATCCCAATTGCTTGGTAAGGATGGCCATTTGCGCCTTAAGAGCACCAATTTCATCAAGCTCCAAAACACCTCTCTTGACCAATGATCGAGAACTAGGCATTTGATAATCATTATTAGCCATAGTTTCAATCAAGTCCTTTGCTTCATCGGGTGTCTTTTGGCTCAATGATCCACCTGCAGCCGCTTCAATCATACTTCTGGAATTTCGGTTGAGCCCATTGACAAAGGTTGCAACTTGCTGCCATGTTTCCAACTCATGATTTGGGCAAGCGGTAAGCAAGGATTTGAACCTCTCCCAGGCTTCATAAAGCGATTCACCATCCCTCTGTGCAAAAGCAATAATCTCCGATCTCAACTTGATCATTCTTGATGGAGGGAAGAAACGCGATAAGAACTTGCTCACCAAATCGTTCCAAGTAATGATGCTCCTATGATGATGAGATTGAAGCCATGACTTAGCTCTATCCCTCAAAGAGAAAGGGAAAAGCCTTAAACGAATAGCCTCATCGGAAGCTCCATTCATCTTGATGGTGTCACACAACTCAATGAATGTGCCAATATGAGAATGAGGGTCTTCACTCTCCAAACCTCCAAATTGATTTTGCTGCACAAGATTGAGAAGTGATGCCTTGATTTCAAAATTGTTGCAAGCCACTGCAGGTCTAACAATTGGAGTTCCACATCTATCGACTCTAGGGGAAGTATAGTCCCCCATTGTCCTCCTTGATGCATTGTCTTCAACCATGGTGACAGTTGCGACTTCAACTTGTGGTTCTTACACACTTGGTAACTCAACTTGTGGTTCTTGCACTGTAGAGAATGATCCTTCTTTGTTCTGTCTTGCCTTGGCTTCCTTTCTATTCCTTCTACAAAGTCTCTCGATCTCAGGGTCGAATTGAAGTTCACCTGGGTCGATTGTACCTCGCATACAAGGAACAAACAGAGCAGAACAGAAAAACAGAAAAAACAGCAGTAGAAGAGCAACGAAACAGCACGTACAAGCTAAGCAACAGATGGACAATTATGTAGCTTCAATGAAAACAGAAAATCAGAACAAAACAGAAAATACAGCAAGAAAACAGAAAACAGAAAACAGAAAAGAGAGACAGCTGTAGGAAAACAATGAAAAATGCCTAAATTAGGAGTCCCCTTTGGTACTCGTGATATTGACACACCGATCCCTGGAAACGGCGCCAAAAACTTGACACGAACTCGACAAGTGCACCGGGTCGTTGCAAGTAATAAATCGGTAAGAATCGGTTATCGTCCTCAGGGATCGCGGACAAGTACCACTTCGCAAATTGAACTACTATCTAGGCGATCGTGTTTGGATGGAAGGTAGCTCTAACGTGTAACGAAACAAACAAGAATAAAATGTTTTTGTTCTTTTAGGTATTTTATCAAACACTTAACAGGCAAACAGAGATGTGATCAACAAATGGATAGAATTGTTAGGGTTAGACTAGGCTAATCCTTCCTTGGTTGTTATGAAATGGTAAATAACACAATTCCTAATTCAATTATGACAATCAAATCTTCTCAAATACTCAAACCCTAATGTCTTAGGTGGAATGAGCCTAAAATCCCAAATTAAACCCTAATGTCTTAGGTGGATTAAGATGAGAAGTTGCATTAAGAGTCAAGATTCATAAGATTGCAAGCACCCCAAGACCTATGTCTAGGTTCATGAACTACTTGGCATTTGATTCATGAGCATGCCTTAATATCAATCTTTCAATTGTCTATCAAAGCAACTAATCATTCCTAGGATGATCAAACCAAGGAAAGCATTAAGCATGGAATCAAACACTCATAAAGAAATAGGAAATTGTATTACAACACATCATGTTACAACCAAGTTCATAAGAGCCATTATCTAACCCCAACAAGAGGGAGTTTAGCTACACATAATCAAAGAGAAAGGCCAAAGAAAAAATACAGAGATGAAGGAAGGAACTCCATGGAAGGATGCACGCAGCCACAGCAACAGAGAGTCTATTTTTAGGGTTTCTGGATGGTCATTCTGTTCTGCCCATAGGCCTTTTTATAACTAGTGCGCGCGTCACGGTCGTGATGGCCACCACGACCAGGCCGTGACAGGTTCTGTCCTGAGCACCTCTTCACTTTTTGATTCATCACGGCCGTGATGCTCATCACGGCTAGGCCGTGGTCGCTTCTGCCTTCACCAATTGGTCTGCCACGGTCGTGAGGGACATCACGGCTAGGCCGTGACAGGTTCTGTCTGGTCCAACTAGCAGGTCACGACCGTGATAGCCATCACGGCCAGGCCATGACCTGTTCTGACTTTTGGCTTCTTTTCTCTTCAGTTATTGCTCCATCACGGCCGTGATGGTCATCACGACTAGGCCGTGATGGGCTCTGCTTGGCTCATTTTCTTCTCTTTTCAAGCTCTATCTTCATCCAAGCTTCATCATGGCCAAATCTTGGGCATTTAATCATAAATTCATGCAAAACAACACACAAAACCACCTTTCCTGTTCCAAGATAAAAACTAACTAAAAATCAAATTAAATATGCCTAAACTACATGAAAATGCATACAAAATGGACATGGAAAATAAGGTGAAATCACACTCATCACTTCCTGAACAAAAGGCCACTCAATTCTGTCATAAGCCTTGGACATGTCTAGCTTCAAAGCCATCATCCCTTTCTTACCCTTCCTCTTCTTCTTCAACCAGTGGAAGCACTCCATTGCGATTAGGGCATTATCCGTGATTAGTCTTCCCTGGACAAAAGCACTTTGCTCCATATCAATGATATCTGGGAGGATAGGTTTGATTCTATTAGCAATCACCTTTGTGACAATCTTCATTACCACGTTACAGAGGCTAATTGGCCTATAATCCTTCGGGGAGACTGGTTTTTTTCCTTTAGGGATAAGAGCTATGAAGGTCTTATTAATAGAGCCCGGGGATAGATTGTCATTAAGAATGGCCAGTACCAGAGATGTGATTTCTCCTCCAACTATATGCCAGAACTTCTGATAGAAAAGAGCTAGGAGACCATCTGGGCCAGGAGCCTTCAATGGATGCATCTGATGTATTGCCTCTTTTACCTCCTCTGCTGAAAACCTGTGTGCACACCAATCTTTGTTAGCTTCCGATAATTTCCTTTTGACCACCTCACAAGTATCTGCAATTCCAGAAGGGTTGGAGGTTGAGAATAATTCCACAAAATAATTTATCAAAACGGACTCCACATTTTCCTCTCCAAAGCACCACTGTCCGTCCACATTCTTTAGCTTCTTGATATCATTAACCTTCCTCCTTTGGCTTGCTTTACTATGGAAGAACTTTGTATTTTTATCCCCTTCTTTTAACCAGACTGCTCTGCTACGCTGCCTCCATATGGTTTCTTCCATCAACAACAAATCAGCATGTTTCCTATTTAGCTCCTTATGTTTCCTTATATCTTGTAGAGAATCAAACCACATGGTTGGATCTTTGAGTTTTGCTTCTGTTTGAGCTATTTCTTTTCTAATTGCCCCACTTCTGTAGTGCTCAAATTCTTTGTCCAAAGCCTGGAGGGCTCCTAGTTTGTCTATGCAATGCTTATTCGGTTGAGCCCACAAATTCTTAACAAGGTCTTCACATCTTCCATCCTTCGCCCAGCATTCCTCAAATATGAACACATGATGTTTTCTTCTACATCTGCTGGATGATGAGTTCTTTAAATGCACCATTACAATTGCATGGTCAGATCCAAAGCGGGGAAGATGGGACACATGGGTAAGAGCATACCGGAGAAGGAAATTCTCTGTTCCCAAAGCTCTGTCAAGTCTGCACTGTATGTTTTCTTGCCCTTGCCTTCCATTTGACCATGTGAAGGGGTAACCTTCATAGCCAAGGTCCCTCAAGTTGCATCCTTCCACTATTTCTCTTCCAACCATAAGCTGGTTATGGCTTCGTGTATTTCCTCCCTTCTTGTCATTCCAGCTGAGTATATCATTAAAATCCCCTAGACAAAGCCATCTCCCCTTAGTTTGATAAGACAAATTTAAAGTTTGTACTAGCTGCCATGTTTTCTTTTTATTATTCTCCTCTGGAAATCCGTAAATACCTGAGATGCAGTAGTGTTGACCCGTAACCTCATCCTCCCAAGCACCTAGAATGTGATTCAACGAGAAGGACTTGATTGAGATGGAGATATGATCTCTCCACATAAGGGCCAGTCCCCCAGACCTGTTCCTCCCAGAACCATTACAAGCAACAATTAGACATGAATTAAAGCCACATTTATCCTTCACTCTTTCCATTTTTCCATCCTTCAGCCTTGTTTCCATGAGAAACACCATGTGGGGATTTTCCAAATGAATGAGCCTTAACAAGGCTCGAAATGCACGGGGATTCCCCAACCCCCTGCAGTTCCAGCTCATGATCTTCATGGGTCTAGGCAGTGCTGGCCATCCATCACCGCCTCTTGTCTTTTTAGGTTGCTGAAGTCTATAGTGGCTCGTCTCTTCCTTTCCCCATTTCTGATGTCATCAAAGTCACCGTTAGAGATTTCAACCTCTATTAA
The DNA here is from genome assembly GCA_030762895.1 of Sophora flavescens. Classification (NCBI taxonomy): domain Eukaryota; kingdom Viridiplantae; phylum Streptophyta; class Magnoliopsida; order Fabales; family Fabaceae; genus Sophora; species Sophora flavescens. The sequence goes on along the minus strand of CM061067.1, from coordinate 160,089,668 downwards.
TTGTCTCTTTCCTAGCTCCACCTCCAGCTTATTCTGATCCTCGCTTGCTTGCTTTCTCTGGACGTTTTGTCTTAAGCATTTCCGAGCTTTGTTACTCAAGCCTTTTTTCTTTTTACTACTCTCCTCCCTTAATTTTTGTAATCATCACAGAACCCAGGGTCTCAGCCACCCTCTCAATTTCTGTAGCAGAATTTTCTTTTGTCTTCTCTGTCTGCTTGGCCCCATCCGTTCCTATGGCCCTGCTTTTGGTTTGTTGATCCACTTCTACTTCCCCCTCCTTACTCATTGTTGTCACTGTTTTGCTACTGCTTGTGCTCGGAAAAAGACTTTTACTACACGTGCCTGAGCTGCTTTCATTGCGTGGTTCATTTACCAACACTACTAGAAATCCATCTTTTTCGGACAGATTTACAGACGTATTTCAGACGAAAATTGGACAAGTTTCCTACGGATTTCGAACGGATAATTCATTCTGGACGAATTTCGGACGGGATGGCACCCGTCCGAAAAAGCCTTGTTGGAAATTATAAAATCCATCCCAACTTCTGTCCGAAAATATTTACAGACGGATTGCGGACGGAATATGGACAACATGAAAATCCGGATTTTGGTTATTGTTAGGACGAATTTCGAACAGATTTATTTTTGTTTTCCAACGGATTTGGGACGGATGTTGTGATTTTATTGGTTATTATTCGGATGAATTTCGGACATATTTATTTTTGTTTTCCAACGGATTTGGGATGGATGTTGTGATTTTATTTGGGACAGATTTCTCACGGATTAAATAAATAAATTTATCCAATCCTCTTTTGGCACGGATTTAAGACAGAAACGTTTATCCTTTTGAGACGGATTTTGAACAAATTTAATAAAAAATATTTTTTTATAAAGGAAATCGACTCAAATTTATAAATTGGCTTAATTTACTTTTGAAACAACACTGAGATGAAATATCAAAATCATTATTCAAGTTTTAGTTTTACACAGATTGAGATAAAACTGAATTGAAAATTTTGACATATTTGAACAAATTTCAAACAAGACATTAACCTGTGAAGAACAATCAAGTATACCTGTTAATATTTTTACCTAACAGTCAAGATCAATCACATAAACTAAATTCATATAAGTGTTTCATCATTCTAGTTCTAGCACAATAAAAACAAACCACTATGATCAAAGTACTCATTAGTCAATAACAAAGTAACACAAACTAGAGTAATATGTTTATCGATCTAAAACAACATAAAACTAACTAGTGTCATCAAGGTGTTATCAATCTATATTAAATCAAAACAAAGTAGAGACATTTAAGGACTCACAAATCTAGATCAAAGCCATCAATCAACATTAAAATTATCATCATTGTCGCCATTAGAGGGCTCACTAGTCTCATTTGATCAATCTTGCATAGTTGTCGCAGAAACAAATCAACCATAACCTCATCCGGTGTTAAGAAAGCTTTGTTTCCATGTTTTTTGCAAGGACACCTAAGTGTACTACCATTAAGAGAATATTGAGGTTGCCTAGTTGCTTGGTTAACAAAATCTCGGACACCTACAAATTCCCTTCTTAATCCCCCCCGATTTGAAAGAAGTCTATTATACATCCAATTTCGATGCTCGGGAATTTCCATATTTTGTATCATGTAAATAAAAAATTAACAAAGCATATATGTATCATTGAATAGAATTGAAACTAATCATGTTATATATAAACTAGGAGAATACATCCAAATGCATACTTAAAAAAATAAAATATGTTGCGGCCTCAAAAAAAAATTTATTATAGCTAGAGAGTTATTCAAGTCTTGCTGTATGTTTGCTCAAAATTTCATAGATGCACATTCACTAAACATAAGAAAACTTGGTAAATTTTAAACAGTGAAACAGGTGAATCAATTCGAAAGACAAATCCACTGTGAAAATAAAATGATCCTGAATCATAGACTAAAGTGGTATCAATTTATTGGAAGGAAAATAGAACGTCTCATGTAAGTTATACTTGTTGGATAAATTGGTCTAGTGATTAACCTTTCACTTTGTTATAGATTGAAAACCCATATTTCAAAACTAACCAGCTGCATGTGTGAGATTAAGGAATCAGAAAATCAAACTGAATGTAATAATTTAATTACCTTGACAATCTGAACAACAAGAAAAGCTACCCAGACATACACAAGGAGTGATAATTCTTTCCAAGAATTGTTCTTTAGTAAAAGGGACTGCATGAACAAAAGATAAAACAGTGAGAAATAGACCAAACCGTAAATTATAACTAACGCTTGCAACATTCTCAAACCGTGAGAAATATACCAACTTCGCAACTCCTTAAACATCAAAAAACCACCAAAACTCGGAATTGCGGTGAATCTCACATAAATTGAATGAAGGCAGGCATTATAAACCAGGGGTAAAAGATCCCAGGTGTTGGTATAAACAGAAACTGGCTGGTTAAGAAAATACATGCAGAGAAGTTATCTACATACAAGTAACATACAATTAAGCTAGGTTTCCCCTAGTTCCATGTAAGTATTGTGATCATTTGATAGCTGTTGTGAAGCTATCAGTACACCCTACGACAATAGTATAAGGCATATATCTATATCTGTTTTAAAGACTACTGAAAATTTTTCTGGCCATCATCAAGAGATCCACGACAAGATAACCACAATAGTTACCCTATCAAGAGTAATAGCAAATTCAGTGGGAGCTAAGTGATAAGCTGACTAAACACATAACATAAGTGATACCACCAACAATCTAGAAATGCAGCATTAAGTTAGGATAAGTTTCCAAACATCAAAGAAGGTGCAATGTATCTGGTCGCATATATCATATATTCAGTAAAAATGGGTGAATTGTGCAGAAAACAAATATATCCATGCTGGGTAAACAAATCTTACTTGGCTACACTCAAATTTCTCTTGAGACTCTGACATCAATAATGCAAGCAATATTGGCTATATATACTTAGGTCATTATCATTTATCAGATAATGCTCAAAAACAGAACCATGGCAGTTTTGGGCCTTCTAAAAAGTTTGCGACCATCATGATTGGAATTAAATATTGTTTCATATGAAATTAGATAAGATACCTTTGACCATGCATAGGAGGATCAAATAACCTAAACAGGACATATTATATTATCACATCAACGGAATTGGAAGAGCATCAAATGACACTCATGCAACTTTCAAGCAAAATGTGAGAACTCAGACAAATCAAAAGGAACCTTTTAGTGTGCTACTGTTGATATAACATGAGCTAATCCTTCAGTACACTCGAGACATGCTGCATGGAGAAAATTATAGATATATGTAACAAGCCACAGGATAGATAGGTTTATATCCATCATTCATTGTAACAGTACAGCCATTATTAGAGAGCCATACCAGAATGAGTATAATTTGATGCAAAGGCAATCCTGTTGTAGGTCCATAGAAAATGGGAATCACATAAGATTTCTCCAACAAAACCAGAAATATTATTGCATGATACTTAACATACTTTTTATGCAAACCTGTGTGAATATTAATAGGGCTTCTGTTTTCAATATTTTAAACTGCAAATGGTGATCATGTTGCCAGCAATATAATATTGGATAAAGAAAGTATGAGGGTACGTTGGATTATCATGGAAAAATTGATTACTTATGAAAATATAAACATAATCCAGCTAGCTACAAGGCAACTTGACAAAACAAAGTCTTGATAGATCACTTGAAAAATACACATAATCACCTTATCCATTCCTCATAAGTACTCAACACAAGAAGAGTTCATTGCTGAAACCAGTTAAAGGTTACGTGATGCACTCAAACACCATCTATTTTTTAGGATTGATCCATTGATATAAGTACGAAGGGCCAGTTAATTCTAAAACCACACAGATGCATGGCCGATTTCATAATCATCCCCAAAGACAAAATAGGTGCATTACATAGTGAACTTTCAAACTCTTTGACCCTTGGACAGAATCGGATTAAGTACACCAACAAAAAAGCAAACAATATCCATTGAAACCAAGAGTTTAACATTCTACATACCAAGCATGAGAATCCATTCAGACACAAAAGTACAAATTTCATGGGAAGGGAACTTGTTACAACCTCTGAATCACAAAGTTCATAAAGTAATAAAATCTAAATCAATTCAAGTTTTTCATTAAGCATGTGGTATGCGAGCACAGGGGATTCTCGGAGAATCCTTCCAGTGTTCATTTATCAAGTCACTGCAAAGCATGAGAGAATAAATAAGAGGTACATTAACCCATTATATACTGAGACTCCGACTCCCTAAAGTCACTACCAGTCAAACATATCAGAATGGTAAATCTCATTCCATTTGGTGTTTGATCTATATCCGGCAATGCACAAGGCTTGTATTCCCATGAACTAAATGGAAAGCACAAGCACAATATCACTTGTTTGATGCAGATGCATATTGGGTACTTAAATAGACGCTTCATGCACTATGTATTTGCAAAGCAACAAGCACAAGGGAGTGACTTGAACATACTAGATTCACTTATAAAAACAAAAATATTAGGAGCAGTTATGCGTATAAGCTAGAAACGTCAATCACTCGCCAAATCAGTCGTCCTAAGTGAAAACTCAAACTAAACTTCACTTGCCTGCTTACCAAATAATGAAGCAATCAGTGACACAATGCGCTTCTCTAATTCCTCTTGGTACCTTTCTTTCTTGTTCTTCTTACCGACGGGTATCTGAATATCAAAATATGTATGTAACCATTCAGTGTAATTCTATGGAAGTACAAATTACCAAACAGGAAAGCATGAAGTAAACATATGAAATTCAACAAAAAAATCAAATCAACAACCATAGCAACAATAACAATCCATTCCAAAAGCAACAATAACAATCCATTCCAAAATCAATTTGGGGCTTTTACAACCAGGAGAGATTAGGGTAAAACACTTACCCAAAGTGAAGAGGTAAGGATACCACGACCAAACAGAGAGGCGGTGGCGGCGACTCCGGCGAGGACAGCAAGCGCTCGCTGCTGGACGATGACGCACAGTGAGGAGCCAGACGCGCGAGGTGGTCCGAACCGGTGGCGGTCGCAGGTGCATCCTACCCTCGACGACCGGACGCGAGCGGTGGGTGGCGGCGCAACCACGGCGAGGACGAACCAGAAAAGACAGAACTCGCGCGATGATGCTGAACAGGTTTTCTCCTCCGAGCGAGGTTGTGATGGTGGTCGGGTTGTGCTTAGGCCGGTGGTCGACGGAGTTCAGGCTGCGTGGCTGGGACCCTTGGATGGTGGCTGAGCTTTTTGAGGAGGAGGAAGATGAAGTTTTGAGTGTTGGGAGAAAAATAAAAGGAAGAAGAAATGTGGGGGTCGAGTACGAGGCAGAGAGGGAGAGAAGAAAGAAAAATATTTGTGTGAGATAAATCAAGAAAAATATAAAAAATAATAAATTCGTGTGAAATTCGTCTGAAATTTTCGGGCAGATTTCAGACGGATGTAAGATAAATCAAGAAAAATATAAAAAATAACAAACCCATGTGAAATCCGTCTGAAATTTTCGGACAGATTTCAGACGGATGTAAGATAAATCAAGAAAATTATAAAAAAATAACAAATTCGTGTGAAATCCGTCCGAAATTTTCGGACAGATTTCAGACGGATGTAAGGTAAATCAAGAAAAATATAAAAAATAACAAATCCGTGTGAAATCCGTCCGAAATTTTCGGACGGATTTCAGGCGGATGTAAGGTAAATCAAGGAAAATATAAAAAATAACAAATCCGTGTGAAATCCGTCCGAAATTTTTTGACAGATTTCAGACGGATGTAAGGTAAATCAAGGAAAATATAAAAAATAACAAATACATGTGAAATCCGTCCGAAATTTTCGGACAGATTTCACACGAATGTAAGATAAATCAAGAAAAATATGAAAAATAACAAATCAGTGTGAAATCCGTCCGAAATGTTCATAAAATTTCATACGGAAACATTTCCGTCAGAAAATTCCGTCTGAAAATTCAAGTTTTCTAGTAGTGCAATTTCGGGAGCGGTGAAGCTCTCAGCCAGGGCCCAAATGGAAGCTCTTTCTCCTCGATACCTTCGTATCCTTCAACTTCTTCATCCGCATCATTCTCCTCACAGTCCTTGAGTTGGTGGCCAATTCTTCCACAGGCAAAACAGAAGGTAGGTAGACGTTCATACTTGAGAAAAACCTTTAACTGTTTTTCCTGATACCTTATTACTGTTCCCCTCTTTAGGGGCTTTCTAAGGTCTATGGAGACCTTCACTCTTAGGGATCTGCCCGCTTTTGTTCCATCTCTCTGCTCCATATACTCCGATGATATCTCCGAGCCTTTTCACCATTGATTCAGTTCTTAGCTTTAGTGGCAGATCGTACACTCTTGCCCAAAACGACACAGTATGCATCTCTAGATCTAAGGGTTGCTCCTCCCCAGATACACGTTTTAGGACCAGCAGACTACGATCGAAGCTCCAAGGACCATTCTTCAGGATATTTTCAGCATCTTTCTTTGTGGTAAAACGGAAAAGATACAGGTTTTTGCTCAGATCTTGGATCACCACTGGGTTCTTCAACCTCCATGACTGGGTGATAGTTTGCTTGAAGGCTCTAACATTGTAGGGGTTATCCGACCACAATCTCCCAGCCAGAGTTCTTCGAAAGACCTCGTCTTCGCAGACATCCGATTCCTCCACAGTAATCCCCTTTTTTTCTTCCTCTGTCGGATCAACTTTGTTCCAATTCTCCATCAGTGAAATCGGGGCTTGTGAAGAGCACAAGTAGAGAGCAAACCTAGATTAACCAGGGAAATTTATCCTAGGAAGGATGAGAGGAGCCAGGAGGACCTGGGGGTGAGAAAACCTCCACTGAGACCTTAGAACCCTAAGGGCGCTCGGGAGGGAGTCTTAGGGGCACCCTTATATAGAAGTTGATTTGCCTTGAAAATACACAAAATTTTTCATGAATGGCCTAATGGAGTATGAAGTATTTATTTAGAATGGTAAATGTCATTGGAACTTATAAACAATTAATGGTAGAAATAAGGGTATTTTGGTATAAATATACATAAATTAATGATTTCTTAATCTATGTATAGAAACCTTAAAATATATATATATATAAAAAAAAGAACAGAGGAAATATGTTTTAGGGTTTTGTTTCTTATATTAAAGGATCGGAGGGGCAATTGTTTATTGCCTCATTGTCATCTGGATATTTAATTAATTATAGATATTCAGTTGTAATAACTAAGGCAACTCTTTCTGCCCAGTAAATTATAGTAGCTACCACGCCACAAATCAACAATAATTTGTCAAGGAAGCTTTCGGGTGAACTAATCAATCTTGGAGATTCCCACAAAACAATGAATCAGTATCAGTAATTTTATTGAAGTTGGATATTCTCATTCTTAAAATTTCAATAATTTCTCGCGCAAGCATCTTTCAATGATGAAAAGAAAAAGCTTATGACCCATATAACACTGTAGAGGAGCAAAACAGTCAACCTCTTCCGATCAAATTTTTTTCATACAAAAAATCAGGATTCGAATTTCTCATCAGGAGACCCGAAACTATCACCATTCAAACCAACCAAGTTGTTGCAAGACAGTCAATATATTATCACCAATAAAATTTCTATTGGAAGTCCTTTTTTTCCGGTTGACTTTCAAAAAGATGCTCACAATAGATACATCCCTTATATATACTAAATATTTTCATAAAAAATACAAATGTTATTAATTAATAAAAAGACTTAATTGTATTTTTGGTCTCCTATTTTATTGTTTGGGCGATTTTGGTCCCCCGGTTTTTTTCGCTCGATTTTAGTCTACTTATTTTTAAAATATACAAAGTTGGTCCATCTTTATGTTAACATCCAATAATTAACATTCCAAATCAACATTTACTTACGGCACAACTTGTTACAAAGCGTAAGTCAGGTTAGAATATCATAAAGCACGTTAGATACATCATTAATTATAGGATGTTAACATACAAAACATACAAATGGTTCCAAAATTGCACATTTTTAAAATGTGAGGACTAAAATCGAGCGGAAAAAATCTGGGGGACCTAAATCGTCCAAACAGCAAAATAGAGGGACCAAAAGTGTAATTAAACCTAATAAAAATTTAAATATAATATAGTAATTTCTTAAAAAATAGAATAAAATCTATAATAACTATGTATAACTATTAAATTAGATGAGAGAATAAATAATAAAATAAAATCATAAAGAATATAACTAATATTTAAAATATTCTTAAATAAGAGATAATTTAAAAGACGATGTATCAATTTATATCAGTACAAGTCATTTTTTTTCTTACACTTAATTGCAAGCGGTGATTTTATTTTACCAATGATATAAAATATCAATATCACAACTATTATTAAATTAAAATAAATAAATTAATAATCAAAATTAAGTATAAGTAAAAATTGACTTATGATTATAAATTTTGCTCACTTTTACCATTTGAATCAAATTTCTCTTGACATGAAAAAAAAAAAAAAAAACACCACTTGGCAATGTACAAGCCGTATGCATGTCCATGGTGGATTTGGATTTCTTACTTTCACGAAGTCACTAGATATATCATTGAATCGATCTTAATTTTTTTTAATTTTTTTTGATGCACACTCGAATGTATTATATCAATAAATATGTAAAAATAATGAATGCATGAAATCCAAATCCCTATATATCTTACGGGCGGGGTATGGTCAAACGTCAAAGGGGGGTTTTACGTAAACATTGCACTGCAGTGGTTCAGTTATGTATTTTCTCCGGACTCAAATATAAGTAAAAAATAGTTATATTTTATGGTCTTATAAGCAAAAGATAATTAATTCAATTCTATTTAATGTCAGTGTTCCAATAGTCAAGACAATCAACAAATCTAACCAATTCATCTTTTGTTTTTCCAAAATTATTACACACTCTTAAAACAATTAAAAGATAGTTTTATAATTATAGCTTATTTTTTTACATAAATTAGAATAATTAAACTAAATTAATTAACTTTCTTAATACGCATGAAGTTAAGTTTTTTTTATTTATAATTAGGTCCTGAGTTACTATAATGTTGAAGCCAATTCCGTTTTAGCGTTGGTGGCTCAATCTCATTGTTTTGTGTTTCGCAACAGTATATAATTATAGCTTCGAAGTTTGTTCACTGAGGCAGTATTTGTCGGCCATTATCAATTTCTACTTTCTATTGTATGTATTTATCTTTATCTTTTATTTTATTTTTATTTTTTTTATATATATGAATCCTAAAATTACATCAAAAACCAAATGTTATATATATTTATCTCTATATCTTATTTATATTTTCATCTTTTTATGTATACGCATCTAAAAAAATATATCAAAAATCAAACGAACATCATATGATGTCCTAAATTTGATATTTAAATATAATTTCGCCAAACATAATATACCAAGATCTTGAGTTTTGATACGCTTTGACCATTATGCCCCCTTTTGTGTTGTTGAATTGACCATTATGCACCCTCGTTACTTTTTTCCTTTTATAGGTAAATGTTTTTTTGAACCAAACAAATTACTGCAATTCATTAATAATCAAGGAAACAATATAACGTGAAACATGATAGAAAATAGTGGGATTAGTCATGAATATCGTTGCTTTAGCTAAGTTTTTTTTTAAAAGTAATTGTTAGTGTTAATGTTAATATTTTATTAGTGGGTGAGATTTGAACCCTCAATCTCCTTATCATTCCACTCCTTAATTCCCCCATCCTAACCACCTTATGACTCAATATCGCCTTAGCTAAGGTAAGAGCTACGTTATTTGCTTATCGCCTCACAAAACTTACACTAAAGTTTGGAAACAAAGAGAGGACATTACTGCAATGACCGGTAACAACTCCTAGTTCTGACAAATCTTCCGTTTGCTGTTTCATTTTGTTAGCTACCACTTTGCAGTCAACTTCAAAAATAACATAATGCATATTCAAACTTTGGACCAATTGGATAGTCTTTAAAAGAGTCGTAGCTTCTCCCTCAAGAGTTGAGAGACAAGAAAGAATCCAATCTGTCTTAGCAAGAATAAAATGGCCACGTTCATTTCTAATACACATACCGAAAGCAGTTTTATCATGAACCTCGGAGAAACTAGCATCAACATTATACTTTAAGAAACCTGGCTTGGGCGATGACCATGCAACCTGACATTTCTCTCCATGCTGCATGGAGCTATGAGAATCAAGATAGTGTGCTAATTGTTAATGTGTTAATTGTTAGTATTTTGTTATTGGGTGAGGTTTGCACTCTCAACCTATTATCACTCCACTCCTTAACTTTTTCACCCTTACCACCAAGTCAACCTTATAACCCCTCCCCTCTAATGACTATGGAATTGTGTGTAACATTTTAATTCATTTTCTAGATGGTTACAATTATAAAGTCATTTTTAGATTAAAAAAAATATTGGAAAGTCTTTTTTATTAGTTATCTATGCAATTCTAATTAATTAATACTAGAAACTAATTTGTTAGTTATTATATCGATTTCAATATACAGACTTTCGCAGCACCCTTCGAGACAGTTGGGACAACTCCGAAGGACACTGCGAAATACACACATATGCATGTGATGTTTACTTATGTTTTAAGGATACAATTGATATATATTGTCAGTGTAAAAGTTTTTTATATTGTCAACTACTAATAAATTGTCATATTATTAAAAATTTGTGACTCTTATCATAATTATATTAAAAGTCACATATAAGATGATTTATGATTGATTGATATTATAAAAAAAAAAACTTTATTTTAACAATGTATCAAAATTAAACTCAACTTTTATTTAACCCGTAAAATGTAATAGCCTATTTGCAGTATAAATTTAATTCCACTTATTTAATAGGGTCTTAAATTTTTATTGCGAAATAATGTATTTAATACATTAAAAAAATTTAATATATTGTTTTTTTTTTAATTTTGTAACCAACACCTTTGGTAAGACTTAAAATAGTTTATTTTATTTGAAATGTACTAATGATAATTATGATGATAGTAATAATAATAATAATTAATCCCAAGATGCTTTCAAGTTTGAATCTTTATGATAAATGTAAACATATTAATATAACAGTATGTTATATATGATATAGCATATCACATGAACACAATATATATTTGGGTTTAATCTTAATAATTTACTAGTTTTAAATTCTTAGATAATTTATTAAATATATATTATTATATACGTGATTTCAAAAATAATTATTATAAAAGTTAAATATTTACTTTAATAATATAATAAATATGATTAGACCGACTTTACCCAAGAGCACTTGGATGAGATATGATACAGGTCTCTTCCGACTTAACCAGAGGTCTCGAGTTCGAATATTGGCCCTGGGAATACAGCAGCGTTAAAACTCTCGAGGGAGAGCTTTGCCACCCTTATGGTCCTACCCGCTCGAGAGATTAGTCTCCACAGTTGCATGTGAAGGATACCTTGGGAAACCAAAAAAACTGACTTTAAAAAGATTGTATTTATAGTATACATAAATTAAATCCTAAATAATTCTTTTGTGTTCTCTTCCCTTCAATGAATGAAATAACAAGATTTTGTTTTGGATTTAATTATTATATATTGTTAGTAAAAAATATTATGTTATTTTTTTTATGAGCAAAAAGGGTTAATCCCCAAAACAAACAAGGCTAAAAGCCCCTAGAAAAACAAATACCAGAAGCATTTGCCCTTAAGACAATAACAATACAGTTAGGAGGAACATCAAAAATTCTAATCCGACCATCCATCGAAGGATCATACTTAGCCCAAACATCAGTAACTTGAATGGCTTCTCTAAAAATATGTTGCCAATTTATGGAACCAGCATCATTGCTCACACCATGAATGGTAGACACTAAAGAATAACAAGCATGAGTTCTACCACAACCATTCAGAAACAAACTCAATGCCACTTTAGAGTCCGAAAAAACTGGAATGCTTCTTGTTAAGAGCCTTGCAGTTGTAGTTTAGAAAGAAAACAAGTCTCTAACACCCTTATCTCTCAGTGACAGAATTTGACAGAAAAACTATGCAAGAAATGAAAGAAAGCAATCAAGAATCATGCAAGTACACAAGGTACAAGACTTTGCAGCAGCAACTACCACTCAGTACAAGACTTTGCAGGTTTCAAAGCTATTGTGTAACCTCACTTGCACTCAAAGTATTTGATCTTGAAAGACTTATCAACAGAACTGCTCTCTAAGATACATCAGCTATGCTTATATACAATCTAATCTCACTTTACATCAGCTAACAGCTATATACAAGTCAGTTATAAAACCTAACTAACTTTACTAACTAACTGATAAAGAGAAAACAGATTTACAAAACTGATTCAGGCCTAACTAACATAACTACCATTTGATGATCCACCTGAACTTCACAATTCTCCACCTTGGATCTTCAAAACTTTAGATGTTAGTTGCCTCAGTCTCTTGTAGAGACTTATACTTCACAGCTTCCAATGTTTACCAATTGCAAGCAATGAGTAAACTTGGAACTTGGAACCACTTTGGTTAGCATGTTTGCAGGGTTGTGTTCTGTAGCAATCTTCTTCACCTTAATTGCTCCTTGAGCAATAATGTCTCGAATGAAATGCATTATGATGTCTATGTGTTTTGTTCTCTCATGGAACACTTGGTTCTTTGAGAGGCAAATTGCACTTTGACTGTCACACCAGACTATCGCCTGCAATTCCCTTCCCTCAAGTTCATTCACAATGCCTTTCAACCATATAGCTTCCTTAATTGCTTCTGTAAGTGCTATATACTCGGATTCAGTAGTAGACAAAGCTACTATGGACTGAAGATTTGCTTTCCAGCTGATTACATTTCCATAAAGAGTGAAGATGTAACCAGTTAGTGATCTCCTTTTATCCATATCCCCTGCAAAATCAGCATCAACATAACCTGCTAACTCGCTGTTTTCAGCCATCTGCCATATATCAGTCCAACAGATTTAGTCCCTTTTAGGTATCTAAAAATCCATTTTACTGCATGCCAATGTTCCTTCCCAGGGTTGGCCATGAATCTACTAACCATGCTGGCTGAGTATGCTAAATCGGGTCTAGAACAGACCATAGCATACATGAGACTTCCTGTTGCATTTGAGTATAGAACATCTCTCATTGATTTCAAGTCATCATCTGTTTTGGGAGAGTGAGCAACTGATAATTTGAAATGACCAGCAATTGGAGTTGAGACAGACTTGGCTTCAAGCATGTTGAATTTCTTCAACAACTTCTCAACATAGGATGCTTGACACAGAAACAGTAAGTCTTCAGATCTGTGCCTTGTAATCTCCATGCCAAGGATCCTTCTAGCAACACCTAGATCCTTCATTTCAAATTCCGAACTTAACAAATTCTTAAGAGAGTTAATTGCATTTACATCAGCACTAGCAATTAACATATCATCAACATATAAGAGAAGATAAATGAAATAACCAGATTTTGTTCTTTTGAAATAAACACAACTATCAAAAGAACTTCTAGAATAGCCATTTGAAACAACAAAAGAATCAAACCTTTTATACCATTGTCTAGGTGATTGCGTGAGTCCATAAAGAGATTTTTTCAGCAAGCATACCATTTGTTCTTTTCCCTTTTGTTCAAATCCCTCAGGCTGTTTCATATAGATCTTCTCCTCAAGTTGACCATGTAAAAAAGTTGTTTTTTACATCCATTTGTTCAAGTTCTAGGTTATGGACTGCAACTAGAGTAAGTATGATCCGAATACTAGTATGTTTTACTACAGGGGAAAAGATTTCATTGAAATTTACCCCTTCCCTTTGTGTAAATCCTTTAGCTACAAGTCTTGCTTTAAATCTCCCCTTTTCAACTCATGGAAGATCTGGTTTCTTCTTAAAAATCCACTTGCATCCTACAATCCTTTGATTGTTAGGCTTTTCAACTAGTTCCCAAGTGTCATTTTTCATTAGAGATTCAATTTCCTCTGTCATGGCAGTTTTCCATTTGTCACAATCTGATCCAGACACTGCTTCCTTATAGCTTATAGGATCTGTCCCTTGTGTGTCAATTTGCACAGTTAATGCATAAGCTATGAGGTCTGCATATCCAAATCTTTGAGGAGCTCTTATTTGTCTCCTCTCTCTGTCCCTAACCAGATTATATGATGTTTCTGCTTTGCCAATTTGTGTTGCAGAATCATCATCAGAATCGGTTGCACAATCTGGTTTTTCAGGTCTTGAAACCTCCACCTCCAACTGAACATTCTCCTCAGTTTGAGTAGCCTGTTGTTCTTCCATCTGTGTTTGAATTTCAGATTGAGCAGGATGCTTATCAGGTGTATTATTACTACCAGAAAGATCCAACATATTCTCTTCTTGGAAGATTACTTCTCTGCTTATGACAGGCTTTGGTCCATTGGTCCCAGTTAACCATACTTTGTACCCTTTAACACCTTCAGGATATCCCAAAAAAACTCCTTTCTTAGCCCTTGATTCCAGTTTACCTTCACTAACATGAATATATGCAGTGCAGCCAAAAATCCTTAGATTATCATAGTTTGGAGGCTTTCCAGTCCACAATTCTTCAGGGTTTTTGAAACCAATAGCTGCTGAAGGGCATCTATTTATCAAATAGCTAGTTGTATTTACAGCTTCACCCCAAAAATGTTGAGACAATTTTGCATTGGACAACATGCATCTCACCCTTTCTAAAATGGTCCTATTCATCCTTTCAGCTAGGCCATTTTGTTGAGGAGTCATTCTAACAGTTTTATGCCTTGCTATTCCATTTTCTTTACAAAATTCAGTGAACTCACCATCTAGATACTCTAAGCCATTGTCAATTCTTAGACACTTCACCTTTCTTCCTGTTTGATTTTCTACTAGTGTTTTCCATTGTTTGAAGGATTTGAATGCTTGATTCTTATGCTTTAAAAGATAAATCCACACCTTTCTAGACCAATCATCTATGAAGGTTATGAAGTATCTAGCCCCTCCCAAGGAAGATACTTTTGCAGGGCCCCAAATGTCTGAATGTACATAGTCTACAATTGCTTTTGTAGTGTGTATGGCAGTGGAGAACTTTACTCTCTTTTGTTTTCCAAAAACACAATGTTCACAAAAATCCAGTTTTTCAATGTTTCCATTACCAATTAATCCTTGTCTATGTAATTCTTCCAGCCCTCTTTCACTCACATGGCCTAGTCTATAATGCCAAAGTTTTGTACAATTCTCTTTGGATATAGAAACTAAGCTAGGTGAGTTAAGAATGGTGTTACCTTGAAGCCTGTATAGACCATTACTTCGGGTACCCTTCATGAAAAGTAAAGATCCTTTGTATACCTTCAAGACTCCACCTTCTCCTCTAAAAGAGCATCCAACTTGGTCCAACATTCCTAGAGAAATCAGATTTCTCTTTAGATCGGGAACATGCCTCACATCTACCAGAGTTTTGATTGATCCATCAGCCAATTTGACCTTCACTGTTCCAATACCAACCACCTTGCAAGCCATGTTGTTTCCCATTAGAACCTTGCCACCATTGACTTCTCTATATGAATCAAACCATCCCTGATTAGGTGTCATATGAAATGAACAGCCTGAATCAAGAATCCACTCTTCCTTGCAGTCTTTTGAGGTTACTGATAGAACATCTGCACTCTCATAACCATCTGCAACCACAGCTACCTCATTCTGTTCTTTATACTTGTTGTTTTTCTTCTTTCTTTCTGGACATTCCTTTCTATTGTGACCATCTTTATGACAGTAATAGCAGTTCTTCCTTGCAGTCTTATGAGGTTACTGATAGAACATAATCCACTCTTCCTTGCAATATTCTGAGGTTACTGATAGAACATATGCACTCTCATAACCATCTGCAACCACAGCTACCTCATTCTGTTCTTTATACTTGTTGTTGTTTTTCTTCTTTCTTTCTGGACATTCCTTTCTGTAGTGACCATCTTTATGATAGTAATAGCAATTCTTCTTTTGTCTGGACTTTGATATATTCTTGTTTTTACCTCCTTCCTGTTTCTGAGATCTTCCCCGAACAAATAGACTTTCTGCATCTCCACCATTTCCTTTGGTCTCAGACATTTTCCTCTTCAATTCCCTTGAATTTAATGAGGCTTTCACTTCCTCCAGTGTAAGAGTGTCTCTTCCAAACATCATTGTGTCAACCAAATTATCAAAAGGTGCTAGGAGTGAACACAACAAGATCACTGCCCGATCTTCATCATCGATCCTAACATCAACACTTTTAAGATCAAGAATTGCTTTATTGAACATATATATATATATATGTTCTTTAATAGATGAACCTTCCTCCATCTTTAGTTGATGAAGCCTCTTCTTCAAATACAGTTTGTTGGTGAGGGACTTTGTCATATAAAGACTTTCAAGTTTCAGCCAAACTCATGCAGCGGTGGTTTCATCAGCTATCTCTCTCAGCACCTCATCTCCTAGGGACAGAACAATCGTGCTGTGAGCTTTACTCAGGATATCCTTCTTCTCCTTTTCTGATAGAGTTGCAGGAAGCCTTGCAGCTCCTTTCAAGGCATCATCAAGCCCTTGATGAATAAGGAGGGCTTGCATCTTGATCTTCCAAAGGCTGAAAGCATTATCTCCAGTGAACTTCTCCACATCGAATTTGGTTGTCCCCATTGCGGAAGCCTTGAACCTGGCTCTTGATGCCACTTGTTAAGAGCCTTGCAGTTGTAGTTTAGAAAGAAAACAAGTCTCTAACACCCTTATCTCTCAATGACAGAATTTGACAGAAAAACTATGCAAGAAATGAAAGAAAGCAATCAAGAATCATACAAGTACACAAGGTGTTATCGTGGTTCGGAGCAATAAACTCTCCTACATCCACACTGAGGTCAATTCCATTCACTTTCTGATCACAGCAGCAACTACCACTCAGTACAAGACTTTGCAGGTTTCAAAGCTATTGTGTAACCTCACTTGCACTCAAAGTATTTGATCTTGAAAGACTTATCAAAAGAACTGCTCTCTAAGATACATCAGCTATGCTTATATACAATCTAATCTCACTTTACATCAGCTAACAGCTATATACAAGTTAGTTATAAATCCTAACTAACTTTACTAACTAACTGATAAAGAGAAAACAGATTTACAAAACTGATTCAGGCCTAACTAACATAACTACCATTTGATGATGCACCTGAACTTCACACTTCTGAAAGCCCTTCTCCAAGCCAGACTAAAGAACCAGCATCATTGCTCACACCATGAGTTGTAGACACTAAAGAATAACAAGCATGAGTTCTACCACAACCATTCAGAAACAAACTCAATGCCACTTTAGAGTCCGAAAAAACTCGAATGCTTCTAAAAGCCCTTCTCCAAGCCAGGCTAAGGCCATGAAAAATAGCCCTTAATTCAGCTTCAACAATAGAACAAGATCCAAGATTAACTGAAAAGCCCAAAAAGAAATTGCCCTTATCATCCCTAGCCACTCCACCACAACCACAAGAACCTTTCACGCCAGCCTCAACCACCGAGCCATCAACATTCAACGCCAGCTCATCAGGGAGAGGAGAAATCCACCGAATGGAAGACGCGTGAGTAGAGCCAAGACCATCCTGCAATCGGTCATGTAACTGGAAGGCAGTAACAGTAGCCTCTACCGACTGCCTAGCCTTGATTAAAAGCTGCAGAGAAGTCCGTGTAGACCCATTAAAAATTCTATCATTCTTGCACCACCAAATTCTATCCAACAAAACTCCAAAGGTCAAATTCCAACCAAAACCATGAATGTTATCCGTATTAACAAGATTTTATAAACCCATTCCTCCCAAGTCTGATGCGCAAAGAAGAATGAAAAACCACCAGGAATCAAGACCAACCATGCACTCCTAACCATCACACAATCTGTGAAAATATGAAAATGATCCGCAACACCATTATGACATAATCCACAAGCATCATTATTAGCCAAGTTCCAATGCTTCCTTATATCATTAGTAAGAAGAGCTGCATGCGCCACCTTCCATAGGGTGAAACACTTCCTGAGCAATAATGATATTATCCCCACTTTGCCTATGAGGAACAAAGCTACTTTGACACGGCCCAATCAAGTTACTCATTAGATCTCCAAGTCCGTGAGCAATAATCTTGGTAATGACTTCATAGGAAACATTACACACGGGGGTCTAAAATCCTTAATACAAGCCACCACCTCCTTTTTCGGAATCAAGGAAATCGGAGTACCATTAATATCCTTAATTCTACCCGGATCTTCAAAAACCGACTTAACCAATTCACAAAATTCACGTCCCACAACTTGCCATTGGTTCTGGAAGAAGATCGCTTGACATATACAAGAACCTCCCATCAAAGTTAAAAACATTTTTACAAGAACATATACAAGAACCTCCTAATATGCCAATTAACATTTTTACTTTTTGTAATTTTTGAAGTATTTTGAAAATTACCCTCTTTTAAAAGCGTTAAGAGAAGCCCAAAGAAATAATAATGAAAAAAAAACTTCCTCAGATGCAAAAAACTAATGATAAATATCCTAATCCATGTATGTTTCAAAACTTAAGAGTTAATTACAATAAAAACGAAAATATTGAAATAAAGTACATAAATTTCAAAAAAAATAATTGTATCACATGTTCTTTTATACAAAATAAGAACGCATATAAATGCATTTAAATATCATATTTAAAAATTGCGTGTAAATAAACCCATAAATTTATTTTAATTTAAAAATAAAAGCAATTAACACTTAAACATGTGATTTAGTAAGAGCTAAATAAATTATTCTTCCTTTTAATATATTTCGAATTTTCTAATGTAAATACTTGTGTACTGAACATTTCTTTTGTATAGTTAAAACCCATTTATTTTGTTTTTAGTTTCTTATTTTTATTTCTATTTTCATTAATAATTGAGAAAATGCAAACTTTTCATACTGTTTTTTCTTATAATATTTAATTAGAAGGTTGAATTGTTACTAATTATTAATTAAATGAGACTGAAGTTCTGTGTGTGTGTGTTTTTTGGGATTTGGCCTAAAGTGAGTTTTTTTATATATAAAAAAAAATGTATAGATGTATATATCTTGATTTGATAAAGATAAGATTCACGTTTTCCCCTAGCCGTAGCAGGGGCGCACACACGCACATGGCTGCCTCATTGGTTTGTTTTTGTCCATTTGGTTATACATGGGCTGGCTTATACATGGGCTGGCCACTTGGCAAATGTTTCAAGGCAAGTCTGCCAAACATGTTAATGGGATTCACTATCACAGTATCCCCTCCAATTAGGGGCTACCAAAAACCCAAACACCTTATCTATCAAAATATTATTCACCTTATGCTATATGGTTATGGTTACAAAACATATGCATATAAACTTATCTTCTTAAGTGCATAGAGGTCTAAGCAGCCATGGCAGCCTTAAGCTGCCAGTTTCATTCCACCAACTACTACAATTCTCATAATGTCAAAAGAAGAAGCAAACATTTCATTTCTTGCTCAGTGCAGCCTACACAAAGCAATATAAAGGTACCAACTTAAAATGCAATTTCAAATTTTAGAACTTTGATTCAGTGCACACAAAAATTGTAAAGTGGTGGCTTTCAACACCCCTTTGGAGAACAGGTTGTGATAAATGGAGCAGCTAAAGAAATAGGAAGGGCAGCAGTAGTAGCTGTGACTAAGGCCAGAGGAATGGAGGTGGCTGGAGCAGTGGATACTTATCATGTTGGGGAAGATATTGGACAGGTTTTTGCTTTTGGTCTCTTTGTAGCTGCATTAAAGCCAAACATAATTCTTCAGGATTTGTAATTTAATTTAATCTTCAGAATATTGTTTTATATATGTTAGGTCTGTGGCATGGAAGAGCCCCTAGAAATACCTATAATAAATGACCTCACTATGGTTTTGGGTTCCATATCTCAGGTAGTGTGAAGCAATAACAAACTTAGTATTCAATTAAGTCTTCAATCTTTTGTGCCTTGGATGACTTTTGGAATGGCAATTTGCAGTCCAAGGCAACAGGAGTTGTGGTTGATTTCACTGACCCTTCCTCAGTATATGACAATGTAAAACAGGTTTGACTTCTGGCCAGCAACTAAATTAGTTGGCAAAATTTACTTGCACTAGTTTTGTAAAGTGGAAACAAAAAGGAAAAAACTTGCTATGATTAAGAGAAATGCTAGTTACCAGAGTCTATTTCAGCTCAATTCTTTGAAGAAAAAAAAAAAAGTTAATGAGGGATTCTTAAATAGTTTGCATTACTATGATGTAGGAGACAATTGATTTGTATAAGTTGCAATATCTTTTTACCTATATGCAAAATTAGCTGTAGAGTAGTATTTTTAAAGCGATGTTTGGTAGCAAGAAAAGAACTTATAGAATCAAGTGCTAGGACTAGATTGGAGAGTAGAAAGAATATCAAGAACCTCTGAATTTAAAGTTGTAGCTTAGACTTTGAATTATTATACTAGTACCATTTCTGCTAATTTGTTAAATATTGATTCATTCTTCACTAGGCAACAGCATTTGGCATGAAAAGCGTAGTTTACGTTCCACGAATCAAATTAGATACAGTAGCTGCATTATCTGCATTCTGCGAGAAGGCCAGCATGGTGAGCAAGGGGTGAGACTAATAAGGACATTACAGAGTCCATTTGAACTTATTTCTACTCTCTTTTGCTTTTGTGGCATTTGATTAACTTTAATGTCAGGGCGTCTTGGTTGCACCAACCCTTTCCATAGGATCAATATTGCTGCAACAAGCTGCAATTTCAGCTTCTTTCCATTACAGCAACGTCGAAATTGTGGAATCCAAGGCTAATGCAAATGTAAGAATTTATTTTTTGTTTATGGTCGTACAATTGTATCAAGGTTTTTGTAAAATGAAGTGCAAAATCAATATCCTTAATTGGCCTTGGTGAACAGGATCTTCCATCAGCAGATGCAAACCAAATTGCCAATAATCTCTCTAACCTCGGCCAAATCTATAATAGAGAAGATTCTTCAACGGATGTCCGGGTAAGCATAACTACACCTTCACTTTATAGTACATAATAATAATCATCATATAAACTATAAAGGCAGATACAAATTAACATGTTCATTCTTGATGCCTTGTAAGATATATAACCTACATATATTTTGTCACACAAGGCAAGGGGTCAAGTTGTGGGAGATGGAATTCGTGTGCACAGCTTAGTCCTTCCAGGGCTTCCTTCCAGTACCACGGTTCACTTCTCTGCTCCAGGAGAGGTATGTTATGTGTCAAGTGTCAACAACTAATTTGATTCTACATTTACTGGGAAGTGTATCTATGCTTTTCATCATCAGGGGTTAATTACACCAGGTTTACTCTATCAAGCATGACATCACAGATGTGCAATGTCTCATGCCAGGCTTGCTAATAGCCATTAGAAAAGTTGTGCGCCTCAAGGTATAGATAGCCTACCATATCAACTCTCCACTTTCGGTTTCTCTATATCATTCTGCTTTAACCAATTCATTCTTTTGTTATCACTGCAGAATTTGGTATATGGCTTGGAAAAGTTTCTGTGAAAATACTTTACCTCTTCAACGCCCTTGTATTTTGCATTGGTATATGCGTTTGTATTAATTTGTTAAATAAAACTGACCAACATAGCTTATTTTTGCAATAAGCTTACCATGATTCTACAAATTGATTCAGACCTATATACCACAGACATGAGAAAACCATCATTCAGGCGGTTGGGTTTGAAAGGGAAGAGCAATTTTGTGTTATTTCTTTCATTATGAATTTTTCAACTCTCGCTTTAAGAGTTGGCCCCTTGCCGGTTATCACTTTAGTCAATGTTTATGAGCAATTTTGTGTTATTTCTTCTAACATGAGTTTTTCATTAGTCGTATTCTATGTGTTGTATACTTGGGACGAAATCTTGCACCTTGATTCTTATAGTATGAGTTTGTAAATTATTTAGAATTTTGACTTTAGAAGGACAACGATGATAATAGCCAACTTGGTTCGCTTAAAGAATCTTAGGCTTCGCCACATGATAGAGAATCCAGCTCAGTTTCAGATCTCCCAGTATACCAAAAAAAAAAAAAAAAGGACTTCAAAAGATAAGAAAGAAAACCAAAATTATGACCGTTGGATATGGATCCTCTATAGAGCGTACAGCTAAAGATCCAAATCATCCACACAAAATTTTCTTTCTCCCTTACATTAGATTAAACTAATCAAAACAAAATTAACCATTGAGAACCTTGCAGCCTAATTTAAATTTGATTATTGACTATCAAATCAAAATAAATAAATTACATAGACACAATTTGTTACTAGTCATCGACAATAACATCAATTGTTACCACTACTATTTCACATTTGCAGTTCCAACACATGTAAGTTACAACACAACACACCCACATGAAAACCAGGGCCACTTGAGTACTTCCCACCAATACCAATTCTCTTATACACGTGTATAATTAAACTGTGTGTCATGTATAATAATAAGTTAACATTGAGTAGGTCCCTTTCTCTAGTATTTAGTTCCTCTAAAGTGAGTTTGTCTTTAAAGTAAAAAAAGTAAGAGAAAATTCACCCTTAATAATTTCAATATAAATACATTCTTACTTTCTAATTTTACTATTTTAGTGACAATGTCATCTTAAAAGGAGCTAAATCCTCTTGTCTAAACTTCGTGGGGCAAATAATGGCACCATCTACGCAGAGGCCACCTTTGGTGTGAGTGCAATCAATTTGGGCCAAGGAAAACTTTACTTTTGTTGTCTCATTGGGCTTTTCGACCACGAAATCTCCCACATGATAGTGGACCCACTCCTCTGGCCCACGCAAGTAACACTCCGAGAGTGAATGCTGGCCGTCAGATGTGGAGAATTGAAATCGGACGGGTTTGATATCCCAGCCATGCACTTGATCAACGTTGCACACGCGCCGGCCCAATCTTTTGTAGGCCTTGCCCAATTGGAGTCTGAAAATTATGCTGTAACTCCCCACAGGGAATTCAAACTCTAGCTCTCCTACCACTTCAACCCACCACATTTGTTGAAGATATGCAACACTCTTGAACCTGCAGGTACAAAATAATTCCTATATTTAATTAACTCTTTTCCCATTTCATACTTTGAATTCAATTTCAACGATAATGATATTATGCTACTAATGTTGGGAAAGGAATAACTAATACACATAAATTGTTAGCTAAGCAACAATTAACTTCTTTCTTACGATTTAATGACTTATCTTTGATAAGATTAATTTTATAAGTTCTTAAAGTCAGATGCAGCCACTATTTCGACCTGCTCATTTTCCCCAGTGTTACACAAGTCTTCAACTAATCTGTAAAAGTCATAGAAATTAGGAGTTACACAAATCCGTATTATTTAATAGGAAAGAAACACCTTTGGGCTTATTAATTAGATTGAGTTTTTTATGCAGATTTTTATTTATTTTTGAATAGGGTAACACGTTAATCACACACAAGAGAGAGAGAGAATTCTTTTTTGCTTTATTAGTCGGAAAGTTCTACCTTTCTATACTAATTGCATAGATTCCAATAGAAGCAGCAATAATTTTCTTTAAAATCGCATGTTTTACTTGGATGGGAGGTTCTTTATATGCCATGTAAAATGCGCATAATGGTAAACGCATGTTTCTCAGGTTTATCATACTTAAGTACTTAACTTATGACCGAAGGCACTCTACTAAAAACAAATAAATGACCAAAGACGCTTTTGTTGTAAGCTATTTAATAAATGCAATACAAATAAATTACACCCACAATTATTATAATTATATGATGGCGTTGCTTCTCCGCTTTAGACATATCGGATTATTCGAAATCTATAGGATTAGTTAATATTACTCTCCCTTGAATAAAAGCCCTTTTCAGCTATTTCTATAATATTATATTATAAGTGTAGATTGCTTGCACTCTTCTTTTTCTTCATTTTCCTATATGATATTAACGGCATCAGTTGCGAGAATATGGCGAAGTTAATGGCATTGCCAGGCTTTTAAATCAATGCCCACTAGTGAAGAAATTCCTGTCTTAAAAGGAATTAAATATTAGGTGATAGCTTTCATCATAATTTTTAGAAACATCTTACTAACTAGTGTCATTACTCCTTAGTGCCATTAGAGCAAGACCAGTTAGCATTCATATTTTCAATATGGATAACTAACCAGAATCGGGCCAATTCATCTTGTATTTGATCATAGTTGTTTATAAAAAAATATTACAGATAATTGTTTTACACTTCTAATTATTTGACATTCAAAAAAGACAAAAATCATTTTGCAGTCAACCAAATAATATTTTTTTAATTATTTCACATCTTTGTTTTGATAATTTAATAAATTAAAGTTATTCTTTTTGTATCATCAAATAAAAAAATTATCTTAAAATTATTTTTCAGCTATTAAAAATAAACCTGATTCCATCATAATCATTTATAAAAAATAAATACTTTTTTTTTCATCTATTGGATCATATCCAAATATATATATTTTTTAAAAAGTTATATTTCTTTCATCGATTTCCGAAATTTATTTTTTATAAAAACTATTTTAACTAGGAAATTTTCATAAAGTAGCATATACTTTCCGGCTTTCCGCAATGTGCTGGTTTTTTATTGTTCAAAAACGACTTTTACTTCTTATTAAAAAAATTCTCTTTCATTATTAATTAATAAAAAAAAAGTTAAGTTGCCTACAACATGGAAAATAAGCAACAATATATTTTTATCGAATTTTTACACAAAAACCAAAAAATATGAAAATAAATACTTTTAAAACGAGCTAGTGATTTTTGAAAATGGATTCCCTACGTTCAATTATTAGTTATGATATTTTGATATCATAGAGGAACACCCTAATTTCTAGTAGGTTTTGAACTAATGAAATAAAAAGAGAGAATGAGTAAAGTGATAAATAACTTACTCAAAATTAGGATGTCCTTCATGGTGTTAAATTTTGGAATCAAAATATCATAATTTTTCAATTATTGATATATTCACACATTCACTTATTAATGCATCATGCGTTAGATTAATCATTGAAAGTATCGGAGAAAATTTAAGATTGATCCAATAGTATATTGATTAATGAATTCATGAATGCGTCAACTTTAAGAAATCCGGATCTGTGATTTTTTGTAAGCACAAGCAAGTTTAGGAAAAGCTTTTCGGTAAACATAATATAAAGGATTTGATTTAATTTAAATGGTTCAAAAGTCAGGACACATGCATTGACCAGTTTCAAAACCTTCACCTTTAGTCCAGGTTCAACATAAACACAAAGTAGAGAAGAAGAAAAAAAGTTTCCAGTTAAAGAAACATGAAAATATCTATACATCTCTCACCTGGATTCCTCAGTTGGAATATAGTTCCAGTATCTTCTATCATCTATTCCAGTTATCTTCAAAGACTTTGATGACATGAACAAATAAACTTGTCCACTGCATTTGTCCAGCCATACTTCCTATAATAATCACCAGAAAGCCACAAATAGAAAAATTGTTACTAAAAGAAGGGGAAAAAAATCAAAGAATGAAAGGAAAACTCAAATTAATTGAAGTGGCTAATGAAAGATCGAGTAACTTACTTTGGTACCGTTGTCAAAACGATTGGGCAGACACAGTTTTGCATAAATCTCTTTCTTAGTCATAGCAGCAAGAGTTTCTTCACCAAGAACTTTATTGGCAATAAACTTGTAGCTTGGTGGCAACTTTGATTCCCACACAAAATCAGCAGAGGAAGCTCGGTGAAAGGCACGGTTCACTCTAGCCAATTTGCATATATCCGGTGGATCAAGATTCATGAGAAAGGAGGAGATGCAGCTCTCTGGGATATCACCAAGACCAGGCCTTGATGAAGATGATGGAGAAAGAGACCCTCCATCATTTTCTACTGTATTTGCAGTTGAAGAAATACTAGCCCCCATTAAAGTAAAAACCACTGAAAATTAAAATAATTAGTTGAAGAGATTGATTAATCAGCAGAGAGAGTGTGGTGAAAAGGGTATATATGTTTGGTTCAAAGGTAAAGAAGGAGGAGGTAAAGTAGGTGGGAGATTGAAGATGAAGAAGGTGCTAATTCCATTTTTGCTTGGTTTGTGGTATGGATTAAGGAGACGGCAGTGGTGGTAAAGGCACCATTGGTTTGGCCTTATAAAAATAGACAGGTGGGGAGTGTGTGTGTCTTGTGAGAGGGAAAAGGCATAAAGTGATATTCTTTCATGTCCATTAACCTTCAAAGTTCTAACCAATAAAAGAATTTTTAATTCAATGGACGTGTACATGCATGCGATATATAATATGTATTTATTTATGTAGTATTTGTTGGTGACAGGCAGCTTAATTGTTTCCTCACGTACTTTCATCATCCGTGGACATTACGCGCGTATTTACTTTTCAAGTGCATATGTGTATTTTATATTGGTCTACTGGAAGCTATATAAGGGATAAAAAAAATAAAATCTTATTTTACTCATATTTTATGAAACATTTAAAACTAAACAAATTCAAGATTTACAATATCTATGTCAATGTCAACTGAAAAACAAAAATCGAACATGCTTATTACAATTTCTTCTTCATGTAATGTGAGTCTGATTAAGATGTAAGTGTCAAGATGTTGAGGCCACTAGCTGGTAATATATATATGGTAGAAAGAGGTGATGCACAATTAGTCTTGATAAAGGTTTCAAAGATAAATCCTAGATGGACTGTGAATGTATGATATAATTACCTATACAGTTCAGGACTTTAGGCCCAATTGTAGCAATACTTTTCCAATTTTGAAAGTACTCAAATATTTGGCCCATTAATCTAGCTAATTACGCTTTTTGAACATTGAGAATAAACAACATAATTGCTTTGTTTTTAATTTCTTATTTTTAAAAATAATTATAAATATGTCATCTTATTTTCACTCTATTTTCTGTTTTCAAAGATTTATACGGTCTTTGGAAACACAAAACATAATGAAAATAAGGTGACAATTTTATAATATTTTTAAAACAAAAAATAAAAACAAAAAAAATGAAAACAAAGCAAAGAGATACTTAATATGTGCTTTGATTCACGTTGAAAGGTCTCAAACATTGCATGTCACTGTTAATTGGGAAATGAACCAGGCAATGTAATTCAATCTTCCTAAAAACCCACGAACTTCTTTCTCTGTTTGAGGTGTTGGCATGTCGATGATTGCTCGAACCTTTTCAGGATCAACCTCTATTCCTCTTTGACTAACAATGAACCCCAGAAGCTTGCCTGATTTCACTCCAAAAGTGCATTTGGCTGGATTCAGTCGGAGCTTAAACTTTCTTAACTGCTCAAAAAGTTTCCGCAGACTATCAACATGGTCATCTTCGGATCTGGACTTGGCGATCATGTCATCTACATAAACTTCTATCTCTTTATGCATCATGTCATGGAACAAAGCCACCATAGCTCGTTGATATGTTACTCCAGCATTTTTCAAGCCAAAGGGCATAACCTTGTAGCAAAAGGTTCCCCATAAAGTGACAAACGTGGTCTTCTCCATATCTTCAGGAGCCATCTTGATCTGATTATATCCTGAGAATCCATCCATGAAAGAGAATAATGCATGTTGAGCAGTATTGTCTACAAGAACATCAATGTGTGGTAGAGGAAAGTCATCTTTTGGTCTAGCTCTATTCAGATCTCGATATTCAACACACATCCGAACATTTCCATCTTTCTTAGGAACAGGAATAATATTGGCAACCCATTGAGGGTACTTCACAACTTCTAGGAAACCTGCATCTAGCTGCTTTTTGACCTCATCCTTGATTTTTAAGGACATTTCCGCTTTCATCCTTCGTAGCTTCTGTTTTACTGGAGGACACTCCGGCTTTAATGGTAGCCCGTGTTCTGCTACACTAGGGTCTAACCCTGGCATGTCTTGGTATGACCATACGAAAACATCTTTATATTCCATCAACAACTTGATCAACCTACTTCGCTCCTTTTCTTTCAGGGAAATGCCAATCTTGACCTCTTTTTTATCATCTTCGGTTCCCAAATTGATTAGTTCACTTGGCTTTTCGTGGGGTCGAATTTCCCTGGCTTCTTGTTCTACCAATCTCAATAGTTCAAGAGGAACTTCTCCGTCATCATCAACAACCTCTTCAACATGATCAATGGGATAGTCAAAATTGTATGCTGAGTTACTAACACTGTCATTTTCAAGAGAGTCACTTTTAGATCTGCATTTTGGTAGTTACCAGGGAGAGATGAATGAATAAAGGTCAAAGACGAGAAATTGCATTTATTGATGAGGAATGGTGAACAAAAACGAAAGTAAAAAAGAGAAAGATAACAACACAAGATACTGAATGCGTGCATTTATTGATAAGTCAAACTGAAACAAACAAGTAAGCCCATTACAACAAAATTCCTAAAGCCTTGGGGAGAGCTAAAGGATAAGCATTACAGAATTACTTTGAAAAGGACTCTATGGTCCTGGGGAACTCAATGATCTCCCAATTGTTGAGCTCTGTATTCGGGGAGCATGGATACACCAGATTGATACCATGATCGGCAGGATAATCATCTTCGATAACTGCTGCTTGGTCAAGGAATGCGAACCCTACGCTTCAGAAGCTCTGTCGAATGTCACAGATGGGAACCCTTTCAGCCTCGTATTCACGATTTTCCAGCCGAGCCAACCTCTTTCTTTTCTTCTCTTCTATAACCCTCATCTTGTCGGCCTTGGTGGGTTTGTATCCCAACCCAAACCTGTCCTTGTTCTCAGTGAGCATGAGAATGTCAGCGACACCTTGGCTGTTCTTCCCCAAACCGCTTCCAGGTCGGTATCCTCCTT
This sequence comes from Sophora flavescens, assembly GCA_030762895.1. Lineage (NCBI taxonomy): Eukaryota > Viridiplantae > Streptophyta > Magnoliopsida > Fabales > Fabaceae > Sophora > Sophora flavescens. The sequence continues at coordinate 160,060,767 of CM061067.1, read as the reverse complement.
CAAGCATAACCATGGCCATCATGATGGACGCTTTAGATGACCGAGGTTTCAAGAGTGGAACATTATCCCCAACATAAGTGGCATTGGCAATTTCAAGTGACTAGAAGGCGGTCTCGAGAGCTTCCTCGGTAGCTTCAATACAAGGGGTTGTCGATGGCTTGCTTACTAACAGATCCTCCTCTCCAGAAACAATTACCAACTTATGATCAACAATGAACTTCACCTTTTGGTGCAATGTGGAAGGTACAGCTCCAGACGAATGGATCCATGGTCGTCCTAGGAGACAACTGTAAGTTGGTGTGATGTCCATTACTTGGAAGAGTACTTCAAAGGTACAAGGGCCAATCTGAATGGGCAATTCGATTTCTCCCATGACTTCCCTTCGAGTGCCATCGAAAGCTCTTACAATCATTGTGCTTGGCTTCATATGAGTTCCATCAAAAGGCAACTTTGCCAGTGTTGACTTTTGCATTACATTCAAAGAAGAGCCATTATCAATAAGAACCCTAGCCATGACATGGTCTCGGCACTTCACATAAATGTGCAATGCCTTGTTGTTCCCCATACCTTCAGCTGGTATTTCATCATCGGTGAAAGTGACATAATTATCAGCAACTAGGTTACCTACAATGTTATCGAGCTTATCAACTGTGATGTCATGGAAGACATGAGCTTGATTCAACACCTTCATCAGTACTCTCCTGTGTGGCTCAGAGTTCATCAATAGAGACAAAAGAGATATTCGAGCCGGAGTTCGATTTAAATGATCCACAACCCTATATTCACTCTGCTTGATGAACTTCAAGAATTCACCGACTTCTTCATCAGATACCTCCTTTTTATTCTCACCCCCGTTTGCTTCCTTGTCATCTAGAATTCCTTCCACATTCTCTTTCCCTTTGTGATCCTTTCCTTCCTTTTCTATTTCCACCCTTCGCAAAACCTCTGGAGTGTAAATGCGACCACTCCTAGTCATTCCACCAATTCCTGAAATGTTGGTAACCACAGTAGTCCCGTCGGAAGGATTGGGTTGAACCTGCATCTCATATTTCCATGGTACCGCTTTGGTGTCCTTGTAAGGGAAAAGACTTGGAACTCGGATGACGATTGGTGTTGGCCCACTTGGAACCGGTAAAGGTTTCTTCTCAGTGTAGTATATCACCACTGGTTTCGGAATGACTTGCTCAGGAACTGGTTGAGGATTAACCACAACAGTAAAAGGGGTTATCTTAATTGGGGTTGGGGAAATTGTAGATTCAGCCACCATATTAATGGCATACTCATTTGATTCACAACCAATTAAGATAATCTTCATATCCATTAACTGCTGCACAACTTGCTAAAATTCTGCACGGTCTTCAATCGAATGCCCCATATTCCCGTCGAAGTCACACCTTATCTCTCCATCAAGAGCTTTTTCTTCCATGATCGGGATTTGGATCAATCCGCGTTTGCACATCTCTCTGAAAATAACTCTCATAGGAGTCCCAACATCGGCCACTTTACTTTTGAGAGTATGTTCCAAGAAGCTTTCAATGGCATTGACTCCCGAACCCCCATGATTTGGCATAGGACCCTGTGCCACATTTGGAGCATCCTTCTGAAAGCTCAACCATTTGGCATTAATCAGGTCTTGCACCTTAAACTTCAAAGCTTTACAACTCTCGGTGGAATGACCTGTGGCCCCATCGTGATATTCACATTGAGCATTTGGGTCATACCACTTTGGATAAGGAGGGTCTATTGGTCTTATCGGGATAGGAGTTAGCACGGATTTGCTCACGAGTTGGCGGAATAGTTCAGTGTAGGTCATGGGTATCGGGTCAAAACGCATTGGCTTTTTTTCCGAGTTAGACGGTGGTCTTGTTTGGCTGGTGTTTGGGTTTGGATTTAGGGGCCGAACAATTTGAGGTGGCATGGTAGGGTGTATTTGAGGCTGAGAAGGGTATGATGGTCGGTAAGGAGCCATATGTTGAGGATTTGAACATTGTGAGGTGGCAGCAATGTATGGCTGGTTGGCTTGGTGATATGGAGGTGGTTGATAATATGGGGCGTATTGGGCTTGGAAGGCGGTTGTTTGGTTCGGTCTCCATTGGTTCGGTTTCTTTGGTTCAAAGGTTACTGCATGTGCTTCTCCTTCTTTCTTTTTCACAAATGGGACTTTCCTTGGGTCGTTCCCTACTGAAGTCTCGGTGATCTTGCCCTTCCTCATTCCACTTTCAATTCTCTCGCCGATGATGACCATGTCAGAAAAATTGGATGACACACTCCCAATCATCCTATCATAGAAGGGCGACTGGAGTGTATCAATGAACATTGCCACGATTTCTTTCTCGGCAAAGGGAGGCTCCACCTGAGCAGCCAGTTCCCTCCATCGTTGTGTATATTCTTTGAAAGTCTCTACGTCCCTTTTTGACATATTTTGGAGTTGCATCCTATTGGGAGCCATGTCAACATTATACTTGTACTACTTCAGGAATGCATCTGCTAGATCTTTGAAGGATCGGATGTGTGTCCCGCTCGAGATGTGTGTACCAATTTGAAGCTGCCCCAGTTAAACTGTCTTGGAAGAAGTGAATCAAGAGCTTATCATCTTGGGCATGTGATGCCATCTTCCTAACATACATGGTCAAATTGTTTTTGGGACAAGTGGTTCCCCGATATTTTTCAAAATCGGGCACCTTAAATTTCGGCGGCATTACAACATTTGGCACCAGACAAAGTTCTGAGGCATCCCGAAGACCATAACTATTTACCCCATCAATGACCCACAATCTTTCCTCTAGTATTTCCAACTTCTCTTTAGATTGGGAATTCCCTCCCGACTGGTTTACTGGAGTTTCTCCATACATATTATAGGGAAATGAATATGGCATAGAGGAGGAACCAAAGTTTGGCATCACTTGTGCCCCTTGGGGTCCATAATCTAGGGTGTATTGTGAGGGCCTTGGATTGACAGAAGGTGTCACTATCGGGGTGTTACCATCTGTAGGGTTGACAGTTTGTGTTTGCAGTGTTTCGACAGCATTGGTGGGGATTTGTGTCTGAGTGATGTGTTCGGAGTTCTGAATGCCATCTTGTGGGCTGGGGGGTGTTGGTGGTACAAATCCACGAGGCAAACCGTATGGGGGATTGAGCGGGTCAAATGAAAAATGAGTTGGTTGAGAGGCATCATGGCCCCTGGTTGGCTGAAGCCTTGAATAGGAATCCGAGAAAAACTGGGCGGGATGAGAGGCGTGGCTGGATGTCCTTCGTTCGAGGCTGGAGGGTTCTCCTTTGTGTTCTTTTCCTTCTGCATTGCTTGTAGGATCTCCATCATCTTAGTCATCTGATCCTTGATTTGACTGACTTTATCCCTGATCTCTTGAACTTCTTCTAGTTCATCCGCCATGGCTTTTGCCTGTGATCGAGTGCGATAAGGGTGTCTCGGAGCAATTGTTCAGAAGAGTCACACTGTTTTAATCAAAAAAAAGGTAAGAACAATGCAAAAAAAAGAAAAAGCTTTAGTGAAAACCACCTATGGAGTTATTATTTATTATTTTATTTTATTTTTCTTCTTGATTTAACACCTTGTGACTGACAAGAGATGGTCCCTCCATCCCACGCAGAGAGCATTGTGCTCATAAGATGAAATGGAGTTGACAACAAATCTAGGAGAAGAACATCTCTCCACAATAGATGTTGTCTTAAACACACTAGCAATGCGAATTTTGAATTGAGATATTCACATTCAGCATTTGAGTCATACCACTTTGGATAAGGAGGGTCTATTGGTCTTATCGGGATAGGAGTTAGCACGGATTTGCTCACGAGTTGGCGGAATAGTTCAGTGTAGGTCATGGGTATCGGGTCAAAACGCATTGGCTTTTTTTCGAGTTATACGGTGGTCTTGTTTGGCTGGTGTTTGGGTTTGGATTCAGGGGCCGAACAATTTGAGGTGGCATGGTAGGGTGTATTTGAGGCTGAGAAGGGTATGATGGTCGGTAAGGAGCCATATGTTGAGGTTTTGAACATTGTGAGGTGGCAGCGATGTATGGCTGGTTGGCTTGGTGATATGGAGGTGGTTGATAATATGGGGCGTATTGGGCTTGGAAGGCGGTTGTTTGGTTCGATCTCCATTGGTTCGGTTTCTTTGGTTCAAAGGTTATTGCATGTGCTTCTCCTTCTTTCTTTTTCACAAACGGGGCTTTCCTTGGGCCGTTCCCTACTGAAGTCTCGGTGATCTTGCCCTTCCTCATTCCACTTTCAATTCTCTCGCCGATGATGACCATGTCAGAAAAATTGGATGACACACTCCCAATCATCCTACCATAGAAGGGCGACTCGAGTGTATCAATGAACATTGCTACGATTTCTTTCTCGGCTAAGGGAGGCTCCACCTGAGCAGCCAGTTCCCTCCATCGTTGTGTATATTCTTTAAAAGTCTCTACGTCCCTTTTTGACATATTTTGGAGTTGCATCCTATCGGGAGCCATGTCAACATTGTACTTGTACTGCTTCAGGAATGCATCTGCTAGATCTTTGAAGGATCGGATGTGTGCCCGCTCGAGATGTGTGTACCAATTTGAAGCTGCCCCAGTTAAACTGTCTTGGAAGAAGTGAATCAAGAGCTTATCATCTTGGGCACGTGATGCCATCTTCCTAACATACATGGTCAAATGGTTTTTGGGAGAAGTGGTTCCCCGATATTTTTCAAAATCGGGCACCTTAAATTTCGGCGGAATTACAACATTTGGCACCAGACAAAGTTCCGAGGCATCCCGAAGACCATAACTATTTACCCCTTCAATGACCCGCAATCTTTCCTCTAGTATTTCCAACTTCTCTTTTGATTGGGAATTCCCTCCCGACTGGTTTACTGGAGTTTCTCCATACATATTATAGGGAAATGAATATGGCATAGAGGAGGAACCGAAGTTTGGCATCACTTATGCCCCTTGGGGTCCATAATGTAGGGTGTATTGTGGGGGCCTTGGATTGACAGAAGGTGTCACTATCGGGGTGTTACCATCTGTAGGGTTGACAGTTTGTGTTTGCAGTGTTTCGACAACATTGGTGGGGATTTGTGTCTGAGTGATGTGTTCGGAGTTCTGAATGCTATCTTGTGGACTGGGGGATGTTGGTGGTACAAATCCATGAGGCAAACCATATGGGGGATTGTTCGGGTCAAATGAAAAATGAGTTTGGTTGAGAGGCATCATGGCCCCTGGTTGGTTGAAGCCTTGAATAGGAATCTGAGAAAAATCGAGCGGGATGAGAGGCGTGGCTGGATGTCCTTCGTTCGAGGCTGGAGGGTTCTCCTTTGTGTTCTTTTCCTTCTGCATTGCTTGTAGGATCTCCATCATCTTAGTCATCTGATCCTTGATTTGACTGACTTCATCCCTGATCTCTTGAACTTCTTCTAGTTCATCCGCCATGGCTCTTGCCTGTGATCGAGTGTGATAAGGGTGTCTCGGAGCAATTGTTCAGAAGAGTCACACTGTTTTAATCAGAAAAAAGGTAAGAACAATGCAAAAAAAGAAAAAGCTTTGGTGAAAACCACCTATGGAGTTATTATTTATTATTTTATTTTATTTTTCTTCTTGAGTTAACACCTTGTGACTGACAAGAGATGGTCCCTCCATCCCACGCAGAGAGCATTGTGCTCATAAGATGAAATGGAGTTGACAACAAATCTAGGGGAAGAACATCTCTCCACAATAGATGTTGTCTTAAACACACTAGCAATGCGAATTTTGAATTGAGACATCCCGACCTACCCTTTGCACAGAAGGAAGAATCCTAAAAAGGCAAAGATGTAGTTCACAACATACTAAAGGGAGACCATGCTCCACGATAGGTGTCGTTGTAAGTCAAGTGTAAGAGTTGGAGTGCGAAGGAATCATAGAGGCAAGAACAGATTTCATTAGAAGCAACACATAGATTGGGATTACATCATTGTCAAATCATAATTTTCAACATTGTTACAACATTTCATCCTAAAGTCAACAGCTTAGGTCTCTTTCTTTTTAGCCCTCGAGCAAACCCTCCACACATTTGCATAAAGTCGTCCAGTTCAGACGGGAGACGAAGCATATGGTCCCCACAGATTTGTTGTTCTGCCTTCTCAAAGCTTTGGACAAAATTCTGAATGCAATGGCTTAGCTCCAAATGCATGCTCACATATCTCTTTTTCCATATGTCAATATCTATCCCTATCTCTCGCGCTTCTTCTCTCCACCACTTCACGGCATTCATTGCTTGAACCACGTGATCATGATAATGTTTTGCCGAGGTCCATCCCAAATCGGACTCCTTCTTGATTTTGACAATTAGGATATTTAGTTCTTTGACCTTTTGTACCAATTCATCAGTCATCCTACTTTGTGCACGAATTTGCTTCTGTAAGTTGCTATTGACTCCCCTTTGTCGATCGACCTCCGCCTCCAATGACTTTCTCATACCTTCTTGATGGATGACTTCTTCTTCTAACTGACGATTTTCACAACTTTCCATGCATTTCTGACTGATTTTGCCAACAACTTGGTATTATCTCCATCCTCGTACCGGAAACAGCATCTGCCGAGTTGTTCCTCTCTTGGCACGGTTTGCGTCCAACAAAGTTGTCGTAAGACTATGGCGGGTATGTAGGATATGCACCCTCTTGGACCCATCAAAGGAACATTGGGATAGTCACCACAACTATAAATGATATCTTGCCCCTGCTGACCTTCGTACCATGGGCATACCCACCTAAAAGAGTCCATTTCCACTTTGTCAAACTCGCTCTTCCATTCCTCTTCATTTAGCTGTCTTATAGGGATGTTATGGAAACCTCTTAGTGGATCTGAATGGCGGGTGATAAAACCTTTTGGATACATGTGAGTCATGGCCCACACATAGAGCAATTGTACACAATATCGGGGCTTGCCCTTTGGATTCCGCTGGCAAAATTCTAGAGTCAAAAGCGTTTTAGCTAACACTGTCGGCACGGGGTTTTTCTTTCTTTCTACTATGAAGAATACATCCATTGCCGCTTGATCTATCATGTCTAGCGCTGATGGAAATAGAACCAACCCGTATATTGTTAGCGCCAATACCCTCTCAAAGGTTTCCTTATCTTGTCGATCCATTAATTTCTTCAAGTGATTTTCGAGGAGAGTTTGGGTTAACCCTCGCGAGTTGGAGTGCCCGATCAACTTCACATCATTTTCAGGAAGCCCCAGTAACCCTGCTATGCTTGTAGTGGTCAAGTATTGCCCCAAGTGAAAGTACACGATGGGGTTTTTCTGCATTGGCAACCTTAACAGGCAAGCATATTCTTCAATGGTGGGAGTAATGTCCATGTTTCGTAATTCAAAACATCAGAGGTGGGGGTTCCAATATTGACACAAAGAACTCAAAGCAGCAGTCTCAACCTGTATGAAAATTAGGTCCAATATCCCTCCATACTTCTTGGCGAAGCTTCTTCGACGTTCTGGAGGCAAAGATTGGCTCAACTCTTTCAAATTCTCTAATGAGTTCATTATCACCCTGGAGCTCTTGGTGGTGGGAGCATTGCTAGTGTGTCTGACTTTTTCCATCTCTCGTAATCAAAGGTATTATCTCAAACCAAATTATCTGTGGAGGGAAATTTTAATTTGTTAATAACATTCGAAAAGCAAATTTACTTATGCATGAGAGTGTAAAAAAATGCATGAATGACATATTAACAATGCATGACTTAAAGTACTACATGCACGAGCATACAATGAATAATAATGAATGTGACAGGATGCATGGATGAATAGCATATGAAGGTGTCTGAGGAATGCATGCATAAAATCATTATGATGCATGTGATTATTCATGTTGCAGAAAAAGGTGGAATGCGCTCCCTTTTGTCCTACATGGGCCATATCCTAAAGTTTGAACTCCTGAGGTCAAGACCTTAGTTTGGTAGGCTACTAATGGTATTTTAGGTGCATGACTTCCGGGACAGAACTAGACCCCTAAACATGTGGTCCCCGGATTACCCTCATCTTAAAAATGAGGACCTGAATCCATGAACCTCACCACGGGGACCAAAAAGTAACAATACGGCAGTCCATGTTCCGGTAGCAATTCGAGCGGGAGAATCAATGTCTGTAAGGGATGCAAAAGCATCACAATCACATCACTGAAGCCCCTTCTAATATTATGGCATTTCAAGACTCGGGTATAGAGTCCAAAAGTGTGTGAATATGTGATGGTGATGTGTGTGCTGGGAGCAAGCAAACCTGTACAAAACCTAAAAATCTAACCCCAAACCTTCAAAGAACAGCCAACATTTAAAAGAGTTTTCTACCCTAGGGTTGCTAGAATATACAAATACATTTATAAGAACAACAAAAACTATTTACGAAAATAAACAAAAAGGGTAAAGTTAATACTTTTAAAGCTATTAAAAGAAATTGCACAAACAACTATGGTAGGCCTGACTCTCGAATTTCCCCAGTGGAGTCGCCAACTGTCGCGACCGTCCCGTCCGGGAGCCACGTGAAGAAGAGGTAAAAACAGAGGAGTCGCCACCAATATTTTTATTTGGGAAAAAAACATTGGAAAAACCATTTATTTTAAGGAAAACTGGTCTAAAAAAGAGAAATGAGTCCGGGAGTTGGTTACGAGTAGGGAAGGTGTTAGCACCCCACATCGCACGTTTAAAAAATAGTACCTCAAGTTAATTGTGAAAAAACATTTTAATAGTCTTTTAAATATTTATTTTACCCAAAAAAAATTACAGGAAAGAATTATTTTTAATTTTAAATATTTTTACTTTTTATATTTTTAAATTTATTGTTTATAAAAACTAAATGAGGTTGAACATGGCACATTAGTCCACAGGGTAATCTCAAATCTAAGGGACTGAACATGGCACCGTGTCCATAGAGCATCCCTAAAAATAGAAAAGTTTAATTATTTTGATGAATTATTTTAACATAAAAAGAGACAAAAAAAAAAAGAAAAGTTAGTTTTGGCTTAACAAGATGATTTATCTTGCTCATACGTATTCCCGGGTGCGATGGGAAACTCAAAGCCACGTACTTCTTTTGAAAGAAGTTTGATTGATTGATTGATTTTAAATTTTTTTTTAAAAGATTTGATTTTTCATTTTTTATATTAAAGAAAGGGATTTTATTTCATAATCAATTCATTTTTTGCACAGGGTCCATAATAGCAGCGTTATACGATAAACCCTTACAATGCATACAACACTTGAGGATGAAAAATCATACATCAACGTCGTAGATTGTTGCGTGAAAATAAATTTTTATTTTAACATCATAAATTGTTGCGTGAATTCAAATAAATTTATATTTTATAAAATTGAATAAAATTTTGATAGAAAGGAATAAATTGAAAACATTTATTATTTTATACAAAAAGGAATTCACCTTTGCACAGGGTTAAAGATAGCGGAGTTATACGATGAACCATTACAATTCTTATGACGCTTGAGGATGAAAATTCATACATCAACGTCATAGATTGCTGCGTGAATTGATAAAGGTTTTTTATTTATTAAAATTTATTAGAGATACTTAAAAGTAATCATTTATTTATTTATTTAAAAAAAGGGAAACTTTGTCAAAATAGAACCTAAAAATCATTTTTATTTTTAAAATGAAAGAACTCACTCTTGCACTGGGTTAAAGATAGTGAAACTATACTATAAACCCTTACAATTTTTTACAACACTCGAGGATGAAAAATCGTACATCAACGTTGTAAATTGTTGCGTGAATTCAAACAAGCCAATTTAGTTTCAAAATATTTTTAGGAGATTTTTATTTGGAACAAGGAATCAACAACAAAAACACATCTTAAACCCAAAAGAACAAATCATATAAAATAAAATTTAGATTCAGGCCTGACAGAAAAGAAGCCTGAAAACGTTTTAGCCCACGAATAAAAAACAAACCAAACAGCCCATTTAGAAACCCCAAACAAAACCCACATAATAGCTGGTATATGATGACAAAGGATAAAAATAAATAAGAGAAAAAAAGAAAAAAAACAAAGCAAGTGTCAGAGAAGTTTCAAACTTCTCTATTTACCAACGAATGGAGAGGAAAGCCAACAGGGATCTGGGCATGGGAGGCGGAGACGAAGGCCGGCGATGGCGTGGATGACGGCGAACCGCGCGGATCGACGTCTGGGTTCGCGGTTGGCGTGACGGTGGACAGCGGCACACGTGAACGAGACCGATCTGGAGCTGTCTGATGCGGTGAAGAGGGTATGGACGTGTGAATTCCACTGGCAGTCAAATGGGTGTTGTTGATGGTGTTTGATCTGTTTCTCTCTTTTTTCTTTGTTTGTCGTTGATGATAAACTATTGTGGTATGATGGATTCTGGAATTTTAATGGTGAAGGTAAAGAAAGGGTGGGTGTTTATGGGTGATGGATGATTGTCGCTGCTGAGCAAAGAAGCACACGGAATTGCTTGAAACAATATCTGACTATTTTATTGGTGTTTTAATGGTGGAGGAACTTTGGATTTTGATTTTTCCTTTCTTCTTTTCTATTTGTTTTTTTTTTAGTGGTAATGGCTTATGGTAGGTTGGAGAGAATGAAATGATATTTTGAGATAAGATGAAGACGGTGGTTATGGGTGAGTGGGAGGTGTTGTTACTGTTAGGGGAAGATAGACCTGGTTCTCCTCCCTTTTCTTTTACGCCTCATCTCCTTTTTATATATCTTCCAGTCCTTTTTAGATGCAGAAGATGAAACAATCTATTCATTTTTATTTTATATTCCTTGCTTCACTTTGTTATTACTTTTTCTTTGACATTGTAAACCTTCCATTTTAGCTGCTTGGTCCCTTTTGCTATCTGGTTTACTTAGATTATGAGTTGATACTGCATTAGAGCTGGGGCGATGTTTTCCTTTTTCATGTTTTGATTTTCAAACTTTCTCCCTCTTGCAATTTTTCAAAGCTTGACTTTCCTCTTTGTTTCTGAAACAAATTAAATTTTTTTTGTCTTACTCTTTTGGCCTCACACAATCACACATATCTTCTTCTTTTCTTTATTTATTTACTTTTTGTTTTGTTTTGTCCTTTTTTTTGGCAATATTGTATTTTTTATTTTTCTCAATATGGATTAAAAAGAGAGGGAAAAAAAAACAGGACAAAATTAGGTGTTCACACCTAAAAGTGGAAGTTTTGCCAATTATCAAAAGAATTTAAATTTGTTATTAATTTTGAATATGATATTTGTCAAAAGCTTTCACCCATGATTTTTTATAACACTATATGTTGATCTTCCGTTATTTTTTTATGGTGAAAGGTCACTAATAAATTTAGTTTTAGCCATGAGTGGAAAATAGAAAAATAAACTATAGATGAACAAACTTTCCCATCAGATGCTTAATTGAATTATTTATTTTTATTTGATTGTCTATATTTTTATAGTACTTCTATTAGGTTGTATAAAGAGTAAACTCACATCGAGAATATATGAGAAATAACTCAAATATTTGAGTAAATTACATCGGGAAATCATTCATCATCTTGGAATTATTTATTTGCTTTGAAAATATATATAAATCAACAATCTTTAAACTGCTGCGCAAAAATCAGGCAGTAACATGGAATGAAGATTGTCAAAAAGTTTTTGAGAAGATCGAATAATACCTACAAGAGCCTCCAGTCTTGGTTCCCCCAGTTCCAGGAAGACCTCTCATCATGTATTTGACTGTACTAGATGAATCTATGGGTTGTGTACTAGGGCAGCATGATGAGTCAGGGAGGAAGGAACATGCCATCTATTATCTAAGTAAGAAATTCACCAGCTGTGAAGCCAATTACTAACTGCTAGAACGCATTTGCTATGCCTTGGCTTGGGCGGCTCGCCGTTTGAGGCATTACATGTTGTGTTACACTACCTGGTTGGTGTCCAAAATGGATCTGATCAAGTATATCTTTGATAAGCCTGCTTTGACTGGAAGAATTGCTCGCTGGCAAGTCTTGCTATCAGAATATGACATTGTCTATGTCACCCAAAAAGCAATAAAAGGGAGTGCTCTTGAAGAATATCTAGCCAATCAGCCGGTAGAAGATTATGGATCGATGCAATGTGATTTTCCAGATGAAGATATAATGGCTTTGTTTGATCGCGAGCAATCATCAGAAAAAGAAAAGTGGACTGTGTTATTTGACGGAGCTTCTAATGCACTGGGACACAGAATCGGGGCAATCTTAATCTCACCAGAAAATGATTATTTCCCTGTCACTGCGAGACTCTGCTTCGATTGTACAAACAATATAGTCGAATACGAAGCTTGTGCACTAGGGATCCTGGCAGCAATAGAGTCAAAAGCAAGGATATTGGAGGTATATGGAGACTCTGCATTAATCATCCACCAGCTAAAAGGGGAATGGGAAACCCGAGATGCCAAGTTAATCCCGTATCGTGATTACATCAAAGGTTTAATTGAGCAGTTTGATGAAGTCACATTTCATCATATTCCCCGAGAGGATAACCAATTAGCTGACGCGTTGTCTACCTTGTCCTCAATGTTCAAAGTAAGTGACGAAAGGAACCTACCACTCATCAAAATGGAAAGTCGTGATCATCCTGCATATTGTCAAGTGATAGAGGAAGAGTCTGATAAAAGACCGTGGTACCATGACATCAAATGCTTCATCCAAAGAAGGGAATACCCTACGTGCGCTTTAGAAAATGACAAAAGAACTCTAAGAAGACTTGCAATGGGTTTCTATTTAGATGGAGATATTCTCTACAAAAGAAATCAAGACATGATGTTGTTGAGGTGCGTTGACGCAAAGGAAGCTAAATGGATAATTGAGGAGGTACATGAAGTACCTTTCGGAACACACGCGAGCGATCATGCAATGGTCAAGAAAATCTTGAGGGCTGGCCAATATTGGTTGACAATGGAGGCTGATTGCTTTAATTATGCGAAGAAGTTCCATAAGTGTCAAATATATGCTGATAAGGTTCGTGCACCGCCAGCTCCCTTGAATGTCATGTCGGCACCCTGGTCATTCTCAATGTGGGGAATGGATGTGATCGGGCCCATCGAACCAAAAGCCTCGAATGGACATCACTTCATTCTTGTTGCCATTGATTATTTCACCAAGTGGGTTGAGGCTGCATCATATTCAAATATGACCAGGAATGTCGTGATCAGATTTGTCAAAAGAGAGTTAATTTGTCGTTATGGGTTGCCGAATGAGATTATCACTGATAATGCGACCAATTTGAACAATAAGACGATGAAGGAGATGTGCAAAAATTTCAAGATAAAGCATCATAATTCCTCTCCGTACCGCCCAAAGATGAACGGGGCAGTTGAGGCCGCTAATAAAAATATCAAGAAGATTGTCCAAAAGATGGTGGTGACGTATAAGGATTGGCACGAGATATTACCTTTTGCTTTGAACAGCTATCGTACCTCTATTCGCACCTCGACAGGGGCAACGCCATATTCTTTAGTATATGGGATGGAGGCAGTGCTCCCGATTGGAGTAGAGATCCCCTCATTAAGAGTACTGAGAGAAGTAGAATTAGAAGAAGCTGAGTGGGTCCAGGATCGAATAGACCAATTGAACCTCATTGAAGAGAAGAGATTAGGGGCGTTGTGTCATGGTCAATTATACCAGAGAAGGTTGATGAGAGCTTATGAGAAGAAGATACACCCGCGACAATTTCGGGAGGGTGACCTGGTGCTTAAAAAGATTCTACCAATCCAAAAGGATCATCGAGGGAAATGGACCCCGAACTACGACGGACCTTACGTAGTGAAAAAGGCATTCTCTGGAGGGGCTTTGATTCTCACCAGGATGGATGGGGAAGATCTTCCACTCCCTGTAAACTCAGATGCAGTCAAAAAGTATTATGCTTGAACACACTTCCCAGGAAGAAGAAGAAAAGAAAAGAAAAAGTGAAAAATGAAAAAGAAAACTCGTTAGACTGAAAAATCTGAAAAGACAGTCTAGGCAAAAGTTAGAGCGACCCGCTAGGCTGAAAACCTGAAAAGGCGGTCTAGGCAAAAGTTAGGGTTCAAAAAAATAAAAAACATAACAATGGAAGTGTCGTCAAGCCGATGAACTGGGGCAGTCAGTAGGTTGGATGTATGAAGACCGGAGCAAACAACATCTCTGAAGCTAATTAATGAGCAGTCAAGATTGTATGAGGGATACTAACATTAGTCATTGAGAGAGACATCACCTGAGGAGATGCGATTCTACTCCGCAATATTTTGCAATTTATTCTTTGTGAACCTTTTTCAATCCAAATATAATTGACTCCCTTTATTTTATTTTGTTACCTTGGTCCCTTTCTCTTAACTTTCGTCATTTGTGTGTGTGCATTCATCCTGATAAGTATATACTGAAATATGAAACAAGTAATGTTTTTTAAGCAGTTAGAATTCCTTAGAAAGCCTCAAAAGGTCATGGGGGGCACGATGCTCCCCCTATAAAGGGCACTAAAGAAAAAAGAATAATATTAAAGATCAACCATCAAGATAATTATCATCAAGAGCGCCTATCATCAGAAAATAAAAGTGCATGATATCTCTCCCAGATAAGATGGGCCTTGTTTTAGTTCATCCTCAAGACTAACTGTGATCCATGCTTTTAAGGGGTCAAGGAGCCAACAACGAAAAGACACAGCAAAAAGGAAATAATTTCATCAAAAGTATCTTTTGCATTGTGCCAAAAATAATAAGGGTTTCTCCATTAGCATTCATCAATGAAAGGCATCTTATGCATTATCATTCTAACAATGAGCAAAATCAACTTTCATATTACATTTTCCTATGGGGCCTTACAAGCTTTCAACTTTATGTTCGAGCTTCTGACGGGCAATCCACCCCGTAAGCTCTTTTATCTTTCTGTTCGAGCTTCTGACGGGCAATCCACCCCGTAAGCTCTTTTATCTTTCTGTTCGAGTTTCTGACGGACAATCCACCCCATAAGCTCTCTTTTATCTTTCTGTTCAAGCTTCTGACGGGCAATCCATCCTGTAAGCACTTTTATCTTTCCGTTCGAGCTTCTGACGGGAAATCCACCCCGTAAGCTCCTTTAGCTTTCTGTTCGAGCTTCTCACAGGTAATCCACCCTGTAAGCTCTTTTACCTTTCAATTCGAGCTTCTGACGGGTAATCCACCCCGTAAGCTCTTTTATGTTTTCATTCGAGCTTCTGATGGGCAATCCACCCGTAAGCTCTTTTACCTTTCTATTCGAGCTTCTGACGGGTACTCCACCCCGTAAGCTCTTTATCTTCATTTTTAAGCCCAGTGGGCAATCCAACCTGCGGGTTCTTTACAGGAAATCGTGTTGTATTCACAGGTCCTTGTGTTTGTCAATGTATCCCGAACAAAATTGGAGTTCAGGTCTTTACTCGTTTCTTATAACGATAATGGGTTAACTACGGTTACACCTACTATCTAATAAGAAACAAGTAAAGAGGGGCAGCTGTGAACACCTAATTTTGTCCTTTTTTTTTTCTCTCTTTTTAATCCATATTGAGAAAAATAAAAAATACAATATTGCCAAAAAAAAAGGACAAAACAAAACAAAAAGTAAATAAATAAAGAAAAGAAGAAGATATGTGTGATTGTGTGAGGCCAAAAGAGTAAGACAAAAAAAATTTAATTTGTTTCAGAAACAAAGATGAAAGTCAAGCTTTGAAAAATTGCAAGAGGGAGAAAGTTTGAAAATCAAAACATGAAAAAGGAAAACATTGCCCCAGCTTTAATGCAGTATCAACTCATAATCTGAGTAAATCAGAGAGCAAAAGGGACTAAGCAGCTAAAATGGAAGGTTTACAATGTCAAAGAAAAAGTAATAACAAAGTGAATCAAAGAATAGAAAATAAAAATGACTACATTGTTTCATTCTCTGCATCTAAAAAGGATTGGAAGATATATAAAAAGGAGAGGTGGCATAAAAGAAAAGGGAGGAGAACCAGGTCTATCTTCCCCTAACAGTAACAACACCTCCCACTCACCCATAACCACCGTCTTCATCTTATCTCAAAATATCATTTCATTCTCTCCAACCTACCATAAGTCATTACCACTAAAAAAAAACCAAATAGAAAAGAAGAAAGGAAAAATCAAAATCCAAAGTTCCTCCACCATCAAAACACCAATAAAAATAGTCAGATCTGGTTTCAAGCAACTCAGTGTGCTTCTTTGCTCAGTAGCCACAATCCTCCATCACCGATAAACACACACCCTTTCTTTACCTTCACCATTAAAATTCCAGAATCCATCATACCACAATAGTTTATCACCCTATCACCCATAATCATCAACGACAAACAAAGAAAAAAGAGAGAAACAGATCAAACACCATCAACAACACCCATTCGACTACCAGTGGAATTCACGTGTCCATACCCTCTTCACCGCGTCAGACAGCTCCAGATCGGTCTCGTTCACGTGTGCCGCTGTCCACCTTCACGCCAACTGCGAACCCAGATGCAGATCCGCACGGTTCGCCGTCATCCACGCCATCGCCGGCCTTCGTCTCCGCCTCCCATGCCCAGATCCCTGTTGGCTTTCCTCTCCATTCGTTGGTAAATAGAGAAGTTTGAAACTTCTCTGATACTTGCTTTGTTTTTTTTGTTTTTTTTCTCTTATTTATTTTTATCCTTTGTCATCAAATACCAACTATTATGTGGGTTTTGTTTGGGGTTTCTAAATGGGCTGATTGGTTTGTTTTTTATTCGTGGGCTTAGTTTTGTAGGATAAGTTAGTGAGTCTTTTCTTTTTCACCTAGTGGATCCAACTTTAAAAAAGGGAAGGAGCCTCTATCTAAAAAAAAAAATGTTTTCGGGCTTCTTTTCTGTCAGGTCTGAATCTAAATTTTATTTTATATGATTTGTGCTTGGGTGGGTTTTGTGTTTTGTTCTTATTTTTGATATTTTGTTTGTTGTTTAGTGTGGTTTTTCTCGGGTGTAGTTGGGTTTTCGTGTTTTTTTTACCGGGGGTTTTCTTTTTTTTGGTTTTTTTGCGTTTTTTTTGGTTTTTGTTTTTTTTTATCTTTTCATTGTTGCGGTGTTGTTTTCTTGGTGTGTGGTTTGTGCGTTTTTGGGTTTTTTTTTGTTTTTTTTTTTTTTTTTTTTTTTTTTTTTTTGGTTTTTTTTTTGTTGGGTTTTTTGTGTTTGTGGGGTTGTTTGGGGTTTGCTTTTTTTGTTTTTTTCTCTTTGGGTGGTTGGTTGGGTTTTTGTCGCCAAACTATTTTCTTTTTGTTTTTGTTTAAACTTTTCTATTTTTAGGGATGCTCTATGGACACGGTGCCATGTTCAGTCCCTTAGATTTGAGGTTACCCTGTGGACTCATGTGCCATGTTCAACCTCATTTAGTTTTCATAAACAATAAATTTAAAAATATAAAAATTAAAAAAATTTAAAATATTAAAAATTAAAAATAATTCTTTCATGTAAATTTTTTTTGGGGTAAAATAAATATTTAAAAGGCTATTAAAATATTTTTGCACAATTAACTTGAGGTACCATTTTTTAAACGGGCGATGTAGGGTGCTAACACCTTCCCTACTCGTAACCGACTCCTGGATTCATCTCTCTTTTTTAGACCAGTTTTCCTTAAAATAAATGGTTTTCCCAATGTTTTTTCCCAAATAAAAATATTAGTGACGACTCCTCTGTTTTTACCTCTTCTTCACGTGGCTCCCGGACGGGACGGTCACGACATTAGGTAACATATATTTATATAAATTTTTTTTAATCAAAAAAAATTATAAATTATCAAATATTTCTTCTCCTATTTACAATGGTATTGAAGATTATCAATTATTTCCAATATAATTAATTAAAGCAACTAAAAATTAATTGTTTTACATGAGTTATGATAAATGATAAATAAAGATTTATAGATTATTATCAATAAAAGTTGTTATCACAACTTCAGCTCATACCAATTAAATACGGCACCTATTTTCAATGTTACATTTTAAAGAAAATAAAATAATTTTTGATATTTACAGTTCTTTGGGATAAATAATTATAAGACGTTTGGGGAAAATAAGACTATTTTATATTTATATCATATATGTTTTCTCCTTGACATGAACTTTATATATGTTCAAATTCATGTTCGAGTTAATTAATGAATATATATAATTATAATATTTATAAATTTGTATACATTTTCAAAGCAAATTAATAATTCCAAGACGATAAATGATTTTCCAATATAATTTACTTAAATCTTTGAGTTATTATTCCGATGTGTAGGGGTGGCAAAATGATCCATTTATCCACCATCCATCCAGTCCATTCATGAGAAAATTCATTCAATCTATCTACTTATAAAAAAATAATATAAATAGATTGGATGGATTGGATTATTATTTTAGTTGATGGTTTATGATCCATCCAATATTTTTTAAAATCCATTGGACCAACAATCAAAAATGTAATGGATCAATTTTTATCCATTCCAAAACAATTTATTTTTTTCATATTATTTTTCACCATCTAATTTTCTCCATCTAATTTTCTCTTCCGTTCCCTATTATTTTTTCTTCATTATTTTTTATTTTACTTATCTGCTTTTTTTTTCTTTTTTTGTTACATTAAGTATTAACTAATTAATTGTTTTCATGCACCAGTTGTAGTCCACCACGTTATCACGTACGTTTTCTTTTTTCGTTGCCTTTTTTTTGCCGAGAAACTTAAAAAAAAGTATTAACTAATTGAATGCACAGAAAGTCGTAACAAGTTTCGTAAAACAATATCATGGAACGTTGTGATAAAACAACCTCTATAGACACACATAATCAACAACTCCCATATAATAATAGAAGCCGTGATACAAAATGGTCGTGAGATAGAGTGGAGAGAGAGTAAAGATAGAGAGAGAGTAGGAAAAAAGGGAGAGAGAGAAAGGGTAGAGAGAGGAAGAAAGAGGAGAGCGAGGGTAAGATAGAGATAATATTTTAATTTTTTTTACAAATTATTTTATTTTTAAAAATATTTTATGGATGGATAAAAGATATAAATTATTTAATTTCTTAAAATAAATTTTAGTTAATGGATTGGATATTCATCCATGAAAGGTTGTTAATAGATGGATCGGATGGATTTTATTTAATGGATCATGAATGGATTTGATTTTTTTTAATGAATTTTTAATAGATTATAATGGATTAATGAATTGTTTTTAATCCATCCGTTAAGATCCGAATAAAAATTTATCCGATCCATCCATTTACCACCCTTACCGATGTCAATTAACTCTTTATCCAACTTAACAGAGGTAGTACTATAAAAATGTAGACAATCAAATGAAAATATAAAATTCAATTAAGCATCTCATCCAGAGTTTGTTTTTTATCTTCCACTCATGGGTAAAACTAAATTTATTGGTAACATTTCATCATCAAAAGATAAAAGAGAGACCAAAGTAAAGTGCTACAGCTTTGAAAACAACCGAATTTATGACAACCTCAAATGGGAGATAATGTAGAGTTGGCGTTTTTAGATGAGAAAGTGTTATTTGTGACACCCTACTACCCCTCATATTATAAAACAATTTAAAGATAAAGATATAAAACAAAACATGCATTTACTGGATAAAATAAAACATTTGTCCGTGGGTAGAAAGGTCCCACATGAACGAGTTCTCAAAACGCGGAAAATAAAACTAGAGTTTAAAACAAATACAAATAAACTAAAAGATAAACAACATAACCCAACCCGATGTCACAACAAAGCTGGTATAACCGTTCTGGAATGAAACCCTTGGAATACAAATGAACTAACTAAAACATAAGGAAAAGTCCTAACTATGAGTGGTGGCTCCTCAGAGTCACTCATCTCCTGACTACTCGCCATCCTCTGCAAGATATCAATCAGGCCAAACAAACAAACAAAGAACGGGGAGTAAGAATCATGTAAACATATACGGCATGGAGATAGGAAGCAAGGTAAAACATACAGAATAACATCATCATAACATACATCAACATAGTTATATATATCAACATCATATCAACCAAGCATGCTATGCAGTGCAATGCAACACTACTCCACTACTCCAACATGCATGTGGATCCACACTAACTCAGGATGAACGACTTCGGAGTTAAATATCCATATTGAGAATCTACTCAACACTGTAGAATCTACTCCTTGGATAGCCAACGCATCAAACCAACGAATGCCTCGTCACGGGGGCCTATGGTTACCAAACCTTGGGTAACCTATCATGGATGGCCAGATCGCCGTACTCTAGGACACCCTCCCCTATGTCGAACATCCACCAACAATAACATCTCCATTGATGCATGCAGCATACAACAAACAACGGACAACCGCCACCTCCTTTGCTTCAACGGAATCAATCGAAGACTTCAGCGGAATCGACCGCTGCGGAATCTACTGCAACACTTAAACCTTTAGCGGAATCAAACGCAACACCTTAGACCCAACCGGTCAAGGCCCCTTGGAGCAAACTCTCGGTCACCAAGGTACAACATCGACAACACCTTAGACCCAAACCGCGGGGTCAAGATTCCCTTGGCCAACTAGAGGGGTGAGCACGGTAGTGCTTAACACTCCATCACGGGCGTGCTGCCGCTTAAGTGGAGCACGCTCGTGCTTCTTTTTGAGCACGGTCGTGCTCAGCTGCACAGGCGTGCTCCTCTGTAGCATGACCATGTTGAATGCATGACCATTTTCCATAATTCAAGCTGGGAGCACGGGCGTGCTCCCTGTTCAGTACGATCGTGCTCAACGCACGACAATATTATTCTGGGCAGAATTCAACATCAATTTTAGCCGATTAAATTTAGGGATTAATTCTATTAATCATAAGCCAGTTAACAACATATTCTAGTACTAAACGTCATTATTAACATAGTAACAACACTATCATCACAATCATGGTATCAACCATTCAACCAACAGCCTTATGCCAATAGCAACCATCAACATATCATCATGTTCATATAACCATCATAAACATCGAGAACATAGTATGGACATAGGCATATAAACAACATATTAACAACCAAAATCATTTTATCATAACCAAACAAACCATCATATTAATCATATACGCATACACAACAGACCGGGGGTCATGAGAACCCCGTTACCTTACACTACCCCCAATACCTATGATATACACTACCCTTCTCCTCATACCTGGATTGAAGGTAGCTCTAACAACGATCCTAACAGCAAACTGGTCCCAAATCCTCGAACAGCTTACACCGGTACTAAGGCTTGGATCAACATAACATACAAACAATTAGTTCCCAATTCAATATTATGAAAGGAAACCGCGAAAAGAAAAGACTTACCTATATATATCAAGCACATATGAAGCAAGCTCCCTGAGAGGTCTCTAATACTCAAAGAACTGACTGAGTATGAATAGAAAGGAAGGAGGAACGATTATGGCCGCAATAGGGTGGTTGTTGCTGCCAGAAATAGGGTTAAAACGTAACCCTCGAATTTTGTGCCAAGAATATATATGCCACACCTGAGCACGGTCGAACTCCCCACTGTGCACGGTCGTGCTTAACTTAGCGTCACCGAGACGCGGTCAGTATATTAAGCACGGGCGTGCTCACAATTGAGCATGGTCGTGCTCAACTTAAAATCATAAACACGCTTTTGACTTTAAGCACATGCATGCTGGCTAATGATCACGAGCGTGCTCATCTACCAGAAAGGGACTTTTAAGCTAAAAATCCCACCTTAGCCGACTATTTTAACTTAACAAAACTAACTTAAACAACCAAACAAGCTTTAAAGAAAAGCACTTATGAAAAAAATTGGGTGTTACATTATCTATAACTATTGCTTAATATTTTTTAACTATATATTTTATACAACTTCTTACATGACTAATATTTGAACTTCTTGAATTTTCTAATGTAGGGTGGGAGGATCCAAGCTACTGCTAGAGGTACCCTTCAGGTTGATGATCTTTTGATTGACGGCAATGATATGTGAAATATTTAACTTTGGAGTGACTTTGAATACCCAACTATATAAAATAGTAACCAATGCATACCAGTTGACCCTCAACTTATGAACAATCGTAACTTTTATACCAACATCAATCGTTCCTATGTATGAATTTTCCTTGGTAAATTTCGACAAAATTATAAATGAAATGGAGGAAAATATATATTTCTAAATAAAATTAAATAAATATTAAAAATAAATTTCTAAAAGAAAAGTAGAGTGCATTTGTATGAAGCTGGTCCAAGACAATAAATATTACCATAGCTCATGAAGTTTTCGATGCTCTCAAGAAGATGTTTACATGTGTTGTGTGCATTTGAGAAAGATGTTTAAATACATTGGTTTCCAATGCATTTATAAAAAAACAAAAAAAATAAAGATACGTAATGAGAAGGACATAAATGTTGCTTGGGAGAGCATTTAGTGAATTTGGGAAATTAAGTGAATTGTCCCAATACATTGGAAGAAGTAGATAAATAAATAAAGTAAATGAAAGAAACATAACTCTTGGAAATGGTTATTAATGTTATCAAACATGGAACTCAAAGTTAGAGCCCAATGGCCCTAATGGAAACAAAGTTATGTGAAAAGATTTGAATCGAGGGAGGAAGAAAAAGGATGTTAAATTTGGAAGCAGGTGAAAGAAATTCTTCCCTAATAGTATTATTACTAATATGACTTCGTGTTCTAATTTAGAGCATCTTATACTGGGTTGAAAATCTTACATGAAAATATACTTATATGTATATTTAGATGTATATAATTATTTATTATTTATATTTATAATATTTTAAATGTGAAGGTAATAATTTAAATATTTGCAATCCACGGGGCTAATTTTTAAAATTAGTATATGAATTTATAATATATTTTCACATGATTCTTTTATATATATATCTTCATTTTGAATTTTATTGGATCATATCAACGTGAGTTTGAGTAGAAAAACTACGTAACTAAAACATATATTAGTTATGTGAATTTGATAAAGGTGTGTTCCAATGTATTGAAAAAAGCAAAATAAAGATACGCTGTGTTTCAATGTATTGAAAAAAGCAAAAAAATAATAATAATGATAGAGAATTGAAAGGACACAACTCTTGATTGAGAGAGCGTTAAGTTAATTTGGGAAATTAAAAGAATTGTCTAAATACGTTGGAAGAAACAAAAAAAAAAAGAGCATGGAAAGAACACAACTCTTGAGAATGGTTGTTAATGTTCTCAAATGGTAGAACCCAAAGGCCCTAATGAAAACAAAATTGTGTGAAAATAATCAAATTTTATGTCATGATATATAATGACAGAGTCCATTTTGCTACTGTAGATGACCAGTAAATGAAAAGGTGGCAAGCTGTCAAATTTTGGGAATTTTCTTATTTAATATTAAAACAATTTTTGATTTAGTTATATCCATCTAATGCATGTGCAGCTGTCGTGTTTTATGGAGATGATCATCCCTCTATAATTAGATGATTATTGTCTGCTACCGAGAGAAGACAAAGTCTATCTTTGCAGTTTCTTCTTCATCTATCCATAATCTTAAATTTCCGAAAATCATTTCTTCCTCAATCTCTCTTTCTCTGTTTTAATTTCCCTCTCCATTCTAATCTCAATTCCTCAAAATTTTGTCATTCTTCCTTAATATGTATTTACATGTTGATTATGAATTTATTTTCTCATCTTGAGTGAATTTTCTAACATCAAACTCTTATGATAGCTATATGTACTTTAGTCGTCATTTTCCAAAACTAACATCTTTGATAATCATGCTAAGTTTCCTTGTTTCACTCCATCATATTGACGGCAAGGAGGATACGTGGATCAGTTATAAGATTTAAGACGATTAGTTGATCATTAATAATAATCAATGAGAAAAACTTAATACATATTGTTATATTACATATTATAATATTATTTTAAAATAATAAAAATCAACTTTATTTGTTCTCAAATTATAGGCAAGATTATTTTAAGACTTTTGCTGATCACTTATGTCTATAAATTAAAAGTCTTGAAGACGAATGAGTACCAACAGTATGAGTGGGAAGAAAAAGTTGAAGCGAAAGTGTGAAACAAGTAAAGAAAAGATTTAATACGTTGGACTTAATTTGAGATAAAACAAAAAAAAATTAATAGATTTAGATCCACAATTCAAGTTAATAATAATAATAATAATATCCATAATGATAATTTTTGATGAGCTAGTATTAAAGAAGACACAAAAACCCATTCTTGGAGATAATTACACGCGCTGTATGAAAGGTTCAGGATAAAGCATGGTGGAGTCTTGTTTGAGTTGTTTCCCAGAGCAGTAACAATGAGACAAATTGACATCGAGACAAATTAGTGAAAAGGAGCCTTTATATATTTAACGATTTTATTTCATTCTAGGCTTTAAAGTCCGATACCACCTAATCGAATTGAGATTGAAACTTGAAAGCAGTTTGTGCATCTTACTTTTCGTTTTTTAATTTAATATTTAGCAGACTCAATATTTATGATGCACAAATAAATAGTTCTCGCCGGACTCATAAGCAACGCACATGGCCACCACTGGTTCATGTAATTGACCACGTGTTCTTTATAGTCATGTATGCCATTTAATAAATTCAAATAAAATAGTCATATTTTTTTTAGTCATGTTTTTTTACCCATGTTTTATATTAATTGATCAATTCACTTTTTATTTGAAAACAACAATTGATAAAAGATAGATGTTTACCATTAACTTGGACTTATATGAAAGTGATGTGATAAAAATGTGGTAGATTTTCCTAATTAAATTGTCAAATGTTTTAGGTTTCGGTTTTGTTGATAAGCTAGTTATTATCTATATTTTAAAGATATACCTTCGCTTCATGCAAAAGTTTGTAGGACTTTTTTTGGTAAAACCAAAAGTTTGTAGGACTAATTACAAGTTTTAAGACTAGATTGTAAGGTTCATGAAATGTTATATGTATCTTTAACATTTGTTTCACTTCATAGCATCTCTTACTTTAAAGAGAAATTTTTTGAGCCATTTTAAAAAATTAAGAAGACATTAATTAACTTTTAATTTTATTCTTAACTTTTTTTTTATAGACATATGTTAGATTGTTAGTATTTACAATACTACAGAAAAGGGTTTTAGTAGCGCACTTTCAGTAGCACTTCAATGAAAACGCTACTTAAAAATGGGCGGAAGGTTTTTAATAGAGCTTCCTTAAGAGAGCGCTATCTATTCCTTATTCTAAGACAGCGCTCCTTTAAGAAAACGCTATTGAATGTAGATTGATAGGAATAGACAGCGTTTTCTTGAGGAAGCGCTATTATAAGTAAGAGAATAGATATCGTTTCCTCAAAAAAAACGCTATCATAAGTAAGTAAATAGATAACGCTTTTTCAAAGAAGTGTTATCTATTCCTTTTTTACTAAATATTTCCCTCACAGCTTCTCGCGCGACTCTTCTCAAACCCTTCATCGCGCGACTCTTTCTCAAACCCTTCCCCTTCATCGTGCCTTCTCCCTCTACCGTGTGTCTCCCTCTCCTTTGCCGTCATTTTCTCCCTCTGCTCACAGAGGAAGCCAGAAGCAAACGAAACGAAGCGTACGTGCTCACAGAGGATATTGCTCTCTCGCCTTCGCCTTCTCCTCTGACCAACCCCCTTCGTCTTCGCGCTCTTTCTCACTCAGATCTCCGCAGATGAATCGAAGGAATTTCATCATCATCGAGTTCTACGTCCAAGGTATGCTTCGTCCTCTCACTCGGTTTCTTATTTGTTGTTGAAATTTCAGAACCCTAACCCCCAATTTCTGCCACCAACTCACCCTCCCAGGTTCACAATAGCTTCTATATTGCAGGGACCCATTCGAGAGTGGAAGATATCGTTGTGTTTGCCAACATGATAGATCATGTTCATATAGAAGATAAACTTAGATTGAAGTTTTAATTATATCATACAATTTATGCTTGACTTTCCAAATGTTTTTTATTTGCATGTCTGATACCTTTCCCGCTACACTTTTTTTTATATAAGTTTGATTTGCTTCATAGTTCCTAACTCTGGTTCTCTCTAATTGTGTTTCTTTGTTAACTGTCTCATACCTAAATGATTTATTTCCATCATTTTCTGGGTAAAGTTTGTGACGTTTTTTAATTTCAATGGTGAATTTGTTGTTGTGATCTTCTTCCACGACAAGCATTTTTTATATTTGCTACTAATTTTACCTACCAATACAATTAGTAGCTATTTTATGTTTAAAATTTAGTGTTTTCTTATGGATCCAGGTTTGTTTGGGATGAAGCAAAGTAACCTACTATGTTGCCGTTGAAGGAGATCGTGGATGGTATTCATGGTCAAGTGGAAAAAAGTGAGGATGATTTCAAGGTTTGCATTCTTCCTTAAAGGTACAAATCGAACCATCTAGTACTCCTTCAAAATCCCAAAAACCACTCTCTCTCTCGATCACGCCGAGGGAACCCAAACCTCCCCACCCTTCTCCGCCGCTTCGGTCCTTGTCTCCGGCCCCTTCATCCTCCAACCTAAGCAGCCCCTTCATTCATCACCCAATCCCTAACTGACACCCACACGCTCGCATCTTCAGCTCATCTCTTCAACCACTACTGGAATCTACCAATTATAATCTAATCAATCTCACACAGGTATGCGATTCCTTTTTGAATTCATTTCTAAGTGCTCTGCGTTGCTTCTCGTTGTGAACTGATCTCTCGAATCCTCTGTGTTAGCTGTTTATTTATTTTTTATGTAATTATTGATCCTGTTGAATCTGATTTGCAAGCTGATATGTGAAGGAGAAAACAGAAGGTCTAATAAGTTTTTTGATGTTGAAGGTTTTTTCATAAGTCATATACTCACCATGTTATGATGAGTGCAGTATGGAACAAATCATTGAATATGTTTGCATCTGGGTCCTGAATACATTAGTATTGTGAGATTTATGTTGTATGTATATCAGATTAAGTTACTTGCACTTGTCTCCACTAAAAGTTTCGGTGAGTCAATTTCCAACGATTGTCCTCAGTGTGGTAGCTGTGTTAGAATATTTTGTTGTCACAGTCTCCCTAGTTAGCAGGCAGTTGCATCTGAACTGGGTATATGGGATGGTTAGATTAGTTCTTTATTGTAATAGATAAGGGCAAAAGGCTATGTTAGTTGTAGTTGTTTTTAAGAGATTTAAGTTGTTTGGTAATGGTAGGCCTTCCTTGACTTCTTGACAGAAACACATTCTTACTCACACACCCAAGTTTTTCTAAGGTAGACTGACCTTGTTTGTGTGTGTTCCTTGATCTGGAAACATTTTCTATCTTGTGATTTTTACATATGTATCTTATTTGTTATATATTAAAAGCAATAGTTCAGCTGAATCAAGCTTCTGAATGTAGATTTAAACAATTCATCTTGATGTCAAAGAAGGTCATTGAGCCTTGAGGTCAAGCATACTTTCTGCTATCATTTATTTTTAACAAAAAATTGGCTTTGACACCATACACAACTTCATTGCTGCACTGGTCTGTCTGATCTCACAGACTTAACGATCGAGTTGGTTTTCGGTTAACTAACAATTCCCGGTAAAATTCGTTTGTTAGTTGTGATATTGATATGCACCCCTGCCTGGCTTACTGCATGAGCATGGCATAGATGCAATCTATATGCCTTGGTTTTTGTAGAATCTGTTTTGAATGATGTGATGAATTTCTATTGTTATTTAGATTTTTGGAGACTTTTGTTGGGTCATAGTCCATGTACTCTTCTAGCTATTTCTTGTACAAAACACATGTATGACCAATTGTGTTATAAACCTTACCTGTACCATATAGATTAATTGTGGATATCTTTACTATGATGTTTGTTGGTCTGTTAGAGGGTGGTGGATGCGGTTGAGTGTCTCTTTTTTCTTTGTTTTGTTTTTTTAACTTTCTGTTTCCTTGTTTTATTGCCTTCTGTCTTTGTAGTCTTGTGATGTGAAAACGTGTCTTTTTTTTTTTATAAATCAAAAGTGTATTAAAAGGAGTATAAGGTATACTTAACCCAATACAACCCAGAAAATTGGATACATCAGACAAATACCTAGAGTATTCCCAAAGGGAACCCAACAGTAAAGTAAAACCATGTATATAGTAACATGTCCAGCAGCACAAACCCTGAACAATGACACCAAAACCTGCTACCCGAGAGTAAAACCCCAGCCCCAACAACATGAATGCAGGACCAACATGTTCTTAGTTGCAGAACCAAGTAGAAAGTGCACAACCATAATAACATAGCCAACCAAAAGTCCTACCCGAAAGTGAAAACAAGGCAGGAAACACACAGCAAACAGAACAGACCTGAGTCCACCAAACAGTAAGTTATAACTTACTTTCATGCGCGCATCTTAAGTTTTTTGGTTTTAGTGACCAACGATTCAAAAATTATTAATACCTTGCTTTACAATTGATTTTATATAAGTGATTCATTGACGGGAAAAGGCAAGAACAGCTTCAACTCAGAGATTGAAATTTCAAGCAGGTGAAGATGGATTATGTTTATGGACCCGAAAGAAACCATCTCATTGTTCCAGGGCCTGTCAACATCCCGGAGCCAGTCCTTCGGGCAATGAACCGAAACAATGAGGACTACCGTTCTCCAGCAATTCCAGCAATGACAAAAACTCTACTTGAGGATGTCAAGAAGATTTTCAAGACTACTACTGGAACCCCATTTCTTATCCCTACAAGATGGTCTAGTTTTAGTGATGTAAAGTCTATTATATTGCCTTACCTTAGTCATCAAGATGGTCTTAACTTAACTAGAATAGTTACCTTATTTTCATAATGCATCCTAATCAACAAACAGCCATTATCATTGAAGCTCAGTTTATTCCTTAGATTATATCACAGTTTTGGGATATGATTTGTAGATTGGAAACTTTTGAACCAAATGAAACTTGACAGCTGAATTCTTAGATGATTTTGTAGAATACTAGTTGCACTTAGTGTTATTTTAATTTGTATCTTTCTTGTTCCTTGTTTGTGTGTGTGTATTTTCACTATTTTGGAAAAAAAAACTCTTATAAAGTAATGCTTTCTGCATTTGTTTCAGGTATTGGTGCATGGGAGAGTGCACTGACCAACACATTGTCTCCCGGGGATCGTATTGTATCCTTTCTGATCGGCCAATTCAACTTGCTTTGGATTGATCAGCAACAGCGCCTCAAATTTAACGTTGATGTTGTAGAAAGTGAATGGGGACAGGGTGCCAATCTTGACATTTTGGAATCAAAACATGCTTCAGATACTGCTCACACTATAAAGGCAATTTGCATTGTTCACAATGAGACAACAACTGGAGTCACCAATAACTTGGCCAAAGTGAGAAAAATTCTTGGTAAGCATGTCGTCTAATGATGCCTGTTATTATGTCTACTTGTTCCAACATCATAGATTCATATGTTATCTTGAAGTACTTTTATATGTTGAACATAACAAAATCTTATCCACCTCATCATGGAATAAAGCTGCTTTTAACTCAAAAGGCTCCTTTGAGAACTAGTAATATTATGAGGATAGCAACAGCCAGAGTAGGATATTATAGTTGACATTTATGTAGACTTGACTTCCTAATTTGATGTGTACTTTGATATGTGTGCTATTACATTTATAAACGATAGTTTTTCTGGTCTATTCTATATTTTGTCACAAAATGGTTCTCACATTGTATTTTGCACACTCAGATGAATACCAGCATCCAGCCCTTCTTCTTGTTGATGGAATGTCTTCCATTTGTGCTCTTGATTTCCGTATGGATGAATGGGGAGTAGATGTGGCCCTGACTGGCTCTCAGAAAGCCCTTTCCCTTCCCACTGGGATAGGTATTGTCAGTGCAGGTCCTAAAGCCCTCGAGGCTTCAAAAACTGCAAGATCAGTTAGAGTTTTCTTTGACTTGAATGACTACTTGAAATTCTACAAGTTAGGAACCTTTTGGCCATACACTCCTTCCATTCAGTTGCTGTATGGTCTGAGAGCAGCTCTTGATCTGATTTTTGAGGAAGGACTTGAAAATGTTTTTTTAAGGCACAAACGTTTAGGCACAGCAACCAGGTGAGACAGTGAGACATTTTTGTTTCCAAAATCCACATGGTGTTGATCCTTTGCTATTCATCTCATCCTGCCTAGTTTATTTCATGTTTTCATTGCTATTTCCCATGTCTTAAGAATAGGTTTTCTACGGTATTTGAACTCTGCTGTACATCCAGAATTTTTTTATTGATATACTCCTCTTCATGACTTGAGTTTGTTTTGCAGGTTGATGAAATTTGGTTTTAATGATCATATTGCTTGTTCTAAAGTATTTTATGGTGTGGTGATTTTTGTCAATTAATTGAATCATTTGAGCATCTTTGTCAAGTTTGGCTTTAGCCTAGATATACCACTTTCTCCCTACCCATGTGCCATAGCCTTGCCATAGCTCAAAATCTCAGATTTTTATTCAAAACCAAACTTGGGTTACATAATCTTCATAAGTACCATAACATAATCTTAGCTGATTATAAGATTCTAACTGCTAGAAATTTGGACTAAATCTTCATAAGTACCAGCATTTGAAAATGTTACATAAATTTCAGCATAAAACATAAATCTTGATACTGGTCCAACTTCTTTGTTAATGTTAATTAAATTATTGAAGAGTTTTCTATAATTTGTGTTGTTCCTTATTTGTGTGTTTCTATTGGTTTGGTTGTAGTGAATTTGCTGATATATTTGATTTGGAGCACTTCAAAAGTGTTCTTGCCAATGATGTGAGAGTGGTTTCAGCATTGCCATCAACACACTTGATGACAAGGCCAGTGGAGGGAAGCCCTCCCCTTTATGTCACTCCCAGTTGGATCCGGTCGCGCTATCTCAGAAGAGTAAGAGTTTATTTATCTTCTTGTGTTTTATTCCTTGAGCCTATATTTAGTTAGCAGTAGGCTTTAGCTTCTCCAGATTGAGTCCTAAACCGTTTCCTATATATAATATACTATAGTGTTTGTATGGTTTTGAAATAATTTCACATATGGTCATTTCATGGATGACACCAACGTTACCAGTACCATAACAAGAGTTGTTGTGTTGTAAAGTGTAAGCAAGTAGTTAGAGCCCTCCATATCAATTTAATGACGGCAATATTATGTAGCCAATGTATTAGCTTGTATTGAACTGAGGAAAGCTTTGATTTGTCTAGAAAAAGTGTGATGTGAGTGTTGTTCTTGTTGAACTAGAGTTTAACATGATTCTTGTTGTCCTGTGCAGCTCAACAGAGAAGGCGTTTTGCTTTTACGTGGCTTGGATTCAAGGCTGTCAAAGGATCTTCCTTCTGATCTCCAGAAACTTCGATGCAAGGTAATTGCCAAGTCTCTTTTCTTATTTGAAAGATGGAAAAGCAAAGCAATAAAATAAGAAAACAACACTCACCACTCAGAACTTTATTTATATAATAACAATTGATAGCAGATTGTGACTGTTCTCACATTATCTTTCAGGTTGCTTTCAATGCATTGAGGTTTGCAAAGCCAGTTCAGGAACTTGGGAACAAGATTGCAGAGAGAATGAAAAGCAAGGGACCCTACCTTGCGCTTCATCTACGAATGGAAAAGGATGTTTGGGTGAGGACTGGTTGTCTACCTGGTCTTAGTCCTGAGTATGATGAGAGGAGACAGACCAGAGCTTCTTAGCATTATTCTTGGACTTGGCCATTGTATTGTAAAGCTGCAGAATATAGAAAAAAGAGAGCTCTTGCTTTTTTTTTTGGTAGGGTTCATTCAATTTGTTACTGTGAATTGTGTTAAAGTATATTACTTAATTAATTGGTTATATATGCATGATTTTGATATTTGGTTTGGTTTATATATATATATATATATATATATATTTACCAATATGTATATATTTTGTACATATAATATATATTAATTATATATGTGTATGTGTGTGATGTACCTAAATGTAGTGTTACTGTGAATTGATGAGGGATGGTTGTGCAGGTGGGAAATGTAGAAAAACAGTGAATAATGAAGGAAAAAAAAGGGCATAGGTAGCGCTTTCTTGAAAAAACGTTGTCTAAAGTGACAAATAGACAGCGCTTCCTTGAGAAAGCGCTGTCTAAAGTATGTAATAGATTGTCTTTAGACAGCGCTTTCTCAAGGAAGCGCTACCTATTCCTACTTTCAGTAGCGCTTTCTTGAAAAAACGCTGCCTAAAGTGACAAATAGACAGCGCTTCCTTGAGAAAGCGCTGTCTAAAGTATGTAATAGATTGTCTTTAGATAGCGCTTTCTCAAGGAAGCGCTACCTATTCCTACTTTCAGTAGCGCTTTCTTGAAAAAACGCTGTCTAAAGTGACAAATAGATAGCGCTTCCTTGAGAAGGCGTTGTCTAAAGTATGTAATAGATTGTCTTATTACCAACTTTAGACAGCGCTTTCTCAAGGAAGCGCTACTGAATCTTTCCCACCTTCAGTAGCGGGTGAATAGATAGCGCTTAGAAGCGCTACTAAAGGCAAAAAAAAAGTACTACTGAAGCCCTTTTCTGTAGTAGTGTTATTATGTTAGTGGGGGGTTGAACCCATGACCTCCACCTTATCACTTCAAACCCTATCTCCCTCATCCTAAAATACCAAAGCATCTTATGACTCCCAAACTTTATTCTTATCTATTGTGTTATTAAACAGAAAAAGAGAGTTTTAATGAAGTAAAAAACAATAAATTAATTAAATAAAGGTATATTTTTTAAAATAAATATTATAAAACAAATGAACCATATATATTTTAAAATAAAAACCATGATCATTAGTGAAAATCACCACATCTCATTCGTCAAAGTTTTCGTTTCATGCATGTCAAATACAATTTCTCTTTAATTTTACTATTACCCAACAACAAATCAATGCTATCATAACTAAAGCCGTTGAAACCATTTTTCATCGGAAAACAAAAGACTGGTAGGTTCTCTTCTAATGATATGACTGAAAGTAAATCAAGCAAGCATGCGTGCAGCGACCAATATTTTGATTTCATAGTGCTGGGCAATGAATGGTGATTTATGAAATGATGTCACTACACGAGCACATGAAAATAAACTTATTGTCATTTACTTCCATTAATTTTAGAGTTGTTTTATTGTTTTTAGTCAAACTTTTTTTTTTTTTTTGGTTAATCTAAATTTACTCTTTGTATCTTCATGGTTGGAAGCAAATAAAGTGGGGTTTCGAGAATTGAATAAATGATAAGAAAAGCGTGAAGGAATTTCTACATGATCAGCATCAAGCGTCCATTGCCCAACACTAGCTAGAACACGAAAATAAACCCTTTCTCGTTGGCATCTCTTCGGAGCTTTTGGAAGAAATTAGGAGATTTTCTTACTCGTTTCTCTTCATTTTCGTGGAGTGGAGTGACTTTATCATTTTCTCTTTTCTATTGTTTTTTTTTTTTGCCTCGTATTTTCTATTGTTTTTGCTTTTCCTATCATGTTTAATAAAGTTTCCCCTCGACTCTTCTTGTTGTTAGGTGAACTTGACGCATTCTATTTGTATTTGACATTGGGTTGATTAATATAAGTTTCTTTCTCCTATTTTGAACTTCCTGGCTTTGTTTGTTAGAATAGAAAATGACAAGAGAGAAAGCAAGAAGAGAGAAAATGATAAGAAAATATATTTTTCTCTTATTTGGTGGAGGAGAGAAATAGAGAAGAGAGAAGAAAATTGGTGGGACCTACCTCAAATTTTTTTCTCTCCCCAAGTGAGAAGAAAATGGAAGAGGGGAAGAACGTTTCATGTAAAATGACTTTTGTACCATTCTTTTTGGATTCTTGTTCAATTATTTAATAAATTTAAATAAATTGAATTAAATTAATCATTTATTTAATTAAATTAAATTGAAATAAATAAAATAATTATATTAAACTAATAAATTTTATTTAAAATAACTTAAATCAGTTAAATTAATTTAAATTATTTGATTAGTTAAAATAACTTAAATCAATTAAATTTTAATACTTTTATATTGATTTTTTAGTTAAGGATATTTTTGTCTTTTTTTAAAAAAAAAATTTCTCTCTTCTTATTTTCTATCTAACCAAACAAAGGGGAGAGAGAAAACACTTATTTCTTCTATATTTCTCTCATGTTTCTCTTACACCAAACAACACATAAAATCTACTCTATTTCTCACATTTTTCTCTCTTCTCATACTCTTTCTCACCTCTTTCTCTATTCTCCTTTTCTTCTCACAACCAAACAAAACCTTAATCTTGGTTCTTAATGCTTTATTGGACTTGATAATTACTTGACCGTTGTGTTGGTTATGCATGCAAATGGAAATTCGGTATATGATTATGCTAATGAGATTACTAGCCTTGCAAGTCTTTAATCTAGGGATACACATGCATGTGCATGTCACCCATTGAATTCTTGAACTTAATGCTTTTTCTCTCATTGATTCGCCAAAGGAATTGAGTTTTTTGTTTGAGAATTAAGGCTCACTCACCTAAGAAATTGGAAATTGGGTATTTAAGTGAATTTGGTTGTCATAATAGGTTACTAGACTTTTGTTGACTCTAATTAACTTCTAGTCAAAAAAAAAACTCCAATTAACTCCATTATATTACCACTTTTTGTCGTCTTAGTGTTTGTTAAATTGACTGAAAGAAAAACACACAAATTTATTTTGCTCTAATGGCTTGTTTTATGCTTTTTAAACTTCATTCACATCAACGATAAATCTAAATAGCTGTTTAACCTACTAATTAGTAATTGTTACTCGATACTCCAATGTTTTATACATTATAGACGAGTGACGCCCTGGTACACTTGTTGTGAGCATGTCAACATTTTTTCTAGTTCTATCTCCTGCCTAGCCCCTTCCTCACTATCCAAATGATAAAAATGTAGATGAATGCATCTGTGAGCAGTAATTGATAATGATTTCTTCCTTACCTGCTAGTGATAATGGTGGAAAGGAGATGAAGGACATGATACAGTTACATGATACTTTACGTTTCGTTTGGTTGCTCGGAAATACAAAGGAAACCACTAGGAAAGACAATGGAGGGATCACCTCCTCTTCTCCTGTTTGGTCCCACAAAAAAGCTTTCCTCCCACCCATGTGCAGAAAGTAGATTGAGTGAGGTGAAATATATGAAACGACAATATTATCCCTGTCCTCTCACCCCTTACACGTGCTATTATATTATTTAAGGGTATTTATTTATGTTATTTCACAAATAGTTTTGTTTTTCCTTTTCTCCCACTTTCTGTTCAATCAAATTTTAGTTTTCATTCATTTCATTTTCTTTCATATCGAACAAATAAATAATCATCTATCAACATGTGATTGGTTCGAGTGATAATGGACTCAAACTTTTTAAGTAAATGATCAGGGGTTCGATCCTTACTGTTGTGTATGGAGAAAACTTGATGGAGTGATGATACTCAATGTTGTTCAATACCTTTCACAGTTGCATGTGACGATAAGTGAAAAACCAAAAGATAAAAAGTTTCTTTTTCTACTCTTTTCCTCGCCTTCCACTTTCTTTAATTCTTTCCTTCCATTTTATCAATTCTACGAGAGAAATTCACTTGCTAAGTCAAACTGTATTGAAAAAAATCCAGTTTAGTTTTTTTTTGACAAGTATCTGGTTTAGAGTTTTTTTGGTTTTACATGGCATCTTTCGGACGTAATTGTAGAGACTAATCGAGGTACTGGACGATATTGAAGGGTTGATTTTTCCCAACCAAATTTTCTCTATATGCAAGAGTCGGTGATCAAACTTCTGACCACTTGCTTAAGGATTTGACCTCGTTATCACTCGGATCAATCACATATTGGTTATCCAGTTTAGATTTAACAAG
Source organism: Sophora flavescens (assembly GCA_030762895.1). Lineage (NCBI taxonomy): Eukaryota > Viridiplantae > Streptophyta > Magnoliopsida > Fabales > Fabaceae > Sophora > Sophora flavescens. The sequence goes on along the minus strand of CM061067.1, from coordinate 160,024,926 downwards.
GCTTAACATATACTATAAAAATGTAATTCTTAAGTAACATCGTTCTTCTTTACCCAAAAAAATAATAATATTATCTTTCTAAAGGAATTCTATAATCAGGGGTGCTATTTGGTACTCCCTCCGATCAATATTATAAGCAAAAAACTCCTAAATTTGTTGATTTAAAATATAAGCAAACTTTTCGTACTTCCATCCAATTTAATACTAATATTCTCAAAATATCCCCACTTAATATAAATTATGTTTTCCAATATTTCTTGACATTATTCCCAATTTAATACTGATAAAGGGTCATCCTCCAATTTAATGTTGATATTATTTTCCAATATTCTTTGACATATAAATGGTCATATTGAAAGGCATCTTCTTCGTGCATTGTGTAATATGAGGTGTACTGACCGAAAATATAAGGCCGATGACTTGTTAATAAACTGGACCAACCGAGCTTACTCTTATAAATGGGCATTGACTCGAACTCCTCCAAAGCCGAGGACTCGTTAATACACTTATCAGCCGAGAATAAATACTCGGATCTATCCCGTAATAAACCACCGGTGAAGGCACCTCGGACCCATGCAATCCAGTCACAACTGATTGGGCCGAATATCTCGCTGGTCCAAATATCCCTCCGTATAACTCGGAGCCATATCCTTATCTTTATCTAGTTACGATAACAATCCGATCCTAACAAATAGGATCTCAATAACAGTCCAACTCAAACTATTACACCAAAACATCTCTATAAATAGGGGTCCAACCCCCTCACTCAGAACTACGTTTGCTTTGATTCCCATTTGGATACGTAGGAGCAGAATTCATATTCTGTCAAGCTATTCCAAAACACTCCCACAAAAGTTCTCCGGACGAGTATCTCTCACTTGAGATATTTGGATGGAACATTTGGCGCCGTCTGTGGGAATCGAAGCAAAATTTTCCCATACCACAAACAATGGTGAGGACAAGGAGCGGGAACTGCAGGAGAGAGGAGCCAGAGAATGCTAACAATGGGGATAATGGAGAACGATCCATAAACCCAACGATGACGACCGACAATCCCATTATTCAAGAACTCCTCGCACAAGTGGCAATGCTGAGAAGGGAGAATGAGGAGATTCGTCGACAGAACAGCCGTCGTGAACGAGAACAAAGCAGAGAAAGGTCTGCCTCTTCTCCTCATGAGAGAGAGCGCCGGACAGCTGAGAATGAAGGATCCAGAAACACGCGCAGAGAAGAAGGAATCCCACAACCCCGTGTTTCTCACCATGTTGACCGAAGAGGCGAGGAGGAATTTCCTAGGCAGACCCCTGAACTTTCACTTCAGGTAAATAGGCCTAATGAAAGGGCCGGCGCACGGAGGCCAAGACATCCCTTCACCGACGCCATCATGGAGGTTCCTCTACCAGCCAACTACAAACCAATAAATATTGACAGGTATGATGGCACATCGGACCCGGAACGTCATTTAGATGCTTTCACTACTCAAATATATCTCTTTACCGACGATGATGCTGTCATGTGTAAAGTCTTCCCTACTACTCTGAAAGATGCTGCGTTAAGCTGGTATACTTAGCTACCGCCAGCATCAGTTGACTCCTTCGACACGTTTATGACTAAATTCAATGCTCAATTTGCCACGAGCCCAGCTCATCAAAAAACCTCGGCCTCGTTGGTAAATTTTAAGCAAGAAAAAAACGAGTCTCTGCGTGATTTTATGGCCAGGTTCAACAAAGAGACTGTCCTGATCCGGAATCTCAGTGCCGATGTCGCACTACATACTATCTTGACCGGATTATGGCCTGGCCCTTTCGCCAGACACCTAGCTCGGAAGCCTCCATCCAGTATGGATGATTGGAGTAGAAAAGCTGTCGGATTCATTAATATGGAGGAAATTGAAGAGTCTAAGAAAAGAGAAAGAACCGATGACTCTGATAGACGAGAAGGGAGAGAGAAGAGGAGGGCTGGAGGTGACAAGCAGAAATTCAAAAACACATCTGAGCATTTACATAGGGGGCCGAAGTATGAGCATTATACCCCCCCTCAACACCAATCGAGCTCGGGTATTTGAGGAAGCCTACAACGCAGAACTTTTGCAGCACCCCAACCGTGGCCACACACCCCAGAATGCTGATAGACAGAAGTATTGTCGGTACCATCGTAACTATGGACACACCACCGAGGAGTGTTGGGTCCTGCGTGACAAGATTGAAGAGTTAGTGCAAGCTGATCATCTGAATAATTTCGTTCGGAGAAATCACAACAATGGTGAAGGGCGTGGCAGAAGTAGAAGAAGAGGAGGTGGCCAAAGCCCGGGAAGGGGCAGCGGTCGGCAAAATAATGAAAGAGAAGAAAATAGGGAAGATCAGAATGAAAGGCGGGAGGAGGATAATACTGTCCGAGGTATGATAAACACGATTTCAGGTGGATTTGCAGGAGGAGGCTCGACGAGTTCAGCTCGGAGAAAACACCTGCGGGCTATTTGGGCTGTAAAATCGGTAGCTGGCAAACCCCCTAGGATTTCCCCACCGATTATTTTCTCCGATGAAGACTTCTTGGATGTGGATCCTAATCAGGACGACCCAATGGTAATCACAGTGCAATTGGCCAACTTCTCGGTCAAGAGAACTCTCGTCGACCAGGGGAGCTCGGCTGATATCCTATATTATTCAACATTCCAGAAGCTCGGGATCCCAGAAAAATCTATTCAGCCATACGACAGTAAACTCGTCGGCTTTGCTGGGGAACAGGTGGATACCCGAGGATATATTGACCTCCTAACTACTTTTGGACATGGCAAAACGTCCAAAACTATTTTGGTCAGGTACGTGTTGGTTAATGCAGTAACATCGTACAATATCTTGATCGGGAGACCATCCTTGAACGAGTTGGAAGCCGTGGTCTCTACTCCCCACCTTACTATGAAGTTTCCTTCCAACTCGGGAGACATAATTGCTATCCGGGCTGATCAAAAAATGGCCAGACAATGCTATGCTGATAGTTTGCGTGTGAGCAAACTCAAACCTACACCTGCAGAAACACTAGACAGAGGAAAAGACAAGTCTGTAAATTCAGTTATTTCTGTTGAACTGGACCCAAGGATTGACATGCAAGAACAACGGCCACAACCCATTGAGGAGTTGGAGGTTACAGCTTGGATCACAGCCCGATCAGTGCACTAAGCTAGGAGGTCAACTTGAGCCGAACTTAAAAAAGAAAATAAAGGAAGTACTCCGCAGCAACGCCGATTTGTTCGCTTGGACAACATCAGACATGCCGGGGATTGACCCCGACTTCTTATGCCACAAACTGGCAATCTGTCCTGAGGCAAAACCGGTAGCTCAGAGGAAAAGGAGACTTGGTGAGGAAAGGAGAAAAGTGGTGGAAGAAGAAACAGCAAAGTTGGTAAAAGCCAACTTTATTCGAGAAATAGAATACACTACTTGGCTGGCCAACGTGGTTCTGGTTAAAAAAGCAAATGGCAAGTGGCGCATGTGCACCGATTATACAGACTTGAACAAGGCTTGCCCAAAAGACTCTTATCCTTTACCAAGTATTGATAGGTTGGTGGATGGTGCTTCCGGGTACAGAATTTTGAGCTTCTTGGATACATACTCGGGGTACAATCAGATCCGAATGTATCCCCCAGACGAGGAGAAAACAACTTTTATAACTGAAGGCTCGAACTATTGTTATCGGGTAATGCCATTCGGATTGAAAAATGCTGGAGCAACCTATCAAAGGCTCATGGACAAGGTGTTTGAAAAACAGATCGAAAGGAATATGGAGGTTTATGTGGATGATATGGTCGTAAAATCCGATGACCACAACAATCACCCGAAGGATTTGGAGGAAATTTTTCAGCAGTTGAGAAAGTACAATCTGAGGTTGAATCCAGAAAAGTGTGTCTTTGGTGTCCAAGGTGGAAAATTCCTCGGTTTTATGTTGACACACCGGGGAATCGAGGCCAATCCTGACAAATGCCAAGCTGTGATTGAGATGCGAAGCCCACAAAATGTTAAAGAAGTGCAGCGACTTGCAGGGCGGCTGGCATCATTATCTCAGTTTCTTCCCAGATCTGCAGAGAAAGCTCGGTCTTTCTTTAGATTATTGAAGAGGTCTCAAACCTTCGCGTGGACTGAGGAATGTGAGAAGGCCTTTGTCGACTTCAAGGCCTTTTTGTCTTCACCGCCAATATTAACTCGACCTATCCCAGGGAAGGAGTTATATTTATACCTGTCAGTCACCGAGTACGCCATCAGTGCGGTCATCATGCAAGAAGTAGAGAAAACGCAAATGCCGGTGTATTTCATCAGCAGAGTCCTTCATGACGCCGAAACCCAGTATCAAGTCATAGAAAAGTGGTGTCGTGCGTCGTGCGAGCGCACGTGCGATTCCGGCAAGTGTACCGGGTTGTCGCCAAGTAATAAAAGATATCGATCCCATAGAGACTATGATCTCGAATCACAACTAATTATTAAATTAGTAAATCTGGACTATATAAAAAGGATTTGTATTTTGAAAAGGTTTTAAATTTGAATTAAGAGATAAATAAAACAGAAAACAAATCTCTTTGTGGTTTATGGATCTAAATGGATTCCTAGGGATTTAGGTTACCAACAAGATTGTTTACGTTGCTAACTCGATTACCCTTGTTAACTATCGAAATTGCCTTGAAGGCGAATTTATTCTCAAATAGCTTAAGCTCCCTCTCGGGTTACAAAAGTTGTGCCCAATTGAACCAACCCCTACTCTCGTGGTAGTCGAATTCAGATTGGACCCTTTGCATTTCGTGACAACTCGTTGATCCTCGAAGGACGGCTTCTAACTCTCGTGATTTCAGTCCTAAGTCTGACTCTATAGATCCGACACCTAAGTTCACCACTAGGTTCCTCCTTAGAATGCCTATGACACGCAAACAAGTGACCACCGAATTTACGAGTGATTCAAACACTAGAAATCAGATCTAAAACAAAATCGTAATTAACAAAGATATTACATCAAATTAACATCATAAACAAAACTTGGGCATAGCCCCAATCCCTAGAAACTAAGCTACTACTCAAGCCTTGTCATGGTGACGACAAGCTTGATTACAAACAACATGAAAACATAAAATAAGAGAAGAAGAGGAAGGAGAAGAGAGATCCTAGATTAAAGCCTAAGTGGTAGCAGCCCAAAAGTCCTCTTCTGCCTCTGCATGGGTCCTTATTTATAGATTTGGGAGGTTTGAATCCCAATCTAACTCAAATTCTGATCCAATTCAGTTGCTTCAGGTCCAAGTAATACGCGTCACAGTCGTGATGGCCATCACGGGAAGACCGTGACGGCTTCTGTCGTGTGCACTTCTATGGAATTCAGATTCTTCGCGAGGCGAGTGTATTTTTGCGTCGCGAGCCTTCAATTTTTGCCTGTGATAAGAATTACGGCTAGGCCGTGACAGATTCTGACTTGTGGGGGTGAAAGGTCACGTCATCACGGCTTGGCCGTGACCAGTTCTGACTTCAGTCTTTCTTCCTTTTCAGTTTTGCTCGAAAATGGCCGTGATGGGCATCACGGCTAGGCCGTGATGGGCTCTGTTTGGCTCATTTTCTTCACTTTTCAAGCTCCATCTTCATCCAAACTCCATCAAGGTTGATCTTGAGCATTTTATCATTGATTTCTGCAAAACAACACCACGAAAACCGCCTTACCCGTTCCAAAGTAAAAATAACCAAAAATCCAATTAAATGTCCCTAAACTACATGAAAATGCATGCAAAATGATAGACAAAGATGAGGTGAAATCACACTCATCAAATCACCCCAAGCTTAAGATTTTGCTTGTCCTCAAGCAATCACTAAGGCCAGAAGATATAAATAATCAGAGCATGGATAGTGAACCAAGTACCCGAGAATCTAATCCAAGTGACAGGCATATTCAAATAAATCCCCAAGAGATAATCGATTTCAAGTCCAATTAGAAGCTTAGGTTCTTCAAATTCATATTCTCACTGATTCAGGCACTCGTCTCACCTCACTCAAGTGTTCCAGGGTATATGACATTTCGCTCAATTTCCTCAAGGAATGTATTCTATCATAGGCTTGACTATTAACCAAATCTCTACTTTATTAATGAAAACACATAAGAATCAAGAGGTCTTTTACTTTGGTTGTAATGTGGCCGTGGGATTTATTGTTAGGTGGGAAAATCAAGAGAAGGGAAATTCAAGAAGGCTAAACACATTATCAAACATTGCAAAGCATTACACCTTCTAAAATACCTTTTTTGGGTTTTGATTTACTTTTCCACCTTTCTTTCTTCTTCTTTTTATTTTTATTTCTCACTTTCTTTTGTCACCCCCTTCTCCATTTTTTTTTTGTGTTTATTTCATTTTATTTATTTGGAGAAGGGGAGATTTTTAGCTCAAGAGAAATATTTTCTAACTTTCTCATCCCATACTTTTTCAAACTACCTTTTTACCCCTTTTTGTACTACTTTAAAAGGTGCCATACCAAGCATTATTCATCAAAACATTTCATGGTACCAAGAAAAGTATTTTAATCTTTTAGGATCAAAGTTGGGCAACTAAGGGGTAGCATTTAGTCAATCAAAACTCAGAAGGCCGGAAAAATACCTAGTGCCTCAATCATTTTCAAAAATGTTTTCAAAAGTTTTTAAGTTTCAAAACGGTTTCAAGTCAAGTTCTAGAAAATACAATCCAAGAGGAATTAAAACACTCTATCACAAGGAATGGGGTAGATTTAGTGAGTACCCCTTTTTGGCTCAAAATCTTACATTTAGTAGTTCAAAAATCAGTGAGAAATACAAATCTAAGGAACCACATGCTAATTATCAACTATCAAAAGATCATCTCAAGAATTTTTATTTTTAGCCTTATCACAAGAATAAAAAAAATTGGGTTCAAAAATTCACTATCTCAATTCATTTGGCACCAAGTTCTCACAATTGGGTGCATAATCTAAGTGAGGGGCAATCTAAAGAATGTGATCATGCAAAACTATGCCTATATGAATGTAACATGAAAAATTCAAAAATGCAAAAATTTGCAAAAATACCCCTACCCCAAGCTTAAAACTTACATTGTCCCCAATGTAAATAATCAAGTCGGAGAGAGGAGAAAAATGGAACAACTTACCGAGGTGGTAGCGGGTGTTGGCTCACATTCCAGTCAAAACTTTGGTGGAAATAGCATCACGGCCGTGAGGCTCATCACGGGCAGGCCGTGATCAATTCTGGTCTTAGCATCCTACTCATCACGCCCGTGATGGATATCACGGCTGGGTCGTGATCCTTTCTAGTCTCCTTTATTAGCTCATCACGGCCGTGACCACTGTCGCGGCCTGGGCGTGATGGCTTCTGACTTTATTAGTCTTTGCTCTTTTTGTTCTTCCTTCCTCTTTAACATGAAAACACTAGACAAATCTGTTAATTTATGATTTTTGCCTCTTGATCTTCTCAAATCATTCAAGAGCTAAATTCAAAAACAAAAGGAAAAGGGAAAGAAAGCTTGGGTTGCCTCCCAAGAAGCGCTTGTTTACGGTCCTAAGCTTGACCAAACTTCCTTCAATCAATCGGGGTCGACTGGGCGTAGAAGTGCAGGAACACTTCTCTTCCATGGAACTCCTTCAAAGAGCCGATTCTACTAATATGACCAATTACGCTTCCGCTTTGCTCTTTTCATTCGGACCTTCCTGGCCTTACTCCCTTCCGGCGGAAGTTTTGTTTCCACATGGTGAGCAACTCCAACTCCATCACCATTTGGTGCATCATCAGCCATGCAAATCTTCGGAGTTGCTTCCATGTTGAGCTCTTCCTTTACCACTGGAGACGTGATATCGATCCTGCACACATGGATCTCAAAAGGAGGGTTGTTATATGAGTTAGTAAATTCAAAATCGACCCTACCTTCCTCCACATTTAGAGAGAGTTTACCATTCCTTACATCTATTACTGCTCCAGCGGTGGCCAAGAATGGCCTTCCTAAAATGATGGGGAATTCAAAATTCTCTTTCATATCCAATACCAGGAAATCGGTAGGGATGAAGAATTTCCCTACCTTTACAAGAACATTCTTTAGTATGCCTAGAGGAGTCCTAGTTGAGCCATCCGCAAATTGTAAGGAGAATTTGAATGGTCTCAACTCTTTCGTTCCCAACCTTTCCAAGATAGTGAGCGGCATCAAGCTCGCACTAGCCCCTAAGTCACATAAGGCTTGGTCGATTAGCACTTGTTTAATTGAGCAAGCGATAGAGAAGCTACCTGGGTCTTTCAGTTTATGAGGCATTTTAGCTTCTATGTCTACTTGCTTTCTCTTGACCAACCTTTGTGGGAAAGGTATCGGGGGTTGGTACGGTGGTGGAGGGACATACTTTGATTCTGGCTCTTCATCTTCGCTCATGTCCTCCTCCGGTTCTGTGTCCTTTTCCCCCATCCCAAGCTTATTATCCCTCAGGTGTATGGCATTACAATGTTCAATGGGATTAGCTTCGGGTTGACCCGGGAACGTACCCTTAGGTCTAGTGTATGTGCTGGCTTGTTGGCCAATCTGGGTTTCTAGCATCTTGTTATGGATTGCTAAGTTGTCTACCTTAGATGCTAGCTCTTTTATTGCCTCATTTACTGCCCTGCCTTGCTGTCTAAACTCCTCATTTTGTGTTGTTTGAGTTTCAACAAAACTTTCCAATAAAGACTCGAGTTTAGATTTTTGTACCTGAGGATACCCCGGTGCGGGTTTCCTATTACCTTGGCCCTCTTGGAACTCGTGGTTCAGCGTGTTGATGTAGTTGCCGTAGGAGAGGTAAGGGTTGTTCTTCCTTTGGTTGTAGGGATTTGGGGGAGCATAATTGGGCAAATTCGGGTTTGTGTCGTAGAAGTTGTGACAAGCGTTCACTTGTTCCCCTGAAGCGTCGGATCCATGAGCAATACCTCGTGGGCACTCCATGATGTCGTGTCCCTGCATTCCATAAATCTCACAAACAATGTTAGTAACACCTATTGCACTCACATTATCCCTTTCAAGCCGATCAAAACGTTTATTAAGTGAGTCTATTTTTGACATTATAAGATCAGTGCTATTAACTTCAAACTTACCCCCCGAAATCTTGTTCGGGTTATTACCTCTTTTTGAACCCCATTGGTGGTAGTTGGTGGCCACATTTTCAATGATGTTGAATGCCTCAGTCAGAGGCCTATTCATAAAGGCTCCACCAGCTGCAGAATCAAGTGACACCTTCGAAGAGTAATCCAATCCGTTGTAGAAGGTGTGCACTAATAACCACCTCTCGAGTCCATGGTGTGGGCAAGACTCCAGTAGTCCCTTGTAGCGATCCCAAGCTTCCGATAAGGATTCTCCGTCTTTTTGGAAGAAGCCGGTGATCTGGGTTCGTATATAGGCTGTCTTGGATGGAAGGAAGAATTTCTCCAAGAACGCCTGTTCCAGTTGGTCCCAAGTAGATAAGGTGTTGGCGGGTATTTTCTTTAGCCAAGCCTTTGCTTTTCCAGTCAGAGATGAGGGGAATAACCTTAAGCGTATAGCATCGACCGGGGCACCATGAATCCTAATTGCATCGGTGAACTCCAAGAATGTTTCTACGTGATCAGTCGGGTCCTCCGAGGGCAATCCTCCGAATTGGTTCTGCCTAATCATGTTGATTAGCATAGGCGGTATAGTGTAGTTCTCCGCCTCAATCTCTGGCCTGGCAATCCCAGTTCGCAAACCCCTAGCATTTGGGGCTGCGTAGTCCTTCAAAGGTTTCGTATCCGAAAGATTCGCCATGAGTGGAATGGGAATCAACCTTTCTCCCTCTCTTTTTAGTCTCCTACGTCTGTGAAAGGTCCTCTCGATTTCTGGGTCAATCTCAGTAAGGTCTCCAAGACTTAGGGATCTTTGCATATAACACACAGGGAGATGGATACTAAAACGAAGAAGAAGGATTTTTTTTTCAAATATAAAAATTAAAGAAAAAGAAAAGGTCCAGAAAAATCAATTTAAAAATTTAATTGAGATTCGAAAACGCACAGTCCTCGGCAACGGCGCCAAAAACTTGGTGTCGTGCATTGTGCGAGCGCACGTGCGATTCCGGTAAGTGTACCGGGTTGTCGCCAAGTAATAAAAGATATCGATCCCACAGAGACTATGATCTCGAATCACAACTAATTATTAAATTAGTAAATCTGGATTGTATAAAAAGGATTTGTATTTTGAAAAGGTTTTAAATTTGAATTAAGAGATAAATAAAACATAAAACAAATCTCTTTGTGGTTTATGGATCTAAATGGATTCATAGGGATTTAGGTTACCAACAAGATCGTTTACGTTGCTAACTCGATTACCCTTGTTAACTATCGAAATTGCCTTGAAGGCGAATTTATCCTCAAATAGCTTAAGCTCCCTCTCGGGTTACAAAAGCCGTGCCCAATTGAACCAACCCCTACTCTCGTGGTAGTCGAATTCAGATTGGACCCTTTGCGTTTCGTGACAACTCGTTGATCCTCGAAGGACGGCTTCTAACTCTTGTGATTTCAGTCCTAAGTCTGACTATATAGATCCGACACCTAAGTTCACCGCTAGGTTCCTCCTTAGAATGCCTATGACACGCAAACAAGTGGCCACCGAATTTACGAGTGATTCAAACACTAGAAATCAGATCTAAAACAAAATCGTAATTAACAAAGATATTACATCAAATTAACATCATAAACAAAACTTGGGCATAGCCCCAATCCCTAGAAACTAAGCTACTACTCAAGCCTTGTCATGGTGACGACAAGCTTGATTACAAACAACATGAAAACAGAAAATAAGAGAAGAAGAGGAAGGAGAAGAGAGATCCTAGATTAAAGCCTAAGTGGTAGCAGCCCAAAAGTCCTCTTCTGCCTCTGCCTGGGTCCTTATTTATAGATTTGGGAAGTTTGAATCCCAATCTAACTCAAATTCTGATCCAATTCAGTTGCTTCAGATCCAAGTAATACGCGTCACGGCCGTGATGGCCATCACGGGCAGGCCGTGACGGCTTCTGCCTTGTGCACTTCTATGGAATTCAGATTCTTCGCGAGGTGAGTGTATTTTCGCGTCGTGAGCCTTCAATTTTTGCCTGTGATAGGAATTACGGCTAGGCCGTGACAGATTCTGACTTGTGGGGGTGAAAGGTCACGGCCGTGATGGTCATCACGGCTTGGCCGTGACCAGTTCTGACTTCAGTCTTTCTTCCTTTTCAGTTTTGCTCGATCATGGCCGTGATGGGCATCACGGCTAGGCCATGATGGGCTCTGTTTGGCTCATTTTCTTCACTTTTCAATCTCCATCTTCATCCAAACTCCATCATGGTTGATCTTGAGCATTTTATCGTTGATTTCTGCAAAACAACACCACGAAAACCGCCTTACCCGTTCCAAAGTAAAAATAACCAAAAATCCAATTAAATGTCCCTAAACTACATGAAAATGCATGCAAAATGATAGACAAAGATGAGGTGAAATCACACTCATCAAAAAGCTACTTTTGGCTCTATTAACTGCAGCTCGGTGATTGCGTCCATATTTCCAGAGTCACCAGGTGATTGTCAAAACTGATCACCCTATTAAGCAGATTCTCAAAAAGCCCGAATTGGCAGGCCGCACGATTGCTTGGTCGGTGGAGTTATCCGAGTTTGGCCTCAAGTACGAGTTGAGAGGTCCTCTGAAAGCTCAATGTATCTCCGACTTCGTAGCCGAGCTCAATCCACTGCCGATAACCGAAGATTTATGGTGGAATTTATATGTGGATGGATCCTCGAATGTCAAAGGCAGTGGAGCTGGGGTAATACTGGAAGGTCCGGGAGGGCTAATCCTAGAGCAATCATTAAAGTTTGAGTTCAAAACTTCAAACAACCAAGCTGAATACGAAGCCTTGATAGCAGGGTTAATGTTGGCTAGGGAAATGGGAGCAAAAGCTGTTAGATGCAGAAGTGATTCACAGCTAGTCATAGGACAAATCTCTAGAGAATGCCAAACAAAAGAGCTTCAACTTATCAGGTATTTATGTAAAGTCAATCAGTTAATTTCCAACTTTGAGAAATTTGCTATTGAACACATTCCCAGAGAAGAAAATACTCGGGCCGATCTGCTGTCCAAATTGGCCAGCACGAAGAGGCCAAGCCAGCATAAAACGGTTATTCAGGAAACTCTCAATGAACCGAGTATTACACTAGGAGAAGTGATGGCCAATGAATCAGCTGACCGAGAATGGATGACCCCCATATGGGAATATTTATCCTCAGATATTACGCCCCTGCGATCACGCCGAGACCAGAAGGATCAGGCTCAGAGCAAGTCATTTTGCTATTATTTCCGGAGAATTGTATAAAAGGGGATTCTCGGTACCGATGTTAAAGTGTCTGACCAAAGCCCAGTCAAAGTGTGTAATGGAAGAGGTTCACAGAGGAATCTGTGGTTTTCACTGCAGGGGCAGATCAATGGCCTCCAAGGTAGTCCGAGCAGGGTACTATTGACCTACCATCCGAGCAGATTGCATCGAGTGGACGAGACAATGTGACGAATGTCAAAGATTTGCCAATGTAAGTCAAACCCCGCCCGAAGAACTTCACACATTAAACTCGCCTTGGCCCTTTGCTATGTGGGGGATGGATATACTTGGACCATTCCCCATAGCCAAAGGTCAAGTCAAATTTCTCTTGGTAGCGGTGGACTACTTCACAAAATGGATTGAAGCAGAACCTTTGGCGAAAATTACTGCCGAGAAGGTACAAAAGTTTGTGTGGAAAAACCTCATCTGTAGGCACGGAATTCCTTTCGTAATTGTCACTGATAACGGAAGGAAGTTTATAGAAAAGATATTGCGAGAATTCTATGTCAATCTCGGTGTTAAACACCACGTCACATCGGTGGAACATCCCCAAACCAATGGGCAAGCCGAGGCGGCCAACAAAGTCATTCTCGGAGAGCTGAAGAAGAGAGTGGGAAAAGCCAAAGGAGCTTGGGCAGAAGAATTGCTGAGTATTCTTTGGGCCTACCACTGCACGCCACAATCCACTACTCAAGAAACACCCTTCAGGCTGACATACGGAACAGACGCCATGATCCCAGTTAAGGTTGGGGAGCCGTCTTTTCGGCGTATGCAACATGAGTAGAATGAGAATGAAAGTAACTTAAGGGTCAAACTTGACTTGGTGGAGGAGATCAGAGAGGAGGCTAAAATCAGGGAGGAAGCCTACAAACGAAGAGCTACTCGAAGGTATTATTCAAAACTGAAACCGAGGAGTTTCGTGCGTGGAGACTTGGTGCTAAGAATGAAAGGAGAAGCAAGAAGAGATCATACGGAGGGCAAGCTAGCAGCAAATTGGGGAGGACCATTCCGAGTGGTAGAGAACTTAGGAAATGGAGCATACAGGTTGGAAGAGTTGTTAGGAAAGCCTATCCCGAGAACTTGGAATGCTTCCCATTTGAAATTTTACTACAATTGATGTATATAGTCAGGTGATGTACTCTTTTTCCTACCTCGGTATTTTATCCCAAAAAAGGGTTTTGACCGAGAAGGTTTTAATGAGACACAACGCAGACTTTCTTTTCTATACAATAAAAGAAGTTATTATGAACATTGTTATTTTTCCGATGTATTTATTCTGCGAATATTTAATTGTTAAGGCCGAGTTCGAGCCTAAAGGCCGAGTTCGAGCCATTTAAATTGTTAAGGCCAAGTTTGAGCCTAAAGGTCGAGTTCGAGCCATTTAAATTGTTAAGGCCAAGTTTGAGCCTAAAGGTCGAGTTCGAGCCATTTAAATTTTTAAGGCCCAGTTTGAGCCTAAAGGCCGAGTTCGAGCCATTTAAATTGTTAAGGCCAAGTTTGAGCCTAAAGGCCGAGTTCGAGTCATTTAAATTATTAAGGTCGAGTTCGAGCCATTTGAATTATTAAGGCCGAGTTCGAGCCTGGAAATTGTTAAGAGAAATCGAATACAAACATCAATTAAAAAACAAAGTTCGAATCTAAAGGCCAAATATGAGCCATGATTTTATTAAGAAAACCGAGTACAGTGCTGAAATTGAAAATAAGGCCCGACCGATTGGCCAGTAGTCCCCCCAATCGAAACCGGAGCAAGACCGGTTGGCCAGTAGTCCCCCCAATTGGACGCCACGACTTTCCTTCGGAGGAGGAAGTAATCACTTCCCCCTGAGAAAGCTGGACGATGAGGTACTCGGCCTGCTTCGGGAGGAGACGGTTACTACCCCTTTCACCACTCCCGGAAACTACTATTCTCCCAGCTAACATCCTTTTTAAAAGGGATTACATCATGAAAGAGATTCTGGATCCCATCTCCCAATTACACCTTTTTTGGCAACTTTAAAGCTCGAAAAAGGATGTTAACTGGGAGAGAGGAACGTAAACCCCCAGCAATATTATAGAACTACTCGGGTCGAAAGAGGACGAATTTTGCTGGTCGAAAAGATGAAGAATGAATAAGTGAAGCAAAGAAACAGCCCTATTTATAAGGGGGAGAGGCGTTGGAAAGGGGGGATATGCGCTGGGAAAAGGTTTATTGAAAAAATAAATCTCGAAACTCAGCAAAAAGCAGTAATTGCATGAACCCACTGGGGTTTCCAAGGCACATAACGTGTGACCACATATATAAAACGTGAATCATGCATTTCACATGTGACAACAATTATTCGTTTTTGATACGGATGACAAAATATCTCGGCCTTAGTCGAGGTCTTGATTAAACAGCCGAGCACGCAATACAAACAACGTCGGAATATAGAGATACTTCGGTCTTACTAAAGGAATTCAAAGAATATCTCGGACGAACAAATGCTATAAAAGTAAGAGGAAGTCATCAAAATGCTGGAAGAGTTTTTCATTAGATTAACAAGGATTACAAAAGCAAAGCCCATTACAAGGGATATAGAAAACAAAAAACAAAGAATACAGCTACTCGTCCCTATGGCCATCTTCGGTGTCGATGTGATCCACGGGAGAATCTTCCCCCCCTTCCACCTCTTCTTCCTCTTCGGGAATGATGGGAACAAGTTCCCCATTTTGCACCTCCTTGTTCACATCGGCACCCAAGATATCAATCCCCGGGACAAGAATTTGAACTTGAGCGATGGCCTTGGCAAAACCAGCCCGATGCTCTGCGAGGATGCAATCGGTGGCCTCCTTCAAGTCTTCCTGAATCTCCAGCTTGGCCTTAGTCTCGGCACTCAAGTCGGCTTTAAGTTGTTCAATTACAACTCGAGCCTCCTTGAGCTCCTCTTCAGCACGAGCTTTATCCTCCTCAGCTGATTTTGCTTGGGAATTCAACTCGGAATTCTGATCATTAAGCTCGGCGATGGTAGTACTCAGGAGATTTTTGGCTTGGGCCAGCTCATCACGCTCCGCGGAGATTCGGGTGAAATCCTCCTTCAGCTTCTCAATAGAAGCAAGTTCAGCTTCCAGGTGCTGGGATTTCCTCTCAGTGTCCATCAAATCTCGGCTACAAAAGCGGGCCAGAGCAGTAGCTCAGATGCAGTAGACCGAGAAGGCCTCCATGCTAGATTGAGCCCCTTGCTGCTTAATTAATCAGAGATCGGCAGGCTTCAGGAAATTCGAGTCAAAAGAAGGGAAGGGATTGAAGTCTTCGCCCCAGAGAGACGAGGTTCCTGCTTTCAGAGAAGTGTTATACCACTTCACCTCGGTAGAAGGAGGAAGTTTCTCCTCTCACCCCGTAGTTCCTGTCTCATGAGTGGTAGGATGTGGGGGACTCGAGCGAGGAGGGGAAGAATCTTCGGCGTCGACTACTATCTCTACCCTTTTTCTTTTGTGAGGGGCGGATGATGAAGCCCCCTTAGCAGTGGCCTTAACAGCGGCCGAAGGAATTCTTTTCTTTTTCTTCTCGGTCGCTGTGGGGCCCTCCTTCGCGGCAGATTTCAAAAGCTTACTGAAGTCGAATTTCCCCATGATAACTGTCGGAAAGAAAAGTTGTCAGTACGAGAACACATACAAAAAAGATTTAAAAACTAAAAAGCCGAACACTTACTTTTAAAGTCGGCTCTCGGAGTGGATGAAAAGGGGAGTTTCAAAAGACGTCCACAATGGAGAGGCCGAGGATGTTTTTCTAATATATCTATATCCCGTCTATCCTCGGCAGGAAGGGATTTGTATTCAAAACCAACGAATTTGGTAGGAGATGATTGCCAGTACAAAGGAAACCTGGCGCATCCATTTTCATCAAAAAAGTAGGAAAGGTGAGAGCCCGAGGGGCGAACTCGGAAAAAGCCGACTTTGAAGTCTTTATACGATGATGTGTATAAACTAATCAGTCATCTTCGGTTCAGCCCATTGAGGGAAATCTGTCCCGTTTTCTCACCAAACCTTGTTTGGTAAAAGTACAAAAATTTGGGAGTAGTGGGCTCCATCCCGATGTATTTACACAGAATTTGAAAGGCTTTTAGAAATGCCCAACTGTTGGGATGAAGCTGAGTAGGTGCGGCATTCATGGTTCTCAGAACGTCACACTCAAACTCAGTGAAAGGAAGAGACACGTGCAGCTGAGAAAATAGTGTTTTATACATATATGTAAAAGGGGGCTCAGAAGGATGAGCACTGAGGAAAACATACTCGGTACCCGAGCATGGAGAACAAATAAACTCGGATTCGTCTCCGGATGCCGAGATAGTAATCTGGGACCGAAGACGAGCAATTGAATCTGAAGACTGATAGTCAGAAAAATAAACCCCAACTTCGCCCGTAACCCAGGTGTACCCAGGAAGGGTAATATCGGGAACAGGGTCTTTTGGAACCCTTTGGCGTTGTTTGCGAGCGGCGAGTTTGGAAATTTGGGGGGAGGGAGAACCAGAGCTAGAAGGGTCGGACCCAGAAGAATCAGACTCAGAAGAAGACGACCCGGAGGAGGACGGTCTCACCTGACCGATGTTTAGTTCCTGTGAAGGAACAGAAGAAGTGGAAGGAGAGCCCCCAATGGGGGAAACCTCGCGCTCCACCAAAGGTGAAGTGTTCGACTCAGTGGACTCGGATGAACTCATGACCGGAATCCAGAGATAAACTTAGAAATTTGAAAGAAGGAAGAAGGCTGGGCTTACCTGGAGAGCGAAAGGCAGGAAGACGGTTGCAGAAACTTGAAAGACAGAGATGAAGAGCGGAGGAAGGTAGTGGGCAAGGGGGAATAAGGTGGAGTTAAAGGAGATATTTATAGCTGCTGCGGTTGATGATGAGATATGATCAACGATCCACATTCCTTCAAATAAAAAAGGAAAAGGGGCGCGACTTTTAATTTTTCCCCTCATTAAATGAGCGCGAAACTCTAGGGTTACTCACCCATAACGTGCAGCAGAAGATTGAAGGAAAATGATAACCTTCTCTTACGGGAGGAAAAGTCGGTTGAAATGACGGTTTGAAACACGGAAGGAAGAAAGTCCAGCAGCCGAAGCATAAGCTCGGTTTGATACTTGTCAGCTCTTTCGCTTATTTAAGCTCGGAGCTCGGGGGGCTTGTGTACTGATCGAAAATATAAGGCCGAGAACTTGCCGAGGACTTGTTAATAAACTGGACCAACCGAGTTTACTCTTATAAATGGGCCTTGACTCGAACTCCTCCAAAGCCGAGGATTCGTTAATACACTTATCAGCCGAGAATAAATACTCGGATCTATCCCGTAATAAACCACCGGTGAAGGCACCTCGGTCCCGTGCAATCCAGTCACAACTGATTGGGCCGAATATCTCGCTGGTCCAAATATCCCTCCGTATAACTCGGAGCCTTATCCTTATCTTTATCTAGTTACGATAACAATTTGATTCTAACAAATAGGATCTCAATAACAGTCCAACTCAAACTATTACACCAAAACATCTCTATAAATAGGGGGTCCAACCCCCTCACTCAGAACTACGTTTGCTTTGATTCCCATTTGAATACGTAGGAGCAGAATTCCTATTCTGTCAAGCTATTCCAAAACACTCCCCCAAGAGCTTCTCCGGACGAGTATCTCTCACTTGAGATATTTGGATGGAACATGAGGTAATGTTGAAAGTATGATCAATTTAATGCAGAAGTATTTTAATGATGAAAATTAAAATTTTAGATGAAGAATAATTTAGTTAATAAATTTATTTTTTGATAAAATTAAGTGAGATTTATTAATTTATTTTATATGTATGTTTTATTTAATTTTTACTTATAATAGATTAATAGTAATAGGAGGGAGTCCGATGACTACCTTCCACAAATTTAACTAAATCATAATCCACCAATCACAGGTCATGTCAATCCTTAAATTAAGAAGAGAGAGAACAATAAGCATGTCACACAACTCACACACTCAGTACGAATTTCGTCTCATAATAACTGGACCCGCCTTTCTCGCCGCTTACTGTTGGACCTACAAATCCGGGATGTTGATCCAAAACACCGACAAAAATATTTATTCTCATCGAGTGGTTTTAATTCATCTTGGACCAAGACTTAAGTTTCACTTGAAAGTCTACGATAAAACTTGCAATCTAAATTTGGTTTATTAATTAATGAATTACGATTTGAAGCTTAAATCTGATTAATGAAGCTGACCTTGATAGTAACTGACAAATCAAGTATCTCATGTTTACTTAAAAAATAAAATTACAGAATACTCCATCCGGTTCTTATTATAAGAGGTAAAATCTTAAAACATACAAATCAAAAAAGTATATTGAAATAAGTTCCTTGTAATTAATATTGGTATAAATTTATAAAGTTATTCTTTCTAATCTTAATAAATGTTCTAATATCCTATAATTAATATATTATTTAGAACTTATAAACAGTGTATTAAATAAGGATAAAATTAAAAATAAGCATTTAATATTTGTCAAAATACATACACGTCTCTTACGGGAGTATTTAATTAAGTGTCAGTACCATGTGTTTTATGGAAAACTTCTCTAAACTCTGGAAGATATTTTCGTTCGCGATGGAATCCAGGATATCCCGTAGCCGATTATCATAGGACTAATCTTTTGAGGATGTAGAGTTTCAATTAAGGGAAAACTCCTCTACTCATAAATGTAGCTATATTCCCATCACCGAGATTCGAACCCTGAACATATGATTAAATGGTTCAAGCTATTAGTCACTTGGTTCTTACCTTATCGCTAACTCTTGAAGATATTTTATTTGTAATTAGTTGTTGTCAAGTTATTAACAATCACGTGAAAATTAACAGACAAGATCAATCGTTCATTTCATTGTTGAATCAAATTAGTGGACCCGTGTCATCCATTGACTTAGAATAAAGGCTGGACATAGTCTTGTTTATAAAATAACTAGTGCAAAATGCTTCATTATTGTAGCAATACTGAAAGGAAAATACCAGAGAAATAAATAGTCTTGATGTGATAGAAAAAAAGTACAGTGCATAATTCCCTTCGAAATAATTACTTGTTTAAATAGTTTCCATTCTTATATATATACCTACGTTGTGATTTTCTTCAATTTAACTATTAATGAAAAATGTGTTCAAGCCATATTTATTTATTTTTTATAAGCAAATATTAGTAGTCAGTTGTTATGTTAATTTTTCTTCTTTGTTAAAGTTTAAATCTTAAACTTCCTACTCCCCCAACTCCTTTTACCATTATCTCAAACCACTTGAGCCATCCAACCTCTCCATGTTCAAGCTATAATTAGGAACTTCTGTACAAACAATAAATATTAAATTAAAACGAGGAGAGTGGAGGGAAATTATTTTTCCATTATTTGGTTTGGCTATAAGGGTATTTTCCCTCCCTTGTTTGGTTTAAGTAGGGATGGTTTAAGAAGGGAGGGGAGGGAAAGCCCAAAATTATCCTAGGTAGTGTCTAACCTAGATTTTTTTGGATTTAAAAGCTAATTTAAATTTAAAAATATGAACTATAATTAAAAGTACAAATAAAGTTATTTGTTAATTTTGAGATTTTTTAAACTTAAAAGTTGAGATGAGATTTTATGAAGATCTGAGATTAATTGAAAAAAGAACTTTTTGTATAAACTCAACAAAAACTCCTCAAAATAATTTTTGTAAAACCTCTCATTTTTTTTATTTTTTTCTTCTTTACGAATAAACTATTTTTTTTTAAGAGTTTCCTTTAAAAAGTGTTTGGCTCACCTTCTCCTTTTAAGAGGAAAGGAAGCAAAATAAAAAAAAAAAAATTAACCAAACACTTTATCTTATTAGTAATTTTTCATTCCTTCTAAAACTTTGGAGGGGAGGAATCTGGTTTCTTTAATTTTCTTTCCATCTCCTATAAAATTTTGAACCAAACAAGAAATCTTATTAAAATCCTACTCTTTATCTCTATTCGATCCCCTCCCACCAAATGCATGGTAAAGAACAAAGTAATTTCAAGAGTAAAGCTAAGAAATAGGAAAGCAAACTATAATTAAATCATGTTATCAATTAGTAAGACCTTAACTTAAAATATATATATAACAATATCAAAAGTCATATATGTGATAATATGTGATTGATTGGTAGTATAAAATATTTTACACTTACAAATATTAAAATTAAAATCTTAATTATACAAATATTTGTGAAAAACTATAAAAAGACATAATAGATAAATTTTATGAAAAAATCATTGAAACAGAATAATTTTTTGTACGTTTAACTTTATATGCCATTGCCAAAAGGAACCTCTTAAAAGTAAATAAATAAAATATGCACTAACATAGTCCTATGGTAAAAAGTGGGTTGCTAGTTGATTCTTCTAATGTCTAACCTGCTTATTACGAATAATCGCGGACGTTGACCCTTTATCTTGGTTGTGGATGTTGATATTCCTCTATGAATACAAACAAAAGTTAATGTGGGGGCACAACTCTTTTTTTTTTTTTATAGGTAAACGTTAATGTGTTAATATTAATATTTTTGTTAGTCCGTGAAGTTTAAACTTTAATCTTCTTATCACTTCATTATTTAATTCTCCCACCTAAATCATCTTAACCACCTTATAACTCCCGTAACATCAACTTGTTAACTTTGCTTTTGATTTTATTTTGGGATTTGGGATCTTATTCATACGTCATTATGCAATCGTATAAATTATTGGAGTTGTTTAACTTTCCCCCTATTGTATCCAGTCACATCATCATGTTTTATTTTATATTATTTTAACTTTCCATTTAAATGATGTAACTCTAAAAAAATAAGAGTGATTTTATAAGAATCATATGCTTTTATGAGTAAAGGCGATATGGATGTCCCAAACATAATATCATATAAAAATCGGTTCTTATTTCTTAATTAGCTCTCGTCTAAGATGCTCTAACAACTTCTAATTAGTAAGAGCATTGAACTGAAACATCCACAATGCCCCTCAAGTCAAAAGGCTATTTTGTTGCTTTACAGTATTTTTGTTGCTATTAACAGTATAAGGAAAGAAAAAGAACAGTGGGAATCTTTAACATTGACTATTTTACAAAGTAAAAGAGTTTTGTCCAACATAAATTTTCAACAAACGACAACGAGGACGTAATTTGTTCTCCACCAACGATCACCTCTCATAGTGAAGGCTGGACCATCTCTTACTATTTCAATTGGAACTGGCATAAACAAGGGGCAAAATCATTCAACTAGTGCGTTTTGTGAAATCCAGTATGACTCAAAGTAGGGGTGATCATCAACCGATCTAAACCGATTCTAATCGTAAAAATCGAATCAAAAAATTGAAAACCGAACAAACCGAAAACCAAAAAAATCGAAAATTGAAAAAACCGTAATTTTTTATTGGATTGGATCGGATTTTGGATCCTATAGTGAAATCCAATACAAACCGATCTATTATATACATATATTATTATTTTTGAAATTATAGTATCACTCATTCTTAAACATTATTCTTCATATTTTTATATCCTTCATTCTCTTTAATATTTTTATTGGAATGACATATATAAGACTATTTAGAATAAATATTAATGTCTTGAAGTTATATTTTACTAAAAGTTTTGATGTATAGCATATATATATTTAATTGAGTAATCATGAAAAATAGGAAAACAATTAAGTAAATTTGAAAAATAATTAGCCACAATTTATTTGTAGCGGATTCAAGAAAAAAAAATAGGATAAGTGGGAGTAGGTATAGAGAATTAATATAAAAGAACGTGTTAAAAAATATCAATAATTTTTTTCTTCATAAACTCCCAAATTAAAACAAAGATTATCTTTTATCCATTATTAAATAAGTAAAAAGGACACTTGAGATTAGAAAAAAAAATAAAGTATGATAAAATCCGAATTATCCAATCCAATCCAAATCGTATTTGATTAGATCGAATAATTTTTTAACTCAAAATCGATCCAATCCAATCCGCGAACACTCTTAACTCAACGGTCGCTTCATGTCATTGTCCAGTTCCACTTCCAGTTCCACTTCCGTGCCTAGCTAGCAGATTCGGAAGGTATAAAATTGACATTGTGATATCCTTAGAAAAATAACATGGCAGTACCTTGAAAGTTGAAACCACCCACCTACCCACTCACATTCACACATAATTATCGTTGTAACTTTCTCATTGGAAGAATTTCATTTTTACAATTCAGACATAAATATCACATACAATTCAGTTTTTGTCCAATATTGGCTTGAATAATTTCAACCAAAGTAATAAAGAGTGTTATCACCACTTGATGACATACGGAATAATGTTAAACATAGTAACATATTGCTTACCTCTAGTCTTCATTCTTTTCTTCAGATTAGCTGTCTACTCAAGCATTAATCCAAACCTTAACAAAACCTCGATAGTTTGATAATACTAAATTAATTTAAGCAAATTTCTATATTGAAGAGCATCTTTTGACAACAAAATTGAGACTTGCATCAGAGATGGCGTGTGGCTTTGTGTATGGTATCTTTATTTTTCATTAATTAATAGGACAACAGAGATATATTATTCACATCAGATTCGAATACAACAAAAAAAAAAAAAGGCTCAAGAAATTGAAAATGCAAAGTGATATAATTCTTCATATCTTGGTAGTTGCTACTGCTTCAATTACTAGTCTTTTGGTGCTAATACTTTATTAGTTTACGAAACATATACACTTCAGCAGAATTTATCATGAAAATGAATCTTCAATTGAAGCCGTTTTTTAGAATTGTTTCCCTAACAATTTAACAAAACTATTTTGGAGGGGCAAAAACAACAGAACGAAATAACCCTTTATAGCATCTTGCTAACTATATTACCCGCAAATATCAGAAGCAACATTACACTCAAATCCTGTACAAATCCAAGTTACTCCTATACTTCACCTTCTTTCGGTGGAGATCCTAGTTCATCGGATACAAGTTTCCACCAAACTGTGATTCGATTGGAACAACAAACAGTCCCAGGAGAAAGAAAAACACGAATGATTTGAATAAGACTACTACCAAACAATCAACATATATTTTGTACTATTATATGCTGCATTCGTGCTGTGCAACCCACCGAAAGATATCGTGTTTTGGGACATTGATAGTTTAAAAAATATTCTATGTGAATGAATAACCTCAATCTTGTCCTTTACCCAGGTTGGAGGGTTTTCTTGGATAGCAATTCCTTTATAGGCTCATAAACTTTAGGATTAATCTCATTTTAGGGTGGCAAAATGATCTATTTGTCCACCATCCATCCAATCCATCAATGAGAAAATCCATCCAATCCATCCATTTATAAAAAAATAATATAAATGGATTGGATGGATTGGATTATTTTTTTAGTGGATGGTTTATGATCCATTCAATATTTTTTAAAATCTATTGGACCAACAATC
Organism: Sophora flavescens; assembly: GCA_030762895.1. Taxonomy (NCBI): domain Eukaryota; kingdom Viridiplantae; phylum Streptophyta; class Magnoliopsida; order Fabales; family Fabaceae; genus Sophora; species Sophora flavescens. The sequence continues at coordinate 160,001,158 of CM061067.1, read as the reverse complement.
AAAAATGTAATGGATCAACTTTTATCCATTCCAAAACCAATTTATTTTTTCATATTATTTTTCACCAAATAAAAAAAACATTCATTTGTAATAACAAAAAAAAACACTCCATCTAATTTTCTCTTCCGTTCCCTATTATTTTTTCTTCACTATTTTTTATTTTATTTATTTACTTTTTTTATTTTTTTGTTATATTAAGTATTAACTAATTAATTGTTCTCAAGCACCAGTAGTAGTCCATGTTATCACGTACGTTTTCTTTTTTTGTTGCCTTTTTTTTTGCTGAGAAACTTAAAAAAAAAAAGTATTAACTAATTGAAAGCACAGAAAGTCTTAACAAGTTTCGTAAAACAATGTCATGGAACGTCGTAGGACATAATCAATAACTCCCATATAATAATAGAAAAATGATCGTGAGATGAGTGGAGAGAGAGTAAAGATAGAGAAAGAGTAGGAAAAAAAGGGAGAGAGAGAAAGGGTAGACAGAGGAAGAAAGAGGAGAGAGAGTGTGAGATAGAGATAATATTTTAATTTTTTTTACAGATTATTTTATTTTTAAAAATATTTTATGGATGGATAAAAGAGATATAAAATTATTTAATTTCTTAAAATAAATTTTAGTGGATGGATTGGATATCCATCCATGAAAAGTTAATGGATGGATCGGATGGATTTTATTTAATGAATCATGGATGGATTGGATTTTTTTTAATGAATTTTTAATGGATTATAATGGATTAATGGATTGTTTTTAATCCATCCGTCATGATCCGAATAAAAATTTATCCGATTCATCCATTTGCCACCCTTAATCTCATCTATACGATCTCGTTCGTTTTGCAAACAGGCATGCTACTGAAATTCTTGGGCCTACATCCTTTGCTATAACTCTGATAGATGTGGAAGAACTTGTCATTCGTGATGAGCTGCAATAAAATGTTTTGTTTGAATACAATATGAATCCCCTTAAACTCAGATGTAGCTGAGCACAATTATTACTGTAATGTTGTGTACATACATTGACTTATTATAAGCTTTTGCCATGAAAAGAATGTTGAACATTTGTCACGTGCTTGTTTTGTATTCACAGTATAATTATCCACTTACTTGTAGAAGATCACCAATGTTTACTACCAGAGCACCATTTATGGGAGGAAAATTAACCCATTGGTTTTGGTGAGAACTTGCATGGTTACTAAGGTAGAGGAAACTACTACCAGTGTGCTTGCTTAATACTCATTCAAGTCAACTACACAGAACCCAACATGCGGTGGATCGTAGTCACGCTTGCATCTATCAGTCCTTTGACGCCTGTTTACTGGAGAGCTTCTCAGAAAACTACTAGTGTATAAACGCTGAGGAGTTATGATATGATTGGAGAACAGCTTAACACACCATATGGACGTTTAGCATAATTGTGTGTTTCGATGAACATTTGATAGAAATTATTTTGAATGAAATTGATTTGATTAGAATTGAGTTTATGATGAAGTGATTTATGTTTAGATGTTATTGTTTTAAAAGCAACAGGTTTGAGGTAAAACTTAGTGCAAAAATTTTTCAATCCAACGCAAAAGCTATTTTCCATAGCTTCAAGTCCTGATTACTTCTGAAGGCAAAATCAATTTTACTTGACAGTAACCAAACATCCCGTTTTCACTGTATTTGACGCGGGGGGGGGACAATATCAATTCTGCAGGTATCATTTCTTTTAGGTATCATTTTACTCGGACACACTATAATTTCGCTAACATTCCATAATTTCTTTTACGAATAGAACTACTGATATTTCCAGTAAACCCCAGAAAACGATAAGATCCAAAACGAGTTGACTAGAAAACCAATATTATAAAGTATAACTCCAATTTTCATAAAGCTTAGATTGTTCTGATAGCTAAACTGCTAACTCTGACAAGACAACAGATGCACATACTTTTGAGAGACTGGAGAAATATTATACAGACAAGCAGAAACAGCAATGATACTAAACTAAGGCACAAGCAACAGAGATACAAAGAAACCCAAAATTTAATACGACCCTACAAAAAGTTTATGGTAGTACCGTAGATCAGTATCAACGTTGAGACAAATCAAAGATATCTTAATGATATGAGAAGTCCTTCACTCCTCTACACACCTCTGTCAGTACAAGCCATCAATCACCACCCACTTGCCTCTTCCATGAGTCTTCCACAATCAGTTCATCAACTCCCCAATCTTCATAGCTGGATAATTTTGCCAAAAATTTATAACAGTGAGTATGACATAAAGAACATAATCAGCCTTAACCTCCCCCAGCCAAGAAAAAGAACTCCACAATTTGTATAACAGGCAGTATTTACCTTCCATCAGGTAAGTAGCGACGAATGGTAAAGGGTATCTTCCGTTCTCGAAGCTCCTTCATAGCAATCTGATCAGTTGGGTTAGAAGAAGAACATATCAGATATTAATTGATCTAGGCAGAATTTCAAATAAATGGAAAGCTACTGCTATCACACAACTGATACAAATTAAAAATGAAGAATTCATAGCAGCGCTAACAAAGAAAACATGAATCCTGAACACCAACATAGAAAAAAATGACAAAACTAAAAATAAACAAAATCATAGGCATAAAATGAAGCAATCAGGTATAATTGGAACAATAACAACAAAAGTTCAGCAAGAAAAACAGAAGGGAAGTAGGCATGCTCGAGAGAGACGAACTTTAACACAGACATAATATTGGACAAGGTCCTCATCAACTTATAAAAATCAGAGATAGAGACCACATAGTACATAATCAAATTTCCATTCCCAGTATAGAGAGCACAACATATTCTACACCAAACCAAAGAACTGGAGACTTAAATAACATAAAACATAAAACAATAACGAGCCACTGTAAATAAATATAAGTTACACCGTACGCTATTCATTCAATGGAGAATATTTAAATCGTAAATAAACTTGTGATCGAAATCAGCATTAGAAGACAGAAGTACAAATATATTTTAGATGTACACGACTTTATAGAACTTATCACCTGAGTTCCATAATCTTGACAACCATATTAAAGAGAGGATGTCATTGTCAAACACTCAAACTGTATTACAAACCAGTTTAGATTTTAATGTCCAAAGGCCATAACTTTCTTTTTAGAGGGCCAGGGGAAGGGGAACTATCGTGGTGAAACTTATCAACTAGTTGAACATACAGATTATAGGAGAAACTTATCAGATCTAACTTAAACATAAACCTATGTCTGATGAAAATAATCCCCGATCTTAAAATTTTCTATTAATTGAAAAATGAAATACAACAGAAAAAAAAATTCTATATGAGCAACCCAGGTACTTAGCTAGTCATAACCAAGTATTTTATAAGTAACAGAAATATCAATGCAAACAAGCCCACATCTGCTGTTTGCACATCAAGGTGGTCAACCACTAAAGTGGAGGAGAACATGAAATCACTAAAGTGGTCAACCATGGCAGACTTCTTAGTGAAATATTTTCTGCGTGTCATATGAAGGGCATATGTTCATTGGTTACACATATATACTTGGAAATTTGACGTTGGCAATAATAAATTTGACAATAGAATATCAACGATGTGCTCAACACAGTAACCATTTCAAGAAAGAACATATAAAACTATAAACAGAACAGAGATTTTTATTACCTCAAGTGGGTCAGTCTCCCCTTCCAACTCAACCATGACAGGTGCATTCATACTGGTCGGCCAGAAAGCAACATGTTATAGCATCACAAAGAATCAACCACCAGAATCTCAGGCAGATAAAGTTCAGTAGAAAACCTGATTTGGAGGGCACGGGTACCCAAAATCCTAGCACGCTCATACTTGGTCATATATTTCGATGTCTTTCGAGGCCGCTCCACTGGTTGATCCTCTTCCTTTTCCTCAGTCTCGAGAGGTTCTCCAGTTAACTCTTCATCTTTGTTGGTCTCGACATCCTCCTCTGCACCTTCCTGCCCATCAACCAATCCACCAATATTTCCATTAATTCATTCAATGTTAATTGCTATGTTCCACAAGAATAATTTGCTAAACAAAAAAAAGACAATAGATAATGAATTCCCTACTTCAATCTCAGGCTCCGGTGGCTCTTCTTCATACCTACATCACCATTTTTTCCTATCAGAAATCTTACAATAGTCACAAACAGACTACAAAAAAACAGAGCTTTTAAACTAGCAATTGCAGAAGCATGAAGCATGTTGAGAAAAACCCACACAACAAGGCATAATAGTTTATTTCCAAGCACACAGCCAATCCAAAACCCTAACCAAAAAAAAGAAAGAAAAAGAAAGAAAAGTAAACTTACGATCAAACCCGGAAGAGTAGCATTGAAAAAATTTCATTTTGCTTTTAATATCATAAACGGAAACAAAAATAAGTTATGAGATTAGGGTTTATATTCAGCCAAATAAACAATGGACGAGCAAATGGTTGTAAATATGCAAATTGAATTGGGGGAAACCCTAATTTCTGTGTGTGTGATTGAGAGAGTGAGAAAGAGAGAGAAGAACCCCATGTCAACGTCATCGAAGTCATCGTCTGCCATTTGTGAATCCGATGGAGAGAAAGAGTCGAACCCTGAACCAAGGCTTGCGATGTGTGCCCTAAACCCTCGCAGTGACACGCAAACACAACATATAACTTGCCCAAAAGTGCTTAAATAAATTTTCATAAATATCCTTGGTTGCACAACCCCTTGCTATACGGTCCTTGTGAGTTCAAAAATGGTTTAATTGTACTTTTGGCTTCTAAATACGATAAATATTTGATTTTGGTCCCCAAGTACTAATTGTGTCAATTAGATTCTCTAAGTTTTATAAATGTTACAATCAAGTCCTTCTACCATTTTACGTCCATTTTTTAACGGTTGACCGCACGTTGACCATAGGTGAGTCCTACTCACCATGCTAACCTAACTAGTTTTTATTAAAATATTAATTTAATTTATTTAACAAAAAGGTTAAAGTAATACTTTGGTCCATATACATGACATGAATTCTCGATTTGGTCCATATACATAAAAAATTATTTAAATGATCCCTATACATACAAAAAGTAAGTCCCAATTTGGTCCCTATACGAGCAAAAAATTATCAAATCGGTATTTAAAATTTTGTAGGGGCCATTTTAATAATTTTTTATTTATAGGGACCAAATCAATAATTCTTGTCACGTATAGGGACCAAAATATTACTTTAACCTAATAAAAAATAAAAAAATTATGTCAGAACACTGGAAGAGTAGCCCATCTTCCCCACCACTATCAACCTCCACCACACGCATCCCAGACGTGCACCACCACCAACATCCACAAAATCACCCATGGCAAACACACCAAACCACCCATGAGCTTCACCATTGTTAGATCTGTGTTAAGCTCGTCATACAGAAGCCATCATGAACCCATTTCACAAGTTTAGAACAGATCTGTAGAGCCCAGATCCGGTTTAACTCTTCTCCAGGACCTCCACTGTGAGCCGCCGCTGTTCTGTGCCAAGTCGTCGAGGGAGGGGGGACGGTGGCTGTCGCCGGCCATCGCGGCACCCCCCTAGCCACCGTCATGTCGTGACACCATGTGATCAAAAGGGTGTGGGTGGGTGCTGGGAGAGGGACGAACCGAAGAAGGGGAGAGTAATAGGTTTCTTGGAGACTACCAGTTCTCCCCTCCAACCACTCCCCTCGGTCATTGCCATCGAAGCCACTTCACCAACAGAGGCAATCGATATTTGTGTTCATTCTTCTATCTATATTGGTGTTTGGGAAATTCAAAAGCAGACGGTGGCAGTGGCACTTGGGAGTGCCACCTCGAGGCTCTGCCGGTGCTACCCAATGAAGATGCCATTGGTGTTTCAGAGGATTTGTTTGATTCAGGGGATGAAGCAAGTGAATCGGTTGATCAGAGAGCAAAGAGGTTCATTAAGAGATTCTATCAGGATATGAGAATCCAAAGGCTGGAAGAGGTTCCGCCTTCTATATTTGTTCGATGATTTGTTCTGTTCTCCGCTATAATTTTCGAGTATGCTAGGAGAGGGAAGAACCGAAGAAGGGGAGAGGATGTGGAAGAAGAGGTTAAGGATTAATTTGGGTTTTGAGTTGTTTTGATTTGGGGATGAATTTTTTTTTTTAATTTAACTTTCATTTTTATGTTGCCACGTCAGCAAAATCCGTTAGCAATTGGACGGAAAATGGACAGAAGGACCTGATTGTAACATCTTGAAAATTTGGGGGATCCAAGTGGCGCAATTAGAACCCGGGGGACCAAAATCGCACATATGTCATACTTGGAGGGACCAAAAATGCAATTAAGCCTTCAAAAATTCCAACCATGATACTTTTTAGTAGGGATGGCGATTTGTACCCGCACTCGCAAAAATTACACATGATGGGTAGGGTAATTACCCTTACAATTGGTAAGGGTCTAGGTACGGGTAATTACCCGCGAATTTGAATGGGTATGAGTGCGGGTACGGGTACTATGATACACACTCCGCCCCGCACCCGCACATATGTATACGTATATATAATTATTTATTTATTTATATTACTAATATATATAATTTTAACTACAATACAAATTTTAAAACCAAAATTAATCTAAAGATTCTTAACTTTCTAAACCTAGTTGCATCTATAATTCCTTTTTGGATTTTTTATTTATTTAAATATTTTGATTTGTAATGTTTTATAAGTATATTTAAAAGACATTTGAATCACTTTTTAATTGTTATAATGTTTCTTTTATTATTTATTATATTTTCGCAATTAAATTACAGGTAACGAGTGCGGGCACGGGTACTTAGGTACCCAGAGTGCACTGAGGATACTAAATTTTTTACCCACACGGGTATGGGTCCGGGTACAGATAATTTTTTTCAAACATGGGTATAGGGACGAGTACTATGGTACCCTACCTAGACCCTATCCATTGACATCCCTACTTTTTAGTTTAAGAACCTGTTTGTTTAAGATTAAAAAATAAATTATTTTGATACAAAATAATTTAGTAATAATTTTTAGAAATTTTAAAGAATCGCAGAAGCAGATTTGTGTTTGTTTACAATTAAAAATATATATTTTTAAAAGTGTAGCGACCAAAAAAAAAGAACTTGTTTTTTCTTTTTAGAGAGAAAACATAGAGTCGCCTCCAACTTTATTTTATTTCAGGGAAGTTGGAAAACCCTTTAAGAAAAAGTTATGGGTTCGGAAGTCGATTATGTCTAAGGAAGGCATGGAGACTTAACCCCACGGCACCCTAGAACATCCATATTATGGTTACCCAAAATTAGTTGTGTAAATTATTAGTAACTTTTGAAATATTTGTTTTATCCCAAAATCGCTTTCTTAAGAAAAACATCTATAGTTGTGAAAATTTTTGTTAAAACTAAATGAGGTTGAACATGGCACATGAGTCCACAGGGCAACCTCAAAATCTAAAGGGTTGAACATGGCACTTGTCATAGGGCAACCCAAAAAATAAGATTGTTTTAATCAAGTGATCATCTTCTATTTTTATGTAAAATAAATAATCTTGCCACTTGAAAATAGGAGAGAAATGAAACGTATATAAGTGAAACGTTTTAATAACTTATTCAGTGAACAGAGACACAGAAATAAGAATGTCAAGAGAAATTTATAAATAATATCAATGAAAAGAATAAGGGTTACCAAATGAGAGCAGAATAAGAATGATTTTGTTTATTCCCAGGGGTAAGATTTCAAGATCGAAGTCTTTACATTCAATCTCACTGGCTCCTTCAGCTCTTCCTTCTTAACCACTCTAATAATAGGGAAGAGAAAAGGAAACTCAGATCTCTAATCTCTCTTCCTCACAATAAAAATCTCTCTCTCTTTTTCTCTTTTCTCCCTAAGAAAATATCAGATCATAAGTCCCTCTCCAAAAAATCTTCTCTTTTTCTCTTCTTCCTCTCCTTTTATAGACGGAGGAGAGGGCTTCTTGCTTCTTCTCCATTGGCTTCAAGGTCGGTTTGTACGAACTCCAAGGCTTGGGCGGTTCTGAACAGCAATAGCGTGTGTTCAGATGGGGGCGGCGTGAGTAGTGGAAATGAGGTGATTTGATGTGAAGGTTGCATGCTTGAAAAGAGAAGGAGATGAGGGGTCTTGTCTGATGTGTTTGATGGCTTTTTAGGGTTAGGAGTAGGGCTGCTAAGTTAAGACGAGGGAGGAGATGAGGAAGAAAAAGGACCAATGGGTAGAGGAGGTGCAAGGGGGGTTCTGACCAGAAATAGCGTGTGTCCAGATGGGGCGGCGTGAGTAGCAGAAAGCAGGTGATTTATCGTGAAGGTTGCATGCTTGAAAAGAGAAGGATATGGGTGGTTTTGTCTGATGTGTATGATGGATTTTTAGGGTTAAGAGTAGGGCTGCTAGGTTAAGACGAGGGAGGAGATGAGGAAGAAAAAATGACTAATGGGTAGAGGAGGTGCAGGGGGGTTCTGAGCAGAAATAGCGTGTGTCCAGATGGGGCGGCGTGAGTAGCAGAAAGGAGGTGATTTGTCATGAAGGTTGCGTGCTTGAAGAGAGAAGGAGATGGGGGGTTTTGTCTGATATGTAAAATAACATTTTTTAAGGTTAGGGGAAACAACTCAATCTTATTTCCTTTCTGCTGATTGTTCTTTCCTCCTTCTTTCCTTCGTCCTTTCTTCATTATCTTCTTCTTCTCTCTTTATTCTTTAGCCTCCAGCCTGAAAATAAAATTGCAGTGGATGGAATCTCTTCGTCCAACAGGAACTTAGATATGCAAAAGTAGACATACACTGGACGGACCTCCTCGTCCAACAAAAATAGATAATTGCAGTGGACTGGACGGGACCACCAGGTCCAACAGCAAGTGCAAGGGATTGGATGGGACCACTCCGTCCATCAGCAAGTGTAATGGACTGGACGGCACCACCCCATCCACCAACAGGTCCAAAGTGATGGACGGGACCTCCCCGTCCAACAACAAGTGAAAAGCAATGGACGGGACCATCCCGTCCAACAGCAAGTGCAAAGCAATGGACGGGATCACCTCGTCCGCCAGCAAGTGCAAAGCAATGGACGGGACCACCCCGTCCAACAGCAAGTGCAAAGCAATGGACGGGACCATTCCGTCCAACAGCAACTCCAATGCAATGGACGGGACCACCCCGTCCACCAACAAGTGCAAAGCAATGGACGGGACTACCCCATCCAACAGCAAGTGCAAAGCAATAGACGGGACCACCCCGTCCACCAGTAAGTGCAATGGACTGGACCGCGTCCAACAGCAAGTGCAAAGCAATGGACGGGACCACCCCGTCCACAGCAAGTGCAAAGCAATAGACGGGACCACCCCGTCCAACAACAAGTCCAATGCAACGGACGGGACCACCCCGTCCACCAGCAAGTGCAAAGCAATGGACGGGACCATCCCGTCCAATAGCAAGTGCAAAGCAATGGACGGGACCACCCCGTCCACCAGCAAGTGCAATGGACTGGACTGGACCTCCTCGTCCAACAAAAATAGATAATTGCAGTGGACTGGACGGGACCACCACGTCCAACAGCAAGTGCAAGGGATTGGGTGGGACCACCCTGCCCATCAGCAAGTGTAATGGACTGGACAGGACCACCCCGTCCATCAGCAGGTCCAAAGTGATGGGCAGGACCTCCCCGTCCAACAGCAAGTGAAAAGCAATGGACGGGACTACCCCGTCCAACAGCAAGTGCAAAGCAATGGACGGGACCACCCCATCCGCCAGCAAGTGCAAAGCAATGGACGGGACCACCCCGTCCAACAGCAAGTGCAAAGCAATGGACGGGACCACCCCGTCCAACAGCAAGTGCAAAGTAATGGATGGGACCACCCCGTCCAACAGCAAGTGCAAAGCAATGGACGGGATCACTCCATCCAACAGCAAGTCCAATACAATGGACGGGACCACCCCGTCCACCAGCAAGTGCAAAGCAATGGACGAGACCACCCTGGCCCAACAAGAAGTGCAAAGCAATGGACGGGACCACCTCGTCCACCAAAGAAGTGCAATGGACTAGACGGGACCGCGTCCAACAAGAAGTGCAAAGCAATGGACGGGACCACCCCATCCAACAAAGAAGTGCAAAGCAATGGATGTGACCACCCCGGCCCAAAGAGAAGTGTAATGGACTCGACCGACCGTGTCCAACAACAAGTCCAAAGCAATGGACGGGACCACCCCATCCTACAAGAAGAAGAGCAAAGCAATGGACGAGATCACCCCTCGGCCCAAAGCAAAGCGCAATGGATCGGACTCGACCGCGTCCAACAACAATTCCAAAGCAATGGACTGGCCTGGACCGCATCCAATAACAAGTCCAATGCAATGGACTGGCCTGGACCGCGTCCAACAAAGAAGTGCAACTTGACGGATCGTCGGCCCAACAAGAAGTCAATGCAATGGACGGGGACCAATCCGCCCAACAAAGAAGTTAATTATGAGCCCCCTCCTTTCTTTATTATTTTCTTTTTCTTCTTTCTCTCTTCACTATTATTATTAGTCTCCTTGAAGCACAAAATCATGAGAATTAGAATAAAATATGGACAAACATGGGTGTTCGCAGTTGCCCCTCTTTACTTGTTGCATTCTAGAAGACATGATTAGTTGTGACATTTCATGTATTGTAGTAATGAACAAGTAAAGAAAAATGAACACATATTTTGTCCGAACACGAGGACCTTAGAAGAAAAATTACAGTTTGAAAATAAAATTGCAGTAGACGGAACATCCTCGTCCAACAAGAGAGAATTAAATGTACAATGGACGGAACCTCCTCGTCCATCAGAAAATTAAATGCAATGGATGGAACCTCCTCGTCCAACAGAAAGGTAAACATGCAATGAATGGAACCTCCTCGTCCAACAGAAAAGTAAATGCAATGGACGGAACCTCCTCGTCCAACAGAAAAGTAAACATGCAATGGGCGGAACTTCTTCGTCCAACAAAAAAGTAAATGTAATGGACGGAACCTCCTCGTCCAACAGAAAAGTAAATATGCAATGGACGAAACCTCTTCGTCCAACAGAAAATTAAATGCAATGGACGGAACCTCCTCGTCCAAGAGAAAAGTAAACATGCAATGGACGGAATCTCTTCGTCCAACAGAAAATTAAATGCAATGGACGGAACCTCCTCGTCCAACAGAAAAGTAAACATGCAATGGACGGAACCTTTTCGTCCAACAGAAAATTAAATGCAATGGACGGAACCTCCTCGTCCAACAGAAAAGTAAACATGCAATGGACGGAACCTCTTCATCCAACAGAAAATTAAATGCAATGGACGGAACCTCCTCGTCCAATAGAAAAGTAAACATGCAATGGATGGAACCTCTTCGTCCAACAGAAAATTAAATGCAATGGACGGAACCTCATCGTCCAACAGAAAAGTAAACATGCAATGGACGGAACCTCTTCGTCCAACAGAAAATTAAATGCAATGGACGGAACCTCCTCGTCCAACAGAAAAGTAAACATGCAATGGACGAAACCTCTTCGTCCAACAGAAAAGTAAATGCACTGGACGGAACCTCCTCGTCCAACAGAAAAGTAAACATGCAGCGAGCCTTAGAGCTCGAAAATAAACTTGTAATGAGTCTTAGAACTCGATAATAAAGATGCGGTGAGCCTCAAAGCTCGAGAATAAAATTGCAGTGAGTCGTAGAGCTCAAAAATCAGTAATCTAAAACAAAATGAGATTCCCTTCCTTTTTAGGACGACGGAACCAATTGCTCCATGGAAAAACTTCCACCAACCAAACCCTTGTTCACCGGCCACTCTGGGACGAGGCATCACTCATTTCTTTTAACAACATTGGTCACCCAAGAACCTGATAAACTCTGGAAGTTATGTTTGTCCTCCCAAGCTTAATTGCATCATTCTTTTGTCGTCCAGTGCATGCTACCTCTTCCACTGAATCTGAAGTATTGAGCCCTCTTGGTTTAAACCATTCATCGGTGCTACCGTTAGAGTTATCAAATCATACCATTAAACTTATATTTACTTTTATTGAGACATGAGAGTGAACACGACAAGGGAGTGTGGAAGAAAACCTCTTGCCTTAATACGAGAATTTAAGAGACAATAACAATGAGAACAAAATTACAACAGGGATCATGAATACTAAAAAAACAAAGATAAGCAAAGAAAATCACATAAAATTTGCCCCAGTGTTGGTCCTTTGATTTTCATTTTATTGATTCCCCTCAGTCTTTTGATGACACGGATCTTGGCTTCTGTTTCTGATTCCTCAAACACACCTTCTTCGATCATTCCTTAACAATTTTGCCCCAGTATACTCAGTCGGATAAAATTTCCCAGTGTGGTGAGTGCTTGCAGAAGTGTTGGACCATATCCTCCTCCTAGGCTGCTTTTGCAGGTTTTTAGCCTAAGGTTTCTTTGCCCTAACTTTTGCCTAGGTTGCCCTTTCGGGTTTTCCACCTAGCGGGCCTTTGCTTTTCTTTTGTTTTTATTGTGTTTTGCCCTAACTTTTGCATAGGCTGCCCTTTTGGGTTTTCAACATAGCGGGCCTTTTCTTTTGTTTTCATTGTCCTTTGCCCTAACTTTTGCCTAAGTTGCCCTTTTGGGTTTTCAACCTAGCGGGCCTTCAAGCGTAGAACTTTTTCACAGCCTCAGAGTTTGCTGGCCTTGGTAACTCTTCCCCATCCATGTTTTGCAGAATCAAAGCACCTCCCGGGAATGCTTGTTTGACAATATAAGGGCCTTCATAATTTGGTACCCATTTTCCTCGGGCATCCTCTCTAGGATGAACCTTTTTATTGAAAGCTCTTGCCATTCTGTTTTGATACAATTGCCCGTGACAAAGAGCTGCCAGCCTTTTCTCTTCTATCATGTTCAACTGCTTATATCGAGTTTTCACCCACTCAGATTCTTCTAAATCTGCTTCCATCAAGACTCTTAGCGAAGGGAGTTCTACTTTGATAGGTGAGACAACCTCCATCCCGTACACCAGAGAGAAAGGGGTTGCCCCAGTGCTTGATCGTATGTTAGTCCGATAAGCATGTAGAGCATATGGCAGCATTTCGTGCCAGTCCTTATAGTTTACAACCATCTTGGCAACGATCTTTTTGACATTTTTGTTTGCTGCTTCAACTGCACCATTCATTTGAGGCCTATAAGGAGCCGAATTGTGGTGTTTGACTTTGAAACCATCGCAAAACTTTTGAATCTCTATACCATTAAGATTAGCAGCATTATCTGTGATTATCCTTGATGAGTGTGATTTTACCTCATTTTTCATGTACATTTCGGCATGCATTTGCATATAGTTAGGCTAATTTAGTGTTGATTTTGTATAGTTTTTCCCTTGGAACGGATGAGGTGGTTTCTGTGTGTTGTTTTGCAGGATTTAATGGAAAAATGCCCAGAAATCAGCCTTGTTGGAGCTTGGATGAAAAAGAGCTTGAAAAGTGAAGATTATGAGCCAAGCGGAGTATCACGGCCTGGCGCGTGATGGCCTCACTACCGTGAGGGAACATTAGCTGAAGAAAGATTGAGCCAAAAGTCAGAAAGCGTCACGGCCTGGCCGTGATGGCTATCACGGCCGTGACCTGCTAGTTGGAAAAGTCAGAAACGATCACGGCCTGGCCGTGATATCCATCACGGCCGTGATGAATAAGTGAATGAAGAGGCGCCTAAGTCAGAAAGCGTCACGGCCTGGCCGTGATGGCCATCACGGCCGTGACGGGCGACGGACCTATAAATAACAGCACTGCAGACAGAAAAGGGAACAAACTTCAAACCTAAAATAATCTGCACTTGGAGGCAGACTGAGGCTGGTGGCTGGAGAGGGTTTCTACCCAAAAAGGGGGGCGTTTTCTCTGCTCTTGGATGGAGAGAAGATTGGAGGAAGCTTGTCTATGAGTGTTCTTCATCCCTTCTCTTTTTCCTTTTTGTATTTCCTTATCATGAGTAGTTAAATCCCCATTGTTGGGGTTAGATGTAACTTTTCTGAACTTATTGTAATTGATTTGGTGTTTTAATGCAAGTCTTTATTTCTCTATGAGTATGTGATTCTGTGTTTAATGCTTTCCTTGGATTAGCTACCCATAGGAATGATTTGTTGCTTTGATAGATGACTGGAAGGTTGGTATTAAGGCATGCTCATGAATCATATGCCAAGTAGTTCAAGAATCTAGGAATAGGTGTTGAATGCTTGCAATCTTATAAGTCTTGACTTAATGCAAAATTTCAGGTTAATCCACCTAAGGAATTAGGGTTTAATTTGGGGTTTTAGGCTCAATGCACCTAAGGAATTAGGCTTGAGTATTTTAGAAAAGGCTTGATTGGCATAATTGAATTAGGACTTGTGTTGATAACCATTTCATTGCAATTAAGGGAGGATTAGTGTAGTCTAACCCTAACAATCTTAGCCATATCTCTGTTTGCCTACCAAGTGTTTGACATAATTCCAAAAAGACAAAAAATATCTTATTTCTTTATTTTCTGTTTTAATCCCTCACACTTTAGTTAAGTCTAAATAGTTGTCGAATTTGCGAATTGGTAATTGACATCCAATCCCTGTGGATACGATAACCGGTCTCACCACCGTATTACTTGATTGCGACAAGGTGCACTTGCCTTTAATTTATATTCTTAAAAATACACGCATCAAGTTTTTGGCGCCGTTGCCGGGGATTGGCTTTGTCAATATCATTAGTATCAAATGAGACAACTAGTTTAGACAATTTTTATTTTATTTTATTTTTCTGTATATAATTAATCTCTTTCTTTTGTTAAGTTTTGTATATACTTTATTTAGTGTTTCTTTGATCTTGGGCTTAATTGTCTGTGAGGTGAAGATTGATTTGGCAGGATCATGGACTATAATTACTATCAGTCATCTGATGCAGAATTGGAGATATCTGAGTTGCAGCTACGGGTAGATATGCTGCAATTAGCCGTAAACATCCAACAAGTGAGTAATGAGCTGTCAAGGGCAACTGTCTCTCCTCCACCAATGGGTAGGTTATGCTGAATGGGAAATCAATTTCCAAACACTTCTACTCCATGGTGGGGGAACCCTCCAAATAACACTTTGATGGATGAAGGGGAACATTGGGAATCTTCCACACCTTGGTATGATGAGCCATCCCCATTGGAAGTTGTTTGGGAGAACTTCAAATCTGCATTCCCAATCGAGGTTGAGCAACCTATCCCGGATAGTCAACCTCACTTAGAGGCTGTTTTGGAGAACTTCATGGCAACAACAATGGAAGAATTAAAGAATCAAGAAGATGCCATTCAAGTCTCGGGTGCGTGATTGAGGAACTCTCTAACCTACTACCCAAAACGCCAAATGAGGACTTGATGGATGATGATGAAGATGATGCAATGATGGATGAGGAGGAAGAAGAAGAAGTGGGAGCAACCGAGTCAAGAAGTGAAGACCCTGTTTTGGAGAACATAGGTGCACCACCCCCATTGAACCCTTGACTAAAGAGCACGAAAGGAAGAGGCATTTGGAGGATAGCTATGTCACCATGCTCGGGGATGATGAAGAACTTGTGAAATTAAATGATGCTATTGGCCCCTATGCATGTGTGGAATGTGATGGGAGAAACACTTGTGTGGTTTGTGCGGAGATTTCTGCATATTTGGAAGGTGATGGATTTGGCGATCTTGAGAGTGAAGATGGTACAGGCGAACAAAGCACCAATGATCCTCTCGATTTGTTTGCCACCTCATATTTTAAAGCAGTCAACAATGGAGTTCATGCCTCTACCTGAGGTTGAACCCCATTTTTATTGGGAAGATTTTATGGATAAAGGGGTCATCTTTGACCCGAGTGGAATTGAAAAGCGCTTCCCATTTGAAGAAGTCGGCATGAATTTCGAGTGCTCACTTCCACATTTTTGCTGCAAATCGTGGGATCCAGGTGAAGGATCTCACATGGTTAGCATTCCTTGGTCCTTATACCACAGGTTATGGGATCCAGGTGGATGCTTCTTGATGAGTCAAGCTAGTGACGTTAAAGAAGCGCTTATTGGGAGGCAACCCAACTTTTCTTAACCCTTCTCTTTAGTTAATTTTGTTTTTGCTTTAACCTCTTGAATAATTTGAGAAGCTCAAGAGGTTTGTTAATAATTTTGTTAAGTGTCTTCAGATTTTGAATAAAGGAGGGAGAAAAAGAGCAGGGAGAAACAAAGCCATAAAGCATGTGAGCCAACACCCGCTACCGCCTCGGTAAGCCGTTCCAATTTTTTTTGCTTTATTTTATTTTTCTTTCCCCTCTCCAACTTGATTGTTTACATTGGGGACAATGTAAATCTTTAAGCTTGGGGTAGGGGTAATCTTTTTGCTTGCATTGTAAATATTGCATTCATATAGGCTTAAATTTGCATGATCACATGAATTGATTACCCTTGCTTAGATTGAGCTTATGATTGTGAGAGCTAAGTGCCAATTAATTTGTGATAGTGAATTGTTGAACCCAATTGTTTATTCTTGTGATATGGCTGCAAATGAATATGCTTGAGATGATCTTGGATAGTTGATGATTAGCATATGTTTCTTTAGACTTGTGTTTTTCACTGGTTCTTGAACTGATAAATGTGAGCTTTTGAACCATTAGGGGGTACTCACTAAATCTGCCCCCATTCTTTGTGTAGAGTGTTATTCCTCTTGGTTTGTTTTCTCTAGAACTTGACTTAAAACCATTTTAAAGCTTAAAATTTTTTGGAAACATTTTTGAAAATGATTGAGGCAATAGGTATTCTTCTGGCCTTCTGAGCGTTGAATGTGTAAATGCTACCCTTAGTTACCCAATTTTGAGCCTGAAAGAAAAATGCTTTTCTTGGTACCCTGAAAAATTTTGATACATATACTTGACAAGGGACCTTCTAAAGTATCACAAAAGGGTAAAAAGGTAGTTGAAAGTTTGGGATAAGAATAAAAAAAAAAAAAAAAAAAAATCTCTCCCCTTCTCCAAATAAAAAGAAAAAGAAAAAAAAAAAAAGAGAAAAAAAATAAATAGAGAAGGGGATGACACAAAAAAAAAAAAAAAAAAAAAAAAAGAAAAGTGAGAAAGAAAAGAAAAAGAAAGAAAAGAAGGGTGGAAAAATGTATTGAAAACCCAAGAAGGTATTTTAGAAGGTTTCTTGTGTTGAAATGTTTGATACTTGGTTTAGCCTTTTGAAATATCCCTTTCTTGTTATCCCCACCTAAAGATTAATCCCATGGCCACGTTGCAACCAAATAAAGACCTCTTGATTCTTAGGTGTTTTCATAAATAAAGTGGAGATTTGGTTGATAGTCAAGCATATGGTAGGAATCATTCCTTGCGGAAAATAGAGCGAATTGTATATATACTTGAACACTTGAGTGAGTGAGGCAAGAAAGAGAGCCAAGCAAATAAACAAGCTTGGGGTGAGCTTCAAGTGAGCAAGAGTGCCCGAATCAGTGAGAATGTGAGTCTAGGAAACTTAAGCCCCTAATTGGACTTGAATTAATTGTCTCTTGCTGAATTGTTTGAATTGCCTATTGCTTGGATCATTTTACTCGGGTTCTTAGTTCACTATCCATGCTTTGACTGTTTATCTCTTCTGGCCTTAGTTTTTGCTTGAGGACAAGCAAAGTCTTAAGCTTGGGGTGATTTGATGAGTGTGATTTTACCTCATTTTTCATGTACATTTCGGCATGCATTTGCATATAGTTAGGCTAATTTAGTGTTGATTTTGTATAGTTTTTCCCTTGGAACGGATGAGGTGGTTTCTGTGTGTTGTTTTGCAGGATTTAATGGAAAAATGCCCAGAAATCAGCCTTGTTGGAGCTTGGATGAAAAAGAGCTTGAAAAGTGAAGATTATGAGCCAAGCAGAGAGTATCACGGCCTGGCCGTGATGGCCCTCACGGCCGTGAGGGAACATTAGCTGAAGAAAGATTGAGCCAAAAGTCAGAAAGCGTCACGGCCTGGCCGTGATGGCTATCACGGCCGTGACCTGCTAGTTGGAAAAGTCAGAAACGATCACGGCCTGGCCGTGATATCCATCACGGCCGTGATGAATAAGTGAATGAAGAGGCGCCTAAGTCAGAAAGCGTCACGGCCTGGTCGTGATGGCCATCACGGCCGTGACGGGCGACGGACCTATAAATAACAGCACTGCAGACAGAAAAGGGAACAAACTTCAAACCTAAAATAATCTGCACTTGGAGGCAGACTGAGGCTGGTGGCTGGAGAGGGTTTCTACCCAAAAAGGGGGGCGTTTTCTCTGCTCTTGGATGGAGAGAAGATTGGAGGAAGCTTGTCTATGAGTGTTCTTCATCCCTTCTCTTTTTCCTTTTTGTATTTCCTTATCATGAGTAGTTAAATCCCCATTGTTGGGGTTAGATGTAACTTTTCTGAACTTGTTGTAATTGATTTGGTGTTTTAATGCAAGTCTTTATTTCTCTATGAGTATGTGATTCTGTGTTTAATGCTTTCCTTGGATTAGCTACCCATAGGAATGATTTGTTGCTTTGATAGATGACTGGAAGGTTGGTATTAAGGCATGCTCATGAATCATATGCCAAGTAGTTCAAGAATCTAGGAATAGGTGTTGAATGCTTGCAATCTTATAAGTCTTGACTTAATGCAAAATTTCAGGTTAATCCACCTAAGGAATTAGGGTTTAATTTGGGGTTTTAGGCTCAATGCACCTAAGGAATTAGGCTTGAGTATTTTAGAAAAGGCTTGATTGGCATAATTGAATTAGGACTTGTGTTGATAACCATTTCATTGCAATTAAGGGAGGATTAGTGTAGTCTAACCCTAACAATCTTAGCCATATCTCTGTTTGCCTACCAAGTGTTTGACATAATTCCAAAAAGACAAAAAATATCTTATTTCTTTATTTTCTGTTTTAATCCCTCACACTTTAGTTAAGTCTAAATAGTTGTCGAATTTGCGAATTGGTAATTGACATCCAATCCCTGTGGATACGATAACCGGTCTCACCACCGTATTACTTGATTGCGACAAGGTGCACTTGCCTTTAATTTATATTCTTAAAAATACACGCATCAATCCTCTCTGGGATCCCGTATCTACAGACAATGTCCTTCTTGAGGAATTTGAGAAACACCCTTTGAGTTATGCTGGCATATGAAGCAGCTTCTACCCATTTAGTGAAACAGTCTATCGCCACCAAAATGAAACAATGACCATTAGAAGTCTTGGGATTAATGGGACCGATGACATCTATTCCCCACATCGAAAAAGGCCATGGGGATGCTAAACTATGCATTGGAAACACAGGTGCATTAACCCGGTCTGCATGCATCTGGCATTTTTGGCATTTACGAACATGCTCCATACAATCTGACTCCATAGTAGACCAATAATAACCACTTCTCAAGATATTCCTAGCCATCATGTGACCATTGGCATGAGTCCCACAGATTCCTTCAATGACTTCGATCATGATCAATTTAGCTTCGCGAGCATCCACACATCTGAGTAGGGTACCATCATATCCTCTTTGATACAAGACTTCCTTGTTTAAGAAAAAGGCCATATCCAGTCTTCGGATGGTCTTTTTATTTACTTCGCTCGCCTCTACCCGGTATTCCTTGTTCTGAATATATTGCTTGATATCACGATACCAAGGCTTACCATCGGGTTCTCCTTCCACATGAGCACAGTATGCCGGTTCTTCTTGCACTCTAATTTGGATGGGTTGGACATTGGTATGGATATCCAGCTTGGTCATGGCAGCTAGTGTGGCTAAAGCATCAGCAAATTGATTCTTGTCTCGACTTAAATGCGAGAAAGTAATCTCGTCGAACTTTGCAATCAACTGAGTCAAGTATTTCTGATACGGAATCAACTTGGAGTCTTTGGTCTGCCATTCACCATTGACTTGGTAAATGATTAAAGCTGAATCCCCCAAGACTTCCAACTTCTTTATACCCAGTTCAAGTGCCATTTGCAATCCACCAGCACATGCCTCGTATTCTGCAATATTATTTATACATTCGAATTTCAGTTTCACGGCCATCGGGTACTGCTTGCCATTTGGTGAGATAACCACTGCCCCTATGTCGTTGCCATGCATATTGACTGCTCCATCAAAATACATTTTCCACACATCTTCCTGTTCCTCATCTTCCTCGAGGGACATTATCTCTCCATCTGGGAACTTGGAATTGACAGGCCATCCATCCTCAAGAGGATTCTCTGCTAAATGGTCAGCAATCACACTTCCTTTGATGGACTTTTGAGTCACATATCTGATGTCAAATTCTGACGATATCACTTGCCACTTCGAAACCCTTAAGGAGATATGAGGACTTTTGAAGATATACTTCAAAGGATCCATTCGAGAAATTAGCTAAGTGGTGTGATATAACATGTATTGTCTGAGTCTTCTGGAGGTCCATACTATTGCACAACAAGTCTTCTCGATTGCCATATAACGAGCCTCATAGGCGTTAAACTTCTTACTCAGATAGTAAATTGCCTGCTCCTTCCTGCCAGATTCATCTTGTTGTCCCAGCATTGCCCCCATTGAGGTTGGGAGTATGGTGAGATAGAGTAGCAATGGATGACCTTGGGTAGGTGGTACCAACACTGGGGGATTCGGTAGATATGCCTTTATCTTATCAAAGGCTTCTTGACAGTCATCATCCCATCTTCCTGGATTATTCTTCCTGAGGAGTTTGAAGATTGGCTCGCATGTGCTAGTCAGATTTGCAATGAAGTGCGCAATATAGTTCAATCTTCCAAGAAAACCCCTTACTTCTCGCTCGCTCTTAGGTGCTGGCATGTCACGTATTGCTTCCACCTTGTTAGGGTCCACCTTTATTCCTTCTCTACTGACAACAAAGCCAAGTAAATTCCCTGCGGAAACACCAAAAGTACATTTTGCAGGGTTGAGGCGCAGCTTGTACTTTCTTAGCCGCTTGAGCAACCTTCTCAAAACTGCCACATGGCTTTCTCCTTCCCTGGACTTAGCCACTATATCATCAACATATACCTCTACCTCCTTATGCATCATATCATGGAACAATGCTACCATAGCACGTTGGTAAGTGGCCCCAGCATTTTTTAATCCAAAAGGCATCACTTTGTAACAAAAAGTTCCCCAATGAGTGATAAAAGTTGTCTTTTCTTTATCGTCATTGTCCATGAGGATCTGATTGAACCCAGAATACCCGTCCATGAAAGAAAACCTGTGACTTCGGCAGTGTTGTCTACTAAGGACATCAATATGAGGTAGGGGGAATCATCCTTTGGATTGGCTTTATTCAGGTCTCGGTAGTCCACGCACATTCGACCCTCCCATCCTCTTTTGGTACTGGAACAATATTAGCTACCCATTTCGGGTGTCTAGCTACTTCCAGAAAGCCAGCCTCCAACTGTTTGGTCACTTCTTCCTTGATCTTCAACAACATCTCAGGATGCATTCTCCTTAATTTTTGCTTCTTTGGAGCCACATCTGGGTATAAGGGAATTTTATGCGATGCTATCTCAGGATCTAAACCTGGCATAACTCTGTAGGATCATGCAAAATCATCCAGATACTCTTTGAATAGTGCAACCATTTCTTCTCGCTCTGGGTTATCCACTATTTTCAACTCCTTCTTGTCTTCCTCGGTTCCCATATTGATCACTTCTGCAACCTCATCACTCGAGCTCATCCCTTCCTCTATCCGCTTCACCACTTTTATGAATTCTTCAATGTCTTCTTCTTCCACATCGGATTCAAGGCTGTATTCATCAGCGGCCGTGAGGGAATCAATAAATGAGTTTTCAAAGTTCCTTTCCCGAGGTAAATCTTTAGTGGAAGAAGTATTCCTAGAAGAAAAAGTCGGGAATAGGAGAAGTATAGGCAAGGGTCTTATTTATGACAAAAAAGCTTAAACAAAATAAATAAATAAAAGAGAGAGAAAAGAAACGATGGAATCAAAAGGAAAACACCAGACAAAGTGTTACATTTTCATTCATGTCTCAAACAAAGTAAACATCAGTTCATGATTAGTACAATAAGATAATTACTTCATGGAAATAACATCAACAAATGGTTCAGATTGCCAATCGTTGAGAACTTCATCTACTTCAGAGTTTAAGTTTCTTCCTTCCTCAGGCATATAGGCAGCCATCCATGTCCGAGATCTGGTATTGTGAACTTGGGTTTGATTAGTGTCACCTTTCCTAGGTCGCGCAATGGTTCCCGAATCCTCAGAAGGATGTGACTTTGTAAAGCATCCTAGAATTTCATTAGTAAACCCAAAATTTTTGTGTATGTGTATGTATGCATATGCAAGTTAACATCCTTTGTTCGATCGTGAGGGTACTCTTAGGAAGACTGTCGTATACACCTATAGCAAGAAAACTCATCCTGCAATCAAATCTAGTGGTATGGGTCCCTCTAGTTTGAATGCAGTTGGTGTCAAGTCCATGGGAGAATCCACTCCTTGATAAACCACACCCGTACTAGCATCATCCTTATTTTACACAGAAAACACGTTGTTTTTAGGGTAAAAATATAGTTGATGATGTATCTAAGGGAGAATGCACTCCTCGATAGATATCATGTAAAAACGCTCGACAGTCACTGATGAAAAACTTTCATTCCATTACAAATACAAATCATGAACCTTTGATCAAAATAAAAGAAGTACATTGATAGTTTCTTTCTTTCTCCGAGGTTTACAAAGTTCTACGTCAAGAGCCTCATCTTCTTTTTCCTGAACCCTCTGGCAAGTTTCTCAAAATGATTGAAGAATTCGGTCACCTTCGGTGGTAGCTGAAGGAAATGGTTCATACGCATGTGGACGGATACCTCTTCAAACCGCTCCACCAGCTGGGAAGTGTGATATTGGAGCTTATCCATCACGTCCCCGTATTTTCTCTTCCATGCTTCCTTTTCATTCATTACATCCTTCACCACTAATTTCCATCCTTTTACCCATTCTGCGTGACGTTGAGCTTCAACCCTTTCAGAGTCTTTTATCTTGTTTGAGCCAATTTTCTCTCGTGTTGGCTTCTGCTAATAGCTCACGATACTTGACTGCTTCGTCCCATCCTCGATCAGAGTGCACTTCTGTTTGGGCCAAGGATTCCTGCAGGGATTCAACCCTCTCTTCTAGTACATGTATTGTTTCAACGTGAACCCCTATATTTGTCTCGAGCTCTTCGTTCCTTTTCTGAAGTTTGACAAGCATCTTCTCTTGACATCCTATTTTTGCCAGCAGCTCCGGAATTTCTACTTCTTTGCCTTTTCTTGCCCTTTTTACACGATTCGGGGCTTCATGGGCATCGGCGCATTCATCCTTCAAATGCTCAATTTGTAAACTCAGCTTCTGTACTTGTCTTCTGAGCATGATAATGGTTACTTCGGCAGCTTGGTCTTTCTCATCAAAAACCCTCATTTGAGCTTTTAAAACTTTGATCTCTTTCAACATTTGATCTTTGGTTAGAGGATTATTTTCCTTA
The DNA here is from genome assembly GCA_030762895.1 of Sophora flavescens. Taxonomy (NCBI): domain Eukaryota; kingdom Viridiplantae; phylum Streptophyta; class Magnoliopsida; order Fabales; family Fabaceae; genus Sophora; species Sophora flavescens. The sequence continues at coordinate 159,977,692 of CM061067.1, read as the reverse complement.
TGGAGAGGGGATGCATGTCTTGGAGGGAAACCTCTTCTTGCTTCTCTCCATACTTCATATCTTTTTGTGTGAGCTATGACTCGCCTTCCTAATTCCTCCGGTCCTTTTATATGAATATCATTCCATGCTAACCTTACTGCATCGTTTGACTATTGATGCCTTCACCTTCTTGGTATAGGAAGAATATCCCACCGAGCAGCTCTTTGGGGGGTTCATCCTGTGTCCACTTGAGTTGACGTATTACCAAAGCTGGTGAGTATGACACACAACCTCTGGGACCCATCAATGGAACATTTGACAAAATTCCACAGCTGAATACAACTGAATATCCATTATACCACGGACACATCCAACTAAATGACCGCAGGTCGATCTGATCAAACTCTTGTTTCCACTCATATAGCTTACGTGGCTTTAGTTGCATGCGAGTGAACCCTTTCAGCGGGTCATCTGTTCTATCAATTTTATCACGAGCGTACAAGTGAGTCATGATCCAGACATACAATATTGACGCACAACATCGCAGTTTCCCTTGTTGATTCTGATGACAAACATGTAGGGAGAGGAAAGTTTCAGCTAAGATAGCAGGGACTGGGTTTTGATGAGCCTCTGTTTGACTGGTTTTATAACTAGTAAAGACCTTGGCTTTGTGCTTATTTTATATCATTTTTACCCAAATTAGACTTTATTGTCCTTAAGTAATATTTTGAGTCTGTAAATTGTTTTTAAGTTAATTTAGTTGTTTTAGAGTTGAATAATTATTTACTTTTATTTTCTATTTTCAGGTTAATAAAAAGTAATAAATCTGGAGCCACTCGCCCCGCGAATAATCTCTCGCCCCGCGAGTATTGCAACCATGAAAAAGTCAGAGACGATCACGGCTTGCCCGTGTTGAGGATCACAGCCGTGGCAATTCTGAAGTTGAAGCGTTCGCCTCGCGAGCATTCCTTCGCCTCGCGAGTATTGGAAGATCGAAGCCATCACGGTTTGGGCGTGTTGAATGCCACGGGCGTAACAGTTGGAAGTCAAGAGTTCGCCTCGCGAAGGATGTGTCTCGCCTCGCGAGAAGATAAAGAGTTGCAGACCTTTCATGTAATTCGCCTCGCGATCGGTGCCTCACCTCGCGAGTACTCGACTCCGAAAACGTGTATATAAGCGATCTTAGGCGAGAAATGAAGAAATAGTCGAATTAGCTTGATTTTGGCTAGTTTCGAGCTAGTCTTAGTTAGTCTTTTGTTTTCTTTTTAGTTATGTTTTGTTTTCTTTTTGTAATGGAGAATTAGTCTCCTAGATTAATCTACTGTGATTGGTTTCTGTTAAGACTTGAGGTTTCTGTAATCCTGTTTCATTTCCTTTTCTCTTTTCAATGCAATGCTTTATATTTCTGTTTGCTTAATTCAGGAGTATATTGTGTTGTGTTGGTTTATCTCGGTGATATCATGTTCCTATAATTAATCGCGTTTGCTTAATTCGCGTGTGTTCGTTTCGTGTTCGCTTAGTTCACGAAGGGCTTAACCCCGTTTGCTTAATTCGGGAATAGGGACATATATTTGTAGTAGTGGTTTCGCTTGTAAATTATTGCTACAACCGGGAGGGGATTAGAATCTGCTTAGGGTTGCATGAACCGATGATAGTTGGGAAACCGAGAACAGTAGGTTAATCGCTTAGCTTATTTGGTAACTGCTCTGTTTTCTTGCTTTGTTTTCTGTTTTGCTTCTTAATTTAGTTTTCAATCCAAAACCCCCAATTCTGACTTTTTCTAAGTTTTTCTGTTAATAATAACAACAACTAAAGAGTCCTTGAGAGACGATCCGAGTTGTCGCTCTATACTACATTATTTTGTAAACGCTCGTTCTTTTTGGCGCGTGGCGACAGCGCGGTCAGTTTACACCATATTCTTCGACCCTATAGAAAACATCCATGGCTGACTGATCAATCAGATCTGGTACAAAAGGAAAGAGCACCAACCCATATATCATGAGGGCTAGTACTTTGTTGAAAGTAACCCATCGTTGTTGCTGGCCCAGCTTGTTGAGATACACTTCCAAAAATCGCCTCTTCAACCCTTTGGTGGTTCCCTTTTCTGTTTTCTCTATCTGTTCCGGTTGAAGCTCCAATAGACTTGCTATTTTCCGATCTGTTACATGTTGGCCATAATACATGTAGAAGCGAGTCTTCTTTTGAAAGGGCAGTCTTAGAATATAAGCATACTCTTCCATGGTTGGAGTGATGTCCAAGTTAGGCAATTCAAAACATCTCAAAGTTGAGTTCCAATATTGGGCCAATGCACTCAGAGCGGGGGCTTCCACTGGAACACGCAACAGGTCCAATATTCTACCATACTTGCTGACAAAGTCTGAGCGTGCTTTTTCTGGCATTTGCTGGCTGAGTCCACATAATCTCTTCACGTCATTGAGTGTCACATCAATCTTGATAATTTTCTTGGAACAAATCACGTTGCTAGTACTTTTTTCTGAACCAAACTTTTCCATTTTCTTACTATAAGGTGAATACCAAAATCTTCCAACAAAGAGACACAACAACAACAAAAAATAAGTATAGTAAAACCAATATATCTTGCATGATTCATGTCGCATGGACCTAATGGGGTTGAAAACCCTGATGGGTATGCATTACCTTCATTAGGACATAACGCCTATTAGGTGTGCAATAATATTCGAATATGTCATTCAGGTTTGGGGCAGCAATGTGACGCCCCAAGTTTTGTGAATATTCACGATGAGCATGTATGACAATTTATGCTTATGATGATAGAGAGAGGAAAGAAAAGTACGCCCCCTTTTGCCCTTAGTCGGGTAAAACCTAAGGATGGACACGCCCTAAGGTTAGGACTCTAAACAGGTTGACCACTAGGTCTGCTCTATTAGTGAAAGTTGGGACGGGTCTAGACCTCTAAAAGTCGTGGTCCTCAGATTGCCCTCGTAAGGATATGATTCATGAATCTAGCCACAAGTAGGGATAAACCCTCTCAATATGACCATTCCATGATCTCATGTACAATCTGAGTGGTGAACTGACAAGTATCAGGGAGGTACAAGACCTCTTCAATAACAATGTCAGAGCACCGCCTAATCCTTAGGTTTTTGAGCAAGCTCGGGTATAGAGCTAAGTGTGTGTGCAATATGTGATAGTGATGTGTGTGAAGGGGGCATACAAACCTGTAACACTTAAAAGTAAAAATAAAAAGAGAAGACAAGAAAAACCTGCAAAACACAAACATAAGTATTTTAAAAAGGGTTACAAGTCCTCTACCCTGTTGTTAAAACATGGGAAACAGAAAAGAAAGGAGGAGGAAACAAAAACATTGTAAGTGAAACATATATAACAATAATGTGAGTTAAAATGTATGTACAACTAAATCTTCTCATTTAAATAAGAGGAAAAACCCAACCAAAAGGACAATCCAAACAGACATTACTAAAAATAAAAACATATTTTAATTTTGTCATTTAATTATTGTAAGGAGAAAAACAGCAAGATATAATCATAATAAAGGTAAAACAAATAAGCTACACGTTACTAAATATTTACAAAACCAATTTTTACGGGCTTGACTCTCTTAAAAGAAATCCCCAGCGGAGTCACCATCTGTAGCGATCGAAAAAAAAGAACTTGTTTTTTCTTTTTAGAGAGAAAACGTGGAGTCGCCACCAACTTTATTTTATTTCAGGGAAGTTGGAAAACCCTTTAAGAAAAAACTATGGGTTCGAGAGTCGATTATGTCTAGGGAAGGCATGGAGACTTAACCCCACAACATCCTAGAACATCCATAAAATGGTTACCCAAAATTAGTTGTGTAAATTATTAGTAACTTTGAAAATATTTGTTTTACCCCAAAATCGCTTTCTTAAAAAAAAAACATCTTTAGTTGTCAAATTTTTTGTTAAAACTAAGCGAGGTTGAACATGGCACATGAGTCCAAAGGGCAACCTCAAAATCTAAAGGGTTGAACATGACACTTGTCATAGGGCAACCCAAAAAATAAGATTGTTTTAATCAAGTGATCATCTTCTATTTTTATGTAAAATAAATAATTTTGCCTCTTGAAAATAGGAAAGAAATGAAACATAGAACTGAAACGTTTAACTAACTTATTCAGTGAACAGAGACACAGAGAAATAAGAATGTCAAGAGAAATTTATAAATACTATCAATGAAAAGAATAAGGGTTACCAAATGAGAGCAGAATAAGAATGATTTTGTTTATTCCCAGTGGTAAGATTTCAAGATCGAAGTCTTTACATTCAATCTCACTGGCTCCTTCAGCTCTTCCTTCTTAACCACTCTAATAATAGGGAAGAGAAAAGGAAACTCGGATCTCTAATCTCTCTTCCTCACAATAAAAATCTCTCTCTCTCTTTCTCTTTTTTCCCTAAGAAAATATCAGATCATAAGTCCCTCTCCAAAAAATCTTCTCTTTTTCTCTTTTTCCTTTCCTTTTATAGACGGAGGAGATGGCTTCTTGCTTCTTCTCCATTGGCTTCAAGGTCGGTTTGTACAAACTCCAAGGCTTGGGCGGTTCTGAGCAGTAATAGCGTGTGTTCAGATGGGGGCGGCGTGAGTAGTTGAAAGGAGGTGATTTGATGTGAAGGTTGCATGCTTGAAAAGAGAAGGAGATGGGGGGTCTTGTCTGATGTGTATGATGGCTTTTTAGGGTTAGGAGTAGGGCTTCTAAGTTAAGACGAGGGAGGAGATGAGGAAGAAAAAGGACCAATGGGTAGAGGAGGTGCAAGGGGGTTCTGAGCAGAAATAGCGTGTGTCCAGATGGGGCGGCGTGAGTAGCAGAAAGGAGGTGATTTGATGTGAAGGTTGCATGCTTGAAAAGAGAAGGAGATGGGGGGTTTTGTCTAATGTGTATGATGGCTTTTTAGGGTTAGGAGTAGGGCTGCTAGGTTAAGACGAGGGAGGAGATGAAGAAGAAAAAAGGACCAATGGGTAGAGGAGGTACAGGGGGTTCTGAGCAGAAATAGCGTGTGTCCAGATGGGGCGGCGTGAGTAGCAGAAAGGAGGTGATTTGTCATGAAGGTTGCGTGCTTGAAGAGAGAAGGAGATGGGGGGTTTTGTCTGATATGTAAAATAGCATTTTTTAGGGTTAGGAGAAGCAACTAAATATTCTTTCCTTTCTGTTGATTGTCCTTTCCTCCTTCTTTCCTTCGTCCTTTCTTCATTATCTTCTTCTTCTTCTCTCTTTATTCTTTAGCCTCCAGCCTAAAAATAAAATTGCAGTGAACGGAATCTCTTCGTCCAACAGGAACTTAGATATGCAAAAGTAGACATACACTGAACAGACCTCCTCGTCCAACAAAAATAGATAATTGCAATGGACTGGACGGGACCACCACATCCAACAGCAAGTGCAAGGGATTGGATGGGACCACCCCGTCCATCAGCAAGTGTAATAGACTGGACGGGACCACCCCGTCCATCAGCAGGTCCAAAGTGATGGATGAGACCTCCCCGTCCAACAGCAAGTGAAAAGCAATGGACGGGACCACCCCGTCCAACAGCAAGTGCAAAGCAATGGACGGGATCATCCCATCCGCCGGTAAGTGCAAAGCAATGGACGGGACCACCCCGTACAACAGTAAGTGCAAAGCAATGGACGAGACCACCCCGTCCAACAGCAAGTCCAATACAATGGACGGGACCAACCCGTCCACCAGCAAGTGCAAAGCAATGGACGGGACCACCCCGTCCAACAGCAAGTACAAAGCAATGGATTGGACCACCCCGTCCACCAGCAAGTGCAATGGACTGGACTGGACCGCGTCCAACAGCAAGTGAAAAGCAATGGACAGGACCACCCCGTCCACCAGCAAATGCAAAGCATTGGACGGGACCACTCCGTCCAACAGCAAGTCCAATGCAACGAACGGGACCACCCTGTCCACCAGCAAGTGCAAAGCAATGGACGGGACCACCCCGTCCAATAGCAAGTGCAAAGCAATGGATGGGACCACTCCGTCCACCAGCAAGTGCAATGGACTGGACTGGACCTCCTCGTCCAACAAAAATAGATAATTGCGCGTGGGTGGACGGGACCACCACGTCCAACAGCAAGTGCAAGGGACTGGATGGGACCACCCCGTCCATCAGCAAGTGTAATGGACTTGACGGGACCACCCCATCCATCAGCAGGTCCAAAGTGATGGACGGGACCTCCCCGTCCAACAGCAAGTGAAAAGCAATGGACGGGACCACCCCGTCCGCCAGAAAGTGCAAAGTAATGTACGGGACCACCCCATCCAACAGCAAGTGCAAAGCAATGGACGGGACCACCCCGTCCAACAGCAAGTGCAAAGCAATGGACGGGACCACCCCGTCCACCAGCAAGTGCAATGGACTAGACTGGACCGCGTCCAACAGCAAGTGCAAAGCAATGGACACGACCACCCCATCCAACAGCAAGTGCAAAGCAATGGACGGGACCACCCCGTCCAGTAGTAAGTGTAATGGACTGGTCTGGACTGCGTCCAACAACAAGTCCAAAGCAATGGACGGGACCACCCCGTCCTACAGCAAGAGCAAAGCAATGGACGAGACCACCCCGTCCAGCAGCAAGCGCAATGGACTGGACTGGACCGCGTCCAACAACAAGTCCAAAGTAATGGACTGGCCTGGACCGCGTCCAACAACAAGTCCAATGCAATGGACTGGCCTGGACCGCGTCCAACAAAGAAGTACAACTGGATCGGATCGTGTCCAACAAAGAAGTCCAATGCAATGGACGGGACCAATCCGTCCAACAGCAAGTTAATTATGAGCCCCCTCCTTTCTTTATTATTTTCTTTTTCTTCTTTCTCTCTTCACTATTATTATTAGTCTCCTTGAAGCATAAAATCATGAGAATTAGAATAAAATGTGGACAAACATGGGTGTTCGCATAAAGAGTAATTAATTATAAAAGCTTTTTTTTTTTCAAAAGTCAATGAAAGTTGTTTTTCATTGTTTTCAAAAGCAAAGACAAACACACTAAAAGTTTTGAAAATGATTATTCATTTAAAAAAAATTTATTTTTTTAGCAAAAATAAGCAATAACAAATGCACTCTAAATTATACTTTTGTTCTCTTATCTTTATTTTTGGTTACAATTTGGTCATTTTTTATTTTTTGTTCAAAAACTGTCTCTTATTTTGTAAAGTTATGTCAATGTACTCCCTCTTTTATTTTTTGTCCCGTAACGATCTCTTATTTTAAAAAATTTATATCAATGTGGTCCTTTTTTTTTAATTGATCCCTCTTTTATGTATTTTTAGCTCCAAGATGATCCCTTATTTTGCAAAAATTATACCAATGTGGTCCTATCTGAACCACAATTTAAATAAAAAGGACAACATTCAAACCTAAAATAAAGATAAGGGACCAAAATGGAACAAAAAATAAAAAAAAAAGGGACAAAATTGAACCCTAAAATAAATGTAAAGGACTAAAAATGTAATTTAATGTACTTTTTAACTCAAACCGGAGGTTGATTTCATCATTTCAATAATAATAAAAAAAAAACTATGGTTAGCACTTAGCACTCCAATTGAAAATTTTGAACAAAGCACTGACGATTAAAAAGAAAATTTAGATCAAATAAATACCACATATAAAAAAATATTAAATTATATTATAAAAGGTAACATAATATATGAAAAATAATTATGTGGCCTAAGTTCCTAACTAAACTAAGAGGGACAGAAAGGACAAAGATTAGCAGTACCAGGTGAATTTGTACCCTCCTCTAGTGCTAACAAGTGGTTTTTATGAACAAATTTGAGACCATCTATAGTCGAAATAAGCTTGCGTATTCGAAGAAATGATCTCAGAATCGGATAGGGATAAAGACAGTGGCCTTTTTTTTCTTATTTATCATGGACCGTGTGTGGAACAATGTGATAGGTTGTCTGTTAAGATCTGATTTCGTGTTTGGAAATGTCCTTTTGACTTCCGATCATTCTATGTATAATGTGGTTTGGTTTATCTAATGAAATTGAGTTTTACCTTTTAAAAAAAAAAAACGAATTCGTACCCTCCTCTCTAGTTTTCCTTAGATCATCTGTTTTTCACTCTCTCTAAGGTGATTATAACTTTTTTGCCACTGTTCATACTAAATAACACCTCTCATAGTGTAATATCATGTTCCCATGTTCCAAAATTATACTAATTGGATAATAATATATGAATTTAATTTTAATATATTATCGACGTAAATATTTTTACATTATTAGTCAATCATATATTATTACATGTATAAATTTTAAGGTTATTATCACAAAAATCAAAGTTTTTAATGATATGATAATCAATGATTAATTAACGATATAAAAAACAGTTATACTGTTAGTATATTCCAATTAAATTCATAATATAAATATAAATAAAAACAAAAAGCATGACTTGATAAAATCACAAGGTCTAATGGTATAGTACATTTTTAGACTTGATAAAATCGAAATGTACTTTGGTATAGTACATTTTTTTGACAAATCTAATGGTATAGTACTTGTTTGCTTCAGAATTTAACTCCTGAAACACCCACATTGTGAATAAAAGGTTTTTTAGATGATTTTAAAAATTGATTCTACTGCTAGTTGATAGGTAATAGCTTTTCAGTTTGGCTCAAATGATAAATGTGTTTTTACCCAATTATTCCATTCACTTATTTCTCTCTTTACTCCCCAACCAACTGTCATCGTTCTCTCTTTATTTATATGATGTTTTTTTTTAGTAATTTAATTTCTATAAGTAATTCTACCTTGCTTTACTAAAATGAAAACAATTTTTCAAAAATGCTTTTTAAAATATCATTATCAAATTCAAATCAATTTTTAAATATTTTTTTTTAAATCAATTCTTTTAACATCATTCTTTTGAAATCAATTTTGTCAAATTCTAGAATAAACGGACTCACAATCCACTTGATCACAAGAGTCTTTCACATGTTAAGTTTAAACCCCACAAGTTGGCATTTTAAATTTTTATATTTTTTAAATACTGGATAAAGTGGGCCACACAGGTATGAACGGGTCATTACAAAAACCCATAATGAACATGTATATGACTGGCCTAGAGACAAGTGATGAGAACCCCAATCCAACTAGCAATGTCAATTTGAATAGGGATGGCAAACCCACCACGACTAGCAGGTCAAAATGACTCAAATTTTCTCCTATCCTTTTGTAGGGATGTAAAATTTTACATTGTGCTTTTTGAACACAAAATCAGTGACATCATACAGTGAACTTTTTTTTTATGTATTATTGGAATGCGTGTATACAAGAAGATAAAAAATAAGTGAGAGATAGAGATAAATATATATGATGTGTCAGTGTCACATACGGTATCCAAATTTTATATTCAAATAACATAACCGAAAGTTTTATGGTTTTGGACCAGACCCCAACTTGATCAATGTTTGCATTAGGAGCTTTGGCTAATGCTTAATTTGATCCAAACATGACCCTTTTATTATTATTTTTTTCTTTTTTAAAATTGCGTTTTACTCAATTATTCGAAGTATTTACCATTCATATTTATCTATTAGGTTGTTTCATTGGATCAATAGCAACTGTAGAGATTGCTTTGCCACGTCTGTAAAAGTGGAGAATGTTGTTTCACTAAAGAAAGTGCTTTTGAGGATGGCTCGCTACATACGTTGGTGTTCACATTCTCAGTCGAGAGTCTCCATCCCACCATTCTTTACAAGCTAAGGGCAAAGTTGGTTCGATGAACCAGCATGATGTGATACAGTTGATAGATAATTGAGTCACTTAAACATGTGATCGGGGGTTCGATTCCCTGGCTCATGCGTATGGAAGAAAGCATCTGTTGTGAGAGGTTAACCCCTTAAATGGATCTCGATCGCAAATGATTAGTTTCGGCTCCGATCGGAGGATACCGAGTTAAAAAAAATTGGTTCGATGAATAGTGATAGGCTAGAGTAGGCTGTGTATCTAATATACTAACACCCCTAATCATATGCACACATCTCTTCCAAGAAACCATTTGAGTTCCTACCATTGTAATCTATAGTCATATTATTCCCTAACTTTATCGGGGGACCAGCTTTTGACTTTTGCAATCATCAGTTAGTTTGGTCTTGATATTGGATGAGGATCTCCTATCCTATTTTGATGTATCACATCGTATCACAATCAATAATATCTTGTCATATAAGTTAAAATTTTATTTAATATTGAGAAAGTAGAAAAAATGTTAAGATATTATTAATTGGGATACAATATGATACATCAAAATGAGACATAAGTCAGGATATCTCATTCCTTGATATTAGCATGCATTAGTTAAACTTAATGAATTGTCTTACATGATATGATAAGTTCCAACTTGGTGTCTATTGGCGAATCATATCTGTCTCTTCAAATTGTGGCACGACGTTGTATTGTCATTAGGATGGAAATTTTTTAACTACCTTGTCTCAAATCATAAACCCTTACTTTTACCGCCCCCTAATTTTTCCCTAAACTCATCCAAACAATCCCTTCCCAAAATCAATAAACTCATTCGGATGCAAAACTAAAATTGAGTGCTTGCACATGTCGTGGTCGAACTTCATAACAGAAATAAACCTTAAAAACCAAAAATATATTATGTTGATATTATTTTTTTGCCCTGTGGCCCATGTGATGCATCCAATTTATGGTAGTGAACTATAACTCTTCCATTGTTGTCTTATGTAATGGTCTGATTTTAATTATGTTGTTCAACTGATTAAAATATAATTAATTGTATTTTAATTTGAGAGTTATAAAGTGTTTTTTATTAAAATAAAATCATACTCATAGTCTACTTTATGGAAGAGGGTTACGGTAAAATTTTCGGTTGAAAATTCAGACGATAGTCGATCTGCGTTTTCACTGTCGGTTCAAGTTTACTGAGCAGAAAACCTAATTTTGAACCGTGAACAAAACGGTTAGTATTTTTATGATGTTTTGTTTGATATTGGAACTTTAATTCGAGTTCGGAAATAAAATATAATATTTATTCCAGACGAAATACGATCAGAAACTTGAACCGGGTACGAAATGGAGCAGATTAGGGAGCACAAAAGAAGGGAAGTGACTTGATGGGAAAGGTTTATGACACACTCCAAAAGTGTAATCATCATACTTTTCAAATTATATCATATTATATTTTAAAAATCTATTTTTCTCTTTCCTCTTCAACCAAACAAGTCTTAAAGACAAAACTTGCTCTCCAAGCTCATCCCCTCTCCAAAATTTCGTGCTCTCCTCTCCCTCCTCTATATAATCATCACGCATCTTCATTCTCTCATTGTCTTCCTCCATCTTCATACTTCTTCAACTTCTTCCATTTCTTCTTTTTTTTTTCAAACACTTAAAGCTTCCATTTTTATTAGTTTTTTCTACTTGAGTTATTCATTAAAGTTCTTCCTTATACTAAGGGTAATGCTCTCATATGAATCTTTTTGCAAGTTTCATCTTTTATTTCTTTGTTTGCTTTATATGTTATCTATATGCTTTAAACTTCTAAAATATCTCTAAAATGGTAGAAAACTCCTTTTGAGTTGAAACCACTTTCTATAGTCTTGTATTAACTTATATTTTCACATACTAAGAGGTTGTGTAAAACAAAAATCTCTACCTATCTCTTCCTATGAAGATCAAATGCCAAGCATATGTGGCCTAGGAGGTTTTTGCTTCAACTTTTGGAATATGATCACGTGTTTGAGTTTCTAACTATTCCTTGATCTTAAATCTATAAATCTTGAAAGGTTTGATAGTTTGTTTTCCTATGATGGCCGAAAATATGTATAAGTAAGAGTTGTTATCAAACAAAGAATATTTTTCCTCATTATCCTATGTAGGCCGAAACTAAAATGTTTTAGAGCAAGGATGTTTGAGTTTCATTTTCCAAAATGATCATGGACTAAGGCTCCTTAATATAGAAGGATGCTAAGTCTAAGATTGGAAAGTTTATGGATTTCTAACTTGTTTATTCTATGTTTATTGAACCTAGGATGTGTTATTTCTTATTTTTCAAAATGATCATGGACTTGAGCTCCATAAGATATTTGGATGCTAAGTCTAAAAGATTGGAAAGTTTAAAGATTTCTAGCCTATTTATCCTATGATGGTCGAACCTATGATGGTTGTGGACCTAGGATGTTTTGTTTTCATTTTCCAATATGATCATGGACTTGAGCTCCTTAATACATTTGGATGCCAAGTCTAAGAGATTGGAAAGTTTAAAGATTTCTAGCCTATTTATCCTATGATGGTCGAACCTATGATGGTTGTGAACCTATGATGTTTTGTTTTCATTTTCCAATATGATCATGGACTTGAGCTCCTTAATACATTTGGATGCTAAGTCTAAGATATTGGAAAGTTTAAAGATTTCTATCCTATTTTGTAATACAAGGAGGAAACCTACCCTAAGTGGTTGGATGATTTTTATTCCATATTTTCAAATTATAACAATTTATCTAAGTTACCTAGAACCTAAGTGATAAGTATCCAAAGGCTTATGTTGAGAAAAGAATCCTAACTCTAATTTGAATTAAATGGCCAAACCTAGCCTAAAGAGAACATAGATGAGTTTGTTTGATTTATTGGTTATTATGTTGATTGGTTGAAGGTGGAGTTAGAACTTTGTGGTGTGACAACAAGGAGCTTCGAGTTCGGGACTTCGGTGGTAACCCAGGTGGGGGAAAGAACCAACCTATCGTCGGAATGGATAAGTAGTAGATTATATAATAATTGTATAGGGCGACCTAAACCCTACTAGTAGTCGAGTAATCGACGAGACCAAAATCACATTGAAAACATTTTCTGAAAAACCAATGGCGATTCGGGGATTGTAGGTTTATCAATATTAGGTTGATTTTATATTGTTGATGGTTGATTTGATTTTATTACATTTATTGAATTGATTTTATGCTATGTTGGTGATATGGGAATATTTTGATTGATATTGTGATATGCATGATCTGCCTGGTTTGAATTATTATGCTTAGTGGTTTTTAAGCAAAGATATATATGTTGTATAAGAGATTATTGTTTTGGGTGTGAGGCTAATAATGATTTAGAAGTGCCTAACTTAGATGATGTATGTTAAAGAGGTATTACGGCATAGAATATGTGTCAAGTTCTAATGGAAGGTTAAGGCACTAGGATGTTGTTAAAACGGGTTGGTGAGATTCAAGTATAGGTATTGTTGTCCACGACCGTGTATTGGTAATATAATACACAAGGACAAAAGTGTATTGGTAATATAATACACAAAGACAAAAGTGTATTGGTGATATAATACACAAGGACATCCGTGTATTGGTAATATTATACACCGTGTATTGGTAATATAATACACGTAAAACACTTCTGTGTACTGGTAATATAATATACGTAAAATACTTCTATGCATTGGTAATATAATACACCGTGTGTTGGAACCAAAGTTGTTATGGGTTTTTCATCTCTAGGTTTTGATGTTAACAAAAAGGATTAAATTTGCTTGGCAAAGTGTTAGTTGAGATCTAACAAGTGAGTTTAGTTTATGCAGGAATATCCAAAATAATATAAGGTATACAATGCTTGGACTCTTGCAAAGAATTATCCGTCCAAAGGTTATTTAAACTGTTTATATTAAATAGATGGCTAACTAAAATTCAGTAGACGTCCATAGTAGCCACGTCAGCAGACGAGTGCTCTCCTTGAAACTCAAGTATACATCCATAGTGCCACGTCATTGGACGGATGATAAGCCTCTGGCTCATCTAGTTTTATAACTAGAAAAACCATGGTTTTGTGCTAATTATATCTCGTTTTAGCCCAAATTGGATTTAATTGTCCTCAAGCAATACTTTGAGTCTCTTAAGTAGTTTTTAGGATATTTTAGCTAATTTTGCGTCAATTTCATGTTAAAAAGGGAAGGAAGAGCAAAGGGAAGGACAATAAAGCAGAAGCCATCACGCCCTAGCCGTGACCACGATCACGGCCGTGATCAGCATAAAGGGAAGATCAAAAGTCATCACGGCCTAGCCGTGATGTCCATCACGGGCGTGATGAGAAGGACCTTGAAGAACAGAGAGCATCACGGCCTAGCCGTGATGGAGGTCACGGCCGTGGCAGACCAGAATTTGAATACGCGCCCTTGGCAGAACCCATCACGGTCGTGACACGCACTTTTTACATTCAGACTTCTCTCATCTATAAATAGGGCATCAAACTTTTACCCTAAGGGAGGGGCACTGGGAGGCCAGACAGCTGGAAGAGGGTTCCAACCCTAAAAAGGGATGTTTACCTTGCTCTGGGACTGGAAGAAGATTGGAGGATTCTTCTATGAGTTTTCTTCATCTCTTCTCTCCTTTTCTTTTGTATTGTCATTTATCATGAGTAGTTAAATCCCCTTGTTGTTGGGGCTAGATGTAGCTTTTCTGAACTTGGGTTATATTTGATTAGGTTTCAATGCAAGTTTCTATTTACTTATGAGTGTTTGATTCTATGCTTAATGCTTTTCTTGGTTTGATCACCCATGGAATAATATGTTGCTTTGATAGACAATTGACAGATTGATATTTAGGGTTGCTCATGAATCAAATGCCAAGTAGTTCATGAGCCTAGACATAGGTCTTGGGGTGCTTACAATCTTACAAGTCCTGGTTCTTTATGCAAATTCTTAGATTAATCCACCTAAGACATTAGGGTTTAATTTGGGATTTTAGGCTCATTCCACCTAAGACATTAGGGTTTGAGTATTTAAAAAGGCTTGATTGTCATAATTGAATTAGGACTTGTGTAGTAACCATTTCATTGCAATTAAGGGAGGATTAGTGTAGTCTAACCCTGACAATCTTAACCACATTTATGTTGCCTTCCAAGTGTTTGATTAAATAACCAAAAGACAAAAAATATTTTATTGCTTTTCTTTATTTTATGTTTTGATCTTACTTCATACCATAGTTTAGTCTAGATAGTTGTTGAGTTTGTGAATTGGTAATTGGCAACCGATCCCTGAGGACGATATCCGGTCTTACCACCGTATTACTTGTACGACTAGGTACACTTGCCTATAGAAAAGTCGTGTCAAGTTTTTGGC
This sequence comes from Sophora flavescens, assembly GCA_030762895.1. Classification (NCBI taxonomy): domain Eukaryota; kingdom Viridiplantae; phylum Streptophyta; class Magnoliopsida; order Fabales; family Fabaceae; genus Sophora; species Sophora flavescens. The sequence continues at coordinate 159,962,605 of CM061067.1, read as the reverse complement.
GTCGTTGCCGGGGATTAGTTTTGCCAATATCATTAGTAACAAGGGAGACAACTAATTTAGACATTTTTATTTTATTTTTCTGTATACATTTGATGTCTTTCTTTTGTTAGTTTTGTATATATTTGAATTTGTGTTTCTTTAATCTTGGGCCTAATTTGTCTGTGAGGTGGACTTTGAATTGACAGGATCATGGACTACAATTACTATCATCCATCTGATGCAGAAATGGAGATGTCTCGAGCTGCGATTGCTATGGCAGATATGCTAGAATTGTCCATAAACATCCAACAAGTGAGCAATATACTGTCAAGGGCAACAATCTCTCCTCCACCAGTGGTGGGCTATTCTGAATGGGGAAATCAATTTCCCAACACTTCCACTCCATGGTGGGGGAATCCTCCAAACTATGCGTGGATTGATCAAGAGGAACATTGGGAATCTTCCACACCTTCCACACCTTCATATCAACCACAACCATCTCAATGGTATGATAAGCCATCACCATTGGAAGTTTCTTGGGAGAACTTCAAATCCGAAATCACAGTCAATTTTGAGCAACCTATTCATGGCAACAACAATGGAAAGTTTGAAAAATCAAGAAGATACCATTCGAAGTCTCGGGGTACGTATTGAGAAACTCTCTAACCAACTATCCGGAATGCCAATTGGGAACTTGATGGATGATGATGAAGATGATGCAATGATGGACGATGATGAAGATGATGCAATAATGGATGAAAAGGAAGATGAAGAAGTGGGAGCAATCGAATTAAGAAGTGAAGACCCTGTTTGTGAGAACATAGTTGCACCATCTACCACTGAACCCTTGACTAAAGAGATTGAGATGAAGAGGCATTTGGAGGACATCTATTTCGCCATGCTAGAGGATGATGAAGAAAGTTTGAAATTAGATGATTCTATTGATTCCTATGCATGTGTTGATTGTGATGGGAAAAATACTTGTGTGGTGTGTGCTGAGATTACTGCATGTATAGAAGGTGATGGATTTGGTAATGCAATGAGTGAAAATTGTGCAGAAGTCGAAGCGAAAGACCAAGGATCCTCTCCACTTGTTTGCCACCTCCCACTGTGAAGCAACCAACGATGGAGTTCAAGCCTCTGCCTGAGAAATTGGATTTTGCATCTTTAAATATGAAGGCACTATGGCCAGTCCAAGAGGTTGAACCCCATTTTTATTGGGAAGACTTTGTTGATAAAGAGGTCATCTTTGACCCGGGAGATATTGAAAAGTCCTTCACACTTGAAGGAGTCAACATGATCGTCAAGGGCTCACTGTCGTATTCATGCTGCATGCCATGGGATCCGGGAGGATTGTATTACAATTTGACCATTCCTTGGCCGTTGTATCACGGGCAGTGGGATCCCGGTGGAACCGCCTTCATGAGTTTTTCTAAACCCTTTTTCTTTTTAATTATCTTTGCTTTGCTTTGCTTTGCTTTGCTTCGCTTCGAGTCTTATGTGTGTTGACTGTTGTGTCGGTGAGCTTGATGGATTTTAATTAAATTTAGCATAGATTGATTGCATGATAATTGTATACTGTTGATGATTTCCCCCTAGGTTTTGAAAATTGAAAATTGATCCCCATGTGAAAAATTGAAAATTGAACTTTGAGATATTATATTGTGATTGCATAAATTATGATAAGTTTGGGGTGAAAGGATGCACACACTAGGGATTGAATCTTGGCCAAACAATTTGCGAAAAATGTCCATGTGAAAAATTTGAGCCTCCAACACGTTTTTAATTGTGTGAATCACTTTTAAGTTGCACTTTCCCGGATTTGCTTGAATCTCTTCATGGTTTGCATGTTTATGTGTTGCATCAAATGATTTAGGCAATTTTCTTTGAAATAACTACTTGACCTAAATTGAACCAATCCCTAATGCATGTTCCCTAGTTACCCACATTGAGCCTAATAAACCTATTGTTTCTTGATGACCATTTGTATAAGCCAAAAATCCGAAAAAACCATGTTAACCCAATCTTAGGATTAGGAGAGCATGGATGCTTAGCAAGATAAGGGTTGAAAGAAACTAAGTTTGGGGTGGCTACAAGGGTTTGATATGTTATTTTGGGTCGAGAAAAGGAAAAAAAATAAAGGTTGTAGCCAAAGGCAAAAAGAGAAAAAGAAGAAAAATGAAGAAAAATGCCAAAAGAAAAGGGGCAAAAAAAAAAGGGTGTCAAAGGAAAAAGGCTGTAGCCACCCAAAGCGTCAAAAAGAAAAATGGATAAAGGAATTAGAGTGAGAATAATGGTGTACAAAGCTTCATGCTCTCTTAATTCTTAGGGATGTAAAGCCTAGTGCCCTTGAATATCCCACCTTTAACCAGGCCCCATTACAACCTTTAAAACACCTTTTGATGTTGCATGCATGTTTTCGTGGGAACCATTTTTGAGATAAAAATCAAATTCATGGGAAGTGCTCTTGAAATTTAAATTGAGTGAAAGTTGATAACCTAGACAATTGAGTGAATGAGTGAACTATTAAATGCCCTTGTGAGGAAGGCAAATGTTTGAAAATGGCGATCTCCCTTTTGTGTGTAACTTGGATCCTTTGCTTAGATTGATTATTGCATGAATGATGGAATTCTCTTGGTTTAAAGTAAATGAATGTGGGGGATTACATTGATGTAAAAAAGGGGAAACCATTGAAGAAAATTGTATTGATAGAATTTCATGAAATTTGTGCGAAATTGATTGAATCCTTTAAGCTTGCCAAGTTTGAGTCTTTTTGAGTTTTAGTTTGCTTGGGGACAAGCAAAGTTTAAGTTTGGGGTATTTTGATAAACATCTGGCTCATCTAGTTTTATAACTAGAAAAACCATGGTTTTGTGCTAATTATATCTCGTTTTCGCCAAATTGGATTTAATTGTCCTCAAGTAACACTTTGAGTCTCTTAAGTAGTTTTTAGGATATTTTAGCTAATTTTGAGTCAAATAAAGCATCTAATGCTATCTTATAATTTCAGGTTAAAAAGGGAAGGAAGAGCAAAGTGAAGGACAATAAAGCATAAGCCACCACGCCCTAGCCGTGACCACGATCACGGCCGTGATCAGCATAATGGGAAGATCAGAAGTCATCAGGGCCCAGCCGTGATGTCCATCACGGGCGTGATGAGAAGGACCCCGAAGAACGAAGAGCATCACGGCCTAGCCGTGATGGAGATCACGGCCTAGCCGTGATGGAGGTCACGGCCGTGACAGACCAGAATTTGAATACGCGCCCTTGGCAGAACCCATCACGGCCGTGACGCGCACTTTTTAGATTTAGACTTCTCTCATATATAAATAGGGCATCAAACTTTTACCCTAAGGGAGGGGCACTGGGAGGCCAGACGGCTGGAAGAGGGTTCCAACCCTAAAAAGGGATGTTTACCTTGCTCTGGGACTGGGAGAAGATTGGAGGATTCTTCTATGAGTTTTCTTCATCTCTTCTCTCCTTCTCTTTTGTATTGTCATTTATCATGAGTAGTTAAATCCCCTTGTTGTTGGGGCTAGATGTAGCTTTTCTGAACTTGGTTGTATTTGATTTGGTTTCAATGCAAGTTTCTATTTCCTTATGAGTGTTTGATTCTATGCTTAATGCTTTTCTTGGTTTGATCACCCATGGAATGATATGTTGCTTTGATAGACAATTGACAGATTGATATTTAGGGTTGCTCATGAATCAAATGCCAAGTAGTTCATGAGCCTAGACATAGGTCTTGGGGTGCTTACAATCTTACAAGTCCTGGTTCTTTATGCAAATTCTTAGATTAATCCACCTAAGACATTAGGGTTTAATTTGGGATTTTAGGCTCATTCCACCTAAGACATTAGGGTTTGAGTATTTAAAAAGGCTTGATTGTCATAATTGAATTAGGACTTGTGTAGTAACCATTTCATTGCAATTAAGGGAGGATTAGTGTAGTCTAACCCTGACAATCTTAACCACATTTATGTTGCCTTCCAAGTGTTTGATTAAATAACCAAAAGACAAAAAATATTTTATTGCTTTTCTTTATTTTATGTTTTGATCTTACTTCATACCATAGTTTAGTCTAGATAGTTGTTGAGTTTGTGAATTGGTAATTGGCAACCGATCCCTGAGGACGATATCCGGTCTTACCACCGTATTACTTGTACGACTAGGTACACTTGCCTATAGAAAAGTCGTGTCAAGTTTTTGGCGTCGTTGCCGGGGATTAGTTTTGCCAATATCATTAGTAACAAGGGAGACAACTAATTTAGACATTTTTATTTTATTTTTCTGTATACATTTGATGTCTTTCTTTTGTTAGTTTTGTATATATTTGAATTTGTGTTTCTTTAATCTTGGGCCTAATTTGTCTGTGAGGTGGACTTTGAATTGACAGGATCATGGACTACAATTACTATCATCCATCTGATGCAGAAATGGAGATGTCTGAGCTGCAGTTGCGGGCAGATATGCTAGAATTGTCCATAAACATCCAACAAGTGAGCAATATACTGTCAAGGGCAACAATCTCTCCTCCACCAGTGGTGGGCTATTCTGAATGGGGAAATCAATTTCCCAACACTTCCACTCCATGGTGGGGGAATCCTCCAAACTATGCGTGGATTGATCAAGAGGAACATTGGGAATCTTCCACATTTATGTTGCCTTCCAAGTGTTTGATTAAATAACCAAAAGACAAAAAATATTTTATTGCTTTTCTTTATTTTATGTTTTGATCTTACTTCATACCATAGTTTAGTCTAGATAGTTGTTGAGTTTGTGAATTGGTAATTGGCAACCGATCCCTGAGGATGATATCCGGTCTTACCACTGTATTACTTGTACGACTAGGTACACTTGCCTATAGAAAAGTCGTGTCAACGGAGTTTCTCTAAGGACTTAGAAAGTCCAAAGACTTGTGTGGACTAGCACTTCTACCACATCATTAGAAGAGCAGAATAAAACTAAGTGCCTGTAGACGGTTCTACTCATCTTATCTTAACTTCCTTGAATGTGATTTAATGCAATCTGGACCACATTGAATTTATTTCAAATGATTGATATTTAATTCAAAGGAATATATGCTCCTTATATTTGTTTTATCTGGTTAATGCCTTGTTCCTTTGTGATAAAATTCATAGTACTATCAAGGAAATACAAAAAGCAGATAGTACAATTGGAATTGCAAAACGATCTGCACTATGACAACTTTATTGCTGGACAAAAGCTGGGTTATACACAAAGGAGGAAAGAAAGTTTTTAAAGGTACAATTAGTCAGAACAGTGAGCCTCCACTTTGTGATTTTCTGATAACCAAGGATGCTTTTCAACACGGCCAAAATCAAGCTATCAGTCTCAACGGATATCATGCATTTAATGCTATCTCTATTACGGGACTATTCAAATAACCATTGAAGATTTACAAGAGAAGTTGAAAGACCACTATATATAGAAGGTCTCAAGTACTGAAGAATAACTTTTTGCCATTTGAACAATTACAAGATATTCAAAGCTCATATTGTCGTTGTAAAGCAAAAGTCTGTAATTCTTAAGGTTGAATATTTGTAAAAATATTCAGTAGATCTTAAACCTTCATACCCTCACATATAGTGAGTTAGAAATATCTTAGAAAAATCTGTGATTGAATTAGAGCCTGAAGAGGTTTGGCAAGAAATCAGTACTTGTAGCCTGAAGATGTGTATAATACTTGTTGTAGAAACTATTTGGAAATAATGGAGAAAATCCTTCAAGTAGAAGGGACTGGACGTAGCTCTTGGTTGGAAGAGAGTGGACCAAGATAAAATACCTGAGTGAATTTTCTAGCCCTTATCTTTTACAGTCTTATTTATTTCTACTAACTGTGGGATTTGATTTTGGTTTTGTTAATCTTTTAAAAAGGATTTCTTGTGTGCTCAAAATTTTTATATTCTGCTTGTGAAAAGGTTTCTCAAAAAGGGTTTTTGCGAAAATAATTAACAAACACAAGAAGAGGGGTTGAATTGTGTTTGCCTGTGCCAACTTCTGTTGGTATCAGAGCTCAGCCTTGACAAGGTTGAGCATCTAACAAGTGCTAAGACAGTACGATCCTACAATCATGGATGCAGAAGGACATGCTATCAACAGACCCCCTCTCTTTGATGGCACTGATTATGATTATTAGAAAAAGAGGATGATGGCATTCTTGGATGCACAGAATGCTAACATTTGGGAACTGATAGAAAATGTCTACACTGAGCCAAGGAGTGAAGCTGGAGCAGCAGTTCCTAGAGCTGAATGGACTCAAGAGCAGAAAAGCCAACATCAACTAAACTTGAAAGCTAAGCACTATCTCATGTGTGCTATCGCCAGATCTGAGCATGCCAAGGTTCATAGTTGCAACACAGCTAAAGAAATCTGGGATACTCTTGCACTAGCTCATGAAGGTTCCTCACAAGTGAAGGAATCAAAGATAAGCATACTGGTTCACCGGTATGAGCTATTCAAGATGGTTGATCATGAAACTATAGACCAGATGTTTAGAAGATTCCAAACAATGACCAACAGTCTCAGGTCTCTTGGAAAGGTCTATGAGAATAGAGATCATGTGAGAAAATTTTTGAGAAGTCTCTCAAAGCAGTGGAGACCTAAGGTAACTGCTATCCAGGAAGCAAAGAATCTGAATACTCTTTCTCTGGAAGAGCTTCTAGGTTCATTAAAAGTTAATGAACTTGAACTAAATGAAGAAGAAAACTCCAGAGAAGGAAAATCCATTGCCCTAAATACCAAGAAAGCTAGTTCCTAAAAGGTGCTTAAAGTTGCCGAGTCCTCGGATGAAGCTGATTCATCAAATAATGAAGGTGACTCAGATGAGGATGAACTATCTTTCATCTCCAGAAATATCCAACACATGTGGAGAAAGAAATGTGGATTCAGAAGGAAGCAGTGCAACAAAAAATTCTCCGAGGAGAAGTCAGATTCGAAGGAAAAAGGTCCACCCCTGTGCTTTGAATGTTTGAAACCAGGACACTTCAAAGCTGACTGCCCAGAGCTGAAGGAGAAAAGAAATTCTTCAAAAAGAAGAAAGGCTTGATGGCTACATGGGAGGATCTTGACCTGTCCTCGTCAGATGAAGAAGATGAAGCAGGAGAAGAAGCAAACATTTGCTTCATGGCTGACACTGCATCAGAAAGTGAATACACTGATACTGAGGTAATGGGCTCTGATCCATTTACTCTTCAAACTGTTTTTGATGAATTACTGCATGAATCATGCATACTGTCTAAAGAGTATAAGAGTCTCAAAAAGAAGTTTATTAAACTTTCTAGAGATTATGATAAGGTATGCACAGTGAATCAAAACCTTAAGGATGGGAATGGAACATTAAAATCTAACAATGTCAGTCTGGCCGACAAGACGAAGTGTAAGTCTAATAGCTCTTGTGAAGTTGAACAACTAAAACAAAATGTGACATACTTGACATACTCTCTGTTAAAACTGGTTGGTAGCTCAGATAAATTAAACCTTATATTAAGATATTCTAGATCACCACGTGACAAATCTGGCATTGGTTATTATAAAGAGAAGCAAGATGCATCTCTGAATAAACCAAAATTTCATATACAATATAAGGTTTTTAAAGTCCGTCCACAGCATACTGAGTCAAAACCAAGCCCTTCCAATACTTACTGCAAAGTATGTGGAAAAAGTGGGCATGTGTCATCCAAATGCATACATAATAAGCATGCAAAGCATCACGACCTATGATCACTAACCAGAAAGGACCCAAGTCAATTTGGGTACCTAAAGATAAGATAATCCCTGTTACAGATCTGCTTAACAATAGGAAAGAAACAGAAGTCCTGGTACTTGGACAGTGGGTGCTCACGACACATGACAGGAGAAAAGTGTATGTTCCAAGACCTTAGACCCAAAGATGGTGGCCGGGTCACTTTTGGAGGAAACCAAAAAGGAAAGATCATTGGTGTAGGTAAAATTGGTAAACATCATTTTCCCTCCATTGATAATGTTTTGTTAGTAAATGGTCTTAAACACAATCTGCTTAGCATTAGTCAATTATGTGATAGTGGGGTTGTTGTTTCATTTGATAAGAATATGTGTACTGCCAAGAAAACTGATGGATCACTCCTATTCACTGGCCAGAGGCAAAACAATATGTATAAGATTGACTTAGAGGACCTTTCAAATCAAAGTGTCTCATGTCTAGTGTCCATTGAGGATGAACGATGAATTTGGCACAAAAGGTTGGGTCATGCAAGTTTGAGATTAATCTCAAAACTGAAAAAGCATAACCTTGTAAGAGGTCTACCAAACCTTATTTTCAAATCAGATGCTCTCTGTGATGCATGTCAGAAGGGAAAACAAGTCAAAGGTTCTTTTGAATCTAAGAATGTTGTTAGTACCAACAGACCACTGGAATTGCTACACCTTGATCTCTTTTGTCCAACAAGGACTGTCTCTGTCAGTGGTAAGAAATATGGTATTGTCATAGTAGACGACTACACTAGATGGACATGGGTTATGTTCCTTGCTCAAAAGGATGAGTCATTCAAGGTCTTTTCTGTATTCTGCAAACATGTACATAATTTAAAAGGCATGTATATAGCTTCAATTAGAAGTGATCATGGGGGAGAATTTGTCAATGAACTATTCCATGAGCTTTGTGAAGAATGTGGTATTCAACACAACCTCTCAATACCAAGAACACCTCAGCAAAATGGTGTGGTAGAGAGAAAGAATAGATCTCTTCACGATATGGCTAGGACTATGCTCAATGACAATTCTGTCCCTAAGCATTTCTAGGCTGAAGCTGTGAACACTGCCTGTTACATTCAGAACAGAATATACATTAGACCTATTCTGAATAAGACTCCTTATGAATTGTGGAAAGGTAGAAAACCCAACATTTCATACTTTCACCCTTTTGGATGTAAATGTTACATTTTGAATACAAAAGATCTGCTTGGTAAATTTGATGCTAAAGTAGATAATGGAATCCTTTTAGGATTTTCTGAAAATTCAAAAGGTTTTAGAGTTTATAATTCTAGAACTTTAGTTGTAGAAGAATGTATTCATGTAAAATTTGATGACAAACAGCCTGATAAGAGTCTACCAGAGCTAGATGAAGCTTTTGCAGATCTTGATCTAAATATCTCAGGAGAGAAACCAGAAATCAAGACTGATATTCAAGTGGACGACACTTCTCAACAACAACCAGAAACGTCTACCTCTCAACAGGATAATGCTCAAAAATCTTGGTATTTCAAAAATTACTATCCTCCAGATCAAATCATTGGTGACCCCAATGACGAGCTAAGAACTAGGTCAACCATCAGAGAACAAAGTGATTATGCTCTAGTCTCTAAATATGAATCGAAGACAGTGGACGAAGCTCTACTGGACGAAGGATAGATTCTAGCTATGCAAGAAGAGCTTAATCAATTTGAGAGAAGTGAAGTCTGGACTCTTGTACCCCTGCCTAAAGACAAGTCAGTCATTGGAAGTGGGTCTACAGAAACAAGCTTGATGAAGATTGTAAGGTTGTGAGAAACAAGGCAAGACTTGTTGCTCAAGGCTACTCTCAAGAAGAAGGTATAGACTACACTGAAACTTTTGCACCGGTTGCTAGACTAGAAGCTATAAGAATTTTAATATCGTTTGATGCACATCATAGCTTTATGATTTTTCAAATGGATGTTAAAAGTGCATTTTTAAATGACTTCATTAATGAATAAGTATATGTCATGCAACCTCTTGGCTTTGAAAATACAAATCACCCTGAACATGTTTATAAGCTTAAGAAAGCACTATAGGGACTTAAACAAGCTCCTAGAGCTTGGTACGATAGGTTAAGTTCGTTTCTAATGGAAAGTGGTTTTAACAGAGGAAAATGAGACACAACTCTATTTAGAAAATCTATTAAGTCAGATTTCATTATAGTACAGATTTATGTTGATGATATCATTTTCGGTGCTACTAAGGAATCTCTGTGCAAGGAATTTTCTAAGTTAATGCAGAAAGAATTTGAAATGACCATGATGGGAGAACTCAAATTCTTCCTTGTACTTCAAGTTAAACAGTCTATGGACGAGGTATACATCCATCAGACTAAGTATACAAAGGAACTTCTAAAGAAGTTTAAGATGGATGATTGCAAACCAATGAATACTCCTATGCACCCCACTTCAATACTGAACAAAGATGATAAAGAGAAAAAGGTAGACCAAAAGGTATATAGAGGTATGATAGGATCTCTTTTATATCTGACTGCATCTAGGCCTGATATAATGTTCAGAGTTTACTTATGTGCTCGTTTTCAATATGATCCTAGAGAGTCTCATCTCTCAGCAGTTAAGAGAATATTTAGATGTTTAAAAGGTACTACTAATATGGGTTTGTGCTTTAAGAAAAATGTTAATTACAGATTAGTTGGTTTTTGTGATGCTGACTATGCTGGAGATAGAATTGAAAGAAAAAGCATCAGTGGAGGATGTCACTTCATTGGAGCTAACCTAGTATCATGGTCAAGCAAAAGGCAAAGTACCATTGCTCTATCAACTGCTGAAGCAGAGTACATATCAGCTGCAAGCTGCTGCTCACAACTTCTATGGATCAAACATCAATTGGAGGACTACAATGTATTTGTAAGTAGTATTCCACTTATGTGTGATAATACTGTTGCAATCAATTTATCTAAGAATCCAATTTTTCATTCTAGAGCCAAGCATATAGAAATCAAACATCATTTTATTAGGGAATATATGTAAAAAGGTATGTTTGATGTTCAATTTGTAGATACTGACCACCAATGAGCATATATCTTCACTAAACCTCTTGCTGAGGACTGATTTATTTCTATAAGAAAGCATTTAAATATGTTGTATGTGGATTAATTTAGTATATTTGATGTTAAATTGGTCATCTATTGCATGTTTTCTCTGCACGTCCATTAGTCATGACGTCCAGAGCACGTGGATTTTGCGCGTCCACTTCTGTTGATGTGCCGCCTCCACTATGTATGTCTTTACGCATCCACTCTTAGTCTTGTGTGGACTCGTCTATGCACTCATTTATTGCGTATATTAATTTGTCCTTGAACACATTTATATAAAACACTTCTTTTTCCTTGCTGAGTCAGCTACCTTCATCAATCCCATCATAACTTTGTACAGTCCCAATTTACCAACGCCGTTTTACACTTAATGACATGTCTTGTCATTTTTTTTGGAAACTATTATTTTTCAGAAATCTTTAAAAGTAACCTCTTTCCCTCTGAAAAACTTTTCACGTCTCTTCATCGCTGTCAACCTCTCTCTCTAAAACTTTTGAACTCCTTGTATCCCTTGTTCTTCCAAACCTCAACTCAACTTACTCAACAATGGCTTCAACCTCTGTTCCCATGCCTGCTTTTGCAACTGACACTATGTCCGTATCTGTGGAACTTCACTTCAATTTTGGAATTCTACAAGAGTACAATATGGATGTGAGTAAATTCATTAACGCTGCTGGATGGGATGGAATCTTTCTGGAAAATGTCTCAGTGTATCCAGATTTGATAAGGGAATTCTGGAGAAGACCAAAGATTTCTGAAACAGAAGTTGTTGGGTTTGTGCTGGGAAGGAAAGTGATAGTATCCGAGAAAACTATCTCTGATGCAATTGCTTGTGCTCAAGAAGGATTGGTCTTCACGGAGAACTGGGAAAAAGACCTAGATGGTTCAGAAACTATAGCTGTTACCCTAATGAGGCAAGACAGCGTGAGAACTCATTCTTGGAAATCGTGTGAGATGAAAGATCACATCAGGATTCTTCACCAAATCATGAACAAGGTGGTGCTGCATAATATTGGCTCTAAGGACAACTTATCAGCTCTTAACAAGTTCTGTCTTTACCATCTGGTTTTTGAAACTAAGATTAACTTACCCTGGATTATGTTCCATCGCTTCAAAGATGCCATTACCAACAAAGAATCTACTTCTCACATTACCTTCACTCATCTACTGTCAAAAATTCTCAAGCGAAAGGGCGTGTACAATGTTCTGAGTGCAAAGCCTAAGGATGAACAAGAAAGACTCCTTCATGAGAAAGGATTGCAATCTGTTGATTTTGGTAGAATTAATCTCAGTGGCATGCAACTTAGCACATACAAGCAAGTGGAGTTGGTAAAGCTTAAGGAGAAAATGAAGATTAAAGAAGAATCACTTGAGGCCAACGATGCTGCAATTCTTGGTCTAAAGAAAGGAACCAAGAGGAAGACTGTGGCTATGAGATAACCTGTTCCTAAGAAGACTACTAGAGGATCCGTCCTCTCTGTATCTTCTGGTGCTACTCTTCAACCTGCACCGAAAAGGGCAAGGAAAGTATTCATGTCTGAAGAAGAAGATGATGATGAACTGCCTATGGCTGCCATCTTAGAAAAACAAGTTGCTGCTGTTGCTGGTCCTATTGCCAGGAAGAAAAGGTAGGGCTAGAACAACTATGGCTTATGAGGTAATAATCTCTGTTGATGACCCTGTTAGGTTAACAGTAGATAAATTAGTAACAAATTTGGGAACTCATGATGATAATATCTCTGCTCCACATGATGTGGATGATGTTTATGTCCCTACCCTGCCACAATCACCACCCTCACCACTAACACTAATAGACAATAACATTACCCTTGGAGCCCCCTTTCCTAAACCCTTGAAAACCTTGTTTCCACCCATAATTCCCTCTTCCACTCTCTAAACTGGCAAATCTGAAAACTGGGCCAGAGTATAGAGAGAATGGAAAATACTATTCCACACCATTCCACAAGAACCAGAACTCATTCTAACCAAGTGGTATCCTCTGACTGAGTATGAGTATGAACCCCTCAACATCTATCCATACTAGGTCAACCCTGAACCCCACACTCCGACTAGCCCATTCCCTTTCCAAATGTTCAATGAACATGGACCTCTTCTCACCCACCTTCCCCAACAGAGATTCCCTGCCAGAAAAATCTACCCCAATCTAGTGAGGCTTTCACCCCTTAAACCATTCACTGATGGAGTAGAGAGAGTTATAATATCTGACTGGCATACTAATCCCAGTAAGAAAAATCTTGGGAGTATTCTCGAGAAAAGGGGCAGATCCTTCAGGCAAATACCTTTTGTGATGGACAAGACCGCCAAGTGGATGACCTTCAAACATCCAAGAGTATATGGAGCTGCAGTTGATCAGTTTGTGAACACTCTCATGTATGAGATTATTAAATGGGAATTCAGCCACATCAGAGTAGACAGAGCTGCACGGTTTGTCCCTCCAACCTGGTTAAAACACTCTGCTTCCACAAATGTTGGAGTCAAGCCATACAAGATTTGTCCTAGGTTGTCAACGATCGATCTAAACAAGGACAAGGACCGGAAGCATCCAAGGCACAAAGGAAAGATGCCAGTAGTTGAAGACATTATGCTGGATCTCAGTTCTGAACCCTTTGACCACTCACAGATGAATTGCATTCAATGTTTGCCAATTGAGATGGTCACTGAGGCTAACTATGCTGGAGCTTTCTGGCAATCCCACTTAATTCACTGCACCAGAGAAGCCTCCACTTCTGGCCTGACTGCTGAAGAGAAGAAGAAAACTCCAAAATTCAGAGGCAGATGTGGACTCTCTCATGTCAGATATTTAATCTTCAAAGATCTTTGCGGTCTGCCAATTACCAGTCGTGATATGGAAATTCATAATCCTATTCATTGGGCAAAGGATGTCCCTGAGCCAATTCTACAATATGCTTTTGTCTCAGCTTCAACCTCATCCTCTTAGCATACAACAGAAGAATTAATTGTAGAAGGCCCTGAGCTGAATGTTGAATTTTTTTCAAAACCTGCGTCTGAACCTTCAACTCCCTTAGCTGATGCCGTTGTTGTTGCTACCGTTGAGCCAACTCTGACAGAGCAGCGTGATGAGGTCTGTGCTTCTAAGCAAGGTGCTGAGTCTGCTAAGACAACTTCTAAACCATTAGCTCTTGCTATGGTTCATCCACCAGCCCAAGCTCAAGACACTGTCTCCGACACTGCTGAGAGCTCAAGACAATTATCCTTGCCACCAAATCTTGAGGACATTATTGGAAGAATTGTTGATGATAAGGTTGATAAGATAGTTGAAGAGAAGACAGAACAAATAGCACAACAGATTGAATAAAGGGTACATAAGCAAGTTCAAGACACCTTGGCCCCTACAGATGCTATGGTGACTCAAATGCTGGCCTTATTAATGGATTTTCAAAAAAGCCAAAATCCAAATCAAAACCAACCCCTTCCACCACCTCCTTCTACCTAAATATTTTCTTTCTTATCTTATTTGTTTTGCTAACTATGATGATCCACTCCTTTTACCTTTTTGTCTGATGACAAAAAAAGGATAGAAAGGAAAGAGATTAAAATTTATATACAGAGTTTGTTGGTTGACAAAGAACATATTTTATCTGCATAAGTTTAATCTGTTCATCTTTTTGATACATTGCCTTGACTTCTCTTACCTAAAATTTGTCTATAAAGTAAATTATGCTCTGATACTGGTTTGATCTGTTCATTCACAAATGTTTGATAAGGCGTCTATCTTGGTCTCATAACTTGTATTACCCTTGGTTTTATTTGCCTTAAACTGCCTTGATTTATTGAATGCTATGTCTTAAAGGGAGCCTTGCAAGCTCTCTTAGACTTTGCTATTTAAATTTAATCAGTTTTTGTCATCATCAAAAAGAGGGAGATTGTTAGAACAAAAGTGGTTCTGGGTTTTTCAATCTCTAGGTTTTGATGTTAACAAAAAGGACTAAATTTGCTTGGCAAAGTATTAGTTGAGATCTAATAAGTGAGTTTAGTTTATACAAGAATATCCAAAATAATATAAGGTATACAATGCTTGGGCTCTTGCAAAGAATTACCCGCCCAAAGGTTATTTAAACTGTTTATATTAAATAGATGGCTAACTAAAATTCAGTAGACGTCCATAGTAGCCATGTCAGCAGACGAGTGCTCTCCTTGAAACTCAAGTATGCATCCATAGTGCCACGTCATTGGACGGAGTTTCTCTAAGGACTTAGCAAGTCCAAAGACTTGTGTGGACGAGCGCTTCTACCACATCAGTGGACGAGCAGAATAAAACTAAGTGCCTGTAGACGGTTCCACTCATCTTATCTTAACTTCCTTGAATGTGATTTAATGCAATCTGGACCACATTGAATTTATTTCAAATGATTGATATTTAATTCAAAGGAATATATGCTCCTTATATTTGTTTTATCTGGTTAATGCCTTGTTCCTTTGTGAGAAAATTCAGAGTACTATCAAGGAAATACAAAAACAAATAGTACAATTGGAATTGCAGAACGATCTGCACTATGACAACTTTATTGCTGGACAAAAGCTAAGTTATACACAAAGGAGGAAAGAAAGTTTTTTAAAGGTACAATTACTCAGAACAGTGAGCCTCCACTTTATGATTTTCTGATAACTAATGATGCTTTTCAACACGGCCAAAATCATGCTATCAGTCTCAACGGGTATCATGTATTTAATGCTATCTCTATAACGAGACTATTCAAATAACCATTGAAGATTTACAAGAGAAGTTGAAGACCACTATATATAGAAGGTCTCAAGTACTGAAGAGTAACTTTTGCCATTTGAACAATTACAAGATATTCAAAGCTCACATTCTCATTGTAAAGCAAAAGTCTGTAATTCTTAAGGTTGAATATTTGTAAAAATATTCAGTAGATCTTAAACCTTCATACCCTCACATACAATGGGTTAGAAAGATCATACAAAAATCTATGTGATTGAATTAGAGCCTGGAGAGGCTTGGCAAGAAAGCAATACTTGTAGCCTGAAGAGGTGTACAAAACACTTATTGTAGAAACTATTTGGAAATAGTGGAGAAAATCC
This sequence comes from Sophora flavescens, assembly GCA_030762895.1. NCBI lineage: Eukaryota > Viridiplantae > Streptophyta > Magnoliopsida > Fabales > Fabaceae > Sophora > Sophora flavescens. Next base: position 159,946,716 of record CM061067.1, on the reverse strand, counting down.
TTCAAGTATAAGGGACTGGACGTAGCTCTTGGTTGGAAGAGAGTGAACCAGGATAAAATATATACCTGAGTGAATTTTCTTTCTCTTATCTTTTACAGTCTTATTTATTTCTACTAACTATGGGATTTGATTTTGGTTTTGTTAATCTTTTAAAAATGATTTCTTGTGTGCTCAAACCTTTTATCTTCTGCTTGTGAAAAGGCTTCTCAAAAAGGGTTTTTACGAAAATAATTAACAAACACAATTCATCACCCTTTCTTGTGTTTGCCTGTGCCGACTTCACCGTGTATTGGTAATATAATACACGTAAAATCAAGAGTTCTTACGAGACCGCTTCCACCTTAACTGGAATGGGGGTGGAACACCTTAACGGGAATGGAGGTGTGCACTAGGTGGAACATCCTAACAAAAATGAAGGTGTGTCGCGATGCAAATGAGGGATGGTGACAGGAGTGGTAGTGGCCACGATAACGTAAAGACATGGTGACAGGATTAGAGAGGTTACGTTAAAATAAAGTGTTAGATTGTCTGAGAGTAAGGGTAGAGGATGATATATATTAACTTGAGGATGATTCGTTAGTTATGTGTGTTGATTGTCTGTGACAATTACTGTATAATGTACTATGACTCTTTTCCGCCTTTTGATGATATAACTGTTTCTCATACCATGTATATTTCTGTATGTTGTATTCTATCTCCTTGTGGAATCGTGCTAGAAGACCCTGTGTATGAGCGTAACCTGGAGGAGTTGGATGGAACTCCCTACGAACCGGAGGCTAGAGGACGAGCTGTGACCCATGGTGATTAGGGTCTAGTTAGTTATGGCCAGTGCATCTCGTGAGGCGTATTTTTATTGTGTTTTCCGCTGTTTAACTTTTTATCTAAGTATATGCCTGTGAGAGATCATACTGATAGGATATCTTCGACAGTGTTTTGTAATATGCATAATATACTTATATTGTGATATGTCATTCTATATAAAGTTGTATACTTTATAAGTTAAGTTTTAATTTTTACGTATTTTCACGTTAAGCGTGTGATTAAGTAATTAAATAATAAGATTTTAATCTAATGACATAAAGGGTTACAACGAGGTGTCTATCTTCCATCTCTTGCACCATGTGTTAATGTATTGCACTTTTAGTCTTTTGCCATTCAGAGAAAGTGATAAAACTTACAAATAGTCAGTTAAATGACTAGGATTGAAAGGACTATATGTTAGAATTCATTATGTATTGGGTATTAACGACAAAGTGCATAACATGAACTGGGACAATATCGGGGGTTTTTGCGTAACACAAATCGAGGGCAACTTTCAGGTTTTGGTTTTTTTAAGAATTTTGGAGGAGGTGAATTAGGGAATTATAGCAAATGAATTTCCCTTACTCCAATGATCAAGAGTTTCAAAGCAATTAATACAATGTATTATGAGGATAAGCTAAAAGAGTAAAAATATTTAGACACAAAAATTGTGTCTAACACCATTTAAAAACATTATTCAACATTTATTTATTGTTTTATTCTCTATCATCATGTATTTTATCATGCCCAAAACCCCCCATCAAAATTGATTCTATTTTATAATATCATTATACATTTATACTCAACTATATATGGATTAAATTAATTATTAAAATAATCAATTTATAATCGTTGCTTTGCACATTGGACGACACTCAGGCTTTATATTGGAAAAATTGTGATTGTCACTTAAAAATTAGTATAGATAATTAAGGATGTTTGACTAATAAATGCCTTGACAACATTAATTAATAATTAAAAATATTAAAAATTAAAACAAATATTTTGTTGACTGGAAAAAACAAATACTCAATGCATTAAAAATAAGAAATTGTTGCTTTTTATTTAATTTTTTGATTCAAGGTAGATAAAACATTCGAGAGCTCCCAAAATACTTAGAAGACTAATCGAGGTTTAAACCTGTTGTGAACACCCCATTTTGACCCGGTCTTTTAGTCTTAACTAAAAATTTTAAAATAAAATGATAAAATAAAAAAATTGTAAAAAAAATAAAAAAAATAAAAATATTTTTTAAACCCATTTCATCACCTTCCAACAAACCTAGTAACCACTTTATTTTGAATTTGAATCTATGGGCAAATCTCTTAGCTTTGGCAGATAAGGTTTAGCAATTTCGGTTCCATTTTAAATCTGAGATAAATTTTTTAAATTTTTAGCAGATTTTTAGGATCCAAACCATAACAATTTAGCTTATAAAATCAGAACAGGGGTCATCTGCAAAGGAGGACACACAGACGCTATTCTTCGACCCCCAATCATACATCATCCCTCTTAACTTCATCATTTTCTACTCACCATTTCATCTCCATTGACAGCCACCAAATCCCATTCCTTGCTCCTCAAGTACCTATTACCCACTGTCACTACAACATCAAGCCACCCTCTTCCCAAGCAGTAGATTTCTGGTTACTGCATAGTCCTTCTCTGCCATCCTCCACGCTTAGCCATTTTGATCGACCTCCCTGCCGTCGCGCACCGTCACGAGCCCCATCACCTTCGCATAGCAGCCACCTGCTCCGCTGTCTTTGTCGTCCTCTGTTGTATGACCCGGATCCTTCGCGTCTGACTGCCGCATCACAGGTCCAAAACCACCATCCCAGTCGCAGCTGCGGTCCCCATTCCACCCATATCCGGATTCGGATCTGTCCCAACCGTTCAGACCCGGACCCGTCGCCCTGCTCCTTGACCCGCGCTGCTAGCCCAAGACGAAACGCTGCCTCTTCACGACAAGCCTCCTTGAACGTCGGTTGGTCACCACCACCTTGGTTCTTCTTTCCATTCCTGAGCAGGTGAAACAGAGGAAGAAGGCTTGATACGTACTTTTAACATTTTTTTACATCATGTTTTGATAATTAAGTAGTTTATTTCAAATATTATCATTTTATCCTTCCCTTATTTGTGCATAATTATTTTAAGTATGTTGTTGGGCTAGTGGGTTAATTTATTGGCCCAAGCCAAGTGGGTCTGATAAATAAGAAGAAATATTCTTTTTTTTAATAAAAAAAATTAAATCTGATTTTTTTATTATTTTATATTATTTTTGGGATTGCTTGGTGAAATGTTTTGTAATGCCCCCTCCCTTGGGGCATTACTTACGTAACACATGCGGAATTTAAATTAAAAGATAATTTGCTGGTGCTTTCGAAAAATAATTTATATAAGTATATAAGTGTCTGAAATTGGGTATAAAAATTTTATCACGACTCCTAAGCCTTGATTGACACACAGTATTACTATCATAGTATGGCAAGCCTATTTAATTTAAAGAATATACTTGAATAAGAGCTAGTATTTTACAAAAATTTCGACAAAGTCTCCTTTGTAATTCGGACATCCCAGGTAAAAGAACACCTGCTAAAATAATTACATTTTCATTCCAGGATTCCAGTTACACCAAATACAATCAAGCAATAACATGCTAAAGATAGTTATATCAATTAGCTTTACAAGACCAAAAGGAAAAGTTTAAGTTTTCTTTCAAAATAACGCTCTCCGAGCCATAAACATTTCATTTTAAAATAAAGGCTCTCTGAGCCATACTCATACATACTTATCAAAATAATCTAAGTCTCAAAACCCTAAGCTGGTCATTCTAAAAGTTATTCCTGAGAAGAACTCACGTGATCGTTCCACAATCAAATACCTCATCAAGCAACTAGATCTAAGTCTCTGAGTGACTTAGGAAGACTCCTCTGCACATTTGTACTAAAATACCCAGGGTACAATAGCAAACCAGAAGAAACCTGATATGTTTGTAAGGGTGAGATACCGACAAATGGATACATCACACAACAACCATATACATGATACATACATCACATAATCATATAAGCAGTTAAATCATGCATATACATAACATAACAGTGTTACGTCAAAGGGTCTCAAACCCGCACAGTCAATCTTTTGAAAATATGCATGACACTTCAATATCAGTCTCTAACTTAATCTCACGAGATATCAACATCGTTTTTCACTGGAGAAGAATTAGAGTTGGTCAATCTCTAGACCATCGGGCAGTTGCCTCCTTACCCTCATGCATTAAGGTCTCAGGATGAGCAACGTCACATGTGCCTCTTCACTCGGTTTACATGGACAGACTCCCAGATACCACCTTGTATCTGATATGTAAGAAAGGCACGTCTGCCTGGGGAAATGCACATGAGAAAATATTTTATTTAAAAGGTTTTCTTTGTGTTCATTCTTTTTCGCTGCCGCAGCTCAAGGCTAACGACTTAATCATCATTTCCCCATCACTTGAAAACTTAGAAGCATAGGACACACGGTCCGAATGCTCAATCACAACACCCGAGACAGATGCACCAGTCCTAGGCTTGTGGTCGTAGAAAGCAACATTCACCTTTAACAATGTTCATCACACGTGGTTAGAAGACACAGTCCAACACAACGTGATTAGGACACACAGCCCACAACAATGAAATCAGAACGCATTCATCACACGTGGTTAGAAGACACAGTCCAACACAACGTGATTAGGACATACAGTCCACAACAATAAAATCAGAATGCACTGTCCTCGATTTCGAGAATTGGACTCTCAGTCCATAACATCATAATCAGGACTCGTAGTCCCGAATTAACACTGATCCAAGATCACGTGTGCATAACTGAATACTAGAGGCGACGTCTCGCGTACTAGATTCTCTTTCATAAGTACTTATTTTTCGCTCAAAGAAAAAAAAATTCAAAACCGAATCCTCGATGACCTATCCAGGTTATCGGAAAGTTTCTAAAATATTTAGGAAAAACCTTTTCTTTGAAAATCTTTTATAAAGCATCTTTGAAATTCTTTTATCTTTGAAACATTTCCCCCAATAGGATATTGCCAAATAATCTTGAAGGTTTTGACTTGAAGTCACTTAGTTCGATTATGATTTTTCTCTTGTATAAGAATAGTTTACCAAACACCATGTCTCCATTTAAAACAAGTAGTTTAAGTTTAAAGAGCTTTTGGAAAAGAACACCAAACCCTTCATCTTCAAAGCTTATTAAGGTTTTTAATCCTTATAATGGTTGAGCACGACACAAGTCCGGCTTAGCAAACTTTCAATCAACAAAGAAGACATATTATCGGTTCAATGCTAATATCACGCTTGAAAGCAGTTCATCACATATATGCATTATAACATTTAGAACAAGTACGGTTCAACGTCAGATAATAGCATAACAGTTCAAGTACATTAGATAATCAAGTAAGCTCAATCAACATATAAATATCCAGTTAAACACCTACACACATGCATACAGTCATTGAATATCCATAGGCAAACTCCCCTTACCTTTGAAGACAAGTAAAAGATCCTCGTCTTAATGCTCACATTAGCTCATATCTACTCCATTAAGCAAGCATAGCCGTGTCCAAACGTCTCAGAGAGAGAATCCAACAACGCGCAACAACCAAAAATCAAGAAATCAATTTCACATGATCAAACACACATTCTAACTTTATATAAACACTTAATCTAATTACCAAACAAGGTTATTTTTAAAGAAAATCATGTTTGAAGCTCACACTTCCCAATACCCTTTAAGGAAACTTTGTTTTGATTAAAAGATAATGAAAAAGAACTTTGGAAATCATCCATTTAGAGTCCTAATTGCACTAAATCATAATTAATTTCACAAAAACATACCCAAATTCAAATGAAATCAAATTTGGGTTTTAGGGCTCCTTATTAAAATTTAGGGAAAACTCAGAATGATGAAATTGGTTTAGGGAAACACAAATTCACAGTCCTAATTTCATAAAACAAGCTTAAATCTTAAGATTAAAATCTGAAATCAGAGGGTTAGGGTTAGGGTTTCAAAATCAATTTGGGGATTTACAAAAGAGAAGAGGTTAGAGGTAAAACTCTTACCCAAGGTGAAGAGGAGAGAACAGGGTGGCTGAAGGTGGTGGTGATGGCGGCGGCGCGACGGAGCAGCCGTGAACGGAGGAGTTTCGGGTCGGGACGCGTGTAGATCGCGACTGTCTTCTCCCTACGCGGCGCGATCGTCGTCCTTTCCACGCCAGGCGGTGGTCGACAACGTCGAATGGCGGAGCAGCGGCCAGGACGTGCTCGGGACGGGCTGGGTCGCGGCTGAAGGATGGCAGCACCGCGCTCAAGGCGACGCGCACCACGACGGCAAGGAGCGGCTGGTAGCATGGCCGTGATGGTGGCCGGATGGCGGATCAAGGCGCGCTCCTGCGGTGGCTGGCTGCGGAGAGGAGAAGAAAGATGGAGAGAGGAGGAAGAAGAAAAAGAAAGAAGAAAGAAGAAAGAAAGAAAGAGAAGAAGCGGAGAAGAAAAGGGAGAAAGAGAGAGATAGCGTCGAGAAAAGAGAGAGAAAAGAGAGAAAATGGGTTTTTAGACAAATTACTTAGTGATAGGTACAAAATGAGTGATAAATATTAGGCCTAAAATAAACATGTTTTTATTTTTTTTGAATCTAAAAATAAAGATGTATAAGGATATGTTTTCGAAATTCAAATTAGAGTAAAGATTAGTAGTTGAACTGATCCACTAAGAAAATACTCAGTCCAAAATTTAATCTCCGATTAAAGTCAAACCAAAATATTTTTAACTCTAAAATTAAATAGGATGAGAATATGAAAATGCTTTTCTATTAATCATATTATGAAAAATATTTTTCTGTACTGGTATATTAGTGACAATAACGTAATTATTGTCTAGTAATCGTGCATTCACTGAATTGAGTCAGTGCTAACGCACCCAATAAAATAATTTAAAGAGAGTAATTTAATTACCCAAACTAAACCACATAACATAATAAATTTAAACATCCAAATAAAATAATTAATCATAGGTGTAAAAACTAGGGTGTTACATGTTTCACACTCAATCTTTATATTCGGGATAGCTCTATGGACGCGTGTGCCATGTTCTATTTTGATTAGTTTTTCTACATATAAGAAAAAATATAAATTAGAAAATACATATAATAATAAATAAGTAAAAAACCTTATTTAAAAAAAAAACAAAAAAAACATTTTCATAAAAATCTAACCAACCGATCAAACATTTTTTACAAGAACTACGTGGCTTTGAGTTTCCCATCGAAGCAGGGAATACGTAGGAGCGGGATCAATCATCTCGTCAAGCCAAAATTAATTTTTCCATTATTTTTGTGTTCTTTTAATTTATTTAATGCGGACAATTAATTAATAATTTATTTAATGTGTTTTTTTTTGTTGCTCTATGACAAGTGTCATGCTCAATCCCCTAACTTTGAGGTTGCCCTATGGACTTATGCCATGTTCAATCCCGTTTAGGATTTATCAATAATATTTATTTTTGTGTTCTTTTTTAATTAATTTATTTAATGTGGATAATTAATTAATAATTTATTTAATGTTTTTGGGTTGCTCTATGACAAGTGTCATGCTCAATCTCCTAGTTTTGAGGTTGCCCTATGGGCTTACGTGCCATGTTCAACCTCATTTAGGATTTATCAATAATATTTATCTTTCTAAAAAAATAAAAAATTGAAAAAAAAACCAATAAAGAAACATAAAAATAAAGAAAATATTAATAAATAAATAAATCATTCCTTGTGAATATTTTTGGGGTAAAAAATAAATAATTTAATTTTTCCCGATTAATTCCAGGTACCATTCGTAGGATGGGTGATGTAGGGTGCTTAACACCTTCCTTACTCATAACCGACTCCCGAACTCAACTTGGTTCCAAAGACCATTTTTTAAAGGTTTTCCAATTTTTCATAAATTAAATAAAATTGGTGGCGACTCTACTTTTCCTTAAAATATCTTTTTATCGCCGTCCCTGCCGTAATTTTTGGTTGCGACAGATGGCGACTCCACTGGGGAAATTTCGAGAGTCAAGCCTAAGTAATGAGTTGTGTATTTTGGTATTTATTGTTTACCCCTTTTTATTGTTTTATTTTATTTTATTTATTCATTTTTTTATTTTTATTTTTTATTTTTATTTTTATTTTGTTGATTCCTTTTTGCTTTAATAATCATTTTTACACTAGGATAGAAGACCATGGTATTTGTTGTTTGCTTGTCTTTCAGGTTCAAGTAGTTTTGGATTGTACAGGTTTGTATGCCTCCAGCACACACAACACCGACACTCATTTTCACACACTTTCAGCTCTATACCCGAGCTTGTGGGACCTTAAGGATTAGCCGGTGACTCGACATTGTCATTGAAGGCCTAGTGCCTCTCTGATATTTGTTGACTCACCACTCGGATTGTTACTAGTGTCATGGACTAATCATCCTGGAGGGTTTATCCCTACTTGTGATTAGGTTCATGAACTAGGTCCTTGACAAGGGCAATCTGGGGACCATGACCTTTAGAAGTCTAGACCGGTCCTAAAGTTTATACTCCTAAATTGACTTAGTGGCCGCTCGACTTAGAAGTCATCATAGGTACCCTTGATTAGGCCCTACCTCTTAAGACACTTGGAGGCGTACCATATCTCCCTTGTGTTTTTCTATCTATTTACTTATTTATTTATTTTTACTTCATTTCCCTTCGTGTTTTAACAAATGGTTAACAAATAAATAAAATACATTATATATATATATATATATATATATATTACTTTAATTTATTATTATTTTTTATTTTTATGTTTTACTTTTTGTAAAAATAATATATATATTTTTTAGGTGATTCTCTTTTGTGGAGGAAAGACACTATCTATGTAGCAAGGAACGAAAATGTCTAATTCTAGCAATGATATTTGGCCTGAAGAAGAATATTAGAATTGACGTGAAAATCAATGATGTGAAGACTTTGATGGAAATCAGTCGCTTGATGCCAAAAGAAGTATGTTCAGAGTTTGCAAGCAAGTATGGGAAGATTTTGGACTTATTACACATACATGTAGTTGCTTTGGGCTTGAGTGCTTTGGCCCAATATTGGAACCCGAATTTGAGGTGTTTCGAATTGCCGAATTTGGATACGACACCGACTATAGAAGAATATGCTTACATGCTACGGATGCCTCTTCCAAGGGAGTCTCGTGTTTATTTCTATTATGGCCAGCATGTTAGTGATGGGAAGGTTGCAGAGTTGTTGGGAATTCTACCGAAGCCATCAGACAAAATGGAAAAAGGAGCTGTCAGAGGTCTGAGGCGGAGATTCCTTGAAGTTTATCTCCAGAAACTAGCACGACAAAATAATTGGGTTACCTTCAAGTGGGTGTTAGCTTTAACCATTTATGGGTTGGTGCTTTTCCCCTTTATACCAGACATGGTGGATTACGCAGCCTTGGATGTCTACTACAAGGTCGAAGAATATACTGTGAACCCTGTTCCCGCAATTTTGGCAGAAACATTCCTATCATTGCAAGTTTGCCATGAAAGTCAACAAGGCAAATTACGATGTGCACAAATGTTGTATGTTTGGATCGTGACTCACATGTATGCTCGAAATTATGTTAGTGGGATTGATGACCCTTTGAGGAGATTCCATCACATTCCGATAAAGCCGCACAAACCCAATGAATGGAGACAAGAATTTGATAAGGTTGATTCGAAAGCTTTTTGCTGGATGTGTCCTTGGTATAAAGGAAATACAACCATCTTCAGTTGTGGGAATTTCTCGAATATTCCTTTGATGGGACCAAGGGGTTGCGTGTCATATTCTCCGGCACTTGTGATTTGATAATTGAAATGGACTCAACAGGAACCACTTGAAGAAGTGTTAGGTGGAATTTCGTTCTTATATCAAGAATGCGAGGTTGTCAAGAATACAACAATAGCTGTTAGATCCGCCTGGAGCAACATCCGAGTACTAGGATCCAATGAGTTAGGAAGACAAATTATTTCTCGTACTAAAAACTACGAGGCATGGAGGAAAGCAACGAAAGACAACCGTGTTATTTCCAAACCAATCTCGCATGAAGATGAAAATCCGCAAATGGAAGCAGAAATGTTAAAGAAGATCGAGGTTATGATGGCCCAGATGAGAGTGTTGGAGGAAAATAATGAAACAGATCAAATCACTATCGACGCACTCCAACACCAAATCCAGAAGTTAAACATGAGGATAGAGCATTTGAAAGATGAATGTGCTGATGCATATGAAGCCGCAGCTCCAGCAAAGAGAGCAAGGAAGGGGAATATGAAAGAGTCAAGTTCGAGGATTGCTAGCAAGGATAGAAGATCAAAAAAAAGTGTTGGCACAAATCTTCAAAGAAAAAGAAGACTTGAGGGTAAAAATCGAAGTGCACGTTCAGACAATTCGGATGTTGGAAGAAAGCATAGGATCTCTACAAGAAGTCTTAACTCATGCTGAGCGCTACTCTGATGAAGGTTGGAATGCAGCTGCAACTATACGCGAATCATTGAAAAAATCTCAAGAGAAAGAGCAACAGCTATGGATGAGATTTCGGATGTTCGAAAGGGAGAAAAAACAATATGAGGATGAGATCAGACAACAGGAAGAATGGCTAGAGAACTGGGAATCCGTGGCAAAAGATTTGAAGGCTGACAGAGATGCTTGGAAGAAAAGATATGAACACCTCTCAGGAAGTTTGCAATACCATACCTATCAGTTTGTAGGTCACCTCGAGGAAGCACTAGTCCAAACTCGCATGAATGACGGATCTACAATACCTCCAAAAATAGCTCGCTTCATGAAGTATTGTAGGGGTCTTGCTAGCGGGTTCAAAAGGAAGACTTTAAAACTTTTGATGTAATTCTGTTAGATGGGAAACATTGTATTTTCTCTTCAAAGAAATAAAAGCCTTTTTTTTAGGGGTTACATCCATCAATAAATTCTGCTCTATCTTATGGTGTGTTTCAAGTAGGCCTGTATGATTGCATTGCTAGTGAATGATGCTGTCTATTGAGGGACACATGTTCCCATGGATTTGTCATCAACCACGCATTAACCTAAGGGGGATGTGCCCCTAGAGTTATGTGTCGGGGTGAAGTTGCTTGCTACAAAAATGGTATTTCCTTTGCAAAAGAAAGAATTCATGGTTTTTCGAAGCTTACTTTTATCTTTCTTTTAATAATAATAATAATAATTGACGATTTTTTAAACAGATCTAAAAACACGAATTTGAGGGTTCGTGAATCATTGCGCGACCTAAGAAAGACGATACCAATCAAACCCGAGTTCACAACACAAGATCTCGGACCAGGATGGCCGCCAACGATCCTGAGACAGGAAGGAACTTGAGTTTAGAGGTAGACGAAGTGAGGGGAAGGGTGACTGAAATCTCTGAAACCCAAGCAAGGTTGGAGGCTATACTACAGGATATGAGGGAATCTCTTAGCAAGCTTGGTGTAAATAGAACTGGAAATGAAGATGACACACGTGTAAGCATACAGTCGGCCCTCTCCATGGTAACTGCGCCAATGTTTTCAAGCATAAGCCATAGCCCTACTCCGGGAATGTCGGGTTACACAGAACCCATAGTGATCCCCATCGGGGAAGGATATTTCCCCATCAAGAATATGTATCATGAGGCTGCTGGCTATGCAGGACTTACATGGGAAAAGCCCCATGCATCCATTCCTGAACAATCAAGAGGAATTTAGTTTGGACCCGATAAGATGGAGGAAGAGTGGATGGAAAAGGTAGAAGAACAAATAAAAGAGATCAAAGACTCAAATACTTATGGCCTTCTCAGGATTGAAGAACTTTGTCCGGCCACAAATGTCTTGATTCCTAAGGATTTCAAAATTCCTGATTTTTCCAAATATGATGGAAGTGGGAACCCACGATTCCATTTGGTTAGCTATGCCACCAAAATGGCCATCTGGTCTAAGGATGACAAGTTCCTTATTGGTTTTTTCCATGAAAGTTTGACTGGAATCGCACTAGAGTGGTACCTTCAGTTAGACCATTCTAAGATCTCTCGGTGGACAGAATTAGCCGATTTGTTCATGGATCAATACAAATTCAATTTGGACATAGATCCGACCCGTGAACAGTTGACTACGATGCAGAAGAAGATTGATGAATCCTTCAAACAGTATGCACAAAGGTGGAGGACTTTGGCAGCTCATGTTCAGCCGCCGCTGATATTGTCCGAAATGTGCTCATACTTTTTGGGAACCCTGGGATCCCCCTTTATCGGAGCAATGGCAGGAGTAGCTTATAGGGATTTCTCTGACTTGATTGTTGCGGGGGAAAGAATTGAAATCCTAGCCAGAGCCAGGAAATTACCAACTGACATGGAAGGCAGTGCATCCAAGAAGGGTTTCTAGCCCAAGAAGAAGGAAGCAGAAGCAAATTATGTGCAATACCAACAAAACTTTGGACCTTGACATATCCCTTCATACCCAAGGTACCAAGGGCCATATCAAACCCAAACACCATTTTACCCTCCTTAACAGGCCTCGCCAACCATCACCCAGCCACAAAACCAAATAAATAACATCCCTACCCCTCAACCATACAACCCCACTCGCCCAACATATACTCATTATCCGCCTGCACCCCAACAAAACCATCCAAGCTACCCCCGACCTCGTCCAAATTTTCCAAATCAGGGACGTTTCCAATATCAAAATCTGCCACATTTCCCAAGACTGTCTATCTCCAATGCAGATTTGTTCAAACAATTATTTGATCGTCACCTAATCGCTGGAAACCCTGTACGGCCTATGGAACCACCTTTACCTGCTTGGTACAATCCAAACTTGACTTGCAAATATCACATGGATGCCCTGGGACATTCCATTGAGGAATGTGAGGCCTTCAAGACAGCAGTAAGAAAATTGATTGCTTGTGGAAGATTGGGTTTCGAAGAAGATTCTGGGCCTAGCATTGTTAATAACCCAATCCCAAACCATAATGCAGGAAATAGCGTGAATAACTTGGAAGTGAAAGGGCCTCAAGTCAAGAAGGTTTTGGAATTGCGAACCCCGATGCAAGAAGTATTCGCAGGGCTCAAGAAAAAAGGATATGATATTGTTGCACCGGTGAAGCTGATTGGAGAAAAAGAGAAGTATGATGGTGATTTAAGTTGTGATTATCATCATGGTCAGGTAGGGCATGATATCGAAACTTGTTGGGACTTTAAGGTCTGAGTCCAAGGATTACTTACCTTGGGGGTGATCCAAGCTAGGCGAGGTACGACTGAAGAAGTTAGTGTGGTTGAAAAAGTTGTGTTCCGGATACCACCTATGAATGATGCGCCGGCACCAGAAAAAGTGATTGTAAAGGCGACAAAGCCAACTCCTTTTACCTATAATGATACACACGCTGTACCCTGGAATTATGAACAGAAAGTTGAGCTAGTAGGAGGGACAGGAGAAACTTCGAAGGCCCAGATTACTAATGTTGTGAGAATTGGAGGCATCACAAAGAGTGGGCGATACTATGACCCGGTAGAAGAAGAAGCAAGGAAGAATACCAAAGATGAAGGAAAAGAGAAGGAAGAAGAAGAAGAGTTCCTGAAGATCATGAAGCAAAGTGAATACGATGTGATGGAGCAGTTGAAGAAAACACCGGCAAGAATATCCCTTTTGTAGCTTGTCCTCACATCAGAGATGCATCGTAAGGCATTATTGAAGGTGTTGAATGAAGCTTATGTTAATCGCGACGTCATGCCAGTGAATGTAGTAAACATGGTGGATCCGGTGAGGCGGATCAACATGATCAATTTCTCGGAAGATGAGGTGTTTTCGAAGTTTAGAGGTAGTCCTAAGGCACTCCACATTACCCTAAGGTGCAAAGGATTTGTGATTGCAAAGGTGCTTATAGATGGTGGCTCGGCATTGAACGTGATTCCGTTGTCCACTCTAGAGCAGTTAAACATAGGTTTGACGGATTTGACACCCCAAGAGATGATTGTGCGAGCCTTTGATGGGACAACAAGAGGGATCTTAGGGGAAATAACTCTTCCCCTCGAAGTAGGGCCTAGTTGTTTTCGTGTTCTCTTTCAAGTCATGGAAATCCAGCCAGCTTATACCATGCTCCTAGGAAGGCCTTGGATTCATGAAGCTGGTGTTGTTCCATCAACGTTGCATCAGTGTCTGAAATATATTCAGGATGGGGCTGTAATTACCATCCGCGGTGAAGAGGAAATCATGCTTTCAAAGCCTGTTTCGGTACCATACGTAGAAAGTGCAGAGCAAGTCGAGGATGATTCCCTACGTAGTTTTGAAATCCTGAAGCCAGAGAGCAAGAAGGGGGAGCTGCCAATACAGAATGTGAATGAAGTGGAAGTTCGTATAATGGAAAGGAACGAGTATCAGAAAGGAAGAGGTCTAGGGGCAAGCCTCCAAGGGATCCCTCAACCGATCACAGCAGTTACAAGAGATGGAAGACATGGACTAGGATACAATCCTTCTCTAGTAGAAGATATGAAGTACCTGACTCTCAGAGGCAAGAAAGAAGAAAGAAAGGAATTTGATTATATCCCCCACTTGACATATACTTTCTTAGCATCAACTGAAGTGATCTCGCAAAGAAAGTTGACTTCCCCTCATTTTACTATCAGTGCACTTGTAGAGGAGCAAGCAAGAAACCCTATTATTTATCTCTCTGCTGACAATGAGGTCCTTGGCAATTGGCAGTCTGAACCATTTGTTGATGTTATTTCCATGAAGTAATTACCTTTTTGTATCTCGTATAAACTGATGTTTACTTTAGTTGAGAAATGAATAAAATGAGTTAGTATGATTTTTCAGCATTTTTCTTGGTGTCTTCCTTTCCCTACCCTTTATCTTACATCAATTGCGTTTCATTTCTTGAATAATATCCTTGCCTATATTTCTCTTGTTTCAAACATCTTCTTTCAGGAACCTCACCACCGTCGAAGGTTTGTCTCACAAAAGGAACCTCGAAACCTCATTTACTGATTCCCTTGCGGCTGTTGACGAAGACGACTCTGGGATTAGTGAGGAAGAAGAAGCCATTGAGGAATTTACAAAGATGATAGAGCGCTCAGAAAATGGGTTCACTTCAAATGATAAAGTTATAGAAGTGATTAATATGGGGACTGAGGAAGACAAGAAGGAGTTGAAAATAGTGGATAATCCGAGCGTGCGTAAATGGCCGCTATTTAAGGAGTACCTTGATGTGTTTGCATGGTCCTACAAAGATATGCCAGGATTGGATCCAGAGATAACATCACATAAAATCTCACCTGCACCCAGATACGGTGGTGAAGAAACAAAGGTTGAGGAGGATGCATCCTGGATATGTCACTAAAGATCAAAGAAGAGGGTAACTAAGCGGTTAGAAGCTAGGTTTGTTGAAGTGTCGAGACACCCGAAGTGGTTGCTAATGTCGTACCAGTCTCAAAGAAGGATGGAAAAGTAAGAATGTGTGTAGATTACAGAGATCTGAACAAAGCAAGTCCGAAGGATGACTTCTCATTGCCTCATATTGATGTCCTCGTAGACAGCACATCAAGGGAACCACAGATTCTCCTTCATGGATGGGTATTCGGGATACAATCAGATTCTCATGGACGTCCATGACAAAGAGAAGACGACTTTCATCACCCCTTGGGGAACTTTTTGTTACAGAGTAATGCCTTTTGGGATGAAGAATGCCGGAGCTACCTACCAACGTGCGATGGTAACATTGTTCCATGATATGATGCACAAGGAAATAGAGGCATACGTGGATGACATGGTGGCTAAGTCCAAGGAGGGGGAAAGTCATGTAGCAGTTTTGCATAAGCTATTTGAGAGATTAAGGAAGTACAATCTGAGGCTCAATCCCACAAAATGTGTGTTTGGAGCCTCAACTGGGAAATTGTTGGGTTTTGTGGTCAACAGGGAAGGAATACAGGTGCAGCCGGAAAAGGCAAAGGCGATCAGGGACATACCAGCTCCCAAGAATGAACGAGAAGTAAGGGGTTTTCTAGGGAGATTAAATTACATTGCCCGATTCATTGCTAACTTGACAAGCACGTGTGAGCCTATTTTTAAGCTATTAAAGAAGAATAATCCGGGCGAGATGGAATGAGGAATGTCAGGAAGCCTTTGACAAAATAAAGGCATACCTATTAAACCCACCAGTGTTGGTGCCGCCCACTCAAGGTCGTCCTTTGATACCGTATCTCATGATCCTCCCAACCTCAATGGGGGCAATGTTGGGACAACATGATGAGTCTGGCAAGAGAGAACATGCAATTTATTATCTGAGCAAGAAGTTTAATGATTGTGAAGCCCGATACATGGCAATTGAGAAGACTTGTTGCGCATTGGTATGGACCTCCAAGAGACTCAGGCAATACATGTTGTACTACACCACTTGGTTAATCTCTCGAATGGATCCTTTGAAGTACATCTTTGAAAGTCCTCACATATCATTAAGGGTCTCAAAGTGGCAAATGATATTATCAGAATTCGTTATTAAGTATGTGACCCAGAAATCCGTTAAGGGAAGTGCAATTGCTGATCACTTAGCTGAAAACCCTCTTGAGGGAGGACAACCAATTATATCCGAGTTCCCTGATAGAGAGATACTGTCATTGGAAGAAGGTGAAACAGAGGAAGATGATATGTGGAAGATGTATTTTGATGGAGCAGTTAATATGCATGGAAGCGGCATAGGAGCGGTGATTGTTTCTCCGGAGGGCAAGCAATACCCGGTGGCTGTTAAGCTTGAATTTGAATGCACCAACAATATTGCGGAGTATGAAGCATGTGCAAGTGGATTACAAGAAGCGATTGGTCTTGGAATAAAACAGCTAAAGGTCTTTGGAGATGCAGCCTTAATCATTTATCAAGTCAACGGTGAATGGCAAACTAAAGATCCTAAGCTTATCCCGTATCAGAAATACTTGACTCAGTTAGTTGCGAAGTTTGATGAGATTACTTTCTCGCACTTGACTCGAGACAAGAATCAATTTGCGGATGCTTTAGCCACATTAGCCGCTATGACCAAGCTGGGTCTCCATACCACCGTCCAGCCTATTCAAGTGAAGGTACAAGATGAGCCTGCATACTGTGCACATGTGGAAGAAGAGCTCGATGGTAATCCATGATATCACGACATCAAGCAATATATGAAGAGTAGAACGTACCCAGCTGGAGCAAATGAAGTAAACAAGAGGACGATTCGTGGATTATCAATGTCCTTTTACTTAGATGGCGAAATTCTATATAAGAGGAATTATGATGGGGTCCTCATAAGATGTGTTGATGCTCGTGAAGCTCGGACTATCATGACAGAAGTTCACGAAGGGATATGTGGAACACATGCCAATGGTCACATGATGGCACGCAAGATCCTACGAAATGGTCACTATTGGCTAACAATGGAAGCCGATTGTCTGGAGTATGTCCGAAAATGCCGTAAATGCCAAATATATGTAGATCAGATCAAAGCTCCACCGTTCCAACTACACAATCTGGTGTCTCCATGGCCATTTTCTATGTGGGGAATAGACGTCATCGCATCAATCAATCCCAAGGCTTCAAACGGACATCGCTTCATCCTGGTTGCAATGGATTACTTCACTAAGTGGGTAGAAGCAGCATCATATGCCAATATAACTCAAAAGGTGTTTACCAAGTTCCTAAAAAGAGATATTATTTGTCGCTATGGAATACCAGAAAGAGTCATTACAGATAATGATGCCAATCTTAATGGGGCGGATGTAAAGAAGTTATTAGAGACTTTTAAAATCAAGCACCATAATTCCACCCCATATAGACCTCAGATGAACGGGGCGGTAGAAGCGGCCAACAAGAATGTCAAGAAAATTGTTGCTAAAATGGTCGTAAATTATAAGGATTGGCATGAAATGTTGCCATACGCTTTTCACACGTATCGTACCAATATACGATCAAGTATTGGGGCAACGCCTTTCTCATTGGTGTATGGAATGGAAGCTGTTTCTCCTATAGAAGTTGAAATCCCTTCATTAAGAGTGCTGATGGAAGCTGACTTGGAAGAATCTGAATGGGTGAAAGCTCGATACGATCAGTTAAACATGATTGAGGAAAAAAGACTGGTAGCCCTTTGTCATGGACAACTATATCAAAGAAGAATGGCTAAAGCCTTTAATAAGAAAGTCCATCATAGAGAGTTTCAACCAGGTGATTTGGTGTTAAAGAAAATACTTCCCAACCAAGAAGATGCCCGAGGAAAATGGGCACCCAATTATGAAGGGCCATATATAGTAAAGCAGGCATACTCAAAGTGAGCCTTGGTCCTAACAGATGAAAACGGACGAGAGCTACCGAGACCTGTAAAATCTGACGCCGTGAAAAAGTTCTATGCCTGATAAAAGGAAAAAAAAAAGGGAGAGCCCGTTAGGTCGAAAACCCGCGAGGGCGACCTAAGCAAAAGTTAGGGCATAAATAAAATAAAATAAAAAAGAAGTCCGTTAGGTCGAAAACCCGCGAGGGCGACCTAAGCAAAAGTTAGGGCATAAAAAAAGAAAGAAAGAGAAAGAGAGAAAAGTCCGTTTGGTTGAAAACCCGAAAGGGCGACCTAAGCAAAAATTAGGACAAAGAAGTTGAATCTTAGGCTGAAAACCCGCAAGGACAGTTTTAAGAGATATCTCAATATTCACCACACTGGGGGAGTTTTGCTCATAACTTGCTACACTGGGGCAATTTTGTTTGTGACTGGCTACAATGGGGCAAAGAAAATCATTGAAATGTTAATAAAAGGATGTATGTGGAAGCTGAGACCAGGATCTGCGACGTCAAACAGTTGCTGGGAATCAGTTAAGAGGATCAAGGAACCGATACAGGGGCAAATTTTTATGCGGTTTTCTTTCGTTCCATTATCCCTTTTGATACAATTCCCATACACCCCTTTGTATTTCCCCTTTTTCTTTCCAACTTCCTTGTGTACAATGCAAATTCTCATATTAAGGCAAGGATTTTATTCATCCATTTTTCCTATTGTGCTTAAATCATGCTTGCGCATTGAAATCATGTCTCAATTTAAGTAAATTTAAGTTTAATGGTATGATTGGATAATTCTAATGGTTACTTCAATGAATGGTTTGAACCAAAGAAAGTCTAGCATTTCAAAGTCAATGAGGGAGATAACCGGTGCACAATGAGGAGAAAAGAAAAGCAATAATGAAAGTCTCCACGAGTCCTAGTCTTGAAGAAAATAATCGCTCTATGTGTCTTCACCGCTTTGAAAAAGAAGCCCCTCTAATCGAAAGACAATGACTTAGAGTTGTTGATAAACAAAGGTTTGATTGGTCGAAGTCTTTTAATGGAGCGTGTGGTTCAGTTGTAATCGAGACAAAGGTAAAGAAAGTTTTTTTTAAGAGAAAGCAAATTACCATCATTTTATTTCTGGGATCCGAGGTCCACTGCATTTTATTTTTCGAGCTCTGAGGCTCACTACTAATTTTATATTTGGGATATGAGGCCCACTGCAATTTATTTTTCGAGCTCTGAGGCTCACTGCAAATTTATTTTTGGGATCTGAGACCCACTGCAATTAATTTTTCGAGCCCTGAGGCTCACTACTAATTTTATATTTGGGATCTGAGGCCCACTGCAATTTATTTTTCGAGCTCTGAGGCTCACTGTAAATTTATTTTTGGGATCCGAGGTCCACTGCAATTTATTTTCCGAGCTGAGGCTCACTACATTTTATTTTTGGGATCTGAGGCCCGCTGCATTTAATTTTTCGAGCTCTGAGGCTCACCGCTAATTTTATACTTGGGATCTAAGGCCTACCGCAATTTATTTTTGGGATCTAAGGCCCACTACAATTTATTTTTCGAGCTCTGAGGCTCACTGCATTTTATTTTTGGGATCTGAGGCCCGCTGCATTTAATTTTTCGAGCTCTGAGGCTCACTGCTAATTTTATATTTGGGATCCGAGGCCCACCGCAATTTATTTTTGGGATCTGAGGCCCGCTGCAAATTAATTTTTCGAGCTCTGAGGCTCACTGCTAATTTTATATTTGGGATTTGAGGCACACTGTCATTTTTATTTTCCAAGTTCTAAAACTTAATTTTCTCCAGCCTGTTTCCCATCCCGGCTAAAATGTGAGCTCATTTTCTTTACTAGTTCCTTACTACTATCACATGAAAAAAATCATTCTTTCTTCATGTATTCTAGTAATGAACAAGTAAAGAGGGGTAACTATGAACACCCCATTTTGACCCGGTCTTTTAGTCTTAACTAAAAATTTCAAAAAAAAATGATAAAATAAAAAAATTGCAAAGAAAGTAAAAATAATACAAAGATTTTTTAAACCCATTTCATCACCTTCCAACAAACCTAGTAACCGCTTTATTTTGAATTTGAATCTATGGGCAAATCTCTTAGCTTTGGCAGATAAGGTTTAGCAATTTCGGTTCCATTTTAAATCTGAGATAAAATTTTTAAATTTTTAGGATCCAAACCATAACAATTTAGCTTATAAAATCAGAACAGGGGTCATCTGCAAAGGAGGACACACAGACGCTATTCTTCGACCCCCAATCATACATCACCCCTCTTAATTTCATCATTTTCTACTCACCATTTCATCTCCATTGACAGCCACCAAATCTCATTCCTTGCTCCTCCATTACCTATTACCCACTGTCACTACAACATCAAGCCACCCTCTTCCCAAGCAGTAGATTTCTGGTTACTGCATAGTCCTTCTCTGCCATCCTCCACGCTTAGCCATTTTGATCGACCTCCCTGCCGCCGCGCACCATCACGAGCCACCATCACCTTCGCATAGCAGCCACCTGCTTCGCTGTCTTCGCCGTCCTCTGTTGTATGACCCGGATCCTTCGCGTCTGACTGCCGCATCACAGGTCCAAAACCGTTGCCCCAGATCCGGATTCGGATCTGTCCCAACCGTCCAGACCCGGACCCGTCGCCCTGCTCCTTGACCCGCGCTGCTAGCCCAAGACTAAACGCTGCCTCTTCACGGCAAGCCTCCTTGAACACGGTTGGTCACCACCACCTTGGTTCTTCTTTCCATTCTTGAGCAGGTGAAACAGAGGAAGAAGGCTTGATACGTACTGTTAACAGTTTTTTACATCATGTTTTGATATTTAAGTAGTTTATTTCATCTATTATCATTTTATCCTTCCCTTATTTGTGCATAATTATTTTAAGTATGTTGTTGGGCTAGTGGTTAGTTTATTGGCCCAAGCCAAGTGGGTCTGATAAATAAGAAGAAATATTCTTTTTTATAATAAAAAAACAAAAAAAAAACAAATCTAATTTTTTTTTTTTATATTATTTTTGGGATTGCTTGATGAAATGTTTCACACTCAATCTTTATATTCGGGATAGCTCTATGGACGCGTGTGCCATGTTCTATTTTGATTAGTTTTTCTACATATAAGAAAAAATATAAATTAGAAAATACATATAATAATAAATAAGTAAAAAACCTTATTTGAAAAAACAAAAAAAAAACATTTTCATAAAAATCTAACCAACCAATCAAACATTTTTTTACAAGAACTACGTGGATTTGAGTTTCCCATCGAAACAAGGAATACGTAGGAGCGGGATCAATCATCTCGTCAAGCCAAAATTAATTTTTTCATTATTTTTGTGTTCTTTTAATTTATTTAATGCGATAATTAATTAATAATTTATTTAATGTGTTTTTTTTGGGTTGCTCTATGACAAGTGTCATGCTCAATCCCCTAACTTTGAGGTTGCCCTATGGACTTATGCCATGTTCAATCCCGTTTTGGATTTATCAATAATATTTATTTTTGTGTTCTTGTTTAATTTATTTATTTAATGTGGATAATTAATTAACAATTTATTTAATGTTTTTGGGTTGCTCTATGACAAGTGTCATACTCAATCCCCTAGCTTTGAGGTTGCCCTATGGGCTTATGTGCCATGTTCAGATTTAGGATTTATCAATAATATTTTTCTTTCTAAAAAAATAAAAAAAATGCAAAAAAAACCAATAAATAAACATAAAAATAAAGAAAATATTAATAAATAAATAAATCATTCCTTGTGAATATTTTTGGGGTAAAAAATAAATAATTTAATTTTACGCGATTAATTCCAGGTACCATTCGTAGGATGAGTGATGTAGGGTGCTTAACACCTTCCCTACTCATAACCGACTCCCGAACTCAACTAGGTTTCAAAGACCATTTTTAAAGGTTTTCCAATTTTTCTTACATTAAATAAAATTGGTGGCGACTCTATTTTTCCTTAAAATATCTTTTTATCGCCGTCCCTGTCGTGATTTTTGGTTGCGACACCTGTAACCTGTTAGGTACGAAACCCAGTCAAACTCTACTAGACCGATCATGAGTTTAATTATTTCAAAATCATTAATAACAAGAAAAAAACGGTGAAATGCATAATTTATGTCGAAGGGACAAGCACACGCGAGCTGTTTTAATTTTTTCTTTACTATATAATACGCCATTCGGTCCATATTATAAGCAAAAAATTAATGAAACATATATATTAAGGTGGTTAATTAATCTTATTGAATCTTATAAAAAAAAATAGGTTTGTTACCTAAATTGTCGTTCATCTAAAACTTCAATCTTCATTGAATGAGTCATTGGAATTTGTATTAAATGAATGATATTTTTGGGAATAATGTCATTAAATGAATAATTTGAAAACAAAATTTGTTTATATATCGGACCAAAAGCCTTATATCTTTTTTGCTTATATATTGGATCGGAGGGAGTATATAATATATAATATAAAACATCATCGTGATAATTATTCAAATATTAAATAAAAGGTATTAAGCAAATGTAAATCGAGTTAATATTTTAAAAACATAAATAACATTTTTATTTTGGGTCAGTTTCTTTTGTTTTTAGTTGTTTATTTTTGTTTTCATATTTTAGGAAATAATTATAAAAAAATCATATTGTTTTTATTTTGTTTCATATTTTCAAAGATTTGTGCACAAAACATTAGAAATAACCCATACATACTGAAATTGACATAGAGATTTAAAAGGAAAACTTCAATTGATTTTTTTAGGAGGTTTAGTTTTTTATAACCATCATATAGGTACGAAGTATCCACCATCATTAACAGTGACTAATCTCAATCAAGAAATATATTGGACATACGAGGTGAGCGCTTCAATTGGATTTGTTACTCGTTGACATCCATACACTCGAGGATTATATGGTCCTTATAATCACCTTATCATTAACTAGACGGAAAAGTTGTTATAATGTATAAAATAACTTATAACTTAATGACCCATATATTAGGTTAAATGTAGGGATAACGAGTATAACATAGCAAAATCTTAGAAGATATCAATAAAATTTTGCTACAAAACTCATTTATCACCCTTAACTTGTCGTATAGAACTATATACAAAGAGGAATGATATTTGTACATCAAAATGAAAAATCATTTGATGTCTCTTTTGTTTTTTGGATGTATCTTTGAGAAGTGTATATATAAAGAAGATAAAAAATAAGTGAAAGATAAAAATAAATAAATACAATATCATATATGATATTCAAAATTTATATTGAAATATCATAATTCTAGTCGACACCATTGGCACCCTGAACTCGTCCAACCCCGATGCATTTCAATACCCAAAACCACCAAAGCTATCATGTTAATGATTCATTAGCCCCAAAATCGCCACTTCAAATTGTCACATTCCTTAAACTATTGAATCCCTTTAAGTTTTAATTAGTCGTTGACTGGATCGTCGTCAAAATCAGAAGCCATCACCCACGACCATCAACCAAACTTGCCACATCATAACTATGGGTGATGGTCTATTGAGTTTTGTGGTTGCGGTTCCAATATCAATGTACAATAATTATAGATTGTGAGTTAATGGTAATGATAGGACGAGTTGGTGTAATTTTCAAGGGAGCCTAACCTTTTTTCGGCTTACAAAGGTCTAACCTATTTAGTAAATAAATTAGGTTTAAATTTCTTAAAAAACAATTTTAACTACATGATGATGATGACCAGAGACTTAAAAAGGAGTGTTAGCAATATATTTTTTAATACATATTTTTTAACATATTTTTTTTTATTGATTAAAAATTATATGGGTCTTAATTTAAGTGGGACCCATTTGAATTTTGTAAGACCCATATTAATTTCAATTAATATGAGTGAGTGTGTTGGAAAATGTGAGTTAGAGAATATGTTGCTAACATTTCTCTTAAAAATATATATTTAGCTTTTCAGGTCAACCTATTTTCTTAATATTTATTTATATAATTATAAAATTAAAATATCCACATAATTTTCTCATGACATATTAGCATAAGATATCTATTTTATGTAGAATTAATAATTTCAGAGCAAAATGCAAAAAGAACATTCGTTTGTTAAAGATATTTTATTACATGAAGGTCTGATATTTTCTTAAAATTATTACTATTTTACATAACAAAATAGAGAAGAACATATGTTTGTCATACAGAAGCGATATAACTCTCCTCGTAAGGTGGTCCCATCCAATGGAATGAGAAATAAGAAGGGAAATTCATCCAAACACTGTCTTGTTTTGTGTGTGTCGCCGAAATTGTCCCATATATATATACTAGTGTAATAGCCCGTGCGCTACGCACGGGGCCTAACATTGGAAAGGTTAATTTTAAATGGGTGAATAAATATTATAGAGAATATAATAGTATGTATACTATGAATGTTTTTGGGCCTTCAGAAGAGAACTTGGTCTTATAAAATATGGTTCAATTTCTACTGTTTAGCAAAACGTTGGTCAACACTAACTCATTTAAAGAAGAAGAAGAAAATGCATAGTAACTCATTTTAAGAAGAAGAAGACGCAAAGCAAGTTGGAAGATGCAAGGCAGCGTGGAAACATCATCTTAATGCTACCATTAGCGAGACACCTTGACTACTCAAGCATTACGTATCCGGCCGTATATTTGGCGTTTTAATTATGTAAGGTAACTTAATTTGAGACTTGATTTTAAGCTTTAACAGTGGTTTTATAACTTGACCAAACTATTCCTATTTTCATTGGTTGTATTAATTCTTGTTTCGCATGTTCACTGCAGTTTATTAGATGGCTAAGGGACTTCGTTATAAGGTTGTTTAAGTTCTATGTGATTTACCATTAGTAGATAGTAAAAAGTTATAAGGTTGTTTGTGGTAGATCAGATAACGGGTGACGCAACCCATTTACATAGTCCAAATCTAAATATTTTTTTAAAAGCCAAGCGACCATTAAATTCATGAAAAAGCAATCCTTTTGAAATGTGTTAGTTGGTGCTCATAACTAATAAAAAAGATAGTAAAAAGTTAGTTAAAACTTACCATTTTCAATAGAATGTAAAGGATTTACATTACTACTCGATGGCACATCTCTTTGAGTGTGAAATGGTACTTTACACTCATTATCAAATAACGGGACTGCAAAAAAAAAATTATAACTATACACTTTTTTAAAAAGGGTATTTGTCATGATCTTAATGTGTAAAATACCAACATTAAACTAAGACGATTATTAGGATAATGCATATAAACCTGTATTTTCGTTGCGGACTTTATTTTTATTTTCCCTAATCAAAGTCATTCTCCTTTTCCTAGCATCTTTTCCAGCAGAATCGTAGTTTCCTTTGAGCTTGCCACCTTCGTAACTATTCATTCTGAAAATAAAAATACAAATAGAAGAAAAGAGCAATTACAAAAATCAATATAAGATTACATAAATTTAGAAAAATAATAAATTCATTAGTCATACAACAAACATCCCATAAGAAAAAAAATTTCCTTCTAATTTCCAAATATGAGTAATGGGTGGATTTGTCTAAAAAGTTGTTTTGTTAAGTGAAAGAATTTGTGAAGGGGGTCAACAACCTTTGGTGCATTATTGAGGAATTCAGTATAATGAAAAAAAAGAAAAGTATCGAAATTCATAAGTACTATATCAATAGTTAGTCAAACATAAAGTTGAATTTTTCTTCTCTGAAGTGTGCATTATTCCCAGATTTGTAAAAGAAACAAAAGGTAACCATTCATCTTTTATTTCACATAACATATACGAAGTTACTCTACCCATGATGCTTTGCAAGCCAACTGGTGTGCAATTTTTTTTATATTCCTAGCACCAATGATCTAAGTTAGGTAGTAATTTGCGCAACAACAAAAAGATATGTAATAATTAATAGGTAATCAAAAATATCCATGATGCAATTAGAATTACTCTATATAGTGTTCCAGATATTGACTTCAAGAAAGACCTTTATTTTTTCCTCTTACAAATTATCATGCAACAAAGCAACTTGGAACATATGGAAAAAAATATCTACCATCATGAAAATCTAATAAACACAGAGATCAGAAGTACACTATAGGAAGTCATCTATAGAGAAAAGAGACTTACACAATAAGGTAGGGAAGAGTTTCGGACTGCAAAATGCCTAATATGAGCAAATATAGTAGTTAAGTAAAATGTTGATAAGTTAGGGAAGACAACACCACCAGCTTGCAATACCCAAACCTCCAATAGGAAGTAACCGCCTTGGATCTATAACATCTGCTTATAAAAAAAACTATGTTCTCAACCTATCAAATGACACAATATACAAAAAGCCATGTACTCAAGCTATCAAAAGACTCAAGTAACCTATCATAGTTTGGTGACCTGAATCAGTTAATCTCATGGGGTAAAGTTGATTGAAAATGAATGACATACACATCCAATCATTATCGACACTAAGAGAAAGTCATTATTGTACAAAAATAAAGGTTGTTCCACTTTAATAATAAAAATATAAGGACTTTCGCAGTAAGTTGTACCATAATGGTAGTTCAACATAATTATGAATAGATTAGGCCACACATATGCAAATAAAGCTAACCCAAAATAAAAGCAACTTAGAAATAGGTGATAGGAATACTGACAGGATCATCAACATGTAAAGGTAGAAGCAACTTTCATAAATATAAAAAGCTGATTAGAAGTCAGCTTAGTACATGCATAGATGTACACAACTTAACACCATACTCCATTCCACTAACATTAATACGTATAGGAAGGAGGAATAACACTAGTACTAAATAACTTAACACGTCTCCAACATTCAACACCTAGAGACACCCCTAACTTAGACAAACTTCAAAAAGAAAACATAAGATGAGGACACATGTGTTTGTATTTGGAAGCCAAAACAGAGGGACATCCAAGAACAAACAGATTGCACCTCACAAAAGCATAAGGAACAAATGATCCCAAAATAAACAGCCAACGGTCTAAGGGAGCCTGATGCAATGACTATAAAGAAAATAATAAATCCCGTAGACCTACTCAAAATAAGCATACCCTCCACATGTGTCATAACCCTCAATCCTTTTCAATCTTCACTGCAACCAGCTGACAAGTTGGTTGGTCCGCTTCTTCAACATTAACAACATTCTTCAACTTGGCACTTGAATGTTCAGCTTGGTCAACATCTTCAATGACAACAACACTCTTCATCTTGCTGCTTGGGTGTTCAAGTTGAGAAGCCAAAAATTCAGGTTCAAGACACCTCTTTGCTGGGGTAAGTTTCCAAGCAGAGGGAGGGAAATCCGCTCCAAGGGAGGTAGGAGTATACTGACTAATGCATGGTATGGCCTGATCATTTTGACAAATAAAGATGGAAGAAAGATGTGAATTTAACTAAGATAAGTGAAATGAAAGAAAATGCAGAAAGAATAGAAATGAAGATAACAAAACTACTTACAGAGGATGACCCCTCAAGATCTACAAAGGAACTGTCCACATTTGGAAATGCAGGAGTAAAAGTTGCCTTCATGGGAGTGTTGTCTCCACCACACATGTCAAACATAGCAACAATGTGTTCATCATCACATATCCTCCTCACAGCATAAGTAGTTTCATAGTGCACATTTTGATGAGCCTTTGTCTCAACCTTAAACAGCAGGCGCCTACCAATTAGATTTGCAAATAAATGAGGGAATCCTGTTTCAGAGGGAACCTACAGAGAGAAAAAAAAGAGTCAAGAAAGAAACCAAGAGACCAAATAAAACAAAGAAATGAGACTATATCACCATTGAATCTGCTAAACTAATGAGGCAGAAAAAATGAATGATATGTACTTCAAAAGACTGCATAAGAAGCTCTTCACAAGTTTTTTTCAATAGCAAGCTAACATCACGATCGAAGAGGACAAAAACTGCTGTTCCCGAGTCATCAACAACCTCTACAATCGCTTTGAACTCGAGGAAAAAAAAGGTTGAGTTTTCCACCTCAAAAAGTCATAGGGTATTAAAGGTAGACATAAATCAAGGCTTTTTAAATAAGTAAAAAACCTGGGAGATACTTGAAGTACGGGCACATCACAGTTATCACAGAAATAAACCGTAGAGCGCAAGGACACAGATTTGTTGCATTTACATGCTAGGTAAAACCAGTCCCCATCACCAACCATGTCAACAATAGTGCCTAAGACAATGAACAGGCCATCCTAATAATAGTAGGCAACAACGAATGGAAATAAGTAAGTACGTTAAAAGTGCACACCATATACATAGAAACTGTACTTTAAGAAAAGAGAAGGTTAACACAGGGAAAAAAGAAGCATGACAACCTCCTGTATATCTTTAAGCTGCGCAACAGTTTTTTTGGGGTGAAGCTTCATAAAATCATACTCAAGACCCTCCCTTGAGTTGTCAAGTATAACACAAAGTGGTTCAACATCGATCACACCATGTTCAGCGATCCTTAAATAATTAATCACATACAATGACAATTGTTATTTAAAATCGGGCAAATGAAAAAATACGTAAATGAAAAAGCAAGAATAGCAAAGAATTCATATAAGTATTGTATCCTACGTGTTTCTAAAAGAAAGAGCAGCTGGAATGTCGTGGTTAAACATGAGCTTTGTGGCATTGATACTGTTTTTGTATAACAATGTGTCCCGTTAATGGTAAAAAGAAAGAAAGCAAAGAAGTTAGAAGTGCAATAAATTGAATCAAAATGAGAAAATGCAAAGGCAAAAATTAGGAAGAAATTCATAATTGTGGAGTAAACACCCACCCCTAAAGCTCTTAACTCTTGCAAGTCAAGTATAACTATAACCTGCACATTGCCCCCGGTTAACGAAACTCCTCACCTGGTCAACATAATCCCCAAACAAAGCGCACTCTAATTTTCCACTGTTATCGAAAAACCAAAGTTAGAAGCAAGAACTGTTTTGGACAGAAAAAAATGAATACAAAGAAAGGGTAAGGGTTAAATATTAACGTAGAGTCTGTGAGTTCCATGACCACCATATTAGTTAACCTCCCATCTTTTTCGTCTTGTTTTTCCGGGAAGACCTCGCCAACACACCAATCACATCCGCAGATAACAACGGCAGACATCAATAAAAAAAGAGTGAGTAGGGTAGAAAGAATATTCAATGGTATTAAAAGTGTCTTCAAATGGAAAATATAAACACAAATGAAGTAAACTCACCAATTAGAAATTCATGATTCTCACCCGCATTGACAACCTCATTAAAAGGAATGAAGGAAAATCCAAATTCAGGCATTGAGCCATCCTCCATCTTCACAACGGTAGTCTTAAAAAGGAAGACCAACTTGAATTCATGGTGAGTCCCCCTATAATTTCCATTATTAGGGACAACATTAAAGTAGACCATTTTGTAGACAAAGACCCTCCTCCAACATAGGGCTGAATTTGTAGAGAAGAGGCTTCCTAACACTTGCCTGGATCTTCCTCTCCCTTGAATGAAATGACTATTGTTTAGATGGTCATATAATGATTAATTTAAGACATCTTATCAACATGACAAATTATCTTCCATCTTGTTGTAGAAGTATAAAATAGAGAGAGCTGGTTTGGGTAGGGTTTTTGATCTTCGGGACTGTCCACATCCTAGCCACACGCACCTTCAACCTCACACACTCCCTATTGAAGCGAATCTTACTAAGTTGATCAAAGTTCACAGCCATAGTAACTAAGGGAATTCTCGCCTCAGACTAACCAAGAGAAGTTAAAGGCGGTGATGAAACATGACCAATGCCTTCCACTTTTTATAGACCACAAGACAAGACAAAGATGTAAAAGTCGAAATTCAAAATGTTGGGAAAAAAGAGGGGAAGTTTTAGGTTTAAAAACGAACTAAAGAGCAATCATCACTCAAAATCGAAAGCTAGAAGCATACATAGACATACTAATAGACATACTAATACTAATACATACTAATCCTAAAATGAGACATCGTGGAAGCAAACTGAGCAATCAAATCAATAATAAGAAGTAATCATACACTACTAATATATAAATTTCGAAATTCAGATTCTTGGGAAAAAAAGAGGAAGTTTTAGATTTAAAAACGAACTAAAGATCAATCATCACTCAAAATCGAAGCATCAAAAGCATACATATACATATACATACTAATACTAATACTAATACATACTAATCCTAAAACAGACATCGGAAAGCAAATGATCAATCAAATCAATAATAAAAAGTAATCATACACTACTAATATATGTGGTAATAAGCATGAGTAAATAATTAGACTTAAGACTAAATTATAATATTTAGTGCCGCATGCAAACAACAAACCGAACAAACCATGGATGGTAACAAAACACTCATGACCTATTAGTATGAGGAAAGCATGACCTATTAGGAGGAGGAAATAAAAACAAATAGGTAATGATCAACATATAAGCAATCCTCTCAGCCGTCTCTACCTCGATCCACGATGGGACATAGCATAGGAACTCCTCCGAAAGGGGATAGTTACATAGAAAAACCACTCTCTCTCCCTCTTCCCCAAGACTCCATGTCCATCGGAGGGTAAGCACAAACACACAGCTATTTAAAAGCATGACCCTACAACTAAGCCTACCCTTAAAATGCAACTTTACCAAGGATAACTGGTACACCACAAGAACCAAGTTCACACAAACACGTTGAAATTAGATCCAAAAAAAATACACCTAAATATGAGACAAAACAGAGTTTAGCCCAGTAAAGGTAAGAAAAAAAGTATGAATAAATAAAAAAAAGTTAAATAAATACAAATATAAAAATAACCCTATGTAAGATAATCCAGCAGAAGGGGTGTTGGTTAGCTTAGACGTGTGTTCCAGCTTAGGAAGCAGCGATTTAGAACTCGCTGGAGCTTTAAAAAAAATATGTCAAAGAAAGGTTGAAAAAGTTATAAACGATGTCAACTAAAAAAATGGGTAACATTACCTTGTTTCACATTTTCGTTGACTAAAAAAGGTCTTTAACTGCTGCTCTTCAGTCCCAACTTTGCGAAAAAATTGAAACCAGATCGTCTCTCTTGGAAGGCAACAGTCTGGATCTGCAACTTTTCAGTGTCCCCTCTGCAGGGAGGTTGCTTTTCAGTGAAGATTGAGTTGTCTAAAAGACAGGTTAGCTGAGGAGGAAACGTGTAAGGAAACCTGCAACGTGTAAGGCAGCAGCAATGACAGGCAAGTACTTTTCTTTTCTCCTCTTTTTTTGACAGCAGGAAAAGACTTTTCTTTCTGACAAAGGGAAACAGTGTTAAAAGCTATGGGAAACAGTAAATTGAATAAGGAACATATTAAAAAACATGTGTGTGACACCTGTAAACTTTAGTGGCATGTCTGTACGCATACTTTAGTGGCAAGTACTGTGCTCTTGTTTTCTTTTTTTGACAGCAGGAAAAGACTTTTCTTTCTGACAAAGTGAAACAGTGATCAAAACTATGGGAAACAAGAATTGATTAAGGAACATATTATAAAATATGTATGTTACACTTGTAAACTTTAATGGCATGTTTAAGATGCTTAAGTCTGCACTTTAGTGGCATGTCTGTACGCATATATTTTCTTATGAACATTGATACAGACACACACACACACACAGACACAGATATATATATATATATATATATATGTGTGTGTGTTAATATGTTACATTGTTATAAAAGCATAAAATAACTATTTTAGAAACTAATACCATCATTTATTGGTTGATAAATTTTTTTCCTAATATTATTTTCATCTGTTTACTTGACTCCAAATAAAACAATAACAATAAAGACCTCATAAAATATTTTAAATAATAATCGCGTAATACTATCTCTAGTTTCTAAACATCTAAAGTGATAGTTTCATGATAATGATAGCATAAGGAGAAGATTTTTTTAAACTTCAAGTTTTAAGTATATATTTTCAATGTGAATTAAATTTAAATAACTTTACTTTTTTTAATTGGAAAAATGTAACAACTTTAATTTGTACATGAAATCGATACAAGAATTGCATAACATAAAAATGGCAAAATATCTACACTACTATCTGTTCATTACATGACTCCTTTTCATAGATCAAGCTCTTTAGCAAGTGAGGGAAATGACAAACATGGGTATTAAACATGGAGAAGGGCATACTCTAACTCTAAAAATCAATTTATAATTATATTACGACATGTATCTAAGCTCATTTCAAAAAGATCTCATAAGTATTCAAACAAACAGGTAACTAACATGATAAGAGAAGAGTGAAAGAAACAGAAGAAACTATGAGAGCAAGAGAAACTTCATTTTGGCACTCAAATTTAAGACAAAAGCAACCATGCCCATGTTCAAGTGCCTCAAGATATGGGTTTTGATGAACTTGGGAAGCTTATTCCGAGCATCCCCAATATCACCTTTAAATACTAATCTTTGAGGTCATGCAAAAACAAAATCTGCTCCTAGTAATAATAAACTGGTCTATGCATATCAAAACTTCTATTCAGCTAAGAATGGATATGAAATTATGGATATGAAATTATGGGAGACTTGCCAAGTCCTTTTTGTATCATCTGCAGAAATTTAAGCTCTTACCAAGGGAACTAAAGTCTGAGGCCTTCGATTCCGAGATCTTTGATGATGATTGAGCTTTGAAAGTCCCCATCCAAGTGCCTTTACAAATAAAATTTCGAATCAATAATAATGCATTGTGGCAATTGTCCAAAAGCAAGTGGAAAAACAAAGAGAGAATGATTATATCAAAAATGCATTTGGTCCCTTTTGACAATCCTCTCCCTAGAATCAATTATATGCATCTCTAATCTAATAATAACAACCCGAAGCAACAATAAAAAATCACGAGATAAAAGCAAGGCATGGGGTGTCAAATACCTAGCAATCAAGTGCAAATCTGATAGTCATGACGTGATATCAATTGCAACAAAAATACACCAAATAAAAAGTATATCACAGGCTGCTGAATATATGTTTAAATGAGAAAGCTAGAGGCTTTGAACAAAAAAAGATGGAGGATGTGTTTTGATAGCTGGATGTTCAAAAATTATTCCTTCCTCATGTTTGCCACCACCAACAAAACAAAAGAGGAGATTCAAATAAAGATAAGACCAGAAAGTGCAGCATTGATCCAGTTTACAAACCCAACACCCTACCACATGAGAACTAAAAGGCAAAAATGAAATGTGAAGGATGATGGCAGTTTTGACCAACTAAACAGAAAGGCAATGGTTAACAGAGATGAAACTGCAGAAAAAGACAATATATCAATTCCTTAGATAGATTCCATTTTGTATGAACACATTAAATTCTCTATGGAGATCTTTATTGTTTTATATGAACACATAAAATTCTCTAGTTCTACTATTTTCGAAATGCAAATGGTAGATTGATTGCATACTTAGAATAGTTAAGGCTAATGTTGGAAACGATAGAAGAGCATTGAATGATGCAGTTAACTAAAATAAGCAGCAACACACTAAGCAACAGATGCAACACATTCCATGGAAGAACCATAAATAGATTATTCTTTGAAGAAGTGGATAAGGAGGCCTATCTAATTAGAAATTGATGGAGATGATGAAAGAGGAAATGGGGTTTTAAGAAGGTTCAAAAACTGGAACAGAATTAATAGAGAAAGTTATGCAAAAAGATCGTCTAATAGTCCATGTATAAAAGCATGTTCTCGGTATCCTAAACTTCACAGCAGACAGATGATTGTTTTCTCCTGTTTCAAATTTTAAATGAAGGATGAGAACTTGCAGTCGAAGATCAACAAACGGTATTAAATCTTTGAATTTCACATGTAATGAACTAACAATAATTGCTTATGTTAGACATTAGCCATAAAAGGGAATCGTTGAATCTGATACAAAAATAGTTTCATTTCCGATCACTAAATAGAGACCATTAGAAACAGAGACCCAAACACCTGCAAACAAACAAATTGATTAAAAAGTAAGTACCTATAACAGGTTGTTAAATACAAAGAAAGGTTATAATGTTAGTTGAATTCAAATTAAGAACACTATTAATGTAAGCAATTATTCAGATTATCTTGTTTGTAAACTAAAGATACATTTCTCATTAAAAAATGGTTAGAAACAACACAATCACTAACCTGCAATAAATGTGTGAACATCCCGCAATCTTTTCCACATAGAATTTCCAGTTGGAACATCCTAAACAGTGATAACTCAATAGAGTAAAACAAAAAACAACAAAATCAGTTGAAAAATAAAATTCAAAATAGAAAGGATTTACACTTGAAGCTTATAACTTAAAATTCAATGGATACCTTTCAAATGCTCTCTTGCACAGTGCAAACCTGATAGAAAGCAGTTTCAAAGAAATGATAAAAAAGTGTGAAATGTAACTAAATCTGTGGCTAAGAAATGCATAGTGTGTGGCCACAAAAACCCGGTTTGATAAACATTAGGTCGAAGAACTAACTTGTACGCAATACTTTGGTAAACATATTTGATAAACAACACAATCTCTAAAGAGAGAAACTCCCTGTACACATATCCAAGCTGTAAATTTAAAATCAAATATTTAGTTTATCAAGAAAATCTTAGTTGAGAATATTATCAAAGAATAAAACAAATCACACACATAAGCAAGAACATATCGCAAGTCAAATGTTAGCGGGCATATATAGCAGTTACACGATGTCTTAAAATTGAAGGGTGAAAAAAAAAGCCAGCAGTCATTAAACATACTTAATGGTTCAGATTCTATCTTAGGCTCAAACATGGTTATATTGATTTTTTCAAAAATATGAACAATCTGAGGCTCTACAAATTCCATACCATTGTAAGTTGAGCATCAAAAGATAACTTATTGGTTTATGACTTTATGTTGAAAAGAAAATATAACTTCACTTAATGCACCTTATTCAAAGCAAGCTAAAGGTGTATATAAGGTCCGTGTGATAAAATGTTGTGACCAGCCATTCCTTCAAAGCATTTGACAGATAAGTGGTCATCACCAAGTGAAGTGATCAGCCATTCCAAACGTTGTGACTTTATGTTGAAAAGAAAGTATAAATTTACTCAAGGCACATTATTTAAAGCAAGCTAAAGCTTTATATAAGGCAAGTGTGATCAAATGCTGTGATTAGCCATCCCTTCAAATGTTGTCAAATGCTGTGAACAACCATTCCACTTACCCGATCACGGCATTTGACAGGAATCCAGTACAACAAAATGAATTAAATAAATGTGTCCACACAACATCATAAGGTAGAAGCATCAATGTGTTTAAATAAATATAACTATAGAATACTTAATTACCTACACACATATTTGTTAGTGTTTAAATCAATTATGCAAGTAAAAATTTAGTACTGTAGATTTCTTCTAAATGATCTATACCTTCTATAAGCACAAAAAACTTACTTTTACTTAAATGTTTGCTAAGAAAAAAACTATATCAGAACACTATATTAACAGTGATATAACATAAACTTTGAACCAAAATTAAATAATGATAGTAATATTACAGATTACTCCACAAATGCGTATTGTGTGTTATATTGAACTTAGGGAGCAGGAAGGTATAGATATAACTACTTAGACAAAGAAAAGGCCTAAGACAAAATCTAAAAAATTGATAAATAGGACTATCTATGATATGTGTCAATTATTAAAAATAGATATTACAGAAAAGATGAATTTCTATAATTAACAGATAAGAACATGCAGGTCTTATAAAGGGTATAGAAGGCTTTGACTAAGCTGTTTATATGAGGATCATCCAGATGATGCTTATAAGTTATAACACAATGCTCTGCCTGTAATAGAAAAGATTACAATCAAGGATGTTGCAGGAGAAAATATCAAACATGCAAGTCTTATAGAGGGTATAGAAGGTGACAATTTTGTTAACGTCAACCTATCAAAGCTCATCCTCAATGTGAACTCAAGCTTTCCATGGAATTGCTCTTACATGCAAGGATACGCTGACTTGGTTTTGCCAAGAGCTTGAGAGCCTCGTAAGGAAATAATATTCCCCGATCATTGTTCGATCATATCTTGTTTGTCAAATAACCTCTGAAATTCCAATAAAAAAAAATAGGTGCTTGGGTTCTGCCTTGATAAAGCATTTAGGGCTAC
This sequence comes from Sophora flavescens, assembly GCA_030762895.1. Lineage (NCBI taxonomy): Eukaryota > Viridiplantae > Streptophyta > Magnoliopsida > Fabales > Fabaceae > Sophora > Sophora flavescens. The sequence goes on along the minus strand of CM061067.1, from coordinate 159,910,428 downwards.
AAAAGCTCACTTATAGATTGGCAAATCGTGTTTCCTAGTGATTTAACTAAGATGTTAGATACTCGAATAAGTAACTCACAAATATGAAATTTCTCAAACACCTCATATGCATTTTTCAGAATCAAACCAATCCACATAAACAACTCGGAATCAAATCCCAATTTTAGAATCAAGCAAATGATATAAATAATAGAAAATCGAAGAATTCATTTAATGCATGCTCTAAAAAAACCTTATTTAATGGGATAGTCATGGAAAACTTTCACAATACATACTAATAATAAGATAATGAAAAACTACCTCATTGCCGTAGAAGTGAATTCAGCTTACGTTAAGCAAAACGACCAACTCTTCCCAATGCTTACCGTGGACGAAACCCACATGTTCTACTCCGAGATCCACCTTCGTCGCCTCCTCTCCGGATCCAAGAAGAAGGTCAGGCGTCCGATCCCTCATCGACCAGATCGGTCTCCGAAACACTGCCACAATCACATCGGAGACAAAGGCCATCGCGATGACCCAGCGGCGAAGGGCGCCGCGTCTCCGTTGGGGTCGACATCATCCGCGAACCTCTTGAAGTCAAATCGAGGTAGTGTGGTAGATAAACAAAATGAAGTCAGAAAGCAAAAGAAGGAAACCTATCGCCGCCGCTTGCGACTTCCACCTAGCCGCCGCTCCCGCGCACGAAACCACCACCGATTCGCACCGCCAACACCTCGATTCCAATCCATCCGCATGCAAAGGACCTCGCCGCCGCCAGTGCCAGCTTCCGCTCCGCACTTTAAGCGGTCGGGGATTAGGGAAGAAAAAATTGAGGATAAAATAGAGAACAAGTGAGGAGAAAAGGGAGAATAAACCTTACGTAAGGAAACCCTAATGTAAGAAAAAATGAAACCCTAAACCACTTACAGAGTACTCCTAAGACCGTTACCACCACTCGCCGCGAGATCCGTGAAGCCCACCCACCGCAGATCCGTCCAACACCGTATATCGCCGCCGCTGCGTCTTCCACCTCGCCGCCGCGCGACAACCAAACCACCACCGATTCACACCGCCCACACCCTCGATTCCAACCCAGTCGCATGCAAAGGACCTCGCCGCCGCCGTGCCAGCTGCTGCTCCGCATCTGTAAGCGGTAAGGGATTAGGGAACGAAGATTTCAGAGAAAAGAGAGAACAGTGACGAGAAAAGAGAGAAGAGAGAGTTCGAGAGGTTGAGTGATCGGACGAGAAGAGAGAGAAGAGAGTGACAGGCAATTTTGGCACGATCCATTCGTAGGCAACAGTAAAAATCGTTCCATAAACCAACACGTGGCTAATCACTGTTGTTCTACAGTGAGAAAGGTTCTTCAGCATTTATGTGTATATTGATATATACAAAGTACAAACCATAACCAAGTTCGTAAACTCCCAGAATCTCCTTTCACCACACCCCATTAGCCATGGCCGGTGGCGATTCAACTCCAATCTACCACCCCACATCCAAGCCCTCCAAACCCATTTCATCATCAATATCCATTTTCAATATCGGAAAATTTTTTCTCTTCCCCCTCATCCTCTTTCTCTCAATCTCCTCCTATCTCCTCGGCGCTTATCAACAAGGCACACGCTTCACCTCCTTCTCCAATTCCAAAACCACCACCATCCCCACAACACTCTGCACCCAAAACCCTTCAACCACCACCACCCTCGACTTCCACTCCCACCACAACGCCTCCGACACCTCCACCATACCCACACTCACCCGAACCTTCCCTAGGTGCAGTGCCAACTACAGCGAGTACACGCCGTGCGAGGACCCGATAAGATCCACGAGGTACAAGCGAAGCAGGATGATATACAGGGAGAGGCACTGCCCCAAGGAGGGGTGGGAGGCGGTAAAGTGTAGGGTGCCTGCACCCTACGGTTATCGAAACCCATTCCCTTGGCCGGCAAGCAGGGACGTGGCGTGGTACTCGAACGTGCCCCACCGCGAGCTCACGGTGGAGAAGGCGGTTCAGAATTGGGTTCGGTTCGATGGCGATCGGTTCAGGTTCCCCGGCGGCGGAACCATGTTTCCTAATGGTGCTGACGCTTACATTGATGATATCGGAAAGTTGATCAATCTCGAAGATGGGTCCATTAGGACTGCGCTTGATACTGGTTGTGGGGTACACCTCTCTCTCTCTCTCTTCTTTTTCTTTTTTGTTTATTATATTATATTATATTATTATTATTTATGAAAACAAAATCATATTTCTTTCTTAATTTTGGACGGCTTTGTCTTTATTTGTTTCTTTTCTTTTTAAGCTGTTTGGATAACAATGATCTTTCTTACACATCATTTTCGGGCCTCATCAATATTATGTAATTAAAAAATCATTATTTTATTTTTGATCAGAATTTGTGTAAAAATGTTATCTTCTCTTGTAGTATTTGTTAATGTGAGTGATTTTTTTAAAAATTTTTAAAAGGATTTTTGTGGTTTATCTCGAACTGTACTCGCCGAAGGCAAGCCTTGTTTTAGATCAAAGTTTTCGGGTGGATTGTTAAAAGAAAAAGTTGTATTTTTTTTTCACATTAAAATGAAGTAGTAGTAAGTTCAAAATTTTAGTTTATAAGGAGTAGCTTGATATATCATTAAGTATGAAGCAAACAAGTTTTTCTTTTCGTTTTTCAAAATTAATAAATAAATACATTGAAATGTGACTGCTAACTGAATTGGAACTGTGTTGGCGTGTGTTTTTATCTGTGTAAGCATTGAATATTGTTTTAGTGAGGGTTAAGTTAAGGTGTTTGTTACCCCCCCTAGACCAATGTTGAATAGGAGTCAAAATCAAAGCGTAACTGCTTCGCTGGTTCTCTGTCAATACTGTATGCATTTTCCATATATCAATCAATATTATGATATCAAAGCAGAGCACGCCGACTAGAGGCAAGTAACGCGTAATTGATGTTTGTTTTAGGAATGCATCTAAAAATAACGCGTAATAGATGCATATATTTATTGTATCGCGTAACTCAATCCGTGTCACATTAATTCATTAATAAGGTAAGCTAGTATTATCTTTTATATTGATTACTATTACTATTACTATATTTAATAGCTTTTATTTTTTAATGCTATTTGTGAGTTGTGCTTTTAAGTTTTTTTAAAAAATATATATATATTAGCTAGATTTTGAAATAAATGACGCCATAATTAATAGAGTCACGCTACTTAGTTTGAATCAAATTAAGTAATTAACCCACGCTATAGCTGTATACGGATATGCATACATCGTATACTTACCTCTCTATCTGAATGTATCTGGTACACAGCTCAGAATGTGTAATTTTTTCCCCAATTAATATGACAATTTAAAAATGTTTTCTTACATAAAGATAGATAAATAATTAAATATATCTAAAAGTCTATCGTAATCTTTTATCAAAAGAAATCATTTGTCTCCTCGAAGTAAATACATAATATCCTTTATCGTTTTACTTAGTTAGGGTCATTCATGAACTTAGACAATTAGAGGACAAACAAAATTGGTAGATTGATTTATCAAAAAAAAAAAAAAATTTGGTAGTTTGATAAATTTAGATTCCTTTTACGTATTTTGGGCCATTCGTGACCTTGGGAAAATAAATGGCAAACAAAATCGATAGATTTAGGACAAAATTTGAATTCTCCGATTATTTCCTTGAAAATATCATTATAGTGTGCTATGAACTTGTTCATAAAAAAAAGTGTGTGCAATGAACTTGTCAATGTCATTCACCAATGAAGTGTATTATTTGTACACCTATTTTGAACACCAACATCGTACAAAAATACATGACCTATACATCATTTATTATTTTTCCCTCATCTTTATCATTTTATTATGTAAACTGAGCCTCAAATACAGTGTCCAAAGCATAGGTGTCAAATGTTGATGTTCAAAAATCTGTTCACGAATATATACAAAAGCATATTGTGACATTGAAGTGAATTGTGTTCCTAAATGAACTTTACCTATAATGTTAAGGGTTCGAATTCTGAAGTCATCATTTTAAAAAAGACTTTATCTAACCACCATATCCGATACAATGGTTAGTCTCACAATTTTCTTCGTAGGAATACTTGATTAAAAAAATGCCGTTCACCATTGATCCATAAAAATCGTCTTTTATTTTTGAATAAAGAAGACAAAAAAAGAGCGTAAAATTAAATCAACGTGGTGTTTCCACAGTTTGATTGAACCATGCAAGTTATCTAATTGCCAGGGCAAATGAGCACATATAGCACTATTTATATAGAGTTCCAGTTTTTCATAGTATTTCTTTACGTTATTTTCTAGCCCAACTTGATTTATAAATTTGTGGATAATAATGTTTATTGGTCAGTTAGTGTTAAATTACTAGTATTTGAAAATCCGTATGATTAATACGTATCAGAGTTTGTAATCTTTTACCTAGTGTTCAAGTTTCTTGCTATCAACGAAATTGAGTTTTAACTTTTACACATAATTAAATTTGAGTTTAACTAGTGCACTATATATAATAATAAGTCAATTTCAATATATATTTAATTTTCTGAAACTTTGGTGATGCAGGTTGCTAGTTGGGGTGCCTATCTTCTGTCCCGTAACATCATAACCATGTCAATTGCACCACGAGACACCCACGAAGCACAAGTTCAGTTTGCTCTTGAGCGAGGAGTTCCTGCATTGATTGGAGTCCTAGCCTCCAAGAGGCTGCCTTTCCCTTCCAGAGCTTTTGACATGTCCCACTGCTCTCGCTGCCTCATCCCATGGGCTGAACATGGTATTCTCAATCATCACTCAACAACTATTTTTAAGCCTCCCATAATATAAAAAACCAGAAATGAATGTACATTTATCTGGATAGACACATAGGAAAATTCTCAGTTTGGCACTACCACGTCATCTTTTTGCCACCTTATTAAGGAATTGACACGTAAGTTTCTTTAAAAGACTAAGTGCATGTTTGATTTACAGTTGAAAAATTACAAACATATATTTAAGGTAAAGTATCTATAGAATTCTTTTGAGACAAATGTATTTTTGGAACCAGAAGTACCTTTACTACGATAAACCAACATATCCTGATATCTTCACATGGACTCCACAACCTTAACATGTTTAATATTAATATTAGATAGTGTGTCTACAATGCTTAACCAGAAATTACTAGTACATAATATTGCTGTTGCGTTAAATAGAAAAGCTCTCAAATCATAAATAAAAAACCAGGAGCTTGATGAATTAATATTAACTTGTATTGATTCTTTTCCACTTGTTGAAATAGATGGGATTTTTCTAAATGAAGTTGATCGAGTTCTGCGCCCTGGAGGGTATTGGATTCTATCCGGGCCACCTATCCACTGGAAGAAATACTGGAAAGGGTGGCAAAGAACAGAGAAGGATTTGGATGAAGAGCAAATGAAAATTGAGAAGGTAGCTAAAAGCCTTTGCTGGAACAAGCTAGTGGAGAAGGATGATATTGCTATTTGGCAGAAACCAAAAAACCATTTAGATTGCAAGGCCAATCATAAGCTCATGCAATACCGGCCTATCTGGAAGGCACAGAACAATCCTGACATGGCCTGGTTTGTGCTTCATTTCTCCAATCTCCTTTTGTTTTCTTTTCAATATTTAGTTAAATATTATGATTTAATCGGGATGCACTGTTAAATTTTTTCTTATACTGTGAAACAATCAGAAATTGACATATCATATAAAATGTTTGAGTCTTATTCTAATTATCTTAAAAATTATACATATCATGATTTCTAATTGTTTGACAGTATAAAAAAAATTTACACGAGTGCATAGCAATCAATCAATCTCTAAATATTTTGCATCTGTTTTATATATTTATATTTATTTTGGTCACTTTCAGGTATACAGATATGCAAACTTGTTTGAGTCCCATGCCTGAAGTGTCTAACAAAGAAGAAACCGCAGGTGGGTTATTGGAAAATTGGCCTGAGAGACTAAGATCCATCCCACCAAGGATTTACATGGGGACCATAGAAGGGGTTACTTTTCAAACTTACGTAAAAGATCATGAGCTGTGGAAGAAAAGGGTATCTTACTACAAGACAGTGAACAATCAACTAGGAAATGCTGGGAGATACCGTAACCTTTTAGACATGAATGCTTACTTGGGTGGATTTGCCGCTGCACTAGTTGGGGATCCTGTTTGGGTCATGAATGTGGTTCCTGTACAGGCTAAGCTTAACACACTTGGAGCAATATATGAACGGGGGTTGATTGGAACATATCATGACTGGTTAGCACAATAATCCCTTGTCCTATGTTATCTCTCTTTCTCTGTGTTTTCTAATTAATGCTTGAATTGTTTAATTCTCTTGCAGGTGTGAAGCAATGTCTACCTATCCTAGAACTTATGATCTAATTCATGCAGACTCAGTGTTCAGCCTTTACAGTGACAGGTAATATATTTGTTTACTGGTTTTATTTTATAAGATAAATGTTTTGAGTAAAACTGGCTTCAATTAATGGAAGTTTTATATACTTGATCATTAAAGCCAAAAGGTTAGTATACATTACATTGCTTGTTACTTGCTACTAAATTTGATTTTTCTAACTGTGACGGGTCCTAGCTGTTGAATTTTATATGACTTTAATACTTAAAACTCACTTGTTATTGTTGATATTAGATTAGAAATTCATTTCATTATTTTTAATGTAAGACATAGTTTTGAAAGGGTCAGAGCCTGTAAAAATATTCTTACGTGCTTCTGTGCTGTAGATGTGAATTGGAAGACATTCTGCTAGAAATGGATAGGATTCTTAGACCTGAAGGAAGTGTTATCATCCGTGATGATGTTGATATATTGCTAAAAGTAAAGAGCATCATCAATGGACTGGAGTGGGATAGTCAAATTGTAGACCATGAAGATGGGCCTCTGCAAAGGGAGAAACTTCTTTTTATTGTGAAGAAGTATTGGACAGCTCCTGCAGCTTCAGACAAGAATAGTTAACAATTTTTTTCAGTTCTTTCTCTGTTATTTTTTTTATCTTTTTCTGCTTTACTCTTGTCTTTTTTTTACTTATTTTATTGGAGGGGGGTATATGCAAGCATTTTTTGTCGAATGCAAATTTACTTTAGCTGTATAGAAGACCGAGTACATCGTGTTTTACTCAAGCATTAAAAGGGTTAACCCCAAATGCTTCATTGTTTTATTTACTTGGACCGTACCTTAGAGAGGAGTTAAGTGCAAGTCTGCAAATTATATATAATTATGAATAAACAGAAAACATAAGCAAGGTGCACAAATTTATCTGCAAGATCTCTTGAAAAATAAAGTAACTCAAATCATAAAAATTGTGTTTTAGTACCTTTCTAATAACATTCATAACTTTGCTATTTTAATCTTAACTAGATAACTTATACTTTGGGCATTTGTAAGTTTTATTGAATTTGGGACTCGAACCAAATTATATGTTATTACTCTGTTTTGATTTATTTCATATGATTCATTGACACACCGCTAGATACAAAATATAAAATGTAGTTAATACAATAATTTGACTTTGCTATTTTAATTTTAAAAAGTTAACTTATTTTAGCCGTTTATAAGTTTTGTTAGATTTGAGACTCAACCAAATGATAGCTTATTAGTTATTAGTCTGGTTTGATTTAGTTTGTATGGTTTCATTGACACGCCGATAGATAAAAGACATAAAATGTAGTTCATACAATAAGTTGAGTGGTTCATAATTAAGTCATATTTATCAAAAAGAAAAATTATGTTAGTAGTTAGGCTATTTTGATGAACTCATGTCATGTCAGTGTCACACTATATGCAATTCAACACCAATGTTGTGAGCTAAAACCTCTTGGTAGGTCACTCATGAAAAGGACACATTTTTCAATTCCAAACTTCACTATAAATTCGGACGTATATTATATACATTAATATCCAAGAAAGAGCCAATAGTCTAACTGTGAATTTCTTCAACATAAAAAAAAAATTAACAAGAATTTTTGAAGTCATGGAGGCTCTAAAGCATCTGGTCTCAGTGAGGTCTCAAGTTGCAATGCTGCTACTATTGGTTGTGGTCCTTGGGACCAAGACTGAGATGGGTGAGGCACAGAGCATATGCTCAAACCAGCTGAGCAACGTGAATGTTTGTGCACCCTTTGTGGTGCCTGGTGCCAACACAAACCCAAGTGCTGACTGCTGTAGTGCGCTTCAAGCTGTGAACCATGACTGCCTCTGCAACACCCTCAGGATCGCTTCTCAACTTCCTTCTCAGTGTCAACTCCCACCCCTTGTTTGCGGTACTTAATAATTATATACAGACCCTCTCAAACTCTCCTTCCCATTATGGTTTCTTTGTGGCATTGTTCTCAGTTTTTTTTATTCCTTTTCCTTTTCCCTTCTTTTTTCTATTACTAATTATGGTTATGCATAACTGTAATTTACAGATGCAAATTAGAGCATGATGAAGCAGAAGAGCTGATGTGTAGTACGGCGAATAAGATGTTGAAGCCCCACTCCTCTTTGGTCTTGGGACTTTGTAAACCATGCATGCAATGTATGACAAGAAAAAAAAAATAGTACTTAGTGCTATAAAATGAATAATGTTGGAATCTTTCTTTCAATGGGAAACATGTACTTGGCATTCTCTGGTTTCTGGTTATTTTCTTGGCTTTTGGTAACTATTATTTAAAAGTAGTTAGTTGTTATGCATTATTATGAAAAATGTTTTTTGGGATAATCACTAGGCATTATTATTGTAGAAAAAAATTATTATGAATTGTCAGGTCATTAAAAATGTTTGGCTATTCTAATATCTAACTTAAAAAACTTATTTATGGATTAATGTAATTCGAATGAATCCCTCTTACCCAACATGGAAAAATTAAAGAAAAATAACCGTGAGTCTTTCTTTCATTTTCCAAAAGAATGAGATTTGTGTATACTAGCTTGTTTGCACTCCTACGATGCACGGGTCTTCAATTATTATTATTATTATTGATAGTAATGTTATCATCAATAACTTGAATTGTGCATTTAAATCTACCAAACTTTTTTTTTCTTTATCTCAAATTAAGGCCAACGTATCAAATCCTTTCTCTACTTGTTTCACAATTTGGCTTCAACTTTTTCTTCTCACCCACACTATTGGTACACATTGGTCTCCAAAGGTTTTAATTAATAGACAGAAGTGTAAGCAAAAGTCTTAAAAGAATCTTATTTATAATTTGATAATAGAAAAAAATTGATTTTTTATTATTTTACAATGATATTACAATACGTAATGTAACAATATGTATTAAGTGTTTCTCATTGATTATTATCAATGATTAACTAATCGTCTTAAATCATATAATTGATCCACATGTCCTCGTTACCATCAATATGATGGAGTGGAATAGGGAAACTTAGTATGATTATCAAAGATTTTGGTTTTGGAAAATGACGATTAAAATACATATAGCTGTCATAAGAGTTTGATGTCGGAAAATCCACTCAAGATGAGAAAATAAATTTATAATCAACATGTAAATGCATATTAAGAAAGAATGACAAGATTTTGAGGAATTGAGATTAGAATGGAGAGGGAAGTTAAAACAAAGAAAGAGAGATTGAGAAAGAAATGATTTTCGGAAATTTAAGATTATGGATATATGAAGAAGGAACTACAAAGATAGACTGTGTCTGCTCTCGGTAGCAGAGAGTAATCATCTCATAGAGGGATGACCATCTCCGAAAAACACGATCATGGCACATGCATTAGATGGACATAACTAATTAAAAATTTGTTTTGATATTAAATAAGAAAGTTCCCAAAACTTCCACACTTGTCACACCTCCCCATTTACTTGGTCATTCGCAGAGAAAAAGGGATTATGTCTTTATATATTGAGAGATAGATAGATGTCATAACACAAATTTTGATTATTTTCACATAATTTTGTTTTCATTAGGGCCTTTGGGTTCTACCTTTGAGTGACACATTTGAGAACATTAACAATCATTCCCAAGAGTTGTGTTCTTTCCATGTTTTTTTCTTCTTCTAATGTATTTAGACAATTCATTTAATTTCTCGAATTCACTTAACGCTCTTTCAATCAAGAGTTGTGTCCTTTTAATTCCCTATCGTTAATTTTTTTTTTTTGCTTTTTTCAGTGCATTGGAACGCAGCGTGTTTAAACACCTTTATCAAAATCACACAACTAAAATATATTTTAGTAACACAGTTTTTTTTTTACTCAATCTCACGTTGATATGATCCAATCAAAATCAAAATAAAGATATACATAAAAAATCATGTGAAAATATATTATAAATTCATATACTAATTTAAAAAATTAGCCCCGTGGATAAAAATATTTAAATTATTATCTTCGCATTTAAAATATTAACTTCAATATAAATATTATAGATTGTACATAATCATATACATATAGGTATACATATAAATATGTTTTCATTTAAAAATTTCAACCCCGTGTAAGATGCTTCAAATTTGAACATGATGTCATATTAGTAATAATGCTGCTATTAGGGAAGAATTTCTTTCACCTGCTTACAAATTTAATATCCTTATTCGTCCTCCCTCAATTCAAACCTTTTAACATAACTTTGTTTCCATAAGGGCCATTGGGCTCTAACTTTGAGTGTCATGTTCGATAACATTAATAACTATTTCCAAGAGTTGTGTTCTTTTTATTTACTGTATTTGTTTATCTACCTCTTCCAATGTATTGGGACAATTCACTTAATTTCCCAAATTCACTAAATGCTCTCCCAATCAACATTTGTGTCATTCTCATTCTGTATCTTTATTTTGTTGTTTTTTATAAATGCATTGGAAACCAATATATTTAAACATCTTTCTCAAATGCACACAATTAAACATCTTCTTGAGAGCATAGAAAACTTCATGAGCTATGGTAATATTTATTGTCTTGGATCAACCTCATACAAATGCACTCTAGTTTTTTTCTTGTTAGAAAATTATTGTTAAATATTTATTGTATTTTATTTAGAAATATATATTTTCCTTCATTTCATTTATAATTTTGTCAAAATTGACAAAGGAAAATCCATATATAGGAATGATTGATGTTAGTATAAAAGTTACGGTTGTTCCTAAGTTGAGGGTCAACTGGTATACAAGCGTTATTATTTTATATAGTCGGGTATTCAAAGTCACTCCAAAGTTAAATGTTACACATCATTGCATTCAATCAAAAGACTATCAGATTGAAGAGTACCTCTAGCAGTAGGTTGGATCCTCCTACCCTACATTAAAAAAATTCAAGAAGTTCAAATATTAGTCATGAAAGAAATTGTAAAAAACTTATAGTTAAAAAATATTAAGCAGTAGTTATAAATAATACTTTCTCATCTAAAAACGCCAACTCTACATTATCTCCCAATTGAGGTTGTAAGAAATTTGGTTTTTTCCAAAGCCGTAGCACTCTACTTTGATCTTCCATTTATCTTTTGATGGTGAAAGGTCACTAATAAATTTAATTTTAACCATGAGCGGAAGATATAAAAACAAATTCTAGATGAAGCAGACTTTCTCAAGCATATGCTTAATTGAATTTTATATTTTTATTTGATTGTGTACATTTTTATGGTACCTCTATTAGGTTGGATAAATAGTAAACTCACGTCGGAATATAGGAGAAATAAATCAAAGATTTGAATAAATTATATCGGAAATCATTTATTATCTTGGAATTGTTTATTTGCTTTGAAAATATATATAAATCTATAAATATTCTAATTACATAGTTTTATTAGTAGCTCAAACATGGATTTTAACATATATCTATAAAATTTATGTCAAGGAAAAAAAAACATATATGATATATCTATAAAGTAGTATTATTTTCCGCAAACGTCTTATAATTATTTATACTAAAATATTATAAATATAAAAAAATATTTTATTTTCTTTAAAATATAATATTGGAAATATGTGTCATATTTTATTGGTATGAGATAAAGTTATGATAACAATTTTTAATGATAATAATTTAGGAATATTTGTTTATCATAATTCATGTACAACAATTTATTTTTAGTTGCTTTAAGTAAATTAATTACATTGGAAATTATTGATAGTATTTATAATATTTTATTATTTATTTATATAGATATTGATGGGAAGAGGAAAAGCCAATAACCCAAATAGAGCGAGAAAATAAAGTTTAGTTGAACAATTGTCAAATATACAAAACTAATAAATACAAGTCTTGTAGATGAAGCAAAGAAAAGAATAAAATAACAATTAACAAATAAAAAGTAAACAGTAAAACTTTTAAAAAAAATGGCATGATGCCACCTCAATGTAGAGTAAAATAGGTTTTCCAACTTTTATATTATTGTAGATAATAAAGTGAAATGTAATAAAATGAGTTACCTTATCTTTGTCTGTTTACGGTGAGAGAGAAAATTGTTAATTTTTAAGTAATGAATTTATAAAATAAGTAATAAAAGCTTTTAAAATTAGAGTTACGTTATTTGAATATAATTTTGGAAACCGTATATGATATCGTATATGTTTATTTCTATCTTTCACTTATTTTATATATTTTTTATATACACACTTCTCAAAAATACACCCTAAAAACAAAGAGAACATCGTATGGTGTCCCATTTTGATGTACAAAAATCATTCATCTAAAATTAAAGCAAACATATTCCATTAATTTACCTGCTAATTTAAAATAGAATAAGAACTCTTCGCCAAAAAAAAAAAAAAACAAGAATTGAGTTTGAAAAGTAATGCTTCTTTGGTGAGTTCTAACACATTTTATTTCAAAAAAGCATCTTTTAACTCTCAAATAGAGTGATGGAGTATACTATTTCGATCCCGAGATGAGCAAATTTGGTCGGAAAAGGAAGTTATCCAATATTTTGAGGATTAATTTCTACAATTATGTGTTAATATCCTAAAAAAAACCTTGAATTTTTTTTTTTATAAAAAAAGTGATATATTTTCTCTAATCCTTATTATAAGAAATAAATAAGTTTTTTTTTTTCAAAATATAATAAACATTCATCAATTTTGACACATATTAAATATTAATTTCCAAATTTATCCTAATTTATTATAGGATTTATATTTACGAGATAATATCTACTTTTCATATAAGTGAAACATTAATTAAGATTGGAAGGGATATTTTTATAAATTTATATGAAAATTAATTACAACTACCCCTCCGTTCTTTTTCTATGGTAATTTTAACTATTTGTTTTTGTTCCAAAACAATGAATCTTTTACAAACCCAAGATATATCCGATAATTTTTTTCCCCATATATACCCTTATCATAGAATTAAATTGAAATGCCTTGAAAATATACTAAACTTTCCCTACTTAAATTCAATCATAAATGATGTATGTTCCAAAACAAAATTGGCACATATCAATGCACCTTGCATTTGACCAAATAAAATGTGCACCTTCCTAGTGGAGTGTGGAGTAAATATGATTAGAATTTATAAATAATTAATGATACTATAAATAAGGATATTTTGACACAAATGTAAATAAATTAATGATTTTTTAATCTGTCCGTAAAAATCTTAAATTATCATAAAAAAAGAACAAAGGAAATAATTTATTTCAAGGGTTGGACTAAGGCGCACCACCCATATTTTGCACCACCAACTACACCACCCTTATGTGACAAATTTTGGACCAATCAAATTACCACATGGGTTTGGTCAAAATTTCAAACTTTCTAGTTATATTTCTACAATAGTCAAATATATGAATACAATATATTGTAGTATAATATATGTACTCTTTGTATTCGCAAATTTAACCCATATTAAAATAATGTTTTTTATTAAAAAATGATTATAATGCAAAATAATATTTTAATATGAATTAAAATAATGTTCGTTGTCAATAATATTTTACAATATAATCAGTTTTTTTAATAAAAAATATTATTTTAATATGAGTTAAATTTGTAAATACAAAAAGTACATATATTATATTACAATATACTGTATTCATATAGTTTGACTACAATATAATACAACTAGAAAGTTTGAAATTTTGATCAACCTATATAACAATTTTATTGATCCAAAATTTACCACATAAATAATATAATAAATAGTATAAAATATGAATAGTTCACCATAACATACCCTTATTTCAATATCTTGATCCGTTTGTTACAGTTTTATTTCTTATAACAAGCAGCGGAGGAGTACTATTTAGGCCATTCATTAAACATTGGACCTATAAGAAAAACTTGGCCTAAGGAACAGTCCGAGAGAAAAAAAAATAATGGGGCAAGCAATACCTTAATCTTTTGTCTGTGTTTGAACTTTGAAGTTTCAACCATTGCTTCCGCTATAGTCTTCTTCGTCTATGCGGTTAGGGTTCGCATAGACAGAGTTTCTGTTCCCCTTCGTTTCTTCGCACACGTCAGCTCTCAGGGAATAGAAATAGTTTCAAATAATGCGTTTCCTAAACGTGTATTTGAATGCACCCAACGTTACAACACAACATTGCATTTTCTCCATTCTTCCGTTTTGTCAATAACTCGCGAAATTGAAAGATTATGGACAGTGTCGTGCCCCCACTGCACCATATTTTGTTCCTTCCGATCAATCACGTGCTTAGGCTCTGAGCTCAAACCCTAATTTCAGTGTTCAACGTCTCAGTTCTCTGGTACTTTGTTTTCTCTTGGTTACTACTAAAATGAATGTAATTGATGATGAATCATTATCAATTTTATGCTTATCAATGCTTTATTGAATTATAATTCTAGGAATGAATTTAGTGTCTAAGGCGTCATATTATCTACCCAAAATGTTTATGTTGCAAAGTGTAGCTATTTTGGATTTGGTGATCGTTGTGATTTTCCTCTGGTTAAGTTCACCCTTGTTGGGTTTATTTTATGGTCCTTTTTTTTCTTCTTCTTTTAATTTATTTATTTTTCCCAATTTGGTGAAGGTTTGTAATGGATGGTTCTCATAACGAGTTGGGTACTGTGCATTATGAAAATGTTGATATTGGAACTGAGACATCGAATAACTTGGACTTGAATGTGGAGCAGAACTGTTGCAGCCCAAACATTGTTCATCCTAATGGCTCTCAGTATGGTTTTTCTTCAACAAATGCACTCACCAATTCAGTGTTGGGAATCGGTACAGTATTCGAGTCTGATGAGCATGCATACAGATTCTATAACAAGTATGCCGACTTGGTTGGTTTCAGTGTTAGAAAAGATTGGATAAATAGGAGTAAGGTACATGGTCAGGTGGTATCTAGGAAGTTTACCTGCTCCAAAGAGGGCTACCGGAGGAAAGACAAGAGAGATGTTAATGTGAAGAAACATAGGAAGGAAACAAGAACTGGCTGCATGGCACATATGATCATCACTCGTCAACCAGATGGAAAATACCAGGTCACTCATTTTGAAGCACAACATAATCATGACGATATAAACCCTTGCAATGCTAACATGTTAAACTTGCAAAATGAATTTAGTGTTGCTCAAGCTGTGGAAGCCGACGCAAATAATAATTTGGGACCAAAGGCAAAGTCAGCATTAGATATGATGAATAAAAGATCAAGTGCTCGTGAATCTCTTGATCAACTTTCCTTGAATTATGACAATTACCTTCATTCTGAGAGGGAAAGGGATATGAGTGAAGGAGAAGCAGGGCGTTTACTGGGTTATTTCCAAAGGCAACACTTTGAAAATCCAACATTTTTTAATGCCATACAGCTTGATGTTGATGACAAGGTAAGCAATCTGTTTTGGGCTGATGACAATATGGTGGTGGATTATGACCTTTTTGGTGATGTCATTTGTTTGGACACTACTTGCAGAAAAAACAGAGATCTTCGGCCATTCGTACAGTTTCTAGGCATTAATCATCACAAACAAGTATTGATTTTTGCTGCTGCTTTTTTGTATGACGATACCATTGAATCATTTAATTGGCTCTTTCGAACTTTCATTAATGCAATGTCTGGGAAAAAGCCAAAGGCCATTCTCACAGAACAAGAAGCTGTAATTATTGAAGCAGTCAATACAGTTTTACCCGGAACAATCCATTGTACATGTGCATGGCAGATGTATGAGAACACTTTGAAACACCTCAGCCATGTTGTTAAGGATGCTGAATCTTTTGCAAATGATCTTCGGAACAGTATTTATGACCCCAAGGATGAAGAAGAATTTACTCATGCTTGGGAGGCTATGCTGGAGACGTATAATCTCCAGCGAAATGAATGGTTGCGATGGATGTATAGGGAAAGAGAGAAATGGGCCGTTGTCTTTGGTCGGAATACATTTTTTGTAGACAACAAAGGCTTTCATTTAGGTGAGATTTTGTCTCGTAAGTTTAGAAGTTATCTAAAATCTGACCTAGATGTGCTTCAATTTTTTAAGCATTTTGAAAAGGTAGTAGATGAGCAGCGGTATAAAGAAATAGAAGCTAGTGACGAAATGAGTAGATGTTTGCCAAGGTTAATGGGTAATGTGGTTTTGTTAAAGCGTGCAAGTGATGTTTATACTCCAGGAGCATTTGAAGTATTTCAGCGAGGATATGAGAAGTCTTTAAATGTTCTTGTTAACCAACACAATAGAAATGGATCATCGTTGGAGTATAAAGCAAATACATTTGGGCATAGTAGACAATACAGTGTCACATTCAATTCTTCAGATGATACAATTGTCTGCAGTTGTATGAAGTTTGAGCATGTTGGATTTCTGTGTAGCCATGCACTGAAAGTTCTTGATAATAGGAACATAAAAGTAGTTCCATCTCAGTATATGTTGAAGAGATGGATGAAAGATGCAAGATTGGGAAATCTCAGGGAGATTAAACAATGTAAAATGCAAGATAACCCTAAGATGTTTGTTGCGAGCTGTTACAAAGATTTGTCCCACAGACTGCTCAAATTATCAGCAAGAGCCTCTGTATCCGTGGAGGCTTATCAATTTGCTGTGAGGCAACTCGATGAAGTGATGGAAGGGGTGGAGAAAATCTTGACATTGAAAGTTGAGGAAGCTCAAGTTATCACCTCAAGTAGTATTGAAGCAAATGCTTCAGAAAGTGACCCTCCAGAGATATTTCTGATTGGACATGCAATTGAGAATCAGAATGAAAGTAACAGAATAAATGGAGAAAACAACATGAGAGTTACACCAGATAGGGGCCATCAAACAACTGTGAATTGTAATGGAACTGATTCTAATAGGATTTTGAATGACGAAGTATCTCCACCCCATACTGTTGTCTGCATTTCAAGTCCCTCATCTGCATACATTTCACCTCAGTCCCCAACACCAAATCCCATTTTGCAGGTCATCCTTTATCATTTATTAGATATGGTAGTTTATATTGTTGTGATCATATTTTTGGTTTGTAGAAACTAACAAGTAAAAAGCATAAATTTTAGTAGAATATGACATTTATTGATTCTCTCATTTGTGGTACAGGGTTTGTACAGTTTTGAAGCCAATCAAGTGGTTCAGTGCATGTATGAACAGCCTGATCTTTTGCTGGACCATCAATCGAATACTAACACGTTCCAACCGCAAAACTTCTTGTCTAACCAACAGGATTCTCCTGGCCAATCTCAACTATTGCAGGTGTATTTTTTTGCAGTCATTAAGTGTTTTGGTAATGTGTGGAATATGCTTCTGTGTATAACTGGTTGAGAAATTGTTACTCAGGACCCTATAATCCAAAATACACACCAAGAGTCCATCCCTATCAATAATCAGATGCAACAGGTAAACACATAATGGTCATAGATAGAGCTGTTTGAGCTGTTCCTGTTTTCCCCCAAGATTTGTGGTGAGTTGTCAAGGGATTTATGTTGGCAAACTAATTAATCTGCTTTGTTTATATTGGTTTTAGGGAATAGATCTTGACCTCCAAATTCTTCATCCATCTCCATTCTTGCTGTATGACCATTGACCAAAGATACAGAACTTCTGACTGCATAAAGTATAAGGGAAGTACATAATTACATCATTTTCCTTTATTGGCAATGCCAGTATTTTTGCTGTACAGTATGTATTAATCTAGTCATTAACATTGAGAATAGAGCTACTTTTGTTGAATGGTTAATGATCAAGCATTCATCATATGATATTGTAGCTCATGTGAACGTTATATGATTGACTATGTCTATGATGGATAAAAGAATTTTTGGAACGGGAGTCAACATAAATCCACTAATACATTCTTTTTTATCCTCTTGTTTCCTGATCTGAGTTACTTTAGTTCAATTCTGTTCTGCTCTTGTTCTAAAAAGAATGCAATCTAGAGTTAGTTCTTACCATTCTGAACTTGAAAATCTTCTTGAGCCCCGGATGCTGATTTCATGCGTGTTAAGGTATAGTGCTTGAAAAGTTTCGCCAGACAAGCTTGAAGCTTCTGAAAATTCTTGATACATTTCCTTCTTGTTTGTGAAACATCTGATGCACTTTAAGCTGATCCCTTAATTAACCTTGCCTAATGCTGGAAATATTACTTGATGTTCCCATAGTAAACACTTCAATGGTATGCTTAACCAAAGGTGTGAATTTGTTGGACTAAATGGTAAACTTGGATCAATAAAATGCAACCTTTTAGGGGAACTGTGGGGTATCGACAATGTTGTCAAAAATCGGCTGATCCTTTTATTTTTAATTTTATTTTAAATGGTACATAGACTATGGTGAATAGGTGAGCAAGGAAGTGATTCAAACTTCCATACAATTTGAACATAAAAAGAGGACAGGATAACAACCTAACACTGGAGCAGCTTGAGGGCTTTGCATTGAATTGGGTGGCTGACCATTTTAGAGTAGGAGAATCAATAAGGTACTGTATGTGTCCGGCTTCCATAAAATGACAGAATAGTAGTCATGATAGAATTGATTTTGGTAGAATTGATTTTGAAAAAATCAAGATTAAAAAAATTGATTTGTGTTTGGTAACAATATTTTAAAAGTAGGTTTAGAAGAATTGATTTTATTTGGATGTTAAAGTAAAATTATTTTTGAGATGTAAATATGTAGAATTTTATGGGTCCTACATCTAGAATCAATTATTCTTAACGGAAAAGCTAGAAATATTTGTTTCTACAAAACTCAGTTTTGAACTTCCACAACAATTTTTTTTTTCACCGCGTTTTTTACTCAAACAAAAACTGAAGTTGCAAAAGTGTGTTTTGCTCCCTTGGAACGGAGGATTTCTCCGTTTGCGTCCATTGGAATTTAAAACATACAGGCACATAGGAGCAAATTATGGTCGGTAGAAAGACATTATAAATTGATGTGTCTTTCTATCATTACTTTAGTATAAGAAAAACACGCAAACCTTTCTTAAGGATTTATCATACCCCTACACTTGTGCTCTTCTCTTTCTTATGTCTTTTTTTTAATAAAAGGCTAAGCATGTAAAGACATCACAATAGGGCAAGACATCATAACTAGGTTGACATCTCAGATCCTACCCATCATCTACAGCACATCCACAAGATATTATTAATATAGAGAAAGAGAGTACAAGGAGAGAGCATGGGGGACTATGCCAAGACCGATGAATAGCTATCTAAACCTGAACTGAGGTAATCCCAGTTTATCATGATAGAAATCAACCTTTACAAAATCAGGAAAATTATCCCACCAAATATAACTAGAGCTAGAAGCATCAAAGGAAGCTAACTTATCAGCACAATGGTTGTCCTCCCTAAAAATATGAGTAAAAATTAAATTCAACTGATCACCGATCATCATACAATTTCTCCATCTGACTTTGATTTTCCAAGAGACTAAAGAATGATATTTAGTTGAAGGATGTGTACCTTGCCGCGGTTCTTAACACAATCTGGTCCATATGATTTTGCAGGAACCAATGTAGATTTAGTAATATCAACGTCAGTTGGAGATCAACCTGCTCTATGAGCCTCCCGGCTCAAAACTCCTTAGCTGCTTCGTTGTCAAAAGGCATATGTTCTCTTTCTTATGTCTTATTAATTTTATTATTTAAAAAAAAAAAAAAAACCTTTCATCTTTCGCAATCATTTACAACAGTTCATATATCAATTTATCCAGATTAGAAATTCCACGTGCTTACAATATAGATGCACAAGCGAAAAAACAGATATATGTTAATTTATATATGATCCTGATCAAATTAATACTTCTATTAGGTAGTAAAATCTTAATTCTAAGTCATTTTACTAGAAAATTGGAAGTAAGTAATTCACGTTTACTGCTTAGCATGTCAACATTAATTTAATATCCTTTACAGAGACAACCCATCACAAAAATCAAAGAATTTTAAAACGTTCGATGTTTAAAAGCTCCTTAAAAGGCTTTTTCTTCGTATGTTAATATTAATATGCGTGTGTAGCTTATCAAAAAAATAAAATAAAATTAATGTGTGTGTGTGGAAAAATATTTAAACAATATTAGCCTTATCCCCTGGTGAGGTTCACAATACATGTTACTCATGACTCCATGGGCCTAACGGTAGTCCAACATTGGCAGATACCTGAACACAAATTCAAGTTTTAGTTATGCTAATCTTTTTTGGGGTTAGGCTTTTCTTTAATGTTTTTTATGGTTTGACTATTCATGACTTAATTCAAAGGTTCTTGTTTAAACTGAGAAGTTTATGCATGAGAATGGATATTGTGATAAACATCATAACTTCTTCAATATCAAAGTGTAGGTGTTGTGGAAAAAACTCCTCTAATATGAACTTGTTTCTAAACAAAAAGGTTAAGATGTATACACCTTTAAATTATTTAGTGGTACAAGATCCTATATATTTTATTGAATTACCAGTGAAGACATCATTACTTCCCCCACTTTATAGATAGGAGTTTTACTCCAATGTTGTGGGTTATGTGGCTTTGCTTGAAATTCTGTTATTTGTGATAATGTCTTCTTAAATCATGGCTAAACTAAATGGATTAGTTTGAAAAGCATTATCAATTTGACTTGTATATATTAATTAAAATAAGTTTTGCGATATAGGGAATCTAGTCAAATCATTTTTTTTGAAGTCAAACAAATTATATGTTGATTCTTGTATAACACACGGCAAAAAACACATTAGTCTCTTAAATTTGTAAATGCATGACACTTTAGTCTTTACTTCTATTTTTACTGTCCATTTATTTGCTGGTGTTTTGTTAAACATTGTGTCTATGAAAAATGTACACATTTGTTCATTTTCACGGTGAAGATTTGTCATGAGTCACGTAAGATCACTGATGAGTTATACATAATGGTTAATTGGATTTTGGAAATGAAAGAAGAAACTAATGTATCTCGCATTTATAAATTTGAGAGATTATGTGATTAATTTAGTTTTTTGGAAAACCAAAAGTGAATCCATAAAACACTAATACGTTTAGTCTATTTCTTCTAACAAGAGAAAACATGATTAAAAAAAAAGAAGAAGAAAGGATTCAAATGGCTTTAACCCTAACATTTTATTCCTATGATAAAAAGGATCCGGCTTCTCTTTAACCGTCCAATAAATTTTTTCTTCTTTCTCACATGTCAAAACTATCGGACCGGATAATATTTTTTTTATATTTTGAAGCTGGACCGTCAAGCAACCCGAGGCAATGCAAATGAGTAAAAGTAGGGAGTCGCGAGTGAGGAGAAGACTGTTACAAAGGCGCGTGAGGTTGAAGCATTAACATGTTCCATAGCCAAATCTTCAACACACTCTCTAACTACAAATTCCAGTTCCTGTCAGTTCTTAACCCAAAACTAAATCCATTTTCCTTTCTCTCTCTCTCACTCACTCACTCTCTCTCTCACACACAGTGGCCAATATCCAAAACCATTCCCTTCTTCACCAAAATCCAAATCCTACCACCAATGAGTTGAGATATGGGCTTTCTCCGGCGACTTTTCGGCTCCAAAAAACCCACCGACGGGTCGGGTTCCAAACCCGATAAGGACAAGAAGAGAAGATGGAGCTTCGTCAAGCACACCACCAACCGAGACAACAACTCACCCTCCTCCTCCGCCCTCAACCACCTTGACCCCTCTTCCTCCTTGGACGCCAACAAGCATGCCATCGCTGTCGCCGCCGCTACCGCCGCCGTCGCCGAAGCCGCTCTAGCCGCCGCTCACGCTGCCGCCGAGGTAGTCAGACTCACCAGCGGCGCCGGAAGTAGTGCCAGTACCAGCAGACCCGCCACCGCGGCAGTGCATGTCAGCAAGCGTCGGTGGCCGGGGGAAACCGCCAACACCGCCGCCGTCAAAATCCAATCGGCGTTCCGTGGTTATTTGGTGAGTAACAATTGTTAAAAAAAACCATTTTTTCTTGTTTTTTCATTTTACGATGATGTCCCTGAATTATGGTCACGCTTGTTTCCGAGGTTCGGAGTTTTTGGTCTGTTTGCATAGTTTTATTGATTCATTTTTTTGTTTTTTGGGCTTTTGAATTTTTCCATGGTCAGAGCATGTCAGCTAATTTCAAATTTGTTGACTCTGAACCAAATTTCTTTTCTTTCTCTCGTTGAAATGGAATTTTTCCTACAATGTTTCTCGGGAAACAAGCACCAGTATATTGCTTCTTTTTCAACAGTGAGATTTTATTATATTAAAATATAAAATATTAAAATATTGATTGTATCCTACCCACTACCCAGTACCCAGTGAAAGCAACCTCTTCCGTGGACATTGGTTTTGGTCCCCTTCCCCCCACACCATCACATCTTGCTTGCTTCCAAAATATTATTAAATTAATTTTTTTATTGAATTACCATTTGCTTTGGTTTAAATTTTATAGTAAAGATTGTGGAAAGTTCAAAGTGTGTGTTCTCTCTGGCCTCTGGATCTTACTGCTGCCGAGTGCTGACAACTTGCTTTTGTCTCATTTCGTCATCAAAATCAAACTTTAGATTCTTTTTATTTCCCTCCCTCAGTTTTTCCCACCCTAGCTTTTCATTTTGGGGAATTATTGTTAGCTTTCCTTATCACGTGCTACATTCTTTTTCACGGTTATGTTTTTTGCACACTAAAAATTGCATACCATCCCTATAAGTTATACACATGTTAACCATGGGTTAAAAATTGGTGAATAAGGTAAATAGATAAATAAAGGGCTTTGGCAGTCGCTAGTTTTTTTTATTTATTTTATTTTATGTTATTAGTTCGTTAAGATGCATGTTGTTAATCAATTTTTAACATGTGTATCAATGGTGTGAAATTTTTTGGACTGCAATTTTTTTTTAAAAAATTGTTTATGGAGAGTGTAATTATGCTTGCGATCTCGTTACTTGAACTCCCATGACAGGACATTGAGCTTACATATTTGTTACATCAGCATATGGTATATATATATTTCGGTGGTCACTCACACTCACATGCATCCATATATTGTGTCCTTAATATTTTCATTATGTTTGAGATGTCTGTAAGAAAAGAAAAAAAAAGGAACTACTTGTGGGTAACATGATTTCATCTTAAAAATTATGCCCTTTTTTGGAATCTGAGTGTGTGGGAATTCCAGGCCAAGAAAATTCAATAGAGGAAAAGTGAGACGTGTGTGTGAGTACTGAGTAGTATAAGGGAGCCCCACATATTTGTTGAGTAATGATAGTTACCTTTCCAGCAGGCAAAGTAGAGCGGCCCCCCCTTTATTTGTATCCAAAACAAGATTAGAGGCCCTGTGCCAACCCATCATCAGCCATGTATATTAGGTCATGGACCTGAGTACTCCTTGTTGGTAGGGTTGCCATTACTGAATGTAATAGGAGAGTGACTGAGCTAGTTGGTAACCACTAATTTTGTTTTTGGATGGGTATCGTGGAGGAGTATTTGTGGTCAACTCGTTTTCTTGGCCTTGCTAAATCAAAAGGAAAAACCATTCTTTTGTAGAAAAATTGGGCTCTTCACCTCACTTTTTATTAAGAAAAATAAATATTCTTGCTTTCTCGTGAAAAAAGTAACTCTGGTTAAGGTCACTAGCGGACTATAATAATGTATTCTTTTGTGTGTAAAGATTAGAAATTAGAAAAAATAGGCTTTTCACCTTACTTTACTTTAAGATAAATATTTTACTTTCACGTGAAAGAGGTACTTCTGTTTAAGGTAACTAACAGATATAATGTATTCTTTTGTTTGGAAAGATGATAGAGATAGAGAGAGAGATAGTGAGCTTACATTACAATATTTAGTGAACTCATCTTTTTTTTTTTTCTCTCTCACCTTTTTTGTCTTTTTGCTGGTTATGTAAGCCATGTGAAGGTGGGAAATGTAGCATAGGAAGCTTCAACTAAAAAGGAGCATCAATATATTATAGAATGGCTATCCACGGTGTGTTTATGCGTTTAAACTTTAATAATGATTGCATCCAACAGCCTCCCTCTCTCTCACACACACAGATACACACAAATTTTCTTTCCTTTTTTTAATATCGCATGCTTTCCTTGCTTGTCTATTCTTTATATTTTCATTTTATTATGTTCAGGGTCTTAACTTCAATGGGTAGCAAACCTGCTATTCTTTGCTTTATTTCTTCTTTCTTGGGTTTTTGACTGATGCTTCATGTTAATTGTTTTTTTAATTGCTTAAGAAATCTAATGGGTCAATTTGATTGTTATTGGCTACTGCTATTACAGTATGATAATAAATGTTATATGTAAATAACATTTTTGGATGGATTTTGGAAGGCAAGGAGGGCGTTGAGAGCACTTAAAGCATTGGTGAAGTTGCAAGCATTGATTAGGGGACACATTGTGAGAAAGCAAACTGCAGATATGCTTAGGCGCATGCAAACATTGGTGCGACTGCAGGCCCAGGCACGTGCTAGTCGTGCGCACTCGTCAGATAATATGCATTCTTTCAAGTCTTCGCTTTCTCATAACCCTGTAAGCAAGCATAACCTTTATGAATTTAATAATTGTCCTGATTCTTATCTTAGTAAGCTGAGGCTAACTTGTTAGAAAGGCAAAGGCTACATACAATGGCACCACATTTTCTTCAAATGGTGCCACTTTTAAAATGTAACTTTGTCAAATGTTTTCCATTTTTTCCTCTCATCCCAATGACCCCACCGATTGTTGCAATTTGGTATCTGCTGGAAAAAAACTTTCCACCCTGTCACAAACAGCTTGTTGTGAAAGCTGAGCCAGCTCAATAGCAAATTGCAAATTATTCTGGTGCTTGAGCATGCTGTTTTAGGTTAGATTGTGGTTAGCATTAAAATGTGAAATATCATGCTTAAAAGGTTGGTGATTATTATTTCTCTGCAAAGAATGACTCATCAACCACAAACCTGTCTAATTTTTTTTTTTTAAATTCTATACATAAATGCAGGTCCCTGAAGAATATGAGCACCCCCTTCGTGCCTGTAGTACAAAATTTGATGGATCTTCTATCCTGAAGGTACACGACTTTTCCTCTATGAACAGAAATGTGAGATTGACAGATGATTTAAATGACATAATTTTGCTTAAAAGCAATTTCAGATTAAGAATGGGATTTTACTTAAACGGTAACACATCTATATTAGTTAATGTATCCTCTCATGTGATTTTTTTTTATTGTATGACAAGGTCATTTAAAAAAAATGGACACAAAGATCATATAAACAGTCCCCACCAGTGAAGCCCTATTTAATGCCTTTGGGTCTATCTTTTAATTCTCTGTCAAACTCACATGAGAACATTCAATCCCGTTTGAATCAGTTGACTAAATTTGAAGGTGGTTCCATCCCTCAAATTTCCAAACATCAGATTTTGATCCTGCATATTTCTAATATCTAGGTCCAGTGGATTGTGTGCCTCTCTTATTTACTGGTTCCTTAAATTGCATTTTTCTTCAACTTGCAGAGATGTAGTTCCAATGCAAATTTTAGGAACATTGACTCAGAGAGAGGACGGTTTGGTTCCAATTGGTTAGACCGTTGGATGGAAGAAAATATGTGCAGCCAAAGCAGAGATGCTTCATTGAAAAATGGACAGCCTGATGATGAGAAGAGTGACAAGATTCTTGAAGTAGATACTTGGAAGCCACACTTCAACTCCCACCATGGTAGCAGCTCCTTTCAGACAGCACATTATCACTCAAGTTCGGATTACTATAATAACAACTTTATGGCATACGAGTCTCCATCAAAGCGTTCAACAAAAGCTCTAAATCAAAGTCTCTCATCAGGGGAGGTCTTACAGTTAAACTCTTTGAAGTTTCAGAAAGGAAAAGAAGAAGTAGCTTCAAGAACTACTGATAATAGTCCACAAGCATTTTCTGCCTCGTCTAGACCTGGAAGTGGTGCAAGGAGAGGACCCTTTACGCCTACAAGGAGCGAGTGTTCGTGGGGCTTCTTCGGTGGCTACGCCGGTTACCCCAATTACATGGCGAACACTGAATCTTCTCGGGCTAAGGTTAGATCACAGAGTGCACCAAGGCAAAGGCTGGAGTTTGATAGATATGGTTCCACAAGGAAGTCTATTCAGGGTCTTTGGGATGTGGGGCCTAATTCAGACAGGGATTCTGATTTAAGGAACACGGCCAGTGTAGCCTCAAGCCGTTTGAACAGAATTGGGAGTACCAATTTAAGGTGACCCATGCATGTGTTTATTAATGAAGACAGCCCCCACTTTTCTCATCAAAACAAAAATGAAAAAAAGACATTTGCTTGTGTGTGTGTGTGTGTTTGGCAACAGTTTTAGAATGTAATTATCTTTTACCTGTACTCGTATAGTCTTTGTCCACTACACGATCAAAATCTACATTGTTGACGTTACAAATGTGTTGATTCCTTAAGTTATGACTGGGTTTGAATGTTTTCCTCAATAAAATATGCCATGTTTTGAATCATTACATACATGGAATTAGCCTCTTCAAACTTGATCTGAATATATTGATGATAATGTATGAAGTAATCACTGCTTGCAGGGGACCCATGCTTGACATTATATATAACAGAGATTTCAATTTTTTTTTAATTATAATAATAAAAAGGAAAAAATCCGTAGTGGATTTCTTTCATAACGAAATTCATAAATTGCAAAAAAAAAAAAAAAAAAATTGGTGTAAAAATTGCACAATTTTTAAATCAATATTTTTGACATTTTGAGAATAACACACTATGTAGTTCAAAACTATTATTGCTCGCAAAACGGTCGATTCTAACTTTATTTCAACCTGACATAAACATGCAGAATCATGCCGGTCTCAACAATTTAATTAGTACGTACTTTCGACTCAATTATAGGTAAAAAAAATATTTATATTTTATGGATTTAAATATAAGTAAAATTCAATAAATTCAACTCTATTTAATCTCAGTGTTTCAAAAATAAAGAAAATTAATCAATTCAACCAGTTCTCCTTTTGTTTTTTTAAGAACATTGCACACTCTCGAAACAATAAAAGGGTATATTAGTAATTGTAACTCATTTTTTTTTTTTACATAAATCAAGATAGTTAAACTAAATTAACTAACTTCTTTAATAATAAGTATGAAAATAATTAATTTTACTTATAATGGAGTCAGAAGGATTTTTAGTAGTTAATGCTTGCTAAGTGATAAGGCTTTTATTCTTTAATGTTGCTGGAATATTCTGCAATAGGAACCTGTCATTCACATGATTTGAGCATACATTTAAACAACCTTACTCTTGAGCCTTTTCACTGAACTATAGGGCTGGGAATGGGATGAACTGCTAAATCCTCAATTTATATCATATTTAGCCTCTGCATTTAACTCCAGAATTTTTGTAGTAGGTGTTATGCATTAATTTAGCTTTCTTTTACTGTTAAGGCTTATTATGTAACATTAATTACCAGTCTTATTCGAGAGGGAAAGTGATAAAACCTTTTAATCAAACCTTCGTCTTCAACAAAAACAGTCTTGTAATATTAGATGCTTCAAATCCAGGAAAATGTTTTTCCCTGGTCTTCACGAGACTTCATCTACTATATTCTGGCCAGTAAAACTAGTTAAGGTAATTTTATTTGCATAGCTGCAGCCAATTTCAGCTGCCGTTACATGTAAATGTACCAGTTATCATATATTTGAAAAAAATCCAATTAGTACATAAAAATATTTTTGCAGCTGAAAACCTTGTATGGAGATATGGTAACTATTTAGAGAAGATATGTTTCTAATATACTATTCAATTTGTTTAGTATTCCTATTTTGATTTATCCACCGTAAATTCACGGAAACAAGATCCTAGCTTTCTTTATTTTTCGATCTACTTCAAGAAATATTCCACTACTAACCTCAAACGGGTACTAATCTTTCGCGGGAGTTTGTTCGACACCTCTACGGATGACATTTTTTTTTCCATACCCAAGACTCAAACTCGAAACCTTGATTATGAAACGAAAGACCTTTAATCACTCACAGTCAACTTCAGTTGATTCCTAGCTTTCTTTCTAGTTTAGCCTTTCGGTGGTCCATTATGTCAGAAATGGACAAAATAATTCACATATGAAGTGACACATGACAGCATTACTACCCTCCTTCCCTTGTGTTGTTTTGATCTAGTTTTTGTTTTTTCTTGAGACTACGTGAAGGAATTGTGTCTGTGGCTTTGGATGCCTCACCGCAGGCCATACAGTCGAAGATAATTGATTAATTATAAGAAGCTGGTTATGAGAATGATGTAGAATAGTAGTAATTCCTCTCATCTGTCTCTTTCTGATCTGGTTTTGGCCCACAGCAATCCCACTGAGACACCTCAATTCTCTTCTCTTTTTATGTGTATACACTACATAGCTTTGTACTTTTCTTTTACTGCTTTTGTAAAGTGCGATGCCTTTCATTATGCCAAAATCATTAGCTTTTTATCAATCATATAAAAGCTCCAATTTCAAAAGTAGTTTATTTTATTTGAATCACTTTGAATTGAACTGCTAAACTAATAGCTAGCTCAGCTACCAAAAAGAGTGAGGAACTACTTTTCCTCTTAGCATAATTCAATTATTCAATTACAAAGAAAAAGAAACGCAAAAGTTTAAGTTGTATCCGTGTTGGGTACTGGTAATAATGAATTTGTTGAATTGCTTTCACCTGGACATATAGTGCCATCAGAAAGAGGAATACCAAAGAAGATGACAGATAGTGAATCATAAAGTAGTACTATTATTAAAGGTAAGAAATTATAAGAAATAAGTTTTTATTGTGAAACAGTATATTTAAGATAACGAAAAATTATATTTTTAGTTTTTAAATAAAAAAATGTGACAATGGAGATAGGCACAATGGAGGTGTTTGAGTATGGGTGACACCTTAGTTTACAGATCCAACAACCACCAAACATAACTAATTAATATGAAAACAATGAATAATTTAAGGTGGGGCGCAGCAGTCTCCTGAGAAATGGGTTTTGTATTATGATATTTGCTGCTTACTGCTTAGAACATCAATGTGTCACATACTACATGTCAGGTGATTAATTATGGCGATTTATGCAATGATTATCCTCACCAAGGAGAAAAAATGAGGTGTTGTTCAGAACCTCAAACCTACACAATACTGATGAGTGATGATCCCATTCCTGGAAATGAATCAATTAATGTAAAAACTGGTGATGATACTCGATATGAAGAGTTTTTATGGGACTAAAATGCAATGTATCTATTTATGTAGGTGCATTACACAAATTTGCAATTAAAATCTCGAACCTCAAACCACAACCGACACTTTATTGATATTCCCATGATTTGAAACTTAAAATCTCCTTCTCTACAACTGTAGACATGCGTATCTTATTTGGCCTCTTATAGATTCTTCAACCATTGATCCTGCATGGGACACATAAAACACTATCAAATAGTGGGAATAAAATATAACAGGATTATTGGCATTTACATTTAGTTAAAGCCAAGCCCATAAGACCTTGAGATAGATAGGGAGAGAGGGACTTACACAGAGCAGTCTGTATTGGGATCAATAGTGAAGCCCAAAGAGATACCACAGAAACCTGGCAAGGTACCTATAGCTGTGGCATTTGGGTTGTAAGTGTTAATGAGGCCCATTAAGCATCTACAAACAGATTGCCTATTATCACCAGTGTTAGCAATGATGTTCAAGCCAATCATGGCATCACAACAAGGGGACCCTGGAATGGGGTCTGGGGAGCCATAGGTTATGAAGGTGGAGCAGGCAGAGAAAAGTTGAGTCACTGCTGAGCATTCTATAACTGCAGATGCAAATTGGGCAGAGGAAAGTAGTATCACCATTCCAATTATTCTCAATGCCTTGCAGGTTCCCATTGTACAAAGTTCCATCACAATATGCTTCTTTTAAGGAATGCCTCTTTTTCTCTCTCTCTCTCTCTCACTTTTGTCTTTTATTTATCTCCCCTTAAGAATAATCTTATTAATAAGTTGAAGGGAGTCCTTCAATACATTATAAAGTTATACAAACATGCACATGAGTAAAATGCTGGGTGGTGGGTATGCAATGTGGAGCTTATGGTTTTACATGAATTTTTAATGAACTTTAAGGCATGCATGATGCAACTATTTCGCAAAGAGATTAGAAAATGCAATCCTTTTCTTTACGGATGGGTTTTCTCCAATCAGAATGTATATTATATTAAAATTATTAAGTTACATCAACAACCCGGTGTCGTGGTGTAGTTGGTTATCACGTCAGTCTAACACACTGAAGGTCTCCGGTTCGAGTCCGGGCGACGCCACTTTTTAAGGGATTTTTGTGCAGCTTTTCTGATTTACACAAACAGTGTACAGTTAAAGGAATGAGTAGTGATTCTGGTGAGGCGTCCAAACCAACCAATTGCTTTCCTACCTAATTTGCTTCTTTTCTAAAACATGAATCGCGTATTGGATGTTCAGACTTCCCACCTAACTTACGGTTAAGATTTCCTAGTTATCGTATAATCGCATCGATTTTAGCCTCTCTTTTTTTTTAAAAAAAAATTCAATATGCTTGTAGTTCCAATTAAGTGCCTAAATAAAAGAATCAGATAGGAATATTTGAGACTTCCTTCTAAATGAAAAAACCAAGTTCAAACTTGGGATATCATTACGAGACTAGATTAATGTGATATTTCTTAGAATTCATGAAAGTTTTAGTACAAATTTTAAGTCCGTGAAGACTTGGTTCACATGATAGGAAAGCCAGAGAGTAAGATGGAAAATGAACTCATATACAAATAAATTTCTTCATATATACTATATGCTATATATATTTCAAATAAAAATTAGGGATAAATCCACAAAGACAAACCAATTTCTCAAAGGAAAAAGAAAAACGAAATACGGCAAAAGAACCCGGTTTCTAATAGCTATAGCTATACATATAACAAGGAAAAAAAATTAGTAGTGAAAATCAGATAACCCTCAAGTTTAACCGTCATTGTTGCAATCCCATTTAGAAGTTGGGACACAGGTTAGGTAGCGACACCAATGGCAGTGATCATACCCATTTTCACCTCGGAATAGCATCACCAATGCAATTGATAACCTGCCATTAAACAAATGAATTTCAGTTCTCAGCATTGACTTTTTTATCAAACTAGAGAATGAAAGATAGGGACCAGAATAAGCAACAAAAAACAACAGCTTTTCCTATTGCTAAGAATAGTAAGAACAACCCATATAAGTGGAAATAATATCTCATTTGATGAAATGATCTTATGTCAAATAAATATAAGTTGTTAATTGTATCTCCTTTAGGCCAAAAAGTTTCTGGTGAGGATTGAAGAAATGAACTTACCCTGCAATCAACAGAATAAGAGAAACAATCCATAGAACATATTGGTAAGCCTTGTACTTCGACTTGAGACGAACACCGGCAGGAAGACGCCGTTGCTCTAACCACCCAAACTGAGGACGTGGCAGCAAAATGAAACCAAGGAGAAACCCCATCAGGAATCCCCCAATGTGAGCAAAATTATCGACGTGTGGCAAAATGCCGATGGCAAGGTTGATGAGAATGATAATCACAAGGGTGACCAGAGCCATTGCCTACAAATAACACAAAAAGTAGAGTCAGGAATCAAAGTTAATCCTGCTAATATATACTATATAGAAACAGAAATTAACTCAGATGTGTAGTATAGTATAAATAATCCAATTTAAATGTAAGAAACTAATTGATGGAAACTAGAAAAACCTTTCAAGATTTGAAGTGTTTATCTCATCAGAAAGGGGACCAATTAATTAGCTACACTCACCTTATTGGAATATATAGTCCAGTTTGTGATAAGTTCTGACAGCATTGCTCCAAGAAGTCCAAAAAGAGCACCAGAAGCACCAACAGAGATGCTGTTTCTAATAAATAGAGTAGATAGTACACTCCCGCCAAATCCAGACAACAGGTATATGATTCCTATCCTCACTGCCAATGGTTTGAGGAAAGAAATTGTTAGCTCATACATAGCCATTTATTTATAAGGTAAAACTTGAACAGCAGAACAAAACAACTAAATTAAGTCTCCTAAGTAAAAGGTGTCCTTATATCATCAATACTGCAAATAATAAACTCAGAAGACCAATGTTTCCTTTTCTTGATTTTGTGTGACATTCATTAAATGACATTAATGTAATAACAGGAAGTAATCTGGAAAAAAGAAAATACCAAAACCAAATTGCTGTTCAAGGCGGATGCCAATGAAGACAAGGCTCAACATGTTGGCTGCCAAATGAATAATTCCAGCATGTAACCAAATGCAACTGACAAGTCTCCATCCTTGATGCCGATGCACAACATTATCCCACTTAAGGGCTCCCATCTTCGTTAATCTTCAAAAATCAACAAAAACATTTCAAATCAATAAATTTGCATCAAGAGCACAATACCATACTCACGCCGTTATGACTGGAAAGATAAATATTTTGCCTTTGCCTTTTGGCAGAAGAGAACGGCACAGTCAAGAGCCAATACTTTAAAGATGCAATTATGAAGATGAAATTGAATGGATACCATTTCATAATGTTCTGCTTTGGAGCTAAATTTTTAAAAGCCAACAGAAATGCTCCTAGCCAAGTCAAATAAGAGTCAAAGACATAAGATTTACCCAATTTTCGCAGTTCAGTGGAGGCATTTAATCACG
Organism: Sophora flavescens; assembly: GCA_030762895.1. Lineage (NCBI taxonomy): Eukaryota > Viridiplantae > Streptophyta > Magnoliopsida > Fabales > Fabaceae > Sophora > Sophora flavescens. The sequence goes on along the minus strand of CM061067.1, from coordinate 159,877,413 downwards.
CAAAGAAGTGAAGAACCTTCACATGTCACACCACTTGGCTTTCTTTTCATTCCTTCATTATTTTATTTCTTTACCATGAAATTAAACTAAACAAAATTATCTTTTTGACCATTCACCAAAAAAAAATTTAATTTACCAACAAACTTCCACTCCCTTAATCAACTTATCCATGGCCTCCCCCCAACCCTTAAAAAATATATCATAGAAGTAAGCAAAATCAGCAATGAGATCAGAAGACAAGACATGAGTTTTGAGTATTTATCACAAAAATAAGAATTTAATTTAGTATGTACCAAGGTACATAATGTTGAGTATTTATCACAAAAATAAGAATTTGATTTAGTAAAAATTTACCAAGGTACATAATTGAAACAGCTCATGAAGAGAGTGTGGCAAGTAGAACAAAATACACCAATAAAAATAAAATGTTAAAAAACCAATAACCAATAAGAAATTAAAAACCAAGAACAAAATACACCCCAGAAAACATACTAAAAAATTGGAGGCAGTTCCATGTGATGGAAGTCCAAAAGGAACAACCAACCAACCAAAGTGAGATCATCAATGAATTGAAAGCAATACCAAAATCAACATACAAAAAACATCAAATAGTAGAAAATAAAACAAGGGTATTGAATCAAAACAAAAAGCAGTAATCAAGGTCTTACGTTGAGGAAGAAGGACCAAGCAAAGGATTCTCCTGAAGAGGCTGGAAGGATAACCTGCCAAGGAACCTGGCAACACAGTTACCTTGGAATCCGAGGTTGTTGTGGGGACAATTGTTGATGTACATGGCCACAATGAAAACAGCAATATTGGCCACCACAAACACAGGCACAAGCCATGATGTCCAATGGGTATTTGAATCATAACCATAGGCAGAAGCAGAAGCAGGAGCAGAGTAATTGTTATTCTCACCTCTGGTGTTCTTAGTTGTTACCCCACCACCGCTTTCAATGTCTCTCCGAGACATATTCTCTCTCAATGAATCAAAACAACTACCAAAGTCTCAAACTTTATTCAGAAACGGTGCCTTAGAACAGAGGAAGAGGTGGAGTTGGTGAATGGGTTTAAATAAATGGGGGAGAATGTGCTAGTAGTGGGGTGAGGTGAAGATAACTCATTATTTCACTCTTTCTATTTCAGTACAATTCTTAATTCTTCTAATAACCGCTGAAGTAACAAACGAAACCAATGAATCCTAGTACGTGTCACGTGACTGTCCACGTGATCAGAGGGAATTCACTTGTCTGATGACGTGGTAGATTTTGATTGGGTAGTTGGGTTTGAGGGTTGAGGTGGTGGGTGTAGTGGATTGCTTGCGGCCTAAGTACGCGGTTAAGCTCAACTGCTCGACTTACAGGAAGGTTCGGTTTTGTGCTTTCGCCAAAAATATAGTACTGAAATAGATTTTGTTATTACTATTTTAGATAAAAAGATCTTGGCAATCGAAAAAGCGGAAACAAAATCAGAAACCAAATAAAATCAGATAAGGCTTAAGGAAGCGAACAATGTAAAATGATGCTTGTTGATCACGTTTGTTATATTTGGAGTACTTGTGAGATTGAGAGATTCACTTAAATTATAAAATCAAATGTAACCACAATTAAAACTTTTGAGTTGATGACGCGCTTGAAAACAAAAATCAATGCTAATGTTTACTTCAAATGGAATGCGTAGTGTTATATTTGTGAAGCTTGGCTAGACCTCTATCTATAGCTAGGGCATTAATATATATATTTGTGTAATACAACAACATGAAGTAATGAATCACTGACCATCTGAAACGCGTCTAACTGGGGACTTTACTACATATACTAGCAATATGGCATGATATACGAAGTTGAATATCTACTATGTTTTCCAGGAACAAAAATTGTTTAACTTTTGAAGCATGTATGCATGTGTCGGATTGAAAGGCCAGAGAGCAAATTAGGAGCAAATTAGTCACGTAGTAATGATAGCCAAGTTAAACGTATCATTTAATGGTAGTCGGCAGACTTAATATCTAAGCGGCGCCTTCATTCTCAAATCGGCGGGGTTTACACTAGGCTTAATTAGTGTACCGGTTTTGAGACCAATGTATAAAAAGAGAAGAGAGTAATCAGGCAATCGCAAACATATACAGACTATACCGCATACTAGCTTTCTAGATCAGAACAACATGTAAAGTTCATGTTAAAAGGGAACAGGCTGAAACTGGAATGGTGATGCAAATGATGCAATTTCATATTGAAAAAAAAAATCATTGAAGAACAATTGTTACTATAAAGCAAAAAATAAACAATATATGATTATTCTTCTTTTTTTTTTACTTTTTTTGTTCATTAAAGATTTGTTTAAAAAATTTACATTATTGATATACTTAAACGATGATTTCATATTTTATTAATTTCTAAGTTTGTGTTCGTGATCTCTTCAATTATGGTTGCCTTCGCAACTCTAAACTAGTTAGAGACTTCGAGTAGGATATTGTGTTAGATGAGTTTATTCTTTTAAATATCTCGATTAAGTGTGTTTTTTTATTTGTACGATGATGGTAATGGATCAGAGTTTAAATCTATGAAATGGCATATGCGAAGTATCCAAACCTCTATCTACCATCTCAATCTTAGTAAAAATTTAAAATTTCATCGCATGTTGCTTAGAAACAAAAATAAACTGGACATTGGAATACCATTTCATCATTTATGATGCAACCAATTACTTAAATAGACATTTTTATGTCTAAGTTAACCGATTTAAGTTACAGGTCGTGTTCACGAAGAAAAAGAAATAAACATGATTATATTAATATATATCTTTATTCTGAAAATAAATCAAATATCTAAAATACTATGTAAAAGTTTGTCATTGTATCGAATAATATAATCAATTGATATCCTAATAACAAAGTTTGAAAGTATCTATGAAGCTAACAAAGCCAATATCCGTTTTTTCAGTTGGTGACTACGCGTTTTTAACTAGTATCCCAATCATTTGAGTTCCCTTCGCACCTAAGATTAGACATCTTTAAGAAATAAATATTTGTAGGAGGCCAAACATTGTGGTGTGGTAATTTTTTTTTTTTTTGGTAAAGATATTAGATTTTGGGTTTAACTCAATCCCAAATGTTAGTTCTTAGGATGAGGATTGCCCACTATTTATGAGCGTTAGAGACTATCTCTAAGCAATTACGAGACTTGGGTTTTTTCCAATAAAAGAAGGAAAGAAACGAAAAAAAACTACAAACGCAAAAACAACAAACTCATAGCATCCGCTAGTAACAAATTAGAGACTCCTGCTGGAGCATGATGAAGCAAGGTCAAACCATCACTTCTGTTAGCTCCCATTTTAGCCATAAAGTCAGCAACTTGATTAATTACCCTCCCTGAGCACATGGTTAATCTCCACCTGCCAACTTCTTCCAAGGATATTCCTCACATCACTAATAATACTTAGCTTCCATACATGTGGAACTTAATGTCTGCTTTGTTGATGAGAGAAATGGCTTATAGAGAATCTGATTCACAAACAAGATTCTGCAAACCTTGATCCCAAGCTGTCAGCAAACCCATCTTTATCGCTTGGAGCTCAGCCTTCATATTAGAAGCCAAGCCAATAGAACTAGTGAAACCAAAGATCCAATCCCCCCACATGATTACACAGTACCCCCCCAAGCCAGCCTTACTTGGACCACTGAGAGCACTCCCGTCTACATTAAGCTTGTAGATCCCAGGAGGAGGAGTTGTCCATCCAACCCATCTACTATCTCTACTGGTTAAGCTGTTGTCGACGGAGAAAACATATTTACAAGTAATTTCCATACTTCTGATCATATGGATAATACGTGTGAGCGGTCACTTCTCACCTTCCATCGCCTCTGCATTTCTAGCACGCCAAATCCATCACAAGGAACATGCAAAAAGGAGAGTGTGAGTTTCATGAGTATTGTCTTTAAGAAGATCGTTTTTTAACCAGTCAACCATGTCAGTGTTCCAACGAGCCTCATTGCTATTAAAACCCAAGAAATTCCAGACCTGGTTTGCATAGTAACAGTCACGAAAACAGTGAGACAAATTCTCACAAGCATTTGAGCACCTAGGGCAAGTATCAATGGGGGAGATACTACTTTTCCGAAGGAGATTTGAAGGGATGGCACTGTAGTGTGGTATGATACCGTATTAGAATACTTGGACCTAACGGTTTCTAAATGTTGGTTTTATTATAGCAGAGATATTGAGAAAATGGGAATACTATTTTTTCATTCATAACAGCCAAAACACTTATAGTGTTTACAAAAGTAAAACAAACCACCACCACATTAGGAACGTGGGGTAACTGACTAGACTTGATCCTAAAGTTTAGGAACCACTAATTGACTAAAACAAAAAAAAACTGAAACAATAATAATAAATAAAAAAAAAGACTTAATGCAGTCCAAAAGCAAATAATTAATACTCCTCCTTGCTTTAGGATCTGCAAACTCCAATTTTCTGCCTCAATAGCTCAAACTTGCTGACAGGAAGTGGCTTTGTAAACAAATCTGCCAATTGATCTTCTGACCTGCAATAAACCAAAGTCACTTCTCCATTTTGCTGCATCTCTCTTAAGAAGTAGAGCTTGATGTTAAAATGTTTAGTCTTGCCATGACACACTGGATCCTTTGAAATTGCAATTCTTTGCTGGTTGTCGATAAACACTTCGTCTTATGATTACATTGGAGATGTAAATCACATAAGATCTTTTTCACCACAAAACTTGATTTACAAATTCTTTGTTCTTCGCTATGAATTCGGATTCTGCAGTGGATTGTGCTCTCGTCTCCTGCTTCTTTGTGCACCATGAAAAAACTCCCGAGCCTAGATCAAACAATATCCTGAAGTGCTCTTCATGTCATCAATGGATCCAAATTCTTCACTATCGGAGAATCCACATAACTTGAAATTTTGACACTCTCAAACTTGACACCATAATCAACAAGTACCTTTAATATATCTCAATACCCTTCTTGCTGCCTTTAAATGCATTTCACTAGCACAATGCATAAATCGAGAGAGAAGACTTACAAAGAAATGAATGTCCTAGCCTTGTTGCGGTGAGATACATTAAACATCCAATCAAGCTCCCCGTAATAGCCTTCATCAACTTTATCAACACCATCTTCCTTGCTCAGCTTCTCCTTTTGGTTCATTGGTGTGCTAACCGATTTGCACTCCTCCATCTGAAATTTTTTTAAGATTTCCTTAGCATATTTTTTTTGACATATGAACACATTATCCTCATTTTGTTTGATCTCAATTCCAAGAAAATAAGACATAAGACCAAGATCTGTCATTTCAAAAACTTGCATCATTTCTTGTTTGAATTCTTCAACCAACCTTGTATCATCTCCAGTCACTAAAAGATCATCAACATAGAGGGAAACTATGAGAAAATTTTTTCCCTTATGTTTTACATAAAGAGTGGCCTCAGATAAGCTTTTTACAAAGCCTATGCTCAATAGGTGTTCATTTATCCTACTGTACCAAGCTCTTGGTGCTTGTTTTAATCCATAAAGGGCTTTTTTGAGTAGATAGACTTTATCTTCTTCACCATGCATAACAAATCCCTCTGGCTGCTCCACATATATCTCTTCTTGTAAAACTCCATTTAAAAAGGCTGATTTGACATCTAACTGGAATACTTTCCAGCCTTGTTGAGCAAAGAATCGCTAACACCAATCTAATTGTATCTAATCGGACACCGGTGCAAACGTGTCGAATAATCAACACCAAAAATTTGTGCATACCCTTTTACTACAAGTCTGGCCTTGTATTTATTGATAGAGCAATCCGCATTAAGCTTTGTTCCGAAAACCCATTTAACTCCAATAACTTTTCTATCTTGAGGCTTGTCACCAGCTCCCAAGTGTTGTTTTTTTGAATCATTGAAATCTCATCTTCCATTGCCTTTTTCCATTTTGGATCCTTGAGTGCTTCCTCACAAAGAACTAGGTTCGCATATCGCTACATTGCATCTTTGATAAATGTCCGATGAAGACCTTGTGCCTCTAATAGGAGGGTCATCTTCTAATTCATTTTGACCCAACTCTGTTGTTTGGTTTCCGCCATAATCATCTTCAATATTGTTAAAAGGTCCAATTGTTTTTTGTGGGTTCTTCCAATCCCATTGTTGATCTTCATTGAAATGCACATCCCTAGAAACAGTCAACTTTCCAGTTTGAGGATGATACACTTTGTAGGCTTTTGAAACAGAACTATAACCCACAAAAATACCCGAAATTGCTTTCTTGTCAAGCTTGTCGCGCTTAACCTGTGGAACATGTGCAAAACAAACACAACCAAACACTTTAAGAAAGGTTAGTGAAGGCTTATATCCATACCAAGCCTCAAAAGGAGTTTTGTCTTTCAAAGCCTTGGATGGAAGTCGATTTTGAAGAAAAACGGCTGTGTTGGCACGCTTCGCCCAAAATTCTTTAGGCAATTCCTTCTCATGCAAAGATGCATCTGGCCATCTCCATTACTGATCTATTTCTCCTTTCACTAACTCCATTTTGCTCTGGAGTGTATGGGGTTGTGAGTTGATGTACAATACCAGCTTCTTCACAAAATAGATTAAATTGTGTTGAGGTGTACTCCTTCCCATTATCTGATCTTAGAAATTGTATCTTGCAACCACTTTGAGTTTCCACCATATTCTTGAACTTTACAAAGACTCCAGCCACTTCATGCTTGAATTTCAAGAAAAAAATCCAGCACATTCTTGTAAAATCATCTATGAAAAGAATAAAGTATAGACTACCTTGTAACGATGGAGTTCTTTGAGGTCCTGCCACATCAGTGTGAATGAGTTGCAGCTTTTGAGAGGCTCTCCAAACTGTTTTGGGAAATGACACTCTGTTTTGTTTACCAAATTGACAGGCATTACAATTTGGCAAATGATCAGAAAGTACTGGTAGACCTTCAATCATATCTTTCCTCTTCATGTTCAGCATCCTTTGAATATGACAGTGACCAAGTCGCTTATGCCAGAGTTCAGTGGGACTGACTTGAGTGATGTAAGCTGTCTGCTCCTCCACAATTGGATCAAATGAGAAGCTTTTTCCTCTCATTTTAACCCTTAAAATCTCCCGACCGGTAGTGTCAAAGATAAGACAATGTTGATTTTCGAAAAGAACTTTAAATCCCTTTTCTAACAATTGACCCACACTAAGCAGATTTTGGTCAATGTCAGGCACATACAGAACATCTGAGATTGTTTTCATACCTGAGCTAGTTGAAATTACAATGGTTCCTTTTCCTTTTGCAGAAATATAGTCACCATTCCCAATTCTGACTTTTGAGAATTTTACAGGCTTCAAATCCTTGAAGAGAGTTTTATCATATGTCATGTGGCTTGTACAACCACTATCAATCAGCCAGCATTCAGAACTACTCCTTGCTGAGAAGCATGTTGCCACAAAAATTTGATCTTCTTCATCTTGCTCTACAACCTTGGCATTGGCTTCATGTTGTTGAAATTTGCCTTTGCAAATTACAGCTTCATGTCCAAGCTGATTGCACTTGTTGCACTTTGCGTCTGGTCTTCTCCAACATCTGAACGGTGGGTGACCCATTTTGCCACAATGCTCACAAGGTGGGTAATTTTTCTTTTTACCTTTGTCTTTGCTTTGGCTGCTTTGACTACTTCCAACTTCATGATGCTTGGTGGTAAAGCACCTTCAACCACGTGATCTTGTCTCATAAGCCTTCGTTGCTCTTGGGCCTGCAAGGCATGTAACACTCTGCTAAGGTGATTTTGGACAGATCCTTCGTATTCTCCAAAGTAGTTATTGATGCTTCAGTATCTCTCTCAGCACTTTGTAACTGAATTTTTTCCACAATTCGAATCGGTGAATTCAGTCTTGAGTAATCTAACCTTGTTCGCAATGGAAAGCAACCTTTGTCGAGTATTCTTTGATTGTCTCGAATCTTTCATTCTCTCGCATCTCGAATTCCCTCATCAAGTTGAGCACTTGCATGCCTCGAATCCTCTCATCCCCTGCGTATTCTTCCTTTAAGTAGTCCCAAATTGCTTTTGGTGTTTTGAGAGTCATGATTCTGGTGAAGATTATTGATGAAACACCAGTAAAGAGACATGATCTTGCCTTTGCCTTCTTGGTTTTTTTCTCCTTGTGCAATTTTATTTGAGCCATGGTAGGATTGTTCTGCAGCGGAGGAATTTCGTAATCCTCTTCCACGGCTTCCCAAAGGTCCAACGCCTCCAAATAAGACTCCATTTTAACTGCCCAAAGGTCATAGTTGTCTCCATCAAAGGTGGGCGGAGCAATTTGTGAGAAACTTGCTTCACCTTCCATTTTCACAGGCCCCGTAAGAAGAAAGCTTTGATACCAATTGTTGGTTTTATTATAGCAGAGAGATTGAGAAAATGGGAATACTATTTTTTCATTCATAACAGCCAAAACACTTATAGTGTTTACAAAAGTAAAACAAACCACCACCACATTAGGAACGTGGGGTAACTGACTAGACTTGATCCTAAAGTTTAGGAACCACTAATTGACTAAAACAAAAAAAAACTGAAACAATAATAATAAATAAAAAAAAAGACTTAATGCAGTCCAAAAGCAAATAATTAACACTAAAGCTAGAAAGATTATCAAATTATCATAAATGATTTTTTGCTCGTATAGTCAATTGATGTGGGATTTTGATACTTGAGACTTGACATATAAGGCCTGCCTTTGATCGAATTAGGGAATTGAATTAATTGAGACAGCTTATATTGGCTTCAACACTAAGGCCAATACCCCACTCACACATATAGTAGGGATGAGGTAATTACTCCATGAGTAAATTTTAAAAAAGTTACTGGAAATTGCGTCGTTGATTTTATTATAATCCAATTATACAACAAAAATCTTTACTCTGTTAACAATTAACTCCAATAGTTTCCATTCTGAAATGAGAATATCCTGCAGGAAGAAGAGAGTAGAGACAGCTATGGTCGATGATAGAAAGGAAAGGGTAGGTTAATGCAATGACAGCTGGGGAGTTAGTGCCGTTTGATGCAAAATGGCATCAGATTAAGAAACCATACCATATATCAATGTCATATGTTTCATACGACGCGTATACGCCACACTCTTATCAGCACCTGTTTGTGCACGTGCACTCTATTGGTTGGTTCTTACTATTAGCTGGCTTGCTTCTGTTGCTTACGCACCACCCTGTCATTGGGCATCGTCACACTTTGTTTTTTATCATACAAAGTAACTCATTCCATTTTCTTCTCTATTCTTATCCATTTTTTCCTATTATTATCTTATTGTTGTTATAGAGTATGATACCTTTAATAGAAAAAATCATATTCTCTCCTTAACTTTAAATTCTCCTCCTTTTCTCTACATACAATCATGCGTTAATAATACTAGGGGTGGTTTTGGACAATTTTTGACTTGGAATCATCCATTTACTTCATTTTTCTTCTTTTATTTAAATAAGTGATTTTTCCACATATATCTAGTTTTTCTTTCGTGTTTTCCGTGTTTTTCGTGGTCTGTGTGCGGCAGTATTGTTGTTCGTCGTCTTGGTGAGACGTTGTTTGGTTTCCCGTCTTAGTGTGATGTTCGTTTGATTCAGATTGACAGATCTGGTTCAATCCATAATATATTTGATCAAGAATTGGGCATCAATATTACAGATTAGGAGACATGGGTATTTCAATGATTTTGATTTTATCACTTTTGTAGGCATTTTGATTTTACCGTATTATGTTATTAACATGGGTGTGTTGCTGTAGGTTTGTTCACAGATTCATTTTTTTAATTTTTAATGATGTTGTATTTATGTTATTTTCAATATATTTTATCCATTTGAATGAATCGATATTTTTTTAATAAAAAAAAAAAGTATGATACCTTTCGTTATTTTTTATTCTTTTCCTTCCTATTTTCACCTATAATAATAATAATATAAGAAAAGATTAGTGTCTCTTGACGTCGTTATCAACCTACTTCCACTTCCAGTCAAGGAATATGGAGCAAGTCAAGGAAACAAGGGAGACCTGCATTGACGTTAATACGAAAGAGATATCAATCAATACAATTGAACAACCGTGAAATGTTTACTGTTCATATAACAGTAAAAGAGTATCTGCCATGCTATTGAACCGTTGACCGTGGAGCTGCCGACTAGAACCACTGGAACTCGAGGTTCCATCGGTTTCATTCCAGTTTTTCGTTTTTTAGCATGGTTCCAGTTTTCCAGCTGCCTTCTTCATATAGTGATTTAATATGCTCTCATCATTTGAGGAAAGTGAAGAGACAGAGACAGAGACAGAGATTTTGCGGGTTCTCATTGGGAAGGTGAAATGCCCAGCACCTGTAATGGCAAAACAATTGAAAATGTAATTACAAATTTATAATTAATTACATTTAATGGTACATTAATATAAATGTTTAAATCAGTTGACATTTTTATCCCAAAATATGCAAGTGATTTTTCAAAATTGCTCCAGCCATCACCTTCCTTTATAAATTTCTAAATCAGTTGACATTTTTATCCCCAAACTGGACAAGTGATTTATCAAAATTGCCCCATCCACCGCTTTCCTTTTAATAATAAAGATTATACAATTTATTTATGGTTAAAGTAATGTTTTGGTTTTATACGTGACACTGATTTTCAATTTGGTCCCTATACGTAAAAAGTTATCAATTTGGTCCCTATACGTGACACTGATTTTCAATTTGGTTCTCACCGCTAATTGGTCCCTATATAAGAGGACCAAATTGCAAATTATTGTCACATGTAGGGACCAATTCAACAAATTTTTTTTGAAATCGGTCCCTACATGTGACAATTATTTTCAATTTGGTCCCTATATATGATAATAATTTGCAATTTGGTGCCTCTGGTATAGGGATCAATTAGCGGTGAGGACCAAATTGAAAATCAGTGTCACGTATAGGGACCAAATTGATAATTTTTTACATATAGGGACCAAATTGAAAATCAGTGTCACGTATAGGGACCAAATGATTACTTTAACCTTTATTTATTTATTTATTATCCATTTTAACCGTTGGTTGAACTAATTGAACCATAATCCAGATGCATGTTTATGTATTTTTCTTTCTAAACTAAACCCCAAAAGAGTTATGTTTGTGTATTTTTTTATGAATTAAATATGTATGACTTAATATTTTAATTATATATATATATATATATATATATATATATATATATATATATATATATATATAAAGATTGGGGTCCATCGTGGGACTCATTAAAAGTAAGTTAAAAACTTATAGATGGTTCTTGCATTGGAGCAAAAAATGATTGACGTTCCATAAATCCTACGTGATATCATTGGACACACTTAAAAAGAGTTAAGAACCAAAACATGGTTATTACATTGGAGATGTTCTTAAAAGGAAGAAGACAAAGGAGACAAGGAAGTTGGGGAGGGAATGAGCAAGTTTCTAGAATCTAATTTATGAACAAAATGGTGACTTGGGTTTCAAAGTCACACGTTTTTTCTAACTTCATTTAGCAGTTGGTCCTACTACCCCGCCCAAAGGCCCAAAAGACAAAAACGAATATTTGCCATTCGAATTTTAAATCATATTTACTTGTAACAAAAAAAAATATTTACTAGCAAAAAATTAAACCATATTTTGAGATCGTAATAATACTTAACTGATGTTTCTGATATTTAATATTACTCTTATAATATTAAAATTTATATGTAGTATTTTTAAAAAAGACTAAGAATTTAATTGAATTTATATGTAGATTTTTTTGTAATTTACTTAAATATATTGTACAATTTTTTTTTTATATTAGTTACCGACTTAATCGTTGGATGAACCAGTTGAACCAAGAGAATCATGACCCGAAGGTCTTAACAATGAGAATGTTAGGAAATGAACTACATAATTGTAGTACGTGGGAGAATTTTGATATGATAATTGTTATGTTTCTTATGTCTTCTATATTGTTTTGTTAATGAGCTGAAAGAAAGGGGAAGGGAGGTTGATGTGATCCTAGGAAGCACAACCTTAATGGGCCGATGGGGGCAAATCAACTTTGAAGTAAATCCAAATCAAATATGCTTCACTATTTTGGTTGTTTCTTGAGTTGTAGATGTCCGATTGAAGTGATCTTGGATGCGTTGGAAAGCTTAGAAGATTATCTACAAATATTATTTTTTTACTCGAGCTGATTCAGTGTCTATCATGACTAAAATTGGGTTACAAGTTTAGCACGAAATTCTGTACGGATTTTGATTTAGTTAGGCTTGTAATTGGGCTTAAGAGTGTTCCAAGACCATTAGGACTTAGAGAGGTGCACTTCAAGTTAGACTAACTTGCACCTTAAGTAAGAGTAATTTGCACTTCAAGTTAGACTAGCTTGCACCTTAAATCATTTTACAAGTTTGAATACAATTGAGTTTTCTCAGACTTGAGATTGCTAAAGAGAGTTGAGAGTTCTCCTCTTCTTGGTTCATGAGTTGAACCTTTGATTCTTATATTGAATATCCTTATTCAAGTGGTGAATCTTCCCTTGGCTTATCAAATTCAATCTTCTTCTCAAAGATGATTCAATTTGTGGCGCATTCTCTTCATCTTCGTCTTATTCCATTTTCTACTTTTATTCTTTAATTTTCCGCACTTTAAATTATGCACTTTAATTCTTGTTATTTTCATTTCAATTCATATATAATTGTGTTCTTCTACTCCTTTTTGTTTCTCTTGATTCTCACTTGAGAATCAAGCTTCATTTTATTGTTCTAGTTTGTGTTTGGTCTTGAATTCTTAGCACTTGAAATCAAAGAAAGATCCTCACATGTTTAGTGATCAATCATTGATCACATTAGAAGAGAAGAACAATTGATATATGAACTAGAAAGTAAATTGCAAGAAGTAAATGACATGAATTAAAGAGCAAGAATTAAAGATCAAAATAGAAAATGGAAGAGGTAGAGAAGAAGGAGAATGGCACCACAAAGTCATTCTTCTTGGAGAAGAAGATTGAATTTGATAAGCCAAGGAAGATTCACCACTTGAATATGGAAATTCAAGATAAGAATCAATGGTTCAACTTATGAACCAAGAAAAGGAGACTCTCGACTCTCAACTCTCTCCAGCAATCTCAAGTGTGAGAAAACTCAATTGTATTCAAACTTGTAAACTGATTTACATGAAGCCTATTTATAGGCTCAACCTACTTAAGGTGCAAGCTAGTCTAACTTGAAGTGCAAGTTACTCATACTTAATGTGCAAGTTAGTCTAACTTGAAGTGCACCTCTCTAAGTCCTAATGGTCTTGGAACACTCTTAAGCCCAATTACAAGCTTCACTAAATCAAAACCCGTACAGAATTTCGTTCTAAACTTGTATCCCAATTTTAGTCATGATAGAAACCGAATAAGCTCTTGAGTCAAAAATAAGATTTGTAGATAATCTTATAAGCTTTCCAACGCATCCAAGATTACTTCAATCAGATATATACAACTCAAGAAACAACCAAAATAGTGAAGCAGGTTTGATTTGGATTTGCTTCAAATATCAAAATTCAATCAAAAGAATTACACCACCCAAAATCAAAAGAATTAAGTACAATCCAACAAGGAAAAAATACACTTAAAGAACAAGTGAAAGAAAAGAATTACAAGTCAAAAATGTATATTACAAGGACCTCACCACTCACTCACCATTCACTCAAAGATTCCCACTCGTGTATATCACTCAATGTAGACTTTTTCAAGATGATTTCTCTCTTGTCTTTTTCCACTCAAGAGTTTCCTCCTCAAGGGAACTACAAGTTGAAACAAGATCTCAACCATTAGTCTCCATTAAACAAATGACAAATCAACCAATAGGCAATCAATTCAAAGAGGTCAAGAATTTTGAAAACAACTATTACAAAACTAATGGAGTTTAGAAAACAAGCAAGAAAAGGTTCAAAAAGAATTGCACACTCAAATTGATGTGAAGAAGACAAGTTGAAAGAGTTCAACAAGTTGGTGAACAATTAATGATCAATGTGAAATGTGCTACACCAATTTGTGAAGGATCTATACAAATACAAGCATGTAAAATGGTGGCAAGTCTTTTACCTTTTACTAGAATTTTCCAGAATTTGCACTTTTGCTCCAGAACTTTGTATATTTATGGTTTTGGCCCACTTTTTCTTTTTACACTAGATTTTTTTTTTTTAAACTTCAGTCACTTGTCTTTTTCTAATTACAATTTCACAGCAATTACAATGAAATATCGAAATTACAAAAAGATCCTTCAAGTATGAACAAATTTGAACAATATTGGTGTAAGACTTTGAAATAAGAACAATTCAAGTAGTGTAAAGTAATTTCCAAGTGAATGAGCACAAATCAAGTAATTAGAGACCTAGATCTTTCATTCAAGTGGATGAAAAACACATCATTTTCACAATTTGAATTTCATGAAGATCTATTAGGTTCTAAAAATTAGAAATCATTGAAGCACTTTTGACAAAAAATTGAATTAATCTTACTATTGTAAATTGAAATTTGAATTGAAATTTTGAAATTCTTCAAATTCACAAAGCAAGGAAAAGAGATTTATGCCTGAATTTCAAGAAACAACCAAAATTCAAATGTAATATATGAATACATTCAAAAATGGCGCCTAAAAGCAAGAGGTGAAAAGTGGAGGAAAAAAAACATTTCACCAAAATTCAAGCAAAATCAATTCAAACTCATTTCAAATTCTAGATTCATGATCACAATTGGATTCAATTTGAACTTCATCATCCAATTTCAAGTGATTAATGGCGCCAATACTCAAATGAGTTCATCATGAAAATGGCTCCAACTCAAAAATTATCATAGAATTTGAAAATTTTGATCAAAAATTCAAAACAATTGAAGATTCAAAGAACTAGCTCCAGATACCACTTGCTAAAAATTTAAGATCAAACATAAACAAGAACAATAGAATAAACTTGATCTTCAAGTGAAGAATCAAGAGAAACCAAAAAGGAGTAGAAGAGAAGAACAATAGATATACGAACTAGAAATTAAATTACAAGAAGTAAATGACATGAATTAAAAAGCAAGAATTAAATAAAAAAAATAGAAAATGGAAGAGGTTGAGAAGAAGGAGAATGGCGCCACAAAGTCATTCTTCTTGGAGAAGAATATTGAATTTGATAAGCCAAGGAAGATTCACCACTTGAATATGGAAATTCAAGATAAGAATCAATGGTTCAACTCATAACCAAGAAGAGGAGACTCTCAACTCTCTCTAGCAATCTCAAGTGTGATAAAACTCAATTGAATTCAAACTTGTAAAATGATTTACATGAAGCCTATTTATAGGCTTATCCTACTTAAGGTGCAAGCTGGTCTAACTTGAAGTGCAAGTTACTCTTACTCAAGAACTCCTCTTTATTGTTCTTGTTCAGCTTAGGGAAACTAATATAGACATTTCTCTATGAATCTTCAAACTCATAAAATTAGTCTTAACCATGGATACCGATCATTACCCTAGATTCCCTTAACAACGTTCTGCCTCAATCAACGTTTGATTCACAAAAATTTCCTCACTAACTATCATTGATCTTAAGGATTCACATCTTACTAGCCACAACTATATCTCAACAAAAATTTCGTCACTTCTTGTCCATTCAACTAAAGAGATGATCGTAGTCAAATACTACCCTTACTCCCAAACCAATTTCCTAAAGATCATATTATTTTTCTTGCTCGTCTACTCGAGTCACGGGTGATTCGTTGAAATCAATCCCAACTTGGTCCTCAACACTTGGAGTGGATTTTCACTACAACATTGGTAAACTTGGGGTTTTCATTTTGAAGAGAAATTTGGAGACATTTCATGAAGTTTGATCAGTCCTCTGATACCCATGTCGGTTAGCTCATCCACTGCAAAGTGGATCTTGATAGGTAAGAAGGCCGTTAACTTCGTCAGTCTGTCCACGATCACTTGATCAAAACGAATCTCTTAAAGGTGTTTGATAAATTCATAACAAAATCCATTGCCACACTAACTTCTTGATAGGGAATGTCTCGAGCGTCAAGTTATCTCTCTTTCATTGTACTCGACTAACTCTGACATCCTGGTATGAATCAGATACCCATCCTCATGACTCGTGAGGTAGGTTACATGTCAATGACATTTGGAAGAATATGCAGGGTAAATTTGATTAAGGATGACAAATCCTTTCGAACTACAATAAGGCATGATCTTGGAAATTACAGAAAGAAATTTTCAAGAAAAGAGGTTTCTTGATTTCACTTTCACAAAGGCTTAGAGAAGAATTTCATCAATTTTGAAAGATATAGGATTATCCCGTATGGAAAAAGATTCTTCAATTAGGTTCGGGAATGTAAAAATGCATGGCTAATACACATTTACAAACACGACTCTAACAGAGCTGCTCATTCCATTAGAATTTCCTCGGATAGTTCTAACTCTAAAAGTATTCAACGTACTACAAGACGTTCGTCAAAGGATGATTTTAAAGGGAATTTAGCCTGACAAAATTGGATTGGGTCACATTTACTAAAAGTAAAAGTGACTAGCATGAGTTTCATCAAGAAAATTTTTTTACTAAGAAATTATTTGGGTCATAACTCAATAAATAGTCATAACCAATTTAGGAGTCCCAATAGATTTCAAATCAGCCCAGAAAAGTTTGTTTGACAGGCGCAAACTTGATCACTACGATTGCTTAATACAATCATAGGGACTCGAGGAACAATTGTCAATTGACGCGTTTATAAAGAATCAAATAGTGCAGTGAAGAGTTTTTCTTAAACATGAGACACTCATTCTAAGAGTGGAAGTTCGGATTGACTTGTCTCGACTTCGAACAAGTACGAAGGTTTTTTTTTTCTAAACATGCTTAATCCGGTTTGTTTCCGTCTTCTGTATTCTTCTCTAAACGATGTAAGATAACTGATGACTTAGCCCGTCTCTCAGTAAGGTGAGTCAACGGCTCCAAAATCTTAGACATTTCCTCGATGTGTCTTTGAAATAAACGGTTAGCTTTACAAACTATGGATTTTAGTCACTGTCTGCGGTCACTTTCACAAAAGTGATGTTTTATCCTTATGAGCAACACTGACACTCCCCACGGGACACACTTGGTCCCCAAACTGTTCTGACATCAATTTTCCCTTTAAGTCAAGTCATCTAACTCAACTAACTTTGGAGGCGATATCCTACACGAAGCGACGGAGATC
Organism: Sophora flavescens; assembly: GCA_030762895.1. Taxonomy (NCBI): domain Eukaryota; kingdom Viridiplantae; phylum Streptophyta; class Magnoliopsida; order Fabales; family Fabaceae; genus Sophora; species Sophora flavescens. The sequence goes on along the minus strand of CM061067.1, from coordinate 159,860,176 downwards.
CGATTGCATCTAGGAACTAGATCAATCGAAAACTCGATATCCTTCACCAGGACAAACCTGGAACATTCTCAGGGAATACTCCCGGAAAATCTTCCACAATGGGTACCTCATCCAAATGTCTGACACCATCCCAAACACTACTAGAAAACTTGAATTTTCAGACGGAATTTTCGGACGGAAATGTTTCCGTATGAAATTTTATGAATATTTCGGATGGATTTGAGACGAATGTAATTTTGAATGAGATTTCGTCTCAAATCCGTCTCTACTTTGTCTCAAACTTTCGTGCCAATAACACGCCAAAATATTTCCCACGGATCGGTTTCATATTTTTTTTATCTCGAGTCTTTTCAATCATTCGTCTGAAATCTGTCCGAAAATTTGAGACAGATTTCACACGGATTTATTATTTTTTATATTTTTCTTGATTTATCTTACATCCGTATGAAGTCTGTCCAAAAAATTGATTTTATTAAATTTTTAGTCACACCCCTTATTTTACTGCATACACTCCTTTCTTCTCCCTTAACCCACGAATCCTTCTCCCGCATACTCACTCTGAATTTCTGAAAAAACCTAACACTCTTCTTCTTCTCCCAATGTCTGCCGCTGCTACCATTTCCTGGCCACGTTACGGCGCCGTCCGGCCTCCGTTGGCCACGAAACCACCACCGTTCTCTTCATCTCCTCAAGACCTTTCATTTTAGCTAACTGGTTTTCGGGTTTGAAGTCGTCACCGGAGAACCACCGCGAGGTAAGAACTCCGGCCACCCTTGCAGAGTCTTCTTTTTCATGTTTCTTCATCTTTTAACTCCCTGCCTTCTTCCAATAACCAAAAACTTGCTCCTTCTTCTCTCCATCATAACTAGTCGCGCGCTGTCGCGTTCCATCGCCGTCGGTCCTCCTTTGATCACTGTCACGGTCGCGCCTAAAGGGAGGAAGACAACCCCGTAACGAAGCTCTTCATCCAGCGTGTTTTGTTCTGTTTGGCTCCTCCGTTTGGATGCCGTTACCATCGTGGTAAGCTTACAGTCGCTTTCCATGCCGTCACCATCTGCCTCAGCTTGAGTCAATTGTCTTGTCAGATCTTCAATCCATTTTTCTTTCTAAAAAATGGATCTATTAAGATGCAAATTTTGATTCTCAGTTTTTTCAAGCCTTTGATTGGTCTCAGATAACTGCTCCTCCAAAACCCTACCTACTCTGTTTTAACATTTTTCTTCTTCGCAGAACGATGCACAGCGGAACGGCGGCCAACACAGTGAGCGGATTCCTATCTCTTGCTTCGATTGATTGTTGTGTCTCAGTATCTTTGCCCAGCTCTCATTTGGACTTTCAGGTCAGGTATATTTACATCATTCTCTTATAATACTTTCCTTTGTTCTTTCAATGACCATACATAGTTTAAGTAAAGATATAGAAGACAGGCTAGCTGAAAGAGACAATAATATTACTCTATTATGGACAAATCATGTATATTTGCACCCCAAATATGCAAACTCTAATATCTTTAATATCATTTCAGAATACAACATTTTTAATAAAAGTTGAATATCTCTTGTACCCACCAATACCATAAAAAATGAATTGAAAAATTCATCTGTCAGATGATATCATAACTTATTGAGAAACTGTGAACATTTCTAATAATTGTGATCAAGAAAAATCATATGTGCTGAGTTGAAGCATATGAAGTAGCATGAAGCATATGAAGAAAAATCATCCCTACTAAGTTGAATCATACCTACGCAAAGAGGTTTGGCCATTGGAACTTTTATGGCAAAGCATTCACACCAAACTTACATCTAATGTTCCTTTTGATTTTATCATTGCCAAAACCACTTTGATAACTAAAATTCTTGCTCAATTCCATGTTCAGAAATCACAGACAACTGGTGATGGGTAATGCTTCTGATCTAATTAACTGAATTATTTGAATCAGGCTTAGCATACCATAACTTTAGGCAAATACTTCATTCCCTCAGAAAAATGAACTTGAAACAGTGTATAACACACTGTTTGCAACATTCCCCGTTTGTATAGAAATTTCTTCTGACACTTTACTAAAATATCTAAAACTCTGCTTACCAAAATCCATGTGGTAGGACATTTTCAGCCATCCTCCATGAATTCATGCTTGTTTCAAAATTGATGGAACTAATGGCATCAACCAAAGTTTCAGGCTTCCCATTATCTTACAAGTATGAAGCACACAAGAGCCATTGCTGCCAACCTTTCACCTTTGTTCCAGACAAAAATGGGTTGTTTCCCATTCCCTTTGATGGGTATGGTGCTTACCTCTCCTTGCAGACCCGAGTTGAGTAATGGTTATGGATCGATTCATCATGAGTGCCCCATTTTCCAACAGATTTTAACATATTAAGAAGTTGGATTCTATACTTATAAGGTTAATTCATCACATCTGTAAAGCTGATTTTTGAACCTAAAGCCTATGTCAAAGTATCAGCAATTTAAGGAACTGCAGTCCTTAAATGTAGGAAAATTATAACTGACTAGGAAGAATTTACCTCAAAAAAATTATAATATAATCCTTGTTTTCTTAGGCAAATTGAAATGTAGGAAATCATCTATAATAATAATAAAAGAAAAGATAGGTAAAAAAACATTCAAACAAAGGATAAGATAGAAGACACTGAAAAATTTGGTATCAGATGAAAAACAAACTGATATGATCTGATTTTCCTTCTCCAGTGTCTTCTACAAAATAAGGGACGAGGTTAATGTCTTTGAAAGGTACAACTGTTATTCAATTCAATATGTAAAAGGTTAAGAGTTTAACTATCTATTTCAGTTGTATTTGCCCATTTTGGTTTATTCTAGTGTAGTTTCTGATATGGGTGAGGCCTATATTAGCAGTTTTGTAGCATGTCCCCTGCTTCATGAGATAAATAGATATAATATTTGTTTCTGAAGGTCTTTAATGGTGTTGATAGCTCAACATGGGACAGAAGAGACTCCAATAAATGATCAAATCATTTTAAGTAGAAGTGAATGAAAACCGTTATGTAAGGTAATCTAACAACAATTTCAATCAAACTGCTTTGCTGGTTTGCTGCCTTGCATTAACAATATATTGGCAAAAATCAGAGTTTTTGAAGATTCCTTGCGGTCTAACTCTGCAGGCAGGAGTGCACAACCTGCACTAAAGGGCAAAACCATTGGCATTACCTTGCACATCTAAAAATATTGGCCTTGTGCTAACATTGTAAGTTGGCAGTAACAAAAACAAGGAGGATTCAATAGTTTTATCTTTTTCTCTTTTTTTCTTTTTCTCAAATTTCAGCTGGGCTTTAACCAAGATTTCCCACTGAGTGGAGCATTCTTTGAGATGGGAACATTGTATCACAGATGGTTTGCAGAATTTATGGTTTCTTACATATCATATCAATTTTATTTTCTTTTGTAGAAGAACTGTAGATGGGAACCAAAATATGATGTAAGGATTCGTCAAATTTTTGACATCAAGGGAGAAACTCGATTTAGGGGTATAATGTATGAAGAGAGGAAAAAATATGAAAAAAGTCAAGAATACAAGCCAAAGTACATTCCTATACAAATATGGAATCAACTAATACATTATTGGGCATCAGATAAGAAGTTTAAGAACTTGTCTGTGGCAAACACTGCATATCGTACTTCAAATGAAGGCAGCTCTATGCATACTGGTGGTTCTATATCTATGGGTGAGCATGCACGTAGAATGGTAAGACACTTGAAATTGTTTGCTTGAGTATTTAATTTTATGAACTATTGTGAATTTTCTCATTGAAGTTATGACAAAGTGTAGGAGTTAGCTACACAAGTCAAACCTTCCCTAGAAGAAGTGTTTGCTAAATGCCATTTGAAAAAGGACAATACTTGGGTTGATAATAGATCTGAGAATGCCATGGTATGTGGTGTTAATTTTAATTTTTCTATAACTTTTGTTGCATGCGTAGTTCAAAATTGTTTGTTAGTGAAATGACTAACAAAAGTCAAACTGTAATGTTTTGTAGGGAAATTTTAAAAAGAGAAAATAAGAGCTTTCAGAATTGTCATCGTCTCTAAATGAGGATGGTGACGGGTTGTCTTGTGAAAGCCAAAATATGCCAGATGACTTGACTATTTGGAAAGAAGTAGTTCCTAAAGGCAAAAAAAGGACATTATATGGTCTAGGTTCTATAGGAACAAATATCTCTTCAAAGTATGCTGTCAATTCATCCTCAAGTGCATCTAAGGACACAAACACGGAACAAGAGCTAGTAAAGTGGCAAGAAAAGGTTAAAGAGCAAGAACTTATAAATCAAGAGCAAAAGCGTAAGTTGGAGGAGCAACAAAAGAGGATTGAATCAACTGAAAGTTTGGTTGTTGCTTTATTTGGAAAGTTAAATATGCCACTACCTCTAAACTTTGTTTCTGCGACAACTATGCAAGATGGATCAAATGAGACTAGTGAGCGCTCTAATGGTGACAATGATGATAATTTTAATGTTGATTGATGGCTTTGATCTAGATTTGTGAGTCCTTAAATGTCTATAGTTTGTTTTGATTTAATATAGATTGATGACACCTTGATGACACTAGTTAGTTTTATGTTGTTTTAGATCGATAGACATATTACTCTAGTTTGTGTTACTTTGTTATTGACTAATGAGTACTTTGATCATATTGGTTTGTTTTATTGTGCTAGAATTAGAATGATGAAACACTTATATGAATTTAGTTTATGTGATTGTTCTTGACTGTTAGGTAAAAACATTATCAGGTATACTTGATTGTTCTTCACAGGTTAATGTCTTGTTTGAAATTTGTTCAAATATGTCAATTTTCAATTCAGTTTTATCTCAATCTGTGTGAAACTAAAACTTGAATAATGATTTTGATATTTCATCTTAGTGTTGTTTCAAAAGTAAATTAAGACAATTTATAAATTTGTGTCAATTTCCTTAATAAAAAAAATAATTTTTATTAAATTTGTTCAAAATCCGTCTCAAAAGGATAAACTTTTCTGTCTTAAATCCGTGCGAAAAGAGGATTGGATAAATTTATTTATTTAATCCGTGGGAAATCTGTCCCAAATAAAATCACAACATTCGTCCCAAATCCGTTGGAAAACAAAAATAATTCCGTTCGAAATTCGTTTGAACAATAACCAAAATCCGGATTTGCACGTTGTCCATATTTTGTCCACAATCCGTCTGTAAATATTTTCGGACAGAATTTGGGACGGATTTTATAATTTCCAACGAGGCTTTTTCGGACGGGTGTCGTTCCGTCTGAAATCCGTTCGGAATTAATTATCCTTCCGAAATTCGTAGGAAATTTGTCCAATTTTCGTCTGAAATCCGTCTATGAATCTGTCCGAAAAAGACGGATTTCTAGTAGTGAAATGGATAAACGAACATGTCAACATGAATCAATGTACCATTTACTAATCATGAGTTCCATAAGGTCTCGACCAAAACAGAACCCATCAAAACACACCTACTGGGGTGTCAGCACATATTGTTTCGCCAAGGAAACAATTCAAGCAATAACCAAACAGAGATCACACAACAAAAACATAATGAACCTATTCCCCAAGTTCCCGAAAGACTCGACCAGCTCTGATACCACCAATGTAACACCCCTTTGGACATTACATCCTAATCACATGCGGAAATAAATTAAAAAGAAGGCTTACTGGTTGCTTTCGGAAAAACTTCTATAATTTTCATAAGTGTAAAAATATGAGGGTAAAAGTTTTACGGAGTACTTAAAATAGTGCACACAACACACAGTATAATCATACCAAGTTTAATAATCCACAACAACTAGACTTATTTATAAATCCAAAACACTTCAACATATGAACTTTCATGGAATAATCTTCCATACTAAAAATTATAAAATCATTATACGACTTTTCAAGACCACCTATAATAACTTCTTTAAAACATCCGTCCCAAAGGAAACATCCTAAGTTGGTCGTCCTAGAAGACAACTAATGGGAAGAATTCCATAGTTCTCACCATAGAATTTTCACCAACCTCTTTAAGGATCGGGAGTAAGGGTGAGATACCAATATATGGATGAATTATGACGACTACATGTCCAAACACAGCAACAGATACAGATAAATATTCATAATCAACATATAAATCCTCACAAATAATCATATAAATCAACAACCGTCGTCATTTTTGAAAACATGATACTTCTATATTCCAACATTCCGTCCTAGTCTCCGGAGACCCCAACTCCATGCTGTTTTTGAAAAATAGTGAGCTGATCAGGCTCAATTTCCACTCAGGCACAAATATGCAACACATGTACATGGCTCAACTTAATTCCCACATCAATTGTCCAACTCAAGGCACAGTAATCAACGCACGTGGTGTAACATCTCTGACTGCTCTATGGATTTGACGACTGACCCCATAGACCAACACGAGTCTTTTCAGCGTGCTTTGTCCTCACTCACACGCATCATGGGAAAACTTCCTAGGAGGTCACCCATCCCAAAATTGCTCCAAGCTAAGCACGCTTAACTGTGGAGTTCTTAAGTGATTGACTCCGAAAAGAAGATGCATCTTATTGGTATAGGTAGTACCAATCAATTCATATAAGTCATCCTCAATTGTATAGTCCCATACCTACACAGTCTCAGGATCTCTCTCATTCGGATGTGTAATCGGTTCATTCATATGTCCCTCCGCCTAGAAGCCTGCCAGGAGCCGCTCCTTGTCCGTGCCTTCTTGTACCGGCGATCACTCCCCGCCCTCGTCGGCACCCGGGTGTTACATGCCCACCAACTTCCGCTTGGTTCGTCCCCGAACCACACCGTACTGGGAGAGGTGCCGCTCTGATACCATTTGTAACATCCCTGACTGCTCTATGGATTGACAACTGACCCCACAGACCAACACGAGTCTTTTCAGCGTGATTTGTCCTCACTCACACGCATCCTGGGAAAACTTCCCAGGAGGTCACCCATCCCAGAATTGCTCCAAGCTAAGCACGCTTAACTGTGGAGTTCTTAAGTGATGGGCTCCCGAAAAGAATATGCATCTTATTGGTATAGGTAGTACCAATCAATTCATATAAGACATCCTCAACTGTATAGTCCCATACCTACACAATCTCATGATCTCTCTCATTCGGGTGTGTAATCGGTTCATTCATGTGCCCCCCTCCTAGAAGCCTGCCAGGAGCCGCTCCTTGTCCGTGCCTTCTTTCACCAGCGATCACTCCCCGCCCTCGTCGGCACCCGGGTGTTACATGTGGGTTCCAGAGCACACCGTCCTACACAAGGCACAATGAACAAGGCTTATGGAAATCATGGTCCATCAAGGCACCAATGATACACCGTCGCATGAGATACATTTCCCTTCAAGGCATTCACACAAAACTTTTGGACACGTCTTCCAAATGCATGAAAAAAAAATCATTTTATTTTCGCAGCTTTTCTTTGTGCTTCATTCTTTCCTTCGTCAAAGCTCAAGGCTCACGACCATCCATAAATTTTCAACATTTTAAAACTTTCATTATCAACACAGGACGATTAAGTCCGAGTGTCCAATCACAACAGTCCTAGACCTGTGCACTAGTCTTAGACTTTGTGGTTGTAGAAAACAACTTTCACCTTTTTACTACTTTCACCACATTTTATCACAACGTATGTAGGACACACAGTCCACAACAACGAAAATAGGACACACAGTCCTCAACATTGTTAACGTGTTTAGGACTATGTTCCACAACAACGTGTATAGGACACACAGTCCAGAACAACGTATATAGGACACAGTCCACAACTTTATGTATATGACACACAGTCCACAACGTTGTGATACGGATCATGGATCCACGTGCTTTAACTCTAGTATCCCGATGTCTCGGTGTAACAGCCTGATTTTAATGATGTTGTTCAACCGGTTAAAATATAATTAAATTATATTTTAAATTTGAGAGTTAGAAAGTGTTTTTGATTAAAATAAAATCATATTCATAGTCTAATTTATGGTAGAGGGTTACGGTAAAATTTTAAGTTGAAAATTCAGACGAAAGTCAGTCTGCGTTTTCACTGCCGGTACAAGTTTATTGTGCAGAAAACCTAATTTTGAGCCGTGAACGAGATAGTTAGTGTTTTTATTATGTTTCCTTCAACTTTGGTTATTTTGAAAATTTTCGTTTAAAAATAAATTATAATATTTTATTCGGGCGAAAACGTCGGAAGAATTACGATCGGAAATGCAACCGGGTACGAAATGGAGCTGAATAGGAGACATAAAAGGCTTGAGGTGAGATGAGGGAGTGAGGTGACTCACTAGAGATATGGCCTAAGCTACCTCCTAAAAAGTGGTCATGATGGACTTTTTGAAATATATCATATTATATTCTAAAAACCTATTTTTCTCTTTCCTCTTCAACCAAACAAGGCACAAGGCCAAAACCTACTCACCAAGCTCATTCCTCTCTCCTCAATTTCGTGCCACTCTCTCCCCTCTCTATATACCCTTTCATTTTCACTTCATCATCTTCCTACTTCAACCTCCATTAAACCTTCATCTTCTTCTTTCTTCTAAAAGTTTAAGCTCTTAAAGCTTTAGTTTTTATTCATCTTTTCTACTTAAGTTCTTCAGTAAAGTTCTTCCTTATACTAAGGGTAATGCTCTCATATCAATCTTTTTGCAAGTTTCATGTTTTATTTCTTAGTTTACTTTATGTGTTCTTTATATGCTTTAAACTTCTAAAATCTCTCTAAAATGGTAGAAAACTCCTTTTGAGTTGAAACCACTTTCTACAGTCTTGTATTAACTTATATTTTCACATACTAAGAGTTTTTGTAAAACAAAAATCTCTACCTATCTCTTCCAATGAAGGCAGAATGCTTGCATTTGTGACCTAGGAAGTTTTTGTTTCAACTTTTGGAATATGATCATGTGTTTGAGTTTCTAAGTATCCATTGATCTTAAATCTATAAATCTTGGAAGTTTTGATAGCTTGTTCCTATGATGGCTGAAAATATGAATAAGTAAGCCTAGGATACTATGTTTCAACTTTCCAAGTATGATCATGGATTTAGAACTCTTAATACCTTCTGATTCTAAACCTAAGAGTTATTGTTAAACAAAGAATATTTTCCTCATCATCCTATGATGGCCGAAACTTAGTGTTTAGGTGCTAGGATGTGTGAGTTTTTATTTTTCCAAAATGATCATGGACTTAAGCTCCATAAGATATTTGGATGCTAAGTCTAAGAGATTGGAAAGTTTAACGATTTCTAACTTGTTTATTCTATGTAATTGAAGTTAGGATGTATTACTTTCATTTTTTCCAAGATGATCATGGACTTGAGCTCCATAGGATATTTGGATGCTAAGTCTAAGAGATTGGCATGTTTAAGTTTCCATTGTTTTCCAAGATGATCATGGATTTGAGCTCCATAAGATATTTGGATGCTATGTCTAAGAGATTGAAATGTTTAAGTTTCCATTGTTTTCCAAAATGATCATGGACTTGAGCTCCATAAGATATTTGGATGCTAAGTCTAAGAGATTGGAAAATTTAAGGATTTCTAACTTGTTTATTCTATGTTATTAAAGCTAGGATGTATTACTTTCATTTTTCCAAGATGATCATGGACTTGAGCTCCATAAGATATTTGGATGCTAAGTCTAAGAGATTGGAATGTTTAAGTTTCCATTGTTTTCCAAAATGATCATGGACTTGAGCTCCATAAGATAATTGGATGCTAAGTCTAAGAGATTGGAAAGTTTAAAGATTTATAACCTATAAATCCTATGAAGGCCGAACCTAGAAGGTTATGGACCTAGGATACTTTGTTCTTATTTTACCAAAATGATCATGGTTTTGAGCTCCTTAATACATATGGATGCTAAACCTAAGAGATTGGAAAGTTTAGTGAATGCTAGCCTATTTTACTAGCCTTGGCCGAATACCCTAAGTTAATAACTTAGTGGGATTTTAATTCAAATTTGTTAAGTGATCTTTGTTTATGAACTCCTAACACTTAAGGATCATAAATCCATGAGTTGTATAATGTTTGGAAATCTCTAACCCTAAGAACTAGTCTTGGCCGAACCTATACCTTGTGGTTTAGTGTTCTTGTTTGATTTTAACTTGTGATTTTGTGTTCATAACCTTAGACTTCCATCGCGGAGGAAACGAGGACGTTCGTGGTATATCTCTTCGAGCATATAATCTCCTTACCTTCACGAAGGTGGAGTTAGTACTTAGTGGTGTGACAACGAGGAGCTTCGAGTTCGAGAGTTCGTTGATAACCCAGGTGGGGGAAAGAACCAACCTATCGTCGGAATGGATAAGTAGTAGATTATATAATAATTGTGTAGGGCGACCTAAACCCTACTATTAGTCGAGTAATCGACAAGACCAAAATCACATCGGAAACCTTTTTCTGAAAAGCCAATGGCGATTCGGGGATTGTAGGTATATCGATATTAGGTTGATTTTAGATTGTTGATGGTTGATTTGATTTTATTACCTTTATTGAATTGATTTTGTGCTATATTGGTGATATGGGAATATTTGGATTGATATTGTGTTATGCATGATCTGCCTGGTTTGTATTATTATGCTTAGTGGTTTTTAAGCGAAGATATATATGTTGTCTAAGAGATGATTGTTTTGGGTGTGAGGATAATGATGATTTAGAAGTGCCTAACCTAGATGATGTATGTTAAAGAGGTGTTATGGCATAGAATATGTGTCAAGTTCTAATGGAAGGTTAAGGCACCAGGATGTTGTTAAAACGGGTTGGTGAGATTCAAGTATAGGTGTTGTTGTCCACAACCTTGTATTGGTAATATAATGCACAAGGATAAAAGTGTTTTGGTAATATAATACGTAAGGACATCTGTGTATTGATAATATAATACACCGTGTATTGGTAATATAATACACGTAAAACACTTCTGTGTATTGGTAATATAATACACCGTGTATTGGTAATATAATACACGTAAAACATTTCTGTTTATTGGTAATATAATACACCGTGTATTGGTAATATAATACACATAAAACACTTCTGTGTATTGATAATATAATACACCGTGTATTGGTAATATAATACACGTAAAATCAAGAGTTCTCGCGAGACCGCTTCCACCTTAGGAAATAGGTGTGCAACTATGGTGTCTTTGAGTAGGCATGAGATTGGGGGTAGAGGATGATATATTAACTTGAGGGTGATCTGTTAGTTATGTGCGTTGTTTGTCTGTGACAATTACTGTATGATTTACTATGACTCTTTTCCGCTTTTTGATGATAGAATTGTTTCTTATTCCCTATGTTTCTGTATTTTTGTGGGTTACTTTGGTTTATTTTAGAAGACCCGATGGTGGGTTATGTTGTTGAGGAGCTGGACGGAACTCTGTATGAAACAGAGATTGTTGAGGAGTTGGATGGAACTCCTCACGAACCCGATGCTGGGGGTCGAGCTGTGATCCATGGCGATTAGAGTATAGACATTATGGCCAGTGTGTCTAAGGAGCGTTTTTATATTTCCGCTAAGTATGTCTGTTATTAAGTTTATGCCTGTGAGGGATCCTACTGAGAGGATATCCTCAACAGTGTTTTGGTATTGTAATGAACAACTAAGTGTGTATTTACATATGTTAAAGTTATTGTGTTTTAAATTTGTAGAAGTTATATGATAATTAAATAAGTTTTTAATTTTTACGTATTTTCACTATAAGCACGTGATTAAGAATTGATTTAAGAAGGTAATTAATCTAATAAAACACCGGGGCACAACGGGGTGTCTCATTTTGGTAGCAGAGCAGTTTGGTTCTAAAACGGACTGTGGGTTATGTCCGATCAGAATCAAGGACTGTGAGGTTTAGGATGTTGTTACTGGTCGTGTATAGTTGAATCCACATCGGATGTTGACTATACTTAGAAGTTGGGTAGTGTGTCAGAATTTGATGTGAGATGTTAATATTAGTATGGCATTTGGAAGAGCTTATTTAAGCTCCTTTTGACTTATCTGATGATATAAGCCCTTATGCAGTGTGTTTGGCAGAGCTTATAAAAATAACTTATGTCATCCCATAAGGAGTTTTTGACTTATTTTCATAAGTCACTGGGAGAAGCTTATGAAATTATCATAAGAGCTTATGCACTAAACACCCTCTCCGTGTTTTTCACTATTCGAATCCTCTCATGCCCCTTTCTTTCTTTTTCTTTCTTTAAGCGCTTATGGCATAAGCTCTCATGCGATAAGGTCTTATGTGATAAGCTCTTAATTAAGTTGTTTACCCAAACGCACCCATATGTCATACTAATAAGAGCGGATGATTTCTTTTAACAGAATCATGGTTCGCGGAAGAGGACGTCCAACTAACAGTGGTGACGAAACTCCAGAAAGGATTATTGGAGCTGTCAATGGTAATGCCGACAATATTGAGAATGGAGGAGGATCATCTTCGACTCCAAGTGCAATGGAAACCCTAGCTGCTGCTATGCTACTGCAAACCCAACAGAATACTGAGATGCTGCAGATGAACAAAGAACAGCAAGAAATTAAGAATCAGAGAAGGGCGATAGGAGCTGAAGATGCCGGATTGACTAATTTTATGAACGGAAAACCACCTCAATTCCGAGGAGAGTATGAACCAGAGAAAGCAGAATGGTGGATACAAGAGATCGAAAAGATATTTGCTACTATGCGCTGCCGCGAGGAGAAGAAAGTGACCTGTGCTGCCTTCATGTTAACCGAAGGAGCAGAATTCTAGTGGAAGGGAAAGAAAATACTGTTGGAAGCTGAGGATAGGAACATTAACTGGAAGTTATTCACTGATTGCTTTTTTGAAAAATATTTTCCGCGTCTAGTTCGATGCGAGAAGGAAAAGGAATTCACAAACCTCAAATAAGGCAACATGTGTGTTGGTGAGTATGCATCACGTTTTGAAGCTTTGATCAAGTTTTCGGAATTCTATCAGAGGTTTCCAAGTGAGGACTGGAAATGTAGAAGATTTGAGGAAGGACTCAGATATGAGCTGCAGAGGGCTGTAGTGTCTCTTGACATACAGTAATTCCCAGAACTAGTCGAGAGATGCAGTGCCATTGAAAGTATAGACCTAAGGATGGCCAATGAACAGAAACAATTGAGGAATGGAGGTCCTAACCGATCAAGTTTCCAGAGGCGTGGAGAAAGTAGTTCTCAGTGGAGACAGAGACCATATGCTCGACCCGGGCAAACACCAACACCAGCACCAGTGCCTAGAACGGGTCAACAACCACAGGGCTTAGTTTGCTTCAGATGTGGAGGATCTCATTATGCTAGAGACTGTACAAATAGGCCTAGCTGTTTCAATTGTGGGAAACCAGGTCATGTGGCACGATATTGCAGACAAAGGGTTATGCAACAACCGACAACTGCCGGAAGAGGAACTGGAGACAATAGAGGTGGAGCTGGAAGAGGAGTCCCAGTAGCAAGACCACAAGTGGCCAAACCTCAAGCCACTGTAAGAGTGTTTACTGTGAGGGGAGCTGAATCCTCTCAATCTGCTGATCTTATACAAGGTATGTGTTTGATAGCTGGTAGACTCTCGTATGTGTTGTTTGACTCAGGCGCTACACATTCTTTTATTTCGCATGAGTGTGTGGATCATTTGAACTTAACTATTTCCAAATTACCTTATACTCTCACAGTGTCTACTCCAACCAGTAATCCTTTGACTACTATGTCTGTTTGTTTACAGTGTCCTATTGTTGTTGAGAATAGGACTTTCATTGTAGATCTTATCTGTTTGCCTATGCAATAGATAGATGTTATTCTTGGCATGGATTGGCTTTCGTCTAACCATGTAGTGCTAGATTTTTCTAGCAAGACTTTATCATTTCCTGAACCTTTTAGTGTACCATCTGCCAGTGAAGGAGTTTCTACGAGGAGTGACAACTCTCAACAGTTTGTCATGCTTTTCGCAGTGGAGGCTAATGTGACTCCCAGCATAGATTCCATGCCTATTGTGATAGAGTTTCCTGAAGTTTTCCCTCCAGATGTTCCAGGTTTGCCACCGGAAAGAGAAGTGGAATTCACTATAGATCTCGTACCAGGGACAGGGCCTATATCTATAGCTCCTTATTGGATGTCACCGATTGAGTTAGCAGAGTTGAAGGAACAATTGGATGACATGTTAGGAAAAAAGTTTATCAGACCGAGTGTTTCACCGTGGGGAGCACCAGTGTTATTTGTTAAGAAGAATGATGGAAGTGCGAGATTGTGCAGGGATTACAGGCAGTTGAATAAGGTGACGATTAAGAATAAGTATCTGTTGCCTAGGATAGATGATTTGATGGATTAGTTGAAAGGAGCAGTATTGTTCTCTAAGATTGATTTAAGATTTGGGTACCATCAGATCAGAGTAAGAAAGGAAGATATACCCAAGACGACTTTTAGGACGTGATATGGGCACTATGAGTATTTAGTTATGCCTTTCGGTGTAACTAATGCGCCAGCCGTGTTCATGGATTATATGAACAGAATTTTCAGACCGTTCCTCGATAAGTTTGTTGTTGTGTTCATCGACGATATTCTTATTTATTCTTGTACGCGGGAAGAGCATGAGGAACATTTGAGATTGGTGTTGCGAGTTTTGAAGGATAGACAGCTTTATGCCAAACTTTCCAAGTGTGAGTTTTGGATATAAGAAGTAAAATTCCTAGGTCATGTGATTAATAAAGAAGGAATAGCCGTAGATCCAGCTAAGGTTGAGTCAGTTCTTAAGTGGGAACGACCTAAGTCAGTAAGTGAAGTACGGAGTTTCCTAGGACTAGCTGGATATTATCGGAGGTTCATAGAGGGATTCTCGAAGATTGTGTTGCCTATGATGCAGTTAATGAGGAAAAATATAGCTTTTGTGTGGATGGACAAGTGTGAACAAAGTTTTCAAAAGCTGATGGACAGGTTGACTACATCACCTGTGTTGATCTTACCAGATCCACTAGGACAATTTGACGTATATTGTGATGCGTCATACCAAGGTTTAGGCTGTGTCCTGATGCAAGTGGGAAGAGTCGTGTCTTATGTTTCCCGACGGTTGAGAATTCATGAGAGAAATTATCCGACTCATGATTTGGAGTTAGCAACAATAGTGTTCGCATTAAAGATATGGAGACACTTTTTGTATTTAGCAAAGTTTAATGTCTTCAGTGACCACAAGAGCCTGAAGTATATATTCGATCAAAAAGAATTGAATATGAGACAGCGAAGATGGATGGAGTTTATCAAAGATTATGATTTTGAATTACTGTACCATCCTGGGAAGGCCAATGTGGTAGTGGATGCTTTAAGCAGGAAATCCTTACACGTGTCTGCGATGATGGTTAAGGAGTTAGAATTGCTTGAACAGTTCAGGGATTTGAACTTAGGAATGGAATTGGTTGAGAATAATATTTACTTAAGTATGATCACTATTAGTAGTGATTTTATGAAAGATCTTAAAGATAAACAACTTCAGGATCTATATCTCCAGGAAGTAAGTAGAGGAATCAATGAGGGTAAAATTTCTGAGTTTAATAGAGGAACGGATGGTGTGCTAAGGTTTAGAGATATAATATGTGTGCCAGAGGATGCAGAACTTAGGAAGATGACTTTAGAGGAAGCACATAAGAGTAAGTTAAGTTTCCATCCTGGATCCACAAAAATGTATCAGGATTTGAAGAAAATGTTTTGGTGGACAAGGATGAAGAAACAAGTAGCGGAGTATGTTTTATCTTGTCTGGTGTGTTAGAAAGCTAAGATTGAACATCAGAAGCCAGTAGGATTACTACAATCTTTAGATATCCCAGAGTTGAAATGGGATAATATAGCTAGGGATTTTGTGGTCGGATTACCATGAACTCCTAAGAAGCATGATACGATTTGGGTTATCATTAATAGGTTGACGAAGTGTGATCACTTCTTATCTATTGGTGAAAGTTATAATTTAGAAAGGTTGACTCAGATTTACATCAAAGAAATTGTTAGATTGCATGGTGTGCCATCGAGCACTGTCTCAGACCGAGATCCTAGATTCACATCTAGATTTTGGAGACAATTACAAAATGCCTTGGGAGCAAAGTTGAGGATGAGTTTTACTTATCATCCCCAAACTGATGGACAGTCATAAAGGACAAATCAATCATTGGAGTATCTATTGATAGCTTGTGTGTTGGAGCACACTGGCAGTTGGGATGAGTTCTTACCATTGATTGAATTTACTTATAACAATAGTTTCCATTGTAGTATCGGAATGGCACCATATGAGGCTTTGTATGGCAAAAAGTGTAGGACCCCGCTGTGTTGGTATGAGACTGGTGAGAACCAAGCTTTGGGTCCAGATGTGGTGCAACAAACTACGGAGCAAGTCAGGAAGATACGAGAAAAGATGAAGGAAGCACATGATAGGTAAAGGAGCTACAGTGATAAGACACTAGTGGAAATAATGTAATATACGGGAACGTTTTACGTCAGTTGACCATATGTTTGACGTTAAAAATGAGGTAGTGGCAGTTTTGTAAATATAAAATCACTATTTGCATCAGTTGTATAAAGAACTGACGTTAAATGTGTGATTTTTACGGTAGTTAAATAAATAACTGACGTAAATAATTATGAAACTCATTTCTTTCGTTGTCATCTCCTTGTTGTCACTCTTAACGCAGATACTCCATATAGTGCAGTTTATTTCTAAACCTTTTTTTAAAACAAGTTTATTTTTAATGTTAATTAATTAGCTTGAATTAGTAAACAATGCAAATTCTTGTGCAAATTAAAATAAATAAACACTTAACATAAAACAAGTTATATATGTATAATCAAATCGTATCTCATTGAAGCGATTCATAAGTTGCAATTACATGATTAAAAGATAAAAAATTTCTGCAAATTAGCACTAAAATATAAAAAAGTTTCTGCTTCAACATCATTTTCTTGTCAGTCCTGTCCTCGATCAGAAACTCCAATGGATGCATCTCCTCCCTTACTTGAATTCCTTGATACTCCATCTGAATCCACTATCACTTTGGAGCCAAAGCAGAGTGAAGGGATGGGATGAAATAGGGTGAGGGAATCACATTACGTGATTCACCCAACCTTACCATCCATGTTACGTGATTTACTCAACCTCAGGAGTTTTTTGACCATTAAGACAGAGACCTTTAAGTCTAGGTATAGGAAGAAATAACAAAAGTCTCAGAGCCATTTTATGAAGGAATAGGAAACACACGAACTATAGAGGAAAAGAAGAGGCTGTATTACAGACTGATACAAAAGAATGGTACTTTATATAGAGAAGAGAGACTAGCTGATTTTCTAGAAACTGATCTATAAACTTAATGCTCATTAAGAGGATTATAGGTTACAATATGCATGGGTAAGTAGCACAACAGTCATGGGTAAGTAGCACAGTAGTCAAAGGAATGAATGTTTTTGTAGAAACTTATACACTTTTAACGTCAGTTGTTTAATACAACTGACGTTAAAAGTGTTTTTAAAATAAAAAATATTTATTTTTAACGTCGTTTTTTTATACAACTGACGTTAAAAGTGTGATTTTTACTTCAGTTAAATAAATAGCTGACGTAAATATTCCTATATCCCTATCTGAAATGCACTGTTGTCACCCTTAACGCAGGTCACTCCATATATATTGTGCAGTTTATTTCTAAACTTTTTTTTTAAAAAAGTTTATTTTTTATCTTAATTAATTAGCTTGAATTATTAAACAAATTCTTGTACAAATTAAAATAAATAAACACTTAACATAAAACAAGTTATATATGTATAATCAAATCGTATCTCATTGAAGTGATTCATAAGTTACAATTACATGATTAAAAGATAAAAATTTTCTGCAACATAGCCCTAAAATATAAAAAACTTTCTGCTTCAACATCATTTTCTTCTCGGTCCTGTCCTCAGAAATTCCAATGGATGCAAAGTTTCAGCTTCAACATCATTTTCTTCTCAGTCCCGTCCTCATAAACTCCAATGGATGGATCGATGCATCTCCTCCCTCACTTGAATTCCATGATGCATCGTGAATCCACAGTCACTAGCAGCGAAAGCAAAGTGAAAGGGATCTTTGCATCACCTCCTTCACTGGAATTCCTTGATGCATCGTCTTGAATCCACAGTCACTTGGGGCCAAAGCAGAGTGAAAGGGATGACTGGGATGAAATAAAGTGAGTAAATCACATTACGTGATTTACACAACCTTACCATCCATGTTACGTGATTTACTCATCCTCAGAAGTTTTTTGACCATTAGGACTGAGACCTTTAAGTCTAGGTATAGGAAGAAATAACAAAAGTCTCAGAGCCATTTTGTGAAGGAGTAGAAAACGCATGAAATATAGAGGAAAAGAAGAGGCTGTATTACAGACTGATACAGAAGAATGATACTTTATATAGAGAAGAGAGAGACTAGCTGATTTTCTTGAAAACTGATCTATAAATTAATGCTCAATATGGGTAAGTAGAACAGTAGTCAAAGGAATTAATGTTTTTGCAGAAACTTATACACTTTTAACGTCAGTTGTCTTCATCAACTGACGTTAAAAGTGATTTTAAATAAAAAATATTTATTTTTAACGTCAGTTGTTTAATATAGCTGACGTAAAATGTTGTTTTATTTTTGATTTTTGATTAAAACGTAAACAATGACTTTTAACGTCCGTTGCTTAAGACAACTGACGTTAAATAGATTACCTTTAACGTCAGTTGCTACAAACAACTGACGTAAAATGTTGTTTTATTTTTGATTTTGATTATAACGTTTACACCCGCGCGCCTTCTGCACTTCTCTCTGTACGTCTCTGTTCTTCTCTTTCACGCTCACTCTCACTCTCACTCTCAACTCTCACTCTGACTCTCAACTCTCACTCTCACTCTCACTCTCACTCTGCCCTAATCGCGAGCTCATCTCCACTTCAACCACCGCAAGGGCTTCTTCCCCACCACCGTGAGGTACACTCTTAACCCTAACTCTGTCTTTCCCGCTCATTCTTTGTAATAACTTGACATCTCTCTTTCCCCTTCCCGCACACTAACTCTCCTTGTCCCTCTGCTCTCAGTAACCACATCGAACGTTGGCCACCACGCGAGCACCTATTTCCGGTGAGTCTTTAGGGCACATTTTTTTATGTTTGGTTTTGAGTGTATGTTAAAACTGTAGTCTCTTGTAGTTGAAACTTGAAACTGTGAGTTTGAGTTGTTTGGAATGTATCTATTTCTGGTCGTGGGTTTTGTGTTTTCTCTTGTTTTTCTTCTGCTATCATGACCTATTTCAAAATGGGAAGAAATTTAGAGTTGCTTGTAGCATGTGACATCAACAATATATTGCTCACTGGAATTCTGTTTTGTTAATTTATCTTCATCTGCTCATTGGATGGTTTGTAAGCGCACTAGTGCTGAGTATTTGAAGGGGGTGGGTGAATTTATAGAATTTTCTCAAAGGAATGTTCCTAATAGTAATGAAATGTTCTGTCGTCCTTGTGTCAAGTGTTTGAATACGAGGAAATGTACGGTGAAGGATATACGTACTAATTTGATTTGTGAAGGGATTTGCTTGAGTTATACTTCTGTATTTATTTTGAGTTATAACCTATGTTAATAAATATATATTGTTTCTGAACAGGCATACATATGGATCAGTTGGATAGCCCACATGCACGGGAGGACACTGTGGGACCTACGCAGGACCCGACCGCGCCTACGCCTGATTCTAGTGTAAGTTTACATGTTATATACTATCTTTAGTCCTTCTTTTTAATGTAAGTTTATAATGTTACAACCCTCTATTTTATCATTTTTTTGTCCATACAGACATCACATGCTCATAGGAAACGGGGTAGAGGAGCCACGTCGTTGAAGAAACTAGAGAAGGATAGGAAAAGCGGACAGAAGCTTGAGGTGTCCTTCGATGCTAATCTAAATGCCCAGGGACCCCGTGCTAAAGAATTTAATAAGTGGGTGTTTCTACAAGTGAAGCAGCACGTAAGCATCAACTACAACCACTGGAATGACGTTCCACAGAATGTTAAGGATCAAATTTGGGAGGCTATCACGGTATTTTACCTTTACATTCGTTTGATTTACATTATTAGATAATTATCCGAGTTATAATCCATCCAGTTGTTATGTATTTAATGTGTAGGTAGCTTGGACTGTGCCAAATGACGAGGATCATCGTCATAAATGTATGAAAATGGCATCAAAGC
Organism: Sophora flavescens; assembly: GCA_030762895.1. NCBI lineage: Eukaryota > Viridiplantae > Streptophyta > Magnoliopsida > Fabales > Fabaceae > Sophora > Sophora flavescens. Next base: position 159,839,944 of record CM061067.1, on the reverse strand, counting down.
GTTGGAATGGGTTCAAGCATGATCTTACCAGGTACTATGTATCTGGGAAGAAGCGGCTTGATAAAATGTTCTCGGATTATCCCTGGATTGATCAGGATACTTGGGATATGTTTGCTAGGAGTCGACAGGATGGAGAATTTCAGGTTGGTTGATTAAGTTAATTTTGTATACTTCTTATAGATCATTTAACTGTATTTAATTATGTGTTTTTATTTGAATAGGCTAAGGCAGATAAGGGTCGGCAGAATCAGGCGAAGAACGTCCACCGCCACACCATGTCTCAGGGTGGGTACCAGACTCGGATCGAGCAGATGATGGCGGATAGGCTGAAGGCGAAGCAGGAAGAGCACTCTGCTAGGATTGAAAGAGGAGAGGTGCCTGAGGGCACACCATCAAGTCCTCCGTTGGACATCGACCGCGAGGATGTCTGGTTAGCCGGCCGCATGACAAAGATGGGATCTTTTAAAGTTGATGCCACTCGCGAAGTGGCAGATAAGATTGTATGTAAATAATTAACTTGATTTCAATTGATATTTGTATAGATATTTTTAACACTTTTCACTTGCACGTTATTTCATTTTTTCATTGTAGATGGATCTTAAAGCACAATCCTCCCAGGGCTCATTCGTCGCTTCTGGACAGCGGGACGTCTTGATGACTGCTCTAGGCAAGAAAGACCATCCTGGTCGGGTTATCGGTGTTCTTGGGAACGTGACCATCAAAGAATATTATGGCAAGTCTGCTTCACGAAAGCGGGTGGTCGATGAAGCATCAATTTTGGTTGACATTACTCAGCACCTCATGTCCAACCCTGCTATTACAACACATCTGATGCAAAGCTTAATATCCAACCCAGAATTCAAGCAGGCGCTTGCCAGAGAGCTTTGCTCTGTCGGTTCATCCCAGGACACCGCATGGCATGCCAACCCTTCACATGTGAGCACAAAAGAGAGTTATAGTAGGGCACGTGTGGAGGACGATGAGTTGGCAGCTAGGGAGCGGGAGTTGGAAGTCCAACGCCATGAGCTTGATTTGGAAATGAAAAGGCGTGAGCTTGAGTTAGACTTCAAACGACGTGAGCTCGAAATGTTAACAAAGGTATGTATTCATTATTAATGTCCAAATTAGTCAAATAATTACTTGTGTTTTTTTTAATTATCAACAACTTATCTATTTTATTTTTCCTAAATTGAAGGCCAAGTCGACGTCGGTGTCGCTGTCACCTGTCACTCGTTTGTTCTCACTTGGTGAGGATTATGTGTTTGAGATTTTTGAATGTCCATTGGAGCACGATGGATGGGTGGCACGCCCAGATCAACAGAGGATATTTTCCTTCTGTGGTGAAGATCTCGGGAACGCCTGCAGAAATAACGTCTGGATGGCCAGCACGGTTTTGAGTCTCTGGTGCACGTAAGTTAATTTTAAATTTATAACTTATTTATTTTTGGTATTTTTACATTTAATAATTTATTTTAATTTCAAAATATATATTATGTAATTAACATCCACACCTTTTCATATCTTAGGTATCTCCATCGTCTTCAGCTTGATAAGGGCGTTGCATCAGTTTACGGCTTCTTAGAGCCATCAGTCCTTCTTCCCCAATTCTTTGTTGGCGATGCATTTAGTAAATACATAGGGAACTTGTTGGGAGACAATCGGAAAGAATTATATCTGGCTCCCTACTGTATGAAAAACCATTGGCAGTTGTTCGTACTTCACCCGTCTAGGCATACTGTCATATTCTTATGCTCTCTCCACCAAAGACTGCCACAGGAGGTGGTGGAAGCTGTAAATAAGTAAGTAACTAATCTTAAATTTAATTTACGTTTTAATATAAGTTGTTTTTAGTTTATTACACACATGATATATGAATTTGTTAATTGACATGATTATTTGTTTATGATAGCGCGCTGAAGGCGAGTAGCATAAGTTGCGCCAACGGGAGAAGTAGGGCTTCTAAAGCTAAAGCAAATCCTGAATGGACCTACCCCAAGGTTTGGTAGTTTATTTATCAAATAATTAATATTATAATTACCAATTTATATGTATATTCAACTGACATTGAAATTAATTTTGTTTGTAGTCTCGATTTCAAATTGACGGGTGGTCGTGCGGCTTTTATGTGATGCTTCATATGCTGAACATAATCTCCGCATCTATTACGGATGGATGGAATAAGGTAATATTAAAACAACTTGTTAAATTATATATTACAGTTTTGAAGATGACTTGCGTTAATGTTATTGTTATTTTTTGAACGTGTGTAGGCATTTAACGACCAATCGCCTCTTCAAGAAGATGAGTTTAGAGACTTGAGGATGCGCTTCGCTGAATTCTTCTTCAAGTATGCGGCTGAAAAAGGAATTGACAAGTTACCTCCGCAATACTTAGATGAATAGTTTTTTTGTTAGACATTACAAACTAATTAATAACATGTATATATATATATCCTTAGATTGGTAGTTTTGTTTTTAGACATTAGAGACTAAAATATATATATATATATATATATATATATATATATACACACACACACACACTTGTAGATAGTTATGTTTTTCCCATACATGGGTTTTGGTTTTAAGTCCCCCCATTGTTCCTTTGTATATTTCTTTTCTTTTTGTTAATATTGAAATTTAAGGGTAGTGTTTGCTTCTGTAATGTGTGTGATATTCTGTGTTACTGGGATATTTACTGAATGCAGGGATAGCTGAGGGGCGTGATATTTTAAAACTGAATTTCAAAAAAAAATCTATTAACGTCAGTTGTATAAAAAACTTACGTTAATAGTATTTTATAAAATATACAGTACACTATTAACGTCAGTTGTATTAGGAAACTGACGTTAAAAATAAAACCTTTAACGTCAGTTCTTTAACACAACTGACGTTAGTTTTAACAATATTAACGTCAGTTGTGTTAAAGAACTGACGTTAATAATTTTATATTTAACGTCAGTTTTTTAAACAACTGACGTTAAATATAAAACTATTAACGTCATTTGTATTTACGTCAGACAATATTCTGACGTATAAAAACAATTTTAACTGACGTAAAAAGCCCTTACTGCACTAGTGAGAGGAGGAGACCATTAGAATTCCAGGAAGGCGATCACGTGTTTTTGAGAGTTACTCGAAAAACTGGAATTGGCAGAGCTATCAAATTCAGAAAACTTACTCCTCAATTAATTGGACCCTTTCAGATTCTTCGATGAATTGGTCCAGTAGCTTACCAAATTGCCTTACCACCCAATCTTTCCAACCTTCATGATGTCTTTCATGTTTCTCAGTTGAGAAAGTATTATCCCAATCCTTCACATGTCATTGAGTTTGAGTCTATACAACTGCGAGAGAATCTAGAGCTTGAGGCTTTACCTGTAAGGATCGCAGATAGACGAATTAAGGAGCTTCGCGGTAAACAAATTCATTTGGTTAAGGTCGTATGGGATAAAACTACTGGAGATGCTACTTGGGAACGCGAGGAGGATATGCAACAACAATATCCACATCTTTTCTAAGGTACGTAAATTCCGAGGACGTAATTTTCTTTTAAGAGGGGTAGTAATGTAACAGCCTGATTTTAATGATGCTGTTCAACCGACTAAAATATAATTAAATTATATTTTAAATTTGATAGTTAGAAAGTGTTTTTGATTAAAATAAAATCATATTCATAGTCTAATTTATGGTAGAGGGTTACGGTAAAATTTTCGGTTGAAAATTCAGACGAAAGCCAGTCTACGTTTGCACTGCCGATACAAGTTTACCGTGCAGAAAACCTAATTTTGACCCGTGAACGAGATAGTTAGTGTTTTTATTATGTTTCCTTCAACTTTGGTTATTTTGAAAATATTCGTTCAAAAATAAAATATAATATTTTATACGAGTGAAAAACGTCGGAAGAATTACGATTGGAAATACAACTGGGTACGAAAGGGATCATAATAGGAGACATAAAAGGCTTGAGGTGAGATGAGGGAGTGAGGTAACTCACTAGAGGTATGGCCTAAGCTACCTCCTAAAAAGTGGTCATGATGGACTCTTTGAAATATATCATATTATATTCTAAAAACCTATTTTTCTCTTTCCTCTTCAACCAAACAAGGCACAAGGTCAATACTTGCTCTCCAAGCTCATTCCTCTCTCCTCAATTTTGTGCCACTCTCTCCCCTCTCTATATATACCCCTTTCATTTTCACTTCATCATCTTCCTCCTTCAACCTCCCTTAATCCTTCATCTTCTTCTTTCTTATAAAAGTTCAAGCTCTTAAAGTTTTAGTTTTTATTCATCTTTTCTACTTAAGTTCTTCAGTAAAGTTCTTCCTTATACTCAGGGTAATGCTCTCATATGAATCTTTTTGCAAGTTTCATCTTTTATTTCTTAGTTTACTTTATGTGTTCTTTATATGTTTTAAACTTCTAAAATCTCTCTAAAATGGTAGAAAACTCCTTTTGAGTTGAAACCACTTTCTATAGTCTTGTATTAACTTATGTTTTCACATATTAAGAGGTTGTGTAAAACAAAAATCTCTACCTATCTCTTCCAATGAAGGCAGAATGCTTGCATTTGTGACCTAGGAAGTTTTTGTTTCAACTTTTGGAATATGATCATGTGTTTGAGTTTCTAAGTATCCATGGATCTTAAATCTATAAATCTTGGAAGTTTTGATAGCTTGTTCCTATGATGGCTAAAAATATGAATAAGTAAGTCTAGGATACTATGTTTCAACTTTCCAAGTATGATCATGGATTTAGAACTCTTAATACCTTGTGATTCTAAACCTAAGAGTTATTGTTAAACAAAGAATATATTTCTCATCATCCTATTATGGCCGAAACTTAGTGTTTAGGTGCTAGGATGTGAGTTTTTATTTTTCCAAAATGATCATGGACTTAAGCTCCATAAGATATTTGGATGCTAAGTCTAAGAGATTGGAAAGTTTAAGGATTTCTAACTTGTTTATTCTATGTTATTAAAGCTAGGATGTATTACTTTCATTTTTTCCAAGATGATCATGGACTTGAGCTCCATAAGATATTTGGATGCTAAGTCTAAGAGATTGGAATGTTTAAGTTTCCATTGTTTTCCAAGATGATCATGGATTTGAGATCCATAAGATATTTGGATGCTAAGTCTAAGAGATTGGAATGTTTAAGTTTCCATTGTTTTCCAAAATGATCATGGACTTGAGCTCCATAAGATATTTGGATGCTAAATCCAATAGATTGGAAGGTTTAAGGATTTCTAACTTGTTTATTCTATGTTATTAAAGCTAGGATGTATTACTTTCATTTTTCCAAGATGATCATGGACTTGAGCTCCATAAGATATTTAGATGCTAAGTCTAAGAGATTAGAATGTTTAAGTTTCCATTATTTTCCAAAATGATCATGGACTTGAGCTCCATATAAGATATTTGGATGCTAAGTCTAAGAGGTTGGAAAGTTTAAAGATTTCTAACCTATAAATCCTATGAAGGCCGAACCTAGAAGGTTATGGACCTAGGATACTTTGTTCTTATTTTTCCAAAATGATCATGGTTTTGAGCTCCTTAATACATATGGATGGTAAACATAAGAGATTGGAAAGTTTAGTGAATGCTAGCCTATTTTACTAGCCTTGACCGAATACCCTAAGTTTATAACTTAGTGGGATTTTAATTCAACTTTGTTAAGTGATCATTGTTTATGAACTCCTGACACTTAAGGATCATAAATCCATGAGTTGTATAATTTTTGGGAATCTCTAACCCTAATAACTAGTCTTGGCCGAACCTATGCCTTGTGGTTTAGTGTTCTTGTTTGATTTTAACTTGTGATTTTGTGTTCATAACCTTAGACTTCCATCACGGAGGAAACGAGGTCGTTCGTGGTATACCTCTTCGAGCATCTAATCTCCTTACCTTCACAGAAGGTGGAGTTAGTACTTAGTGGTGTGACAACGAGGAGCTTCGAGTTTGGGAGTCCGGTGATAACCCAGGTGGGGGAAAGAACCAACCTGTCGTCGGAATGGATAAGTAGTAGATTATATAATAATTGTGTAGGGCGACCTAAACCCTACTAGTAGTTGAGTAATCGACAAGACCAAAATCACATTGGAAACCTTTTTCTGAAAAACCAATGGCGATTCAGGGATTGTAAGTATATCGATATTAGGTTGATTTTAGATTGTTGATGGTTGATTTGATTTTATTACCTTTATTGAATTGATTTTGTGCTATATTGGTGATATGGGAATATTTGAATTGATATTGTGTTATGCATGATCTACCTGGTTTGTATTATTATGCTTAGCGGTTTTTAAGCAAATATATATATGTTGTCTAAGAGATGATTGTTTTGGGTGTGAGGATAATGATGATTTAGAAGTGCCTAACCTAGATAATGTATGTTAAAGAGGTGTTATGGCATAGAATATGTGTCAAGTTCTAATGGAAGGTTAAGGCACCAGGATGTTGTTAAAATGGGTTGGTGAGATTCAAGTATAGGTGTTGTTGTCCACAACCTTGTATTGGTAATATAATGCATAAGGACAAAAGTATATTGGTAATATAATACGTAAGGACATCTGTGTATTGGTAATATAATACACCGTGTATTGGTAATATAATACACGTAAAACACTTCTGTGTATAATACACCATGTATTGGTAATATAATACAGGTAAAACATTTCTGTGTATTGGTAATATAATACACCATGTATTGGTAATATAATACACGTAAACACTTCTGTGTATTGGTAATATAATACACGTAAAATCAAGAGTTCTCGCGAGACCACTTCCACCTTAGGAAATAGGTGTGAAACTATGGTGTCTTTGAGTAGCATGAGATTGGGGGTAGAGGATGATATATTAACTTGAGGGTGATCTGTTAGTTATGTGCGTTGTTTGTCTGTGACAATTACTGTATGATTTACCATGACTCTTTTCCGCTTTTTGATGATAGAATTGTTTCCTATTCCCTATGTTTCTGTATTTTTGTGGGTTACTTTGGTTTACGTTAGAAGACCCGATGGAGGGTTATGTTGCTGAGGAGTTGGACAGAACTTTGTATGAAACGGAGATTGCTGAGGAGTTGGATGGAACTCCTTACGAACCCGACGCTGGGGGTCGAGCTGTGATCTATGGCGATTAGAGTATAGACATTATGGACAGTGTGTCTAAGGAGCATTTTTATATTTCCGCTAAGTATGTCTGTTATTAAGTTTATGCCTATGAGGGATCCTATTGAGAATATACACTCAACAGTGTTTTGTTATTGTAATGAACAACTAAGTGTGTATTTATATATGTTAAAGTTATTGTGTTTTAATTAAATTTGTAGAAGTTATATGATAATTAAATAAGTTTTTAATTTTTACATATTTTCACGATAAGCACGTTATTAAGAATTGATTTAAGAAGGTAATTAATCTAATAAAACACCGGGGCACAACGAGGTGTCTCACTCGGTTACGAGGTTCACTTTTCAACGTTATTTTTCTTTCAGTGAAAAACAAATGCAAAATCTAAACTTTCGTAACTTATCCAAGTTACCGGATATTTTTACTTAAATAAATTCTTTTCAACCACATTTTCTTTTGAAATTCATTTTTAAAACTATAAACTTTAGGAACTCCATTTCATTTTCTAAAAAATCTCCTTTGTTTTGGAAAAGTCTATTTCCTTTCAAAAATATAGTAAACATTTTTTAAAGGAAAACTCTTTCTAAGAATATCGGAAACTAATTTTCTATGGTACTTTACTACAAGTGTTCTCAAAATTATGTTTTTTTTCAAAATAAGATATTTCAGCTTAAATAATTTCCTTTTATAAAATTGTTTTGAATCTAAAAGTTTTCTCTTTCATTAAAACGTTACTAAAAGAAATCTTTTTAAAAATTAAGAATAAATTTGTTTTTCTTCATGGTTTCTTACCATGAGATCTTTTCAAAGTTTGATTTTTCTTTGTGTAAAATAATCTAAATTTTCAAATGAATTTCCTTCATAAAAATTGTTTTATTTTCTAAAACTTTCATTAAACATTGAAATTAGTTAATTTCCCCTTTTTGCCAAAACCTTGTTAAAGGAAATCCTTACTTGTGATTTTCTTTGTAAATGTTTTCTTAAAGTTTTTATCTTCATTATTTGAGCTCTAACCAATGGTTAGGCTTCCATGCAACAACTTCAACACATATACAACAATTTCAACATATATAAGTAACATGCACATTTTCATAAATCATCAACATAAATACAACAACTTCAACACATATAAGCAACATGCATATTTTCATAAACCATCAATATATCATGAACTCAAAATCCAACCAAAACAGTCACAACAATAATAACATCAATCAAACACATCAAAATAAACATACAAGGTATATAGTCATCATAACATAATGATCCCTCAGGCTTTCTCCCCTTACCGGATTCGACGGGTAGAAAAACTTGTTGTCTTCGTATTGCCCAAAGCGAACTTCCTTTGCTCACATCATGCCGCAAGTCTAAGAATTGAGCGAACGACTTAAGTTCATTAAAAAAAAGTCATCTTATCTTCCTAAGTATCGGTTTTGGCGATGGCTAGAAAAATGATGCTAGAGATGTCCAATCTTTTACAAATTCTTGGATTAAATTTTTTTCAAGACTTACTTATATATATATATATATACTTTAATCCCATATTTTTATATCTTTACATTAACACTTGTTTATAGTTCATTTTATACCAAAATGTTTACTTGATCATGTTAAAAGATATTATTTTCAAAATCATATTTCTCATTCAAAAATTATGATGAACTCTTTTATAAAAGCATTTTTTAGAACAACAGTGGTTTTAAAATTTGAATGACCACTCAAAAGACCTTTAAATTTTTTTAAATTTTAACGGAAGGTACCCAACTCACACAACAATACAGTGCAGTTGGTCCCATATAAAAATTCAAAGGCATTAATTTATTAAAAATCAAACACTGCCTCTGTTTGTACAGGATTTTTCCAGAAATCTAATTTTACCAACTTGTAACTTTATGAAATTATTTTTATTTATATACATATGTAAAAATTATAAAACTTCAAAAAAACTTTAGTTATACTTTATTAATAGCCCAGAAAATTTTATAAAAGTTTTTAACTTTAAAAATCATATTTAAAATCATGATGCCATCAACTATGTTCTTATTTTCGCAGTCAGAATTTTATTCTACTTTGAGAGGTGTTTTAACCCAGAAAAACTTATCCAAATATCTACATATTATATATCAAATTAAAGCCCCAGAAGTCTTATTTCCAACTATGTATTTATTTTCCAGAAATATGTTCTTTATAAAAACTTATGGGCTTAAGAATAAAGATATATCATGCTGCCAGAATCAAATTCTACACAAGCCATAAAACCAACATGCAAGGGTCCTTGACCCTCAAAATCATACATGAAAACATACAATACAAGGAAAATCATAAGAATCATTCTATTCCTCTCATGCATGTAATTAAAATGATCATCAAAGTAAGCAAAAATTGAAACTAGGCCTCATCAACTCTCATGGCTTAGAGTTTCGGTCATGTGAGTGAAAATGGGAAAGAAAACTCATTTTTGATTTTAACTCATGAACTTAGAAATACATGCATCAAGGATTTTGAGACATGCATGTGAAAATTCTTGTCAAAATCATAGTCTTTCCTCTACTAGGGTTTCGGCCACCCTAATATTATGCCTTGAAAAATCTTTTTGGTTACATGCAATTACATAAAGTGATGGTAGAGGAGAGTATGATTACATTAAAATTAGTTTCATGCTCAAAGATTTTTCTAAAGGTTTCTCTTGAAATTTTAACTAAATCTACAACATGCAACATAATTTAAATAACACGCATGCAAGTAAAAATAGATTTTTGTTGAAGAAATGAAGAGTAGAGGAGAAGGAGTATACCCTTATGATGTTAAGAGGTTGAAGATGAAGAGGACTTGAAAGCTTCTAAGTGTGATAATGGAGAAAAAATTGAAGTGATTCAGTGAGTAGAATAGTAAGCGAGTGAGTGAACTTTGAGAGAAATAGCAGAAGTGAAGTAGGATGTTGAGGAGGGTATTTATAAAGGAATTATAGGGGAGGGGCGCTGCTGCCATGTTGTGGAGAAAATGGGATTTTTCAAATTTTTGTTAAAACAAAAACTAGTTTTTAAATAAAATAAGGTTACTTGTAATATAAATGGAATGATTATATATGTAAGGTTGTGATGGATTGAAATTAATGCAAACACTGTTTACATTAACTCAAGTCTCTTCAAATCTTTTTTTTTTTATTTAAAACTTGAATTTGACATTAAAATAATGCATTACTTGTATATGTGGATAAAATGATGAAATGTAATAAATGGAAATACTATTCACATCAAATCTTTCAAGGGATTTTTCACATCAAGTCATTTCAAAATCTGCACCAATGAAATTTGGACAAAATTTGTTTCGTTCCGGTTCCATTAATTTCCCGACGGTGAAAATCGATCGTACTTTCTAAATGAAAATTCACCCGAAAAATTAATTTTTATAATATTTATAAATAAATTTTTTTAAAATCATAGGAATTGTTGTAAATATTTTAGGAAATCCAAAATTTTATTTTTCGTGTCGAAATTCATTTTCTATATTAGTAAAGTTTTGTTGACAGCGAAAACGTTGACCGTTTTCGTCTGAAATTTCAACCGAAAATTTAACTACAGTATTCTAAAATAAGAATAATAATAAAAATAAAAATAAGGTACGAGAATAAATTTGTATTTATCAAAATAATTTTCTCTAAATTAAATTAATAATTACACATACACATACATAAGCACAGATCATTAAGAAACAGAAAAATCGGGGTATTACACTTATAAACCCATATTTAAATTATTTGTATTCAAGGGTTCGTACTCATGTCATAGAGGTTGACATTCACTATCATGTGTTAAGGATATACTTGGGTTAATCTTTATGTTAATTGAGAAGAGATTTCTTTTTGAGAGGTTTAAAAAATAAGTTAATCTTAACATAACTTTTCAAAAAAATTAAATTATTAGTGTTTGTATGAGAACTACAAACTCCGAGCACGATTACTATGCTTTGGTGGTGTTCTGAGAGTGGCTCAAAACTCAAATAAGGGTTCCACCCATTGGGCCTATGTTGTAGTGGTCCAATGCTGATTTTGAGGCTTGAGGTTGTTGGTTTGATCCCTCCTCCTCCTCCTCCATCATAATCATCTTCTTCGTCTGGCTCCAATGTCTGAACCGAATGGGGTGTACATGCGAAGACACTCTGATGCTTAAGTTAGAAAGGGTGTAGCAAATAGAGTATATGTGACATGTCCCAAAATCATTCCTTGGCCTCTCATTAGGAGGTTTTTATAGTTGTGTCTTGGTTGGGGTGAACATGATTGCCTTTACGGTGCCCCATACCAGGTCGCGTGTTGGTCTCCTATGGGTTGGTGTTGACCATATTGTGTGATGTTATGTCAATGAGGAAATAGGATGGTGAAGTTGATGATTATTTGGGAAGATTGATTGTGTCAGGTGGGAGGGGCGGCTTGTATCTGACACACAGTTGATTGGGTGGGGCTAGTGATTAGGATCTGAACTATTGTAATTTGGACCACAACATGTGGAGTGGCAAAAAAAAGTGAATCTGCCTAGGGTTAGATCTAGGTCAGGCTTTTATAGCAACCGATACATGGACTTAGATTCCTTGCATTCATTATATTCACGCATTCACATATTCACTGATATACACCGTTAGATTCATTTAAGTGGTGTATTAAAAAAATAAAAAAGATGAAACAAGTTTGATCCAATAGTATAATTTGTGACTTCGTAAATCGGTGAATGCAGGAAATCCAAATCCCCGATACATATGACCTCATAAAGTCTCCATTATTCATATAGCACGATTCTCGCCAGATGTTGCGGAGGTAATAGAGCGATGAAGGTACCGAGTGCCTATCATCCTTGATCAATAGTCGGGGAATCCACGATTTGTCTCCTTCCTTAAATGATTGATCTTTATACCACGTGCTTAATTGTATATTCGAGTATCTTCAACCTTGCACTTGATATATGGCCTAAGTATTCCTCGACCCATATAGGAACAATTAGATAAAGAAATGTGAATAGTTATATCACTTTTCTAACAACATCTCTTACATCAACCTATCAACCTATTACATTAAAGAGGATTAAGTCTCCGAAGTACTAACTCAAGGTTTGAAGTCAAGTAATCAAGGTTGATAACTCAACATCTCCTTAATTAGTAAGCCCTTGTCCTTAAGCTATTGTAATTGAATTAATTGATATCAAATAACAATATTTCTTTATATAATAAAATAATGTTTTCTTTATATTTCTTAGTATCATACCTTTACTATTCTTCAATGTTTGGATTTTCTGAAATGCTGACTTGTCATGCTAAGCGCAAATTAGGGAGGTTTAATCACTATTTTATTATTTAACACTTTCTTTCTACTGATTATTTTAATATTTTTTTATGATTTGGTTCCTTACACAGGAAGGGATACATTAATGGAGACAGGACATCGACAAAGGAGTACTATACCTATACCTACGAATTTCATTTTGTATCTCTGATCACACACATAAACTCCCCGATCAAACGCAACCAAGGACAACTTCTTTGGTCTTTTTCTCTCCTCTTTCACTTTTTCTTTATCTTTTCCTTCTCTCTCGACACAGGACGACAACCACACCGAGGAGAACCGACGATGAGTTCAAACATCGGTGGCGGAGAGGACGACAAAGAGTAAGGCAGTGGCAGGTTTCTAAACGGCGACGGAGAGGCCGTGCATGGCGCAGTTGAGGATAGAGGCATGACCGCATCTCGCAGGTAACATCGGCATGGATGTTACGCTGGAATGACAGAAAACAGGGAACCATATTATGTGACTGATGGCGGCGACATGACGGTGGGACGGCGGCGGCAAGCGGATAGGTTGAAATCCATAGAGATGCAAAGAGCATGAAGACAAAGCCGTCTTTTATCTTTTTCCGTGTTATTATTAAAAAAAAATCAAATTATTTGTGTATTTCTGGATTGGTTATGATGTTTGTATTGTATTTATTCTGGACATTGTTGATCAAAAAAAATTTATGTCAAAAATTGCTGGATAAAATGCAGGAAATGGAAGCCAGTGTGGTAGATGGAAATGGGACTAAAACAACCATATGGGTTGTGCCTCTTACTTTTCTTTTCGTTCTTCTGCTATTTTGTTTCTTAGATATGAGGTTGTTTTTCATTATGTGCAGCAAAAATGCTTCAGATCCCAGAGCACCAAGTTGCTGGGCATAAAGCCAAAGATGGGGTCCTTAAACCTCTAATAGATGATTATGGAAACTTCTACAAGCCTCTTCAAAATTATGAACATGGTTCCAATGAGGCTTTGAATGCATCAAACGACTCCGGAGGAATTAAAAAAGGGTCAGCAAACGTAGCTTTACTTTTTCCCTTGACTTCTTACAGTTTTTGTTGATAACCATATTAAGTTTTTATCTTAGTCAAATTTTTTTTTATTTACATTTATAGCCTGAAAACCTTCTTCTTGATGCTTATGGAAATTTGAAGGTTTCTAACTTTGGATTGAGTGCATTGACTGAGCATGTAAGTGTAAGACTCAATGACTTAGAGATTTTGATATATGACAGATACAACTTAATGTGTATGCAAGTGTTTTAATATCAAATAGCAAAGACATATATCAAGCAGTGATCAACAAGTTCAGTGAGCAATCAAAGGAGAATATTCAAGGAAGAACTTTAAGAAATCAAAAGAGCTACATGGAGGAATCAAAGAGAAAAGAAAGATATCAAGGAATCATCAAGACCAAACCTAACGGAGAAATTAGATTTAAGTCTTAGATGATTTGTAAGAGATGAAATTTCTTATTCACAAAATAGCTCAATTAAAAAGATGCATGAAGAAAATCATTTTTCATAACCTACATTAAAAGGAATAAGTTTTCGTTAATGAAAATGATTTTTTGAAATAAGATTTTTGAAGTAATAGAAGCGCACGTCCAACACTGAAGTAATACAAGCGTGATGATTGTGATTTCACCTCATATTTCCATGACATTTTGCATGCATTTTCATATAGTTTAGGCGTATTTTATTTGATTATTTGTTAGTTTTTATCTTGGAATGGGTAAGGTGGTTTTGTGGTGCTTGTGTGCAGGAATCGAAGATTAAATTGCTGAAGGATCAGTTGTGTTGAAGTTGGCATGAAGATGGAGCTTGGAAGGCAAGAAAATGAGGCAAACAGAGCTGGTCACGGCCTAGCCGTGATGGCCATCACGACCATGTTCAAGTGGAGCTGAAAAGGAAGAATGGAAAAGTCAGAATTGATCACGGCCAGGTCGTGATGCGCATCACGACCGTGACATGTCAACTGAGCCAGACCCTCACAGGAAGAATTGATCACGACCTTAGGAAAAATTAGGATTCTTCTTCTTCTTCTCAATCTCTTTTCTCTTCTAGGATTTTCTTTTTATGTTATTTTTAATCAAGCTTGCTACAATCATGGCAATGCTTGAGTAGTAGTCTTGTTTCTAGGAATTGGGGCTATGCCCAAGACTTGTTTATGGTGATGAATTGATGTTTGATTTCTTGTTAATTCCGATTTTGTTTTTGATTTGATCCCTATTGTTTTAATTACTCGTAAGTTTGGTGGCCACTTATTTGCGTTTCGTAGATACACTAAGGACGAACTTAGCGGTGAACTTAGGTATCGGATCTATAGGAATCAAACTTAGGACTTAAATCATGAGAGTTAGAAGCGGTCCTTCGAGGATTCACGAATTGTCACAAAGCTTAAAGGGTTCAATTTAAATTCAATTACCACGAGAATAGGGATTGATTTAATTAGGCACGGTTTTTGTAACCCGAGAGGGACCATTAAATAATTTAGGATAAATTCGCCTTCAAAGCAAATTTTGGTAATTAACAAGGAGAGTAGTCGATTCAGTAACATAAACAGTTTTGCGGTATCCCAATTCCTGGGAATCCCTTTTGAATTTGAAAAACCCCTATTTGAATTGCCTTCCTATTTTGTTTAATTGCAATATTAAATTTGATTGTTACTCGATTCCGATTTCAAAAATCAAATCTTTTTTCAGTTCGGTGAAATCAATTTAATAACTCATTGTTATTTAAGATCACGGTCTCTGTGGTTCGATCTCTTTTATTACTTGACGACGAATCCGGTACACTTGCCGGAGCGCTATCAAGTTTTTGACGTCGTTGTCGGGGACTGTGTTTTCTTGAATTTCAATTTAATTTTTAAATTGATTTTTCTGGACATTTTTTTATTTTTTTCTTTTTCTTTTTCTTCTTCTAGAGTATCTATCTCTCTACCATAAGTATTTTTCTCTTTTATGCAAAGATCCCTAAGTCTTGGAAACCTTATTGAAGTCGACCCCGAGATCGAAAGGACCTTTCATAGACGTAGGAGACTACAAAGAGAGAGAGAGAGGTTGATTCCCATTCCACTCATGGCGAATCTACCGGATATCAAACCACTGAAGGACTACGCAGCCCCAAATGCTAGGGGTTTGCGAACTGGGATTGCTAGGCCAGAAATTGAGGCGGAGAACTACACTATACCACCTCATTTGATTAGCATGATTAGGCAACATTAGTTTGGAGGAATACCCTCGGAGGACCCGACTGATCATGTGGAGACATTCTTGGAATTCACCGATGCAATAAGGATTCAAGGTGCCCCAATAGATGCTATACGCTTGAGGTTATTCCCCTCCTCTGACTGGAAAGACGAAAGCTTGGTTGAAGCAAGTGCCCACTAATACATTGTCAACTTGGGACCAACTAGAGCAACCGTTCTTAGAGAAATTCTTCCCTCCATCCAAGACTGCTTTCCTACGGACTCAGATCACCGGCTTCTTCCAAAAGGACGGAGAATTCTTATCCGAAGCTTGGGATCGCTACAAGGGATTGCTAGAGTCTTTCCCACATCATGGACTCGAGAGGTGGTTGTTAGTGCATACCTTCTACAACGGATTGTATTACTCATCAAAGGTGTCGCTTGACTCAGCAGCTGGTGGAGCCTTTATGAACAGACCTCTGACTGAAGCGTTCAATATCATTGAAAACGTAGCCACCAACTATCACCAATGGGGTTCGGAAAGAGGTAATAACCCGAAAAATCTTTCAGGGGGTAAGTTCGAAATGAATAGTACCGATTTGATTATCTCTAAATTCGACTCATTAAATAAACGCTTTGATAAGCTTGAAAAGGCTCATGTGAGTTCAATCGGTGCTACTAATGTTGTTTGTGAGATTTGTAGAATGTAGGGACATGACATAATGGAATGCCCACATGGTATCGCTCCTGAGTCCGGCGCTTCGGGGGAACAAGTGAACTCTTGTCACAATTTCTATGACACGAACTTGAAGCTACCAAATTAGGCTCCCCTAAATCCCTACAACCAGAGGAAGAATAATCCTTACCTTTCCTATGGGAACTACAACAACACATTGAACCACGAATTCCAAGAAGGGCAAGGTAATAGGAAACCCGCATCGGGGTATCCTCAGGTACAAAAATCTAAACTCGAGTCTCTTATGGAAAACTTTGTTGCCACTCAAACTAAGAAGAATAAAGAATTTAGGCAACAAGGTAGGGCAGTTAATGAGGCAATAAAAGAACTAACATTTAAGGTAGATAACTTAGTCATCCATAACAAGATGTTAGAAACTCAAATTGCCCAACAAGCGGGAAATTCGATGAGGCAATCAGGCAAGTTTCCGGGACAACCTGAGGTGAACCCAAATAATGAACAGTGTAAAGCCGTGAGTCTAAGGAGTGGTAAGGAACTTGAGAATCCCAAGGCTAAAGGGGAGAGTGATAACAAGAGTGTAGCTGAGGAGGAGGAACTTACTAAGACCCAACCCTTAGGAGAGGAAGAGCCTAGTGAAAAAGTGTCTAAGTATGTCCCTCCACCACCTTACCAACCTCCGATACCTTTTCCTCAAAGGTTGTCTAAGGCCAAGTTAGATAAGCAATTTGGAAAATTTCTAGAGGTCCTTAAGAAATTGTACATTAATGTACCCTTCACCGAGGCATTACAACAAATGCCGACATATGCTAAATTTCTTAAGGATATCTTGTCAAATAAGAGAAAGCTAGAGGACTATGAAACAGTGGCTTTAACTAAGGAGTGCTGTACTTTAATTCAAAATAAATTGCCTCCTAAATTGAAAAATACAGGTAGTTTCTCTATTTCTTGCTTAATTGGTAACACTAGTTTTGATAAAGCTCTTTGTGATTTGGGGGCTAGTTGTTGATGGAATCTAGGCAAGTATACCTAGTCGTACAAGTAATACGGTGGTTAGACCGATATTGTTCCCACGAGGATCAGTTGCCAATTACCACTTCACAAATTATACAACTATCTAGACTAAAATGTGGTATGAAGAGAGATCAAAACATAAAATAAAGCAATAAAATATTTTTGGTCTTTTGGGAATTTTATCAAACACTTGGAAAGCAAAACTGGATGTGGTTAACAAATGGATAAAATTGTCAGGGTTAGACTACACTAATCCTCCCTTGGTTGCGATGAAATGGTTACTAGCACAAGTCCTAATTCGTTTATGACAATCAAGTCTTCTGAAATACTAAAACCCTAATGTCTTAGGTGGAATGAGCCTAAAACCCCAAATTAAACCCTAATATCTTAGGTGGATTAATATGATATTTTGCATAAAGAGTCAAGATTTATAAGATTGCAAGCACCCCAAGACCTATGTCTAGATTCATGAATTACTTGGCATTTGATTCATGAGCATGCCTTAACATCAATCTTTCAATTGTCTATCAAAGCAACAAATCATTCCAAGGATGATCAAGCCAAGGAAAGCATTAAGCATGGAATCAAATACTCATAAAGAAATAGGAATTTGTATTACAACCAAATCATGAGACAACCAAGTTCAGAAAAGCCTTCATCTAACCCCAACAAGAAGGGAATTAGCTACTCATAATAAAGGAAAATAGAAAAGAGAAAGAGAAAACCAAAACCAAAACAATAGGAACCAAGGAGAGAAGGAACTCTATGGAAGATTTCCACAGCCGTCACCGCAGCCCCTTGTTCAGAGAACGTCCCCTTAGGGTTAGCCGTCGTCCCCTAGGGTAAAAATCTCCTCAGGTACCCCCTCTTTTCTGTTATGCCCTGGTGTGTATTTATAGATTAGGTGCGCGTGACAGCCGTGATGGCCATCACGGCCAGGCCGTGACGTGTTCTTCCCTGGGCGCGCTTTCAAATTTTAGTCTGTCACGACCGTGATCAATTCTGGTCCATAGGTGCTGATCTGTCACGGTCGTGACCTCCATCACGGCTAGACCGTGATGCTCTCTGATCTTCAAGGTCCTTCTTATCACGCCCGTGACCAGTGTCACGGCCTGGGGCGTGATGGCTTCTGACTGTGTTTGGCCTTGCCTTTTTGCTCTTCCTTAACCTGAAAATATAAAATAGCATTAAATGCTTTATTTGACTCAAAATTAACTAAAATATCCTAAAACTACTTAAGAGACTCAAAATGTTGCTTGAGGACAATTAAATCCAAATTTGGGCGAAAACGAGATTAAACTCGATTAATTATCACAAAAACCATGGTCTTACTAGTTATAAAACTAGATAAGCTAGAGGATTATCACTAGTGTTAGTCTTATTCCCCTTTCTGTCTACAAGAAGTTGGGGATGGGTGAACTAAAACCCACAACAATCTCCCTTCAATTGGGAGATCGGTCTGTCAAATTCCCAGTAGGCATCTTGGAGGATGTTCCTATTAGAGTGGGTAAATTTTTTATTCCTGCGGATTTTGTGGTACTTGAAATGGAAGAGGATTCCCAAATCCCCATTATTCTTGGTAGGCCTTTCTTGGTTACCGCAGGAGCTATTATTGATGTTAAAAAATGGGAAATTGACTTTAACTATGGGTGATGATAAAGTTGAATTTGATTTAGCTAAATCTATTAAACACCCTTCTTTTGAAGATTATTGTTACAGGGTTGACTTAATGCACCAAGTGGTGAAAGAAGAATCCCACCAGGCTTGTGTTGATGACCCATTACAGATGTGTTTGATTGGTGGAGACTTAAATGCTCATGGAGGAGAAGTAAGAAATTATGCCCGCTTTCTGGAAGCTAGTCCAGAAATTTCTTCGAACAAAACAGAGAAAGAGAAACTTGAGTTGACACCAAAGAATAAGGATTTGAGAGATGAAGAAGCCCCTAAGGTAGAACTAAAACCTCTTCCCTCGACATTGAGGTATGAATTTCTTGGACCTAACTCTTCCTATTCGGTAATTGTGAATGCTAGCTTGAATGAGTTGGAAACTGAGAAATTGCTTAGGGAGCTTAGAATGCATAGAAAAGTGACAGGATATACAATTGATGATATTAAAGGCATAGATCCTTCTTTTTGCATGCATCGCATTTTAACGGAAGATGAGCATAAACCATCAATCGAGCATCAACGTAGGTTGAACCCTAATATGAAAGAGGTGGTTAAGAAAGAAGTGCTTGAGTTGTTAGATGCGGGGATTATTTATCCGATCTCCGATAGTGAATGGGTTAGTCCGGTGCATGTGGTTCCTAAGAAAGGGGGGATGACTGTTATTGAAAATGAAAATAATGAACTAATCCCTACTAGGACAATAACCGGTTGGAGAATGTGCATCGATTATAGGAAGTTAAATAAGGCAACAAGGAAAGATCACTTCCCTCTCCCATTTATTGATCAAATGCATGAAAGGTTAGCTAGGCATTCATACTTTTGTTACTTGGATGGATATTCCGGTTTTCATCAAATTCCCATACATCTTAATGATCAAGAAAAGACCATGTTTACTTGTCCCTATGGCACTTTTGCCTATAGAAGAATGTCTTTTGGTCTATGTAATGCACCGGCTACTTTTCAAAGATGCATGACTGCAATTTTTTCTGAATTTATTGAAAATATCATGGAGGTTTTTATGGATGATTTTTCTGTTTATGGAACTACCTTTGATGTCTGTTTAACAAATTTGTCTAAGATTTTGCAGCGATTTGAAGAAACCAATTTGGTATTGAATTGGGGAAAATGTCATTTTATGGTAAAAGAAGGTATAGTACTTGGGCACTTGATTTCTGGTAGAGGTACTGGGGTGAATAGGGCCAAAATAGAGGTTATTGAAAATTTTCCCCCACCGGTAAATGTGAAAGGAGTTAGAAGTTTCTTGAGACACGCCGGGCTTTACCGGTGTTTCAACAAAGATTTTTCAAAAATTTCTAAACCCTTATCTAACCTATTAATGAAAGATGTTCCATTTGATTTTAATGAGGAATGTTTGAGTGCATTTTATAGGTTGAAGGAAGCTTTGACCACCGCTCCCATTTTGCAAACACCGGATTGGAACGAGCCATTTGAAGTAATGTGTGATGCTAGTGACTACGCCGTGGGAGCGGTGTTGGGACAAAGGATAGACAAGAAGGTTCATGCAATATACTATGCAAGCAAAACTCTAGATGAAGCTCAAGCCAATTATGCCACAACTGAGAAAGAGTTGCTTGCGGTTGTCTTTGCGTTTGAGAAATTCATATCATACCTTGTGGGGTCTAAAGTCATAGTGTACACGGACCACTCCGCACTAAAGCACCTCATGACTAAGAAGGAAGCAAAGCCAAGACTCATCCGATGGATTCTCCTTCTGCAAGAATTTGATTTGGAGATTCGGGACCGGAAAGGGATGGAGAACTTGGTTGCGGACCACTTATCCAGACTTGAACCATTGGAACATGAGAAGGACAACTTGCCGATAGATGATTCTTTCCCCGGTGAGCAACTGTTCGCCATATTGGGAGAGAATGCTCCATGGTATGCGGACTTTGTGAATTATTTTGTATGTGGGATTCTACCACCGGAGTTTAATTATCAACAAAAGAAAAATTTCTTCTCCGATCTCAAGAACTACGTGTGGGATGAGCCTTACATTTTCCGCAGGTGTGCGGATGGCATTTACAGAAGGTGTATTCCAAAAGTCGAGGTTCCAAGTATCCTAAGTTGTTGTCATTCCTCATCTTACGGAGGACATGCTAGTGCCTCGAAGACAACAGCAAAGGTGCTTCAAGCAGGTTTCTATTGGCCTCATATTTTCAGAGATTCCCGAATGTTCGTGCTCGCTTGTGATCCATGTCAGAGAATGGGGAACATCTCTAAGAAGTATGAAATGCCACTCAACACTATGCTAGAAGTAGAGATATTTGATGTTTGGGGAGTTGACTACATGTGACCCTTTCCTTCCTCTTGCAATAATAAGTTCATTCTTGTAGCCGTTGATTACGTCTCTAAATGGGTGGAAGCCATTCCTTCCCCAACAAGCGATGCAAAAACCGTAATCAAACTATTCAAGAAGGTGATTTTTCCATGGTTTGGAATTCCAAGGGCAGTCATTAGTGATGGAGGATCACACTTCATTGAAAAACAATTTGAGAAACTCCTACTCAAATATGGAGTCACTCATAGGGTTGCTACACCTTACCACCCTCAGACAAGTGGGCAAGTCGAGGTTTCCAATCGAGAGATAAAGAGCATTCTGGAAAAGACTGTTTCAGGTTCGAGAAAGGATTGGTCCTTAAAGCTTGATGACGCTCTTTGGGCTTACCGTATGGCTTACAAGACTCCTATCGGAATGACACCCTTTAGACTTATTTACGGTAAGCCATGTCACTTACCAGTCGAGCTTGAGCATAAGGCTTTGTGGGCTATTAAGATGCTAAACTTTGATATAAAAGCCGTTGGGGAAAAGAGGATCCTTCAACTTCAGGAACTTGATGAGCTAAGATTGGATGCTTATGAGTCTGAACGATCTTACAAGGAGAGAACAAAGAAGTGGTACGATAAGTATATCCTTCGTAGAGAATTCCATGAAGGAGAACTGGTGCTACTCTACAACTCGAGGTTGCAATTATTCCCGGGAAAGCTCAAGTCTAGATGGTCTGGACCATTTAAAGTAATGAAAGTATTTCCGTATGGTGCCGTCGAGGTTTGGAACTAGGAACGTGGAACATTCAAGGTCAATGGACAGAGACTGAAACACTACCTTGGAGAACATCCACTTGAGCAGGAGGTTGCGATTTCCCTCCTCGATCCAACATCGAAGAATTGAAAGGACTATGATCAAGCTTAAGACCGTAAATAAGCACTTCTTGGGAGGTAATCCAAGTTCTCTTTCCCTTCTTAGTTTGTTTTTGAATTTTTTTTTAATAATTGAGAATAATTAGAGAAGAAAGACCATCAATTAATGGATTTGTCAAGTGTTTTCAGGTCAGGAAGTCATGAAGAGTGAAAAGGGGATGGAAAAGAAAGTCAGAAACGATCACGCCCATGTCATGATTGTGGTCACGGCCGTGATGAAATAACAGCCAAAAGTCAGAACCCATCACGGCCTAGCCGTGACTTCCATCACGGGCGTGACAAGAAGGCCCCAGAAGATCAGAATCCATCACGGCCTAGCCGTGATGCATGTCACGGTCGTGATGTGAAGACCAAGAAGGGTCAGAAAGGATCACGGTCAGGCCATGATAGTGGTCACGACCGTGATAGGTAGCTAAAGCATGACAGATTCCATCACGGGCCAGCCGTGATACGCATCACGCCCGTGAAAGACTGAAGTGTATGACACAGAACGCGCCACGGCCTAGCCGTGATGGCCATCACGGCCGTGATGCGCATTTAACTCAGATTTTTTAAGACGCGTCCTCCCCTCTGCTCAAACACACCCCTAACTCTCTTCATCTTCTCCATTTTCTCTCCACCTCCATAGCCACCAAACTCTCTCCCTTTCCTCCCAACTCCTCCTTTCCCTCATATCACATTCATCAACGCACCTTCCCCCTTAACCCAAACCCACCATCCTCTTTTTCACCCACTCTTCTTCTTCTTCTTCCTCTCACACCCTCCACCATAACCATTCACCTAAGAAGCTTGAAAAATCACCTCCCCATGACACCCATGCCCAACCAACTCTACTACCTTGCTCCCTAGACCTAACCCAACAAGACGCACAAGGCAAATCCTTCAATTTTGGGCAAATTCAAAAATTCCCAATTCTAAAACCCTAACCCCTAAAAGTCTGAATTTCAGAACCAGTGAAGAAGGGGATTGTGGATTTTGGGTGCTCTGAGATCATGGCAAGCAAACGTCAAAGGGCAACCGAAGCCTCACGCACTCGCACCAGATGAAGCAGGAACCCAGGTAACTACTCTGACTCTGACTCCTCTAACTCTGAGACTGATGAACATGGGTATGGGATTGTTTTCAAGGATAATGCTCAACAAGATAGATTCAATGCTTTGAAAAATAGGAAGATAGTCCAAATGAAATATCTTGATGATGCATGTATAGACACCCTAGGCCTGACTGTTGACATCAATTGGATGTTAGAAAACATAGGGTGGGGCGAGTTTGCTCGCACTAGATACCCTGTATTTGCTGGCCCTACTCTGGAGTTCTTAAGCTCTCTGAATGCAGAAATTCTCCAAGGGCCGCATTGCAAGAGGGACGGATCACATTCCGGCTCTTCAACCAGAACTTCGTACTAACCCTAGCTAAATTTAATGAGATTTTTGGTTTACCAATAGGGGGTGACAGAAGATACCCCTTAGGGTTTAGTGCACATAGTTTCTGGTCGATAATTGACTATGAAAGCAGGAGTTTTGACCCTCGGACATCCAAGTCCATAGCCTTTGCTAAGTATCAGATATATGCATAGGGTCATAGCCAATACCCTGTTTGGCCGTAGAGAGAGTGACGGATCCGTCCGCCAGGACGAGGTCTTTATACTATGGGCCATGCTCCACCCTGAGAGCAACTTGGACACATGATTGTTTTTGGCTAGGCACCTCCTAAAGGTCGCCAAGAGTTCGAGTGGCACTATTGTCATTGGTGGATTGATCACCACAATATGCCATCACTTCAACTTTGATCTGGATGGTTTTGAGGTCGCCCTGGACGGACCCGTATCACCTTGAAGGCTTGTGAGGCCATGGAGAAGATCATCCAGGAGGATGATATGTACTGCCTGAAACACCTAAGGTGCAGGCTCCCAATTCCTCTCCCTAACCCCGCACTTTTAGATGTAACAAATCCGGCAAATTGGAAAGTGTCGGTGGGAGAGGAGCCTCGGCCTATTAGGATACAAAGGCCGTTACGCCCGCCACCGCAGGCTAGGCCATCTGGGCACCCATCTTCTTCCACTGCAGGTACGTCGTCCGATGATCCTTATGCGCGGTTCGCATCCACTTTTGACACTATCTTAGCGAACCAAGAGCACATCATGGAGGAGCAGCGTGAGCAGAGAGCCATGATCCAGCAGCTCTACGATTGGCATCTGAGCCAGCACCCACCACCTCAGTGAGTTATTTTTGCTTCTTTTTTTATTTTATTTTATCCTCCCTACGATTTAATTATTTACATTGGGGACAATGTAAGTTTTTAAGCTTGGGGTAAGGGTACTATTTTTGTATTCTTGCATGTTGCATTCATTTAGGGTTAGTTTTGCATATATCACATGATTAGATTGCCCCTTGCTTAGGATATGCCTCCAATTGTGAAAAGCTGTGTGCCAATTGAATTGAGACAGTGAATTTTGAACCCAATTTTTGTATTCTTGTGATAGGCTAAAAATGAAAAATGCTAAATGCTTGAGATGATCTTTCGATAGTTAATAATTAGCATATGGTTCCTTAGATTTGAGTTTCTCATTGATTTTTAAACTACTAAATGTGAGCTTTTGAGCCTAAAAGGGGTACTCACTAAATCTACCCCATTCCTTGTGATCAAGTGTTTTATTCTTCTTGGATTGTATCCTCTAGAACTTGACTTAAAACCGTTTTGAAACTTAAAAATTTTTGAAAATATATTTGAAAATGATTGAGGCACTAGATATTTTTCTGGTCTTCTGAACTTTGACTGATTAAGTGCTACCCCTTAGTTGCCCAATTTTGAGCGTAAAAGGATAAAATACTTTTCTTGGTACCTTGATCTATTTTAATGAACGATGCTTGGTATGGCACCTTTTAAAAAGTATTGTAAAAGGGCAAAAAGGTAGTTTGAAGAATAAATTGTGGGATAAAAAGTTTTTAAAAAAAATATTTCTCTTAAGTAGAAAATCTCCCCTTCTCCAAACAAATAAAAAATAAAATAAAATGGAGAAGTGGATGAGAAAAAGAAAGTGAGAAATAAGAAGTAAAAAGAAAAGAAAGAATGGTGGAAAACTGAACTGAAGCCCAAAAAGGAATTTTAGAAGGTGTCATGCTTTGCATTGTTTGATATTTTGTTTAGCCTTCTTGAATTTTCCTTTTCTTGATTTCCCCACCTAACAACTAATCCCATGGCCCCATTACAACAAACATAAAAGACCTCTTGATTCTTATGTGTTTTCATTAATAAAGTAGAGATTTGGTTGATAGTCAAGCTTATGGTAGGGTACCTTCCTTGAGGAAATTGAGCGAATTGTCACATACCCTCAAACATATGAGTGAGGTGAGAAGAGTGCCCGAATTAGTGAGCGATGTGAATCTAGGGAACCTAAGCTTCTAATTGGACTTGAAATCGATTGTCTCTTGGTTTCTTATTGAATATGTCTGTTACTTGAATTCATTACTCGGGTTCTAGATTCACTGTCCATGCTTTGATTGATTATCTTTTCTAGTCTTAGTTATTGCTTGAGGACAAGCAAAATCTTAAGCTTGCGGTAGTTTGATGAGTGTGATTTCACCTCATATTTCAATGACATTTTGCATGTATTTTCATATAGTTTAGGCATATTTTATTTGATTATTTGTTAGTTTTTACCTTGGAACGGGTAAGGTGGTTTTGTGGTGCTTGTGTGCAGGAATCGAAGATTAAATTGCTCAAGGATCAGTTGTGTTGAAGCTAGCATGAAGATGGAGCTTGGAAGGCAAGAAAATGAGGTAAACAGAGCTTATCATGGCCTAGCCGTGATGGTCATCACGACCATGATCAAGTGGAGCTGAAAAGGAAGAATGGAAAAGTCAGAATTGATCATAGCCAGGCCGTGATGCCCATCACGGCTGTGACATGTCAACTGAGCCAGACCCTCACAGACATAATTGATCACGGCCAGGCCGTGACAAACCAATCAGTGAGGCAACCTTCAAGGCAGAATCCGTCACGGCCAGGTCGTGATGGTCACCACGGTCGTGACGCGCAATCTATGGATCATTAGAAACTGATTTGATCTGGTTTTTGTGTTGGCTTGGGACTCAAGTTACCCCAGATTATAAATAGCCCTCTAGGGATCGAATCTGGGCACTTTTGGGGGTTGCTAACCTTTGGAAAAATTAGGATTCTTCTTCTTCTCAATCTCTTCTCTCTTCTAGGATTTTCTTTTTATGTTATTTTTAATCAAGCTTGCTACAATCATGGCAATGCTTGAGTAGTAGTCTTGTTTCTAGGAATTGGGGCTATGCCCAAGACTTGTTTATGGTGATGAATTGATGTTTGATTTCTTGTTAATTCCGATTTTGTTTTTGATTTAATCCCTATTGTTTTAATTACTCGTAAGTTTGGTGACCACTTATTTGCGTTTCGTAGATACACTAAAGACGAACTTAGCAGTGAACTTAGGTATCAGATCTATAAGAATCAAACTTAGGACTTAAATCACGAGAGTTAGAAGCGGTCCTTCGAGGATTCACGAATTGTCACGAAACTTAAAGGGTTCGATTTAAATTCAATTACCACGAGAGTAGGGATTGATTTAATTGGGCACGGTTTTTGTAACCCGAGAGGGAGCATTAACTAATTTAGGATAAATTCGCCTTCAAAGCAAATTTTGGTAATTAACAAGGAGAGTAGTCGATTTAGTAACATAAACAGTTTTGCGGTATCACAATTCCTGGGAATCCCTTTTGAATTTGAAAAACCCCTATTTGAATTGCCTTCCTATTTTGTTTAATTGCAATATTAAATTTGATTGTTACTCGATTCCGATTTCAAAAACCAAATCTTATTTTAGTTCGGTGAAATCAATTTAATAACTCATTGTTATTTAAGATCACGGTCTCTGTGGTTTGGTATCTTTTTATTACTTGACGACGAATCCGGTACACTTGCCGGAGTGCTATCAAAGCGCTCGTCCAACACTGAAGTAATGCAAGCGCTCGTCCAACACTAAAGCAATACAAGAGCTCGTCTACTAATTGGAGCTAGTCCAATTACTTTGTGTTTTAGTACTCCCGTCTGCTGACGTGGCATATGGAGCTCTGGAGCTCGTCCAATTACTTTGTGTTTTAGTACTCTCGTCTACTGACGTGGCATATGGAGCTCGTCTACTAGCCCATCCGAATGTAAAATCTTAATGGCTAGATGGACGCGGTTATTTTCAAGATGGACGCGAATTCTATAAAAACTATCAAAATCTTATTTCAAGAACCATAATCAAGAAAACAGATTCCGTTAATCAGATCCAAATATGTTTTGATTGATCCCAATGACTATAACTAGTTTTCTATATAAAGATGGATCAAATGAACACTTTCATAAGAACGATATCATATCATAACATATCACAGTTTTACGAAATCATTTTGAGAAATCAATTGTGAAAATCATTCATCTTCTTTCTTGAGCTTATTGTGAAAAGAGTGTTTCAATACTCATAAGTGCTTCATTGGAGAAGGTAGGATAAAAAATCCCATAAAAAATTAGTTGATGATATTCATTTTGATAGACTCCTTGCTCTTAGACTTGCCCAAGAATTGTTAGATGCTCCTGAGCCTGAAGATACCATTAATGATGATAATGTTGATATGAATCACCTGGTGTTGAGGATGAAACACTAAAACAACAACAGTATCTATCTTCTCTTTATTTTTTATTTTTTTTTATTTTTTTCCTTCTACTATCTATTGACCCATATTTGAGACTGTATTTTTCATGCTCAGTTTGCAGAACATCTTCAATCCCAACAACACAGTGAATACTTATGGTTAAAATGATTCCATTAGCAACCAGGATTCACATAGGGAAAGTTGCATTTGTCAATGGTTAAATTTTTATTTTTGGTGATATTTTATTTGGTTGATTCTATGTTGTACCTTAATAGGATAGGATTCCAAGATTTCCATTTTTATCTATACCCATCCGTCTTTTAGATTATTATTATTTTATTTTTTATTTTTTTGCAGCTATTGCATTTAGGCATACATTTGAAAGAAGCATTTTTATCATTGATGAGAGTAAAGGAGTGGAAAGGGGGAAAAAAAGCATTTGCCTGTATTGGAATGATAACCTGCTATGTGTATGTTGAAAGAGCCCTGTAAGTTGTAATGTGAGAAGCCCAAACTATTTTTCTATTTCTCATTTCGCAGTTAGTTAATGGTTAGCAATAGCATTTTAAAATTCCAATTGCACCTTTTGCTTTTTGCAGGAGTTCCTGTCTTGCTACTCTGAAAGAAACAAATAAAATGGGCAGTGAGAGCACACCCTTTTGCATAGACATCATCCTGGCTCCTCTTGGAGTCTTCCTCATGTTTGGCTGCAAGGTATTGTATATATATACTACGTACTTCTACTTCTGTAACACATCAACTTAATTACTTCTTGCTTTTCAAAAAGATTTTACACAATTTTAGTTTCTACTCTTATGTTTTAAAATGAATTGTAGACTGTGAGATTAACACAACACACGTGCTTCATCGTTTGTTGGATGCAGGTGGAGTTTTAGATCTGTTTGATGCTTACTCTTTTTGGATATATCCCTGGAATTATCTATGCTGACTATGACCATGTGATTGATCTGATAATTAGAAAATTGCTACTGCTTTTG
The DNA here is from genome assembly GCA_030762895.1 of Sophora flavescens. NCBI lineage: Eukaryota > Viridiplantae > Streptophyta > Magnoliopsida > Fabales > Fabaceae > Sophora > Sophora flavescens. The sequence goes on along the minus strand of CM061067.1, from coordinate 159,811,055 downwards.
CTTCCTATAGTTTATTGAAGCTTTGGGCTTCTGCAGAGAGAAGAATATTGGATTACTCTTATATTATGTTGGTTATGTATTTGTTGCTATGCTAATATCAGAGTGAATTTACATGTTTTGTTTCGCTTCCTCCAAAAAATGATCCATTTTAGTTTAAATTTTAATTTTAATACATTTAACAAAATTAGCATGAATTCTTCTGCTCTCTATCTCTCCCAACATAATATATATTGGGCTCTCCCTCAAACATGGTACCTTGAGACAAACAAAACTATATTGTTGTGGAGTTTACATTTGAAATGGCATTGGTAATTGAAGAACATATCGACCAATATACTTGCCCATAAAAATTTATCAATTTAGCTGCCCAAATTTTATTTTTTTCACAGCCCTCTACAGACAGGTTCTACTTCTACAGTATTTTGACATCATTTATGTATACATTATTCTTCCACTTATCTACATCTTTTAACTCCAAGTTTCTTATATCAATTCTAATGTTGATAATTTTATTCGTACTCCACTTCGGCCTAAATCAAAGAAGCTTTCAGTCTTGGTGAGACTTTTTTGCATCATTGTATTTCAAACGTATTTTATATTTAAATTTAAGTTTAGTACATTGTGTTTTATATATTTTTTATCCAAGTTTATTTAAATATATTTGTTTATAATATTAAAAAAAATTGTTTCCAGGTTATTTTACTATTTTTAATTGGCTAATTGAATTTATTATTTATTCCCAAATAAACAAATTTATGTTAATTATAGTTTGATTACTTGAATAATGAATAATGTTTTATATTATTTTAGTATAATTATAGTATCAATAATATAGTATAATTATAGGATGTGAATACAACAATTTGTTTTCTTTTATTATTATCCACAACAAAATAAAAATACCATATTCAAGGCAATTGAATGTGAATCACATTCAATTGCCTTGAGTGGAAGAATACTTACAAACGGAAGTTCTTTTTTCCAGAGCGAGGGAGGCCGATCTTGAGTGGTTCAAGTTTAACCTAGGATTGATTTGGGACGGTGGGATTGGAACTTAAAGTTTCAAGATATGTTGATAAGGTCTTGTGATGAAAATGACACATAAATATTACATAGAAGTGGTGATGGGTACATTTTGTTTGGGCTGTCTTATTGTATTTAGTGAAATTTATTTAAGTAGTTTATGCTAAGTAAACTAATATTTGTCTCTATAAAAAAATGTAAACTAATATTATTTATAAAAGAAATTTGTTGATACTTGCTAAAAATGTACCCCTGCGTTCAGCACCGGTCAACAACCCTAGTTATATATCTATTATGTTATACATGTAATTTATTTTATAGACAAATATTAGTGTTAGTGTTTATATTTTTTTAGTAGGAGAGATTTGAACCTTCAAATTCAATCTCCTTATCACTCAACTCCTTAACTCCACACCCCATCTGTCAAGTCAACCATCTAACCCCCACATTAGTTATGTACTTGTAAATTCATGATAGAAAAAGCCATATGCGCAAAAGGAGTGCTGAAAAAGGGAATTTATAATTCACATTAAAAAATTGATATCCTCTTTCCAGTTTTGAATAGTAAATAAAAAATAAAATATAAACCAATTCTAACTTATTCTTTCTTTTTCTTTTTTTTTTATTAAAGTAATCTTTTGATTCCTATACGTGATACTGATTTTCAATTTGGTCCCTATACATAAAAAGTTATCAATTTGATCCCTATACGTGATACTGATTTTCAATTTGGTCATCACCATTAATTGGTCCCTATATAAGAGGGACCAAATTGCAAATTATTATCACATATAGGAACCAAATTGAAAATAATTGTCACATGTAGCGATCGATTTCAAATTTTTTTTTGTTGAATTGGTCCCTACATGTGACAATAATTTGTAATTTGGTCTCTTATATAGGGATCAATTAGCGGTGAGGACCAAATTGAAAATCAGTGTCACGTATAGGGACCAAATTGATAATTTTTTATGTATATGGACCAAATTAAAAATCAGTATCACGTATTGCGACCAAAAGATTACTTTAATTTTTTTTTTTTTTTTTTTTTTGTGTGTGTTGGTTGAGAAGTCAATTTGAACTTTCACAAGGTTATTTCTAGTTTCTTCCAAGCATAAGCAACCCTCAGCTGGCTAGCTACTTCTCCTACCTTGCCAGCACAGAAACACACAAACCCATTACTTTTATTTAAGCAATCCTAAATGTTTCTAAAAGAATCAGGAAAGAAAAATACTGATCAACATACTTTCACTCACCTTGCCCGAAAGGGTAGCCTTAAGCAAAAACTGGGAAATTAAGCTGCTATGTGCATACGCAAAATATTTTCCTAAGTCCATTAAATCATAATCTCATAATGAAAAACATCGCACTTAGTTGGTGCCTTGCCATCATCGTTCAAACAGAATGGAGTACCACTCATATCATTCCGACAAAATGGGATATATTTAATTATCATTGAGTACATTCTTTTACGTACTTCACCTTTTTGTTCATGAAAATGATGGACACTAGCTGGAATGCCTCAGTCAAACACTCAAACCCGCACCTTTGTAATCCATGTCATCTAATATATGCAACTTCATGTCAAGCGTGCATAATAGATAGTCACTAATTTATGATTGAATTACATTGAAAATTGTTTTGGATTTGAATAAATTTGTAAAATTAATTTCACGAAAAAAATTTAATTAAACTAAATAATGGCGAAAGGGTGCACCATTTTCAGATCACCACCAACACAATAACGAAGTTTCCGAGAGAAAGGGAGGTATCTTTTGAACAAAGACTCACCAGTAAATTTTAATTTTTAAATTAATTATTTAATCATGTATAAAGAAGCATTTAATTATGAGTTTAATATTGATACACTGTCGGTATAAAGTGTTTTATATAGTCAATCAATCATAAATTAATCTATGATTGAAAGACAGAGTAAAAAATTTTCACATCAACAATACATACTAACTAAATATTTTAAATATTATTTAATTGGTATGTTATAATATTACGACAACATATAATTAAATAAAAAAATTAATCTTGCTACAGTTAAATGCAACTTGTCAATGTAATTTTTTTTTTATTGTCACCTGTATCTTTTTAAGATAGTTATCAGAAAAATCAAAATATATATATACTTATTTTTGGGTAAAGAAGAATAAAAAATTTTAAATGATACACGACATATGATTTGTTATCCGTATAAAATATTTTTACACTTATACTAAATTATAATTAAAACCATAAAAAATTACACTAAAAATAATTTCAACTATTCACGTGTAGCGTCTTTTAAAAATTTTTGTTCCTATCACTGGTATACTTCTCCGTAGGTAATGATGGGTTATTATTACATTGAAAAAAACAATTTCCTCTCAAAAGTGCAACTCCAAACGTGATACTACAGTCTATCACGTTTAGGGAGCATTTGGGAAGTTGATTTCTTGGGAATCATCATTATTAGGCTTAGGAATATTAGTGATTAAAGTGTGTCCGGTAGGCCTTGAACATAAATGAAAATTTTACCTTAGAATTTTGATTCCTTCTTTTTTTTGTCTAGACCTTCGATTTAAGGAAGTTACATCGAATCCATACTTATCCGAGTCGAGTCAGGTGGATCATATAAATGGGCAAAACTTTTTTATTGTATTTTTTTCAATCACAATACTTGAACCAAATACCTTGTTTATGGGGGAACTAAGCTCCAACCACTTGAATTCAGAAACGTTGGTTTGATTCCCTTGTTTGATTTAAGGACATCTGTCATGAGAAAGTTAATATTATTTCCAAAAATACCTCTGAATATAAATTAACTTAAACATTAAAAAAAATGAAAAAAGGATTAGTGAACTTTTTTGTCATTACAAAAAGGTGCATTTGGTTTGGTTGTTACAAATGTTTTTCTTGCGATTTAGGGTGCGTTTGGATGAACAACTTAATTAAGAGCTTATCACATAAGACCTTATCACATGAGAGCTTATGCCATAAGCGCTTAAAGAAAGAAAAAGAAAGAAAGGGGCATGAGAGGATTCGAATAGTGAAAAATACGGAGAGGGTGTTTAGTGCATAAGCTCTTATGATAATTCCATAAGCTTCTCCCGGTGACTTATGAAAATAAGTCAAAAACTCCTTATGGGATGACATAAGTTATTTTTATAAGCTCTGCCAAACACACTGCATAAGAGCTTATGTCATCAGATAAGTCAAAAGGAGCTTAAATAAACTCTTCCAAACGCCACCTTAGTTTGCAAGTTCAAAAATTTTGAATTGGGTGCCGTCGTTTTTTCGTTAGCTTTTTCTAATTAGATGTTGATATGACTTATGGAATGTCCTACCAGCACTATCACGTGGACAAAAAAATATTTTCTAATATTATGTGGCATTTAGTGATATTAATTATTTGTAAAAATTTATAACTATCATTGTTATTATTTTATATATAAATATTAAAATAATTTTTTATTATGAAATAATTGTGATTTAAAAAATATTTTATTCTAAAATAATAATTATATTTTAATAAATTTTTAATAAAAAAGTATTTTCTAAAATAAAAATTCATATTTTAATTAAAAACAAATATTTTAATATTTATATGTAATAAATAATACTATTAATATTGTCCATGACAAACTTGGGCAAAATACTCTTTTCAAATAACAAAATTTTCGTAAACGTGGGAAACCAGGACTCTTACCCCATCTCATGAGAAAACATAGCTAAACAATATTTCTGAGAATGTGTTTTTTAGAAAAGTACACCAAATATAAGAATCTGGAATATCCAATTTAAAATTCCTATAAAATTAAAAAGAAATTTTCTACAAAATGTCCCTTAACGAATTCAATATCTTTCAAAATATCTTATACATTAGTCTATTTTGGATTTTTGGAAGGGCCCATGCCAGGGCTTGAAACTTGGCAGACATTGGGTACATTTGGGTTATAGCGGAGTTAAGTTAGTGGAGGTTAGATTTATTAGATTTATCGCATTTGAGGCCCAAACTCAAGCAGGCTTAGTATTATCAATGCGGGCACAATTATCTTATTACAAGTTTTCGCTCCCTTCATCATCCGAGGGTTAAAAACTTTTTTTTTTTTTTAAGAATAAACTTATTTCATTTCAATGGCAATAAAGTCAGCAATATAATGGGGACTATAATAAAAAACATGAGAGCTAACATAAATAGTAGCCACCCTAGCAATAGTATAAATAACTACGTTGGTTTGTCTCCTAACAAATTTAACCCTAAAGTTAAAAAAAATGAGAGGGAGCTTGTCTGCACTCCATGATAATAGCTCCAAACTAAGAAGCATCCTCCTTAATGTTGTTGATGCTATCCACTGCTGTTTTACTATCGAACTCCAGCTCCACATGAATCAAGTTCAGGCCATGAGCCCATTGAATAGTCGAAAGAATGCCCAAGGCTTATCCTTCACGTGGGTTCAAATGAAATCTAAACTTAAAATAACGCATGCTGTGTATTGTATAATATTTTTAAAATCGCATGAAATTTAATAAAATTTAAAATTTAAAAAATATTTAAAATTATAATAAGTATACATAAGAAAAAGTATAAAGAATATATACATTATTAATTTATTTATATTGAATTAAAAATTTAAATTGAAAGAATGATTTTATGGATTAAAAAAAGTGTTATAGAATTCTGAGTTTCGTATTGAATAAAAATAAAAAACAATTAAATAAAAAACGAAATACTTAATGTTTCAAAATTTTAAAAAACCTTTAAATTTTACTTCAATCCTTTTGTTTTTTTTGTTTTTTTTAAAGGGCAATCCTTTTGTTTTTAATATAACTTTCATTGGTAAACTCTTAAAATTATGTGGCTTTTGACTTTGCATTAAGAATAAAAATAACAAATTTTAAATAAAAATTAAAACACTTCATATATTAAAATTCAAAAAACTTTATTTTTTATTCATGAAAAAAATAATGTGCTTGTGGAATATACGATTGACATGTGTGATTATGAAATGTCCTAAATTAAAATAATATAGTTAATGAGTGTGATTGTAAAATTTGTTAAAATGAAAGAACATAGAAAATAGATGATACAATTAATTAGACTATATAAAAAATTGAATAATTTAATTTAGATTATATAAAATTGAGTGTTCCAATTAATACAATTTTAAATAAAATATAAAAAGATATACTTAATAAACAAAAATTGGTGTGGTAGATGTATTTTTATAACATTTTATATTTTATATAAAATTATAGATGTATTTTTTATATTTTTAAATATTTAAATATATAATATTATAAAACTGATTATGCATATCTTCTTTCTTTTTTCTTTAACTTATATTTTTTTTTATTTTACTTAAATCTTAAACCATGCATATAATACCATTTACAGTTTTTTATTTTTACTCAAAATACCATTTAAAGTTGAAATATATTTTTTCTGTTTTTTTTCTAAATTTAATAATATATGTACAGTACACAGATACTTGCTAGCGGTTAGAAAAAATTGTGCGGGTTACCCGAACTCTATCATTCATAAATCCAACAAAATATAGAAATAAAAAACAATATTATAAACGAAAATTATATTTAATATTATAATTTTTCAATTATGAATTAGAACTCTTTTGGTTTACTGATTGTCTAATCGTTACTTTTATTTGTAAACATTTTAAGCTAATAATGATAGATAATTTTTTTTTTTGACTAAATAATAATGATAGATAATTGAAACTAATTCATGGTTAACTATGAATCTATGATATTAATAATATACAAAACTTTGGATAAAAATTCTTATTTGTGAATTGAAAGGCAGATTATTAATTTTAACGAAGGTTTATCTATTGAATACATTTCAATTGCCAATATGACATTTTAATGTTCAAACTCAATAAAGTCATTTTACTGTCGTAAGTAGAAAGATAAATAATTGAGTAAAATTATTAACACTTTTTTACAGTTTCTAAATAAATATTAAAAGTTTAAATAATATATATATCAAGATATAGACCAATTATCATTAAAAGATTAAGAGCCCATTTGGATGACCTTTTTCTAGAAAAAAAAACACTTATTTTTGAAATAAAAGTCCTTTTGAAAAAAAAAAAATAGGTATTTAGATGAACTTTTGAGAAAAAAAAAGCAAAAGCAAAAGCAATAAAAAAAAAATATTCTTATACTTTATTAGGAAGTTACAGTTCCTGACTTCTAAATAAAAGATAAATAAATGAATAGAGAAAGTAAAGAACATTAATATTTTTTGGACAATGATGTTACTATAATAAATCTCTCAAAAGCCATTTTTTTATAAAGGTGCGTTTGATTTGCAAAAGGTATCAGGGTAGCACAGAACAGACAGGACAACACAAGACAAATCCTTCAGACACAGGACAATTCTTTGTCATGTACATTGTTTAATCAATAATTGACAACATAAACAAAATAATATTAAATTTATCGGAACACTCTTTATAATATATATATAGACGATAGAGAGAGATGAGAGAGAGTGAGAGAGGGGAGAGAGAGAAGGGAGCGAGAAGGAGAGAGAGAGAGGAGAGAGAAAGAAAGAGAGAGATGGAGAGAGAGAGGGAGAGAGGAGAGATGTAAGGACGATTTTTTCTGGTGGGGGACAAATTCTGGGTTTTTGTCTTGTCCCTCACTCAATTTTGTGTTCTGTTCCCTGATCACATTTCAAATCAAACAGGGAACAAAAATTTTTGTGTTTTTCAGTCCCCTGAATTTCCGCAAATCAAACACACCCTAAAACTCATTCAAACATAAAATAACTTCTACTTCTAATAATATCTTATACTTCTACTTTTATATCATATAAGAAGTTTATGAATTATGATATATATATATATATATATATATATATTGAACATGCCATGATTCTTTTGTACAACGCACAAGCTCTTTTGTATCATGTAATATTTGACTTTTATTTAAGAGAATGAAGGTAGCAACAGTGGAATATCTAGTCACTTGGTGGTTGTTTGTTTATAAGGTAAGATTCTTAACCGTCCAAATTTGATTCTAGATTAAATAAAAGTGATTTTGGGGGGATTTGAGTGTGTTTATTTACAAAATTTCATTGAAAAAAAATAATTTTTAGTTAGGTAGAATTGATTTAAAGAAAATCGAAAATTTCTAACTTTTTTGTTGCATATAATTGATTCTGGATATGAGACTCGTAAAATAACTTTATCATTCAAACAAAATAATTTTTCTAAAATCACTTTTATAATATCATTACTAAACACAAATCATTTTTTTTACTTCAATTTTTTTAGAATCAATTCTTTTATAATCAATTATTTCGAAATTAACTCTATCAAAATCCAAAACAAACATTGTACCAAAAGAAAATATATGCAAAATAAACATATAATTAAAGCCCGATACTACATGCGTGTTTAGTTCTACGATGGAAACTTCTAGAATTGATTCTATCCCCAGGCAAACGTGATTTTAGTATAAATAAGGTGTTTGATTATTGTTAGGTAGAATTGTTTTTGCATTCAGAAACGATTTTGACTAAAAACTACAAAAGGTAGCTTTTACATTGGGTTGAAAATTTCACATTAAGTTTTACACCAAACTTGCTTTGAAAATAAAATCATCTAATAAATTGTAAAACCATGATTGTTTTATGTAAATAATATAAGAGTCAAATATTTACCTTTTAACATAAATAATGTAAGAGTCAAATATTTTTTAATAAGGTGATGATGCATGATTGTTTGTTTGGCAGCGGTCATGGCAATCCTGACAGGTCTGGTTTTGGAGGCTTAATCAGAAACAACCTTGGAGAATGAATTTTGGGGTTCTCAGGTTTTTGTGGCACTTCTAGCAATCTTAATGCTGAGCTTTTGGTAATAACGAATGGACTTAAACTTCCATGGAGAGCTGGATATAGAAATCTCATTTGTGAATCGGATTCCGAAACTGCTTTGGATTTGATTAATGGAGAGATTGCTGGTTTTTATCCTTATGCTCCTCTGATTCAGCATATCCAAAGTTTCAAATCTCTATCATGGACCTTGTGCTTTCAACATGTGCTTAGAGAAGGGAAAGCCTGTGCAGATTGGCTTGCTAAACAAGGGGCTAGTTCTAACCAAAGCTTGATCTTGTGGTATATTTGCCCCAATCAGCTCTCTTTTTTATTGCTGGTTGATGCTTTGGGGATAATGAATAGTTTAATTTGTATGTAGTGTTAGTGTAAATATTTTTACATTGACAACCAATCGGAAATCATGGAATTAGCGACTTTTAAGGTGATTAGGATAAGAATCAAATATTTTTAATGGTGTGTCAAATACCGAATGATTGACAGTGTAAAAAAATTTATACTATCGGTGTATACCAATTAAATCCTATAATTAAACCATTTAAATTTTTTTAATGATTTTATCATTTTTTTTTGAACCCCGGTATCCTCCGGTCGGATACCGGAGACTAATCCCTCGAGGTACTGAGATCCATTTAAGGGATTGACTTCTCCCAATAGATGCTCTTCCATACACGTGAGTTAGGAATCGAATCCCTGACCATATATTTAAGGGATTCAGTTATCTACCAATTGTACCACGTCATGTTGGCTATAATCTAATTTTCTTTTCGGAAAAACTTAGCTACAGTACCCTCATCACTAAGAATGTAATAGTACCACAAACGGATCCATTTTTTTAGTCTGCTCCTTTTGTTTAACCAATTTTCATTTATTATCACCTTCGTTCTTATGACACCCTATAGGCAAATGTATCACACGCGGCAAGGTATGATATTTTTTTGTCTGGCATTCTTGCTACTACTATCTACAAATCGTATTAGATTGAGCTAGAAAGTATTCATTCTATTTTGTAATTTTGTAATTGTTCCTACACATAATTTATCCGTGTATTGTTTTAATTGTTAGTCTTTTTTATTATGTTATTATTAAACTTTGAGTTTACTTAATATACATTGTCATTATAAAATTTTTATATCATGAATCAATCATAAATCAAGATATAAATAATTTTTAAAATAATTTATATAATAATCAAAAATTTTTAATAATATAACAATTTATTATTAATTAACATTATAAAAAATCTTTACAAACAAACACATTGGTTTGACCTCTCCTCCACGTATGTATTCACGATATCTTTATTGGCTCATTAATCAATTACTTTACTTCATATAAGAAGGTCCATTATTTGCCTTATTATTTATGTCAACCTTTTCATTTTTATCTCGCATAGGTAACGACACAAACTTGAATTATTCATTAATAGTCATTATTAATAATCATTAATTTTAATAAAATTAAAAGGTCATTAATTGTCTTAATTGTTACCCCTCTGTTCATGTGTTTAAATTTGTACCAAAATACATTTATTTCTATAATTAATTATTTACAAATTCCAACTACATTTACTTTATACTCCAGAGCAAGGTTTACAAAACCGGACCGACCATCGAACAGGTGAAGGCAGTGGTTCGAGGTTCAATGGTCCAACCGAGGTTGAACCGGTTGTAATTAAATAATATTATTTTAATTTTTAATATAATATTTGTAACAATATTAACCAAAAAAACAACATAACAACTAAAATTATTAAGCACAATTTTTTTTATTTTAAAATTAAACTAAATAAATATAAAGATATATGTTAAAATCATCTTCACAGGAAAAACCAATACAAAATCTACAACCAGCCCACATATGTTAGAAAACAAAAGAATTGGGTTTTGGCTAGGATGACCCAAATCCTTTTATACTATTTTTTTTAGGAAACCGGTTCAGGCCGGTTCACTGTCGGTTATGATCGGTTTTCGGTTTTGAACCGGTTCTCCGGTTTTTCCACCGGTTCAATATAGGGACGATTTTCCCTATGAACCGGACCGGCCAAAGTCCCGATTCCCGATCGGACCGGCCGGTCCGGTCCGATTTTCAAAACCTTGCTCCAGAGTGGTCATTTATGTACTTAAAAGGTTTTGTATATTTTTAAGGCATTCAATTTAATTCTATTATAAAAATATATATGAAAAAAATGATCAAATATATCTTACGTTTATAAAACATCCATTATTTTGAAATAAAAATAAATAACTAAAATTAAAAATAAAAAGAAGAAGAAAGGAGCGAGTAAGTTTTTATATTAGTATTATATTATTTTAATTTTAAAAAAATTCATTCTCATTCACATCCATGACATTGACTATGCACTTTTTCTTGTTTCAATAATCATTTACTTGACTTCTGTATAAGGATGTTGATTGGTTCATTAATCATTTACTTTACTTGATATACGATTTTGTTAACGAGTGTCCTAAGAATATTGATTAAGTAATTCGTAAAATAAAAATTTGTATTAAAAAACTAAGTGTTATATTTTTCAAAATCTTACCTACACAATTTCTCATACAAATTTTATTACTTTAATTCCTTAAACAATACATTAAAGACACTTATTACTTGTTAGCATTCTCCTTTGCCTTATTATTTATGTCAACCTTTTAATTTTTAATTTGCATAGGGAACAACACAAACTTGAATTAGTCATTAATAGTCATTAATTTTTAATAAAATTAAAAGGTCATTAATTGTCTTAATCGTTAAGTTTTATATATTATTATATTATTATTTTAAAAAATTATATTCTCATTCACATCTATTAGTTTTTTATAATACTTGTATACAAAGCCGTTATATATAAAAAAGTGCTCTTTCCTGTTATTATGGATAAAATTTATTTATACTATTATTTAATTAAATGTTTATATATAATATATTATTAAAAAATGAATTTTTTTACTGCTACCATTTTTTGTAAAAAAACAAATCAAGGTCAAATCATTCAATGGTCTACTGATATATAATTAAATGATAATATAAAAATACTTATACTGTCAGAAAATAAATTAAATTATAAAATTTATATTATGTTTGGTTTGGTTTACGTTATTTTAACCATTTCCTTAACAAAACTTAAAAAAAAAAACTGAAAATTTAATATGAAATTTGATATAATAAAATTACAATTATAAAAATGACGTACCATTTTAAAAAATAGTACAAAGTATGTCTTTGGTTCTATGGTGGAGAATATCAAAATTGATTTTACTCTCTGTCAAATATGATTTTAGTAAAAATAATATAGGTATTTCACTCACGTCAGACAAAACTATTTTTGCCTTCAAAACTTGGTTTGACTAACACATTGTTTGCTTGGGATAATTTTGGGAGGAGAGAATTGAACAAGAGAGAAGTATGAGAGAAAATGATAACTTCCATTGTTTTGTATTGAAGAGAAAATATGGGGAGAGGAAATTTATGTGGGACCCACAACAAAAGATTTTCTCCACCGACTACGGGAGAGAATAGGGGTGGAAGGGAGAAAAATGAAGTGACAAATCTATCCTTTTATTTCGAACTATGCAAATATGTCGTGAAGGACAAATACTTTTACAAGAACACTAAACATTTCTTTATCTTATACTTCTTTATTATTTTAAATTCAAACATCATAAAAATCTATTCATTTTCTATTTTTCATAACTATTTCCTTCCAACTTCTTTTCTTATTCAAACAAAACGATATAAAATAACTGTTACGTTGGATTAAATTTGTTATTAGAATTTTCATCAAATTTACTCTCAAAATAAATATATTCAATCACAAATTACTTAACTTCAAAATTCACTTTTAACCAAATATATTTTATTAAATCAATTCAATTTAAAATCATATTTATCTAACACTAATTAAAACATACAAAAAGAAAGCAAAACGGTCATGATTTCTGGGTCGTCTTAGTTTGTGATTAACAATTCAACATTGACTTAAGTCAATTAGCATTTGATTTTTTTTCTTTCTAATCCTTCTCTCCAAGAAGTGCTTTGAAAACTTGCAAAACAAGCTCCGACTAAATAGGAAACCCAAGATTGTGTTATTGATTTTGTTTCCATTTCTTAAATACAATAAAAGGATTGAAATTCACCCTGGAAAATGTGCTGCATAATTTTTTTTCCTTCTGCCCCACTCCTCTTCTTACAGGGGAAACTATAGAAAAGGGAAAGAAAAATAAGGCAAATCCGAGAATGGATAGCAGAAGTTGGATTTGTGAAACACACACAATCCAAGTCGTTAAATCCTGCAGTCACGCCACTCATTCACAAATTCGCACACGCTCCATCGCAATCATTATGAGCCACGTTAACACATTAATCTAAAAGATATAGATTTCGTTCCTTTAAAAAATCATACGATGCATTAACACAATTTTTTGTTAAATTTATAATACAACGTAATTAGGATCTTTTATTTTTTAATAGGTTCATAAAATATTCTCGTAAATTTAGATTCTTTAGATCTACATAATTATAGGTAAGATTTTTTATGTTGTTGAAAAATATGTTATATGAGATTCGAACTCACACATTAATATATGAATACATCATTGGATTAATTATGGATTTTCTCAAAAAGTTCTTTTCACTTATTTTATCATTGATCCAACAATACATTAATACTTAATACATGAATGCATTGTATTTTTAATTCACTAAATCCATTTTCTAATCCCACTCAATCTTAAGTTCCTCGAAATTACCTTATTGTCCTCAATCCTTCACGCTATCATTGGTCAGTTTCAGATAACCAAGGGGTCTTACCATGGTCCGGCACACACACCATTACAACCTTAAAAAAGACAAAGCATGTCGTTGTAGTTGACACTGGTAATAGCGTGTGCGTGACGCGCTCCAAGTGAACCTGGGGTTGAGGGCGAACATCACGATACAAACCCCCTGTTGTATCAGTGGGCCCCACACTCCTTCCACACTGCTATATTAACCCCTTTTTTTTTCCACTGTGAAGACAGAGAAAGAGAAAAAAATATATGTAGAGAGAGAGAATCTACAGGAGTATCACAGAGAGAAGAAAAATGGTGAAGTAGTTTAGATTTCAGCGATCTGAAGGGGTTTTGGGTTTGTGTTAGAAAATAAAAATATTAAGAGAGAAGACGAAAGCCATTGACTTTCTGAATACCTCAGTCACTGTAAGTCAGCTCCACCATTTTTATTGTTATTAAATAAATCAAGATATATATTTTTATGATTTAATTATTATTTATATATAATATTTTCTGTGTCCTTTTCTCTTCCACAGATCCCAGAGAGAGAGTGTGTGGAAGAATCTGAACGAAAGAAAGGAAAAAAATTGGAACTTTTTGTTTCTGTGGAACCCATTAGTCTTATTTGTTTTGGTCCTTTTACTTGGCTCACTGTCAAATTAAAAGGTATCCTTTTCTTCCGTACCTGGGTTGGTTTCTATGCTATCCAATTTTTTCCATTTCTCTGTTTCTCACTTTATATCAGTGTGGGGGTGGGGAGAGAAAGAGAGAGAATGGCGGGGGTGGTATCAAGTATCAACTGGCTCTTTTTGCTTAGATTTGATGATATGATGCATTTGAAAAGTCAGGGTGGTGTGTGAATTTGACTTTGAGATACGTGCGAGATAAGGTTTTTGTTTTTGTTTTTGTTGTTGTCCTTTTTTATATTTTCTTTATCTTAAAACTTTTCAATCTGTGTGTTGTCATATTCTCTTTTCATCTGCAATGTTTTTGGCTTAACCTCTTTGGATTTTCTCATTTCTGGGTCTCTTTCAAAATTGTCAATAGTCAATCCTGACAACGAATCGGTCAAGTGTGAAATATAGAAAAACTAGGGATTCACATTCTCCCTCTTACTTGTCACTGTTTTGTGGTTTTTCTCTTGTTGGGGTTGCAGACATGAGAAGCAGGTGTGAACCTTGTTGGATCATAAAGGAAGGGACTTCCTTGTCCTCTTCCCCTTTCCATATGTTTCTGGAATAGGCTTTCTGCTGGAAAGAGAAAGAGGGTGTAAAGTCTTGTATGCGGTGTTGACAAGGAAACAGCTTTTTGGGATTGTCTACTCTTTCTTGTAAAAAATTTCAATCTTGTCAGTTTATAGCTCAATCCTGTTTAAAGGTCAAAAAGTTAAGAGTTAGGATTAAAAACTGAAAAGTGGCTTCGCAAAAGCGATAGTGACAGATTTAGAGGGATAAATCTGGAGAACTAAATAGTCAGTGTGGAAGGATAGATAGTACTCCTTACAGAGAAAATCCATATTTTTCAACCAAAAAAAAAAAAACTTTTTAAGAGGTTTGAGAGATTGTTTAGCAGCAACAGTGGGAACAGTTGCCGTGGGGGTGCAAGAGCTTTGTTTGATATTTCTCAACCCATTTTTTCCAGTTCAATGAAAAATCCATCTTCCTTCTCTTTCTCAACTGTATGTTTATTCTCTTGTTTGGTTTTAGCCTCCACCTTTGAGCATTTTGTTTTATATGTTTACTTTTTGATTGATAATGAAACTGCTTTGTCCATCTTAATATTCATCCTTTTCTTGTTGTTACTAATGAGACTATTCTGCAGCAAAGTAAAATGGAAGGTCATATTGAGATGGGTCTCATTGGTGAAAACTTCGATGCTGGTTTGATGGGGAGGATGAGGGATGATGAGAATGAAAGCCGTTCTGAAAGTGATAATTTTGAAGGCGCATCTGGTGATGATCAAGATGCTGGTGATGATCAGCAGCCAAAGAGGAAGAAGAGATACCATAGACACACTCCTCACCAAATTCAAGAGCTCGAGTCGTAGGGCTTCATGAAATTTTGCAATTTTTTTTTTTCTTTCTAATTTGCTTATCTGTGATTGAATTATGTGGTAACGGTGGTTTGTGTGTTGGTTTTGCTTTTGCTCTTGTTGGTTTTTAGTTTCTTCAAGGAGTGTCCTCATCCTGATGAGAAGCAAAGGTTGGATCTTAGTAAGAGGCTGGGCCTGGAGAATAAGCAAGTCAAGTTCTGGTTTCAGAACCGAAGAACCCAAATGAAGGTGAATTTGAATACAATGTATTATTGCACTTGTATCTAGTTTGATGCAATTTTTATATTGTGCTAATTGAATTGCCTTCTCTTGAATCAGACCCAGCTGGAACGCCATGAGAACATGATGCTTAGACAGGAAAATGAGAAGCTTAGAGCTGAGAACAGTATGATAAAAGAAGCCATGTCAAACCCAGTATGTAACAACTGTGGCGGTCCAGCCATTCCTGGCCAAATTTCATTTGAGGAGCACCAGATTAGAATTGAAAATGCTCGACTAAAGGATGAATTGAACCGTATAGTTGCCTTAGCAAACAAGTTCATTGGCAAGCCAATCTCATCATTGACCAGCCCCATGGCTCTCCCAGCCTCAAATTCTGGTCTAGAACTTGGAATTGGAAGGAACGGGATTGGTGGTTCAAGCCCTGTCGTCGCTCCCTTGCCAATGGGACTGGATTTGGGAGATGGAGTCTTGGGCACTCCACCTGGAATGCATGGGATTAGATCACCAATGGGATTGTTGGGAAATGATGTCCAGTTTGAGAGATCTATGCTTATAGACCTTGCATTGGCTGCTATGGGGGAATTAATTAAGATGGCTCAGGCAGATGACCCTCTTTGGATTAAGAGTTTTGATGGCCAGCAGGAAGTACTGAACCATGATGAATATGCAAGGTTGTTTTCTCCTTGTATTGGTCCAAAACCCGCTGGTTATGTTACTGAAGCTACAAGAGAAACCGGGATAGTAATCATTAACAGTTTAGCCCTTGTGGAAACATTGATGGATGCGGTATGATGCTCAACTTCTTAAAGCTTCAGTGAAGTTTAACCAATTTTATTGGAAATTTTGCACTGTCATATGGAAATAATTAGTTCGAAAAACTTGTTATTGTTAGATTTAGGTGGTTTAAATTAGCCAACATGAGTGATGAAAATACTACTTCTAGTTTTTGAAACCATCGTTGTTGATCTTTTCTGTATTCCATATTTATCTTGTAGATTTTCATTTAAGTTGTCATATTTGGTGCTTGTGTTCCTGATGGGATGTCACTGAGGCTTAGTCTAGAATTTGCTGGTTTGTATAATATCTTGTTTAATTGATTATTTATTTGAGTAGGATCGATGGGCGGAGATGTTTCCATCTATGATTGCTAGAGCTGTCCCCCTTGATGTTATATCTAATGGCGTGGGTGGAACCAGAAACGGTGCTTTACTAGTGGTATGTTTCAGTGTTTCTCTGTTGTATGTTTGCTTCACTTTGCTTTAGTTGCCAAGAGCTGATTCAAATTATGCGATTCAGATGCATTCTGAGGTTCAATTGCTTTCACCGCTAGTCCCGGTCCGTCAAGTGAGATTCCTCCGGTTTTGTAAGCAACATGCAGAAGGTGTGTGGGCTGTGGTTGATGTTTCTGTTGAGATTGGTCGAGATGCTGCCAATGCACAGCCATTCATGACCTGTAGGAGGCTTCCTTCTGGCTGTGTTGTGCAGGATATGCCCAATGGTTACTCCAAAGTAAGTGCAGATCTAGGTTTGTTTAGTAGACTCATGTTTGTTTGATATGTTGGTCTTTTCTTTTGGTAATGAATGGGGCGTTTTGGTATAGTTGATTTTATAGTTTTGCAAGAGTTTTCACTTGACTTCCTACATCCCTTCTCCATGCTAACAAGAATTAACAGTGTGTTTTGTCCTTGAAGTTTGTTTTCTTTAGTATAACTGCTTTAAAGAGAATAAGGTTGAACTTTGCACGAGAAATTATTCCTTTTTTTTTTACCTATTTTTTTAAATGGAGAAGATGCTTCCCCTAGTTATGTTATATTATAATCCTTCTAACTTCAATGTAAGGGTTGCTTATTGCCTGTGCATAAATTGTGCACTGCTACTCCTAGAGATTTGTGAATCAAGGCTTATATGGTTTAGTGATAGTTTGAAACTTCATATTTGTTTAGCATCTTGTAGTATATAAAATTGCATGGAATAGTATATAAAATTGCATGGAAATTTTAAATCTTGGATTCTTCAATCTTTGTTGTATAAGCACAATTGATGCTTCTATTCCTATCTCCTTTTGTACAAAATATACCATTTTTTTACTGTGTCTGAGACTGTTATGACCTGGATCCAGTCCTCTGCTGCCATATTATAATATGGAGGCAAGTGATGTGTTAATCTGTACCGTTTAATATAATCACACAGGTTTTTATAATATTAAAAAATTCCATAACCTGCTATTCTGTGTTGGTATTCACCTCTATCCTTTTGACATCTGCTTCAATTCTGATTTCTCACTCAATCCTCTACAAACTTCTTGGTTGGGGTATTAATTTATAATTAGCCTAGGGTTTTATGTCAACACTTCCTTAGTTTCATTCAATAAAAAAGAGACATGAATGCCCTTGTTATGTAAAGCTCAGGTAACTTATTTTAACTTCCACTGTTAGCACTGTCCAATTCTAAGTTGGATACCAGAACTCTACGTTGAGATAACAGAACTCTAGCATACCTTAAAAAGTTAGATTACTTTATACTGCATTGGAATTTTATGCTTATTGAGAGAAGGTAAGTTGCACCGCTATGTGTTGCATTGTTGTAGGTTACATGGGTTGAGCACTGGCAGTATGATGAGAGTGTTGTCCACCAGCTGTATCGCCCGTTGCTTAATTCAGGTCTTGGATTTGGTGCTCATAGATGGATCACTACCGTCCAAAGACAATGTGAATGCTTGGCAATCCTCATGTCCACTTCCATCTCCAATGAGGATCACACAGGTATTCCATGTTCACTTTGTTCACTTTGATAAATCGCGTAAACTTCCGATTCTGATGGACATGCATTTCTTTTCCAGCCTTGAGCCAGGCTGGCCGCAGAAGCATGTTGAAGCTGGCGCAACGTATGACCAGTAACTTCTATTCTGGGGTATGTTCTTCATCGGCTCGCAAGTGGGACAGCCTTCCCGTGGGGACTTTGGGTGATGACATGAGAGTGATGACTAGGAAAAATGTAGATGACCCAGGTGAGCCTCCTGGGATCGTGCTCAGTGCTGCAACTTCTGTTTGGATGCCAGTGTCACGGCACAAACTGTTCGACTTTCTGCGTGATGAACAGCTGAGAAGCCAGTGGGACATTTTGTCCAATGGTGGACCAATGCAGGAGATGGTCCACATTGCCAAAGGACGAGGACAAGGAAATTGTGTTTCTCTCCTTCGTGCTAGTGTAAGTCATATTCTTTTATTCTCTTTCAGGTATCACTACAGTGGCACCCATATGTCCAAATGATGTCGCATAAAGTATAATTAACTTAGTTATATAATGATTATGCAAGTGTGTAACCATTATGTAAATGAGTTAATCATACCTTATGTCATATGTACTAGGGTGTGTACCACTGAGGTGTATTCTAGAATTCCTGTATTTATTCATGCTGTTTTTTGCACCAAAACATAAAACCTTCATTATGTTATCTGTCATCTTTGCAGGCTGTTAATGCCAATGATAGCAACATGCTGATTCTGCAAGAGACGTGGACCGATGCTTCGTGCTCGGTGGTAGTATATGCACCAGTTGACGTGCAATCCTTGAACGTGGTGATGAGCGGCGGAGATTCTGCATATGTTGCACTCTTGCCTTCAGGCTTTGCTATTCTCCCTGAGGGTCATTCTTCTGGCTATGGAGGGCCGAACAGCAGCTGCAACGGGACTATGCCCAAGGGCGGCTGCAATGGTGGGGCTGGCACCGGTGATGATGGAAGTGGAAGTCTGCTGACAGTTGGGTTCCAAATTTTGGTGAATAACCTCCCAACAGCTAAGCTCACTGTGGAGTCAGTTGATACTGTGAATAACCTCATCTCATGCACCATTCAGAAGATCAAAGCTGCCCTCAGAATTGCATGACAACCTTTTTGTTTATGCAAGTTATCTCTCATTTTGTCTTTTGGATTTGTTTTTTTTTCTTTATAAAGTTAAACAAGAAAAGGGTTTATATGTATAGGATTATATAGAGTAGTTGAAAAGACAGACAGACAGAAAGGGTCGCGTAATGAAGGTTTCGAGTCAAGAACGAACCGCGAAAGAGGAACTTGTGCTGCTGCTGCATGCACTCGTGAATGAGTGAGTGCAATTGCAAGTGCAAGTTTTCTGATCATGGTGGTTCGGGTATTGACTCGTTAACCAGTGAGTCAGTCACAGAACTCTTGTTTGTCCCAAAAAATGCTGTTTTTGCCATCCTATATAGTTTGCAAAATGAAGCTGCAGTACATTATTGTCTTTCGTAATACATTTTCATATTGTAGTTTTTCTATATTTTGGCTCGAAATTGTATAATTTCCGGGTTTTAAAGTTAACTTTATATGGGATGATGTTAGGTATCCAACAGAAAAAGTTTATTTTTATTGAATTAATTTAAAATTTTAAAACTAATGTTATTACTTCTTTTACGTAAATTTCATAAAAAAGAACTTGTTATTCTGTATATTAATTATGAGAGTTGCCAATTTATTCTCATTTGTTTTTAAGAAAGAATATATTAGTAAGATATACCAACTCTTTTGGACCAAAAAATGATGTTATTTTTGCTTGAATAATTACTATTAGTAATGCATTTGCAACAATCTTGAATTCAAAATTAAGACTTTTTATTGATTATAAATGTTATTGATAATTCAAGTTTCAAATTCTAGAGTACAAATATTATGAAAAAAAAGGAAATCTCAATTTTAGTTAGTAAATAGTAAAGGATCTATTTTTGTTATAACATGGAATTATCTATAGATCTTTAACTTGGATTTATAAATATTTAAAATTTAATAAAAAAATTAAAATAAAATTAGTCACTACTAACGGTGGTGGATATTTCGTACTTATAACATAGTTATAAAAAAATAAAGCCATTATTTGATAAAATTTAGCGGAAAGCGAATAAGTTAAGTTGTTGGATTTGATGTGTTTGGTAGGATTAGAAGTTGAAGTAGCTGATATAAAATTTCATGTATATCTATTTTTCAATATAAATTTAATTTTTATATATATATTATTTATTTTAAAATAATTATCACTTTTAATACTAAAATTTATTTTAAATTATTTATCATATCAAAAATTAAAATATATACATTTTTATTTTATTTTATTTTTAATAATAAAATGAAAATATAAATAAAATGACACGTTGATATGATATTTTATATAAACTTTATTGTTTTTATAGATAAAAATATATTCTCTCTGAGTCAACTCATGGCAAGGAACTCTAGAAAAAAGCAAAAAATGAATGAGATTCGGTATAGAAAGCACGATTTTGTATGAGCAATAAATCATAGAATGAGAGGTAAAAGTGGAAAGTGTAGTCCTACATATGCAAAGGAAAAACATAGTACTACATATATATGCAAAGGATCTATGTAGAGGGATGACAAATATGTAACACCTGAGATATTAGGATTATGATATTTATTTTACTTAAGAGAGGGTAAAACATGAATTTAACTAAAATAGTAAGATTAAAAATGAGAAAAATTAAGTTAAAAGTTCAAACGTTATAAGCTAGTGAAAAAAATGTTATAAACAAATAAACCTATAAAATCATTGCTATAATCTATCTCTATCAACTAGCGGTTTGTCCTTGATAAACAAAGCCAAAGTATTGCAAAGCCTATAACAATAACAATAATAATAATAATAATAATAATAATAATAATAATAATAATTATTATTATTATTATTATTATTATTATTATTATTATTATTATTGGAATGTTATGTAATAAAAAAATGTAGTATTTATGATATTAATAATTAAACGGTAATCACATTAAAATTTAATAAATACCTGATTTTTAAAATAAAAATAGTTTATGCTTAAGCATTCATATTTTTGGTCTTTGATCACTTATGCTCGTAGATAAAATTGTGAGACTAACTTTCGAGTTGCGGTGATGATTATATAAAGTTATCCCTAAAATAAAAACTACATGATTCGAACCCTTGACTTTGTGGAAATACAATTTTTTTCAAGAATGCACTCACTGGTCGGTAAACAAATTAACTATAAAAACTCAAATTTAGGGGGGAAATTAATAGGCATTAAAAATTTACTTTAATATACAACTTTTGAAAACATCAATTATGTATGAATTTATTTTTGAAATAGATTTATGTTTTTTTTAAACTCATTTATAAAGATATTATATTCATTACCAACATGTGGTTAATCTAAATGGTAAGGGACTTGGACACCTTAAGCAGTGGTCAGAGGTTTGAATTCTGAGTCTTGTATGTATGGAGAAAACCTGGTTGGAAGGAGAACTCAACTTGTGTGTCTAACAGGTTCCTGACGGAGATTAGTTATTGTTAATGGTAGACTTCGTACCTATAACATGGTTAAAAAAAAGATATTATATTCATTTATAATTTTGTTTTTTAATTATATATATTTTCACTTTACGTTTTTAGTTAATAAATAAATATATTTAATGATTTTAATCAATAATTTATATTCTTTTATTTCATTAAATGGAACATCTCTCTTCTCATTAAGACAAGACTCCACTTTTCTCTTTCTTTATTAATTGACAGTATTTTACTAATTTACTCTTAAGTTTAAATTGTTTTAAATAGAAAGGATGTCTATGTGCCATATGTATATAAGTTGCAAAATGTATTCAACGATTACATCCAACAATTTGCATGGCAGGGCAAAATTCCAAGCCACCTAAGTTAGGATTTTAGGCCTTAATTTTTTATTTTTTTTTATGGAGAATACTAATAAATGTCCTTAGGGCACTCTTTAAGGAATCAAAATAAGAAAATTTTTATGGGAAATTGATGTATTTAATATTTGAAAAGGTAAAATAATTAGTTTTTCAATAAAATTTTGCTTTTCTGGGTTTCTAAAGAGTGCCCTAAGGACACTCGTTAGCATGACCCTTTTTTATTTATGGTAGACACCTATTAACTAAAAAAATTAGTTAATATTACTAACTCAATTTTTTCTCAAAAAGTCTCTCTATCTCCACTCAATTCTCTCTCATTTGATTTCTTTCTGTTACCGTTTCATCATATCTTTTGTAATCTCTCTTTGTCTCTCTATGTGCGGCCTCTCTGTGGCTCAGTGATTGTACAATCGACATCCCAACTAGCCATGACCCCTCGACGACCTCTATGTGACTGACTGACCATGTAGCCTCTATGTGTCGTGTGTCGACACCATCTTTGCTTGATTTGAGTTCTAAGTAAAAAAAATGCATGAGTTTTGCTTTATTAGCTTTAAAAATGTCTCGTCCCAGAGTTTGCTTTAGGCCTCAATAGGTGTTGGGCAGATCCTGACAATTCGACGTGGTGGCCAACAAAGCATATTTGCCACAATATAATGGACATGAGGTGTATCACAATCCATGCATGCATAGAGATCCAAGAGGTCGTCCACAATATAACCACATTCGTATTGAGATGAACATCAAGAAAAAGAGTCACCCAAAAAGATGTGAACACTGTCGGAATAAGGGACATAGCAGAACTGTCCTAACCATGTTTGAACTTTTACGCAACCCAATTTTTTTTTATTTTAGTGTACTTTTTGTAATAAATTTTAATTAAAGTTTTTAATTATATTATTGATTATTATTATACTTTATTATCTTTTAATTAACATAAAAACTAACATAATTAATTACCAAAAATAATTTATCAATTTTTAACTCTAACTTAATCATATAAAAGAAAAATAAATAAAAAACAACGTTGGGAAGTCGGCAATGGAGAAGCTGACTTCCCACCTACAACTAAAAAAAGGCTAAGACAAAAGTTGACAGAACTGACTTTCCAATGGGAAAAAAGTGGGATAGATTGATATATAATTTGGAAAAGGTAGTATATGAAAAAAAAAAGATTATGCTGATAATCTGTTTTCAAATAATTGATTGTTGTCATAATCAATTATAATTAGAATCTGTTTTTGTTTGTGTATGTTTGCTGAAAAATGATTTTAAGATAATCTATTTCGTTTGAATGTTGCTTGAAAAATTAACCTATAGTTACCAAGCATAATAGACTGTTTATAAAACATCTAAAATTACCAACAAAAAAAAAACTAAAATGCATTATGTTAACAGAAAATATAATTAATAGGGACACATTACAAGAAAATACAATTTTTGTGATGACAAAAATCGTCATTAAGAGCTTTAAAAATCGTCACTGATAAATTTGTGACGATATTTTCATTGGTCACCTATCGTCACTAAAACTCAAGTCACTATTTAATTAGTGACAATTTTTTGAATTATCATTAAAAATAGATGTTTATTATGACGAAAACAATGTCACTAATATTTATTAATAACAATGACAAAAATGAATTGTCACAAATATACATTACAATAGTGATGATTTATCGTCACTATTAAAATTTAGTGACAAAAAAATGCCACAACTATTTTAACACAATTTCCTTTTAGTGATTATCAAAATTTGTCACTAAAAATATTGACAATTGTGGTCATTGCCTTAGTCGCCGTTAAAACATTTTACAATTTTTTTGGGTACAAAAAACATATTACTATTATAAGCAAAATGATAGTGTTTTTTTTTTTATAAGCAAAATAAATATTACTAAGATGAATACTAGGAGTACTCAAACCCAAGTACAAGGACTAAGTCATGTACATAAAGATTAGGGGTGGAAATAGGCCAGGCCAGGCCAGGCTTTGATTAAATAGGCTTGGCCTGTTTGAAAAATTAAAAGCCTAAGCCTGACCCGTTACCTGTCAAAGACTTTTTTTTAAGCCTGGCCTGGCCTTTTTAAAAGCCTAGTCTGGCCTGTTAGCCTTTTTAAGTGGCCTATCTAATTTTATAAAAAGATACCCAATTGCTCTCTATTTATAGAATGATGGTCTGCTTCACATGTATAGTTTTAGCAATGTGGGACTAACTCCTAGCAATTGCCTTGCCGTTTCTATCTGAATTCACTGACACCTTTGTTGTTGTTGAATGGCATCAATGGACTCAATGGCAAATTCAACTACATTAACATGAATAGGAAGCTCTAAACCCACGAGCCTTAGATTCACACCCAGTAAATCTGCAGTGTCATGGTGTAACACACGGCCATTGGCCATTGGCCATTAACAGCAACTTCACTATTCTGAACATCATGGTTTCTTCAATTGTAAGTCCCACATCTCTCAAAGTATGCATGTGGAACAAACCAACATTCTATAAATAAAGAGCAAATTGTATCTCTTTAAATTATATAAACCATATTATATATATATATATAAATAATTTTATTTTTAATTTTATTTATTTATTTATTTATTATTTATAAGTAAGCCGGCCTATCAGGCTTAAAAGGCTTTTTTAGAAGCCTGAGTTTGACCTATTTATCTAAAAAGGCTTTTGAAAAAGCCTGGACCTGGCCATTTTATTAAATAGGCCAAGCCAGGCTATGCCTTAAATAGGCCGGGCCATAGGCCCCTGACGAGCGGCCTGGCCTACTTCCACCCCTAATAAAGATACATACAAGTTGACCACAACAAGTCATCTTACTACTGAACATATAAGTGACTAAAAAGTCATTTCATTACTAAATATTAGTAGAAATTTCTGCAAAACAACAAAAGAACCTCCACTTGCAACTTGAAAAACTAACAACACCAATATACACTACTCTAATACCTCAAAACACTTGTTAAACTATGACAGGCAAGCAAAATAGACCAGCCCCCAACTTCAATAAGAAAGACATCCAACAATATCAAGAAGAAGTATCCGATTTGTTGCATCACCACTGGCACAACTCTTGGCCACCAAAGCCTTCACACACCTGCAACAAGTAAATCCCAACAAAATGGAAAATTCAAAATACCTATTAATCAACTCAATACAAGACTACAAACATTTCAAAAATTTTAAATTAAAATGAACCATGCCTAAGTAGCAAACCGAATATCTGAAATGATGGTAAAGAAACACATCCTCATGGATTTTGATCAACGAAATAAAACAACCGGTGCTAATAAAACTGAAGTAATTAGTAACTTCTTAATACTTGATCATTGAAGAAAGACAAGCTAAGTAGCTTGATCATTAAATAGCTTGCGCAAGTAACTCTTCCATCTTTCCTGATATACTCCCATATAAGATCAAGTGTGCTATATAACCTATGTGATTTTATTTATAATCTCTCACCCATTATCATTCTATCTTCTTTGTATAAGGCAAGCACAAATTACTAGATTCTGAAGCAGGGACCGAAACCATGAAGATGAGGATTGTGCCACAACAATTCAATGTCCACATACTTTTAGAGGAAACATAGAGGTCGGGGTGGTCCTTGATATCTAATAAATATAGTGTTACAGTCACTTTTAAGTTTTAATTCAGGGGATGAACCTCACCTGAATTGGCTATTTATCTTATAACAAGAAAATTTATATAACTAATATACTGTGAATAAGGATGAACATAAACCTGGGTTGCCTTCCACTTTCCTTTGTAGTTAGGGTTCTTAATTTTCTGCAGAGATATAACATGAAAAGTAAGAAAAAAAAATTCCACTCCAAAACACATTGACATAGATTACAATTTCAAGAAACCTTTACTTTCCATGGGCCCTTGTACTCAGGGTTGGCAACAGGTATTTATCTTCATTGATTCTATTTGTGAAGTACAATATGGGTATTTATACAATGCCATGTGGCACCAAAATGAAAAGAGGAACTAACCAAATCTGTTAAAAATGCAAACTGCATAACAACTGTAGCAACTAATTAACTAACAGCTAACAAACTTCACTTAGCAAGCTGTAAACCAAAAGAAAAATGGGAGAAAAAAAAAAGCTATGTTATATCAGCACTTGCACTCTTGCACTCTTCATGGCATCCAGTTTTGGAAAACACATGACCTTTTGCTATGCAAGAACAAAAGGCACAAGAAAATTGAACAATACTTCAATCATATTTATCAGTAAGTAAATTGCTCAGCTCCATAATTCACAAATAACTAAGGTTAGAAACTTAATATATTCCAATCTAATGGTATTTCAGCTTGAACTGTTACAGAATTGGTAAATGTTACACAATCATTATGAAATGAAAACCTCAACTAAAATAAATAGACAAACCTTGTGTAAGACTGCATTTGATCGTTTGGCTTCCTTTCCTCCTTTAAGCAGTAGTAAAACATTGTTACTTCGAATTGCCAATGCAGCTATCTAATTTCACCAAATATCTTAAAGATCAATATTAAATACAACTATATAAAATCTCACAGCTTATATATTAAACATTATCAGCAGTTTATTGAAGAAGCAGGATGGATAAGCTTCATACACTGCCATCTTTTTAAGTAAAAAATCCATTTCAAGAATCAGGGTTTAGGAGTATGACAATCAAAATACACCATCAAGTGCCTGTTGGTTTCACATTATTCTCAACACGAACAGAGATATTTGGCGTTCCCATGCACTTTTTGCGAAAGCTGGAAAATGAAGCGTTGGTCAAACGCTGGTTGGAACGGAGATTTGGGAGATTTGCGTTTAGGGAAATATTAAACAAACAGACCCTAATTCAGTTTGGTCCCTTAATTTGTCTCTGTTGACCCAAGTTAGTCATATCCGTCAATAAAGTCATTAACAATGTTAAATGAGTTTCAATTTGGTCACTTATGTTTTAAATGATTTTCAAATTGGTCCTTTAAATTGTTAATTTGTTTCAAATTGATCATTTAGATTGTTAACGAGATTCAAACTAGTCTTTTAAATAGTTAGCGAATTTCGACCCGGTTCTCAAAAAGTTAACACCGTGACTGACTCATCGACATATAAGACTAATTTAGGTCAACAGACACAAATTAAGGGATTAAATTGAATATTTTAAAAGTTAAGGGACCAAAATGAATCCAAAAAATAAGTTAAGGGGCCAAATTGAACTTTTTAAAAGTTAAGGGACCAAACTGAATCTAAAAAATAAGTTAAGGGACTAAAATGGAATTTTGGCCTAACATTAACATAAACAAATAGCTTCATACCATTTTTCGTAATTTAGTATATAAATTAATTTTTTTGCATCATCCAAACGAAATAGATTATATTAAAATTGCTTTTCAGCAAACATGCCAAAAAAAAAAAAATAGATTCTGATTATAATCGATTTTTACAATAATTGATTATATCATGATCTATTTTTTCCAGCTTTCACAAACACATTCTTAGCGACTCAATTTATCGATCACTAAATTGATCGGTAAATTAAATTTTTATATTTTAAAGACCGAATTAGCGACCATATAAATTGGTCGCTAAATCGATCGCTAAATTAAGTAATAATAACCTATATTCTAACTATTATTTTAAAGCAGTAATAAAAATAATTATTAATAATAATTGCTACTTAACAAATTTTTAACAATTAAATTAATAAACAGTAACAAGAAGAATTATCGAGACAATTATTTCATTCAACTCCGTAGATGCGCTAAACTGCATCTCCCAAAACAATCTCAATGTCTCGTGCGATTGTTTGTTCAAGCAATAATTCCCTTGTCATATCTTTATCCTTCTTTCCTATCAAACGATAAATCTTAAAATTTTTGTAAAAAAGACATAATGGCCTTAATTTTTTTTATCAAAACTAATCGCCAGATTTTTTTAGGCAAAACTAGTACATTGGTTTTTTAAGTTAATTTAATTTTTCAAATTGGTCCCTTAAGTTTAAACATTTTGTGTCAAACAGGTCCCTTAAGTTTATTTTATATCAAATAGGTCCCTTAAGTTGTTGTGACAGTGTTTGGTCTTGGTATTAAATTAGTGAATTATGATGTCACAGAAAAAACCTTAAGGGACCTGTTTGACACAAAATAAACTTGAGGGACCAGTTTGAAAAATTAAATTAACTTAAGGGACCAAAACACTAGTTTTGCCTTTTGTTTTATCAGAACTATAATGGCCAGAATAAGATCTAATTTATATTATATAATAGGAAACAATTTGTGTTTATTATTTTATAGTGACGAATTATCATTTAGTCGTTATTATAAATAATATTGGCAACAAATTATTTGTGACACATATATTTTCATCATTAGTGATAAATTCATAGTGGCGAATTGTCTCTTAGTCACTATTTTACATAATATTAGTGATGGATTATTTGTGACACATATATTTTGGTCATTAACAATAAAATTGTAGTGACAAATTATCACTAGTCACTATTGTGAATAATATTAGTGACAATAGTTGTGACGCCTATATTTTGGTTACTAATAAGAAATTTATAGTGACGAATTATCACTTGATCACTATTATGAATAATATTAGTGACATATTATTTGTGACGTATAGATTTTTGTCACTAAAGACAAAGTTATAGTGACGAATTGTCGCTTAGTCACTATTGTAATTAATATTAGTGACGAAATAATACATAGTCATGAATAATATATAATTAGTGACCAATTTTATATTCGTCACTAAATTTTGGTCACTAAAAATCATATTTCTTATACTGCAGATCACCTCTCTTAAAAAAAGTATCACATTTTCTATAAAAAGAAAATTACAGACATGCTACTGCCAATGTGATTTCGCCTATTATCTTGATATGGTAATAATGCGGTTAAGGCTCTAAGCATGTTGGAGGAGTTAAGCTTATTTATTTCTTTTGAGAAATAATAGTAGCATTATTTTTTTTTTGTGACACAAGTAACAAATTTTTTTTTTGTGTAAAAAAAAAGTAACACTTTTTTAATACACTCTTATTATTACTTGGATTTTATGTACACCTACTAAATTATATGATTACCCTTTATTTTATAGGTTTTACAAAGAATGTGTTGAAGTTGAAGAGTGCTAAAAAATAAGTTGCTAACGTTGCTCATTTTCGTTACCAGAGTGACAAAATAAATGTGTAAAAAATGGAAGGGGCCACAAATAGATAAATCTCAGGACGCCTTAATTAGCAAAATGGAAGTTGGTAATTAACAAAACACACGTGATTCTTTCTGACCATCTACAGATAGATCTACTTCACCAAAATTAAGGCGAGAACAAATATCTGCATATTTTTTTTAGGTGGCTTAGTCTTGATCTTGACATTGATTCTGGAAATTGTTGATTTGGGCCTGAGATGAATTGGGTATCACAACAAGTATTTGCTCCAACTTGTTGATGGGCTCCAAGGACATACACATAAAATACAAGCCCATGATATACACAATCTACATTTGCAAATGCACCACCAAAATTCAAATAAATTACCTTTTTTTCCTCTCTCTCTCTTTTTTTTTTTCTGGTTATTTTCAAACTCCACTCGACCCCTTCCCTTTGATTCTTCAACATAGACAACGACCAAGCCTAGCACCAAACCCTAAAAGAGGGATGATGAGGATTCAAGTGTCTCAATATGGTATATCACATCGTGTCTACATAATGATATATTGTCACATATTCTACATTTTTTAAAATTACACATATAATTTTAACTTATGTAGCAAGATATTATTGGTGGGAACGGGATGTGGTACACCAAAATGAGACAACAAATCTTCATCCCTAAAAGAGAACCCAAAATGCTAATCATAGTTTCCCCGCAGTTGTAACTAGGGTTGAGTAAAACCCGATCCGGCCCTAAAACCCGTCCCAACCAGTATTGTTCGGGTCGGGTTAGACCCTAACCCGCAAAAGAGAAGGGGCGAACCCATGACCCATTTTAGTGACCCGACACCGGGTTAGGAACGAGTCCGTGTTGACCTCTGGGTTACCAGACTCGTCCCAATATAATAAAAATCTTCTTTTACCTTTATCCCTCCTAGCTTATTTTTCATGCACGGACACTAAGGATGAACTAAAGAAGTCTGTACCCTTCTTTTACTTTTACTCTCTCATCACAATGTATCAAAAACTTAATGGGAAAGAGGAAGATTATTTTGTTTTTCACCATTCACTTGCCCGTTGTTTTAGTGCACATCAATCCCTTCAATGTTCTAATTAATGTTATTTATTTTTGGTTTCACTACAGCAATTTTTTAGTTTCATTGTCTCTCTTTCATTTTTTGTATATTATTATATCTTATAGATTGCTTTATTGTGAACTGTGATGTAAACTCGGAATTGTGAAGTGTGATAATATTTTTCTCACTTACAAAAATTTAGTTTACAAATAATCTATTTAATTTCGGGTCAACCCTGTCCCGCCCTATTTCGGCCCGATCCTAAACCAACCTGCATATGATCGGGTTCCTTCGGGTCTAGGGACGAGTTTAGAGGATTGGCTCCATCAAAGTTTAGATACTGGGTAAGGGACAAACATAACTCTTCCCAACCCGTCTTACACTCACCTCTAGTTGTAACATCATCAACCTCAAAACCCATTATATATTTAATTAAAACCACTATACTTATGATTATTACTTTAGAACAGATAGTGTCGACAAAGTATTTGTTGGAAGTCTCACATCGTCTGTGTCAACCCCTCTTGGTGTGACTTATATATTTGTTGTGTAATTACTTCACTAAATGCTATTTGGTTTTAGTACATGTTTGTATGATTTAATCCTTGGTTTAAAATTTCTTCCCAAGACGAGCCTTAGCCCACCTTGTTTACCAAAAAAAAAAAAAAAAAAAATCTTCCCAAGTTCTATCAGTATGTATTAGAGGTGATAACAGAGAATTGTGCAAGAATGAATTGCATTCATTACAACTGAGTTTCACAATGTATAAGCTACTCTTTTATACAAAGTTTCTACAAGCTAACTACAAGTTAACTAACTAACTGCTCACAACTAAATCAGTTGGAACTAATTTAACTGAATAACTAACTAAATACATATAGTTAATATGCCCCCTCAAGTTGGAAAATAGATGTCTTGAATTCCTAACTTGGATATTAAAGAATCAAAGATAGGAGCTGTTACTGGTTTTGTCAATAAGTCTGCAAGTTGATGAGCTGATTTCACATGCACCAAATGGATTATTCTTGTTAAGACCTTTTCTCTAATGAAATGACAGTCAATTTCTATGTGTTTGAACCTCTCATGGAAGGTAGGGTTTGATGCTAAGTGGATAGCTGATTGATTATCACTGAACAGCAGTGTTGGACCAATGGAAATCTCAAAATCTTTGAGTAAGAATACTAGCCATTGAAGTTCACTAGCAACACTAGCAAGTGCTCTATATTCTGCCTCAGCAGAGGATCTAGACACCACATGTTGTTTCTTTGATTTCCAAGAGACTAAAGAATCTCCAAGGAAGATGCAATAGCCAGTTGTAGACCTTCGAGTGTCTGGACAGTTACCCCAGTCCGAGTCTGCATAGACTTTTAGGGACAAAGAGGACTGAGCAGAGAAGAATAAACCCATGCCAGGAGTGGATTTGAGATATCTTAGCAGATGATGGACTGCATCTAAGTGAGCTGTAGTTGGAGATGACATGTATTGACTTAGCTTATTCACTGCAAAGCTAATGTCAGGCCGAGAGATGGTGAGATAGAGTAATCTTCCAACTAGCCTTCTGTATTGTGCACCATTATGCAGAGGTTCACCATCTGATGAGCTAAGCTTCATATTAGGGTCCATGGGAAGGTTGGATGGCTTGTTGTCCAAGAAACCAGTATCATCAAGTAGGGAAAGAACATACTTCCTTTGGGACAGGTAGATGCCCTTTTTGGATTTGACAATCTCCAACCCAAGGAAGTATTTCAAATTGCCAAGGACCTTTAGCTTGAACAGCTTCTGCAACTGATTTTGTACCTGGTGAACATTATCATGACTAGGACTAGCTATTATAATGTCATCCACATAGACCAATAATGCAACAAAAGTTGATCCTGACCCTTTAGTGAACAAACTGTAGTCACTTTTGGATTGTGCAAAACCACAACTAAGTAAGGCAGTAGAGAATTTGGTGAACCATTGGCAAGAAGCTTGTCTCAAGCCATAAATGGACTTATTTAGTCTGCATACCAAACTGCCCTTATCAGGTTTATATCCAAGAGGCATATCCATATATACTTCCTTAAATAGATCCCCATTTAGGAAGGCATTATTTACATCAAGTTGTAATAAATGCCATCCTTTTATGGCTTCCAAAGACAGGAGAACTCTCACAGTTGTGAGTTTGGCTACTGGGGAAAAGGTGTCCCTGAAATCCACTCCAGCTTGTTGAGTATACCCCTTTGCCACCAACCTGGCTTTGAGTCTATCAACTGAACCATCTGGCTTAGTTTTGACCTTGTACACCCATCTACAACCGATTGTATGTTTACCAACAGGAAGTGAGACTAAAGTCCATGTATTATTTGCTTCCATGGCTGCAAGTTCTTCACTCATTGCTTGCTGCCACTCAGGGAACTTAGCAGCTTGATGATAAAACTGAGGCTCATAAAAGCTAGAAATCTGATTAATGAAGGCAGAGTAGGAGGGTGACAATATAACATCCCTGGCTGCTTTATGGATTGACGATTGTCACCACAAACCAACACGGGTCTTTTCAGCGTGCTTTGTCCTCACTCACACGCATCCTGGGAAAACTTCCCAGGAGGTCACCCATCCCATAATTGCTCCAAGCCAAGTACGCTTAACTGTGGAATTCTTAAGTGATGGGCTCCCGAAAAGAAGATGCATCTTGTTGACATGGGTAGTACCAATCAATTCATATAAGTCTTCCTCAACTGTATAGTCCCATACCTACACAGTCTCAGGATCCCTCTCATTCGGGTGTGTAATCGGTTCATTCATGTCTCCCTCCACCTAGAAGCCTACCAAGAGCCGCTCCTTGTCCGTGCCTTCTTGCACCGGCGACCACTCCCCGCCCTCATCGGCACCCGGGTGTTACAGACAATTTGTCATGATTGAGATAGGGGGAAATGGGATATGAAGTAGTATTGTTGCATATATATTGCTGTAGATAGGCAGGTTGCCTAACTGCTCTACTAGACCTTCTAAGATGAGGCTCATCAGCAGAAACAAGAGGAGATGTTGGTGGATCAGGATCTGGAGGATGAGGGTGTGTAGGCAAGATCACATCTACAGGTGGAATTACTGTTGGAATATTGGTATCATCTGATAAAGGTAGTGGGATCACTGTGTCAGGAAAAGGATCCATAGCTGTACTAGAATTTGGAATTTTCTGAAATGGGAAGGTATTCTCATGGAAAACCACATCCCTTGATATGATGAATTGCTTGGTAGTGAGATCATAGAGCTTATAGCCTTTGTATCCAGTAGGGTAGCCCATGAAAACTGTAGGAATTACCCTGGGAGTGAATTTATCTCTCTTTGAAGGTAATGTAGGAGCAAAAGCAAGGCAACCAAACACCTTGAGAGCTGAATATTTAGGAACCTTGTGGAACAGAAGTTGATAAGGTGTTTTTCGTTTGAGTAAGGGTGTAGGAGTCCTATTTATAAGGAACACAATGTTGAGTCACCGGCAAGTGTACCTGGTCGTCGCAAGTAATAAAATAAACACGGTAAGTAATTACCGAGGTCGACCACAAGGATTGGGCTACCAATTCAACTAATTCGCGAGAAGTTCGATACGTTTGGTCAAGTAACAGAAAGTGGTTGAGGGAGAGAGAAGATAGGTTTGCAATTCAATTAACGAATCTAATAAAACTAAGGTATTAAAATCAGAAATTAAAATATCCAAGGTCTCAAATCCACCTACCCAATCATGCATAGTACCCAAGTGATGATGATTCTTCCCTAAGTTCAATTACAATGTCAACCAGGACCCCCAAATTCTCCTATATCCACTGTCGTGCTCAATAAGACGTATTCGATGATTGAGTTAATTACTTACTAGGTCTCATAACCCTAATCATCAAACTCTATTAATTCTTGTTCCCTATAAGGTTGCACTAATCTCCTACTCACTCTCGTGCAATAGTCGATCGATGTTCCCAATTCAAGTTCTAAAACGCGAATTGCCTCCTAAGCCTCATCACGTTTAACTAGTTAATCACGCATGCATATGATCAACGCAATATAATCAGAATTGGAAAACATTAATTGAAAGAAGGGAGAAAGACATACATCACATCGAATTCTACACCGCCATGGGTGGTTTCATTGATCCCTCAGACGAGGGGATTAGTTCCTCATGCTCGTAAAGACAGACAAGCAATCGGACATAACCACCATAGTAAAATAAGAAAAAGAAAAGAGGAGATGCAGCTCCAGAGAACAAGCAATCGTCCTAAACGCTACAAAATCAGTGGCTAACCAAAAGCTCCTCAATTCTGCCCTAAAACAGCAATATATAGGATTCAAGATCTGCGCGAACTCGCGAGGCGAGCAAGCTCTCGCGAGGAGAATATTAAAATTGGCGCACTTTCAAATTGGACTCTCGCGAGGCGAGTAGCCTCTCGCGAGGCGACACAGAGGATGACAATTCTGGCACAGTCAGGTCTTCAGGCTCGCGAGGCGAGTGGTATCTTCGCGGGGCGAGACAGAAAGGATGACTGTTGCTGCTTCAGCTGGTCTTCAGGCTCGCGAGACGAGCATACTCTCGCGTGGCGAGTATCTCCAGAATGGCAATTTCCACTGTTTTCTTCATTCCCTTGACTCTCAGAGCTTTATTCTAACATGAAACAATAAAAAGAAACAAAAAGCGTAATTCTATTCAAAATAAACTAAAAACTACTAAAATTACATAAAACGAGTCAAAGTCTAACTTAGGAACAAAACAAGGCCAAATTTGGGCGAAAACGAGATTGAACTCGAATAATTAGCACAGAAACCACAGTCCATCTAGTTATAAAACTAGATAAGCCAGAGGCTTATCAAAACACCCCAAACTTAAACCTTGCTTGTCCCCAAGCAAGCTAAAACTCAAAAAGGACTCAAGACTTGGCAAGCTTAAAGGATTCAATCAATTTCGCACAAATTTCATGTAATCTTACAAAACAGTTTTTCCTTCAATGAACTCCCCCCTTGCATCAATGTAATCCCCACATTCATTTACTTTAAATAATTGAGAACTTCATCATTCATGCAATCATTAATCTAAGTTGAGGATCAGAGTCACACACAAAAGGAAGATCACCAATTCCAAACAATTGCCTTCCTCAAAAGGGTATGTAAAATTTCACTCTTTCGCTCAAATTCGTCTAGGCTATCAACTTTTCACTCAATTTCACATATCAAGAGCACTTCCCATGAACTTGATTTTCATCTCAAAAATAGTTCCCATGAAAACATGTATGCAACATCAGAAGGTCTTTTAAAGGTTGAAATGGGGCCTGGCTAAGGGTAGGATATTCAAGGATACTAGGCTTAAGTCCCTAGGAACTAAGAGAGCATGAGCATTTGACACATATTCCACTCAAATTCCTTTTTCCATTTTTCTTTTTGCCTCGGGTGACTACAGTCTTTTCCGTGCTATTTTTTCTGTTTTGCCCCTTTTCTTTTGGCAATATTTTTCTTTCTTTCTTTTTTTTTTTGCCTTGGGTTTCTACCTTTATTTTTCTTTTTCTCAACCCAAAATGACATATCACCTTGTAGCCACCCCAAGCTTAGTTTCTCACAACCCTTCTCTTGCTAAGCTTCCATGCTCTCCTAATCCTAAGATTGGGTTAACATGGTTTTTTTTCTCTCCAGATTTTGGCTTATAAAATAAGGTCATCAAGAAACAATAGGCCAATTAGGCTCAATGTGGCTAACTAGGGAACATGTATTAGGGATGGTTCTTTTTAGGCCAAGTAGCTATTCAAAGAAAATTGCCTAAATCATTTGATGCAACACATAAACATGCAAACCATGAAGAGATTCAATCAAATTCGGGAAAGTGCAACTTAAAAGTGATTCACACAATCAAAAACAAAAGTTGGAGGCTCAAATTCCTCACCTGGAAATTTTTTGCAAATTGTTTGACCGAGATACAATTCCTAGTGTGTGCATCCCTTCACCCCAAACTTGTCATAAATCAAGCAATCACAATAAAGTTCCTCAAAGTTCAATTTTCAATTTTTCACATGGGGATCAACTTTTCTATTTTCAGAACCTAGGGGGAAATCATCAATGGTCAAAATAATTCATGCAAGCAATTTATGCTAAATTTAATTAAAATCCAACAAGCTTGCCGACACAACATTCATACACAAACTCTTGATCTTCTCAAATTATTCAAGAGTAACAAACAAAAACAAAAACAAAAACAAAAACAAAAACAAAACAATTGGTTCCCTCCCCCACACTTAAAGCATACATTGTCCTCAATGAAAGAACACATATATAAAATAAGAGTGAGGAAAGGAGAGGGTGCTCCCTGATCAAATTATAGTGGAGGTGACCGCTTACACGGAAAGCTCTGCTACGGTTGCATCCTCATCCAATTGGTCCCTCGGTCACCCCTCTGTTGGGCCAAAGGCCTCTGCAGGAAGAAATCCTGCAAATCAAAAACTTAATTGCAGATTCGCGAGGCGAGAGATCACTCGCGAGGCAGATCTGGAAAATTGTTCTTCACACTTTCCAGAATCGCGAGGCGAGTAGTATCTCGCGAGGCGAATATGGAATTCCAACAGATGCTGATGCCCAGAATAGCGAGGCGAAAGTAGCCATCGCGACGTGAGACAGAAGCGTGAGCAAGCCTCTGAGATTCAGGGCTTCTATCTCGCGTGGCCACTGTGGATTCACATGGCGAAGCTCTCATTTTTTTTTAATATATAAATGAAAATGACAGAAACTAAAAATAAAGGATACCTAGCTTGGGTTGCCTCCCAAGTAGCGCTTGTTTAACGTCACTAGCTTGACTTATTAAGAAGCATCCACTTGGATCCCATAGCCTGTGGCATAAGGGCCAAGAGATGCTCATCATGTGAGATCCTCCACTTGGATCCCATGGTTTGTGGAGTGGCCATTGCAGAAGCATTACGACTCTATCCATAATTCCACCTGGCCCGTGTGTGAAAACTCCATTGACCTCTTCAATTATGAACTCACTTCCTCTCGGGTCAAATGGTGTTTTCTCGAGGAGGTGTGCCAGACAAGTGGGAGGGTCTAACTTACCAGTGTCCACACATGCATGTAAGCCAACATATTTATTTAATGCAGCAAAATCAGATTGCTCAGCAAGCATGGTGGAGTCCACTATCGCATCATCTGCACTTTGATCCATCCCCCCAACCATATTCTACTCAAACAATGCTTCATGTGGGTATTGTACTAGCCGTTTGCAAATCTCCCCCACTTGCTCCGGTGCCTTGTCACTTGTCAACTCCTCTTTCTCAGGTTGCTCTTCCTCAACATGTGGTAGTTCTTCCTCAACTTCCTGAGAACTAGTTGCATCCCTGTTA
Source organism: Sophora flavescens (assembly GCA_030762895.1). Classification (NCBI taxonomy): domain Eukaryota; kingdom Viridiplantae; phylum Streptophyta; class Magnoliopsida; order Fabales; family Fabaceae; genus Sophora; species Sophora flavescens. Next base: position 159,772,858 of record CM061067.1, on the reverse strand, counting down.
GATCCCAACACCCTACCGCTTCTAGTTGTTATGGCATCACATTGGTTCTTAGGGTTGTTCTCGGTATCACCTGGGAAAGTCCCTGGGAGACGCTCATTTAGTTGCTTTGCGTGCTGGGCAATCTGCATCTCTAGATTTTGAATTGCCGACCCTGTATGAGTTGCCAACTTATCAATGACTGTGCTTGAATTGATTGCCAACTTCTCAACTGCCGCGCTCATCTTCTCCAGAGCCAACTCCCAAGGTTGCCTTCCACCATCCTGTTGAGGTTGTTGTTGCCAATTCTGTTGAGGTTGTGGTTGCCCAGCTAGACCACCGCCAGCATTACTCCAAGCGAAACCCGGATGGTCTCTCCTCATATAACCCATATTCTGATTCTGACTGTTCCTCTGAAAGATGTTCTGGGGCACGCTGTCATAGAAATTATGGCATGAGTCCACATGTTCTTGAGAGAAGTAGAATGGACAGCTCTGAGTGTCATGGTCTCCATTACAATTTTCACAACCCGGAGGCATTCCCTCGTGTACCTCGCATACAAAACAAGGCAAGACCAAGTGGAATCAAAAAAGTAGAGAGAAATAATAGTAAATAAAAATAAAAACAAAAATAAAAATAAAAATAACTTAACCAAATAATCAAACTTCCCTAAAAATTAGGAAAATTGGTTGTGCCAATCCCCGGTAACGGCGCCAAAAACTTGTTGAGTCACCGGCAAGTGTACCGGGTCGTCGCAAGTAATAAAATAAACACGGTAAGTAATTACCGAGGTCGAACACAAGGATTGGGCTACCAATTCAACTAATTCGCGAGAAGTTCGATACGTTTGGTCAAGTAACAGAAAGTGGTTGAGGGAGAGAGAAGATAGGTTTGCAATTCAATTAACGAATCTAATAAAACTAAGGTATTAAAATCAGAAATTAAAATATCTAAGGTCTCAAATCCACCTACCCAATCATGCATAGTACCCAAGTGATGATGATTCTTCCCTAAGTTCAATTACAATGTCAACCAGGACCCCCAAATTCTCCTATATCCACTGTCGTGCTCAATAGGACGTATTCGATGATTGAGTTAATTACTTACTAGGTCTCATAACCCTAATCATCAAACTCTATTAATTCTTGTTCCCTATAAGGTTGCACCGATCTCCTACTCACTCTCGTGCAATAGTCGATCGATGTTCCCAATTCAAGTTCTAAAACACGAATTACCTCCTAAGCATCATCACGTTTAACTAGTTAATCACGCATGCATATGATCAACTCAATATAATCAGAATTGGAAAACATTAATTGAAAGAAGGGAGAAAGACATACATCACATCGAATTCTACACCGCCATGGGTGGTTTCATTGATCCCTCAGACGAGGGGATTAGTTCCTCATGCTCGTAAAGATAGACAAGCAATCGGACATAACCACCATAGTAAAATAAGAAAAAGAAAAGAGGAGACACAGCTCTAGAGAACAAGCAATCGTCCTAAACGCTACAAAATCAGTGGCTAACCAAAAGCTCCTCAATTCTGCCCTAAAACAACAATATATAGGATTCAGGATCTGCGTGAACTCGCGAGGCGAGCAAGCTCTCGCGAGGCGAATATTAAAATTGGCGCGCTTTCAAATTGGACTCTCGCGAGGCGACACAGAGAGAATGACACCCGCACACGATCGAGCCTTCAGGCTCGCGAGGCGAGTGGTATCTTCGCGGGGCGAGACAGAAAGGATGACTGTTGCTGCTTCAGCTGGTCTTCAGGCTCGCGAGGCGAGCATACTCTCGCATGGCGAGTATCTCCAGAATGGCAATTTCCACTGTTTTCTTCATTCCCTTGACTCTCAGAGCTTTATTCTAACCTGAAACAATAAAAAGAAACAAAAAGCGTAATTCTATTCAAAATAAACTAAAAACTACTAAAAATACATAAAACGAGTCAAAGTCGAACTTAGGAACAAAACAAGGCCAAATTTGGGTGAAAACGAGATTGAACTTGAATAATTAGCACAGAAACCACAGTCCATCTAGTTATAAAACTAGATAAGCCAGAGGCTTATCACACAACAGTCTTCAAACACTCACCCCAAACAGTCTTCCTCTAAACTATTGAATTTTGTTGTGGTCTTTCAACACAACTAAATTGATGCAAGGTCCCCTTTTCTGCTAGAAAATCAGTCAAAGATAGTTCTTTGGCATTATCTGAACGAAATTGTTTAATTGTGATGTGGAATTGAGTTTCAACTAAGGCAAAGAACTGCTGAATGCATGATTTTGCTTCAGATTTATATTGCAACTTGTATACCCATGCAAAGCGTGTATGATCATCAACTAATGTGAGGAAATACCTCTTATTATCATGGCTAGGGACATGATAGGGTCCCCATATGTCACAATGCACTAAATCAAAAGGTGAGTCTGACATGTGATTAAAAGATTGAAAGGGTAATCTTTTATGTTTTGATAATGGACAAATGGAACAAGAATGTGAACTGTAAACAGACAAACCAAGTTCTTTATTGAGAAAGGGTAAACATTTATTTGATAGGTGTCCTAATCTTGCATGCCACAAATCATGTGCAGCTTTATTGGAAACATAATTACAAGAAACAAATGGTTTACAAGAATCAATTGATTTACACTGTCTTTTAGCAATGACAGCAGCTACATGAAGTGAGGAAGGGTGAGCCTTGAAGACATAAAGTCCTTGAATGAGTTCACCCTTGCCAATCACCTTCGAGTGACTGAGGTCTTGCATAAGGAAAGTGTTAGACTGAAAAATGACAAACATTTGAGGAAGATAACAAGGCACTAACTGACAGTAAATTGACATGAAAGCTAAGTATGTAAAGGACATTATGTAATACAAGATCGGTACTCAACCCAACAGAACTAGTAGAATGTACATAAACTAAAGATTTGTTTGGCAAAGTAACAAAGAAATTAATTGCAGTAGTACTGGAAATGAAATTGTCAAGACTACAAGCAATATGGCTAGTAGCTCCTGAATCAAGAATCCAATAACTACTGTAAAAAAGAGAGTGTGTGGTAGAAACAACAGAGAGAACAAGACCTGAGGGAGACTCATTGTGATGGACTTCATTAGTGCAAGGAATAGCAGCCTGAGCTAACTGTGATGAGAGCAATGAAAGTAACATCTTGCATTGATTAGCAGTTATAGGCATGCTTTGAGAACTAGGCTCTACTGGTCCAGAAACCTGATGAGCAGAATTCATGGATTTAGACTTATAGCCTGGTGGATATCCATGAATCTTGTAGCACCTATCCATAGTGTGTCCTATGAGATCACATTGAGTACATACTGGGCGATCTTTCTTGCCATGTTGCTTATTTGGTGGAGCTCTCACTGCAAAAGCAGCTTGTGTATCATTGTTCACAGAAGAAGCACCTATCTTTCGATGCTTCTCATCTTGAACCACCAAAGAAAATACCTTATCAATTTGGGGAATTGGATCCATAGCAAGAATTTGACCCCTGATGTGAGAAAAACTATCATTGAGTCCCATTAGAAACACCAACACATATTCCAGCTGAATATAGTCAAGGAGTGGTCGAATTCCTCCACAAACACAATTACATTGAGGTTTCAATTGCTGCAATTCTTCCCAAATGGATTTCAATTGCGTGTAGTATTGATTAACAGATAATGAACCTTGAGCAAGACTCACCAAATTCTTGCGAAGTTGATAAGTTCTAGGTCCATTTGTTTGCTAGAAACGATTCTTCAGATCTTGCCAAACAGCTGCAGAAGATCCACCATAAACGATGCTAGAGATGATGTCTTTGGATACTGAGTTTAACAACCAAGAACACAATGTCATCATTGCGTTTCCAAATGGTTCTAACACGATCATCAGCATCCTCAGGACAAGGAAAGGAACCATCAACATATCCAAGCTTGTTCTTGCCATTCAAGGCCAATTGCATTGATCTGCACCAAGAATTGTAGTTATCGCCAGTGAAGGGCTGAGATACAAGCTGTAAACTTGGATGATCTGAGGGCTGAAGGAACAAGGGATTCGCAAAATCATCTTGATTTTCCATTGATGGGAAAATCGAAAGCACGGAAATGAGGAATTTCTGGATTGGAGAAGCTTGAAAGAACACAGAAATGGATGATTTCTGATAGAGAAGAAAAGGAAAGAAAGAAGGATTGAGAAAATTAGCGTGTGGAAGAAGAAGAAGAATAGTCTCGTGATACCATATTAGAGGTGATAACAGAGAATTGTGCAAGAATGAATTGCATTTATTATAATTGAGTTTCACAATGTACAAGCTACTCTTTTATACAAAGTTTCTACAAGCTAACTACAAGTTAACTAACTAACTGCTCACAACTAAATCAATTGGAAACTAATTTAACTGGATAACTAACTAAATACATATCGTTAATAGTATGTGGACTACATGTGCTATCATTAACTACCTACCTCCATATTTTTCACTTTTTCATCTTTACAATGTAATTTGGCATTGAATCCATTAACTTCACATTATATATTGTGATTGTGTTGCACCAATAAAAGACCTATTTTTTTTTATAGATGAATTAGTTTTAGAGCTGCATATATACTTTGAAATTTGAAATAAATGAATTTTACTTTGTAGAAGCTGGGAAAGTCACAATAAGAGACATAGAAAGAGCTGTTTGGTCGTGCTGCTTCAGTGCAGCTGTCCTCGGGCTGTTTTTATCAATTTATTACAATTTTTTTTATAAGATCAATTTATTACAATTTCAAACTTGAGAATGCTTTGGATATGCATTCTTCTAGTCAGGTACAGATCTGTGTGCCTAATATTTTGATCCTTCGACCATATCTTCTTGTTCATATAAAAAGAATACTTGAAAAAGTTTGGTTGGAAAATATTAACACGGGTTACCGCTAACATTGCACGGATTTTCTCGTTATATTTAGGTGGCCTTTGGTAAGAGATGTTTTTATCTGGAAATGTGAGGTGAGAATAAAACTTTTCTATATTTGATACAAGAGATAAAAAACATTCTCAGAAATAGAAATTATGAATGAGATGGAAAAATTCTATTCCGACGTATGAGGATGGGAAAAAGATTTTCCCATAAGAATGTGAAAGTATGGGGAATTAAATTCCTCAATTATCCCTTATTTATTTAAAACCTGCGTTCCCGATCAGGTTCTTCCCCTTCCTCTACATTCTTCATCATTTATGTTCACCCTCTAATAGATAGACGTGAAACTCAAAATCTATTTCCCTTCTCCCTTTTCATTCGTTTTTCAACGCTGCCCAGAACACTATATGTTCAAAATGAAAATCACGACACTATTGGTATGGTACACGATGAACTTGCGTTTTTTTCTTAAGAAAAAAAATGAACTTGCGTTTGATGTACTCCCTATGACAGTACCACTTTAACAAGATGTATTATATATATATATATATATATATATATATATATATATATTACTTTTGTAGTAAATGATCTTAAAAAAAGATCATTTTTTTTTATTTTAAAAGTGTTTTTATAAGGGTAATTCTGAAAAAGTAAATTATATTCCTGGAAATATTTTATATGAACCAAATATGGGAATGTAATTTTCTCAAGAATCTTTTTCAAATCTCATTCCCAGAAATATAGTTTACCTGAAAATTAAATATTCCGTAAACCAAACGCTACCTTAGAAGTGATTTTATTATAGTTTTCTCTATCACTAAATTCTCAATTAGTCACTAATGTGTGTCGTCAAAATAGAAGGGACTAATATGGTCGCTCAAGAATGAGATCTTGAATTTAATCTTCGGATATGAAAAGAAAAACACTATTGGAAGGGTTATGACGCTTGTAATCGTTAAAAAAACAGAGGCTTACCTTGTGGCTGGTGGCATGTTTTTTTTTTGGCTAAGATAAATTTGTATCGGTGATTCGGTAAGTGTAAAAAAAGAGTATCATTTCAGTAAAATGTCATATTAGTAAAAGAGCATCAAACGAGTAAATAATGAATTTTTGCCTGACTGGCTTAAATAACATTTAAGTAAACCTTAGTTAACTTTATTTCTATTTCAGAGGATGGGAGGATTGTGTGTTTAGTAATTTATAATTTATAAAGTATGTAACTCGCGAGTTTTTTTAGTTGAGTGACACGCTTTTCACTGGTATGCGTAAACTCATGTAAACTCATAAGTTGGACAACATTGATAGTCGTTCAATTAATGAATATCTGTTTTGGAGTCACACCGATCACGGACGCCACAGATTGCTGTGCGGTAGATTTGCTTTAATTTTGAGCAGATGGCTTCACACAGCACAGGTACACAAAATAAAAATCTGCCACAACACAAAAATGGATGGTGTGATTTGTTTGCGACTATCATAACTCTTTGTTGAATTTTTTCCAAGTTCAGATAGCAGGATTAATGCTTTTGATAATTCATACACTCTGACATTTGTTGCTAATTATTACAAGATAGTGCCAGCAACATACTCTCTACCACACATTCTCTTTTATTGTTGAAATTTATATGGATCCTACAAAATTCAAGTAGGACCCACATGAATTTCAACCAATAAGAAGGAGAGTGATAGAAATAGTGTGTTGCTAACATTTCTCTTAGGGTCATGCTAACCAGTGAACCTTAAGGCATTGGTTAAGATAATAAAAAAAAAGTAAAGATTCATGGAAAATTAAGTTCAACCGTCTTTAAAATATGAAATGCATCAAGTTCCAATACAAAATTTCTTATTTTAGATCCTTATCCAATGTCCTAAAGACACTGGTTGGTATTTCCCTTTTTTATTATAATCCTTTGAAGCGGCATGAAGTCTCTATGTGCTGCAAACCACCTATGAATTGAATAAGTGATTGCCCTTCTTTCAAAAGTCATCTGTCTGTGTCATATTGTGGACCATATTATCGCTTATTTATCCGAAACAAGTTGCACGTCCAGCAGAATATCACGGAATGGAACCATTGCTTTAATAGTAGGACGTTGAGATATTATGATCCTTGAATGCAATAATCTGCTGTCAACTAAAACACAGCTACCCCTTGTGGTTTGTGATGTAAATTGACTTTAAGATTTTGATGGTTGGTCATCTTTCATTTTCATTGGACCAATGAAGTCTCCGCTGGATATGAATGAAGTCTGAGTGCTCCTCAAGCCATGCAATTTTGTTGCACGTTTCTGCATTCGATTATATGACATTGCCACCCTGCTAATTAACACCCCCGGAGAATTCTATACAAGAGAAGTTGCTTGAGCAATTTTAAATATTAGATTGGTACCTGCATTATTCGGACTCGGTCGTAGCTGTTGTGAATGACACTATTAGGTGTTAGGCTCTCTTTGATAAAAACTAATGGATATTGGATAAGCTAATTGATAACGGATAGTAGATTAGTTAGTGGATTGGATTTAAGGTATTTGGTAAAACTAGCGATTGCCTGATAAATGTAAAATGACATAAAATGATATATTTGCATGTTATATATATATATATATATATATATATATATATATATATATATATATATATAATTTGTTTTAAAATAATTATCACTTTTAGCACTTTAATTTATTTTAAATTATTTATCATTTAAAAAATTAAAATATAAATCATTTTTAATTTCGTTTTAATCATTATAAATTTTTAATAAATAAAATGAAAAAATAAAAAATTATATACTGATATGATTTTTATATAAATTTTATTTTTTAATGATAAAAATATATATTCTATTTTTTATCTTAAATATAAATCTAAATAGTGAAATTAATTCTTATTTATATACTATGTTAAATAATTAGTGTTTTATTTTATTAGCAAAGGACAAGTGAGGAATTTAATTAATATAGTAGGGATAAAAATAGAAGAAAAAATTATAAGTTGTACGCTATAAGCTCAAACGCCACTTCAAGTAGCGTCTGGAAAAAACGCTATACGCTAATAAAATAACGTCATACACTAATTTTAAAAATGGTTACAAAACGGGACTAATTTTCCATCCACTATACGCTAGTGGGTTTGACAAACCAAACACACTCTTAATGTGACAATTTTTTTATTATACTCTTTATTTTTTGACTGCATATTGTTTTTGACAAAGGAAATCTACTGCATTTCATTTAAAATCAAGACGTCAATACATGTTGGAATATCAAAGAAAACATGAGAACTAACATAGTCAATGGTCAGCCTAACTAAACTATGAACAACCATATTAGTTTACCTCATAGTGAACTCCACATAAGAGTTTTGAAAAAAAGACATAAACAAATCCCTACAAGAGGAAATAATAGCACCAAACTCCGGGATATCATCAGTGACAGAGTTCATCCCATCAATCACCAGCTTGGAATCCAGCTCAAAAATCACTCTTTCCACCCGGAGCTCTCTCGTCCAGTTTACAGCAAAATAGAGGCCAATAGCTTCCCCCATATGAACATCAACAACCGGACTAAACCAATGGGTTTTTGCACTAAACCAATGGGTTTTTGCACCCAAGAAAATACCAAACTCATCTCTAAGGCACATACCAATACCCACATTCACTGGTGCAAAATATGCATTTAACATCGGGTTTTTAACATCAGTTTTATCAAAACCGATGTGAAATAGGAGGTGGTGGCATTTTTGAAATTAAACTGAAATATTTTAACATCGGTTATAATAAAACCGATGTGATAAAAATATTTAACATCGGTTTTTATTAAAACCGATGTGGAAAAGTGAAACCAAAAAAATAAAAATTATCAGACATAAGATTAGACATCGGTTTTTGAATAACCGATGTGGAAAAGGGAAACCAAAACAATTTTTTTTAATCAGCCATAAGATTACACATCGGTTTTCATATAACCGATGTGAAATATGACTAACCACATCGGTTTTTACTAAACCGATATGTAATATTTGACAAAACCCTATGTTTCTATTTTCATTCCCTCCATCTGTTCCGCGCCCTCTTCCATTCCTTTGTTTTTCATTCCTTTGTCACTTCTTCCCCGTCTCTCTCACTGCTCTATGCTCCATCCCTACTACTTCGCCGCGGCCTCCCATCTCTGTCTCTCCCTGCTGCTTGCCGGTCTCTGCTTCTGCCTCCGCTTCTGCTTCTGCTTATCCCTCCCACTGGAGAAGAAAACAGAACTCTCAAGGCGTGAAAGGTATTTACAAAATTCTAGTTATATCAGTCATTATACTTCTTGTCTACTTTAGTATACTTGTCTTCTATCGCTGGTTCTGTAACTTGTGTTTGTTCAGCTGTAGCATCATTCCTCACCATCCTAATGTCTAAACCTCTGTTCCCTGATAACTTTGGCATGATATTATAAATCTTAAATTGAGAGATTACATTATCAAGGGTTTATATCATTACCAAAATAGTAGCTACATTCCATCCTTGCATTAATTTCAGTTTGATTTTCTCTTATATCATTCTCATAATCAACTGAAAAGCCAGCAAACTTTGATGAAATCTCTGTGCTCCAAATTCTAGTGTTAAGTGACAAGAAGCACGGATTTCACTTTATAACATGAAAATCAGATAATCAGCATGCATCTTCTTGTCAAGTGTATAAAATGTCTAATGCTTGTCTAAATAAAATTTCTAGTAGTTAGATCTTTAAGAATTTCTAACATTTAGCATTTCTACCAATCATTGACGCTGACCAACTTTCTTACTCTATTTGCAGAACAAGAAATTGACAGGTGTTATTTTCTTGGATTGCGGATCTGATTTGAGTAGTCATAGGGTTCCTGGTGAGTTTCATTCAGTTACTCAGAAATTTAGTTACAACTTACAAGTGTATCACCAAACAACTTTTGACAAGCAATCCATTCCTTCATAGGTAGTGTGTTATTTTATTTATTTTTGCCGCCTGTCACCTTTGCCATTGTAGTTAGGAGCTATCTACAACCACAACAAAGCCTTAATACCTTATTCTCATTAGGTGGGGGTTGTAGGTGCTATCTCTGTCGGGAAAATTGTTACACTAGTTATCTAAAAAAAATTAGTCAAGGACAATTCGTGTTGACATCTTCTTCTACTTGTTGCCTACTACACTTATGATACTTGAAAATGTATGTCTGTGTTACATCTCTAGTTATTGTGGTAAATAATCTCTGGATATGTCTGAAGGTGATTGTGGCGAAGGCAGAAAGAAGTGATATCCCGAGTATTGACAAGAAGAAGTAAGATATTGTCAATACTTTTCATATAATCTGGAAACGCCACCTTAATTATTTCTGCCAACTATCTTTGTCACATTCAGTTGTCTACATTTTGCCTTGTTCTGACGTAGTTGTCTGTAGGAGCAAGGGAAAACAGAACAAGCAAAAAAAGATTTAGGTGACTGTTTCTTGTTTTGCAATAATACTGTTGGACTGTTATGTTATCTTATATCCCCCTTTTTGGAATCATCGAATATATTGTAGAATGCATATATGCCTGACATTGGCTTTCTGAGGATTATTTTTGCAATTGCCTTATTTATTGGCTTCAAACGCTAAATCCTTTTGAATCACACTTTTGTTTAATTTTGGTTATATGGTTGCTTGCTACTGCTACAGTTATACACTAATGGGCAGTTTTGTAGCTCCGATGTAGAAGGAAAAAATGGAAACTTGATTTGATTGTATTGTAGGTGTTTCTTTGTAATTGACTTGTTTTTTTATAAATTGTTTGAAACTAATCATTTCTGTTTTTTCTATGTGTGTTGCCCCTCGGATTGTGATGGAAAGTGATTTGTTTCATGTTTCTCATTCCCTTTTAAGGAAGCTGCATTTTGGTTCCCAATCATATGCTTTATTCTGGAAAAAAAAAGGTTGTTTGCTGAAGTGGCCCACTTGTATGTGCTTCTAACTTGGATCTGACTAGTAGCAAGATCAACTTATGATGGGAAACTTATTTTCTTCATACTTCCAGAATGTTATTTCCAGATGGTTTTTTTAATATTTATTATCAGTGCACAACCTAGTACTTACGTTTTTTCTTCTTTTTGGCATTCCAAACTATAACAATAGCTATATGTGGTATTTGTTATCCTGGTTACATTTTTCAGAACTTTTAGATGGTTGATTAATTTCATAGTTGATTCATTACAGATACACAGAATTTCAACATAACATCACCGTGTATAGTGTAGGTGTTTTTTGTTGTTATTATTGTTATTTAAAATCTAAGATAGGACTTATGCTATCTGGTCTTGGTGTATACTGTTTTTTTGGTTTGGTTATATAAGATATGGCAGTATGGTAAGCATGAGTAGTTATGTGTGCATTATTAAAATGGATAGCTTTTTTTTTATTTATTTATGCATTTGAATAATTATATATTGTTGCTGTTTAGGATTCCGGAGCAGTTGGCAGGTGTACAAGTGTCTTTGACTCCGTTGCATAGTGCTACTGCCTCTGCTTTGTTCACTTCTCTGTTGTCTTTGCACAATAACAACTGGGGTTGTCTCTCAGAAGGTACGTTTTGGCTGAAAAGCTTTCATTGGAGTTTTAATGTATTTGCTTGAAAATTTATTTGATCCGAGAATGTGCCCACAATAATTAGTAAAGCCTTAGTTTCCCGTTTGAGATGCAATACTAATGAGCACACGTGTACGTGCTTAATGTACCGCTCATTGTGTTGGATCTTGAATTGTCCAAAGTTGGACAGCTTGGGAAAACACTTTTTCTTCATTCAGTTAAAATAGTTATTCATTGATTCTAATGTTATATACTTGATGAAAGTTCGGATTGATACATTTCCTTTCGTTCTCCGGGTGCATACTTTATCCTGGTGGATGTCATCGCGTTCAAGTCGTGTACGTCGGAGACCGAAGGGAAATGCTGTCGAAATTTCGTTGAGTATGAGCATGAGAGTTAAGGACTAACTGTTAACTGAATGTTGAAAAAGTTTCTTCTCGAATGGGATAGGGCCATACCCTGTCATAAGAAGTGGTTGATGAATACGTTGGACTAAGTACGAAGTTATTGGTTTAGTCATGGATCGCGGTTGGATGAATACTAGACGGATAAGTGATGAGTATGAGAATGGAGTGGAAGATTTTCTACAGTTTGCAAAAACAAATGCCGGTGATAGTGGTAACGGAAGGTTTTATTGTCCTTGTGTTAACTGTTTGAATAAGAGACGACTAGAAGCTGAGGAGATACGTGATCATCTTATTTTGAGGGGATTTGCTAGAGTTATACAACATGGATATGTCATGGTGAATCGTTAGACAGGCCGAGGGTGTCGGATAGAGAGGAAGTTGATGACGTGGAAATGGACGATGGACTAGAGGACATGATCCGTGATGTTGGGCAAGAGTCTTTTCGACGCACATGTGTATGATACTTTGTGCAGTGATACGGAAGTGGCTTTGTATCTGGGGTGCACTAATTTCACACGGTTGTCAGGGGTGTTAAGATTGTTTAATGTGAAGGCGAAAAATGGGTGGAACGATAAAAGCTTTACCGAATTGCTTGAGTTGTTGAAAGACATGCTTCCAGAAGGCAACACATTGCCATCTCGAAACTATGAGGCGAAGAAGATATTGTGTCTGATGGGTATGGAGTATAAGAAAATACACGCTTGCCGCAATCATTGCATATTGTACAGGAAAGAGTTTGAAGAGATGAACGAGTACCCCATGTGTGGGGTATCACGCTACAAAGTGAAGGATGGTGATTCTAGTTGTGATGTGGTCACCAAAGGTCCTCCTGCGAAGGTGTTATGGTATATTCCCGTGATTCCGCGGTTCAATCGATTGTTTGCTAATGTAAATGACACAAAGAATATTAGATGGCATGCAGATGAGAGGTAGTGTGATGGACAGCTTCGCCATCCGGTCGATTCTTTGCAATGGAAGAGAATTGATAGTTTGTTTCCGGATTTCGACAATGAGCCCAGAAACCTTAGGCTTGGACTTGCTACCGATGGAATGAATCCATATGAAAACTTAAGTAGTATTCATAGTTCATGGCCTGTTCTCTTGGTAATTTACAACCTGTCTCCTTGGTTATGCATGAAGCGCAAATACATTATGTTAAGTATGATGATTTCGGGTCCTAAATAGCCAAGAAATGATATTGATGTTTATCTGAGTCCCTTGATTGAAGACTTGAGAATGTTGTGGGATGAAGGCGTTGATGTGATCGACGGGTATTGCCGTGAGACATTCAGATTGCGTGCCATGTTATTTTGCACCATCAATGACTTTCCAACAAACGGGAACCTGTGTGGGTATAGTGTTAAGGGGCATAAAGCATGTCCAATATGTGAAGAAGGCACATGTTACCATCAACTGCAACATGGAAGGAAGACAATTTACCTTGAGCATCGGAGATTTCTCCGACGTAATCATCCTTATCGTAGATTGAGAAAAGCTTTCAATGGACTTTCGGAGAATGAAATTGCTCCGGTGGCCTTGACTGGAGAGCAAGTTTATGAAAGGGTGAACAACACTAATGTTATCTATGGGAAGACCCAGAAGAAGGCTACCGAGAAGAAAATATGGAAGAAGAGGTCGATCTTCTTTGATCTTCCATACTGGTGCAAGCTTGATGTAAGACATTGTATTGATGTGATGCATGTGGAGAAAATGTGTGTGACAGTTTAATCGGAACGCTTCTCAACATTCAAGGCAAGACAAAGGATGGTGTGAATGATCGTCTAGATCTAGTTACGATGGGTATACGAGAGCAGTTAGCTCGACATAAAGTGGGGGATAAGAAGACTTATTTGCCCCCAGCATGTCATACTTTATCAAAAAAAGAGAAAAGAAGTTTCTGTGAATGTCTACGGGGAGTCAAAGTACCACAGGGTTACTCTTCAAATATCAAAAGACTTGGTTCAATGAAAGATCTCAAATTAGTTGGCTTAAAGTCTCATGATTGTCATGTCTTGATGCAACAACTACTACCGGTGGCCATTCGTGACATATTTCCTAAAAAAGTCAGACATGCCATTACTAGGTTATGCTTATTCTTCAATGCTATATGTAGCAAGGTCATTGACACTAAAAAGTTGGATGACTTGGAAAATGAGGCAGCCATTATCTTGTGCCAATTGGAGATGTATTTTTCACCTTCATTTTTTGACATCATGGTTCATTTGATTGTTCATCTAGTGAGGGAGATTAGATTGTGTGGCCCCGTTTATTTAAGGAGGATGTACCCGGTTGAGCGATACATGAAGATCTTGAAAGGATATATGAATAATCCACACCATCCCGAAGCATCTATTGTTGAAAGGTATGTTGCAGAAGAAGCTATTGAGTTTTGTACAGATTACATGTCAGAAGCAGAACCTCTAGGGCTTCCGAAGTCTCGTCACGAAGGAAGATATGATGGTAAGGGTACACGAGGTATCAATGTTAAGAGCATGGATTGGGAGGAAGTGCTTCAAGCACATTTGTATATATTGAATAACATTGATGAGGTTGAACGATACTTATGTGAGCACAAAAGCATCATCAATGAAACTTACCCTAGAATGAATGAAAAATGGTGTTTGAACAAGCATAACAAGACTTTCTTGAACCGGTTTAAAGAAAAAATTGCAAAGGATGGTATTGCTTCTGATACATTAAAATGGCTAGCACAGGGACCTAACTTTGATGTCATATGCTGGAGTGGGTACGATATCAATAAGTTTTCCTTCTATACAAAGTCCCAGGATGACAAAAGAACTATGCAAAACAGTGGGGTTATGGTCGTCGCTGAGTCCATGCATTTCTCTAGTTCAAAAGATAAAAACCCTTTTATGGAATTCGTTTCATACTTTGGAATCATTGAAGAGATATGGGAGGTTGATTACACGAAGTTTAGAGTACCTGTTTTTAAATGTCAGTGGGTCGACAGTAACAATGGTGTGCAAACCGATGAGTTAGGCTTCAAATTGGTTGACCTTAATAAGGTAGGTAATAAAGAAGAGCCTTTCATCATGGCATCCCAAGCAAAACAAGTGTTTTATATCCGTGATCCTTCTAACAAAAGGTGGTCAGTGGTTCTCCAGGTAAAAAGCATGTATAATGGTAGTGAGGGAAATCAAGATTCAACTCTTGTTATTTCTGATACTCCTTCTTTCTCAACACGAGTGCCTAATTTCAATGAGGAAAATGAAGTGGATGATGTACATGCTACTCGTAATGATCACCAAGAAGGGTTATGGGAGAACTTTACTAATTGACCACAAAGTAAGTTTAGTTTGAGTTATGTTTAAAGGCATATTATATGTTTACGTTGATATTTATAAGTTATGTTTACGTACGTTGATCGATATTTATAAGTTATGTTTGATATTTATCCTGACATACTAACAAGTTTTTTTTGTTTAAATAGGTATACATGGCTGATCTTGAGGATATCCCTCCTTCATGCAGCGGGTCGGAGACCCCGTCTACGGGTAGAAAGGGTAGACGTGCCACACGAATGAGGAATTTGACTGCCAACCGTGGTTCAAATAAAAGGATAAGAATAGACTTTGATAATAACCTCAATCCTATTAGGCCAATGGCAGAGCAGTTTAATAGTTTTGTGGCGACCCTTGCTAGAAGCAGGCCTAGTATACTCATTGATAATTGGAAAGATGTACCAACGGACGTGAAGGATCAGATATGGGAGAGTATTCTGGTATCTATACTTTTACGTCCTGTGTTTGTCTGTATCTACTTTATTTTAATCTTACTAATATCATACAATAATTCGTTGATTCTTTTGGTGTTAATGTAGCTCACCTTTGACATACCGGATACGAGGCTATGAAGAAGCGTTTGAAAAAGTATGCTGGTGAGCGTTGGAGGGCTTTTAAGGTCGACCTGGGCAGATACTATGTATTCAATCCAAAATGTGAAAAGAACCCACTTGAGGTGTACCCGTTTCTTGACCAGGCGACGTGGGATCGCTTTGTTCAGAGCCGACATGATCCCAGCTTTCAGGTTAACTTATTTGATTTCTCTATAAATTTATGTAATTTCATTAATTTTATTTACTTATGTAATTTAATTGTCTTCTATTTATAACAGGAGAAGAGGAAAAAGGGGCAGGAAAACCAAAGCAAGAATGTCTACCCCCATGTCATGTCTCGTGGGGGATATAAAAAGCTTGGTCAGATAATGGTGGAAGAGGTAAAGAAAGCACGTCAGGAAGCAGCATCTCAGGCGGATCCTAACGCTGAAAATCATCCAGAGGTTGTTGATCCACCTCCACCCCCACGCCATCGTAAATGGAAGAGGTCCCGACAAAGGAAAACGGGACAATATACATCTGAGGAGGCCCGCCAAGTAGCTGAGAAGATTGTAAGTATAGTTTGAATTGTAATTGTCATTTTAAGATTGTTACCGAATTGTAATGTGACCTGATATTTTATATGTGATAGGATGCCTTGGACGAGCAGGTAACCCAAGGAACCTTTGGTCCTAGAGGACGCGATGATATCTTAGCTGCTGCCATCGATAAACCAGACCACCCGGGCCGTGTCATTGGTGTTGGATGGGGTGTCGGCATTCGCCAATACCATGGTTCATCTCCACACCAATGCCATAGGGATGTTGATGCAGATAGAGCACAACTAAAACAGGAGATTGCAGCTGAGCTTAGACAGGAGATGGCCGAGCAGTTTACCCAGCAGATGGCAATATTGACTTCTATGTCCCAGCAGATGATAGTCGGTGTCCAACCCTCTGTCCATGTGAGCACTAAGGGTTCATGTGATCCTCCTAATCATCCTGAAAATGATGATGATGGTGATGATGATGATGATGATGACCCTGATAGGTGTGAGCTGTATGTTGATGATCATCATGATCGCCGCTTAGTGGCATTGGAGAGGGCACATAATAACTTAGGTAATACCATACACCATCGTTTATTACCGGATGATCAGGTGAGGGTCGTTGTTGAGATTATTCGAGATGCTGATGCTCGAGTCCCTGTGCCCACTGAGGAGGTTCAAACAGTGGGTCAGGCCCCCGGTAACTTCATACTCTGGCCAAGAAGACTGGTGAGCTTTCTTGTTGCATCTGAGGTATTCAGTTAGTTGTGTTTTTCTATATTCATAGTTGAAATTATTTATTATTGTTTAAAGATAATGCTTTATTTTTATTCGTTATAGGATGTTGGACATGATATTCTGCCTAAAAGGTCGGATCCAGGAAGACCAGAGATGTCTGCTCCTGCCAAGGTATTCATTTGACCATTTAATTAATTACGAATGAAATAACTTATCTGTGATTACTAATATATATCTTTGTTGTTTAGGGGATCGACAAAGGGGCACCTGGTGATGTTTTTAAACTTCTGGCTACACAGGTTGTCACCATGGAGA
This sequence comes from Sophora flavescens, assembly GCA_030762895.1. Lineage (NCBI taxonomy): Eukaryota > Viridiplantae > Streptophyta > Magnoliopsida > Fabales > Fabaceae > Sophora > Sophora flavescens. Next base: position 159,755,561 of record CM061067.1, on the reverse strand, counting down.
ATGACGCAGCTTTGGTAAGGTTGGAACATGATGTCAGTCCAAGTGATGAACTGTATATCCCAAAGAAGGAACTTATAGAGATTGTACTCAATAAATAAATGGCTAGTTCTGCACACCTATCGTTATGGTGCACGTAAGTACATTTTATTTATAAGTTAAGTAATTAATTTTTAAATACTATGATAATTAACATGTTTTTTCAATATATTAGGTATCTGCATCGTATGTTAGTTGATCAGGATAACCTCGTCCTTTATGGGTTCATTGACCCCATGTTCATTCAGGGTGATGTTCTCCTAGCATCAGAAGACTGGGTCACCACCATACGAGATATACTTGCCCGAGACGATCATCAATTCTACCTTGCGCCTTATCTCAATAAGTAAGTACCGGTTATTTAATTATAACTATATATGACTTAGTCAGTAATTGTTCAGAAAATACAACAAGCATTGACAACTGTTGATCTTGTACCCTAGGATGAACGTCGTGGTCTTCTTCTGCTCAGTTGTAAATAAGCCGGCGAATGAACTGAAGACAATCATCGAAACGTAAGAATTAAAATACTTTATAATTAGTAATGCAGTTGTTTTATTTATCTGAAATCTATTAGATATACTTTAATTAATGTTTATTTTGTCATGATAGTTCTATTAATGCAAACCACATGTTGCGTGGTGAAAGGCGTCGGGCTATCAGATGGATTATTCCTAGCGTAAGATATCTATTAGTTCAAATGCATCAAATGCAGTGGGTATAATTATTGATTTCTATTTAATTCCTCATATTCTAATTGGGTTTCATTTGTACGTAGTCACGTATACAACATGGATCATGAGAATGTGGATACTATGTGATGCAGTGGATGTTGGAAATTATCTCCTCCAGGATCACTGAAAGATGGCACGAGGTAAATGTTAATTGATAACAATCAGAAGTAACAGTTATAGATTCATTATATGTTTTATGTTAGTTTATTACTAGAAAGATATAATCTTTTGACCAATTAAACTTGCAGATATTCAACAATCCAACTCCATTATCTGATTCCGACATCAACAACATAAGGAGGCGTTGGGCAACTTTCTTTCTTGAAGTGTACCAACCATAGTTTGTATATATGTAGTTAGTTTAAAAACTTATCATGTACTAGCTATAGTGTACTTTTGACTGATCATATGTATTTTGATATGAAACCTATAATATATCATGTAGCTTTTTGGTTTCTAATTATCTTTGTTGTCTGAATGTAATTGAACGTATATATGTATTATTCGTAATAAATTCAGTAAATATTAATTTAGTGTGTTTTTGTTGTACAAAAGTGATTGTGTTGAGAATATTTAGAGTATGTTATTCTGGTATTGATCTGCATTACTGAAACAGGGGAAAGGAATGATAGAAATGTAAAAAACAGTTTTAAAAAAAAATTTGACTTTACACATCGGTTTTAATCAAAACCGATGTGGAAAGTGAAATTTCAACATCGGTTTTCTGGAAAACCAATGTGTAAATTGAAATTTTCACATCGGTTTTGGAAAAACCGATGTGTAAAGTCTAATTTCCACATCGGTTTTAAACAAAACCGATGTGGAAAGTGATATTTCCAATATGTTACCAATTGACAAATGAACTTTTCACATCGGTTAATGTAAAAACCGCTGTTAAAAATGTACTTTAAACATCGGTTTTAAAACCGATGTGAAAAGTGACAATAAACCACATCGGTCTTTTCAACATGAGTTTGAAAATCGATGTGAAAAGCCAAAAATAACCGATGTGGAATCCTTTTTCTGCACTAGTGCTTGTTAGAACTCATGGAAAATGAGGCATATTGCACTTAATAAAACCCACTGGAGGTTTATTCCAACTAACTCAGTTACTTATTGAAGGAGGACTGCGCCGATGTTGAAGGAGGACTGCGCTTATTGAAGGAGGACTGCGCTGATGTTGATTATTCAAAACTAGGTTCTCACCAGTCTCATACCAACCAAGCGGGGTCCTACACTTTTTGCCATACAAAGCCTCATATGGTGCCATTCCGATACTACTATGGAAACTATTGTTATAAGTAAATTCAATCAATGGTAAGAGCTCATCCCAACTGCCAGTGTGCTCCAATACACAAGCTCTCAATAGATCCTCCAATGATTGAATTGTCCTTTCTAACTGTCCATCAGTTTGGGGATGATAAGCAGAACTCATCCTCAACTTTGTTCCCAAGGCATTTTGCAATTGTCTCCAAAATCTAGATGTGAATCTAGGATCTCGGTCTGAGACAATGCTCGATGGCACACCATGCAATCTAACAATTTATTTGATGTAAATCTGAGTCAACCTTTCCAAATTATAACTTTCACCAATAGGTAAGAATTGAGGACACTTCGTCAACCTATCAATGATAACCCAAATTGCATCATGCTTCTTAGGAGTTCGTCGTAATCCGACCACAAAATCCATAGCTATACTATCCCATTTCCATCCTGGAATATCTAGAGATTGTAGTAATCCTGCTGGCTTCTGATGTTCAATCTTAGCTTTCTGACACACCAGACAAGATAAAACATACTCCGCTATTTCTTTCTTCATCCTTGTCCACCAAAACATTTTCTTCAAATCCTGATACATTTTTGTGGATCCAGGATGGAAACTCAACATACTCTTATGTTCCTCCTCTGAAATCATCTTCCTAAGTTCTGCATCCTCTGGCACATATATTCTATCTCTAAACCTTAACACACCATCCGTTCCTCTATTAAACTCAGAAATTTTACCTTCATCGATTCCTCTACTTATTTCCTAGAGGTATAGATCCTGAACTTATTTATCTTTAAGATCTTTCATAAAATCACTACTAATAGTGATCATACTTAAGCAAATCTTATTCTCAGTCAATTCCATTCCTAAGTTCAAATCCTTGAACTGTTCAAGCAATTCTAACTCCTTAACCATCATCGCAGACACGTGCAAGGATTTTCTGCTTAAAGCATCCGCTACCACATTGGCCTTCCCAGGATGGTCCAGTAATTCAAAATCATAATCTTTGATAAACTCCATCCATCTTCGCTATCTCATATTCAATTCTTTTTGATCGAACAGATACTTCAGGCTCTTGTGGTCACTGAAGACATTAAACTTTGCTCCATACAAAAAGTGTCGCCATATCTTTAATGCGAACACTATTGCTGCTAACTCCAAATCATGAGTCGGATAATTTCTCTCATGAATTCTCAACTGTCGAGAAGCATAAGCCACGACTCTTCCCTTTTGCATCAGGACACAGCCTAAACCTTGGTATGACACATCACAATATACGTCAAATTGTCCTAGTGGATCCGGTAAGATCAACACAGGTGATGTAGTCAACCTGTCCTTCAGCTTTTGAAAACTTTGTTCACACTTATCCGTCCATACAAAAGCTATATTTTTCCTAGTTAACTGCATCATAGGCAATGCAATCTTCGAGAATCCCTCTATGAACCTCCGATAATATCCAGCTAGTCTTAGGAAACTCCGTACTTAACTTACTGACTTAGGCCGTTCCCACTTAAGAACTGACTCAACCATAGTTGGATCTACGTCTATTCCTTCTTTATTAATCACATGACCTAGGAATTGTACTTCTTCCAGCCAAAACTCACACTTGGAAAGTTTGGCATAAAGCCGCCTATCCTTCAAAACTCGCAACACCAATCTCAAATGTTCCTCATGCTCTTCCCACGTACGAGAATAGATAAGAATATCGTCGATGAACACAACAACAAACTTATCGAGGAATGGTCTGAAAATTCTGTTCATATAATCCATGAACACGGCTGGCGCATTAGTTACACCGAAAGGCATAACTAAATACTCATAGTGCCCGTACCTCGTCCTAAAAGCCGTCTTTGGTATATCTTCCTTTCTTACTCTGATCTGATGGTACCCAGATCTTAAATCAATCGTAGAGAACACTGCTTCTCTTTTCAACTGATCCATCAAATCATCTATCCTAGGCAACGAATACTTATTCTTAATCGTCACCTTATTCAACTGCCTGTAATTCGTGCACAACCTAGCACTTCCATCCTTCTTCTTAACAAATAACACCGGTGCTCCCCACGGTGAAACACTCGGTCTGACAAACTCTTTTCCTAACATGTCATCCAATTGTTCCTTCAACTCTACCAACTCAACCAGTGACATCCGATAAGGTGCTATAGATATAGGCCCTGTCCCTGGTACGAGATCTATAGTGAATTCCACTTATCTTTCCGGTGGCAAACCTGGGACATATGGAGGGAAAACTTCAGGAAACTCTCTCACAATAGGAATGGAATCTATGCTGGGAGTCTCATTAGCCTCCACTGCGAAAAGCATCACAAATTGCTGAGAGTTGTCACTCCTCATAGAAACTCCTTCATTGGCAGATGCTACACTAAAATGTTCAAGAAATGATAAAGTCTTGCTAGAACAATCTAGCACTACATGGTTAGCCGAAAGTCAATCCATACCAAGAATAACATCTATCTGTTGCACAGGCAAACAGATAAGATCTACAATAAATGTCCTATTCTCAACAACGATAGGACACTGTAAACAAACAGACATAGTAGTCAAAGGATTACTGGTTGGAGTAGACGCTGTGAGGTATAAAGTAATTTGAAAATAGTTAAGTTAAAATGATCCACACACTCATGCTAAATAAAAGAATGTGTAGCGCCTTAGTCAAACAACACATACGAGAATCTACCAGCTATCAAACACATACCTTGTATAAGATCAGCAGATTGAGAGGATTCAGCTCCCCTCACGGTAAACACTCTTCCAGTGGCTTGAGGTTTGCCCACTTGTGGTCTTGCTTCTGGAACTCCTCTTCCAGCTCCACCTCTATTGTCTCTAGTTCCTCTTCCAGCAGTTGTCGGCTGTTGCATAACCCTTCGTCTGCAATCTTGTGCCACATGACCTGGTTTCCCAGAGTTCAAACAGCTAGGCCTATTTGTACAGTCTCTAGCATAATGCGATCCTCCACATCTGAAGCAAACTAAGCCTTGTGGTTGCTGACCCGTTCTAGCCACTGGTGCTGGTGCCAGTGTTTGCCCGAGTCGAGTATATGGTCTTTGTCTCCACTGAGAACCACTTTCTCCGCGTCTCTGGAAACTTGATCGGTTAGGACCGCCACTCCTCAGTTGTTCTATTCATTGGCCATCCTTAGGTCTATACTTTCAATAGCACTGCATCTCTCGACTAGTTCTAGGAAGTACTATATGTCAAGAGACACAACAGCCTTCCACAGCTCATCTCTAAGTCCTTCCTCAAATCTTCTACATTGCCAGTCCTCACTTGGAAACCTCTGGTAGAATTCCGAAAACTTGATCAAAGCTTCAAAACGTGATGCATACTCAACAACAGACATGTTGCCTTGTTTGAGGTTTGTGAATTCCTTTTCCTTCTCGCGTCGAACAAGACGCGGAAAATATTTTTCGAAAAAGCAATCATTGAATAACTTCCAGTTAATATTCCTATCCTCAACTTTCAACAGTCTTTTCTTTCCCTTCCACCAGAATTCTGCTCCTTCGGTTAACATGAAGGCAGCATAAGTCACTTTCTTCTCCTCGCTGCAGCGCATAGTAGCAAATATCTTTTCGATATCTTGTATCCGCCATTCTGCCTTCTTTGGGTCATACTCTCCCCGGAATTGAGGCGGTTTTCCGTTCATAAAATTAGTCAATCCGACATCTTCAACTGCTATCATCCTTCTCTGATTCTTAATTTCTAGCTACTCTTTGTTCATCTGCAGCATCTCAGCATTCTGCTGGGTTTACAGTAGCATAGCAGCAGCTAGGGTTTCCATTGCACTTGGAGTCGAAGATGATCCTCCTCCATTCTCAATATTGTCGGCATTACCATTGACAGCTCCAATAATCCTTTCTGGAGTTTCGTCACCACTGTTAGTTGGACGTCCTCTTCCGCGAGCCATGATTCTGTTAAAAGAAATCACCCGCTCTCATTAGTATGACATATAATACTACATAGACAAGTATATAAATACCATATGCCATACTAATATTAACCTCTCACATCAGATTCAGACACACTACCCAACTTCTAAGCATAATCAAAATCCGATGTGGATTCAACTAGACACGGCCAGTAACAACATCCTAAACCTTGCAGTCCTTGATTCCGATCGGACATAACCCACAGCCATTTTAGAACCAAACTGCTCTGATACCGAAATGAGACACCCCGTTGTGCTCCGGTGTTTTATTAGATTAATTACCTTCTTAAATCAATTCTTAATCGCGTGCTTATCGTGAAAATACGTAAAAATTAAAAACTTATTTAATTATCATATAACTTCTTCAAATTTAAAACGCAATAACTTTAACATATGTAAATACATACTTAGTTGTTCATTACAATACCAAAACACTGTTGAGGGTATCCTCTCAGTAGGATCCCTCACAGGCATAAACTTAATAACATAATACTTAGCTGAAATATAAAAATGCTCCTTAGACACACTGGCCATAATGCCTATACTCTAATCGCCATGGATCACAGCTCGACCCCCAGCATCTGGTTCGTAAGGAGTTCCATCCAACTACTAAGCAATCTCCGTTTCATACAGAGTTCCGTCCAGCTCCTCAGTAACATAACCCTCCATCGGGTCTTCTAACATAAACCAAAGTAAGCCACAAAAATACAGAAACATAGGGGATAAGAAGAAGTTCTATCATCAAAAAGCGGAAAAGAGTCATAGTACATTATACAGTAATTGTCACAGACAAACAACACACATAACTAATAGATCATCCTCAAGTTAATATATATCATCCTCTACCCCCAATCTCATGCTACTCAAAGACGCCATAGCTGCACACCTATTTCCTAAGGTGGAAGTGGTCTCGCGAGAACTCTTGATTTTACGTGTATTATATTGCCAATACACGGTGTATTATATTACCAATACACAGAAGTGTTTTACGTGTATTATATTACCAATACACGGTGTATTATATTACCAATACACAGATGTCCTTGCGTATTATATTACCAATACACTTTTGTCCTTGTGTATTATATTACCAATACACTTTTATCCTTGTGTATTATATTACCAATACACGGTTGTGTACAACAACACCTATACTTGAATCTCACTAACCCGTTTTGACAACATCCTAGTGCCTTAACCTTCCATTAGAACTTGACACATATTCTATGCCGTAACACCTCTTTAACATACATCATCTAGGTTTGGCACTTCTAGATCATTATTATCCTCACACCCAAAACAATCATCTCTTAGACTATATATATATATATATATATATATATATATATATATATATATATATATATATATCTTTGCTTAAAAACCACAATGCATAATAATACAAACCAGGCAGATGAATAACACAATATCAATCAAAATATTCCCATATCACCAACATAGCACAAAATCAATTCAATAAAGGTAATAAAATCAAATCAACCATCAACAATATAAAATCAACCTAATATCGATAAACCTACAATCCCCAAATCGCCATTGGTTTTTCAGAAAAGGTTTCCAATGTGATTTTGGTCTTGTCGATTACTCGACTACTAGTAGGGTTTAGGTCGCCCTACACAATTATTATGTAATATACTACTTATCGATTCCGACGATAGGTCGATTCTTTCCCCCACCCGGGTTATCATCGAACTCCCGAACTCGAAGCTCCTCGTTATCACACCACAAAGTACTAACTCCACCTTCTGTGAAGGTAAGGAGATTAGATGCTCGAAGAGGTATACCACGAACGTCCTCGTTTCCTCCGCGATGGAAGTCTAAGGTTATGAACACAAAATCACAAGTTAAAATCAAACAAGAACACTAAACCACAAGGTATAGGTTCGGCCAAGACTAGTTCTTAGGGTTAGAGATTCCCGAAAATTATACAACTCATGGATTTATGATCCTTAAGTGTTAGGAGTTCATAAACAATGATCACTTAACAAAGTTGAATTAAAATCCCACAAAGTTATAAACTTAGGGTATTCGGCCAAGGCTAGTAAAATAGGCTAGTATTTACTTAACTTTCAAATCTATTAGGTTTAGCATCCATATGTATTAAGGAGCTGAAAACCATGATCATTTTAGAAAAATAAGAACAAAGTATCCTAGGTCCATAACCTTCTAGGTTCGGCCTTCATAAGATTTATAGGTTAGAAATCTTTAAACTTTTCAATCTCTTAGACTTAGAATCCAAATATCTTATGGAGCTCAAGTCCATGATCATTTTGGAAAACAATGGAAACTTAAACATTCCAATCTCTTAGACTTAGCATCCAAATATCTTATGGAGCTCAAGTCCATGATCATCTTGGAAAAATGAAAGTAATACATCCTAGATTTAATAACATAGAATAAACAAGTTAGAAATCCTTAAACTTTCCAATCTCTTAGACTTAGCATCCAAATATCTTATGGAACTCAAATCCATGATCATCTTGGAAAACAATGGAAACTTAAACATTCCAATCTCTTAGACTTAGCATCCAAATTTCTTATGGAGCTCAAGTCCATGATCATCTTGGAAAAATGAAAGCAATACATCCTAGCTTTAATAACATAGAATAAACAAGTTAGAAATCCTTAAACTTTCCAATCTCTTAGACTTAGCATCCAAATATCTTATGGAGCTTAAGTCCATGATCATTTTGGAAAAATAAAAACTCAAACATCCTAGCACCTAAACACTAAGTTTCGGCCATCATAGGATGATGAGGAAAATATTCTTTGTTTAAAAATAACTCCTAGGTTTATAATCACAAGGTATTAAGAGTTCTAAATCTATGATCATACTTGGAAAGTTGAAACATAGTATCCTAGGCTTACTTATTCATATTTTCAGCCATCATAGGAACAAGCTATCAAAACTTCCAAGATTTATAGATTTAAGATCAATGGATAGTTAGAAACTCAAACACATGATCATATTCCAAAAGTTGAAACAAACTTCCTAGGTCACAAATGCAAGCATTCGGCCTTCATTGGAAGAGATAGGTAGAGAATTTTGTTTTACACAACCTCTTAGTATGTGAAAATATAAGTTAATACAAGACTATAGAAAGTGGTTTCAACTCAAAAGGAGTTTTCTACCATTTTAGAGAGATTTTAGAAGTTTAAAGCATATAAAGAACACATAAAGTAAACTACGAAATAAAAGATGAAACTTGCAAAAAGATTCATATGAGAGCATTACCCTTAGTATAAGGAAGAACTTTAATGAAGAACATAAGTAAAAAAGATGAATAAAAACTAAAGCTTTAAGAGCTTGAACTTTTAGAAGAAAGGAAGAAGATGAAGGTTTAATGGAGTTTGAAGAAGGAAGATGATGAAGTGAAAATGAGAGGTGTATATATAGAGAAGGGAGAGAGTGCCATGAAATTGAGGAGAGAGGAACGAGCTTGGAGAGCAAGTTTTGACCATGTGCCTAGTTTGGTTTGAGAAGAGAGAAAAAAATAGGTTTTTAGAATATAATATGTTATAATTTGAAAAGTGTGATGATCACACTTTTGGAGTGTGTCATAACCCATTTCCATCAAGTCCCATCAAGTCACTTCACTTCTTTTTTGCTCCATAATCTGCTCCATTTCATACCCGGTTGTATTTTCCGATCGTAATTCTTCCGACGTTTTCGCCCGAATAAAATATTATATTCTATTTTTGAACGAAAGTTTTCAAAATAACCAAAGTTGAAGGAAACATATTAAAAATACTAACCGTCTCGTTCACGGGTCAAAATTAGGTTTTATGCACAGTAAACTTGTACCGGCAGTGAAAACGCAGACCGGGTTTCGTCTGAATTTTCAACCGAAAATTTCACCGTAACCCTCTTCCATAAAGTAGACTATGAATATGATTTTATTTTAATCAAAAACACTTTCTAACTCTCAAATTTAAATATAATTTAACTATATTTTAATCGATTGAACAACATAATTAAAATCAGGTTATTACAATTCACATTGTCCCAGACCTTCAAATTGCGTGACCTCCAGAGACTCCAAAGTGTGGCCGCCCATGTATTTCTCTGATGAACCGAAGCAAGCTCCAGCATAATGAAGTGGAGCTCTTTCAAGCCATCCACCCTATCAATATGGCTATCAATAACATCCCACAAGTTTACTCTTCTCCACACCTCCTCACTCTTTACACATGTTACAAGGACATGCCAAGCACTTTCAATATTCGAATTACACCATGGACATAAGGCAGTACAACCAACACCACGTGCGGCCAAATTGCTCCTGGTTGGAAGGCATTCACTCCCCGCTCTCCATAAGAACTTTTTTATTTTTGGAGGCACCTTTAAATCCCACAACAGCGCCCATTTGCCTTCAACCTTGAGATGGGAGACATCCATTATTTTATCCATGCAGAGCCTATAAGCTGACTTCACTGTATATTGACCTTTGCGCTCATAATTCCAAGATATGCTATCCTCTTTTATTGCATCTAAGAGTGGAGAGTTAAGAACCGAAGGGAGAGAATTTGGACTCACCAAACTCGTCACTACAGGAACGTTCCAAGCCTTTTTGCCCACCTCCAAAAAATCACACACATGAAAATTTGGATCCAAGTGAGAGTCATCTGTTGGAAGAACCATATCTAAGTTCTTTGTCCACCTATCAAACCAAACTCTGATTTTACTTCCATCACCAATGCACCATTTAATTCCCTCTTTAAGAACAACTCTAGCTTCACATAAACTACGTCACACATAACTGGAATTATTCCCAATAGAAGCATCAAGGAACTCACAATGTGGAAAATATTTAGCTTTGAATACCTTCGTTACAAGAGAATCCGGTTGTGTCAAGAACCTCCATCCCAGTTTACCAAGAAGCGCCACATTGAAAGCATAAAGGTTTTTAAAACCCATGCGACCATCAACTTTATGCATAGCAAGTTTATCCATGAAAGTCATTTTATTCCTTTATTACTAGCCCCTCCACTACCCCACCAAAAGGAATTCATAAGTTTATGAATTTCATCTCCAAGAGAAGGAGAAATAAGGAAAATGCTCATAAAATAGGTAGGAATAGATTGAAGCACTGATTTAATCATAACCTTCTTACCCGCTCTAGAAAGACACTAGTGCAAAAAAGGAATTCCACATCAGTTATTTTTGGCTTTTCACATCGGTTTTGAAACTGATGTTGAAATGACTGATGTGGTTTATTGCCACTTTTCACATCGGTTTTAAAACCGATGTTAATAGTATATTTTTAACAGTGGTTTTGTCTCTAACCGATGTGGAAAATTAATTTGTCAATTGGTAACCTATTGGAAATTTCACTTTCCACATCGGTTTTAATGAGAACCGATGTGTAAAGTGAAATTTCCATCGGTTTTTATAAAAACCGATGTGGAAAGTGAAATTTTCACATCGGTTTTGGAAAAACCGATGTGTAAAGTCTCATTTTTTTAATTCTGTTATTTACATTTCTGTCATTCCTTTCCCCTGTTTCAGTAATGCAGATCAATACCAGAATAACATACTGTAAATATTCTAAACACAATCACTTTTGTACGACAAAAACATAACTAATATATACTGAATTTATTACGAACAATACATATGTACGTTCAATTACATTTAGACAACAAAGATAATTAGAAACCAAAAAGCTACATGATATATTATAGATTTCATATCAAAATACATATGATCAGTCAAAAGTACACTATAGCTAGTACATGATAAGTTTTTAAACTAACTACATATATACAAACTATGGTTGGTACACTTCAAGAAAGAAAGTTGCCCAACGCCTCTTTATATTGATGATGTCGGAATCAGATAATGGAGTTGGATTGTTGAATATCTGCAAGTTTAATTGGATAAAAGATTATATCTTTTAAGTAATAAACTAACATAAAACATATAACAAATCTATAACTATTACTTCTATTTGTGTCAATTAACATTTACCTCGTGCCATCTTTCAGTGATCCTGGAGGAGATAATTTCCAACATCCACTGCATCACATAGTAGCCACATTCCCATGATCCACGTTGTATACGTGACTACGTACAAATGAAACCCAATTAGAATATGAGCAATTAAATATAAATCAATAATTATACCCACTGCATTTGATGCATTTGAACTAATAAATATCTTATGCTAGGAATAATCCATCTGATAGCCCGAGTACGCCTTTCACCACGCAACATGTGGTTTGCTGTAATAGACCTATCATGACAAAAACATTAATTAAAGTATATCTAATAGATTTCAGATAATTAAAACAACTGCATTACTGATTATAAAGTATTTTAATGCTTACGTTTCGATGATCGTCTTCAGTGCATTCACCGGCTTATTTCCCAATGAGCAGAAGAAGACCACGATGTTCATCCTAGGATACAAGATCAACAGTTTCCAATGCTGATTGTATTTGCAGAACAGTTAGTGACTAAGTCATATATAGTTATACTTAAATAACCAGTACTTACTTATTGAGATAAGGCGTAAAGTAGATTTGATGATCTTCTCGGGCAAGTATATCACGTATGGTGGTGACCGGGTCTTCTGATGCTAGGAGAACATCACCCTGAATGAACATGGGGTCAATGAACCCATAAAGGGCGAGGTTACCCTGATCAACGTAACATACGATGCAGATACCTAATATATTGGAAAAACATGTTAATTATCATAGTATGTAAAAATTAATTACTTAACTTATGAATAAAATGCACTTACGTGCACCATAACGATATGTGTGCAGAACTAGCCATTTCTTTATTGAGTACCATCTCCATAAGTTCCTTCTTTGGGATATACAGTTCATCACCTGGACTGGCATCATGTTCCAACCTTACCAAGGCCGCGTCATTCTCCATGGTGACAACCTGTATAGCCAGAACTTCAAAAACATCACCATGGCCAGGTGCCCCTTTGTCGATCCCCTTGGGCATTACCTTCTAAACCCGTCCAGAAATAAAATTAAAAGATAATTTGCTGGTGCTTTCGGAAAATAATTTATATAAGTACATAAGTGTCTGAAATTGGGTGTAAAATTTTTGTCACGACTCCATACCTAAGCCTTAATTAATCGACACACAAACTTACTACCATAGCTTGACAAGCCTATTTAATTTAAAGGATATACTTAAATACAAGATAGTAGTTTTACAAAAATTTCGACAGAATCTCCTCTGTAATTTGGACATCCCAGGGTAAAATAACACCTGTTAAATAGTGACATTTTCACTCCAGAATTCCAGTTACACTAAATTCAACCAGGCATCAATACATAAAAATAATAGTTATAGCCATAAGCTTTACAAAACCAAAAAGGAAAGGTTTAAGTTTTCTTTCAAAAGAATGCTCTCCGAGCCATAAACATTCCATTTGAAATAAAGGCTCTCTGAGCCATACTCATACATACTATCAATAATAATCTAAGTCTCAACCCTAAGCTGGTCGTTCTAAAAGTTATTCCGCAAGTAATACCTCATCAAGCAACTAGATCTAAGTCTCTGAGTGACTTAGAAAGACTCCTCTGCACCATCTGTGTTAAGGTACCCAGGGTACAATATCGAACTAGAAGAATCCTGAAATGTGTGTAAGGGTGAGACGCCAATATATGGTTTTAACACAATAACTAAATGCGCGACACCACATAACACATATACATTTACCACACAAGCATTTATAAGCTAATAGTTTATCAGTGGGTTTAACACCCCAAACATCATCCATAAAATTATGCATGACACTTCTATTCATCATCTAATTTTCGTCCTAATCTCATGAGATATCCCAACATCATATGAGTTGATCAGACTCCATAGCCACACTGGCTAACTTGGCACTCTGCCAACAAGTGCGCAACCTCTTCCCATCCACATGGGCACACAAGACCCGACACACAAGACCATTAAACATTGCTAATGTCCACACTCAGGGCACCAATAGCAAGTAGGATGGGGTCTCAATCTCCATGTCCTCCCTAGGCACATGAGATAAATGCACATCAGAATTACCTTTCGCCGCTGGTAATTAATGCATTATGTCACAAACCGCAGGCACGTCTGCCAAATGCATGTAAAACACTTTTGTTTTGTTCTTTTCTTTGTGTTCAATCTTTCTTTTGCCGAAGCTCAAAATGGCTTACGAATCACATAGTTTTAAAACACTTTTAAAACTTTCATCACAATACAAGACCTCGCTGTCCATAAAACTTTTATCAAAACATAGGACCTCACAGTCCATAAAACTTTTATCAAAACATAGGACCTCACAGTCCGAGTGTTCAATCACGACACCTCTCGACCGGTGCACCAGTCTTAGGTTCGTGGCACTAGAAACATCTTCAATGTTTCAACATGGTATACCTCATGTATACAATATAGTCCCTCAAAGTCCAAATGACTGAGTCCATCACAACACAGAACCTTAGTACCCCGACGTCTCGGTTACTAAGTTCCACACCACTTTTAACACTAAATCAGTTTTGCTTTCATAAATTCTTTTCCAAAATTGGAAATTCATCAATAAAATCCTTAAATAATAAAACTTGGTTTTCACAAATGTGAGTCACTTGAGGTTTTAACTTCCTTAAAATATGTATTGCCGTTTCAAAATACTTGCCTTCTACGTTTTTCCAAATCATTCATCAATTATCACTTTTAAAGCTTCTCAAGCCAAAACTTAACTTTTTCCACTGAAACAACTTTCTAAAATCATTATTAACTTCTTTTCAACAAGTAATTTCATAAAATAACATTGTATAATATTACAAACTTTCTTACATAAAAATTAGCAGTACTTAAACATTTTCACAATTTCGCTCTCATTGTGACTCAAGTTACTTTTACACTAATAAATCATCATCATCAAAACTCCTTATTTTTTTCAAAATAATACTTTCCACAACTATTATATTCCAACGTTTCCCATAAAACCTGGAATATAATTTACACAGCTTATTAAAGCTTTTATCTGATTAATAGGTTGTGCACTGACCACAATCAGGCTTCTCAAACAACACTCACAAGCAACATTCAACAACAAACCACCACACAGATCATGTACCATAGCAATATCATGTACAAATAATCAAATAATTTAAAACAGATCAAACACTGATACTCAGATATACAACACAACATAAACCACATAATCAGATAACCGCAACCACATCAATTATACAGACTACACAACAAGCAAATGGTTATTGAGAAAAATCCATCAGGCAAGCTCCCCTTACCTTTGAAGACAAGTAAAGGATCCTCGTCCTAATGCCCACGTTAGCTCATATCTACTCCATCAAGCAAGCATAGCCATGTCCAAACATCTCAGAGAGTAAATCCAACAACGCGCAACAACCCGAAATCAAGAAATCAATTACACATGATCAAACACACATTCTAACTTAATCTAAACACTTAATCTAATTACCAAACAAGTTTATTTTCAAATAAAATCATGTTTGAAGCTCACGCTTCCCAATACCCTTTAAGGAAACTTTGTTTTGATCAAAAGATCTTGAAAAAGAACTTTGGAAATCATCCATTAAGAGTCCTAATTGCACTAAATCATAATTAATTTCACAAAAACATACCCAAATTTAAATCAAATTAAATTGGGGTTTTAGGGCTCCTCAATACGATTTAGGGAAAACTGGTTTAGGGAAACACAAATTCACAGTCCCAATCTCATAAAACAACCTTAAATTTCAAGATTAAAATCTGAAATAAAAGGGTTAGGGTTAGGGTTTTCAAAAATCCATTTGGGGATTTACAAAAGAGAAGAGGTTAGAGGTAAAACTCTTACCCAAGGTGAAGAAGAAAGGGTGCAGCGACCAAAACAGAGGGGCGGCGGCGACATCATCACGGCGGCGACAGCGCAACGGCTCTGGAAGATGGTTTGAACCATAGGTTTCTCTGTGAACACCACGAGGAAGAAGGAGGACGCGAATAGAGATGTCATGGAAGCACTGCAGTGGCCGAAAATGGTGATCCTGCGGCGGTGGCCGGCGTCGATCGGCGGAGCAGAGGTCAAGCCATGTTGGAGACGAGCTGGGTCGCAGCTGTCTCCTCCTCCTCATGCGGCGCGTTCGATGGCGGTGCAGGGGTGGCGGTCGCGCGGCTGCTTCAAAGAAGGAAGGAAGGTGAGTTTGGGGGGAGGAAGAAGATGGCGTGAGAAGGAAGAAGAAGAAAAGAGAAGAAAGGAAGAAAGAAAGAAGAAAAGAGAAAGAAACAGAGAAAGAAAAGAGAAACAGAGAGAGAACGTCGAGAAAGAGGGAGAGAAAAGTGAGGAAGTTTAGTTTTTAAACTAATTATTTAGTGATAGGTACAAAATGAGTGATAAATATTAGGTCTAAAATAAACATGTTTTTACTTTTTAGAATCTAAATATAAAGATTGATAAAGATATGATTTCAAAATTCAAATTAGAGTAAAGATTAATAGTTGAACTGATCAACTAAGAAAATAATCAGTCCAAAATTTAATCTCCAATTGATGTCAAACCAGAATATTTTTAACTCTAAAATTAAATAGAATAGGAATATGAAAATGCTTTTCTCTTAATCATATTATTTAAAATATTTTTCTGTACTGGTATAATAGTGACAATAACGTAAATTATTGTCTATTAAACGTGCATTCACTGAAATAAGTCAGTGCTAACGCACCTAATAAAATAATTTGAAGAGAGTAATTTAATTACTCAGACTAAACCACATAACATAATAAACATAAACATCCAAATAAAATAATTAATCCTAGGTATAAAAACTAGGGTGTTACAACATTCGCCAGCTTATTTCCCAATGAGCAGAAGAAGACCACGATGTTCATCCTAGGATACAAGATCAACAGTTTCCAATGATGGCTGTATTTGCAGAACAGTTAGTGACTAAGTCATATATAGTTATACTTAAATAACCAGTACTTACTTATTGAGATAAGGCGTAAGGTAGATTTGAGGATCTTCTCGGGCAAGTATATCACGTATGGTGGTGACCGGGTCTTCTGATGCTAGGAGAACATCACCCTGAATGAACATGGGGTCAATGAACCCATAAAGGGCGAGGTTACCCTGATCAACGTAACATACGATGCAGATACCTAATATATTGGAAAAACATGTTAATTATCATAGTATGTAAAAATTAATTACTTAACTTATGAATAAAATGCACTTACGTGCACCATAACGATATGTGTGCAGAACTAGCCATTTCTTTATTGAGTACCATCTCCATAAGTTCCTTCTTTGGGATATACAGTTCATCACCTGGACTGGCATCATGTTCCAACCTTACCAAGGCCGCGTCATTCTCCATGGTGACAACCTGTATAGCCAGAACTTTAAAAACATCACCATGGCCAGGTGCCTCTTTGTCGATCCCCTAAACAACATAGATATATATTAGTAATCACGGATAATTAAGTTATTTAATTCGTAATTAACTAAATGGTCAAATGAATACTTTGGCAGGAGCAGACATCTCTGGTCTTCCTGGATCCGACCTTTTAGGCACAATATCATTTCCAACATCCTATAACGAATAAAAATAAAGCATTATCTTTAAACAATAATAAATTATTTCAACTATGAATATAGAAAAACACAACTAACTGAATACCTCAGATGCAACAAGAAAGATGACCAGTCTTCTTGGCCAAAGGATGAAGTTACCGGGGGCCTGACCCACTGTTTGAACCTCCTCAGTGGGCATAGGGACTCGAGCATCAGCATCTCGAATAATCTCAACAACGACCCTCAACTGATCATCCGGTAATAAACGATGGTGTATGGTATTACCTAAGTTATTATGTGCCCTCCCCAATGCCACTAAGCAGCGATGATGATGATCATCAACATACAGCTCACACCTATCAGGGTCGTCGTCATCATCATCACCATCATCACCATCATCACCATCATCATCATTTTCAGGCTGATGAGGAGGATCACATGAGCCCTTAGTGCTCACATGGACAGAGGGTTGGACACTGGCTGTCATCTGCTAGGACATAGAAGTCAATATTGCCATCTGCTGGGCAAACTGCTCGGTCATCTCCTGTCGAAGCTCAGCTGCAATTTCCTGTTTTAGCCGTGCTCTATCTGTATCAACATCCTTGTGGCTTTGGTGTGAAGATGAACCATGGTATTGGCGAATGCCGACGCCCCATCCAACACCAATGACACAGCCCGGGTGGTCTGGTTTACCGATGGCAGCAGCTAAGATATCCTCGCGTCCTCTAGGAACAAAGGTTCCTTGGGTTACCTGCTCGTCCAAGGCATCCTATCACATAAAATATCAGGTCACATTACAATTCGGTAACAATCTTAAAATGACAATTACAATTCAAACTATACTTACAATCTTCTCAGCTACTTGGCGGGCCTCCTCGGATGTATATTGTCCCGTTTTTCTTTGTCGGGCCCTCTTCCATTTATGATGGCGTGGGGGTGGAGGTGGATCAACAACCTCTGGACGATTTTCAGCATTAGGATCCACCTGAGATGTTGCTTCCTGACGTGCTTTCTTTTCCTCTTCAACCATTTTTTGAATAAGCTTTTTATATCCCCCACGAGACATGACATGGGGGTAGACATTCTTGCTTTGGTTTTTCTGCCCCTTTTTCCTCTTCTCCTGTTATAAATAGAAGACAATTAAATTACATAAGTAAATAAAATTAATGAAATTACATAAATTTAGAGACAAATCAAATAAGTTAACCTGAAAGTTGGGATCATGTCGGCTCTGAACAAAGCGATCCCACGTCGCCTGGTCAAGAAACGAGTACACCTCAAGTGGGTTCTTTTTACATTTTGGATTGAATACATAGTATCTACCCAGGTCGGCCTTAAAACCCCTCCAACGCTCACCAGCATACTTTAGCAAACGCTTCTTCATAACTTACGTATCCGGTATGTCAAAGGTCGGCTACATTAAGAACAAAAGAATCAAAGAATTACTGTATGATATTATTAAGATAAAAATAAAGTAGATACAGACAAACACAGGACGTAAAAGTATAGATACCAGAATACTCTCCCATATTTGATCCTTCACGTCCGCCGGTACATCTTCCAAATATCAATGAGTATACTAGGCTTGATCCTAGCAAGACTCGCCACAAAACTGTTAAACTGCTCTGCCATTAACCCAATAGGATTGCGGTTATTATCAAAGTCTATTCTTATCCTTTGATTTGGACCACGGTTGGCAGTCAAATTCCTCATTCGTGTGGCACGTCTACCCTTTCTACCAGTAGACGGGGTCTCTGACCCGCTGCATGAAGGAGGGATATCCTCACGATCAGCCATATATACCTGTTTAAACAAAAAAAAACTTGTTAGTATGTCAGGATAAATATCAAACATAACTTATAAATATCGATCAACGTACGTAAACATAACTTATAAATATCAACGTAAACATATAATATGCCTTTAAACATAACTCAAACTAAACTTTGTGGTCAATTAGTAAAGTTCTCCCATAACCCTTCTTGGCGATCATTACGAGTAGCATGTACATCATCCACTTCATTTTCCTCATTGAAATTAGGCACTCGTGTTGAGAAAGAATGAGTATCAGAAATATCAAGAGTTGAATCGTGATTTCCCTCACTACCATTATACTTGTTTTTTCCCTGGAGAACCACTGACCACCTTTTGTTAGAAGGATCACGGATATAAAACACTTGTTTTTCTTGGGATGCCATGATGAAAGGCTCCTCTTTATTACCTACCTTATTAAGTTCCACCAATTTGAATCCTAACTCATCGGTTTGCACACCATTGTTACTGTCGACCCACTGACATTTAAAAACAGGTACTCTAAACTTCGTGTAATCAACCTCCCAGATCTCTTCAATGATTCCAAAGTATGAAACGGATGCCATAACAGGGTTTTTATCTTTCGAACTAGAGAAATGCATGGACTTAGCGACGACCATAACCCCACTGTTTTGCATTGTAATTTTGTCATCCTGGGACATTGTATAGAAGGAAAACTTATTGATATCGTACCCACTCCAGCATATGACATCAAAGTTAGGCCCCTGTGCTAGCCATTTTAATGTATCAGAAGCAATATCATCCTTTGCAATTTTTTCTTTAAACCAGTTCAAGAAAGTCTTGTTATACTTGTTCAAACACCATTTTTCATTCATTCTAGGGTAAGTTTCATTGATGATGCTTTTATGCTCACATAAGTAAGGTTCAACCTCATCAGTGTTATTCAATATATACAAATGTGCTTGAAGCACTTCCTCCCGATCCATGCTCTTAACAGTGGTACCTCGTGTACCCTTACCATCATATCTTCCTTTGTGACGAGACTTCGGAAGCCCTACAGGTTCCGCTTCTGACATGTAGTCTGTACAAAACTCAATAGCTTCTTCTGCAACATACCTTTCAACAATAGATGCTTCGGGACGGTGTGGATTTTTCATATATCCTTTCAAGATCTTCATGTATCGCTCAACCGAGTACATCCACCTTAAATAAACGGGGCCGCACAATCTAATCTCCCTCACTAGATGAACAATCAAATGAACCATGATGTCAAAAAATGAAGGTGGAAAATACATCTCCAATTGGCACAATATAATGGCTACCTCATTTTCCAAGTCATCCAACTTTTTAGTGTCAATGACCTTGCTACATATAGCATTGAAGAATAAGCATAACCTAGTAATGGCATGTCTGGCTTTTTTAGGCACTATGTCACGAATGGCCACCGGTAGTAGTTGTTGCATCAAGACATGACAATCATGAGACTTTAAGCCAACTAATTTGAGATCTTTCATTGAGACAAGTCTTTTGATACTTGAAGAGTAACCCTGTGGCACTTTGACTCCCCGTAGACATTCACAGAAACTTCTTTTCTCTTTTTTTGATAAAGTATGACATGCTGGGGGCAAATAAGTCTTCTTATCCCCCACTTTAAGTGGAGCTAACTGCTCTCGTATACCCATCGCAACTAGATCCAGACAAGCATTCACACCATCCTTTGTCTTGCCTTGAATGTTGAGAAGCGTTCCGATTAAACTGTCACACACATTTTTCTCCACATGCATCACATCAATACAATGTCTTACATCAAGCTTGCACCAGTATGGAAGATCAAATAAGATTGACCTCTTCTTCCATATTTTCTTCTCGGTAGCCTTCTTCGGGGTCTTCCCATAGATAACATTAGTGTTGTTCATCTTTTCATAAACTTGCTCTCCAGTCAAGGCCACCGGAGCAATTTCATTCTCCGGAAGTCCATTGAAAGCTTTTCTCAATCTACGATAAGAATGATTACGTCGGAGAAATCTCGGATGCCCAAGGTAAACCGTCTTCCTTCCATGTTGCAGTTGATGGTAACATGTGCCTTCTTCACATATTGGACATGCTTTATGCCCCTTAACACTATACCCACACAGGTTCCCGTATGCTGGAAAGTCATTGATGGTGCAAAATAACATGGCACGCAATCTGAATGTCTCATGGCAATACCCGTCGATCACATCAACGCCTTCATCCCACAACATTCTCAAGTCTTCAATCAAGGGACTCAGATAAACATCAATATCATTTCCTGGCTGTTTAGGACCCGAAATCATCATACTTAACATAATGTATTTGCGCTTCATGCACAACCAAGGAGACAGGTTGTAAATTACTAGGAGAACAGGCCATGAACTATGAATACTACTTAAGTTTCCATATGGATTCATTCCATCGGTAGCAAGTCCAAGCCTGAGGTTTCTGGGCTCATTGCCGAAATCCGAAAACAAATTATCAATTCTCTTCCATTGCAAAGAATCGGCCGGATGCCGAAGCTGTCCATCACACTTCCTCTCTTTTGCATGCCATCTAATGTTCTTTGCGTCATTTATATTAGCAAACAATCGCTTGAACCGTGGAATCACGGGAAGATACCATAACAACTTCGCAGGAGGACCTTTGGTGACCACATCACAACTAGAATCACCATCCTTCACTTTGTAGCGTGATACCCCACACCTGGGGCACTCGTGCATCTCTTCAAACTCTTTCCTGTACAATATGCAATCATTGGGGCAAGCGTGTATTTTCTTATACTCCATACCCATCGGACACAATATCTTCTTCGCCTCATAGTTTCGAGATGGCAATGTGTTGCCTTCTAGAAGCATGTCTTTCAACAACTCAAGCAATTCGGTAAATCTTTTATCGCTCCACCCATTTCTCGCCTTCACATTGAACAATCTTAACACCGCTAACAACCGTGTGAAATTAGTGCACCCCGGATACAAAGCCACTTCCGCATCACTGCACAAAGTATCATACACATGTACGCGCCGAAAAGACTCTTGCCCAACATTACGGATCATGTCCTCTAGTCCATCGTCCATTTCCACGTCATCAAATTCCTCTCTATCCGACACCCTCGGCCTATCTAACGATTCACCATGACATATCCATGTTGTATAACTCTTGCAAATCCCCTCACAAATAAGATGATCACGTATCTCCTCAGCTTCTCGTCGTCTCTCATTCAAACAGTTAACACAAGGACAATAAAACCTTCCGTTACCACTATCAGGAGCATTTGTTTTTGCAAACTGTAGAAAATCTCCCACTCCATTCTCATACTCATCACTTGTCCGTCTAGCATTCATCCAACCGCGATCCATGACTAAACCAATAACTTTGTACTTAGTCCAACATATTCATCAACCACTTCTTATGACAGGGTATGGCCCTATCCCATCTGAGAAGAAAGTTTTTCAACATTCGGTTAACAGTTAGTCCTTAACTCTCATGCTCATACTCTACAAAATTTCGGCAGCATTTCCCTTCGGTCTCCGACGTACACTACTTGAACGCGATGACATCCACCACGATAAAGTATGCACCCGGAGAATGAAAGGAAATGTATCAATCCGAACTTTCATCAAGTATATAACATTAGAATCAATGAATAACTATTTTAACTGAATTAAGAAAAAGTTTTTTCCCAAACTGTCCAACTTTGGACAATTCAAGATCCAACACAATGAGCGGTACATTAAGCACATACACGTGTGCTCATTAGTATTGCATCTCAAACGGGAAACTAAGGCTTTACTAATTATTGTGGGCATATTCTCGAATCAAATAAATTTTCAAGAAAATACATTAAAACTCCAATGAAAGCATTTTATCCAAAACGTACCTTCTGAGAGACAACCCGAGTTGTTATTGTGCAAAGACAGCAGAGAAGTGAACAAAGCAGAGGCAGTAGCACTATGCAACGGAGTCAAAGACACTTGTACACCTGCCAACTAAAAACTCTTCCTTGAGTTAATCATTCTAGAATTGAGAGAATTCTGTAAATAGTCATTGTAGGATATGTATGAAGAACTCCGTCAGTAATTCGGTATATAGGTCAATGGCCAAAAAGATCTAACTACTAGAAATTTTATTTAGACGAGCATTAGACATTTTTTACACTTGACAAGAAGATGCATGCTGATTATCTGATTTTCATGTTATAAAGTGAAATCCGTGCTTCTTGTCACTTAACACTAGAACCAATACCTGTCTCTTAGGCTAATGGTCAAACAACCAATGACCAAAATCTGTTTCTATTCTTCATTGTACAAATAATAAATGTACCGCCATAAAAATATATATAATTCATTCTTTCATCACGACACATGTTGTAAGCACAAAACTGGAGAAATTCTACAAGGAAGCATAAAGGGTAAAAGCATTTGGAGAAGAACATGAACAAGCTCATATCTTTGAGTAGTATCTAGAAAACAACTCCACCTGATTCAACCTCAAGTGCCAAAGGTGCAACTTTGCATGGTAACAATCATATATTCGTAAGCATAAGAACATGGTGAACATTCACAATAAAATCAAAGACATCAAAATTATATAAAAGATGTTTTTCAAAGTTACACCAATCTTGAACATATCAAACGTAGAATAGAAGCTTGAATGTAAATAAATTTTTTTTTTGATAAATCAAAAGTGTATTAATTGAAGTATTAGAAATACTCAACCCATTTACATCCCAATTTGGATACAGCACCAACATATACATCAAGTATACCCAAAAGAAAGTAAGAGCTAAGCAGGAACATGATTTCCTGTTTGTCTAAACTGCACCTAAACTTTATAAAGTATAAAAACATTAGCTTGACATGTACATTACTAGTGCCAATCAGATCAAACACCCAAAGATCCCAAAAAACCACTAAAATATTCAAGTATTAGTTGTACATGTTGTCAAGTGGTGTGAAAGAACACCGGTCATAAACTTCAAGTTGTCAAGTGGGTACCAACTATTGGTTTGCAGTTATAAGAAGTAATCAGTCATACTCTAAGCCCATTATATGAACTATTTAAACTAATTATAATTATTTAAAATAGACACAAATTTAATTAATTGTAACTATATTTTATTAGAGTTAAATGGTATGATACAATCTGATACACAAACTGTGGTTCCTGAAACATTTACATAACAAATATACTTTGTATCCCTTGTAAACCAAAAATATACTTTCCACTAGCAAGTAATCCCAATGACGCAAATGATAATTAAATTCCCTGCCCAAACCACAGCAAACCGTGAACACTACCACTCAAGTATCAAGAGCATCCATGCAACATTTGTAATGACCACCATAGTAATAGATATCACCTTCAGGCCTTGTAACAGAAGAACAAAAAGTCCTCTTAGCTGATAGTACAAGTAATTCCAAAGAATAAGATCAGGGTACCCAAAACCCAAAAGTCCATTTACAGCCACTAAGCCAAAATCCTACCAAATGATTTCTTAGTTTTCTTCCATGGAAAAGATAAAAATACCAGTCTACATGTATATGCATCATCTTTACTAAAATGAAGTCATATGCTTAAGTTCAGTTAAATCACATGCAAGAAAGTCAAACTAAACAATCTCAGGGAACACACGCACATAATCACTTACCCACATAGCATACAGTTCCATTTTGAAAAAAAATAGAAAATGCAGTTTGGCATCAGGACTAAAATTCCATCTAAAGGAGGTTAGTAAAGCATTGACCTTTGCTCAATAATGTCTCCACTATCTCCAAACCCCAAAACTTGCTGCAGAATGTAGCGGTGCCCACCCTTCTTCATCGGCACTATTTATCACACTAGCTGAAGCATCAGCAGATAACAGTATCTTCACCACCTGACAAATACACATTCACAAGTACCAAAAAATTAATTTCTAGTTTCAAGCCGATATTCACTAGAAACCCTAAATTTTAAATTGTAGTTGGGAACAAAATGAAATGTAAAAAGAACATGTTTTTACGGTAATTGAAGGGGAACTAAGAAGACCCTTTTGAATGCGGTTCAAAAGGGGTTTATTTGGAGAATCTTTTTTAAGATAATGGAAATGGAGGATTGAAAAGGGAAAAAGGACCTGGGAGTGACCGGAAGAAGCGGCGACGTGTAGAAGGGAGCGAGAGAGAGAAAAAGAGAGAGAGAGAGAGACGCATACCTGAGGGAGGAGGAGGGACGAGCAAAAATGGCGCTCTTCAAACTAGGGTAGCTCGCGGATGGCCGTTCTCAGTGGTTCTTAGTGGTTCTCTTCCGAAGCAGAAAACGAAGGCTCGCAGTGGTCTTCTTCTTTGTCTACGATTAGGGATTTGCAGAGAGTTGGGGGAAAGGGAAATCGTTATAGCTGAAAGAGGTGGTTCTCTTTGCAATGTGACTTAGAGTGAGAGCAGTGAGAGAGATGGAGAAGAAGTGACAAAGGAATGAAAAACAAATGGAATGGAAGACGGCGCGAAGAGTAGGAGGGAATGAAAATAGAAAATTAGGTTATTACACATCGGTTTTGAAAAATCGATGTGGTTAGGATATTTCACATCGATTTCCTTATAACCGATGTAGAAACTTAAAATTTATTTTAAAATTTCATTTTTTTTTAATTTACACATCGGTTATTTGAAAACCGATGTGTAATCTTACGGCTCATTAAAAAAAAATTATAATTTGTTTCCATTTTTCACATCGGTTATTCAAAACCGATGTGGAATCTTATGTCTAATTAATTTTTTTTAGGTTTCACTTTTCCACATCGGTTTTATTTAAAACCGATGTTAAATATTTTTATCACATCGGTTTATCTATAACCGATGTTAAAATATTTCAGTTTAATTTCAAAAATGCCACCGCCTCCTATTTCACATCGGTTTTGTTAAAACCGATGTTAAAAAACTGATGTTAAATGTATATTTTGCACTAGTGAGAGATCGGCCACCCCAAAAATTAATTTTTCGCCAAACCCAATCCTTAATGAAAGAAAATAAAGCCTTTTTGCTTCTACCAATCATGGAAGGGAGACCCAGATATTTACTAGTACCCAAACAGATTTGGACACCAAGTAAGTTAGCAATAAAATCCTGAACCTCCACACCAGTATTTCTACTATTAAAAAATTTCAGATTTCTAAAAGTTAATGACCTGGCCCGACGCAGCTTCATACTTGGCAAGAATCTCCTTCATTATAATAGCCTCACTCTCCTTTGCTTTAAAAAATAAGAAACAATCATCTGCAAAAAGAATAAGAGATATAATTGGAGCTCCTCTACAAATCTTGGCCCCATGTAACTCGCCTCTACTCTCTGCTTGATTCAGTAAAGCCGTCAAGCCTTCCGAGCAAAGAATAAATAAGTAAGGAGACAACGGGTCTCCTTGTCTAAGACCTCTACCAGGCTGAATTGGACCCACTGGTTCCTGATTGACCAAGACTGAGTAGTTAACAGATTCCACACAGAGCATAACCCATTTGATCCATCTGTCCACAAAACCCAAACGCCTTATAATAGCTCTCAAGTAACCACAGTCCACCCTGTCATAGGCCTTACTCATATCAACTTTTAGATCCACTTCCCCTACCTTTCTAGACGCCTTACTCTTCATAAAATGAATGATCTCAAAAGCCATCATAGCATTATCCAATATAGAATGACCAGGGACAAAAGCTGGCTGGACATTAGAGACACATTTATGGAGGATCACCTTCAATCTATTAGCAAGCACCTTAGAGAGGATTTTATAAATGACATTGCAAAGAGAGATAGGCCGCCAATCCTTCATAGACTTGGGGTTATCCTTTTTTTGGAATCAAAGCTATATTTGTATCATTTATAGAACTAGGGAAAATACTTCTTTCCAACCAAGAACAATAAGCCTGAAAAATCTCCTCACCACAAAGCTCCCAACTTTTCTTTAAAAAAGTTGGATTAAAACCATCAGGACCAGGGGACTTATCATCATGCATCTGATTAAGAGCTTCCAAGAACTCTAAGCACGCAAAGGGCCGAACCAAGATGTCATTATCCTTAGGTGTGATACAAGGACTAACAGTGTCCAACACCAAGTTACAAGTGCCTTGCCGCTGCATAAAAAGCTCCATGAAATAATCTCTAGCCATATTTCTAATATGATCTGGATCTTCTGTATGCATCCCATTATCATCTTGAGGCCTCTTAATTTTGTTCACCTTGGATCGAGTCGTCGCTGAGGCATGGAAAAAATGGGTATTTAAATAACCATTTTTAATCCAAAAACTTTTTGCCCTTTGTCTCCAAAAGCAATCTTCCTGAACCACCAGCCTAGCCATGCAATTTCTAGCCTCTACAAATTGAGCCACACCCTCAACATCTCTAGGCTCCTGCAAACAATCCAGCTTCTCTTGACAATCTTTGATTTTATTTTTCAAATCAACATTAAGGCATTTACTCCAAGAACTAAGCGCATCAGCACACCCATGAAGCCTAGACACCATGTCTCTCTCCCTTCCTCTAGTCCAGCCCCTATTAACCATAGCCATGAAATCATCCTCCAACAGTCAAGTATTCTCAAAACGAAAACACTCACTACAAGAAATTAAGCTATTTTGCAAGGCTTTTTACCCAGTGAAATAAATCCCTGGGAAGTTTTGACATTTCGCACGGTTGATACCTTAGCAAACCTCTCACTAAGTTTCCCACGGGTTGGACCCTGGGTAATAGAGGCGCCAAACATTCCCGCCCAATTTCCCACAGACTGGACCGTAGTTACCCGGGTGCACTGTTTCCCACGGTCTACACCCTGGGAAAATTTTTATGTTTCCCACGGATTGGGCCCTGTCAAAATTACACGGTCTTTCCCACGTTTTTAATCGTCGTAACGAAGGACGATTTCCACTGCTCTAACCATCTGAAACTACACCGCTGTTTCCCACAGACATAGCCGTGGGCAAGTGGTATTAAATCACTCACTTTAGGTTTCTTTTTCCCCACTCTGCACGATGTCCTTCCCGCCACCCCACCCTGCTTTGCGTCTCCCAGCCCCTTTCCGGTCCGGCCGTGCAGCCATCCTCCGGTCTCGACGCCTCCTCCGTCTGGTAAGCACATCTCCTTAACCACTCCAGGTTTCTCTCTTTCTTTCTAGTACTAAGCACATCTCCTTCACCACTTCAAATATTGGATTTCTTTTGGTTGTTCAGGCTAGTGCAGCTTCAAAGTGGATCTCTTGTGGAGGTCTTTGCATCTTTTACTATCTTGTTCAGGTCAGTGTGTTCATTCATTCATAAATCCCTAATCTATTGTTGAAATTGAATAACATATGTTAAGATACCATCTTAGTTATCTTGTTATCTTCATAAATCCCTAATTTATGCAATTAGTTTTTGCTTATAATTTCTTTTATTTATCAGTTGATGAGGTAATTGGCAGCTGTTGTGTTTATGTTTCCTTTGTTGTGTTTGATATTGTGAGGAAAATAGCTCCTCATATTATAGAAATGCTCCTAGACCTTGTATGCCATAAATAGGATATTCTAATTAAGTGCCATGCTCCTCAAGAAGCAACATATTAAGTATCAACATTTTGTTTTTTAATGAAGAACTGTTGGCCATAAGCAAACATGATAATAATATGTTTAGTTCAGCTTTAGATTGGATCGATTTTATATTTTTATTCTTGTTTATTTTGGTAAGCAAGCTTGTCATTTCTTAGTGGAACATGTGATGTTCATTGTCACTTTCTGGATGTATTGTGCACTATGCATATAGGGGCAGAGAGCGTGAGACATCAATAATGTATGCATTATGCAACTATTTTATGTGGTGGTTATTATTTCATAGGATTAATTTATTGAGATACTTTTTTTCACCAGAAATTTCGATCTGCTCCTTACCATTTGCTTTGTTTCAGTAAGTCAGAGTATGTAATCTTCAAGCTGAAAGAGATGGATAAAATAAGGGAAAAGGATGTATTGCAAATTTGTGACCAATTTAGGAAGCTTGACACCACTAACTGTGGGAAGATAACACTACCTCATCTCTTGGAGGACCAATCATGATAGAGTAAAATTAATTATATATACTATGTAAAGACCTGAGTAATGACTCTAAAAGGTATAAATACACGTGTTTTTGTAGCTATGTGTTTGGATTTGAAAATAATTGAGTATGGAATTGGCCCCTTTACATTTGTGTTGTGCATCTAGGCAGCATTTTGGTCCTTGTTTTATGTGGAGATTTCTGATTATGAAAGAGGAATTAGATGTTACCTATTGCTTTCATGTAATGACATTGTGATTGTATATTTTTTTTAGTACTCAATTGGCCCCTTGAATGTGCACAGATTGCTAGTTACTAGTGTCATGGTTGCTTCCAAGATGCTGGATGATGAGTGAGTCCCTACCCCCCTTTCCATGCACCGATTTTCATGAAGAGGGCTTCTATTTCATGTTTTGGTGTTGCACAACAAAAGCTGGATGAAGTGAATGTGGTTTTAGTTTAATTTTTTAGTTTTACTTCTCTTATATAGCTTACAGTTTTATTTTATGAATCTTTCAATTAACTATGTATATATGTTGTATTTATTCTGATTCTCTAATGTTTTGTGCTTTATTCTTTGCTTTTCTGAATTGCAGACATTATAACAACTCTGTATATGCTAGAGTAGGAGGAGTTAGTGATGAGTGTGATTTCACCTCATTTTTCATGTACATTTCTGCATGCATTTGCATATAGTTTAGGCATTTTTAGTTTGATTTTGTATAGTTTTTCCTTTGGAACGGATGAGGTGGTTTCTGTGTGTTGTTTTGCAGAAATTGGAGAAAAACTGTGCATATTTGGCTATAATGAAGCTTGGATGAATTAGAGCCTTAAAAGGGAAGAAAATGAGCTAAACAGAGCCCATCACGGCCTAGCCGTGATGCCCGTCACGGCCAGGATCGGGTAAAACGGAAAAGGGGAAAGCAGTCATCGTCACGGCCTAGCCGTGATGTATATCACGGCCGTGACCCAAAGCCAACACACTTCAGAGACCATCACTGCATTGCCGTGATGGAGATCAAGGGCATGAAATGGAGGCTCGCGACGCGAGCATGAGCTCGCCACGCGAGAGACTGAAAAGTGTGAAAGTGCGAGAAAGCGAAATCCGTCACGGCCTGGCCGTGATGGCCATCACGGCCGTGACGCGCGACGGACCTATAAATAACAAAGACAAACAGACAGAAAAAGGGGACTTTTGGCGGAGGTTTGGAAACCCTAAAGAGGGTGATGGCTGGGGAAGGCTGGGACCTTAAAGATGACATCTCTCTCGCTCTTGGATTGGAAGGAGATTGAAGGATTCGTCATGAAGTTTTCTTTCTCTCTTCTCTCTTTCCCTTTTGTAGACATATTCATGTATAGCTAATTCCCCCATTGTTGGGTTTAGATGTAGCTTTTCTAAACTTGATTGTTAATTGATTTGATTTCAATACAAGTTTCTATTTCCTTATGAGTATGTGATTCTGTGTTTAATGCTTTCCTTGGCTTAGCTACCCATAGGAATGATATGTTGCTTTGATAGATGACTGAAAGGTTGGTGTTAAGGCATGCTCATGAATCATATGCCAAGTAGTTCAAGAATCTAGACATAGGTGTTGAATGCTTGCAATCTTATAAGTCTTGACTTAATGCAAAATCACGATTAATCCACCTAAGACATTAGGGTTTGATTTGGGGTTTTAGGCTCAATGCACCTAAGACATTAGGCTTGAGTACTTTAGAAAAGGCTTGATTGGCATAATTGAATTAGGACTTGTGTTGTTAGCCATTTCATTGCAATCGAGGGAGGATTAGTGTAGTCTAAACCTAACAATCTCAACCGTTATAAATTCTGCACTCCAAGTGTTTGTTAAAAGTCCAAAAAGACAAAAATATTTTATTTCTTTATTTTCTGTTTAATCTCTCATATTATAGTTTAGTCTAGATAGTTGTTAAGTTTGTGAATTGGTAATTGACAACCAATCCCTGTGGACGATATTCGGTCTCACCACCGTATTACTTGATTGCGACAAGGTGCACTTGCCTTAATTCTAAAAATCACGCATCAGTTAGTAATGCTGAATTGAACAAGCTTGAATTAGAGTTACTCTTTCTATTGGATTTTAGAGTTATGGCAAGCTCTCGGGTTTTTGAGAGCTACTGCTTGCACTTAGAAAAATAGATGCTTGTCAATGGCAGTGGCCTGAAGATTCAAAGGGCATTGGTAACAAAGGCTATAGATGACCATGAGGCTGAAATATTAGTAGAAGATAGCCAAAGCTCTTCCCTACCTCAAATTGTGGACTGTGGACTGACCCGAGCCTTAATTTCCTTTTGCTGAATGCTTATTATATTCTCTTTGGTTTACACTCTCTTAAGTTCTCTTGAGGTTAGAAATCATCTGATGAGGGTTTATATCATTGTAAACTATGTTTATTATGTTTTCATTCTAATTCTTATATAGATAATTGTAGCTTATTATCTAGAAATGTCTGCAGGTTATTGGCAGATGATGTGTTGGCTATTATGTGCTTGTTCTGGTATGGTGTTGTCTAACTCTTCATGTGCAGCTTGGAACGATGCATTTTATTTGTGGCTAAGGTGTTGCTGACAAGGGGATGGCATTTGTAATATGTTATGTAGCTACTCATACTTTTGTCTTACTCTTCACGCTATGTTGCTATGGTTGGTGGTGGTGGGCTATGTGTGCAAATTGCAAACTGGAACCTTTTATCTTTTTTATTCTGTGATAAGCTTAGATTTTTCAAGTTAGGCAGGGGTATGTCTCGTATCAGTGGCTATGTTTAGATTTCCCTTTATGTTATGCGTTTGGTGTTGAAACTTTGGTTTTTTATTTATGGGTTTGGGTACCCCTTATACCCTTTTATTAATATAATTCTTTACCTTTAAAAAAAATATTGGTTAGCTACGAAATAATTTTTTTTTTATAAAAGAAATTAGGTTTCCCAGGGTCAAATCCGTGGGAAATGTCTGAAGTTTCCCAGAGTTAAAGCCATGAGAAAAGTTTCCCAGGGCCACAGCCGTGGGAAAAGTTTCCCAGGGCTTATTCCGTGGGAAACGTTTCCCAGGGAATATTCCCTGGGAAAATTTCCCAAGGGCGTGACCGAGGGTATTTCCCTGGGCTTACCCGTGGGAAACTTTTCCGACCCCCTGAAAACCGACGGATCAGAATCCGTGGGTCATCCTTGGGAAATGTGCATTTTCCTAGGGATTTTATGGATTTCCCGGGGTCTATGGCCCGGGGAAACAACGAAAATTCTTGTAGTGGCTTACGATAGTTATTCACCACAGGAGGATCATGATTTAGCAGAATAGGAGTGTGATCTGAAATAGGGGCCACCATGTTAGAAGACGGACCTGGGGAAAAAATATCTAACCACCTATGATTAGCCATCGCTCTGTCAAGTCTCTCCTCCATAGCTTGATCGGTGCCTTTCCTAGCACTCCAAGTAAATTGGTAACCCTCCAACTGAATATCAAAGAGCCCGACTGCTTGCACTGCTTCTCAGAATTCGGACATCAAATAATTAGGATGGTCAACTCTCCCAACCTTATCATCAGCAGATAAAAGATCATTAAAGTCTCTGATAACACACCAAGGCAACTGAGACAAGCCAGCTAATCTATACAAGAGAGCCGAAGAATATTTTCTACGAGACCGGTCAGGAAAGCAATAGAAACCCGTAATCCTCCAGTTACCTCTAATAGTATCATTAACAAGGACACCAACATGATGAAGAGAGTAACTAACAATTTCACACTGAAACGAATTTCTCCAGAAAAACGCCACTCCACCACTTCTCCCCTCCTTATCAACATCAAAACAACCATCAAAACCAATTCTCCTCCTAACCTCCTCAATTTCATCTGCATTTACCAAAGTTTCAAAAAAAAAAAAACTTCCGATTTGTGAGTCCGAATAAGGTTCTTTAAAGCAGGAACTGCACTCAGGTGACCCAGGCCTCGGTAGTTCCAACTGAGGATCGTCATTAGCCCCGGTAGGCCTAGGACCCAGGGCCTACCGATAAAGATAAAAATAATTTGAGTCATTTTCAGCTGCACTACCTTCCTCCACCCCTTCATTCTCTCTCCTCCTCTTGTAACGATCAAAATTCAAATCTGTATCAAAATTAACACATGCATGCAACATAGAGCTTGTTGCATCAAGTGCCATAAAGTTGTGGGCCCCTTCATTCGTTATTGCCGCACCAGGAATATAAACAATGGCTTTCCCTTTATCTATCAAATCCCTATTTCCTCGTGCATCTCTCTCCATATTGCTAGGATCACGTATAACCACATTAACAACACTATCCACTTTCAAATGTGCACCCATATCATAAACTCGAAAATCACTCCTTGCGCCAGCTGGAGGATCCCTATTTTCACGCCTTGGCAAATTAGCCCTATAACTACCTGGATGCTCAGTCGCCGGATTTCTAGCACCACCACATTCCCCCATCTGCCGCCTAATCTGAGCTCCGTCCATCTGTCGCCATTGCTCAACTTTCAGAAAATTCCCCCACCGCCTCTCACCTGTGTCCTCCTCCATCTCAAAGATTTTGTCACATAACTGGTCTGAATGACCAATCAAGCCACACAAGAAACAAAAGAGACCTAGTTTCTCATACTTGAAAGTGACTATGATCCAATCTCCACCCGCCTTCCTCACCCTGCTTTCCTTCTTCAGTGGTTTCATTAGGTCAATTCTAACTTTCAATCTCATATAGGCTATCCAAGGACCATCATTGTTCCTCTCATCATACTTAATGACCTCACCAATAAAGTTCCCCATACTCCTTCCCACCATCTCTGTTTAAAAGCCAAAAGGTAGATTGAAAATCTGCATCCACATATCAGCATGATCTAAGGGTAGTGCCATTACCTCATCACCTGGTTGAATCCTTGCCAAGGCCACCATGTAATTATCAAAGAGCCAAGTCCCTCCCTTAAGCACCCTTTCCATGTCAAGTCTCTGAAAAAACTGAAACATGTACCTCGCATTCTCCAACACCTTGATGTTCACTCCCTTCCCAGGTGTCCAGATTGATGTCATTCTATCCACCATAGTGATAAACCGAATTGGTTTATTGGTGAGAAAACGCCCTACCAGGCACCACTGCGTCTCCACAATTGTTGGATGTTCCCCATCCATATTGAGAGTGAGATCATCCCCTTCCTCCAATAAAGACAGCCCCTCCATACTTCTTTCCATGAGAAAAAGAAAAGAGGATCACACCACAGAGCGGCAAGAATGAAGATGAATACTCTAACCAAAACATGCACCCTTAACAAAGTGTGAGGAAAACCCTAAGCTCTCAGAGTAAAGACCCGAGAGAAAACCCAAATTTGCGGGTGGAAACATATACTTTGTCGTTTTAGTTCCATAGAAATAAAAAATAAAAAAAATGAAGTTTTTAATTTGACTGCATATTATTAAACTATCTATTTTTTAAAAAAAATATCATACCACATTAGTCATTATGAAAAGTAAGTAAGACGGAGATAAACACATACGGTATCACATACGGTCCCTAAAATTGGATGTTTAAATATCATAACTCAAAAAAAAAAAAGTTTTTTTATACACACCTATTAACTAAATTTTTTGTTTGTTAATATATTACTTACTCATTTTTTTCCTCAAAAAGTATCTCCATCTCCACTCTATTATACCTCATTTGATTTCTCTCTGTTGTCGTTTCATCTCCTTTGTAATCTCTCTTTGTCTCTCTCTGTGTGGTCTCTCTCGTGGCTCGATGGTGTGTGACCACCAACATCCCAAGTGCCATGACCCCACGACGACCTCTCTATGACCGACTGACCATGCGGCCTCTCTGTGCCATATGCCGATGTGTCGACGTCATCTTTGTGTGAGTTAAGTTCTCATTTAGCTTTAAAAAGGCCTTACCTCAGAGTTTGTTTTAGGTCTCAATAAGTGTTGTGCCGGCCTTGATGCCATGGTCCCCCCAAACCCATGTGATTGACTTATCTAGATCCTCATAAAATTACTTGATTAATATCCTTAAATTTGTGCTTTTGTGTTGCATATATAAAGATCAATTTTAGTGATTTCAAATAGGTAGCGATCCACTTACTCCAAGAGT
Organism: Sophora flavescens; assembly: GCA_030762895.1. Classification (NCBI taxonomy): domain Eukaryota; kingdom Viridiplantae; phylum Streptophyta; class Magnoliopsida; order Fabales; family Fabaceae; genus Sophora; species Sophora flavescens. The sequence goes on along the minus strand of CM061067.1, from coordinate 159,720,104 downwards.
AAATTTTCTCATATTTACTCTATTATTTTTTGGATATTGAAATTTATTAATCTAACCGTTGAAGTGAAAGTTTTAATCGAGTAAATCATGTATACAAAATTTCAAAAAAATTCAAGAATTATTTGATACTTCATCACACAACTTTATTTCAGTATATAATATTTTATTTAAAATAAAAGTAATATCAACTATAAGATTATATATATATATATATATAACTATCAATTTATTTAAATTTTGGTGTGTGTGATCATTAAGATAATATTATGAGATTCAACTGTTTGATTCATTAAATTCATATTTTATAAAAAATTATTAAGCAGAGTAAGTATCCGATACTTACTTCTGGAGTTACTGTTTATTCACATCAGTACACCATCACATTTTTTTTTATCTGGTCTTGCGTCCCCCCCAATCAAATTTCTGGCTCCTCCCCTTGTCCTAGCTCTTTTATCATTGTATGTGTTTTTTTTTACACTAAAACATCAATAAACCATTGTTCTCTTCTTCTTCTTCTTTTCACTAAACACAAAGCATAAAATTTAATCGCCTCTAATATGATTATTTATAGGCTTTAATTGGTATGCATTGTCGATATAATTTTTTTTTTATACTTTAAACTAATCATAAATTGTCACCTTATTAAAAAATATTTGATTATTTTCCTAACTATCTTAAAAATACATATATTTTATGATTTGTGATTGGTTGATCGTGTAAAATTCAAATTAGATACGTTTAGGATGCAATGCATACGACTCATTGCTCCTTTTGCATATAAACTAAAGCTAAATATGATTTTGATCTCTCACTACTAGAAATTCATGGATTACTTACGGATTTTCATGCGGATTTTTTCGAAGGAATTTCCTGTGAATTTTGCTGCAATTTTTCTATAAATAAGATTTTTCCTATAGATTCAAATCCATAGGAGGTTTTGACATTTCCTACGAGTTTTCCTACATATTTAAATTTTCGTAAGAAAATCTGCAAGAAATTTCCTACAGATTTTCAAATTCGTAGGAAAAAATTACTCACGAAGGTATTACCTATAGGTAAAATTCGTAAGAAAATCCGAATAAAACCTATTTTCTTCAAATTTTTGAGCAAAATCCGCAGGTAATCAGAAGATTTCTAGTATTGTCTATAAAATTGGTAAATTTTGATTTTGTTCCTTATATAAATTTGGCTAAATCCCTATTTTGGTCCGTTATCTTTATTTTAGTTTTCATTTTGGTCCCTTATCTTTTTTTTTGGTCGTTTTGGTCCCTTATCTTTCAACAGTTATCCTATTTTGGTCCCTTATCTTTCAATCCTTAGCCTATTTTGGTCCCTTCCGTTAGTCCGTCGTCGTAAGTCATTGGAAACCGCCACTTTTAGTTGCCGGAAATCGTCGCCGCTGGAAACCGCCGCCGGAATCTGGTTTTAGAGAGAGAAAATCCCATTTTCTCTCTCTCCCAGGTAGTGAACTTCTCACTTGAAGCGGCACAAGCTTTTTCGAGCCAATCTGTACTCTCATTTTCTTGAAACACAAAATTTTATATTTTTTTTAAAAGAATATAAATAGATAAAACTTTTATAGGATTAAAAATTAAATTCTACCAATTTTATAGGGATAAAAATATTATCCTATATGTTGAGTTTGTTAATTCAGTTAGTTAGTTTAAGAGTTAGTTAGTTTGTTGAGATTTGTAAGCTTGTGTTAGTTAGATAAAGTGAAGTGTAGAAGTCTATAAATAGACTTGGTGATAGTGTGCAAAAAAAAAAGAGAAGGTGCAAAGTGTAAAGTGTACATTATGATCATTGTGATAATATAGAATAAAGTGGTGAAGAATATTCAGTTATATAGAGTTTTCATTTTTCTGTTTCTTGCTCCATCGATTCCTTTCTTTCTTTTTCAATTACTGAGTTTCTAAGAGTGAAGTGAGTGCATGCCTAGGTTCCAACAATTGGTATCTAGAGCTTTGTGAGATCCTGAGAGAAATCATGTTCTTGATTGAGTGATCTTGTTGCAAATTGTGGCAACAATCATGGCTGCATCAAGTAGTCATTTTCCAGCAAATCTTCCCATTCTTGATGGGAAGAACTATGACAAATGGTGCACTCAAATAAGGGCAATTTGTGGCTTCCAAGATGTGTGGGAGGTGATGACAGTAGGTGGAGTGAAGGAACCAGGCAAAAATGCAACCGAGGAAGAAAAGAATGAATTCAAGGAGCTGAAAAAGAAAGATTACAAGGCTCAGTTCATATTGCATCGGTGTGTGGATCCTGCACACTTTGAAAAGATATCCATGGCTCCTACTGCAAAAGAGGCATGGGATATTCTTGAAAAGGCTTGTACCGGAGCTGACAAAACCAAGAAGGTGAAGCTTCAGACATACAGAAGGCAATACGAGCTGATGGAGATGGAAAGCAGTGAAGGGGTTCGAACCTTCTTCAACCGAGTTCTAACCCTGTCCAACTAAATGAAGAATTTTGGAGAACCATTATCAAATCAACAGATAGTGGAAAAGATTCTAAGATCAATGCCCTCCAAATTTGATCATATTGTTGTTTCTATTGAGGCATCAAAATATCTTGTGAGCTTAAAGATTGAGGACCTACAGGCTGCATTTGAGGCTCAAAAACAAAGGGTGCAAGAAAGAAATGTAAGAACTGGAGTCAAGATTGCTGAGCAAGCCTTGCAGGCTCAGTCAAGCTCAAAAGAATCTAGAGAAGGAAATAAAAACAAGGAAGGGATGAACAGATGGAAGGCTAATAGGGGAAGGCACCAGAACAACTTTGAATCAAACAAAGGTCACTTAGACCATAAAAGCAGCGATCAGCAAAACAGAAGAGGTGGAGGTGGCTCTCGAGGTAGAGGTGGCAGAAGGAAGGGTGAGAGGTTTGATAAGAGTAATGTGCAGTGTTATAATTGCTCAAAATGGGGCCATTTTGCTGATGAATACTGGAGTAATAACAAAAGAGAACCAAGGGGAGATGAAGCACAACTTGCACAGAAGATGGTGATGACTCGGAACAAGCATCGCTTCGCCTACTACCAAGAATGAAGGTGATAGCACTGGTTCTTGGTACCTAGATACTGGTCGTTCCACTCATATGACAGGAAGAAAAGATTGGTTTGTAAAACTTGATGCTTCATTGAAAAGCAAAGTCAAATTTACTGATGACAGAACTCTCACATCAGAAGGGTGTGGTTCAGTGTTGATAAAAAGGAAGGATGGAAAGCATGCTCTCATTACAGATGTGCTATATGTTCCAGGTATGAAAAACAACCTTCCAAGCCTTGGTCAATTATTAGAGAAAGGCTTTACTATGAGAATGGAGGACAGTGCCTTAAAAGTGTATGATGACAGTAAGAGACTGATTTTAATAGCTCCATTAACCAATAATAGAATCTTTAAAGTTGAGATTAGCATAATGGAACATAAATGCCTAGCTACTGCTGTGAATAAAGATGAATGGCTATGGCACTTTCGATTTGGACATCTAAACTTCAGGGACTTGAATCTTTTGAAAAGATTCAATATGGTTCATGGCCTTCCTCATATACAAGTACCTAATAAACTGTGTGAAGAATGCTTGGAGAGTAAGCAGCCAAGAAGTGCATTCAACCAGCAAGTGCCAACCAGATCCTCACAGAAGCTTGAGGTGATTTTTTCCAATGTCTATGGACCATTTCAGATTGAATCACTTGGAGGAAACATGTATTTTGTATCTTTTATAGATGACAAAACCAGGAAGTTGTGGTTATATTTGATCAAAAAGAAAAGTGATGTGTCTGAAACTTTCAAGAAGTTTAAATTGCTTGTTGAAAATCAAAGTGGTAGCTTTATCAAATGCTTAAGAACCGATGGAGGTGGTGAGTATGTGGCTGAGGAATTTAGCAGGTTTTGTGAAGCTGAAGGCATAGAGCATGAGATCACTCCTCCATACACCCCTTAGCACAAAGGCACTGTAGAGAGGAAGAACAGAACCATAGTCAACATGATCAGAAGCATGTTGAAGTCCAAAAGCCTACCAAACCAGTTTTGGGGAGAAGCAGCAGTCACTGCTGCATACATCTTGAACAGATGTCCAACCAAAAGACTCAATGGAGTAACACCTGAAGAAGCATGGAGTGGGAACAGGCCAAGTGTGACTCACTTTAGAGTTTTTGGCTCAGTTTGCTACAGGCACATTCCAGACCACCTGAGAAGAAAATTGGATGATAAAGGAGAGCAGTTGATACTTGTAGGGTACCATTCAACTGGTGGATACAAGCTATACAATCCAAAGAACAAGCAAATTGTGATCAGCAGAGATGTGATCACTAATGAACACAGACGCTGGAATTGGGAAATAGAAGCCACTGAACTACAATCAAAGGCACTAGTAGATCTCAATGTTGATGAAGAAGTGATGATTCCTACAGAAGTTTCTCAAAGCAACATGCCACAGTGACTGAGACAAGTTCCCTTAAGGCTACAAGATTATGAGATGTTGTATGATTCCAATATAACAACAGAAGGTGACTTAGTGCAATTTGCACTATTCTGTGATGCAGAACCAGTGACACTTGAAGAATCTATGAAGGGTCCAAAATGGATTAATGCCATGGAGGATGAACTGAGTTCAATTGAGAGGAATCAAACTTGGAAACTTGTCACATTGCCATCAAAGAAACAGCCAATTGCAGTCAAATGGATTTACAAGGTCAAAGTAGGTCCAACTGGAGAGGTGATCAAGTACAAAGCCAAACTTGTGGCAAAGGGTTTTCAACAAAGAGCAGGGATAGACTATGATGAAGTGGTCGTGCTGTCGCGCACGCGCCAAAAAGAACGAGCGGTTTTTAAAACTGTAGTTTAGGGCGACAACTCGGATGTCGTCTCACAAGGACTCTTGAAGTGTTATTTATCACAAAAATCAGTTTTTTTTGGGGGTTGGATTGGGATGCAAATAAGAAAACAAAGTAATAACAGAGCAATAAAACAAGGCAGTTCAAAGAGATTATCAAATAGCTAAAAACGATTAATCTATTGTTCTCGATTTCCCAACTATCATCGGTTCATGCAATTCCAAGCCCTAAGCGATTCTAATCCCCTCCCAGGTTGTAGCAACAATTTACAAGCGAAACCACTACTACAGATATATGTCCCTATTCCCGAATTAAGCAAACGGGGTTAAGCCCTTCGTGAACTAAGCGAACACGAAACGAACACACGCGAATTAAGCAAACGCGATTAATTATAGGAACATAATATCACCGAAAATAAATCAACACAACACAATATACTCCTGAATTAAGCAAACAGAAATATATAGCATGACATTGAAAAGGGAAAAAGCATACAAAACAGGAAATACAAGAACCTCAAGTGTAGTGGAAATCGATTACAATAGATTAATCCTAGAAAATTAGTTCTCCATGGAAAAACGAAAACACACAGAAAAATGTAAAAACAATGGAGAAGCAAAAGTTCTTCCAATCTGTCCAGAACAGCCATTTATACTATTCAGAAATTTAGCCCACTCGCGAGGCGAACCCTCATTCGCGAGGCGAATATCATGAAGAGTCAGCAACGTTTGGTCTTCTCGCGGGGCGAAGTACTTCTCGCGTGGCGAGGAATGGAACAGTCATGGCTTCTGGCCTTCAGTCTCGCGAGGCGAGACATGTATCCGCGAGGCGACACAGAACGGGTTGCATTTCTCTGGAACAGTCAGTTATCAGGGTCGCGAGGCGAGGTGTTGTTCGCGGGGCGTACCAGAGAGGATGACATTTTTACTGTTCTGCTGGCTTTCAGGTTCGCGAGGTGAGAAAACTCTCGCGAGGCGAATCCCCTGTTTCTTTATTCCCTCAACTTCTATTTAACCTGAAAACAAAGAAATAGCTATAAGTGCATTATTTGACTCAAAACTGGCTAAATTAACCTAAAACTACTTTAGAGACTCAAAACCTTGCTTGAGGACAATCTAATCTAATTTGGTTGAAAATAGGATATAATTTGCACAAAACCCTGGTCATACTAGCCATAAAACTAGATGAGCCAGAGGCTTATCAAAATATCCCAAACTTAAACTTTGCTTGTCCCCAAGCAAACTACAACTCAAAAATCAAAAAGACTCAAGACCTTGCAAGCTTAAAAGATTCAATCAACCTTGCACAAATTCAAGCAGTTTCATCAAAACAGTTTTCTTCAATGTCCCCCTTTTCAAGCAAAGCAATCCCCACAATCATTCACTCTAAACATTTGAGAATTTCATCATTCAAACAATCATTAATCTAAGCAGGGGATCAAAGTTACACACAAGAGGGAGATCACCAAATTCAAACAACTGCCTTCCTCACAAGGGCATTTAGTGTTCACTCAATTGCTCAGTTTGTGTAAGTCTAACAACATTTCACTCAATTTCACTTTTAAGAGCACTTCCCATAAATTTGATTTTCATCTCCAAATGATTCCCACAGAAAACATGCATGCAACATCAAAAGGTCTTTTATGGGTTGTAATGGGGCTTGACTAAGGGTATGATATACAAAGGAACTAGGCTGAGGACCCTAGGAACTAAGAGAGCATGAAACACTTCAAAACATTGATATTCCACTCAAGTTCCTTTTCTCATTCATCTTTTTTAGCCTTGGGTGACTACAGCCATTTCTTCTGATACTTTTATTTTTATCATTTTTTTTACACTTTTTTTTATATATTTTTTTTTCTGCTTTTCTTTTGGCCTTTGGCTCCAACCTTTTTATTATATTTTTTTACTTTTTCAATCCCAAACAACACATCACACCTTGTAGCCACCCCAAACTTAGTTTCTTGCAACCATTCTCTTTCTAAGATTCCATGCTCTCCTAATCCTAAGATCGGGTTAACATGGTTTTCCAGATTTTGGGCTTATAACATTAGGTTATCAAGAATTAACAGGCTAATCAGGCTCAATGGGGATAACTAAGGAACATGCATTAGGAATGGTTATTTTTAGGCCAAGTAGTTATTTACAAAGAAAATGCCTAAATCATTTGATGCAAACACATAAACATGCAAACCATAAAGAGATTCAAGCAAATTCAGGAAAGTGCAACTCAAAAAGTGATTCTCACAGTCAAAAACATGTTGGAGGCTCAAATCCTCACCTGGACATTCATGCAAATTGTTTGACAGAGATTCTATCCCTAGTGTGTGCTCCCCTTCACCCCAAACTTATCATAAATCATGCCATCACAACAAAATCTCAAAGTTCAAGTTTCAATCACATGGGGATCACTTTTCAAAAACACAATTTTTTTTAGCCTAGGGGGAATCATCACATAAATCATGCAATCAATCTGTACAAAATCAATCAAAATCCAGCAAACTTGCCGACACCAGACTAACACAATTTATTCAAGAGCTAAAAGAAAGACAAGACAAAACAAAACTACAACTAGTTCCCTCCCCCACACTTAAAACATACATTGTCCCCAATGAACAACAGAACTATATAATCAGAGTGAGGTAAAGGAAAGGGTACTCCCTGATCAAGTGTCAGTGTAGGTGGGAGCTTCCAAGGAGAGCTCCTCAACATTAGCATCCACAGGAACACCAGCATCCACACCATGGAATGGCTTCAGCCTCTGCCAGTTAACCTTGAAGGTCTTGTTGGTACCTGCACTTTTAATCTCTACTGCACCATAAGGAAGAACGTTAGTAACAACAAAGGGGCCATCCCATTTGGACCTAAGTTTCCCAGCCATCAATTTCAGGCGGGAATAAAACTGTAAGACTTTCTGGCCCACAAAAAATTCTTTCCTAGCAATCATCCTATCATGAAAAAGTTTTGTTTTCTCTTTATAAATCCGGGAGCTTTCATAGGCTTCTAGCCTAAGCTCCTCAAGTTGCTGCAACTGTAGTTTCCTTTCAACACCAGCTTTCTTCATTTCCAAGTTACAGCACTTAACTGCCCAATATGCACGGTGCTCGACTTCCACAGGGAGGTGACATGCCTTACCAAATATAAGCCGAAAGGGGGACATTCCTATTGGCGTCTTGAAAGCGGTCCTCTGAGCCCACAGTGCATCTTCCAGACGGCGGCTCCATTCCTTTCTATTCGGCTGCACCATCTTCTCTAGAATCTGCTTGATCTCCTTGTTTGATATCTCAGCCTGGCCATTGTTCTAGGGATGGTAAGCAGTGAAAACTCTATGCACAACTCCATATTTCCTGAGTAAGGCTTCCATAGTTCGGTTGCAGAAGTGAGTGCCCTGGTCACTGATGATAGCCTTAGGTATGCCAAACCTGCAAAAAATGTTGGACCTAACAAATTTTGAAACAACTTTAGCATCGTTAGTCCTAGTGGGGATTGCTTCCACCCACTTTGAAACATAGTCAACAGCCAAAAGAATATACAAAAAACCAAAAGAAGCAGGGAAAGGACCCATGAAATCAACCCCCCACACATAAAAAAACTCACAAAAAAGCATGGGCTGCTGAGGCATCTCACTCCTACGAGTGATGGCAGGGCCTGTTGTTTGACATTCCTTGCAATTCCTGTAGACCTCATAGGCATCTCTAAAAATTGTGGGCCAGTAGGACCCAGAATCCAGGACTTTTCTTGCCGTCCTCTGTGGTCCAAAGTGTCCTCCTACTTGAGAGGCATGTGAAAAATGCAAGATGGACTCTGTCTCATGATCGGGGACACACCTCCGAATAACCTGATCACTGCAAAACTTCCAAAGGTACGGATCATCCCACACATAGTACTTTGCATCGCTCTTGAGCTTGTGGAACTGGGGTCTACTTGTACCTGCAGGAACAACACCAGCAACAAGAAAGTTAACTATGTCAGCAAACCAGGGGGTTACCCCATACAGATGTAGAAGTCTCTCATCAGGGAAATCATCTTGGATGGGAGAAGGATCCTCATCCCTTGCTATTCGGCTCAAGTGATCGGCTACCAAATTTTCAGCTCCACTCTTGTCTTTTATCTCCACATTGAATTCTTGGAGCAAAAGCATCCACCGGATCAATCTTGGCTTAGCTTCTGGTTTCTTTAACAGGTACTTCAGAGCTGCATGGTCAGTGAAAACAATAACTTTTGAACCTAGCAAATATGACCTAAATTTATCAAGTGCAAACACAACAGCTAGCAATTCCTTCTCAGTGGTGGTGTAATTGGATTGTGCAGCATCTAATGTCCTAGAAGCATAATGAATGACATGGGCAGTCTTGCCCACTCTTTGTGCCAGAACCGCTCCCACGGCATAATTAGAAGCATCACACATGAGTTCAAAAGGGAGGGTCCAGTCAGGGGGCTGGATGACGGGGGTAGAGGTCAATGCTCTTTTCAGGTAGTCAAATGCCGTCTTGCAGTTGTCATCAAAATGGAACATGGCATCATTCTTCAGCAGGTTTGACAACGGCAGAGCTATCTTGCTGAAGTCCTTAATAAAACGCCTGTAGAAACCTGCATGGCCAAGAAAAGAACGGATCTCGCGTACGCAAGATGGGTAAGGCAATGAAGAAATCACATCAATTTTTGCAGGATCTACTGAAATACCCTCTTTAGAAATAACATGACCCAAAACAATCCCCTGTTCTACCATTGATGTCGTGCGACGACGCTCGTGCGAATCCGGCAAGTGTACCGGACTGCCGTCAAGTAATAAAAGATATCGAACCCACAGAGACTGTGTTCTCGAATCGCAATTAATTTCTAATCGATTAAGTTCTGGACAGTTTTAAAGAGGGCTTTGAAATTGGTTTTTGAATTGAAAGATAGATGAGCAGAGAACAATTAAAACAGGAAAACAATTGTTTATGGGGCTTTTATCTAAAACGGATTCCTAGGGATTTGGGTTACCTTTGAGGCTGTTTATGTTGCTAACAGATTTACCTTTGTTGATTACCGAAATTGCCTTGAAGGCGAGTTTATCCTCTGATAGCTTAAGCTCCCTCTCGGGTTACAAAAACCGTGCCCAATTGACCCGACCCCTACTCTCGTGGTAGTCGATCCCAGATTGGACCCTTTACGTTCCGTGACAACTCGTTGCTCCTCGAGGGACGGCTTCTAACTCTCGTGATTTCAGTCCCAAGTCTGACTTCTATAGGTCTGACACCTAGGTTCACCGCTAGGTTCCTCCCTATAATGTCTCAGTTATGCAAATAACCTAAGTTCACCGCTAGGTTCCTCCTTGGATCATTCACATCTCACAAACTAGTGGCTGCCGGGCTTTACGAGTGAATCACCCTAGAAATCCTAAGTTCACCGCTAGGTTCCTCCTTAGAACGTCTATGTCACGTAAATAAACGGTTCTTAGGAATTTATGAGTGATTAACACACTAGAAATCAGATCTAAAACAATTATGAAATCAACAATGGTTTTAACATCAAATCAACATCATTTACAAACCTCGGGCAGAGCCCTAATCCCTAGAAACTAACTACTACTCCAGTCTTGCCATGGAGATGACAAGCTGGGTTGACAACATAATGAAAATCAGAAAAGAGAAGAGAAGAGGAGAGGAGAGATCTAAGCCTAGAGTAGTAGCCCCTAATGTGTTGATCTATTCTATCTCATCTCCAGATCTGATGCCTTGGTCCATATTTATAGAAATGGGGAAGTTAGAGTCCCAAACCAACTCAAAATCTGATCTATTTCGGTTTCTTCAGGTCCAAGTAATGCGCGTCACGGCCGTGATGGCTATCACGGCCAGGCCGTGACGGTCTCTGCCTCTGGAATTCTGGAAAATCCAATTTCTCGCGACGCGAGATATGTTTCGCGACGCGAGACCTCCTTTCATGGCCCGTGAAGAATTTCACGGCAGGCCGTGATGTGCTCTGACTTTTGGTGGTTTTGGGTCACGGCCGTGATGGCTATCACGGCCGGCCGTGATGACTCGACTTCACTCCTTTCTTCTTTTTTTCGTTTTGCTCGATCATGGTCGTGATGGGCATCACGGCTAGGCCGTGATGGGCTCTGTTTGGCTCATTTTCTTCAGTTTTAAAGCTCCATCTTCATCCAAACTTCATCATGGTTGATCTTGAGCAATTTACCCTTGATATCTGCAAAACAACACACGAAAACCGCCTTACCCGTTCCAAAGGAAAATTAACCTAAAATCTAATAAAAATATGCCTAAACTACATGAAAATGCATGCAAAATGATGGACAAAGATGAGGTGGAATCACACTCATCAAATCACCCCAAGCTTAAAACTTTGCTTGTCCTCAAGCAATTACTCAGGCCATAAGATAAATCAATCAAAGCATGGATAGTGAACTAAGAACCCTAGAAGCTAATCCAAGTAATAGGCATTTTTAATAAGCACTCAAGAGATAATCAAGTTCAAGTCCAATTAGAAGCTTAGGTTCTTCAAGTTCATGTCCTCACTTATTTGGGCACTCATCTCACCTCACTCAAGTGTTTTAGGGTTTATGACAATTCACTCCATTTCCTCAAGGAAAGTATTTTACCATAGGCTTGACTATTAATCAAATCTCCACTTTATTAATGAAAACACTTGAGAATCAAGAGGTCTTTTCCTTTGGTTGTAATGTGGCCATGGGATTTATTGTAAGGTGGGAAAATCAAGGAAAGGGAATTTCAAGAAGGCTAGACAGATTATCAAACATTACAAAGCATGACACCTTCTAAAATACCCCTTATTGGGCTTTGGTTTACTTTTCCACCTTTCTCTTCTTCTTTTTTTCTTTTTTCTTTTTCTTTTCATTTCTCACTTTCTTTGTCATCCCCTTCTCCATTTTTTTTCTGTTCATTTCATTTTTATTTGTTTGGAGAAGGGGAGATTTATAGCTCAAGAGAAATATTTTCATCCCATTCTTTTTCCAACTACCATTTTGCCCTTTTTGTAATACTTTAAAAGGTGCCATACCAAGCATTATTTATCAAATTAATTCATGGTACCAAGAAAAGTATTTTTTCTTTAGGCTCAAAATTGGGCAACTAAGGGGTAGCATTTATCATTCAAAGCTCGGGAGGCCGGAAAAATACCTAGTGCCTCAATCATTTCCAAAAATGTTTTCAGAAATTTTTAAGTTTTGAAATGGTTTCAAGTCAAGTTCTAGAAAATACAGTCCATGAGGAATTAAATCACTCTTGCACAAGAAATGGGGTAGATTTAGTGAATACCCCTTTTGGCTCAAAATCTTACATTTAGTAGTTCAAAAATCAGTGAGGTACACAAGTCTAAGGAACCACATGCTAATTATCAACTATCAAATGACTATCTCAAGAAATTTCATTTTCAGCCATATCACAAGAATAATGAAAAATTGGGTTCAAAATTCACTATCTCAATTCATTTGGCTCCAAGTTTTTACAATCGGATGCATGTTCTAAGTGAGGGGAAATCTAGAGAATGTGATCATACCAATCTAAGCCTATGTGAATGCAACATGAATGCAACAATGCAAAAATAAATACCCCTACCCCAAGCTTGATTACTTACATTGTCTCCAATGTAAATAATCAAGTCGGAGAGAGGAGAAAAATTGGAACAACTTACCGAGTCGGTAGCGGGTGTTGGCTTCACATTCCAGTCAAAATTTGGGTAGAAATTTTATCACGGCCGTGAGGATCATCACGGCTAGGCCGTGATCGTTTCTGGTCCTCAGGAGTTGCCCTGTCACGGCCGTGATCTACATCACGGCTAGGCCGTGATGCTCTCTGACCTTGGCATCCTACTCATCACGCCCGTGATGGTTGTCACGGCTAGGCCGTGATCCTTTCTGTGCTCTTGTTTAGTTCATCACGGCCGTGACAGCGTGATGGCCTCTGACTTTATTTTTTTTTATGCTCTTCTTCTCTTTCTCAACCTGAAAACACTAGACAAACCTATTAATGATATTTTTGCCTCTTGATCTTCTCAAATTATTCAAGAGGTTAATTCAAAAACAAAACGAAAAAGGGAAAGAAAACTTGGGTTGCCTCCCAAGAAGCGCTTATTTATGGTCTTAAGCTTGACCATACTTCCTCAAGTCAACCGGGGTCGGCTGGGCGTAGATGTGCAGGCACACTTTTCTTCCAAGGAGCTCCTTCAAATAGCCGTTTCTGCTCATACGGCCAATAATGCTTCCGCTTCGCTCTTTTTTCTCGGAGCTTCCTAGCCTTCCTTCCTTCCGGCGGAAGTTTTGTTTCAATATGGACAGCAACTCCACTTCCATCACTGCTGGGTGCATCATTAGCTATGCATACCTTTGGAGTTGCTTCCATGTTCAGTTCTTCTTTTACCACTGGAGACGTTGTATCAATTCTGCACACATGGCTCTCAAAAGGAAGGTTGTTATCTGAGTTAGTCAATTGAAAATCGATCCTACCTTCCTCTACGATTAGAGAGAGCTTCCCATTCCTTACGTCTATTTCTGCTCCAGCGATTTGCCAAGAATGGCCTTCCTAAAATAATGGGGAATTCAGAATTCCCTTTCATATCCAATACCAGGAAGTCGGTAGGGATGAAGAATTTCCCTACCTTCACAGGGACATTCTCTAGTATGCCTAGAGGAGTCCTAGTTGAGCCGTCCGCAAATTGTAAGGAGAATTTGAACGGTCTCAACTCTTTACTTTCCAACCTTTCCATGATAGTGAGGGGCATCAAGCTCGCACTAGCCCCTAAGTCACATAAGGCTTGGTCAATGTGCACTTGTTCAATTGAGCAAGTGATGGAGAAACTACCTGGGTCTTTCAGTTTAGTAGGCATTTTAGTCTCTACATCTACTTGCTTTTTCCTGACCAACCTCTGTGGGAAAGGTATCGGGGGTTGGTACGGTGGTGGAGGGACAGATTTCGGGTCGGGCTCTTCTGTTTCGCTCGTGTCCTCCTCCGGTTCCACCTCCATTTCAGCTACCCCCACCCCAAGCTTATCATCCCTCAAGTGTATGACATTGCAATGCTCATTGGGATTTGCTTCGGGTTGCCCCGGGAATGCACCCTTAGGTCTCGAGTACGTGCTGGCTTGTTGGGCAATCTGGGTTTCTAGCATCTTGTTATGAGTTGCTAAGTTGTCTACCTTAGATGCTAGATCCTTTATTGCCTCACTCACTGCCCTTCCTTGTTGTCTAAACTCCTCATTCTGTTTTGTCTGAGTTTCGACAAAACTTTCAAATAAAGTCTCGAGTTTAGATCTTTGTACCTGAGGGTACCCCGGTGTTGCTTTCTTATTACCTTGACCCTCTTGGAACTCATGGTTAAGCGTGTTGCTGTAGTTGCCGTAGGAGAGGTAAGGGTTGTTTCTTCTTTGGTTGTAGGGATTTGGGGGAGCATAGTTGGGCAGCTTCGGGTTCGTATCATAGTAGTTGTTACAAGAGTTCACTTGTTCACCCGAAGCGCCGGATCCATGTGGGCATCCCATCATGTCATGTCCCTGCATTCCACAAATCTCACAAACAAGGTTAGTAGCACCTAATGCACTCACATTAGCTCTTTCCAGCCGATCAAAACGTTTATTAAGTGAGTCTATCTTTGACATAATAAGATCTGTGCTATTTACCTCAAACTTACCCCCCGAAATCTTGTTCGGGTTATTACCTCTTTCGGATCCCCATTGGTGGTAGTTGGTAGCGACATTCTCGATGATGTTGAATGCCTCGTTGCGAGTCCTATTCATAAACGCTCCACCGGGCTGCAGAATCTAGTGACACCTTCGAAGAGTAATCCAATCCGTTATAGAAGGTGTGCACTATTAACCACCTCTCGAGTCCGTGATGTGGGCACGACTCCAGCAGTCCCTTGTAACGATCCCAGGCTTCCGATAATGATTCTCCGTCTTTCTGGAAGAAGCCGGTGATCTGGGTTCTTATGTAGGCCGTCTTGGATGGAGGGAAGAATTTCTCCAAGAACGCCTGCTCCAATTGGTCCCAAGTGGTCAAAGTGTTAGCGGGGATTTGCTTAAGCCAGGCCTTCGCCTTTCCAATGAGAGATGAGGGGAACAATCTCAAACGCACAACATCGACTGAGGCTCCATGAATCCGGATTGCATCGGTGAACTCTAAAAATGTCTCTATGTGATCGGTCGGGTCCTCCGAAGGCAATCCTCCGAACTGATGTTGCCTAATCATGTTGATTAGCATGGGCGGTATGGTATAGTTTTCTGCCTCAATCTCTGGCCTTGCAATCCCAGTTCGCAAGCCTCTCGCATTTGGGGCTGCGTAATCCTTCAAAGGTTTTGTATCCGGTTGATTCGCCATGAGTGGAACGGGACTCAACCTTTCTCCCTCTCTTTGTTGTCTTCTACGTCTGTGGAAGGTCCTCTCGATCTCCGGATCAATCTCACTAAGGCTCCCAAGACTTAGAGATCTTTGCATATAACTCAAAGAGAGATGGATACAATAGAAGGAAAAGAAATTTTTTTTTTTGATTTTTGAATTTTTTTTTTTCAGAAATAAAAATCAAACAAAAAGAAAAGGGTCCAGAAAAATCAATTTAAAATTTGAATTGAGATTCGAAATGGCACAGTCCCCGGCAACGGCGCCAAAAACTTGATGTCGTGCGAATGCACGCGCGTGCGATTCCGGCAAGTGTACCGGACTGCCGTCAAGTAATAAAAGATATCGAACCCACAGAGACTGTGTTCTCGAATCGCAATTAATTTCTAATCGATTAAGTTCTGGACAGTTTTAAAGAGGGCTTTGAAATTGGTTTTTGAATTGAAAGATAGATGAGCAGAGAACAATTAAAACAGGAAAACAATTGTTTATGGGGCTTTTATCTAAAACGGATTCCTAGGGATTTGGGTTACCTTTGAGGCTGTTTATGTTGCTAACAGATTTACCTTTGTTGATTACCGAAATTGCCTTGAAGGCGAGTTTATCCTCTGATAGCTTAAGCTCCCTCTCGGGTTACAAAAGCCGTGCCCAATTGACCCGACCCCTACTCTCGTGGTAGTCGATCCCAGATTGGACCCTTTGCGTTCCGTGACAACTCGTTGCTCCTCGAGGGACGGCTTCTAACTCTCGTGATTTCAGTCCCAAGTCTGACTTCTATAGGTCCGACACCTAGGTTCACCGCTAGGTTCCTCCCTATAATGTCTCAGTTATGCAAATAACCTAAGTTCACCGCTAGGTTCCTCCTCGGATCATTCACATCTCACAAACTAGTGGCTGCCGGGCTTTACGAGTGAATCACCCTAGAAATCCTAAGTTCACCGCTAGGTTCCTCCTTAGAACGTCTATGTCACGTAAATAAACGGTTGCCGAAATTTATGAGTGATTAACACACTAGAAATCAGATCTAAAACAATTATGAAATCAACAAAGGTTTTAACATCAAATTAACATCATTTACAAACCTCGGGCAGAGCCCTAATCCCTAGAAACTAACTACTACTCCAGTCTTGCCATGGAGATGACAAGCTGGGTTGACAACATAATGAAAATCAGAAAAGAGAAGAGAAGAGGAGAAGAGAGATCTAAGCCTAGAGTAGTAGCCCCTAATGTGTTGATCTATTCTATCTCCTCTTCAGATCTGATGCCTTGGTCCATATTTATAGAAATGGGGAAGTTAGAGTCCCAAACCAACTCAAAATCTGATCTATTTCGGTTTCTTCAGGTCCAAGTAATGCGCGTCACGGCCGTGATGGCTATCACGGCCAGGCCGTGACGGTCTCTGCCTCTGGAATTCTGGAAAATCCAATTTCTCGCGACGCGAGATATGTTTCGCGACGCGAGACCTCTGTTTCATGGCCCGTGAAGAATTTCACGGCAGGGCCGTGATGTGCTCTGACTTTTGGTGGTTTTGGGTCACGGCCGTGATGGCTATCACGGCCAGGCCGTGACAGACTCTGACTTCAGCCTTTCTTCTTTTTCAGTTTTGCTCGATCATGGCCGTGATGGGCATCACGGCTAGGCCGTGATGGGCTCTGTTTGGCTCATTTTCTTCAGTTTTAAAGCTCCATCTTCATCCAAACTTCATCATGGTTGATCTTGAGCAATTTACCCTTGATATCTGCAAAACAACACACGAAAACCGCCTTACCCGTTCCAAAGGAAAATTAACCTAAAATCTAATAAAAATATGCCTAAACTACATGAAAATGCATGCAAAATGATGGACAAAGATGAGGTGGAATCACACTCATCAACCATAAAGTGACATTTTTCATAGTTCAAAATCAGATCAGTCTCAATGCATCTTTCTAGAACTAAACTCAGACTATGAAAACATGCATCAAATGAGGAGCCATATACAGTGAAGTCATCCATGAACACCTCCATGCAATTTTCAATAAATTCAGTAAAAATGCTAAGCATGCATCTTTGGAAGGTGCCAGGACCATTACAAAGGCCAAATGGCATCCTCCTATAGGCAAACTTACCGAAGGGGCACGTAAAAGTGGTCTTTTCCTGATCCTCAGGGGCAATATGGATCTGGAAATACCCGGAAAAGCCATCAAGAAAACAGTAATGAGATTTACCAGCCAGCCGATCCAGCATCTGATCTATGAACGGCAAAGGAAAGTGATCCTTTCTGGTGGCTTGGTTTAACTTCCTATAATCTATACAGACTCGCCAGCTATTTTGGACTCTAGTGGGTACAAGCTCATTATTATCATTTCTAACTACTGTGAGACCGGACTTCTTGGGTACAACTTGCACTGGACTTACCCAAGTACTATCGAGAGATGGGGTATATAATACCCCTTGCAGAGTTTAGTCACCTCTTTCTTCACCACATCTAGAATCAATGGGTTTAGCCGCCTTTGGGCTGCCTTTTACTCGGTTTAGCCCCATCCTCCAATAGAATTCTGTGCACACATCCGGAGGGGCTAATTCCTGGAATGTCGACTAAGGTCTACCTAATAGCCTTCTTGTGCTTCTTGGGAACCTATAAAAGCTTAGCTTCCCGGTCGGAGTCAAGGCTGGAGGAAATGATGACTGGAAGTTTTCCATTCGTCTCCGGTAGGCATACTTCGGGTTCCCGGGAAGTGGCTTGAGCTCTAAGGAGGGTGGCTGCTCAATGGATGGTACATTAGGAGTAACCATGATGTCAAGGACTTCACTGAACAGATAGCTTCACTCTCACTATCACTATCACCCCGCAAAGTTGAATCAAGAAACTCAAGACAAACAAGACACGGGTTAGTGTCAAGACAATCGATACATGAATATAAATCATCAAAACCAGAAATAATCGGAAAATCAGAAACTAGGTCCTCATGGGTATCATCAATGATCTCAGAAAGCAACTCTAATTGGAAAACAGAGTGCTCCTCCAATGGGTGTTTCATAGCATCAAAGATGTTGAACTTTGCCACAATATCACCAAACTCCATAGACATGGTCCCATCATTCACATCAATCTTAGTCTTAGCTGTCTTCATGAATGGTCTGCCCAAGATTATTGGTGATCTACTGGAATTTGTCTCTCCTGCCATGTCTAGGATGTAGAAGTCAGCAGGGAAAATCAGCTCATCAACTTGTACTAGCACATCTTCTACCATTCCCATGGGGCGGGCACTGGTCCTGTTGGCCAACTGGATGGTGAGACCTGTATACTGCAAGGGCCCAAGATCAAGGTTATTGAAAATAGAAGTGGGCATGACATTTATGGAGGCTCCCAAATCCAGCATGCAATTTTCAAATCTTCTATCCCCAATAGTGCATGGAATAGTAAATGTGCCCGGATCCTTATACTTCTGTGGTAGTGCCTGAGTAGGGGCTAAAACAACAACTCTTTCTGGTGCAGGCTTAGACTGGATAAGAGCTGAAACATTTATTCCCAAATCAACTCTCTCATTATTCTTCAACTTCCTCTTGTTGGTGCATAGATCCTGCAGAAATTTTGCATACTTGGGCACCTGTTTGATCACATCTAGAAGGGGAATATTCACAGCTACCTTTCTGAACACATCTAAAATCTCCCTATCCTTGTCTTCACCACCAATCTTCTTATTTTTCTGTACTGTGTGGGAAGGGGATCGGTGGAATGTACACCTTCTCAGCTTCAACATCAACAGTAGGCTCAGGAGTTACCTCCACAGTTTCTTCATTTTTCTCAGAGGTTGCTGACCGCGCTGTCGCCACGCGCCAAAAAGAACGAGCGATTATTAAAATAATGCAGTATAGAGCGACAACTCGGATCGTCTCTCAAGGACTCTTTAGTTGTTGTTGTTATTAACAGAAAATTAGTAAGAGTTAGAAATGGGGGTTTTGAGATTAAAATAAAATAAAGGAAACAAAATAAAAACAGAGAAAGAAAAGAGATTAACAAATAAACAAAAGCGATTAACCTACTGTTCTTAGTTTCCCACTATCATTGGTTCATGCAAATCCTAAGCAGATACTAGTCCCCTCCCGGTTGTAGCAACAATTAACAAACGAAAACCGCTACTACAGATGTATGTTCCTATTCCCGAAATAACAAACGGGGTTAAGCTCTCATGAAGAAACGAACATGAATGAACACACGCGAAATAACAAACGCGATTATATATAGGAACATAGCATCACCGAAATGAAACAATACAATACTATATATTCCTGAAATAACAAACAGAAACATACAAAGATTGCATTGAAAAGAGAGAAGCAAATGATCATGGAATCACAAAACCTCAAGTGTTAACAGAAACCAATTACAGTAGATTAATCTAGGAAACTAATTCTCCATTACAAAAGAAAGACAACAAACTAAAAGGAAAACAATAGCTAACAAGTTCAGAAACTAGCCAAAACTGGCTAATTCTGACTATCCCCTTCATTTCTCCTAAGACCGCTTATATACACGTTTCTGGGAGTCGAGTACTCGTGAGGCGAAGCACTGCTCGCGAGGCGAATTACATGAAAGGTCTGCAACTCTTTGTCTTCTCGCGAGGCGAGCACATCCTTCGCGAGGCGAACTCTTCAGCTTCCAACTGTTACGCCCGTGGCATTCAACACGCCCAAACCGTGATGGCTTCTGATCTTCCAAGACTCGCGAGGCGAAGGATTGCTCGCGGGGCGAACTCTTCAACTTCAGAATTGCCACGGCTGTGATCTTCAACACGGGCAAGCCGTGATCGTCTCTGACTTTTTCATGGTTGCAATACTCGCGGGGCGAGTGGCTCCAGATTTATTTTATTTTTATTAACCTGAAAATGGAAAATAAAAGTAAATAATTATTCAACTCTAAAACAACTAAATTAACTTAAAAACAATTTACAGACTCAAAATATTACTTAAGGACAATCAAGTCTAATTTGGGTAAAATTGATATAAAATTAGCACAAGGCCAAGGTCTTTACTAGTTATAAAACCAGTCAAACAGAGGCTCATCAAAATACCCCAAACTTAAACTTTGCTTGTCCCCAAGCAAACTACACTCAAAAACTTAAAAAGACTAAAGACCTGGCAAAACATGGCAAGCTTAAGGACTCAATTAACTTTCACACAAATTTCAAGCAATTTATCAAAACAATTTTTCCTCCAATGTTCCCCCCTTAAAGCAAAGTAATCCCCACAATCTTTTATTCTAAACAATTGAGAAATTCATCATTCAAACAATCATCAATCTAAGCAGGGGATCTAAGTTACACACAAAAAGGAGATCACCAAATTCAAACAACTGCCTTCCTCACAAGGGAAATTTGTGTTCACTCAATCGCTCAGTTTGTGTCAGGCTAACATTTCACTCAATTTTCACTTTTAAGAGCACTTCCCATAAATTTGATTTTCATCTCAAAATGGTCCCCACAGAAAATATGCAAGCAACATCAAAAGGTCTTTTATGGGTTGTAATGGGGCCTGGCTAAGGGTAGGATATACAAAGGAAACTAGGCTAAAGACCCTAGGAACTAAGAGAGCATGAACTATATTTACACTTTGAAATTCGCTCAAGTTCCTTTCTTTATTTTTTTCTTTACACTTCTGGGTGGCTACAGCTTTTTATTCAAACAGTCTTTTTGAAATTTTTGCACTTTTATTTTTTTCATTTTTTTTTTCTATTTCTTTTTTTTTTCTTTTCATTTGTACATTTTTCTCGTCTCTTTTTTTTTTTCAATCCCAAATAGCACATTGCACCGGGTAGTCACCCCAAACTTTGATTTCTTGCACCCATTCTAAGATTACATGCTCTCCTAATCCTAAGATCGAGTTAACATGGTTTTCCAGATTTTTGGGCTTATAACATTAGGTTATCAAGAATTAACAGGCTAATAGGCTCAATGGGGCTAACTAGGGAACATGCATTAGGAATTGGTTATTTTTAGGCCAAGTAGCTATTTACAAAGAAAATGCCTAAATCATTTGCTACACACATATAATCATGCAAACCAAAAAGAGATTCAATCAAATTCAGGAAAGTGCAACTTAAAAGAGATTCTCACACATTTTAAAACATGTTGGAGGCTCAAAACCTCACCTGGACATTTTTTTGCAAATTATTTGAAAGAGATACTATCCCTAGTGTGTGCTTCCTATCACCCCAAACTTATCATAAATCATGCCATCATAACAAAATCCCAAAGTTCAGTTTTTAATCACATGGGGATCAAATTTTCAAAAAATTTCAAAATCCTAGGGGGAAAACAGTCAATACATAACATGCAATCCATCTATGCAAAATCAATCAAACCAATAAACTTGCCAATACTAGACTTAACACAACTCCTGAGCTTCTCAAATTATTCAGGAGCATTATTCAAAACAAAACAGAATTAAAGTAAAGCAAAAGAAAATTAAAAAGGAGAAAGGGTAAAGAAAACTCATTGAAGGGCGGGTCCACCAGGATCCCATTGCTTGTAGCATAAGTCCCACATGGTAGCCAAAGGACAAAAATTCATTCCAAGCCTCCCTAACTTGCAGCTTTGATACGGAGGTGAGCACTTGACAACCATGATAACTCCACCCAGTGCGGCGGACTTCTCACTACCTCTCGGGTCACAGATGACCTCCTTCTCAATAAAGTCTCCCCAATAGAAGTGGGGCTCAACCTCTTGGACCGGCCATGGTGCAAAATCCAAGGGTGCAAAATCCAGAGCTGGTTCCTCAGGGGGAAGTGGTAAACAGTTAGCTGGGGTTACTGGTGCTGCTTCAACTTCTGCAAGGTCTTCCTTCACTGCACGAACAAATTCATCACCTGCTATACACGCAGAAATTTCAGCACACACCACACAAGGGTTAGAGTTAGTACATATATTACAAGAAAATGAATCAGAAAAATCTACAATGTCTGGAAATTCTGCAATTAGTTCATCATCCACCCCTCTACTCTCAACACGTGCATCTAAGACCAAAGAGTCTTCTTTATCCTCAAGCACGGTGGAGCAAATGTTCTCCTGATCCATATGGATGCTTTGCTTAACATACCTTTCAAAATAGCAATCTACACACAAAGCATTGCCATCACAATAACAATCATCAGGGGATTCAACACACAATTCAGTAACAGAAGTATCAGTATCAGACTCATCCTCAGAGGTATTTTCAAGAATAAATTGTGCCTCTGTAGGTTCTTCAATGGGCTGTGGAGCTAGCATTGCAGCTGAGTTGGCGGTAACTTGATCAATTAGAGCCCACAACTTTTGAGATTCAGCTTGGTCCCTCTATTGGGCTTCACGATTACTTGCCTCCATTGCCTCCATCCTCTGTTGAAATTCAAGATTGTATGCTTCCGTTTGTGCAGCCATTTGTTGTAGCATTTCTTCCAAACTGAGTTGGGCTAGTGTAGGGTCAGGCTGGTATTGCTGGCTTACTGCCATCCGTTGATTGTTCTCGGCCATTTGTTGTATCATAGAAGCAATCTCATCCAAGGTGCTCTGTGAAGGTTCGGAAAGTGCAGAGGTGGTCACTTGGCTAGGATAGTATGGTGGTGGCTCATTAAAACTAGGATAATACATGCAAGGTGGTTCATAATAAACATTAGGCAAATATCCATACATGTAATTATCCATGGCAATCAAACAACCAGACAAGCAGACAAAACTAACTAGAAAAGAGAAATTTTTTTTATTTTTATTTTTATTTATTTTCTGCTAATAACAACAAACAAGAGTCCCCGGCAACGGCGCCAATTTTTGACCGCGCTGTCGCCACGCGCCAAAAAGAACGAGCGATTATTAAAATAATGCAGTATAGAGCGACAACTCGGATCGTCTCTCAAGGACTCTTTAGTTGTTGTTATTATTAACAGAAAATTAGTAAGAGTTAGAAATGGGGGTTTTGAGATTAAAATAAAATAAAGGAAACAAAATAAAAACAGAGAAAGAAAAGAGATTAACAAATAAACAAAAGCGATTAACCTACTGTTCTTAGTTTCCCACTATCATTGGTTCATGCAAATCCTAAGCAGATACTAATCCCCTCCCGGTTGTAGCAACAATTAACAAACGAAAACCGCTACTACAGATGTATGTTCCTATTCCCGAAATAACAAACGGGGTTAAGCTCTCATGAACAAACGAACATGAATGAACACACGCGAAATAACAAACGTGATTATATATAGGAACATAGCATCACCGAAATGAAACAATACAATACTATATATTCCTGAAATAACAAACAGAAACATACAGCATTGCATTGAAAAGAGAGAAGCAAATGATCATGGAATCACAAAACCTCAAGTGTTAACAGAAACCAATTACAGTAGATTAATCTAGGAAACTAATTCTCCATTACAAAAGAAAGACAACAAACTAAAAGGAAAACAATAGCTAACAAGTTCAGAAACTAGCCAAAACTGGCTAATTCTGACTATCCCCTTCATTTCTGCCTAAGACTGCTTATATACACGTTTCTGGAGTCAGAGTACTCGTGAGGCGAAGCACTGCTCGCGAGGCGAATTACATGAAAGGTCTGCAACTCTTTGTCTTCTCGCGAGGCGAGCACATCCTTCGCGAGGCGAACTCTTCAGCTTCAACTGTTACGCCCGTGGCATTCAACACGCCCAAACCGTGATGGCTTCTGATCTTCCAAGACTCGCGAGGCGAAGGATTGCTCGCGGGGCGAACTCTTGAACTTCAGAATTGCCACGGCTGTGATCTTCAACACGGGCAAGCCGTGATCGTCTCTGACTTTTTCATGGTTGCAATATCTCGGGCGAGAGATTATTCGCGGGGCGAGTGGCTCCAGATTTATTACTTTTTATTAACCTGAAAATAGAAAATAAAAGTAAATAATTATTCAACTCTAAAACAACTAAATTAACATAAAAACAATTTACAGACTCAAAATACTACTTAAGGACAATCAAGTCTAATTTGGGTAAAATTGATATAAAATTAGCACAAGGCCAAGGTCTTTACTAGTTATAAAACCAGTCAAACAGAGGCTCATCAGTTGCCTCAACAACTCTTTCAGATCTCAGAGAAATGGAACTCACATTAGGATTGGATGCATTGGGATTCATCACTGTCTGTGCAGGTAGTTGGTTTGTCCCTTGAGCTTGTTGTATGTTATTTATGGAAGTGGCAAGTTGTCCGATGTGTGTCTGCAAGGCCTGAATGCTAGCATCCATTCGTTGCTGAGACTGAAGGTTTTGTACAGTCAGTTGCTTGACCAAGTCTTCTAATGAAGGTCCAGAAGGTGCAGAAGTGGTCACTTGAGGAGGATTCTGTGGTGCTGTCATCGGTTGTTGTTGGGATGAGTTCCCATACCGAAGGTTAGGATGATTCCTCCAATTGGGATGGTATCTATTTGTGGATAGGTATGGAGTGTTGTACCGGTTCTGACTGTTTCCTTGATTATAGGGATTTACTGCATAAGCTTGAGGCGCTTCACTGACGAACTCTTCTTTCTGGATGGGGCATGCATCATATGGGTGCTCAGGAGAATTGCATATGCCACATAACCTTGCAGGCTGAACCCTATCTATTGCCAATTGCCTTACAAAAGAAGTGAGCTCATCCATTCTATTCTCGAGGGCCTGGATGGAAGAAGAGGTATGGACCTCATGCACACCTCTTGTCTCAACAGAATTTCTCCTGGATGTAAACTGCTGGTAGTTCAGTGACATATTTTCAATTAGTTGCTTGGCAGCAGCTGGGGTCTTATCAACAAGTGCTCCCCCACTAGCAGCATCCAAAATATTCCTATCCATCGGCAGTAACCCCTCATAAAAGTACTGGATAAGAAGTCATTCGGAAATCCGATCTTTGGGAGCAAATTGGATACCAAATGCTTGAATCTCTCCCAATATTCAGCCAACGACTCATTTCCTTGTCTGATGCCACATATTTCTTTCCTAATTGATGCAGCTCTGGAGGCAGGAAAATATTTCTCTAAGAAAACCCTCTTCAAATCGGTCCAGGTGGTAATAGAGTTTGGCTCAAGATATAACAGCCAATCATTTGCAGCTCCCTGGGTGAGAACGGAAAAGCTTTCAGCTTGATGCTATTCTCGATTACTCCCTACCGATCTCAAGGTTGTGGAGCAGACGACCTGGAATTCCTTCAAATGCTTGTGTGGATCCTCACCTGCAAGACCACTAAACTTTGGCAACAAGTGAATGAAACCAGATTTTAATTCAAAAGGAGTATCAGCACCAGGATATGAAATACACAATCCATTATAGTTTACATCAGGGGCAGCAAGCTGTCTTAATGTCCTTTGATCACCCATATTGTCAAAAACAGTTTTGGAATTAGAATCACTACTAGTGCTAGCCCGAATTTCTCTACGGCGTGTGTGCAGTGCTCTTTCAATTTCAGGATCAAAATCACACAATTATGGGCAATTGGACCTAGTAGCCAGACCAATTCAAAACAAAAACTAAAATAAAAGAAAGAAAAGAAAAAAAACAAAATGCGAAAAATAACAAACAAGAGTCCCCGGCAACGGCGCCAATTTTTGGTCGCGCTGTCGCGCACGCGCCAAAAAGAACGAGCGGTTTTTAAAACTGTAGTTTAGGGCGACAACTCGGATGTCGTCTCACAAGGACTCTTGAAGTGTTATTTATCACAAAAATCAATTTTTTTTGTGGGGGGGGGGGTTGGATTGGGATGCAAATAAGAAAACAAAGTAATAACAGAGCAATAAAACAAGGCAGTTCAAAGAGATTATCAAATAGCTAAAAACGATTAATCTATTGTTCTCGATTTCCCAACTATCATCGGTTCATGCAATTCCAAGCCCTAAGCAGATTCTAATCCCCTCCCGGTTGTAGCAACAATTTACAAGCGAAACCACTACTACAGATATATGTCCCTATTCCCGAATTAAGCAAACGGGGTTAAGCCCTTCGTGAACTAAGCGAACACGAAACGAACACACGTGAATTAAGCAAACGCGATTAATTATAGGAACATAATATCACCGAAAATAAATCAACACAACACAATATACTCCTGAATTAAGCAAACAGAAATATATAGCATGGCATTGAAAAGGGAAAAAGCATACAAAACAGGAAATACAAGAACCTCAAGTGTAGTGGAAATCGATTACAATAGATTAATCCTAGAAAATTAGTTCTCCATGGAAAAACGAAAACACACAGAAAAATGTAAAAACAATGGAGAAGCAAAAGTTCTTCCAATCTGTCCAGAACAGCCATTTATACTATTCAGAAATTTAGCCCACTCGTGAGGCGAACCCTCATTCGCGAGGCGAATATCATGAAGAGTCAGCAACGTTTGGTCTTCTCGCGGGATTTAGTACTTCTCGCGTGGCGAGGAATGGAACAGTCATGGCTTCTGGCCTTCAGTCTCGCGAGGCGAGACATGTATCCGCGAGGCGACACGGAACGGGTTGCATTTCTCCGGGAACGATCGGCTTCTCGTGGTCGCGAGGCGAGGTGTTGTTCGCGGGGCGAACCAGAGAGGATGACATTTTTACTGTTCTGCTGGCTTTCAGGTTCGCGAGGCGAATCCCCTGTTTCTTTATTCCCTCAACTTCTATTTAACCTGAAAACAAAGAAATAGCTATAAGTGCATTATTTGACTCAAAACTGGCTAAATTAACCTAAAACTACTTTAGAGACTCAAAACCTTGCTTGATGACAATCTAATCTAATTTGCTTGAAAATAGGATATAATTTGCACAAAACTCTGGTCATACTAGCCATAAAACTAGATGAGCCAGAGGCTTATCATGAAGTCTATGCACCTGTTGCAGAATTGAAACAGTGAGATTGATTGTGGCAATTGCAAGTATGAGAAACTGGACTTTGCATCAATTGGATGTGAAGTCAGCTTTTCTAAATGGTCCAATTGATGAGGAGGTGTATGTATCACAACCTCCAGGCTTTGTGATAACTGGTCATGAAAGTAAAGTGCTAAAACTGAGAAAAGCCTTATATGGCTTAAAGCAAGCTCCAAAAGCTTGGAACAAGAGGATCAATGGCTTCATGATACAAAGTGGTTTTGAAAAATGTACTTCAGAGCATGGTGTTTATGTTAAAACAACCAATGCTACTGACTTACTACTAGTGTGCTTGTATGTTGATAATTTATTGGTCACATGAAGCAATGAGGCTGAGATAGCTGAGTTCAAAGTGCAGATGATGAAGGAGTTTGAAATGACAGACTTAGGGTTGTTATCATACTTCTTAGGAATTGAATTTGTGAGGACTAAAAGAGGCATTGTCATGCAACAACACTAGTATGCTAATGACCTCTTAAAGAGGTTTAGAATGCTGCAATGCAACCCTGCATCAACCCCTGCAGAAATTGGCATGAACCTTGAGAAGGATGGAAGCGAAGAGCTGATAGATCCTACTTACTATAAACAGATAGTTGGATCACTGAGGTATCTTTTTCATTCCAGACCTGATCTAGCCTTCAGTGTTGACTTGATTAGCAGGTTCATGGAAAGGCCAAGAACACCACACTTGTTAGCTGCAAAGAGGGTGCGGAGATATGTAAAAAGCACTGCTGATTTTGGAATTTTATTTCTAAATGGAGATGAAAGGAGAGAAGAGGAGCTGATGGGATATTCTGATGCAGATTGGTGTGGTGATAAGAATGATAGAAAGAGCACTGCAGGTCATGTTTTCTTATGCGGAAAGACTTTGATTTCCTAGAGTTCAAAGAAGGAGTCAATTGTGGCATTGTCTTCATGTGAAGCTGAATATGTGGCAGCTTCAATGAGTGTCTGTCAAGCACTCTGGTTGGACACACTGATGTAGGAAATTCAGATAAAGGATTCTAATGCAGTGAAGCTGTTAGTAGATAACAAGTATGCCATTTACCTTACCAAACACCTGATAGCACATGGAAGAAGCAAACATATAGAGACAAGGTTCCACTTCCTTAGAGATCAAGTAACCAAATGAAGATTGAAGTTGGAGTATTGCAGAACTGAAGAACAATTGGCAGACATATTGACAAAACCACTAAAGCCGGAAAAGTTCAGAGACTTGAGAACCAAGCTTACTGTTGTATGACTAGCTGATTTAACACACAAATGATATGTTGCAAGTGATAGATGGAGGCTAGGGTGCCAACATAGTTGGGATGTTAGTATCCATAGTGATGCAATTAGCATATCATTGTTCTCTCCCAAAACTGAATTAGGGAGGTGTATTGAGTTTGTTAATTCAGTTAGTTTGATGAGATTTGTAAGCTTGTGTTAGTTAGATAAAGTGAAGTGTAGAAGTCTATAAATAGACTTGGTGATAGTGTGCAAAAAAAAAAAAAAGGGGTCCAAAGTGTAAAGTGTACATTGTGATAATATAGAATAAAGTGGTGAAGAATATTCAGTTATATAGAGTTTTCATTTTTCTGTTTCTTGCTCCATCGATTCCTTTCTTTCTTCTTTCAATTGCTGAGTTCCTAAGAGAGAAGTGAGTGCATGTATAGGTTCCAACACTATAAACTAATTTTAGCCGATTGAATCTTTTGACAAATTCCTAATAGACACGCTTCATAGTTGCCTTACGAAAGGCATGAAAGGCATTTATCAGTGTTAAATAATCAGTGATTGCATATCTGATTACCAAAACTGTGGACTGACATATTTGTTCATTATGTGTGAAGCCGCATAAAGCTGAAAGAGAAAGATGGAACTATTTCAATATTTAAACTATAAGAACGTTAGATATTTTCTTGTAAGAATCATTTAGAAAAATTATAGCGAGGGCATCAAATCTAACAAGAAGACCAGAATCTGCAACTTGGTAGAGTGTCTTCATGAATTCCTGTAGTAAGTAGTTGTTTATACATCAATTAAAGTGATTAAAGCAAAGTTCTATTAGAAAGTCAACTCATCAATAGCATGACCGATATATTTAGGCCATGTTGTCGTTAGTTTTTTTAGGCATGACTCAAACCGTACCTACCCTTATCATCACTACCAAACCTGACTTTTGAAAAATTTTGCGAGTTCTTACTTGGAAGGAAAATAATATTATATGAAGGATTGTCAGTTGTGATAGTGAAACAAGTATAAAAATTGTGTACCAAAAATAAACTACCAAAAATAAACTAAGTGCAATTTTTTAAATCATATTTTTGAATCAAAACCTTTCGTTGGGACATTTTAATAATAAAAAAAGAAACAAGTTTTTTCAGCTATTGTTGATTGATCGACACTAGTGGAAAATATGCTTTCTACATCGGCTGTACTAAAACTGTTGTAGAAAGTAGCACGGTGGTATTTTTGTAATAAAATGGACTTTGAGAATGACTTTCTACATCGATTTCAAAAGGAACCGTTGTAGAAAGTAACACGGTGGCATTTTTATAATAAAAAGGATTTCGGCAATGACTTTTTACGATGGTGACTTTTGGAACCATTGTAGAAAGTCTACTTTCTACAACGGTTACTTTTTCAACCGAGGTAGACTTATGATTTACTTTCATGGACCCTTACGCCATGGATCCGAACCCGCTCGTTCACCCTTCTTCCTCTCGTTCACCCTTCTTCCTCTCCAAACCCGCTCATTCTCGTTCCCTGACTCCCACCTCCACCCTATCACCGCCACCTTCCACCTCAGCACGAACTCGCCGCCAAATCCATCTTCGCCGCCTAACTCTCACAGAGTCAGAAAGGTGTGGCGGTTTCTATGGTGAGATACTTGAGAAATGTTGGACAGTGCAGATGAAGTTAGGGAAATCGGGTGTGTGGGAATTAGTTGTGTGAGAATCGGTGTGTCGTTGGTGTCTTCTCTGCTTCTTGCACCGCCATTCTTCACTACTATGTTTAGTTCGTTTTCCTCCATGTCCCCTATAGTATGTGCTTTTGCATTCACCCCTTCCCCTCCCCCTCCCCCTCCCCCTCCCCACCCCCACCCCAACTTCCATGGTCATCTAGAGCAGCACGTTTGGGCCTTAGCGGCGTACAGGACCTATTTCGTTTCACCCCCAATTTCTGAAATGATGAACCCTAATTCCGTGATTGCGAGATCTCGTCCTTGCGAGGTTCATTCCGTGATTATTTACCTTTATTTCATTCTTTATTTCTTCAATACGATTTTATGTTCTTATTCACCTTGTTTTCTTATGTAGATTTGGGGAAGCAAACTGGAAGTGGAAATTAAATCCTTAATAGGATCTATTAGTTTTTCTCATAGAGGTAAGTGTAGTATGATATATTAAACATGCATTAATCTGTTTTCAGCTGATAGATTTTTGCTTCAATTGTGTTTGTTTTTTCTGGCTTTCATTTCATTACATGGCAAAGATTCAATCCTATATGTTGTTTGGCACTTTTGGTTGCTCACATTTACTTTTTAGCTCAAACCCATATTTTCTTTTAGGTTCTGCTTATCTGGGTAGTGAAAAAAGGTTCATTCTTTTCGTTAAATCATGGTCTTGGATGATATTTCAATTTATGTCTCTGAATGATTCATTTTCATTATAATAAAGTTTACAGTTTTTCCTACCTAGCGAGGGCTTGTGATTCTATGAATCATTGTTTGCGGAGGTGTACCATTTGTGCAGCTGTTTAGTACATAACACATTTGATTTTCACTTAACAACTTTTAACTAATGGTGTAACACCCTGTATTTCACTGTTTTAAATAACAGTAATACATATAAATATGTTTATAAATTTATTTGAGTTTTAGAAAATTATTTTAAATAAACGGAGTTTACTACTCAATCCTACTTGAATGTAGGAAGCTATGATTAAAAGTTAGGTGGGAAAGTCGGGTGAAACCCGGCCCGCTAATTCCATTGACAGTATAATAATACTGCTCAAAAGACCTAATTTTAATTCGTGAACGAAAGACTTAAGTTTAGTATTTTATTTCCTACAATTTTGTATTTTTAGAATTATTTCAGAAAAAAATAAAATAAATTATGTTTTTTCGGGCGAAACGCGTAATCGGGTAGACGACGGAAGGGATTTTGGAGTTTCTAAGAGCCGATAGAGGGTTTATCTTAGGATTTTGAGATGATTCAATTAAGTCTAGAAGGTTCTACAGGGTTAGAGTGAAAATTTGGGAATTTTACGCTTAAGTCCCTGAACTTTCTGTTAATTACCCTTTTGTCCCTAAGTTAGTTTCTAAGTTTTTTTAAGTGAATTGGGCTAGAATCCTTGTTCCCAATCTCTTAATGGACGTGGCTATGAATCCCAAGTTTCCTAGTTCATGGATTGATTCCATAAAGCCTATTTGAAACTATACAAGTTTCCTCTGTTATACTTAAGCTTAAATCTTTAAGTGGGCCCCACAAAAATAAATTCAAGCCCAAATTGAGAAGGCCCATGCGCAAGCCCATGAGGGAGAAGAGGCTGCTCTCATAATTTTTGGATGAGCCAAGATTGTTCTAGAATTTTCTACTACATTCCACACCATTCTACATTCTTCCACATTATTCTACAACATTCTCAAATCTTCTTCAACATTCTAGGGTTTTCCTAAAATATCTATGACAAAATCAGCCCAAAGTTAGTCAAGATAAGCTCACATTAAATGTGACAAATAGTCATCATGACAATTTATTGGCAATTTGCAAACTAGTCCTTACACTTTTGGAATCTTTGCAAAATGGTCCCTAGGAAGTATTTGCATTTCAATCCTTTACACAAGACAATTCATCCTACTAGATCCTTCTAAAGTGGCACAACAAACCCCTATAAATACCCTCCAAACCGTGGCCTCCCTCACCATTTCACTCATCTTCTTCATTCTCTTCATCTTCCTCACCAACTAAGTTACAAAACCCTAACAACACCGAATCCCCACCAAACATATGACCCTTTTACTTTCTGAAACTCGGAAAACACTCAAGATACAATTTGTTCCTCTTTATCTCTTCTTTCCAACAAGCTAAAGATCATCAAAAACGGATAATTGTATTGGGAGATAGGATCAAAATACCGAAACAGCCCAGAATTCTCAGCAACCCACGAAACAGAAGAAAAAAGTCCCTTTTCACCCCTGTTATGATCCGAACCAAAGGAAACCTTCAACACAACAGTTGTTCCTTTTCTTATTATATTTCTATCAAGCCAAAGTTCGTAATTTTTTGATGAGTATATTGTGAGATACACTCACAATACCATCACACCCTCAAGCTGTCCAGTTTTCAACTTAGTGAAGGTTGATCATTTTCTTCATTTCTTCAATATTCAAGAGGTAAAAGCTCTCCTCATTAATCAACTAAGTCTTCTCCTTCATTTATTTTGTAAGATCAAGCCATGATCATCAAGTTTTCATAAATTTCCATTCCTAGATCTAGAACTTCAAATAATTCTAGAAAACTGAAGAAAAATCCTTTTAATGTGAAACCAATTTCTATGATCTTGTGATGTCTTACACTTTCATTATCCAAGATCATGTAATCAAAAACATTTTCCTTCCCTATTTTCTTTAAGTGTCAGAATCTCACTCAAAGGAGGGTTTGATGATTTGTTTTCATTTTTGAAATCTAATGCTTGATTTGAGCTCTCTAGTACTTATATGATCTAAATCCAAGAGCTTGAATCCAACTAACTTTCCTAGTCTATTTTCCTAATATGGGCCGAAACCCTAACCCTAAAGGTTAGAGGATTTTGTTTCAAATTTTAGTCTTGTAATAAGTAATCTATGTTAGTTAAGACTCTAGTAACTAGGATCCAAAAGATGGCATTAAGAAGATAACCCTAAACCTATTTTCTAAGTCTTGGCCGAACCTAGCCCTAAAGTGTCGTAGATGGTTTGTTAGTTGATTAATTATAGTTATGTTGTTTGGATGAAGGTGGTTGTGTTAACTCGTGGCGGGATAACGAGGATCGTCGTGTACGTGTTTCCGGTGCTAGCTCGGGTGGGGGAAAGAATCATCCTATCGTCGGAATCGATAAGTAGTATATTCTATAATAATTGTGTAGGGCGACCTAAACCCTACTAGTAGTTGAGTAATCGACAAGACCAAAATCCCATTGGAAACCTTTTCTGTAAAACCAATGGTGATTCGGGGATTGTAGGTTTATCGACATTAAGTTGATTTAAGTATTTGAGGATGTTTGATTTTATGTTATCAAATTTACTGTGATCCGCTGGTTGAGGTATTCCATCTGCATGTGGCGTATTATTTCGGTGTTTGAATATTTATGATATTGAGGATGGTTGTTGTCTGTCACGGCCGTGATGGTTGTCATGGTCAGGCCGTGATAGGTTCTGTTTTGTAGAATTCTTGCATTTGTTGTATGTCACGTCCGTGATGGCTATCACGGCCTGGCCGTGACAGAGTCTGACTTTGTTATTTATTTGATTTGATTATTATGCGTTGGTTGTGATAAATTGCTTTATATGATATTGAGATATTTGAATATTTCCTGATATTGTGTGATGCATGATCTGCCTGGTTTTTAATACTATGCCTAGTTGATTTTAAGTAAGGATATATGTTGTTCGGGAGATGATTGTTTGGGTGAGAGAATGAATTGACTTAGAGGTGTCTAGCTTAATTAAGTTATCTAATGGATGAGATGTGACATAGAGTGCAAGTTGAGGTTATGATGGGAGCTTGAGGTACAAGGTTGTTATTGATTTGAGATAGTGAGATTCATATAGAGGCTTTGATGCAAATACTTTTTCAGTCCATGACGCGTTGATCTGATTTATCCTATCAAAAGATAGAAGTGCACTATATTGAGATTCTAACCTATCAAAAGATAGAAGAGCACTAAACTGAATCCTATCCTATCAAAAGATAGAAGAGCACTATACTGGATCCTATCTTGTCGAAAGATAGAAGGGCACTATGCTGAATCTTATCCTATCAAAAGATAGAAGTGTACTATGCTGAGTTCTTTGCATCAGACTGCCATGGACTACTAACGAGTGTGAAAGGAATAGAGACAGTTATGATAGTATAAGTGTTTAGACTACATGAGCAGAGGGTAGAGGACAATATCATAATTTGAGGATGATTTGTTAGGTATGTGTGTTGCCTGTCTCTGACATTTATTGTATGATATATTATGAATCTTTTCCGCTTTTGATGATAGAACTGTTTCTTATTCCCTATATCTTTCTGTGTGTTGTATTTTATTTCTGATGTGATCGTACGAGAAGGCCCGAGGGAGGAACCAATTGCTGAGGAGTTAGATGGAACTCCTTACGAACCAAATGCTGGAGGTCGAGCTGTGATTCAAGGCGATTAGAGTATAGACATTATGGCCAGTGTGTCTAAGGAGTATTTATATTTCTGCTAAGTATGTCTGTAGTGAAGTAAGTACCTGTGTGGGATCCTACTGAAATGATACCCTAAACAGTGTTGTGTAAAATAAAGGATACTTATGTGTATAGTTATGTAATATAGTTTTGGTGTGTTTTATATTTGTAGAAGTTATATGATTATTAATTAAGTTTTAATTTTTACATATTTTCAACGATAAGCGAGCGATTAAGTAAATAAATATTAAGGTTTTAATGTAATAATACAATGGGGCACAACGGGGTGTCTCAAATGGACCCTTGTGGATGACAAGAATTTCTACTTTGATGATGTTATTGTGTGTAAAGGTCTGTTTTCAGCTGCATTTACTTCACTTTTTCAGTATATGGTTACTAGGATAACAAAGCATTTATATTGTTTGTATTGGTTAGATCTCACATTAATTCCATTTTGAGTATGTCCTTTGTTCATTTTGGGAAGTTGGTGACTATGTTAGTCCACATCATAGGATTATAAAATTATATGTTATTGGAAGTGCTCTGAGACTGAGACTATGATTTCTCACTTCCTTGAACACTTGACAGTTTCATAGGTAGTTTGCTTGAGTTGGTCCTTGATCTCTGGATCTGAACCTGGGCGTCACGGGGATGCTGAATTTGGATGTGCTCCTATCTATTCTTGATATTATATTTTAGTTCCTTTAATTGGTTTACTCTGTTGCCTTGTGTAATTTGTTTTGTTTTTACGTTTATGTTCCTTTAACAAGGATTTAGAAGGTTTCTTTATTGTTTATTTTATACTTAACATAACATCATTTAGATGCAGTTAGAGTACAATCATGGTATTCTAAATTTAGATATGAGTTTAGAATGTTGACAGTAGTTCAATTGCTGCTCTTATTT
The DNA here is from genome assembly GCA_030762895.1 of Sophora flavescens. Lineage (NCBI taxonomy): Eukaryota > Viridiplantae > Streptophyta > Magnoliopsida > Fabales > Fabaceae > Sophora > Sophora flavescens. Next base: position 159,684,759 of record CM061067.1, on the reverse strand, counting down.
TCAAATAACTGGTTTTATATTGCAGTTAAGCTGGAGTCAGTAGAAGTAGTATGCTTATATCCTGGTTGTATGAAGCATTTCACTAATGGTCAGTACCTTAGAGCCTATATTAAATCTTGCCATCAGTATGTGCGAAAAAGCAACTGAAGAAGAATATTAAAAGGCACCTCCGTAAGCATGAAGCTGGGCCGTTCATCAAAGGTGTTTCACTGTGAATATAAGGATTGTAGCCACACATTGTCAAGTGTAAGACATCCCTATCCCGGCCTTGTTCATATTAAACTATTTGTATTTTACTCCCAATTTATATACAATTTGAACTTGTTTCTAATTTACCTCTATTTGTAAGCCTTTTATGTGTGGCTTTCCCGATTGTGGCATGAGGTTTGCTTACAAACATGTGAGAGACAACCATGAAAAAACTGGTTCACATGTTTTTACCCTTGTAAGTTCTATTGCCTTAATATTCGAATAGCCTTGTAAGGAATTTCGGTAACTCAGCATTTGAATGGAAGACACTCATTAAAATTGGTTGGCACAGGGGGATTTGAAGAAGTTGGTGAACAATTCAGGTCAAGGTCAATGGGTGGGAGGAAGAGAGTGTCCTATAGTTGAGATGTTGGTTAGGAAGAATGTTACACCACCAAGTCAATTGGGGTTACTTATGCAGTGAGTAGATGTATTGAGCTTTTAATGCACTTTCTCCTGCCCTTCAAAACAAAAGGATTAAAGGTAGGCTTAGTAAAATTACTGTTTCCACTGCGTGCATTGAGTATGATCCATTATGTAGTTTGTCAAAAAAGAGGGAAAGCTAGGTCAACTCACATGGACATGCCTCATTCAGAATAAGCTTTGCATCAGATTTATAGATATGATTTTGTATTTATGCCCCACTCCTTTACAATTAAATGTCACAAAGAGTTGTTGTCTATGTATGATTCAACTCTTTTTTTGTTACTCTTATTGTTTTGGCTTCAACGACTCAAGAGGGGGGGGGGGGGGGTGAATTGAGTTTTCTTAAAATATTTCCCTCTTAAAAACTTTTCACGAAACTTTTCAAACCAGAGTTGCGGATTTGTGGCCTCAGGATATTTTACAAAATCAATGAAGGGTTTACAAAATCATTTAAAGATTAAGAACACGTTATGCAAGTTTCAGATACAAGCATTAACAATCAAGAACAAACTTGCAGGTTTCAGTTTCAATATTAGTTCAATTTCAGTTGCAGTAATCAAGAATGGTTTTGATCAATTCAGTTTTAAATGCAGATAACACAGTCTTGATTACAATCGAACTCAGGTTTCAATACAGTTTATACAGATCAAGAAGAGAAGTTATAATGAACTTTAAACATCAAAATCACAGGTTCTTGAACATAAACAGAAAGTAAGGAGTTTGAGTTTAGAGATACCACACAACCAGATTTATCCTGGTTCAGTCACCTCCATTGTGACCTACATCCAGTCCCCAGTCCACCTGTGAGATTTCACACACTAACACACAAGCTTTACCAGGTAGCTTGAAAGACCTTTACACCACAGAGCACTCCTTCACCTCGAGATATCACACTCTTGTGAAGAGCCTCAATGTTCAACCTTAGGGATACCTCACCCCAATCATTCAGAGAGACTCCCTCTCTCTTTACAATCAAAATGTAAAACAAAAAATTGATTCCTAACATTCAATAGTCAGATAAACAAATTGAAGCACTTATGAGTATTGAAACACTCTTTTCACAATAACCTCAAGAAAGAAGATGAATGATTTTCACAATTGATTTCTCAAAATGGTTTCGTAAAACTGTGATATGTTATGATATTCGTAAAAGTGTTCCTTCGATCCCTCTTTATATAGGAGACAAGTTATGGTCGTTGGGATCAATTAAAACAGATTTGGATCTGATTAACAGAATCTGTTTTCTTGATTCTGGTTCTTGAAATAAGATTCTGATAGTTCTTATAGAATTCGCGTCCATCTAGCCATTAAGATTTTACATTCGGACGGGCTAGTCGACGAGCTCCATATGCCACATCAGCAGACGGGAGTACTAAAACACAAAGTAATTGGACGAGCTCCAATTAGTAGACGAGCTCTATATGCCACGTCAGCAGACGGGAGTACTAAAACACAAAGTAATTGGACGAGCTCCAATTAGTAGACGAGCTCCATATGTCATGTCATTGGACGGAGCTTCTCATTTAAGGATTTAGCAGGTCCAAAGAATTTTGTGGAAGAGTGCTTCTGTGACTTTAGTGGATGAGCACTTCTATCACTTCAGTGGACGAGCGCTTCTGTCACTTTAGTGGACGAGCACTTGTATCACTTTAGTGGATGAGCACTTCTATCACTTTAGTGGACGAACGCTTTTGTCACTTTAGTGGACGAGCGCTTGTATCACTTTAGTGGACGAGCGCTTGTGTCACTTGTGTTGGACGAGCACTTCTGTCACTATAGTGGACGAGCGCTTCTATCACTTGTGTTGGACGTGCACTTCGATTCAAAAAATATTATTTCCAAAAATCATTTTCATTAACAAAAACTTATTCCTTTTAATGCAGGTTATGAAAATTGATTTTCTTCATGCATCTTTTCAAATGAGCTTTTTGTGAATAAGAGATTTTATCTCTTAGAAATCATCTAAGATTTAAAACTAATTTCTCCTTTAAGATCTTGTCTTGATGATTCCTTGATATTCGTCTTTGCTCTTTGATTCCTCCATGTAGCTCTTTTGGTTTCTTCAAGTTCTTCCTTGAATATTCTCCTTTGATTGCTCACTGAACTTGTTGATTATTGCTTGATACCTGTCATTGCAATTTGACACTAAAACACTTGCATACACATTAAGTTGTATTTGTCATATATCAAAATCTCTAAGTCATTGAGTCTTACAATCTCCCCATTTTTGATTATGACAAACCTTTTAACAAATTATAAGATCAGAGTATAAGTGTAGCAGAAACTAAGTGTTTTTAACAGATTTATATCTGGTATCAGAGCAGTCAGAGCAAAAGTATATCAGAGCAAAAAAAATATTATCATAGCAGATCTAGAATTTGATTTACTTCCCATTAATCATGTAAGCTTGTAAGCTCCCCTCAACATATGCATGTATAATTCGTTATTATCCCTTTTCTCTATATCATATTTTTTTCTCCATGTATAATTGTTATTATCCCCTTTCTCTATATCATACTTTTTTCCTCCCCTTTTGGAATTATCAAAAAGGAAAGAAAAGAAACATCTAAAGCGATAGAGAAGGTAAGCATTTAACCATTCAAACATAGCATATAAAATTGTTTATGATGGAGGGATAGGTGTATGGAAATGAAATTCCACTCCTGGGTTATCTTTGAGTTTATCAGACTAAAAACATAGGGTATCCATTCCTGATCAAATCTGTTTCTTATGAAACTCTCTTCTAATCATTCATAGATATTCCAAATCAAATCATACAAGAAGCAGAGCATATTTACACAAAGATACAATCATATAAACAGTTTCTTTAGAGATTAGATATATGATTGATCGATTATGCCCAATTCTCTTCTAATGAAGAAGAAGCTTTCCTTGTTCAAGGGATTGGTAAAAATATCTGCAAGTTGTTTAGTTGTATCAACATATTCAATCTCAATTTCTCTAATCTGAATATGATCTCTAATGAAAATATGTCTGATTTCTATGTGTTTAGTTCTAGAGTGAATTATGGGATTCTTAGTTAAGTTGATTGCACTTGTACTGTCACATCTAATAGGAACTTGGTTTAGTTTCACACCATAATCAACTAATTGTTGTTTCATCCATAAAACCTGTGCACAACAGCTACCAGCTGCTACATATTCAGCTTCTGTAGTGGATAAAGCCACACTAGATTGGTTCTTACTGAACCGTGATACTAATGAGTTTTCTAGTAAATGGCAAGTTCCACTAGTACTCTTTCTATCTAGTTTGCAACAAGCAAAATCGGAGTCTGAATAGCTAATTAAAGTAAATGTAGCTCCCTTGGGATACCATAATCCCATGTCTTTTGTTCCTAACAGATACTTAATTATCCTTTTAACTGCTGTTAAGTGTGATTCTTTTGGATTTGTTTGATACCTAGCGCACATGCATACACTAAACATGATATCTGGCCTACTAGCAGTAAGATAAAGTAGTGAGCCTATCATACCTCTGAATTTAGAAACATCAACAGGTTTACCTTTCTCATCCTTGTCCAGATAACAGGAGGTACTCATTGGAGTAGCCATCTCCTTAGCATTTTCCATGCCAAACTTCTTGATCAACTTATTGCGGTACTTGGTTTGACTAACAAAGATTCCATTTTCAGTTTGCTTTATTTACAGTCCAAGGAAAAGTTCAGCTCACCTATCATTGACATTTCAAACTCACTCTGCAAAAGACTTGCAAACTCATTGCACAAATGCTCATTAGTGGCACCAAAAATTATATCATCCACATATATTTGTATAAGTAAAATGTTGTGTGCCTTTTTCTTAGTGAACAAAGTTGTGTCAACTTTACCTCTTTTAAATCTTTTTTCAATGAGAAAATTACTTAACCTTTCATACCAAGCTCCAGGAGCTTGCTTTAAGCCATATAGTGCTTTAGACAGTTTATAAACATGGTTAGGAAATTCATTATTCTCAAAACCAGGTGGTTGACCAACATACTGATAGAGTGATTTTGCATCATGTTTCTTGTACACTTTTGCATGCATTTTTCATATAGATTAGGCATTCTTTATTTGATTTTAGTTAGTTTTTCCCTTGGAACAGGTGAAGCGGTTTCTTGGTGTTGTTTTGCAGAAATTCAAGGAAAAATGCTCAAGAATAGCCATGATGGAGCTTAGATGAAGACAGAGCCTCAAAACCGAAGAAAATGACCCAGGTAGAGCCCATCACGACCTAGCCGTGATGACCATCATGGCCGTGATCAAGCAGAGCAGAAAATAAGGCAAAAGTCAGAAGCTTTCACGGCCTAGCCGTGATGAGTATCACGGCCGTGACAACCAGACACTCACAGACAGAAGCCATCACGGCCTGGCCGTGATGAGTGTCACGACCGTGACGCGTGGCCTCTTTACAAATAGGCACGAGCAGATCAGAGAAAAAACAGTTTTTGAACCCTAAACTCTCTCTCTCTCTGAACCAGGAAGCTGCACAAGGATTCCATGGCGTTCTTCCCTCTTTTCATCTCTATTTCTTTTGTTGTAGTTATGATCATGAGTGGCTAAACTCCATTGTTGGGGTTAGGATAGCTATCTCTGAATTCTCATGTATTTGATGTGATCTTGTAATACAGTTTTTACTTCGTTATTGAGTGATTGATTTGTGTTTAATGCCTGTTGTGGCTAGCACCCCCATGACTTGATCAGTGTTTTGATATGCAATTGGAAAATTCGTATTAGAACCGGAACTGAAATTTATCACCTAGTAAATCTGGTATCTAGGAATGGAACTAGGTTTATTAGCAATCGCATGATCCCTAATCTTAATGCGAATTCACTAATCTAGGTCACCTAAGGAATTAGGGTCTATTAGTGGATTTAGGCTCTTGTCATCCAAGGAATCGGGGCTTGAGTAATTTAGTGGATTGATTGTCATAATTGAAGTGGAAGCTGTTTATTGGTCATGTCATTGCATAGGGATGAAGTTTAGTGAACCTAATCCCAACGTTGTTCTCATATTTGAATAATCATTTTTACTGCCTTCCTGGTGTTCGATAGAATTTCTGAAAGAACTTTTCTCTTTATTTTGTTTAGTTTAGGTTTAAATCTTATTTGGACTTGGTAGTTACTATCGAGCTCCCTTCAATCCAAATATCCGCTTGGATAGTAATCGATTCGGTACGTGTTAGTAATTGTCACAGTCCTCGTGGGAACGATAAACGGTCTCACCACCGTATTACTTGCACGACTGGGTATACTTGACCAGATCCGTCAACAAGTTTTTGGCGCCGTTGCCGGGGACTGCATTTCAATACTAGCATATCCATTTTGGTTACTAATTTAAGCAAAAAAAAAAATTCTGTTGTAACCCGTTTGCTGTCATAATTTTCTGTTCTGTTTTTGCTGCCAATTTTCTGGTGTGTTTGTTGCTGTGTGCTGACTTTTACTGCTAACACTCTTGTTGCTAGACTGCTTGTGTATGCGAGGTACTGTCCCAGCTGACCAACTACTCCACGATCCTGAAATTGAAAGAACAGCTAGGAAGAATCGAAGGCAAGTAAGAGAGCAGAAACTGTTAGAACAGCACAAAGAAGAACAAGAGACTTCCACCTCTCAAGTGCAGCAAGAAAGACTCAGAATGGCAGACAATGGTGAAGGTGATCCACCACCACGGAGGACACTTGGTGACTATGCCAATACCAATGTCAATCGGCATGTCACTAGCATAGTGAGGCCTCCAGTGAACTGCAACAATTTTGAAATCAAGCCGGCTCTCATCAATATGGTTTCACAGAATCAATTTACCGGGTTGGAGAAAGAAGATCCTAACGGTCATGTGTCCAACTTCTTGGAGTTGTGTGATACGGTGAAGATAAATGGTACCTCCGATGATGCAATTCGCCTAAGGTTGTTCCCTTTCTCTCTGAGAGATAGAGCCAAGTCTTGGCTCCAATCTCACCCAAGGGGGAGCTTCACTACATGGGATGACTTAGAGGCAAAATTTCTGGCAAGATTCTTCCCCACCTCAAGATTTGTGAAGACAAGGAGTGACATCATAAGCTTTGCTCAACAGGAAGGTGAGACTCTTCATGACACACGGGACAGGTTCAAAGGCTTACTCCAAAGATGTCCAAATCATGGGTTCGATGATCTTACTCAGATGCAAACATTCTGTAATGGACTGAGGTCGTCAACCAGGTATATGTTGGATGCCTCGGCTGGAGGGTCCATGAACACAAAGACAGCAGAGGAAGCGCTGATTTTGATAGAGGCCATGGCATCGAATGACTATTTGAGGCATCATGATCTGGGTCCCACATCAAGAAGGGGAGTGTTGGAGTTAGATTCACAAACTGCACTGTTGGCTCAGAACAAGCTCATGACACAACAACTGGAGTCTCTTACCAAGCAACTAGCTCAACTCCCACAACAACTCCAAACTGTTCAAGGGACAACCTTGCCACCTCAACAGATAATGAGATGCGATTTTTGTGGAGGAGATCATGATAATGGAGGATGCGAGGCACCGCCTAGTTCCCATGAGGAAGCTAATTATATGGGGAACTATGGGCGGCAAGGCAACAACCAATTCCCTAACAACTACAACCAAGGGTGGAGGAATCAACCAAATCTTGGTTGGAAGCAAGATGTCGGACAAACAAGCAAGCCTCAACCCACACCACCACCTCAAGACCGGATTTCTAACTTGGAGAACACTCTCAATCAGTTCATGAAATTGACCATGTCAAACCAGAAAATCACCGATGCTTCTATAAAAAACTTGGAGGTTCAAGTGGGCCAAATTGCAAAGCACCTAGCGGAGCAATCTAGCAACAATTTTTCAGGTAACACTCAAACTAATCCTAAGGAGCATTGCAATGCTATTGTTTTGAGGAGTGGTAAGAGTCTTGAAAATGTGGGCGGTGAGCCTTTGGTGAAGAATCAGAGAGTTGATGAAAAAACAGAAGTGAGTGCTGAGGAAAAAGAGGAAAAAGGCAAGGAGGTTGTAGTTGAGGAAGAGGAAAAAGCCAGTGAACAAGACAAGAGGGAGAAGCTAGTGGATGAGAATTCAATCTTGAGGAAGACTAAAAGTCGGACTTTAAAAGATGGAGACAAGCCTCAAGTGATCCCCTCTTATGTGAAGTTGCCATACCCTCATTTGAGCAAGAAAAAGGAGAAAGAAGAACAGTTTGCCAAGTTCCTTGACATCTTCAAGCGGTTACAGATCAACATACTCTTTGATGAAGCACTAGAGCAGATGCCCACTTATGCAAAATTCATGAAGGAACTGCTCACGAAGAAAAGAAAGTTTAAAGATGGCGAAATTGTTGCCTTAACTGAAGAGTGCAGTGCGATACTTCAAAGGAAGCTACCTCCGAAGCTTAAAGATCCTGGTAGTTTTACAATCCCTTGCACTATTGGGAGGGTTGCTATTGGGAAGGCCTTATGTGACTTGGGAGTGAGTATCAATTTGATGCCGCTTTCGATTTTGAACAAGCTTGGAGGTGGCAAGGTGAAACCAACAAGGATGGCATTGCAACTAGCTGATAGATCCATCAAGCGTCCTTATGGTATATTGGAAGATGTTCCGGTAAAGGTGGATAAGTTTATCTTCCCAGCGGACTTTGTGATTTTAGACATGGAAGAGGATGCAGAAGTTCCGCTCATACTGGGGAGACCTTTTCTAGCGACTGGTCGCGCTTTGATAGACGTACAAAAAGGCCAGCTGCGATTCAGAGTGCAAGATGAAGAAGTCACTTTCAATGTATTTGAAGCTATGCATCGCCCGAGTGATGAAGATGATTGTTTCCGCATAGACATTGTAGATACAGTGGCTAAAGAAGTCGTTGCACATCGGCACCACCCCTCTACTCCTGAGAAGAAGAAAAGCTCAACATAAAAGCAACTCTGAAGCTCTGCAAGACAAATGATGTATCAGTTGGTGATGAAGTTGGATCTGCTCATCATGTGAAAACAGAACCTCCGCCGGGAAGGAGTAAGAAAAAGGGCAAGAGACTCAGAGTGAAAAGGGCAAAGCGGAAGCGCAATTATTGGCCTTATAAGCAAAAACAACTCTTTGCAGGAGTTCCACGGAGGAGAAGTGTTCTTGCACTTCTACGACCAGTCGACCCCGGTTAATTGAAAAAGCACGTCAAGCTAGTGACGTTAAAGAAGCGCTTATTGGGAGGCAACCCAACTTTTCGTTTCATTTTCCTTTTGTTTTTGATTTTGCCCTCTTGAATAATTTGAGAAGATCAAGAGGATAATATCATAGATTAATAGGTTTGTTAAGTGTTTCAGGGAAAGGAGGAAGGAGAAGCAAAAAGGGCAGAAGCAATAAAGTCAGTAACCATCACGCCCACGGCCGTGAGAAGCTAATCGTGAAGACCAAAAAGGATCACGGTTGGCCGTGATGAGAAGACCCTGAAGAGCAGAGAGTATCACGGCTTAGCCGTGATGGAGCTCACTGCCGTGACAGGCCAACACCCATGGATCAGAATTGATCACGGCCTACCCGTGATGAGGCTCACGGCCGTGATGAATTTCCCAACAAGTTTCTGACTGGAATGAGAGCCAACACCCGCTACCGCCTCGGTAAGATGTTCCATTTTTCTACTCTCTTCAACTTGATTGTTTACATTGGGGACACTGTAAATTCTTAAGCTTGGGGTAGGGGTATTTTGCATTGGCATTTTGCATGTTGCATTCATATAGTTTTGCATGATAGCTTTGCATAATCACACAATTGCCCTTGTTTAGATAATGCATCCAATTGTCAGAACTAAGTGCCAAATAAATTGTGATGGTGAATTCTTGAACCCAATTCTGTTTATTCTTGTGATAAGGCTACAAATAAAAATGTTTGAGATAATCTTGGATAGTTGATAATTAGCATAGGGTTATGAAGATTTGTGTTGCTCATTGATTTTTGAACTACTAAATGTGAGATTTTGAGCCAAAAAGGGGTACTCACTAAATCTACCCCATTCTTTGTGTTAGAGTGTTATTCCTCTTGGATTGTATTTCTCTAGAACTTGACTTGAAACCGTTTTGAAACTTAAAACTTTTTTGGAAACATTTTTGAAAAGGATTGAGGCACTAGGTATTTTCCGGCCTTCTGAGCTTTGAATGACTAAATGCTACCCCTTAGTTGCCCAATTTTGAGCCTGAAATAATAAAATACTTTTCTTGGTACCCTGAAATATTCTGGTGAATGATGTTTGGTAGGTGACCTTCTAAAGTATTGCATAAAAGGGTAAAAAGGTAGTTGAAAAAGTATGGGATGAAAAAAAAATCAGAAAAAAAGTTTCTCTTGAGCTGGAAAATATCCCCTTCTCCAAATAAAAGAAAAATGAAAGAAAAAGAAATATAAATAGAGAAGGGGATGACAAAAAGAAAAGTGAGAAATAGAAGAAAAAGAAAGAAAGAAAGGTGGAAAAAGGAATTGAAACCCAAAAAGGTATTTTTAGAAGGTGTCATGTTTGCAATAATTGATATTTTGTGTAGCCTTTTGAAATGTCCTTTTCTTGATTTCCCCACCTAACGATTAATCCCATGGTCACGTTACATCCAAAGTAAAAGACCTCTTGATTCTTAATTGTTTTCATTAATAAAGTAGAGATTTGGTTGATAGTCAAGCCTATGGTAGAATTCATTCCTTGAGGAAAATGGAGCGAATTAGCTTATGTTCCTAACACTTGAGTGAGGTGAGAAAGAGTGCCCGAATCAGTGAGAAGGTGAGTCTAAGGAACCTCAGCCTCTAATTGGACTTGAATTGATTGTATCTTGCTGAATTGTTGAAATGCTTGTTACTTGTATTAGTATTTACTCGGGTTCTTGATTCACTATCCATGCTTTGATTGTCTATATCTTCTGGACTTAGTGATTGCTTGAGGACAATCAATTGAATAAGCTTGGGGTGATTTGATAGTGTGATTTTGCATCATGTTTCTTGTACACTTTTGCATGCATTTTTCATATAGATTAGGCATTCTTTATTTGATTTTAGTTAGTTTTTCCCTTGGAATGGGTGAAGCGGTTTCTTGGTGTTGTTTTGCAGAAATTCAAGGAAAAATGCTCAAGAATAGCCATGATGGAGCTTAGATGAAGACATAGCCTCAAAAGCGAAGTAAATGACCCAGGCAGAGCCCATCACAGCCTAGCCGTGATGACCATCACGGCCGTGATCAAGCAGAGCAGAAAAGAAGGCAAAAGTCAGAAGCTGTCACGGCCTAGCCGTGATGAGTATCACGGCCGTGACAACCAGACACTCACAGACAGAAGTCATCACGGCCTGGCCGTGATGAGTGTCACGACCGTGACAGATGAAAGTTTGAAAGCGTGCCCAGGGCAGAGACCATCACGGCCTGGCCGTGATGGCCATCACGGCCGTGACGCGTGGCCTCTTTACAAATAGGCACGAGCAGATCAGAGAAAAAACAATTTTTGAACCCTAAACTCTCTCTCTGAACCAGGCAGCTGCACAAGGATTCCATGGCGTTCTTCCCTCTTTTCATCTCTATTTCTTTTGTTGTAGTTATGATCATGAGTGGCTAAACTCCATTGTTGGGGTTAGGATAGCTATCTCTGAATTCTCATGTATTTGATGTGATCTTGTAACACAGTTTTTACTTCGTTATTGAGTGATTGATTTGTGTTTAATGCCTGTTGTGGCTAGCACCCCCATGACTTGATCAGTGTTTTGATATGCAATTGGAAAATTCGTATTAGAACCGGAACTGAAATTTATCACCTAGTAAATCTGGTATCTAGGAATGGAACTAGGTTTATTAGCAATCGTATGATCCCTAATCTTAATGCGAATTCACTAATCTAGGCCACCTAAGGTATTAGGGTCTATTAGTGGATTTTGGCTCTTGTCATCCGAGGAATCGGAGCTTGAGTAATTTAGTGGATTGATTGTCATAATTGAAGTGGAAACTGTTTATTAGTCATGTCATTGCATGGGGATGAAGTTTAGTGAACCTAATCCCAGCGTTGTTATCATATTTGAATAATCCTTTTCTTGCCTTCCTGGTGTTCGATAGAATTTCTGAAAGAACTTTTCTCTTTATTTTGTTTAGTTTAGGTTTAAATCTTATTTGGGCTTGGTAGTTACTATCGAGCTCCCCTCAATCCAAATATCCGCTTGGATAGTAATCGATTCGGTACGTGTTAGTAATTGTCACAGTCCTCGTGGGAACGATAAACGGTTTCACCACCGTATTACTTGCACGACTGGGTATACTTGCCCAGATCCGTCAACACATACACTTCCTCTTTTATAAATCCATTTAAGAAAGCACTCTTAACATCCATTTGATACAATTTAAATCCCATTATGCAAGCATAAGCAAGTAGCATCCTTATAGCTTCTAATTTTGCTACTGGTGCATATGTTTCATCATAATCTATGCCTTCTTCTTGGTTATACCCTTTGGCTACCAATCTAGCCTTATTTCTTACAATTATACCATTTTCATCTAGTTTATTCCTAAAAACCCATTTTGTACCTATTACTTGACAGTTGTTGGGTTTAGGCACTAGTTTCTAAACTTGGTTTCTTTCAAACTGGTTTAACTCATCTTTCATAGCCATCATCCAATGTTCATCAATTATAGCATCATCTATGTTCTTAGGTTCTACTTGAGACACAAATGCCATATGATTACAAACATTTCTAAGAGATTGTCTAGTAGTTACCCGCTTTGTAATTTCACCAATGATGTCAATTGGATGATTTCTGACAGTCCTCCATTCCTTTGGTAGGTCAGGTTGTTGTTCTGTTTGCTCCTGATGCAGCAATTCATTCTTCAAGGTTTCATCTTCTTCATTGTCCCGTTTCTCTTCTAGGAGAGTTTTCTCAATTGAATTTGCAAGATCATCAATAACAGAATCCTTTCCCAACCTTTTGGGGTTAGACTCATCAAATGTCACATGCACAGATTTCTCAATAGTTTGGGTTCTCTTATTATATATTCTAAATGATTTACTATATAGAGAGTAACCTAGGAAAATTCCTTCATCAGCCTTTTCATCAAATTATCCAAGATTATTCTTTCCATTGTTAAGAATAATGCATCTGCACCCAAAAACATGAAAATGTGCTATATTTGGTTTTCTTCCTTTGTAAAGCTCATATGGGGTTTTATTTAAGATTGGTCTTATCAAAACTCTATTTAGCACATAGCAGGCTGTATTGACAGCATCTGCCCAAAAATGTTTTGGCAAGCTAGAGTCGTTCAACATAGTTCTTACTATCTCCTCTAATGATCTATTCTTTCTTTCCACTACTCCATTTTGTTGTGGAGTTCTAGGAGCAGAAAAATTATGTTGAATGTCATGCTCATCACAAAAATTTTCAAACATTTCATTTTGAAATTCTCCCCCATGATCACTTCTTATAAAAACAATTTTCACGTCCTTTTCATTTTGCACAATTTTTGCCATTTTCTTAAATGCAGCAAATGAATCACTCTTATGAGATAGAAAAATATGTCCATGTATATCTAGAGTAATCATCTACTATTACCAATGCATATGAGTTACCACCAAAGCTCTTGGTTCTAGATGGACCAAATAAATCCATGTGTAAAAGTTGCAAGGGTCTAGTTGTTGAAACAATGTTCTTTGCTTTAAAAGAGACCTTAACTTGCTTTCCTTTTTGACATGCATCACATAGTCCATCTTTCACAAATTTCAGTTTAGGCAAGCCAGCTACAAGATCTTTACGAATCAGTTTATTCAAGTGGTTCATGTGAATGTGTGCAATTCTTCTATGCCAAAGCCAATTCTCTTATTCTTTTGAAATAAGACAGCATGCAGTATTTGAAGAGATATTATCTAAATCAAGCATATAGATGTTATCTGTCCTATGTCCAATTAATTTCAAATTTTCATCATGCTGATTTTCTATTAAGCAACTATTGGAATTGAATTTTACGTTGAAGCCTTTGTCACATAGTTGACTGATACTTAATAGGTTGTGTTTCAGTCCCTCAACATATAGTGCATCCTCAATGATTGTTGTTGAGTCACTTCCAATGTTGTCGATGCCAAGTATTCTCCCTTTATTATTGTCTCCATTGGTAACACTACCACTCGACTTAGGGGTAAAGGAAATGAACTTGCTTTTGTCTCCAGTCATGTGCTTGGAACAACCACTGTCAAGATACCATTTCAAATTCTTGGCTTTCCAAAACACCTACAAAACAGAATCATATTTTTGCTTTAGGTACCCAAATCTGTTTGGGTCCTTTTGAATTAATTGCAGCAATAATTCCTTTAGGAACCCACACATAGTTGGATTTATTGTAGTGATTTCTGTAATGACAAGTAGAAGCAGGTGTGACCTTTTCTAGCACAAAAATTACATTTAACAAATGGTGTGTTTGATTTCTTAGGTGCAGGAAAAAATTTCTTGAAAGATTTCTCATGTTACTTGGGTTTATAGCCTATTCCAGCCTTATCATAAACACATTTTTGCTGTCCTAACAATGCATCCAAGTTATCTCTACCATTTGTGAATCTTGCTAGGTCATTTTTCATTTTTCCAACCTCTTTAGTCAATGTACAGCTAGATTCATTCAAGATTCCTTTATCACTAGTAATTCTAGATAGATCACCATTCAAATGATTTATATGTTTCTCCAACATAGGACATTTATCACATGTAGATGCATCTAAAACAGTAGCTAGTTTTTCTTTTAAAGCACAATTTTCTGTTTTTAATTGATCTACCTCTTTGTTTAAAACAGAAGTTTTCTCCTCTAACCATGTGATGGTTTTCTTAGACTTATTTAGCAATCTAGCAAGTCTAATGGAATCTTAATGAAGTTCTTCAAAAGCATTTTGCAATTCATCATAAGAAGGTTGATAATTAGAACTTACTTCACTAACTGAATCACTATGATTGTTGGCCATCAAGCACAAGTTTGCCTCCTCAGATTCAGATTCTTCAGTGGATTCTAGATCATTATCATCCCAAGCACTGTAGGCCTTTCTTGGCTTTCTCCACTTCTTGTCCTTTGAGTCAAACTTTTCTGTTTTGTTCTTCTTTTGCAGCTTTGGACAGTCAAGCTTCATGTGGCCAATCTTTCCACATTCATAGCATGTGATGTTGTTGGAAGAGTTGTCACCTTTGCTGAAGTTTCTCCTTTGAAAAGTGGATGGCTTTCTTTTGAAGTTGCATTTCTTCTTTAGGAACTTCTTGAAATTTCTATCTAGCATTCCCATCTCTTCTTCAGATTCAGCCTCTTGTTATGTATTATCATCATCACTGTCTTCTACTTCTCTGACTTGTGATTTCAGAGCCAATCCCTTCTTTCTTTTATCAGTTTCTTCACTCTCATTCAATATGTTCAACTCCAATTCATGTTCTTGTAATTTTCCAAACAATGTGGCAATGGTCATTAATGAGAGCTCTCTAGATTCTGATATTGCAGTGACTTTAGGTTGCCATTCTCTGCTCAAGCGTCTTATTACTTTGTTAACTTGATCCTCATTTGATATAATTTTTCCAAGACCAGCCAATTGATTTACGATGTGTGTGAATCTCTTTTGCATTTCAGTCATAGGTTCTCCTCAATTCATGTGAAATAACTCATACTCATGTGTGAGTGTGTTCATTCTTGCTCTTTTGACGTCTGTGGTTTCTTCATGTGTTACTTGCAATGTGTCCCACATCTCATTTGCTGACTTGTAATTTGAAACCCTGAAAAACTCATCACGGCTTAAAGCAGATGTTATAATATTCTTAGCACGTGCATTATATTGAATTCTTTTCTTATCATCCTCATTCCATTCAGTTTTAGGCTTATTTCTTGGAGCAACATTAGCATCTACAGTAGAGGGGACAAATGGTCCATTTTCTACTGCATCACATATGTCAACACCTGCTGCCTCAAGAAAGATTACCATTTTTTCCTTCCAATAGATATATTCATATCCATTGAAGGCAGGAGGGCGTGCAAGGGAAGCCCCTTCATTTAAATTGTCATTGTAAGTCATACTCTTATAACTGTTAAGCCAAACTTTAGAGTTTAGCTCTGATGCCAGTTGTTGTTTTGGCTTCAACGACTCAAGAGGGGGGTGAATTGAGTTTTCTTAAAATATTTCCCTTTTAAAAACTTTTCACAAAACTTTTCAAATCAGAGTTGCGGATTTCTGGCCTCAGGATCTTTTACAAAATCAATGAAGGGTTTATATAAAATCTTGAATAGAAGGTGATGAGGATAAGAAAGATTAATTCAGAATTAATTCAGAATATGTTCGGGTTCAAGACTCAGTAATAACATAATACAGAAACTGATTAATCATTTAAAGATTAAGAACACGTTATGCAAGTTTCAGATACAAGCATTAACAATCAAGAACAAACTTGCAGGTTTCAGTTTCAGTATTAGTTCAGTTTCAGTTTCAGTAATCAAGAATGGTTTTGATCAATTCAGTTTTAAATGGATAACACAGTCTTGATTACAATCGAACTCAGGTTTCAATACAGTTTATACAGATCAAGAACAGAAGTTATATTGAACTTTAAACATCAAAATCACAGGTTCTTGAACATAAACAGAAGGTTACGAGTTTGGGTTTAGAGATACCACACAACCAGATTTATCCTGGTTCAGTCACCTCCACCGTGACCTACATCCAGTCCCCAGTCCACCTGTGGGATTTCACACACTGACACACAAGCTTTACCAGGTATCTTGAAAAACCTTTACACCACAGAGCACTCCTTCACCTCGAGATACCATACTCTTGTGAAGAGCCTCAATGTTCAACCTTAGGGATACCTCACCCCAATCACTCAGAGAGACTCCCTCTCTCTTTACAATCAAAATGTAAAACAAAAAATTGATTCTTAACTCTCAATAGTTAGATAAACAAATTGAAGCACTTATGAGTATTGAAACACTCTTTTCACAATAAGCTCAAGAAAGAAGATGAATGATTTTCACAATTGATTTCTCAAAATGATTTCGTAAAACTGTGATATGTTATGATATTCGTAAAAGTGTTCCTTTGATCCCTCTTTATATAGAAAACAAGTTATAGCCGTTGGGATCAATTAAAACATATTTGGATCTGATTAACAGAATCTGTTTTCTTGATTCTGGTTCTTGAAATAAGATTCTAATAGTTCTTATAGAATTCGCGTCCATCTAGCCATTAAGATTTTACATTCGGACGGGCTAGTAGACGAGCTCCATATGCCACGTCAGCAGACGGGAGTACTAAAATACAAAGTAATTGGACGAGCTCCAATTAGTAGACGAACTCCATATGCCATGTCATTGGACGGAGCTTCTCATTTAAGGATTTAGCAGGTCCAAAGACTTTTGTGGACGAGCGCTTCTGTCACTTTAGTGGACAAACACTTCTATTACTTCAGTGGACGATTCTGTCACTTTAGTGGACGAGCGCTTGTACACTTTAGTGGACGAGCACTTCTGTCACTTTAGTGGACGAGCGCTTGTATCACTTTAGTGGACGAGCGCTTGTGTCACTTGTGTTGGACGAGCACTTCTGACACTACAGTGGACGAGCGCTTCTGTCACTTGTGTTGGACGGGTGCTTTGATTCAAAAAATCTTATTTCCAAAAATCATTTTCATTATCGAAAACTTATTCCTTTTAATGCATGTTATGAAAATTGATTTTCTTCATGCATCTTTTCAAATTAGCTTTTTGTGAATAAGAGATCTCATCTCTTACAAATCATCTAAGACTTAAAACTATTTTCTCCTTTAATCTCTTGTCTTGATGATAACTTGATCTTCGTCTTTGCTCTTTGATTCCTCCATGTAGCTCTTTTGATTTTTTCAAGTTCTTCTTTGAATATTCTCCTTTGATTGCTCACTGAACTTGTTGATTAGTGCTTGATACCTGTCTTTGCAATTTGACACTAAAACACTTGTATATACATTAAGTTGTATTTGTCATATATCAAAATCTCTAAGTCATTGAGTCTTACAACTCTAACAGAGACAGTGTGAGGATAAGTGGAAACAATAATTTTACTAAGCCTACCTTTAATCCTTTCGTTTTGAAGAGCGGGAGAAAGTACATTAAAAGCTCAATACTTCTACTCACTGCATAAGTAACCCCAATTGATTTGGTGGTGTAACTGGTTGAGCAAAATTGGTAAGTGCACCAAATCGCTAATCGTAGTAATAAAAAATATCGTCCTCGGGGATTGAACCGTTAACTACTAACGTGTCAACTTAATTTCGTTTGAGCGACCAAATGGTTTGAAATTGGTTTTCACCAATAAATAAGAACATAAATTTAACAAGGAACAGAAAATATTTTTGGTATTTTCAATTGAGAAAATTAAGCAACAGAAAATTTGGGTTTTAAAAATCAAGAAAAAATTGTTAGAGGATCGATTTCTCTGTCTTTCCACCTTGTTCGATCCTGGAAATTAACTTGAACAGTTTATCCAATTTCAAGAAACTGAGTTTTGTAATTTATCCCCTAATTCTTCATGGCAAGTGTGTGAAAACTCCATTGACCTCTTTAGGTACAATAATGAACCCACTTCCTCCCAGGTCAAATGTTATTTTCACAAAGAAATTTGACAGACAGGTGGAAGGGGCCAACTTTGCAGTGTCCACACATGCATGTAAGCCAACATATTTATCCAATGCAACAATTTCAGGTTTCTTGGCCGGCATGGTGAAAGATATTTCCTCTTGTGACTCATCTGCCACCACCACTACATCTTCATTTTGATCCATCTCTTCAACCACATTCTCTTGAATATGGGTTTCCAGTGGCTCCTCGGCTAGCTTTTTCAAATGTTCCATAGTTTTCCGCTTCTAACTTTTGAATCATGACACTTAGTTGCGCTACTAGCTCTTTAGAATGTTTCCCAGCTTGCGTTTCAAACCCCTAAATCATGGTACTTATTTCTGCCTTGTTACGCTCTATGCTCTGGATCACAAGTTGAGCATCTATCTCCCAAAGGAATTCTAGCACCTCAGGATTCAGCTTAAAGTGTGGTGGTGGTGGTGGTAAAGATTACAAATGTGATCTCCATTCCTCATTGGAGTATGTCTTTACATTGTTAGCAACGATACAATCAAGCACGACCCAATCAATTTGATATTCCTGATTTGAATAGTAGTCATGGTCCATGTGTTGCATCCACCTAACAAAAACAAAACTCAAAAGAAAAAATCAAATATATACAAAATAAAATGCTCAAATCGAGATTTCATTGGCACAACTAATATTAACGAAAATCAATCCCCGGCAACGACGCCCAAAACTTGTTGAGCAAAATTGGCAAGTGCACCAAATCGCTTTGTAGTAATAAAAAAAAATATCGTCCTCAGGGATTGAACCGTTAACTACTAACGTCCCAACTCAATTTCGTTTGAGCGACCAATTGGTTTGAAATTGATTTTCACCAATAAGTAAGAACATAAATTTAACAAGGAACAAAAAATACTTTTGGTATTTTCAATTGAGAAAATTAAGGAACAGAAAATTTGGGTTTTAACAATCAATAAAAAATTGTTAGAGGATCGATTTCTCTGTCTTTCCTACTTGTTCGATCCTGGAAATTAACTTGACCAGTTTATCCAATTTCAAGAAACTGAGTTTTGTAATTTATCCCCTAATTCCTCATGTGGAAAAATCTTTCTGTTTAAATTACTAACTCAATTCCTTGAGTATTAGATAGTTAACAGATAATCTGATTGTGTTCTTATTCCTAAGTAACACGCACAAATCGTTCATTCACAAACAACAACTATGAATCCGAATTTCCCAATTGCAAAATTCATACAGTAGATAAACATGCAAATAGTGAATAAACTCTTGAAATTAAACAAACCAGAACAAGTAATTATCCAGAATCAAAACAAGTTATCTAGGCAGTTCCATCTACCTCTAACAAAAGAAAATTAGCTAAACATAATAGAAATAGAACAAATTATGGAAGAAGATGAAGGCAAGGTAGTCATCATGAGTCTCTACTCGTCAGCTTCAACTTTCTTGATTGCTCCCTTTTCTCCTCCTCAAAACTATATAATTCTCTCTATATTTTTCCATGTACAGCTACTGTGTCTGCCCCTCGTTTTCTTTTCCTCCTGATGTTGTGGCTATATATAGATGCAAGCCTCCAAATCTTCAATTTGCGTGGGCCCCTGGCGGTTCTTGTATCACGTTGCTGCACTTATTGCAAATTGCAATTCATGATTTGATTTAATTTGGATGAAAACTAAATCTCCTAAATTTGTGATCATGGCCCACATCGATTAATGGCAATTGCAATTCTTCATATCAATTATCACCAATTTAATGACTTGGAGCCCTACTTGCTGCATATCACAATATCAATTTGCCCAATTCTCATGTTGCTGCCACTTTTCTATCTTCTTTTTGCAATTTTCGTCAGAAGTCAAATCTATCAATCTCTTCAATTTTCCATCTCATCTTTATTATTTCCTACAAATGTAAACAAGTAAAAATACTATTAGATTAACTCTAAAAACATGAAATTAAACTAAAATATTCAAAATATAATTAAAAACTAAATTAGCTAAACTTAGGGCCAAAACTCAATCAATCGACACACTTGAGGGCAAAAATCCATTTAATAACGGGTGTTATAATGTCTTTAGTAGATTTGAAAGATCTTTGAGTTATTTTTTAATTGAGTTATAATGTCCTTTATGTTTTTTTTTTTTCTTAGTTAAAATGTGGATAACAGGTGTAGTTATGGTACTTAGGTATCCAGAGAGTACGAATACAGATACTAAAGTTGCTACCCTCATAGGTATTGGCCCGGGTCTTTTTTTTCAAATGTGAATATGAGGACGGATAGTATAACATCCTACTCAGACCCTACTTATTGTCATCCGATTCATCCCTATCAAAACTCTAGGTTTGGTATCGAATTTGTTTGATTTTTAAATTAAAAGAACTTTATTTGACCAATTGAATTTAATATGAATGAAAATCACATATTTATGAAACTACACACAGAACAATACTATAATTAAGCTTAAAATTTAAATTTAAACTAAAACATCAAAGCACTTGAAAGAAAATTTCCATGGCCTGGCAGGCAGTCCTCCAAAACTGGACCCAATTCTGTTAGCATAATAAAGAAGGCAGTGAATAAAGGGGAGGAAAATCTTGGTCCCTCGTATTGTCGACTCCAATCGTGCCACGCGTGTATTCGGACTTGAGAGTTGTCAACGCGGGGTGTCTGTTCCTTTTACAACTGGTCGTTTGGTGGGACCATGAGAGCATTTGTCTTTTGTGGTCCGCCGAGCACGTATGATTGGTACTACTATGGTTGGTACGTATTCATATGGACTGATTAAGAAAATCTAAAAAAATAAATACTAATGAGTGTTGATTCATTAATATTTTAAAAAGTAAAATATTTAATTTTTTAATAAAAAATTATTTTTTTTAGTTTATTAAAAAATATTTTAAGGATATTCGTTAGCATGATAACAAAATAAAAAATTATTAAAAAAATAAATTTATTATTTTTTAAAATATAAAATACATCAAATCCTGATGATAAATTTCCTTAGCATTCTCTATTCATATTTCATGGTAGCACGGTTACGGTTTATATATATTTATTTTTACAATTTGTAATGGTAGCAGCGGTTTTGGTTTTATTTTTTCTTTTCTTGGAACAACTCGTTTTTTTGTAGTGGTACAATTCGTTATAGATGTTTATGTTTAATGTTTTGTTATTTTTTTAGATGCTGCTCAATTGCTCATGCTTCATGGTTTTATCAATTTGTTTCATTAGTAGTTTATTTACATGCCAAAAAATTCGTCTGACATATCTCTTCAACTGAAGAAAGAGCACTGCAGAGTCACCTTAAAATGTGTGATGTCGTACGGAGAAGCTTTGTGCTTTTAGAAGATCGTGAATTTAGATCACCTTCTCTAGTCATCATCTTTACACGCATTCAGATCATTTCTTTAATTCTTTAATTAAACTTGGTGTTGGCAACACGATTAAGAATATCCAGCCGACCATACTATAGAATATATTTGTGCCAAAAAAGAACTAGGACTTGTATTTATTTGGAGAAAGGGTGCTCGGGTCCAAATTCCATATACTGATGTTAGAAAGTGACAAATCACATCGTCTTTAATTATTTCGAATAATTAAACCATGTGGAGTTTTAGCTGGTTCCATACTAAGATTATTTGAAGTTAAGGAACAGTCCCCTTAATGAAATGCAATTCTGGAGTGGACTCTGGGCCAGTGAATGATTGATGAATAAAACACATGCTGGTGGACATAGACATCAACTTTATTTTGGCAAGGCTTACATTTTTCCTCACTTTCGAAGAATTGTTATTTTCTTTTAGTAATGATATTTGAACACAAAAATGTGTCAAATATCGTATAAAAGTATTCATCCCTACTTATTTATTGTTTTCTTCTCTCTCATCGTGTAATTCATCATTCTCAATATACTCATAAACTCTACGATATTTATATAAGATGTCCAAATTGTGTGTCAGGGGAGGGGAGGGAGATGCAGCTATTCATTTGTTTCTTATTTAAGTGATGCAGCTCACATATGAATATAATTGAATCTAAATATTCAGGCTAGGTTGGATCGTGGAATATTGACATATTTTTTCTACTACAAAATTTTAAGATATTATTTAGAAGTTAACTTGTGAACTAAATCAATGAAGGGTATAATAGAAGGTAATAGTAATTTTTTCCCCCCCGAAGGAGAAGGAAGATAGAAGGTAGTACTAGAACCACAAATATAGCCATTGGCCCAAGATTCAAGATTGTGGCCAATAAACGGGAGTCGTTATGAGTAAGCCAAGTCCACCACCTTATCAAAAGCACAAATGAATTCTAGAAGGAGGCAAAAAAAAAAGGGGGTCCTATCAAATCACTACCATTAATGTATTTGAGTAGTCTATATTAATCAAGTTATATATTCTTGGAAAAAAAAATTATTTGAGAAATATTAATAATATATTTTTTATCTCACTCATCTTTAACATATTTTTTATTATTGAACAAATTTCATGTAAGACTCACTAAAATATATGGTCCCATATGAAATCCAGATGAGGATCCTCTCCAGTTATTGGATGCTTCAAATAGACAGATAAACCGATCTAATAAAATAATAATATTTATAAAATAATTTTTATTTTATTAGATGAGTCTTTCTTCTCCTACCGGAAGTATTCAGTAACTGAAGACGAAATGGTCCCATAAAATTCACCCAATAATAAAATATGTATTAACAGGAAAGTGATGAAATGGTGTGCGATACTGCTCAAATTATATTGCAGTTTTTTCTAACTTATTAGAAGTTGATTGGACATATGCTTGGATTCAGGATTTAGCATATTTTGGGGGAATTTGTTTCATTTTTATTCTATTACCATTTTTTTTCGCCAAAAAAGGAAAAGAAAAATGCTATTCTAATTTGGATTTTGGACATTCAAAGAAAAGACAGAGTATCGAGACATTCATCCTTGCTGAATTATCTCTTCTAGCTAAAGAATCAATTTTCACGAATAATAATCTCGATGGGATTTGGGAACAACTTAGGAGACATATTTTTATATGTAATTTTCAGATTGCTTGCCAACTGTTTTTCCTACACCCCACAACGTGTATAATAATAGTTAAGCTTGCGGGCAAAGAAGATATAAGATGCTATTTTCTTAATAATCTGAATGAACAGAATAAAACTTTTTTTTAGAGTCTACAATTAACCTTGGACTTTAATCTAATAAACAAAAGAAAAATATATAATCGAGCCCGAAAAAGGGTGGTATTCTTTTATCAAAATTAAACTCTCGAAAAACTTATAAATTAATTTGAAGAAATAAATAGATTAAATTTTCTCTTTACTTTCATTTTACTTATCAACATTTTATTTTCCCTTTTTGGAACTAATTCTCTTGTGAACTTTTATAAGTGTGCAAGTGGGTATCCAACTTGCTAGGAAACTAGGAGGAAGAAAAGAATACGAGAATATGAAAAAGGTGAAGTTTAGGTATAACTCGCGAAAATTTGATTATATATGAATAATTTTACTCCTCGTGGCTCCTGCCATTTATTAAAGAAAAGTATATTAGAGCACCCAAAAAAAAAAGAAAAAAGAAAAGTATATTAAATATATTTATATTTTTTAAATATCAAATATATTAGTTTCATTATTAAAAAAATACAAAAAGATATAACAAAACTCATATTAGTTTTTTTTAATGGAAAACTCATGTTAGTTGTTATAAGTGATAAGGAGTTTGATTTTTGTGGAACAAATCAAAGTTTTGATTTCGAGTATTATGTCTAAAAAAAAATAGCTGTTGAGAGAGGTTTATTCCCTTGAACGAGTCTTTGCAACTTTGCTTGGATTAACGAAAGTCAAACGTGATTTCTCGATGCTGATATATCGTAGAAAAAAACTTATATTATATTCTCTCCGTTACATATTTATCATTTTTTTTATATATACCCTTATAATAGAATTAAATTGAAATATCTTGAAAATACAAAAAAACATTTTAAGTACATAAATGACTAGTGGAGTATGGAGTAAATGTAATTGGAATTTATAAATAATTAATGATATAAATAAAAATATTTTGATATAAATATAAACATACTAAAAAAAGAATGGATGGAGTAATATTATATTGATGTGAATAAATATAATAATTTATAATCAATTGAGGTTGACGTAAATGATTAAAGTTTTCTCGTCGTGCCTTAGTCAAGGTGTCGGTTCCTTGAGTATGAAAAAAAATCTCATGAGATGCCACCCATCACCGAACAAACTGTTATAGAAGACAACGTCTCAGGTTGAGGGTAGGATAGTAAAAAAAAAAATGTAATGGTTGGTTCTTTTTGTCTTTGTTCAAGAGTGTTGAGACAAAAGCAGCTTCCGCTTAAGTGTTGAACCATATTCATCAATCAACAGCTAGCGTTACGATTGAAGATGGGGAATTCATTTGGGTGCTCGGCCTCCGGCGAGAGGTTGGTATCGGCGGCGAGGGACGGCGACTTAGTGGAGGCGAAGATGCTTCTGAACTGTAACCCTTCTCTTGCCAAGTATTCCACTTTTGGTGGCCTCAATTCTCCTCTCCATTTCGCTGCTGCCAAAGGCCATAACGAGGTTAGGTTTCCCATGATCACATCACATCTCCCCCCCTTTTCCTATTTCTTGATTCTCACATGTTCTTCTTCTCATTAGATTGTGGGATTGTTGCTTGAAAATGGAGCTGATGTCAATTCTAGAAATTATTGTGGACAGGTACCACTTTCATTTTCTGCCCTTTTAGATTTATGTTTTTATGAATATTGGTTTGGATTGGATTTGAAGGAAATTTGCACAATCAGATTGCAATTGGATTAGATGGATATGTATAGTCATAAAAAATTTCAATATTGGAGAAATTCCGTTTTGTATTTGAAATTGAAAAACAGATTTTCCATTTTGGTTCAGCTATCCAATTTTAGGGTATGATTCTACTTCATGCGGCAAATTGCTGCTGCCTGTAAGAAAGAATACGTAGAGTGTGCATAATTGTAAGCAATTAGACCGATAGATCTGGTATCACTTCAATAGATGTATTCCTGTTTTCTTTTCGGTACATGTCTATGCTGTACTAATTTCAGAATATGGTTTGCTTTGATCTTTGACTTGAAGACGGCCTTGATGCAAGCTTGTAGATATGGCCATTGGGAAGTTGTACAGACCCTTCTGCTCTTCAGATGCAATGTGAGTCCTGTTATACTCTCTGTCTCTCTGTATTTACTATGCCATGGAGACCACCATAGGTCATGAACTCATGGGGTTGATTAGAGAAACTACCTGCTAAGTGGGACTTGATTACTTGGCCTCCATGTGTATTTTCTTCTTTACATAGTAAAAGTTTATCGGTTTTCAAGAATCACTAGACAGCAGTCTTTCCAATAACAGGCTATGAGAGCAGATTATCTCAGTGGGAGGACAGCTCTTCACTTTGCATCGGTAAATGGGCATGTAAGATGTATTAGACTTGTCGTGGCTGACTTTGTTCCAAGTGCTCCTTATGAAGCTATACACGTTCACAGAGATGCCGACAACAGTGATGGATCAAATGTGAAAGGAAAACATGAACAAAGGTTCCCCTTTCCTTTTCATTATGTAATTCTCAAAGCAAGATACCATCGCAATGAATTTCATGTTGAATGACTGATATACTTTCACTGCATGGAGTGTGCTTATATTAGATGTACTTTGTGTTGTTTTCATAAACTATATAGTATTTTACTTGCTACCCACTTTTTTTTCCTCAGTTGTTTTACATATGCAATTACATACTTAATTACTTACTACATGAATAAGTAAGTATTAGATAAAATTATTGATTGAAAAAGCTATTCATTATTTTATTCTGGGAATGATGACATGAGATTTCATTTGGTATTCTTTACTGTTAAGAATGTTTTAAGGCCTGACTTTACTAGAGAGTTATTATTTAGATATGTTATATTCTTGCAATTTATTTACTTTATTCCAGTGCAGTGCCCTGTCCAAGTTTGTAAACAAGATAGCTGATGGTGGTATCACTGCCCTTCATATGGCTGCGTTAAATGGGTATTTTGATTGTGTACAACTGCTACTTGATCTTAATGCAAATGTGTCTGCTGCGACGTATCATTATGGAACATCAATGGATTTAATAGGTATGTCTTTTGTTTAATATGCGAAATATCTTGAAGGTTGTTTTCCCCCTTCAAAATTTTCATGTGATTTGATGTAGGGGCTGGAAGCACTCCGTTGCACTATGCTGCTTGTGGAGGAAATTTAAAATGCTGTCAGGCAAGAATTGCTTTGGTTTTCATTTGGGATATACCTTCTGGTCTGTTCCTAGGAATCTGACAATAATGTTCTTCTTTTTCAGATCCTTCTTGCAAGAGGTGCGAGTCGGATGGCTTTGAACTGCAATGGGTAAGATATTATAAATGGGCATTTAGTGCAAATTTTCATATGCTTTATAACATATTAATGCAAATTTGAATTCTTCTCCCCAGGTGGCTTCCTCTTGATGTTGCTAGGATGTGGGGGCGTCATTGGCTTGAACCATTGCTAGCACCCAGTTCTGATGCTACAGTACCAACATTCCCTCATTCAAATTACTTGTCCTTGCCTCTCATGAGTGTACTCAACATAGCCAGGTATTTTGCAATCATAACTATGTCTGTTTTGCAAATAGGCCCAACTTTTTTCTACGTGGAACTCTATTTAGATAATGAAAATAACAATCAGCAAGGGGAACATCTTTTGAGATAATTTGGTAGAATATTAGGGACTTAACCAGAAACACGATACACGGTACGTGGAATCCGGTATGCAATTTGCAGGTTGGTTGAGCAAATCATGTAACTAAGTTAGGGACCATAGTTAGCATAACCCAGTTGAAAAGAAACATCAAAGTAATTTGGGGGAAGCTGTGAAAGTATGACTCCTAGGCCCTAGCCTTCATTTAGATAAGAAATGGAAGGGAAAAGCTACTACAACTAAATCAAAATTGCTTTCAAGTCTTGCCTAACTGATTCGTTAATTGAACTGTTGGGACGAGGATATTTTGTAGTCAAATGTTGAGAATAGGAGAAGAAAACATTCATATGTTGAAAATGAGACTAAGATTGATTTGAATGAACTGCAGAGAGTATGGATTGCAATCTTCTACAAGTTCTTCTGATGAGATTGACTTTTGTGCCGTCTGCCTGGAGAGGCCGTGTTCAGTGGCTGCAGAAGGTATTGGATTCTTTATCTTTTGAATAACTTTTTGTTCTCATCCATGCTTGCATGTGAATATTTCATGAACTTCAGAAGTTAAAAATAGGTAGCCATATCTTAAATTAGTATTTATGTTAGACTACTTTTCAGAGCCAAGATATTACAGTCAGACATATCATTCTACAAGAGTTTAGGCTATCATTCCATAAATATTTTTTTGGGGGGGAGGGGATGTTCTGATCCTCTTTGTCACTATACTTCCTACCATTTTCCTTAACACATTTTCAAGATTATGATATTAGATTTTGGAAAACTTATTGATCTTTGTGTAACAGTTTTAGTGATATCAATAGTTATATATATGCAGGATGTGGGCATGAGCTGTGTGTAAGGTGTGCACTCTATCTTTGCTCGACAAACAACGTTTCTTCTGAAATACACGGCCCTCCTGGCTCTATCCCTTGCCCCCTTTGTAGACATGGAATTGTCTCTTTTGTTAAGTTACCAGGTTCCCATGCAAAAGAAAATAAATTATATGTTTCTCTTGGCCTGTGTACGCCATGCATGCTACATTCCCGTGACCTAGGTCAGCCATCTCTTTCTCATACACCTGAGATTCGAAGAAATTGTACTGCTTCTGTTCCTTCAGAAATACTCTGTCCTGTCACTTGTAGTCCGTTTCCATCTATGGCAATTCCTCTATGTACCTGCAATGATGGTTCGTGTCCATCATTTGAACCGCGAGGACGAGAAGTAGAAACACAAGATGAATCACCTCGTCAGTCACAAGCATCAACAATGGATCAGGATAAAATGGAAGGGCCAAGACTGGATAAAACAACTTGTTCGAGCATGTTTTGGGGTAGAAGAAGTTGCAGCAGGGAGAACCAATGCAGTTCAGAAATAAATGCTTGATTCAATTGGTGCTCGTATGACCATTCTTATGTTGTGGATACTGGATACAATTTAGATCAACAGAGTCCACAGTTGTCTTACTAACCAGCTTCAAATTGTTGAACTCAGTGGATATACCAAGAAGAGTAAAAGCTGCACTGGTGATCTGTTATGGTGCACAGGCTGTATACTAGGTGATAAATACAATGCTGGTGTTTCAGCATCCTAGCCACCGTCTGGATGCTCTCTTATGATATCTAGAGAGCGTGTGAACTTGGTTTCAGTTCCATGAGATATAATGATTCATCGCATTTGGATTTCATTTCATCAGAAAAAAGCAAGTTTTTTTTTTTTAAAGAGGAAGAGAATACCTTGTGCTTTTTTAGCTTATGTATCAGATTAGGAGCATTTGTTATTATGTTTGTCATGAATTTTATAGGTTTACAAAGATCAAATTTGGGGGACTGAAACGGCTTGCTGATGCAGTTATAAATACCTTTGTGGACTGGAGGGTTTGACTCGTAAACATTAACACTATGGCAGTTTGCTGCTGAAATACTAGTTTACGGAGGCATGTTTGTTTTGCCTTGCTGTGAAGTTTTTGTTCTTGCCGGATTTGTTTCTATAAAGAGCACTTTTCTGATAAATATTGTTAAGAGACCCAGGTAATCCAGTTATTTTTTAATATGAATTCATGTTTTTTGCTTAAGTTGATGTAACTTTGACAACTATCTTTAAATAGATTGGTAAAAAGTGCGTCAATTAAAGATTGGATGGATAGTTCTACCCCCCCAAAAAAAATGATTGCATAAATAGTAATTCACAAGTTGGAATTTACTTGATCGTACATAGACATTCTTTATAATTAAATAAGATTAATCGAAAACTAAATTTACAGGAATTTGCATATAAATAAAAATTTGAATGCAATACACTCAACCAGAACCAGGAATTTTGCATATTTACAGACACCTCATGCATGAAGCTTAAAGTCCTTAATACACTTTTAACTAAGAAAACCAAGCCACACTTAACACTATTTTTTATATACACAAGCCTCGGCTACCAACAAATGGGACTGATTGGAACACGTACAACAAAAAGGATATATTCAATAGCTGAGATCCGTTTGCAGACTTTACCTCAGTGTAAGGGTTCGAGCTCATCTTTGTAGTTAGGGTTAGGGTTCCTACTAACTCGTCTCGACTCGAAATAATTACAACGAATTTGAGTTTTAGAAAATCGATATGGTGTGTTTTCAAGTCAAATTTAGGTTATGATTTAGATCATTCTAACCTCCAATATCAAGTTCAAACAAATTACCCAATCAAAATAATTATTGAATTCGGATCAAGTCAAATTCATCCTATTTTGTGTCACAAACATCGCTAACTGTGATCAAGATTTAAAGAACAATCAATGTATCACATCGGTCTTAAAAAATTCTTCTGAGAAACTATTTGATCCTTGGATAAAATCTTACTAGAACCAATTTATCCACATCACATACCATTTCCTCTATACATCAAGTTAAAAAGAATAATTCGAATTTTTTCTATTAAATCTTCTTAGTGATCTTTTCAATTACTAACTGAGGAATATTTAATTTTTTATTATATACATTTTTTATTAAGTAAGTATTAAGAGTTCTGTTAGGAGTTTTTTATTTATTTCAAACCAGAGTACTGTTAGGAGGTTGCTTTTGAAAAATATAACAAAAGTCATAAATAAAACAGCTATGGTCTAGCTAATTCGTAATACCGAGGTTCTCACAACCCTTGTGGACCTAATAATTTTGAAAACAGTGGGGAAAAAAATTATTGTCAGGCCTTACCCACAACCACAATGAGATCTCCGGTTAACTCAAGATCCGGTTATTTTATTTTAGATTTTGATAAAATTGATTTTGAGGAATTGATTTGAAAGAATCAAATTTAAAAAATTGATTTATGTTTGATAACGATATTTTAAAAGTGAGTTTATGAAAAAAAAAATTTGTTTGAATAGAGTAAAGTAGAATATAAATTACTGAAAAAGGGATCAGTAATATTCACTTTACTTCCTAGTTCCTACATTTCTTCTCACGAACCAGCGATTCAAGGAAAAACAAAAACCCCAAGATTTCCTCCTATGACAAGCCGAATAAGAATTACTATCATACATAAAAACATGAATCCACAACAGCGATAAACCCAAACCAAGGTGCTGTGCTACCAGGATAAAGTTGGAGAGATTTGCTTGGGGTATATATCCACCTCAGCAAATCGACAAGTCTAACTTGGAGTAGTAGACGAAAGCTGCAACCTTTCAAATG
Organism: Sophora flavescens; assembly: GCA_030762895.1. Lineage (NCBI taxonomy): Eukaryota > Viridiplantae > Streptophyta > Magnoliopsida > Fabales > Fabaceae > Sophora > Sophora flavescens. The sequence continues at coordinate 159,654,117 of CM061067.1, read as the reverse complement.
TTGTTGAGGAGAGAAGACGAAATATTGCTGCATATAGAGATGAGAAGATGCTGGCAAAAATTCATTTTTCGTTTCAAATGCAAATCGAAAAGCTTGGATCCATCAGCTTTCACTAGAATCGATTCTGGACTTGCCTCAAAACGTCTTTTCTCACCTTATTTTCTATCCAAACAAAAATCCAAATTGCAAAATCGATTAAAATGAAATCAAACGGAATTTTGAGGGTGTAAAATTTAAAATATTAAACGATAAATCAACTAAATTTTGTAGAGTTTGGTTTTAATGCATGAGTTTGGTACTTTTTTTAAAAAATATCCTCCAATCTTGTGTTAATAATTTATTTAATAAATAAATTTGATTATTTGAATAGTTATATGTCATTTTTATTATAAAAATGCGGTACCACATTATTAAATACAAATCCATTTTTTTATATATAAAATAGAGAGAATCACGCATAAAAAAAAAAAAGATATTCCATAAATTTACCCCTTCTTTTCACGGGGACGTCATATTAGAGGTGATAAACTGATATGTTAGACACGTCTCAGTTCGAACAGCATCTCTAATCATAGAATTCATTGGAATTACTTAACTCTTTTTTTTTATGGGCTCATCATGTCACATCCCCAATTTTTTAATTTATACAATTTTAAATAACTCTTCACTTTAATTACATAACTCTAAATAATTCATAAAATATATCATGCAAGTTACCTCTTATCTCCTTTATGTTTATTTTTCTCTCTTTTGAATGATATTGTATTGGATTTCTTATATAAGAATCCATTGCTTATAGAAGCAATTGTCCTTGTATATAAATGTCAACTTATCTTATTTAAATGATAGTTCTTATTTTTAAGAATTAGTTAAGTTTCTCAGTTAAGCTTATGAAAATAATTTTTTTTAAATATTTTAAAATTTTTTTTTGAATAAATACTTAATAAGATGTTTACTATGAGATGCATACGAGTGACACATGCATTTAAAATTTTATCTTAAACTTAAGCATGTGACTGACACCCGACAAATTTCATTAACAATCAATAAATATCTAAATGCAATGGTCAATTTGTATATTTTAAATATTTTGAACAGTAGTTTTACTGTGCTAAATTAATTCTTTTTTAATAAAATAAAAAACAGTCTTGTCACGATCGACTCAAGATAAGGTGAGATTTAAAATCAGATGAGACTTCAAAGTAAACTAATCATAGGAGGGAGGCTCAAATATGTAATTTTTATTAAGTAGTAGACAATTTTATCAATAGGATATGTATGAGGCTAAATGGGGTGGTCAGTGACTAAAGCAAAAGTTTATCTAGATTTACCCTTGAGTGGGCTCTTAAGTCTTGCTAACCAGTATATTAGGTTTCGTATTTTTATTTTTTGTACAATTAAGAAGAGTAGTGATTAAGCAATCTAAAAAAGACAACTATTCATTAATAATTAAAATTTTTAAAAAGGAATGTTTACTTTTGTCATCTTTTTAAAATGTATTTGTAAATTGACTATTTTTTTTAATGTTAAAAATAATAATTCATTTAAATACTGTTTTAAAAAAGGCTAAATAACAAATGATCTAAATGTTATTATTAGCAATAGAAGAAAGAAAAGGGGGGGGGTTATCACGAATCATAAAAAATAAAATTGATCAAGAAATCAACAAAAGAAAAAAATGGAAGATGATTATTCATTAGATATGATTTTTTAAATAATATTGACTTTTTTTAGTATTTTTAATTTTAAAAACTTATATTTTTATTAAAAAATTCATTAATGAATATATATAGGATATTTTTATAAGGTCTAATATTATTTGTAATAAACAAATCTATGTACCGGTGCTTGGCATGAAGTAAATGAAGGTTTTATATCGTGGCAACAAATGAATGACAATGAAGTTGATTTATTAATGAGTAAATGATGAGATGATGATGATGGGAGGGGAGGTTGAGATTATTAGTACTAGTTAATGTGGGAGATAGCCAAAATAATGACAGTGGACCGCGGTGCACGCGCTAGTGGTAGCTCAGCTTTAGTAATAAAGGAAGTACGATTAAATTAAATTAACCTCATAAATTATGATTCATAATGAAGAACTATAAGTACCATAACAAATGCGGTGGCTTTAAAATTTCGACAATGGTGCGGCATAGCCATAGCTTAGCTTCTAGTTGGGGTGGCTGTGGAAGTGCCGTAGTCAAAATGGCTATGTCTAGGGATACTATTAACTAACCCTTGACCTTTTTAGTGATATATTTAACCCTTGATTTTTTTAATAATTTATCTTTAAAAAATACAAACAAGTATTCTTAAGATATTGTTTAAGAAATTAAAAAAAAATTGTATAAGAAATAATATATTTAGTATTTCAAAAAATATAATAATTAATTTTTCAATATAAATTTTCATCTTATGAATTACTTAATCAATACTCTTAAAACACTAATGAGTAAGATCCCGTGTCTTTTGCTAAAACGGGATAGAAGATACACTCCTGATAGTACTTACTTAATAGAAGAAACACTCATTTCAGCCAACACTCATAGAAGAAACACTCATTTCAACTTCAACCTAACAGATATTCTTCGGTTTCTACTATAACCAAAAAAAGTCACATATTTTTTTTGTCCAATATATAAATAAATTTTATTTTTTAATGATTCGTTTAATAATATTATTCTTAAAATATTATTTATTTAATATAAATTTCAATTACTCATTTAATAAAGATTGATATTTTAGATGTAGGATAATTTAGATAATAAACATAATTTTTTAAATTCATTGAGATTAACTAATTATTATAATATACATGTTTTATTTAATTTTTGTTTATGATAGGGACAGAGGGAGTAAATAACAGTGCTAAAACGGAATAGAAGAAACACTCGTTTAATTCATGCACGTTTATTTATGTGTTAGGTTGAAGTTGAAATTTATGGCCTCTTTGGTCAAACATTACTATACTTAAAAAAGAAAATATCGCACTAACCTAACAAAATTGCCCTATATTCTAGACTCGGTCTGAACTTGTATTAGCTATAAAAAATAATTATCTATACTAATACAGTTGAATTTTAGTTTCAACATTTTAAAATGCCCAAATTACCCTTATAACTGCAAACTAATAAAATTTCAGTTTATCTTTTCATTTATTTGTTTTTAGTTTTTTTTTACTAATAATGAGTTTAAGATATTATGAACACTGATATGTACCAAAACTGACTCGCATATGGAGTAGTTATCACTTAAAACTACTCTAACTTCAACTTGTTTTAATAATTAGGCTTAATTGTACTTTTGATCCCCCAAGTATCATGATTGTGCGATTTTGGTCCCTCGGGCTTCAATTGTGACAATTGGGTCCTACAGGTATCGCGATTGTGCAATTTTAGTCCCTCGGGTTCCAATTGTGCCAATTGGGTCCCCCAGGTATTACGATTGTGCAATTTTGGTCCCCCAGATATCACAATTATGCAATTTTAAATATCAGTAGCCTACGTGGCACATATGGGACTGATTTTATACTTAGTGAGGCCAACTTGATAGCTTACATGACATCCTACGTGTCAATTAAAGTATGTGAGGTGTCAACAATACTAAATAGGAATGTCATATAAGTTGTCAAACCGACCTCACTAAATGTCAAATCAGTATCACATGTGCCACGTAGGCTACAGACATTTTAAATTGTATAATTGTGATATCTGGGGGACCAAAATTGCACAATCGTAATTTCTGAGGGACCCAATTGGCACAATTGGAACCCGAGGGATTAAAATTGCACAATCGCGATACCTGTAGGACCTAATTGCCACAATTGAAACCCGAGGGACCAAAATCGCACAATCATAATACTTGGGGGACCAAAAATGTAATTAAGTCTAATAATTAATTATTATAAAATTATTATTATTATCATCATCATCATCATCGATTATAATAAAATCGGTTTTATGTTTGGACGGGAAATGAATTCTCTCCGGTGAAAAAGTAACATTAGAAATTAATGTAGGGATATCCCACCCTTATATCTCCTTTTGCCCCTTTGATATATTGGAAATATGGGTATTAGCGATTTGGTTTGGATCGATTTTGAGGTAAAAAGTCATCCGATCCAAGGATAAAAAGAGCATAGGATTCGGTTCGGTTCGGTTAGGTTTGGATGACTTCTTTAAAAATATCTGATCTAATAAAATACGATTTAATTCGGTTCGGTTGATTCGGTTTCTACCGACACATCATTATATATTTATATTACATCTAAAAATAAAAATTACAAGCTAAACTGAACAAAATCTTAAACCTATATATACTTATTGATACATTCATGTAAAAATATTTCATAAAATATATATAAAATAAATCAATATCATCATCATCTATTATCAAAACATCTTTTATTTATGTTTGGAATATTAGAAATATTTAAAAATCACGTCAAATATAACCAGTAAGTATTATTAGGAAAAAAGTCAACAAGTAAAAAATTAATAATGGAAAAAATAGAATAAACATATATTAAATTTATATATGCGGTTTGGTTTGGATTGGTTCGGTTTTAGAAAAGTGATCCAAAATTCGATCCGATCCGAACGGTTTTCACAAAACAAGATCCAAAAAAATCCAATAGACATCAGTTTTCTTCGGTTTATGATTTTTGGTTTTCTTTTAGATCGGTTTGGATATGAGCATCCTTAATGATAAAGTCTCTCACTCTCTATGGATGGCAGGGACTTCTCCGGATGAAAAAGTACGTGAGAGAATACATTCTCATTTGAGTGCATTTGTTGAAAAATAGTTTTAAAATAATTTATTTTTATTTGATCTATATATAAACAAATAAATTTTATACGTTGAAATGCAAAATAAAGTATGAAATTATTTACATAGTTTAATAAAATTTATTTTAAGATTAAGTTTGAAAAGATAAATGGAAAACTATTGTTAATTTTAAAATAATCTAACAGTTTTTTAAATAATTAAGCTGAAAACTTCGAAACTTCTCTAAAAATTGGTTTCTTTTATCATAAAAACAATTTTTGTTTTTGTAATTTAATTAAATTTGTCAAACATGTTAAATTAAATTAAAGACATTTTTTTAAAATAAAAATCATTTTCATGGGAGGTGATATTTTTCAAACAAATGGATTTGATTATATTTGAAAAAGTGAGCAAATATGAAGGGTGGCTGTGCTGAAAATCTTCATAAGCACGTATCCACTTGGCCGTAGCTGTGACCAGCACTATAGCGCCGAGTGATGGTACTGATTTATGTAAGCTGTCAGAAAATCACACTGGCAATAGTTTTGTTAGAAAAGCAGAAACAAAAGAAAAGAAAAAGATTCCAATTCAACTGCTGAAACTTGAAAAGGGCCCCAACCCATTACTCCACAGTGCTAGTGCATGATCTTATTTACAAATACGTACTCCAAATCCCACCCTTTCAGTACAATGCTTCCACCAATTCTCATCAGTACCACTTGAGTGCTCTGTATCTAACTATCTTATACATTATTATGATTTATTAAGACCCTGCACTTGAAGACAAACAGAACCCCGAAAACCCAGTTTTTTTTATAACCAAATTTAGTATTTTGTCCGGGAGTGTGATTTGAATCATTTCTCTTATTATTATTTTATTCCTTAACTCTTTCGTCTCCGACCACCAAGTCAATCTTATAACCCCTGAGCTTAAACATCTTATAGCAATTGTAAATAAGAAAAGTGATAGTGGTATGTACCATTTAATTACATTTCCCAAATTCAAATTCTTAGTCCAAAGAATTCATATTTTGGGTTACATCCGATCTACATCAATCAACTGTGAACCAAAGGAAAAATAGAATAGGAATCTCTCTTTATCTTCTCTTTTGCCAATAAAGCAGATAGAGTAGCAGTCAGAATCAGAAACTTAATTTGGCTTCGCTTGGCTTTGGTCACGCAAGGTCATATCACAATCTTTCTCAATATTCCATTTTAGGCATAGTTTTTTTTGCTGTTTCAAAAGCCTCAACGATCACACTGAGGAAAATTTTTCCCAGTTTTGAGTCTCATTAAGCGTGCACGCTTCTAAGAATGCCATGACTCCCTATCAATCCCCATAAGATCGTAATTATAACACAACACCAAACAAGCACCACCCCATTATTGAGAATGCCTTTATTATTTTGGCTATTTGCTACTTTAGCTATACAAGCTGACGAATGCATAAACCACTCACAGTATGTGTACAGTACAAAGAAATGAGAGTGTGTGAGGTGTAAGTGTGGTTGGTGTTTATGGTTATGGGGGACCTGGCCTCACATCTGCTTCTGCATGTTTTTCTTTCTTGCCTTGGCAGTGATACAACTCTGCTTCTTGTGTTTTCCCTAGAAAGTTACCCACTAATAGGAACTCTTTTTTGGCAATGCACTAATGGTAATATACTACCCAAAACCTTGTTTGCTAATTTTGAGTGCAGTACTTGCATTATCAATAATAAATAATATGACTCAATAATGAATGACTCTCCGTGGGTAGGTCACGGACATATTGCTTACATGTTGTTTAACTAGATTTTAATATAAAAAAAATACATGATTTGGTTTTTTTTTTTTACCAAACTTGGTTCCTTTTAAAAATTATTTACCAGTTTAGGATTGTTCTGAAACTATTTATCAATGAGGGGTCCTTTTGAACACGTGGCATTTTTTTCCACTCTGACGGGTCAAAGACGCCAGTCAGACTGGCGCCTTTGACTTACACTGGCGCCTACCAGTATTAAAAAAAAACACAATTGATAGCAATAATAAGAAGTATAAAAAAATAATAGCAATAACAATTTATACCAATAAATATTCATCAATTATTACAGTAGTAAAAAAAAAATTATCTTGTAATAGCATTAATGTCATCGTTACTCCATATACTTATAATATAATTTTTTTTAGCAGTGTTCCTTTAAAATTGCTGGTAACTTTTTTTTAATTCTTACAAGGTAAATTTTTTTTTACTACTGTAATAATTGATGAATATTTATTGGTGTAAATTGTTATTGTTATTATTTTTTTATGACTCTTGTGATATTATTTGCTACTTGTTATTAGGGGATTTTTTTATTGCCTCTTGTTGTTTTAAATATATACTTTATCATTAATGTCATCGTTACTCCCTATATTTATAGTATAATTTTTTTTAGCAGTGTTTCTTTAAAATTGCTGGTAACTTTCTTTTAATTCTTACAAGGTAATTTTTTTTACTACTATAATAGTTGATGAATATTTATTGGTGTAAATTATTATTGCTATTATTATTTTATGACTCTTGTGATATTATTTGTTACTTGTTATTATGAGATTTTTTTTATTGCCTCTTGTTGTTTTAAATGGCTTTTTGACCAAAATGAGTTTCTTTTAGAAACTATCTATCAGTAGCAAGTAGCAAATAACAATGACAAATAACAAATAATATCACAATAGGCTTAAAAAAATAATAGCAATAATAGTTTACACCAATAAATATTAATCAATTATTACAGTAGTAAAAAAAATTACCTTGTAAGACTTAAAAGAAAGTTACCTGCAATTTAGAAGGAACACCGCTACAAAAAAAATTATACTATAAGTATAGGGAGTAACGATGACATTAATGCTAAAGTATCTATTTAAAACAACAAGTGGCAATAAAAAAAATCTCCTAATAACAAGTAGCAAATAATATCACAAGAGTCATAAAAAAACAATAGCAATAACAATTTACACCAATAAATATTCATCAATTATTACAGTAGTAAAAAAGGTTTTACCTTGTAAGAATTAAAAGAAAGTTATCTGCAATTTAGAAAGAACACTGCTACAAAAAAAAATTATTCTATAAGTATAGGGAGTAACGATGACATTAATACTAAAGTATCTATTTAAAACAACAAGAGACAATAAAAAAAATCCCTAATAACAAGTAGCAAATAATATCACAAGAGTCATAAAAAAAATAATAGCAATAACAATTTACATCAATAAATATTCATCAATTATTATAGTAGTAAAAAAAAAATTTACCTTAAAAGAATTAAAAGAAAGTTTCCAGCAATTTTAAAGGAAAACTGCTAAAAAAATTATACTATAAGTATAGGGAGTGACGATGACATTAATGCTATTACAAGGTAAAAAAAAATTTTACTGCTGTAATAATTGATGAATATTTATTGGTGTAAATTGTTATTGCTATTATTTTTTCATACCTCTTATTATTGCTATCAATTGTTTTATTTTTATTTTTTTTAATACTGGTACTGGTGTCTTTGACTTGGAAGGCGCCAGTCTGACTACGTCTTTGACTTGGAAGGCACCAGTCAGACTGGCACCTTTGACACGTCAGAGTGAAAAAAATAAAATATGCCACGTATCTAAAAGGACCATCCATTGATAAATAGTTTAAAAATAATCCTAAAACGATAAATAGTTTAAGAAGTGATTTCGGTTAGGACCATCATGTACTTTGTCATTTGTTCATAATATCATAAACTGATTTCGATTATTTAATAAAAATGTATAATTTGAATACAAAAAATAGACGAAGAAAATGCCAAGTGATAAAAATACAAAAGCAGTCCTGGAAAAAAGCAAAGAAAATGAGATAAAAATGGAAAGTAAGTGAGAGTGACGTGTAACTGTAAAGAATGCAATGAATATAAACAAATGAGATGAGTAACGTGGTATAACCATACATTAATGATTAAAAATAAAAGTTATTCCATGATTTTAAAACATCACATGATCATTTAAAAAAGTTACATGGTTTTATAGTTTAATCTTGACAGTTTAAAGTTTGATCCAATGGCTCAGATTTACTCCTCACTCTCATATAAAAAGGGTTTTCTCACTTGATATGTCTCATATATATATATATATATATATGGGTCATATCTAGTGAGATGACTCTTCTTACATGAGAGTGAGAGGTGTGAATCTTGGCCATACAACTGTATATGGATGATTAAGATTGAAAGTTATTTAATGGTCACATGACTACTTAAAAAAGTCACATGACTATATGTTTTAATCTTGAACATCAAGGTTTGATCTAATGGCTATGATTCACCCCTCTACTCTCATATAAGAAGAGTCATCTCACTTGATATGTCATATATATATATATAATCGAAATAAATGGAAATAAATTGGACTGAATTTCAAAAAAAAAAAAAAACAAGTGAAGGAGTTAATAAGCAAATTGAAACAAGTGCAGTTAAACAGAAATCAAATCATCATATCAATTGATCATCACTCGATCAAATAGCCGAAGAGAAGAAGCTACAAAGATAACCTGTAGGCTGTGCGAGATATGCGTGCAAGTAAAAAAGTATCACAATAAAAGGAATGAACAAGTTGGAAGGCTAGTGTAGAAGATTTACAGATCAATTAGCTTCAGGTTTTGGTTTAAGATATAATGTTAAATGTATGGAAAACGGTAACGAATGTCCTTAGAGTCCTCGTTAAAAAATCAAAAAAAAAAAGTTTGAATAGAAAATTGATGTATTTAATATTTAAAAAAATTAAAATACTTAGTTTTCAATGAAAACTTATTTTTCTTGATTTCTTATCAAGTGCCTTAAGAGCCGCTAGCATCATGACCTTAAATCTATTTATGCAAGTTTTTGTCTATCCCATTGAATCCAAGTCTCTCTTATATTTTGGGCTCCCCTTAATTTAACATGTGGTATCAGAGTTGATGATACGCATTTTATTGCATATGATGATTGATGGTGGTTCAAGTATAAAGAAAATCATGTGTGGCCTGATTTGGAGGAGGTGATTAGACTTCGATGCAATGTAGGCTCTTGGTGACACTGCCAAACACTTGTTAGGCTCTTACTTATTGGGGATTGAGCATCTGTGAAGGAATTACATTTTAAGGGAGAGATTATTGGAAATTCAAGTATAAATTAGATGTAGGTCAAGAAGTTGCACGTTAAAAAGTTATGGACAAGTTAATCTGTTAAAGGTTATATAAGTGGTAAAAAAAACTTATAAAGCTAATATCTTAATAAGATTTTTGGTTAGGATATTGCTGTGTCATATAACCCATTATTATGTCATTCTTCATTTGTCTCATTAGATGCCATCAGACTCCCCTGATCCTAACATTATTGACAAGGAAAATGCCTAACTGCTTGGATCTGCTCATGGTCATATTATCCTTTGTGGCTATCTTGGATTTTGCTAAGTGTTGGCATCTTTTTTTATTCGATGTTTTCCTTCTTTTCTTTTCTTTTTTATCTTGGTTCTATTTTCAATCGAAAACTTGATATGTAAGTCTTATTTGATTTTTCGTAACTAATCTATCTATAAATAATACAATTCTATCTCCTAGGCAATATAGTTTTGACATATGTCATCTTCCCTATGTATGAAATATTGTCATGTATCATGTGTCAAGTGTCAACACTACAATTTTCCGATTTATTATTGTATTTATAAACTTAACAAACTAAAAATAAAAATCGAATGAAAATTATCGAAATTGAAATTGAAATTTAAAGTTTAAAGTAACTAATCTTATCTAATTATTTAATTTATTAATATTTTTATTTCAAATTTAAGGTCATATAATATGTATTTACGTAAATCTTATCAAAGTTGAAATTAAATTTAAATTAGGTGAATTAAAATTAAAATTAATGTATCAAAATTCCCTTTTTAAATAATTCATAAATTCAAAAATGTATTTAAACTTATTTGAATGACTAATTTTAAATTTATCTATCTATCTATAAACATTTCTACTATGCATGCTAGAAATGTTTGCCTGATGTATATATATATATATATATATATATATATATATATATATATATATATATATATAATCTATCTATCTATATCTATATTTTATAAATAATACAAACAATCCCTTGTATAAGAAAAATTTGTCATGTGTTAGTTTCCACGTGTCATTATCATATCTTTTTTATTTTCTATTATATTCATATAAATATGAAAAAACAAAAAAAAATATTTATGATTATCCCGTGTGTGAGCACGAGATCAAAGTCTAGTATCATATATATGAATCTAGTAATTCAATACAAGATTGCAAACTTAAAAGATCCAAGTCCCTTTTACTTGGACTAATACACGTTAATATCATTATATTATATCTTATTTGAACAATCAAGATTAAAAGATAAATACATGTCTTATAAAAAAAAGGGTAAACACATGTGATTTTTTAAGTATTCATATGACTATTAAATAATTTTTAATCTTGATATCATTCATGTTTGATTAATATTTACTATGCTCACCTTTAAATACAAAATATTTTCCCTGGATAGTTTAGATTTAGAGTGATACAACGTAACCACTTGTCAATTTCTGTATCAAAAGAAAGAATATCCAATATAATACAATGCAAATGAAGTCCAAATAAGAAATTTGAGTACATTTCTATATAAAACTATTGAGAATTAATGCTATATCCTATCCTGCACTACAAAAATTGACAGAAATAATCTGTATTATAAGTTTATAAGAAGCACACTATTATTTATTTGCTCTATACACTTTAAAATGGCATGATCTGGATGTCTGAAACAAGAACGCCAGATAGCAGAATCACATGCACCAGTAAATTGAAAGATAAAGACAAAACAACAACAGAATTGTACTCTCTAGAAAAGAGTACAGTTTATCCACATTTCTGCATTTGATGAGAATTGTACGTTTTAGTTCGTTTACAAGTCCTTATAATTAATTAAGACATAATCAAGAAAGAACTAAACAACACTACAATTAACATCATTTGTATAAACATGTTAAACAAAAAAGACTGTTCTTTATAATGGGAAAAGACAATGAAAACACTGTTTAAGATAAACTTATAGGAAGTTGAAGACAAGTGTGACCAATGTGATCAGTACTGGGTTGAGACTGATATATCACCACTTTCTAACAAAACCAAATCAATGCAGTGGCAGGAACTAGCATGAAGAACATCACCTGAAATGATGTTACTACATTAAACTTGTTTATAATTAAATGGAAAGTATGGGCACTCTGGTGCAAAATTGTTGTATTGAAGGCAAAGTTGACAAGGAAAGGGAGTAAAAGAAAAGTGAATTGGGATGGTGATGGATCAAGGAGGCCAGTTTGGGAGGAGTTTGCATTGGTCATAGGAATATTATAATTAGCTTCATCTGCACAAGAAATTATATGAGTTCTCAAAAATCAATATATTGGATTGATAGTGATAGTTGTTGTAAATGTTTCTACCTCGTCCAGGACCACCTCTAACCCAGTTCTTATTGTTTTTACGAAGGTTTGGGCCATGTCTGTCGGTGCTCCAAGCATAGGATTAACTATAATTATTTGTACATCAGGATTGCTAGGCTTGGGGATTAATTTCCAGAATTATGCAAAACTATTTTGCATTACTGATCAAATTGCATATGTAAAGTTACAAAACAAGATAATGCAGAATATTTGAAGAACACTAGTTTTTCAATTGGTCAAAGATTAAAACCTTAGCTATTATGCAAAAATATATACATAATTTAAACTACCCTTGTTTGCAATAAGGTAAGTGGTTGCACTGCATGTGTATTGTGTTGGCTCACAAGCAAATGGTGAGTTTGTGGAAAAGGGTTGAAGCAACATTGCTTTATGCCGTGCGAGCAGTTGTAGCAGCCGATACTTTTGGTGCTGGGACCACATAGACATAGCCTTGGGGCTGGGGTAGCACATGATATTCTTGATGCGGTACGGTTCAGTAATGAGTAAAGTGTAGACTTGGTTTTCATTGTTCAAACCTCAACTTTTTGGTATTTTTTTGTCTCTGAAATTCGCTCAATAAGACAAAATATGGGTACATACAACATACCCAAAGGATGTTATTAGTCATGATACTCATCACGACTCTAATTAACCGAGTAGCGGATATGCCTTCTCAAATCAAACCGTATTTGACCAAAAAACATAATAATGGGTTGAATTGGTACAAGTTTTTAGAAATGATTTAATTGGTATATAATGATATTGTAAATTTTTTTATATTATCAAACAATCAAAAATTAACATATTATTATAAATATTTGATTCTTATCGTAGTCAACTAAAAAATTATTGATTTCTGATTTACACTGATAATATATACAAGTTAAACTCTTTTAAAAATATTCTTTTACATTGATAGAATTTAGAAATATTCTTTTACACTATAGTTTTTTTTTTTTTTGTGCAACTCTACACTCATAGAATTCTACCAGGTCTGTAATAGTTCAAGTTTAATTTAATAAAATTTATTTTATCAGAGTAGTTTAGTAGTATTAGAGTGTTAGAGTACACAATAATTTAGGGCCCGTTATATACCCAAAAAAAAAGAGTGCACAATAATTTCTTTAGATTTTAAGACAAGTAACAAGATATAAAATAAAATCATCTCTTATACAGTTTTTTTTACGCAATCTCTTATACAGTTGATTCCCCCGTTTAATGTAACCAAAATATTTCACTTTTTTAATGCTTGAGTGTGTTTTGTTTTTTATTCATAAAATACGTCAAGTCGTCAAGCATAAAACAAAAGCTATATATTACTTCTTCTTTTTTTATAGACAAATATTAGTATATTAATATTAATATTTTTGTTAATGATGGGGTTTGAACCATAAACCTCTTTATCACTGTACTCCTTATCTCCCCATCGAAACCATCCTGACCACCATATGACTCCCCAACATTACCCTTATAGGTACCTTTCAATTGGTAATTTGATACCTACCTCTTGAGTGAATTGTAATTCCTAATGTTTTATTTTTGTTACCAGTCACGAATTTTCGATGAGTATTGTTCATTAGTTTTGCGGTCGACCCAAATATACAGCCTACATTAATCAACCACATAACCAATAGTCAAGTAAAGAATGTTTAACTAAAAATATCAAAGCAAAAAAAAAATGTATTGATTAGAGTAGGATATTTTACCATTTTTGTTTATATGCAAGGAGAGAGGCTTTAATGCACGTTTCTTCTTTGGTTGATCAAACACTTGCCTTGCATACATCGCTCCTGTCATGTGGCCTTATAAAATCAAGCCACCTATCAATGTTGCAAGCCTTCCTGAGATCCTCAAAGGGTAGGTGGGGATCTCGTAAGAGTTAAATGTCCTTAAATGTGCTCCTTGTACATGTCATACAAGCAACATTTCTTCATCTAAAATTAAAGAGAGTATAATGTCATGTTAAGTTAACTCTATGTATAAACCAATGCTTTATAAATCAATCCAGAGATCGAATCGGTGAGACATCCAGATCATGGTTCAATTGGTTCAACTCACGATTGAATCGAGTGACTAATAAATAAATAAATAAAAACAATATTAAATTGGGGGAAAGTAAAAAAAATTAATAAAAAAAATCATTTTAACAAATTTAATTTTAAAATTTATTGGATATATTTCAAATTTCTTTAAATAAAAAAACATTGAGAAATTTGTTTATAGGAAACCGAGTTCTCTTCTATATTTTATAAAGGTAAATACTAACGAGAGTCTTAAATATATTGGTTAAGAAAACTAAAATAGTAAGTTTTTAAGCGAAATTATGTTTTCAATACATTGGAAAAGATATACTTAACTTTTGAATGAATAATCATCTTGTTTGGAATACTTAAACAGTGTTCTTAGGGCTCTCATTAGCAAGATCATTTTTTAAAAAGTTTTTGCTAAAGAATGTCCTAAAGTTTAAGGATTCCAAACAAAGTAATTCTCCATTGAAAGGTTAAATATATCTCTTTCCAATGTATTAAATAAAAAAAAATACACAACTTTCCATAAAAACTTGCTTTTTAGAGTTCTTAAATAATTTACTTAGAACACTTCTTTTCATTTACTTTTAAGGCTGTGACAAATTTTCATCGTGAAAAATGGACGGAAGTAAAAAAATTGTTAAAGCTAAGATACCTAAAAATTGTGCATGTTTTTTCCACTTTTTATTTATGTTTCACTGTGGAAACTCGTCATAAAATATACAGGAGTACTAACGAATCAGACAAGATGATTAACGGACCACATAGACAAGCAAACGCATTGGCGGATTTAAGAGGGTGCCTTTGATTACCACGACCCCCTCAAGTTTTCACTTTATTTATATATATATATATATATATATATATAAACTATTTTTTATTTTTCTAAGAAACTGACTATGACATACAATTTTTTATCTCTTAAATATGGCTAAGATATACATTTTTTGAATGATGAATTTGTTTTGAATTATTTAATCTTGGTTTTTACTACAACGATGTTGTTATAAATTTCATTTTTGAGGTTCAGTCATTGAGTCAGAGTCACAGTAATGTTTAAGAAGAAATCATTGATTCATTTTTTAAGAGAAAAGACACTAATTTTAATTTGAGATAGTAATGTTAAAGATGTTGTTGAGTAACTTATTGTATCACCTCCTTCTAAAACTATTAAGATTGAATAACGAAAATGTATCCACAAATTTGTTAATATCTTATCAATCAACTTAGATCTGTATGAATAATAATTTATATAATATCAAGCTTTAATAATATATCAAAATTGTTTCATAAGAATTACCTGTATATGTTAGTTAATATTTTTTTATTTCTATTTCATGATACTTGTATTTTATTTTGGCCCCCCTCATATTAATTTTCTAGCTCTGTGCTTGAGTAAACGAATACTGAAAGTGTAAGAAAAGATTAATATATCTCACATTTATAAATTTAAGGAACTAAATAGTTAATTTTTTTATTTAAAGACCAAAAATAGGGTCTCTAATAATTTTTTGAGGACTAATTAGAATCTTTATTCTTACTTTAGTTAATAGGACATTGAAAAGTCCATCAATCAAAAATCGACTTTCCAATAGGACAGAATAGTATAATTTCTTGAGTTACAAGACAACTTTTTACCTTATACACCGTTTGATAGATAATGGACAGTATGAGTAAAATAATATTTTATAATATATAGTTTATATGATAATATATTAGGAAATGATAATTTTGTATTTTTTGGTAATCTGTCCATGGATAAAAAATTGTCTCATGATTTATTGGGGGACAAAATTTTAGATTTTTATCTTATCTACCTTAACTACTTTTCAAATCAAATAGAATATAAAAATTATATAATATCCAATTCCTTGTAAAAATAAACATTTTTACAAATCAAAACCACCTTACCAAATTACTATACCATAAAAGGAAGCCGTAAATAAAGGGCAAACATGGAAGAAGAAAATGGTAGCATTTGAGAGATGCTTGGTTCCAAAATATTCCCGATCTTGACATGCTTCCGGGGAAGAGACAGCACAGCACAGCCTTGGACAAGCACTATTTGGTTCGATGCCCCCCATTCACTCGTGTCATGGGTCATTCACCCCGTCCCTTCAAATCGCTTGCCCTATACATAATGCCAAATTGATTTTTCCAACCCCAAAAAAAGTCAGTTGGTTCCGTAAAGACGAAAACACCCACACATCCCAAATCACTTGCGAGTGCGGTGTTGCTTTAAATGCCTAAAAGCAGCCCAAATCCCAACCTTAATCACTCTTACGTCAGTTCACTTGAGGCTTCCGGCTCCAATTAACACAAGCACTTCGTTGGTGGGACGGTATCTCACTTACATGATTGGAGGGGCCAAATAACAAAACTTAAGTTTATTATATATATATATATATATATATCAAGTTTTATATAAATTATTCATAATTATTTGTTTCATAATTTTAGTTACATTAATAATCTATCAATATACATGATAATCTATCAATCCAAAGTAGATTATCATCCCTCTAACACTTGCAACCAACACTAGGATTTAACACGCATCCAACACGAATTAGGTACGTGTTGCTGATGACTTTTTGGATATAATAAGTAACTGAAATCTCAAACAATCAACAAATCTTTGAACGGTCATAACTTTTGATCTGGATGGAATTTTTGAACATACTCCCTCCGGTCCTTATTATAAGAGGCAAATGACTACTTTTTTTTTTTTCAAAATATAAGACACGTGCATGTATTTTGACAAATATTAAATGTTCATTTCCAATTTTACCCATATTTATAATAGGGTTTATATTTACGAGAGTGTAACTTTCAATACAAGTATGATTGTTCATTAATTATTAGAAGGGAGTAATTTTGTAAATTTATTGAATATTAATTACAAATAGTTTATTTCAATGCATTTCCTTGGTCTGTGTTTTAGGGTTTTGCCTCTTATATATAGGATCAGAGGGAGTATTATATATACACGGAAAGCTCTTTTCGAGATCGTCGTCTTAACATCTAATTTGTCGATAGCAGGGGCCAAAGCCCCTCCCAAAGTATATGTAGTTTCGTTCCTGTTGGTGGTTTTTCCATAATGCTACATCATATTATCAACTTTTTTCATGGCTTCGATTATTATATACTAACGGAGAATGTTAACGATTACCCTTAGGACATTGGTTAAGAAATCAAAATAGGTAAATTTGTATGGAAAATTGGTGTATTTATCATATTGAAAAGTGTTAAACTTAAATTCTCAATACAAACTTTCCTTTTATGGTTTTCATAATCAGTGCCCTTACGCTTTGTTTGGATGTGGGAGGAAAGAAGTATGATAGAGAGAAGTAGGAGAGAAGAGAAAATGAGTAGAAAATGAAGAGATTTTTTGATTGTTTGGAATGAAAGAAAAAGGAAAGAAATATGAGAGAAAGAAGTAGGGAGTTTTCTCTTCGTTTGTTTGGTTGGAGAGTAAAGTGAGAAAAAAGAAAATGTATATGATATATAATGACATTTTAACCCTTTGAAAAAAATATTTAAGAAGACTTTGTATTAAAAGATATGGGCAGTATTGGGAGAATGAAAAAATAGTGTTGGAAATAGTGAAATCTCTCCATATTAAGGAAGAGATTTCTTTTTTGTGGGCCCCGCCACAAAAATTTTCTCCTTTCCCTGTTTTCTTCCCTCAACCAAACATATGAAAACACACTTTTCTCTCCCACTTCCATCCTCCATACTTGTCTCTTCCCATTTTCTATTGAAACAAACAATGTGTTAGGGCAATCGTTAACAAGACCCTATATTAATTTGTGTAATTGAAATCTTTATACATGTAAATAATTAATAGTTTTTCATGTAATTTTTAACAAGTATTCTCTATGTACTCTTATAAACAAAAAAATATCTATATTTTGTGGACTTAAATATAAGCAAAAGTCAACCAATTCAACTATGTTTAATGTCAGTGTTTTAAAAGTCTAGATAATCAACCAATCTAACCAATTATCCTTTTACTTTTCCAAGAGCATTGCACACTCCCGAGATAATTAAATGATAATTTAGTAATTGTAACTCTTTTTTTTACATAATTCAAGAAAATTAAACCAAATTAACTAAATTCCTTAATAAGTGTGAAGTTAGTTAATTTTGCTTATAATTGAGTCTGGAGGTAGTATAATCATATACTTGAAATACATTTAACTGAGGTTTATTCTACCCAAAGCACTTGGATGAGATGACACGTATCTCTTCTAGCTTAGTGTCTGTTTGGTTTGCCAAATCCGCAAGCATATAACGGATAACTTATAGCGGGTGGAAAAGTAGCACAGTTTGATAACCGTTTTTAAAATTAGCGTATAGCGTTTTTTCACAAGCGTATAACTTTTTTTCCAAACGCTACTTGAAGTAGCGTTTAAGCTTATAGCGTATAGCTTATCATTTTTTATTCCATTTTTATCCCTGCTATCTTAATTAAATTCCTCACTTATCCTTAATTAATAAAATAAATACTAATAATTTAATATAGTATATAAATAAGAATTAAACTCACTACTTAGATTTATATTTAAGATAAAAAAAATAGAAATATATTTTTATCTATAAAAATAGAATTTATATAAAAATCATATGATAAATATTTTTTTATAATTCCACTTTATTTATTAAAAATAATTAAAACTAGATTAACATTAAAATTTTAAAATACTTTATTTTTTAAATGATAAAAAATTTAAAATAAATTAAAGTGTTACAAGTGATAGTTATTTCAAAATAAACAATATAAATAATATATATATATATATATATAATTTATAAAAAAAAATCATTTTATGTCATTTTACGTTTATCAACTTGTCCAACCGCTAGTTTTACCAAACACTTCAAATCCAATCCCAAGTTAATCCGTTATCAGCTAGTTTATCCGTTATCCGCTATCAGCTAGCTTATCCGCTAACCGCTAGCTTATCCGCTAGTTTTTACCAAACAGAGCCTGTGTCTATTTGGTTTGTCGAATCTGCTAGCGTATAGCCGATAGCTTATAACAGATGGAAAAGTTGCCCCGTTTGGTAACCATTTTTAAATTAGCGTATAGCGTTTTTTCACTAGTGTATAACATTTTTTCAGACGCTACTTGAAGTAGCGTTTGAGCTTACAGAGTATACTTATCATTTTTTCCTCCATTTTTATCCATATTATCCTAATTAAATTATTCATTTATCCTTATATAATAAAATGAAATACTACGTAATAAACTAACATAGTATATAAATAAGAATTAACTTCACTCTTAGATTTAAATTTAATATAAAAAATAGAAGATATTTTTTGTATATATAAAAAATAAAATTTATATAAAAATCATATTAGTATATGATTTTATTTTTATTATTCTTTTTTATTTATTAAAAACAATTAAAACTAAAATGATATTAAAATTAAAAAGTTAATATTTTAGTTTTAAATGATAAATAATTTAAAATAAATTAAAGTGATAATTATTTAAAAAAATAAAAATAAATTATATATATAAATAATTTATATAAAAAACATGCAAATATATCCTTTTGTGTCATTTTACATTTATCAACTAATACAACTGTTAGTTTTACCAAACACTTCAAATCCAATATGCTAGCTAATCCGCTAACTTCGATTATTATATACTAATTTGTGTAATTAAAATCTTTATACATGTAAATAATTAATAGTTTTTCACGTAATTTTTAACAAGTATAATCATATACTCTTTTTTTTTTTACTAAAAAGCTATTCATTCATTCAAATTGATAAAATATATCGAACAACACAAATCCAACATCGCTAAAAATCGAAAAGGATGAATCTGCGAACAAACTCACAGCACCCAGGTTAATAGCATAACACGGCAAAATCAAAATGCCTACAAAAGTGACAAAATCAAAGTCACCGGAATACCCATGTCTCCGGATTTGTGACATTGACACCCAATTCTTGATCAAATCTGTGATGGATCAAAGCAAATCTGCCAATCTGAACCAAACGAACAACGCACCAAGACGGGAAATCAAACAAACACCGTACCAAGACGGGAAATCAAACAACGCCTCACCAAGACGACGAACGACAATGCCGCCGCACACTACAAAAAAAAGGTTATTTAGCGACCGAAAATAGCGACCAAATTTGTTGGTTGCTGTTTGCAACCGAAATGGCGACCGATTGTAGGATCTAAATCAAACACTGATTAGAGTTGATATTGCGACCGAAATAACGACCGAAATAGAGCGTAGCAGAGATATCGGTCTCTATTTCGGTCGCAAAATAAAGGAAAGTAAAAGTCATAAATTTATGATTTTTTAGCGACTGAAATGGCGACCGAGTTAAATGTAACTGTTAAAATTAAGTTATCTTTTGCGACCGATATTAAATCGGTCGCTAAACGACGCGTCAAAAATTAAAATAGAGCGTTTTAGCGACCGAATAATTCGGTCGCTAAAATTATGAATTCAAATTTCAAATTAACCATTTTAGCGACCGATTTAGCCACCGAATTATTCGGTCGCTAAAATTATGAATTCAAATGTCAAATTAACCATTTTAGCGACCGATTTAGCGACCGAATAATTCGGTCGCTAAAACTAAAATCCCTAAAACTAATATTTTGGTCTCGACGCCCTCTCCCTCACTTTCTCTTCTCTTTCTCTGCTCCTTCTTCCTTCTTCTTCCACACTTCTTCTTCCTTCTTCCCAACTTCATCTTCTACCTTCTTCCTTCCTTCTTCTCAGTCACACGACCACCACCCTGAGGCCGCCGTTCGGCCACCGCACGGCGAGGGAAGATGACCCGCGACTCGCCACCGCCCTCCTGGCACGCACAGCTGCGGTTGCGCCGTCCTCCGCCACGGTAAGGTGGTTTGACTTCCATTCTAGGTGGTTTCTCACCTCTCTTTGTTAGTTTAAGTTCCTTCCTTCATCTCCTAGACTTACCTTCAAGTTTTGAGTACATGGGTGTTACAGGAACACTGTCACCGCTGCTGGACGCCGTACCGTCGCCGTCCGCCGCCGCGAGGAGCCCCACAACACCACCCCAACTTCTTCTTCTTCCTTGGGTGAGTCAAAACCCTCTCTTGTGTCTCAGATTCAAAACCCCCAAATTGATTTTGAAACCCTAACCCTAACCCTTTGGTTTCAGATTTTAATCTTAAAATTAAAGCTTGCTTTATGAAATTGGGACTGTGAAACTGGTTTTATTGTCCTATGAATTCTAGTTCTATGTGAATCAACTTGTTAGATTGAACATAATCTGTTTGAGAAAATGCTTGAATCAATTGCTCAATGTGTTATTGGATTTTATTTGTTGTATGAGATGTAAATTGGTTTTGAACTCCAGCATGTTGATTTTAGATTTTTGTTTGATAAAAATGGTTGAACTCTTGTTAATGGGTATAAGCATGCAAGTATCTTTGAACTTTTGGTTATATGTGGTTTCAAGATATGTAACAATTGAATAATATTGGTTGAGTTTGAGTTTGCATTGAAATATCATATAGTGTGATTGCTATGTGTGAAATGCAGAAATTAAAATGAATTGGATTCAGTTGGGTATCTAATGGTGTTGTTGTTTCTCCAGCTTTTGAAGCGTATGATCAAGGTTTGTTATGTTTGTCAAGATAATATTTGTGCTTTAGGGAACATCATTTTTTGGAATTATATCATGTATATTATTTTCTTATTCGCAGGGTATGATGTATTTCTGGGTAATTTTTGTGGGTTGGTTTCTAGCGAACATGTCAACAAGAACATCTTTTCACGTGAGTAAGTCCACAAAGCATATCTCTTAGACTTTATGTGGAAACTTTTAGAAAGAATGAAATGTAAAGAAAAGGGAAGAAATGAATCCTACCTATTTCTTTTAGACTTTGTATGATATGCTTTCTCTTTCTCTTATTGATAAGACAACTTGATAGAAAAGGATTATAGCCTACAAGGTTGTTGAAGATTTTGAAGATTGTGAATTTGTGGATACATTTTATATCCAATTTTCCATTCAATCATCTGTGTTTCATTATATTCTTGTATAAGGGAAGCATTATATTTTTGTCTCATTATATTCTTATGCAGAGTTGGGAAGACAATTACTTTTTAAGGGACAATGGAGGCGATGAACTCCACAAAGGTCTAAAAGTTGGATTCAAACGGTTCCTTGGTGAACTCCACAAAGATCCCCATAATTTGGTGTTTTGCTGGATGTAAAGGTTCAAGTGGCTTTTTCTCTTTTGCTGCAATTATCCCTAATAAGCTTTTAAGCACTAAATTGCCAATAGCTGGGCGGTGGATTGGTTTTAGATATTAGGTGCTGAGGAATTCTTTTTGGTCGACGATTAG
Source organism: Sophora flavescens (assembly GCA_030762895.1). Classification (NCBI taxonomy): domain Eukaryota; kingdom Viridiplantae; phylum Streptophyta; class Magnoliopsida; order Fabales; family Fabaceae; genus Sophora; species Sophora flavescens. Next base: position 159,631,464 of record CM061067.1, on the reverse strand, counting down.
TTAGTATATCAACCATTATTGTCTTCTCCGACTTTGGTTGAATCTCTACCTTATCCCTCTTGTATTTGGTTCTTTTGTTTATGAGTTTAGAGTACCCATTATACTCTTTCAATACACTTTAGCTTATAAAAAAAAAATATATTTGGTTTGTTATATGTTTTTTTAAAGAAATCGGTCACTAAATTGGTCCCTAGAACAAGTTTTGGGGACACATTTAGTGACTGATTTTTTTTAATTTGGTGGCCAATTTAGCGACCGAATTAGCGACCGAATTTTCGGTCGCTAAAATTGGTCACATAGCTGGTTTTAGGAGACCAATTTAGTGACCGATTTTTATAAATTAGCGACCGAATTATTCGGTCGCTAATAGCGACTAGCGACCGATTACAAATTCGGTCGCTAAATGATTTAGCGATCAGGGTTTTAGCAACCGTCATTATTCGGTCGCTAATTCGATCGTTAACCTATTTAGCGACCGAATTTTGATGAATAGCGACCGATTTCTTCGGTCGCTAAACACCCTTTTTTTTGTAGTGGCATACAGAAGACGAAAAACATGAAAAACACGAAGAAAAAAACCAGATCTATGTGAAAAAATCACTTATTTAGATAAGATGGGAGAAAAAACGAAGTAAATGGGTGATTCCAAGCCAAAAAATAGCTCAAAACCACCCCTCTAATAGTGGCACGCGGCTGTGTTTAGAGAGAAGGGAGAGAATTTGAAGTCAGAGAGAGAAGGTGGGAGATGGCACGTATCTCTTACGGCTTAATCAGATCGAGGTCTTGAGTTCGAATCCTGGCCCTGGGAGTGCACCAACGTTAAAACACTTGAGGGAGAGCTTTACCGCCCTTATTATCCTACCCAACTCAAGGGATTAATCTTCACAGCTGTATGCGGAGGATACCATTGGAAACGGAAAAAAATAAAATCGAGGTTTATTCTTTAAAAAATGACATATCATATTCTATATGATCTGAGTGTATAAAAACATTAGTAGTTAGAACGAATTAAAACTTCTTCAAATGTAGGTGAACTTTTACCGACGTATAAATCCTTTATTAAATAAGATGGTATAGATAACATTAGTCTCTAATGCTGTATAGCTAAAAGGATTAACATGGACTTCAACTCCAAAAAAAAATTAATATGGAGTTCAGTCAGAATTAATTAAGATATTATGGGCGATTATTAAGTAAAGTAGAGTTATAGAAATTACTTATTCAGTATAGTATTTGCTTTTAAAATGTTCAAAAAAAAATCATTTGGATGCATTAGGTTTTTTTTTGTGTGTGAATAAACTGGGGAAACTAAGCCCCCACCACAAAAAAATCTAAAAACCACAGGGAAAGAAGTTAGAAGTAGTATCTCCCAAAACAATTAAATACAAGAAATCTAGACAAAAATAAAAAATTCTACTATGACTTGATGAGTGTGATTCCACCTCATATTTGCTTATCATATTGCATGCATTTTCATATAGTTTAGGCATTTTTAATTTGATTTTTGTTAGTTTTTATCTTGGAACGGGTAAGGCGGTTTTGTGGTGTTGTTTTGCAGAAATTAAGGATTAAATGCTCAAGATCAACAATGATGGGGCTTGGATGAAGATGGGGCTTGAAAAGTGAAGAAAAATGAGCCAAATAGAGCCCATCACGGCCTAGCCGTGATGGTCAAGCAGAGCTAAAAAGAAAGAAGATTGAAATCAGAACTGGTCACGGCCTAGCCGTGATGCCCATCACGGCCGTGACATGTCAGCTGAACCAGACCCTCACAGGTAGAATTGATCACGGCCTAGCCGTGATGAGCATCACGGCCGTGACGCGCATTACTTGGATCTGAAGCAATCGATTATGATCTGAATTTGTGTTAAATTGAGATTCAAACTTCCCTAATCTATAAATAAGGCATCTGGGCAGAGGCAAAAGGGGACTTTTGGGCTGCTACACTTAGGTAATAATTTAAGATCTCTCTTCTTCTTCTTCTCCTCTTCTCTTATTTTATTTTATGTTGTTGTTAACCAAGCTTGTCATCACCATGACAATACTTGAGTAGTAGCTTAATTTCTAGGGATTGGGGCTATGCCCAAGGTCTGTTTTCATGTTATGAATTGATTTCGATTTCTTGTTAATTGCGATTTTGCTTTAGATCTGATTTCTAGTGTTTTAATTACTCGTGAATTTGGTGGCCACTTATTTGCGTGTCGTAGATATTCTAAGGAGGAACCTAGCAGTGAACTTAGGTATCGGATCTATAGAATCAGACTTAGGACTTAAATCACGAAAGTTAGAAGCGGTCCTTCGAGGATTAACGAATTGTCACGAAACGTAAAGGGTTCAATCTAAATTTGACTACCACAAGAGTAGGGGTTGGTTTAATTGGGCACGGTTTTTATAACCCAAGAGGGAGCATTAACTATTTGAGGATAAATTCACCTTCAAAGCAATTTTTGATAATTAACAAGGAGTAGTCAATTTAGTAACATAAACAATCTTGTTGGTAACCCAAATTCCTAGGAATCCCTTTAGATCTGAAAAACCCCCAAATTGATTTACTTTCTGTTTTACTTGATTGCATTCCTTATCTGATTTCTTTAAGTTATCTCTTATTTCAAAAATCAAAATCCTTTTTTACATAATCCAGTTTTATTGATTTAATAATTAGTTGTGATTTGAGATAACGGTCTCTGTGGGATCGATATCTTTTTATTACTTGGTGACGAATCCGGTACAGTTGCCGGATCGCACTCCATCAAGTTTTTGGCACCGTTCTTAAGGACCGTGTTTCCTCGAATCTCAATTTAATTTTTAGATTGATTTTTCTGGACTTTTTCTTTTTAATTGTTTTTTTTTGTTATAAAAAAATAAAATAAAAAATTCATCAATCTCTTTTTCTCTGTTTGTAGCATCTATCTCTCTGTGTTTTCTCTTTTATGCAACGATCACTAAGTCTTGGAAACCTTAGTGAGGTCGACCCCAAAGTCGAAAGGACCTTTCACAGACGTAGGAGACTACAAAGAGAGAGAGAGAAGTTGATTCCCATTCCACTCATGACGAATCTACCGGATACGAAACCATTAAAGGACTACGCAGCCCCAAATGCTAGGGGTTTGCGAACTGGGATTGCTAGGCCAGATATTGAGGCGGAGAACTACACTATACCGCCTAGGCTAATTAACATGATTAGGCAACATCAATTCGGAGGATTTCCCTCGGAAGACCCGACTGATCACGTGGAGACATTCTTGGAGTTCACCGATGCAGTCAGAATTCAAGGCGCCCCGGTTGATGCTATTCGTTTGAGGTTGTTCCCCTCCTCTCTTACTAGAAAGGCAAAAGCTTGGTTGAAGCAAGTGCCCGCTAATACCTTGACGACTTGGGACCAATTGGAGCAGGCATTCTTGGAGAAATTCTTCCCTCCCTCCAAGACGGCTTACCTACGAGCCCAGATCACCGACTTCTTCCAAAAGGACGGAGAATGCTTATCCGAAGCTTGGGATCGTTACAAGGGATTGCTGGAGTCTTACCCACATCATGGACTCGAGAGGTGGTTGTTACTGCACACCTTCTACAACGGATTGGATTACTCTTCGAAGGTGTCACTTGACTCCGCAGCTGGTGGAGACTTTATGAATAGGCCTCTGACTGAGGCATTCAACATCATTGAAAACGTGGCCACCAACTACCACCAATGGGGTTCAGAAAGAGGTAATAACCCAAAAAAGATTTCGGGGGTAAGTTTGAAATGAATAGCACTGATCTTATAATGTCTAAAATTGACTCACTGAACAAACGCTTTGATCAGCTTGAAAGGGCTAACGTGAGTTCAATAGGTGCTACTAACATTGTTTGTGATATTTGTGGAATGCAGGGACATGACATAATGGAGTGCCCACGTGGTATTGCTCATGGATCTGGCGCTTCGGGGGAACAAGTGAACTCTTGCCACAACTTCTACGACACGAACTCGAAGTTGCCAAATTATGCTCCCCCAAATCCTTACAACCAAAGAAGGAAGAACAACCCTTACCTCTCCTACGGGAACTACAGCAACACACTGAACCATGAATTCCAAGAAGGCCAAGGTAATAGGAAATCCGCATCGGGGTATCCTCAGGTACAAAAGTCTAAACTTGAGTCTCTTTTGGAAAGTTTTGTTGAAACTCAAACAAAACAAAATGAAGAGTTTAGGCAACAAGGTAGGGCAGTCAATGAGGCAATAAAAGAGTTAGCATCTAAGGTAGATAACTTAGCCATCCATAATAAGATGACAAGCCATCACATATTCTAGACCTAAGGGTACGTTTCCGGGACAACCCGAAGTTAATCCCAATGAACATTGTAATGCTATATACTTGAGGGATGATAAGCTTGGGGTAGCTGAAAAGGATGTGGAATATGAGGAGGACATGAGCGAAGATGAAGATATAGAGCCAAAGTATGTCCATCCACCACCTTACCAACCCCTAATACCTTTCCCACAAAGGTTGATCAAGAAAAAGCAAGTAGAAATAGAAACTAAGAGCTTAATTGAAGAGCACAATGTCATGATAAAAACTAATATGCCTCCTAAACTAAAAGATCCAGGTAGTTTCTCTATCGCTTGCTCAATTGGAGAAGTGCAAATCGACCAAGCCTTATGTGACCTGGGGGCTAGTACGAGCTTGATGCTGCTTACTATCTTGGAGAGGTTGGGAACCAAGGAGTTGAGTCCATTCAAATTCTCCTTACAATTTGCGAATGGCTCAACTAAAACTCCTCTAGGCATACTAGAGAAAGTTCCCGTAAAGGTAGGGAAATTTTTCATCCCTACCGATTTCCTGGTATTGGATATGAACGGGAATTCTAAATTCCCCATCATTCTAGGAAGGTCATTCTTGGCCACAGTTGGAGCGATAATAGACATAAAGAATGACAAACTCTCTCTGAATGTAGAGGAAGGTAGGGTAGATTTTTATTTGACTAACTCATATAACAACCCTCCTTTTGAGAGTCATGTGTGCAGGATTGATATAACGTTTCCAGTGGTAAAGGAAGAGCTCAACATGGAAGCAACTCCGAAGATTTGCATGACAAATGATGCACCCAGTAGTGATGAAGTTGGATTTGCTCATCATGTGGAAACAAAACTTCCGCCGGGAGGGAGTAAGGCCATGAAGCTCGGAGTGAAAAGAGCAAAGCGGAAGCACAATTGGCCATATGAGCAGAATCGGCTCTTTGAAGGAGTTCCATGGAAGAGAAGTGTTCTTGCACTTCTAGGCCTAGTTAACCCCGGTTGATTGAAAGAAGTATGGTCAGCTTAAGACCGTAAATAAGCGCTTCTTGGGAGGCAACCCAAGTTTTCTTTCCCTTTTCCATTTGTTTTTGAATTTTGTTTTTGAATAATTTGAGAATATAAGAAAAGAAATATCACTAATTGATGGCTTTGCCAAGTGTTTTCAGGTTAAGAAGGAAGGAAGAGCAAAAAAAGGCAGGGACAAATAAAGTCAGAAGTCATCACGCCTAGGCCGTGACAGTGGTCACAGCCGTGATGAGCTAACCAAGAAGACCAGAAAGGATCACGGCCCAGCCATGATAAGCGTCACGGGCGTGATGGGAAGGACCCTAAAGATCAGAGAGTATCACGGCCGTGACAGGCCAGCTCCTGAAGACCAGAATTGATCACGGCCTAGCCGTGATGAGCCTCACGACCGTGATACAATTTCCAACAAGCTTTTGACTGGCATGTGAGTCAGCACCCGCTACCACCTCGGTGAGTTGTTCCAATTTTTCTCCTCTCTCCGACTTGATTATTTACATTGGGGACAATGTAAGTTTTTAAGCTTGGGGTAGGGGTATTTTTGCAAATTTTTGCATTTTTCATGTTGCATTCATATAGGCATAGTTTTGCATGATCACATGACTAGATTGCCCCATGCTTTGAGTATGCATCCGATTGTGAGAACTTGGTGCCAAATAAATTGAGATAGTGAATTTTTGAACCCAATTTTTTATTCTTGTGATAAGGCTAAAAATAAAAACTCTTGAGATGATCTTTTGATAGTTGATAATTAGCATGTGGTTCCTTAAATTTGTGTTTCTCATTGATTTTAAACTACTAAGTGTGAGATTTTTGAGCCTAAAAGGGGTACTCACTAAATCTACCCCATTCTTTGTGATTGAGTGTCTTATTCCTCTTGGATTGTGTTCTCTAGAACTTGACTTGAACCCGTTTTGAAACTTCAAAATTTTTTGAAAACATTTTTGAAAATGATTGAGGCACTAGGTATTTTTCCGGCCTTCTGAGCTTTGATTGATTAAATGCTACCCCTTAGTTGCCCAATTTTGAGCCTAAAAAATAAAATACCTTTCTTGGTACCTTGAAATGTTTTGAGGAATGATGCTTAGTATGGCACCTTTTAAAGTATTGCAAAAAGGGTAAAAATGTAGTTGAAAATTTGTGGGATGAGAAAGTTAGAAAAATATTTCTCTTGAGCTGAAAATCTCCCCTTCTCCAAATAAATAAAATAAAATAAACAAAAAAAAATGGAAAAGGGGATGACAAAAAGAAAGTGAGAAATAAAAATAAAAAAAGAAAGAAAGGTGGAAAAGTGAACAAAAGCCCAAAAATGTATTTTAGAAGGTTGTCATGCTTTGCAATGTTGATATTTTGTTTAACCCTCTTGAATTACCCTTTTTTGATTTCCCCACCTAACAATTAATCCCACGGCCCCATTACAACCAAAGTAAAAGACCTCTTGATTCTTATGTGTTTTCATTAATAAAGTAGAGATTTGGTTAATAGTCAAGCTTATGGTAGAATTCCTTCCTTGAGGAGATCGAGCGAATTGCCATATATCCTTAAACACTTGAGCGAGGTGAGAAGAGTGCCCAAATCAGTGAGAATATGAATTTAGGAAACCTAAGCTTCTAATTGGAATTGAAATTGATTGTCTCTTGGGTATTTATTGAATATGCCTGTTGCTTGGATTAGTTACTCGGGTTCTTGGTTCACTATCTATGCTTTGATTGATTATCTTTTCTGGCCTTAGTTATTACTTGAGGACAAGCAAAGTCTTGAGCTTAGGGTGATTTGATGAGTGTGATTCCACCTCATATTTACTTATCATATTGCATGCATTTTCATATAGTTTAGGCATTTTTAATTTGATTTTTGTTAGTTTTTACCTTGGAACGGGTAAGGCGGTTTTGTGGTGTTGTTTTGCAGAAATTAAGGATTAAATGCTCAAGATCAACAATGATGGGGCTTGGATGAAGATGGGGCTTGAAAAGTGAAGAAAAATGAGCCAAATAGAGCCCATCATGGCCTAGTCGTGATGGTCAAGCAGAGCTAAAAAGAAAGAAGACTGAAGTCAGAACTGGTCACGGCCTAGCCGTGATGCCCATCACGGCCGTGACATGTCAGCTGAACCAGACCCTCACAGGCAGAATTGATCACGGCCTAGTCGTAATGAGCATCACGGCCGTAACAGACCAATCACTAAAGAAACGCGCAAGGCAGAATCCGTCACGGCCATCACGGCCGTGATGTGCATTACTTGGATCTGAAGCAACCGATTTTGATCTGAATTTGTGTTAGATTGGGATTCAAACTTCCCTAATCTATAAATAAGGCATCTGGGCAGAGGCAAAAGGGGACTTTTGGGCTGCTACACTTTGGCAATAATTTATGATCTCTCTTCTTCTTCTTCTTCTCCTTTTCTCTTATTTTATTTTATGCTGTTGTTAACCAAGCTTGTCATTACCATGGCAATGCTTGAGTAGTATCTTAATTTCTAGGGATTGGGGCTATGCCCAAGGTCTGTTTTCATGTTATGAATTGATTTCGATTTCTTGTTAATTGCGATTTTGCTTTAGATCTGATTTCTAGTGTTTTAATTACTCGTGAATTCGGTGGCCACTTATTTGAGTGTCGTAGATATTCTAAGGAGGAACCTAGCGGTGA